>JAYESD010000003.1:188615998-191015998 GCA_036927565.1 Tuctoria greenei | reverse complement strand
TATATTTGCGTACATGTAGAGTAAAGCAACAGTCCTTTCCTGTTCGGATAGCACGTAGGTCGTGTAGCTACCAACGGTGGTGCCTCTCGTTTGAAAAATGGAAAGGTCGCTTAGAGGGGGTGTTTCGTCCACATTGTACCGCATAGCCGAAGTATTGATATTGTTTTCTTCCGCAAAGTAGACACTTGAAAAGTATCCAACTTCTTTAAGAGCATATGCTTCAGCGATGCACCCTTCCACCCTTGCCCTGTTGCCAACCATTGGTTTCAGATATCGTAGCGCTCTTTCAATGTGATACATCCACCTATATTGCACAGGACCGCCAACTTTAGCTTCGAATGGAAGATGGATAAGCAGATGTTGCATTGGATTGAAGAAACCCGGTGGAAAAATTTTTTCCATCTTACATAAAAGTATGGGTATCTCCTTCTCTAACTTATCCATCATCCCGATCTTGATTTCTTTAGCACAAAGCTGTCTATAGAAATAGCTGAGCTCGGCTAAAACCTTCCACACCGCATCATCTAGATAGCCTCGGAACATAACAGGTAGGAGTCTTTCCATTATAATGTGATAATCATGACTCTTCAACCCAGTGAGGTTTCCTGTGTTAACATTTACGGCTCGTTTCAGGCTAGCTGCGTAACCATCTGGGAATTTCAAAGTTTTCATCCATTTCATAACTTCTTTCTTTTCTTTCGATCGAAGACAGAAAGAAGCACGTGGCTTTCCACCACTTTCAGAGATTTCAAGAGTTGGACGGTGACAAATGTCTGCCAAATCTAGTCTAGCTTTATAATTGTCTTTCGTTTTGCCAGGCATATCCATGCAAGTGCTTATGATACTTTCGCTCATATTACGCTCCTGATGCATGACATCAATGTTGTGCATTAGAATCAACGACTTCACATATGGTAGCTCCCAAAGTCCACATATGTGAGTCCAATTGTGTTCCTCTCCATAACCTACGAAATATCCAGGACGACCTTCATCAGGCACCAGTTTGTCCAACATATCAGAAATTTCTGACCCGTTGAGACGCTTCGGTGGTCCTTTAGTGACAACAGTGTTCTTTCGAAAGACATGCCTCTGCTGCCTAAATATATGATTCGAGGGCAGCCAACGTCTGTGACAATCGAAATAAGATATTTTGCCTCCATGAGTTAGTCGAAAGCAATCCGTGTCTGAAGCACATATCGGACACGTCAGACGACCGTGAGTGCTCCATCCGGAAAACATGCCGTATGCCGGCAAATCATGGACGGACCACAAATAAGCAGCTCGAAGGTTGAATTTCTGCTTCTTGTAACTGTCGTACGCTTCGACTCCTGTCCACAAGACTTTCAATTCTTCGATCAGCGGTTTTAACATCACGTTGAGACGTGACCCGGGATGATCAGGTCCAGGTACAATGAGGCTGAGAAACATGAACTCGTTCCTCGTACAAAAAGCAGGTGGCAGGTTGTACGGAATGACAAAGACAGGCCAACATGAGTATGGAGCGGCATTCGTACTGAACGGTGAAAATCCGTCTGTTGCTAATCCGATGCGAACATTCCTCGCATCACGAGAAAAGTCTGGATCGAAACGGTCTAGCGCCTTCCATGCATCACCGTCGGACGGATGCGTCAAGAATTCTTTGTTCTCACGTTTACCTTCTTTGTGCCATCTCATGTGTCTTGCGGTTCTTTTTGAAAGAAACATCCGCTTCAACCGAGGTGTCACAGGCAAGTAACGAAGCTGCTTATGTGCGACATCTGTCATCACATTATCGCCATCGTCATTAACAACTTCGACATACCTCGATTTACCACATTTCAAGCACATCTTCTCATTGGCGTGCTCTTTCCAGAATAGCATGCAGTTGTCTGGGCACACATCAATTTTCTCATACTTCATACCGAGACCAGATATCTTGATCTTTGACTGATACATATCTGGTGGCGCTTTGTGAGGTCGTGGAAGGATATCGCAGATCAATTTCATGAGATCATTGTAGCAGTTGATGGAAAAAAAGTACTTGGACTTAATTGCCATAAATCTGGTCAAGAAAGCAAGTACGGTCACATCCGTATGTTCATGCAACGGCTCTTGTGATTTCTTCAGCTCCTCGAAGAACTTCTCTGCCTCATTTGTAAGAGGATCCTCCACTTCAAGAGCTTCTAACATCTCATCCATCCTATCAACCTCTGTTATATCATCATCCTCATCCACTTCGGCTATGACTCGAGAATTAGTCTCGCCGTGGAAGGTCCACACTTCATATTGTGGAGTGAAACCGTTTCGACATAAGTGAAACGAAAGCTCCAATCTTCTCAAAAACTTAGTGTTTCGGCATTTTGTACATGGGCACCGCACCATATCTTCCGTTGACAACGAAAATGCTCGATCCAAAAATTGATCTAACTTGATAAACCACTCATCGGAGTGACCACCATTTCTGCTCTTCCAGCCAGTATACATCCAACTACGGTCTTCGCCCATGTTTGACTCTGCAGTTTAACGCGAAAGAAATTGTCGTTAATGTATTGTTATGTTATGTGTCACGGCCCTACAACCTAGGCAGATAGATCCTAAACCCACCCAAGAGTGACCGAGCGGAGCGTGCTCATGACGAGACGCGTGATCCGGATTCGAACGAAATTTCGGCAGCATAACCCCGCTGTTCTCCACTGCACGCCCGAAAATGGTGCAGCAGAGAACAACAGGGTTACGCCACCGAAATCTCGTCCAAATCCGGACCCGCGTCTCGTCACAAGCCACGCCCCCTCGGTCACTCCGAGGCTGTCCAAAAAGGGACAATTCCGAACCTGCACGTCTCACATGCCAATGGCATGTGAGACGTGCCGATCCGAAACGGGTAATACATTGCTATAGGTTACGTTGCTCATTTTCATTTTGAGGTCATTTAAGAGAGAGGAAAGAACTAGAGAAAGATTGAGAGGAAAGTTGGTCTTAGAGAAGGAGGCGGAGGACTAAGCCATCGGGGGAGGCGGAGGACTGAGGCGAGTGAGCCGTCAGATAATATCTGACGGTCCACACTTCAGTCCTCCCCGACCTAACCCTACTCATTTTCCTTTCTCTTCTCCACGATTCCATCGCTCCAGAGTCCAGATACGGCAGCCGCGACGATCCCCTTCTCCTCTCCTCGATACCCCTACTCCAGCGACGGTCCTCCAGGTGCTTGCCATCCTCACCGTCGTCGTTCGCATACTTTACCTTACCACTAAATGGGCCTTGTCGGGCCTTGTCAATCCTGTCCGAAGCCCATTTATGTATATATAGTACTAGAACACTCAAGCAATCAAAATTAAAATTGTAACTATAATTTAAGCAATTTAAGCATAATTAAACATAATTAAATACACCACCTAAGCGTAATTAAGCAAATTAAGTAAAAACAAGGAAATTAAGCATAATTATGCATAATTAATCAAATTAATCATAATAAAATAAACCACTTAAGCATATTTAAGCAAATTAAGCAAAAATAAGGAAATTAAGCATAATTATGCATAACTAAGCAAATTAATCATAATAAAATAAACCACTAATGCATATTTAAGCAAATTAAGGAAAAATAAGGAAATTAAGCATAATGAAGCTAATTAATCATAATAAAATAAACCACTCATGCATATTTAAGTAAATTAAGCAAAAATAAGCAAATTAAGCTCCGGGGCCGGCCGGGAATGGCGGGGCGGCGCTCCGGGTCCGGGCCGGCGGTCAGGGAGGGTGAGGGGGAGGGGGTCGGGGAGGGTTGGGGAGGGGAGGGGAAGGGGGGCGGCGCTCGCCGTGGAGGGGAGGGGGAGGGGGAGGCAGCGGTGCGGTGGTGGCATCGGCCGGAAGGGCTGCAAGATATCTATGTCATGTCATCTAGTCGTCTACGTTGCTGAGGGAGACGATCGGCGCCGGGCCGGCGGTCAGGGAGGGAGGGGGTCGGGGAGGAGCTAGGGGAGCTAGGGGGAGGGGGTCGGGGAGGAGGGAGGCCGGGTCGGGGAGTTCAACTCTCGATCTTTGCGCCTACTCCCGCGCGCGTGCAGCATAAGCGCATCACAACACGGTAGGCATTCGTCACGGCAGGAGGGATCCACATGCATCTATCGACGCCCAATCGCGGTAGGAAGCTGAACGGCTGAACCGTCTCATTGGAGCGGCGTATAGTTCCCCAAATGGGCCGCCCGGCACGGGCCCGGCACGGGCCCGATATGGCCCGGCACGATGGGGCCCAGCACGACCTGGCCCGGTTCGTCTTCCGTGCCGTGCCGGGCCGTGTCGCCGTGCTCACCATGCGGCCCAGGCACGGCACGGAGGCCGCCTTTTCGTGCCGTGCCAGCACGGGCGGCACGACGGGCACAGCGGCACGGTGGCCCGAGCGGACGGAGGTAGGCCGGCGGGCGGCGGCCAACGGAGGCGGGGGCGAGACCGTCGGGTGCAGGGCCGGCGGGTGCGCGGCCGGCGGGGGCCGAGGCCGGGAGGCACGAGGCTGGCGGGGGGCGCGAGGCTGGCGGGCGCGCGCCGTCGGCGGAGGCGCGACGCGCGAGGCCGGCGGGAGTGCGGCCGGCCGGCGGGGGCACGCGGCCGGCGGGCGTGCGGCCGGCGGGGGCGCGCGGCCGGCGGGGGCACGAGGCTGTCGGGGGAGAGGTCGGGTGGCTGGCGGGGGCGACCGAGTGGGTAGCTGGCGGCTACGGTTGGGATTGGTGGAGTGAGAGGCTGCTAGGGTTTGAGAAAGAAGCTGTATTTATATGTCCATCTATTATTAGATCCAACGATTAGAAATGGACCTGTAAAAATATCGGGCCACGACGGGCCGACTCAAAAATCGTGCCGGGTTCGGGCTGGCCCAACGTGCTGGGAGGCCGGCCCAAGCACGGCCCGACTATCGTGCCCGGGCCGGCCCGGCACTATTCGGCTCGGGTCGGGCTCGTGCTCGGGCCTTGCTTTTTCGTGCCGGGCCTCGGGCCGCCCAATAGGCCCAGCCCATTTGGAGAACTATGGAGCGGCGCCCATTCAATTCTCATCTCAAACCGGACATCCAATTAACGAAATTGCAATGATCCACGTGATTGCAATTGCTAGCTAATCATCCAATTAACAAAATTGCTTGCAATATCGAAAAAAAATAGACAAAAATAGGGGGAATCATACTGAGGGGTCGGGGGCGCAGTGAACCGAAGGCGTCGGGGCGGGGCGTGGCGGTCCGGGCCGGCGGCGGCGACGCCGGTGGCGCGGCGGGCCGGCGGAGGCGTCGAAGGCCGGGGGCCGGCGGTCCGGTCGGGCCTTCGCGGTCGCGGCTGCCGGGCGGCGCGACGGGCGACGACGCCGGTGGCGACGGCGGGCCGGGGGCGGCGGGCCGGGGGCGGCGGGCCGGAGGCGCGGCGGCGGGGGCGTGGCGGCGGGGGCGCGGCGGCGGGGGGCGCGGCGGCGGGGGCGCGGCAGGGCGGCGGGGTAGAAGGGAGAATGAAAGAGTCGGGGCCGGATTGTCCCGGTATAGGACTTAGTTTGCGACGGCTACCTTAATTGCGACGGCCTCAAGTTACGGCCGTCGCAATTAAAGCCTATTTGCGACGGCCCGTACGACGGCCGTCGCAAATAAATATCTATTTGCGACGGCACATTTATTTGCGACGGTCTTAGGGTTGGCCGTCGCAAATAAGTCCTTATTTGCGACGGCCAGTCCAAAGGCCGTCGCAAATAAGTCCTTATTTGCGACGGTCCACTTATTTGCGACGGCCAGAGGCGGGCCGTCGCAATTTACTCTATTTGCGACGGCCGGCCGTCGCAAATAAATACAGCCGTCGCAAATGATCGCTTTTCCTGTAGTGTAGGACACATAGAAACTATCTGCTAACCAGATCTAAGGATGATTGCAAGAATGAAATGAATTTAAACGCGACGCTTTGCTGTTCTATTGAGAAACCGATCGGTTCTCGAACAAGAACTCAAGTTATACTTCATGTCATAAGCTTAGATTCTGTTAGCATGAACTAGAGAGGATTGCGAACCTTTTTGCTTAAAGGATCGAGGCTGGAGATGGTCTGGAACTGGTGTTCGATGGCGAGACAGTGAAGGTTTCTCAGCGGCTTCCTCGGCGGCGACCGAGAACTTCAAAATATGCCAAGCAGAAGCTATGTCGGGATCAATGACCAAATGAAATACGTAGAGGAGTTTGTGACATGCCTTTTATCTACTTATAGCTCGGGAAGACATGGCTGCAATCGTCGGCGAGAGCTCAGTCGAACAAGGGCGGCGAAAATGGCGTGAACCGGAATGGTGTCCAATGGCAACGACCAAGGGGTATTTATAGGGACTGAGAGGAGAGGGGAGCGCGCCACAGCGTCAAGCAGGCAAGCAGCTCGGTGGATGCATGCGCGTTGCGGTGTCGCACGCTGCCGGCGTCGAACGTCGAGGCGAGCTGGAGACAGGGCACCCCCCCGTGGGTTTCACTCGAGTGCTTTGGCTGACAGTGGGCCCCACCTCCTCTTATCTACTCCCCTTCTCTGTAACTTCAATTCTCCTACCAAATTTTATCCAAAAATTCTAGATTTTTGTGGGGAGGCTCAAATAAATATCTAGAATTTGATTCTGCAATTGGATTTTGATTTGGAGCAAGTTTCAATTGATTGTCAAATTCAAATTTGAATTTGAATTAAATTCAATGGTGCCACTTTTTAAAATAGCAATTGAGTTCCAAAAATTGTGAAACTATGGGAATAAGTCAAGCAAGTTATGCTGACCATGAGTGTGTGTTCAGATCTTGATGTTCAAGCTAGTTGAACAGAATTAAAAATTTGAATTCAAAACATTGTTTGAATTTGATAAGCGTCTCAGGTAAAATAGCAAATGGAGTTCAAAATTTATGAAACTTTGCAAGAAGTCCATTTTGCAATATTAGAAAACCATAGAAAAATTTATGGCCTCTGAATTGAATAATTTTGACAGGGCCAAATATACGATAGTATATATTCAATTTATATTAATTTGAATATCTATTTGGTACTGCATATTAAATTGGCCTAGCAATCTTTCTTCCAATAATTCCAAACTTTGAAGAGAGGTCAAAAGAATTAATCTAAGTTTATTGGTGAAGTTCATTCCTCATGTTAATAAATTTAAGCATGAGTAGAAGAAAAGATTTGATGAGATCAAGTTTATAAACATGGCTATATTTGGTCTCCATTAGGGTTAACAACCAATTTACAACTGAACCTCATATGAAGGAAAATGTGGGATTTTACATTCCTCCCCCATTAAAAGAATCTCGTCCCGAGATTACAAAAGGAAGGATAAAAGGAAAAGACCTAATGAACATATGATGTTAACAAGTCCGGATAATTGGCTTTAATATATTCCTCGCTTTCCCACGTTGCTTCATCAGCAGTGTGGTTTCCCCACAAGATCTTGTAGAAATGAAAGGTGTGATTTCTTGTGGTATGAGTCTTCTCATCAATTATCTGGGTTGGATGTTCGGAGTAAGTAAGATCTGGTTGGAGAGCTTCCAAATCATCCATACGGACTTCCGCTGGGGCCTTGAGATATTTTCTCAATTGTGAAATGTGGAACACATTATGGACCCCTGACAGCGATGCTGGCAGCTCTACACGATAAGCTACAGGTCCGCATTGCTCACTTATTGCGGATGGTCCGATGAAACATCGAGCTTGCTTCCCTTTTACTCCGAAGCGATGAATCCCTTTTATTGGAGATACACGAAGATAAACGTGATCCCCGATATCAAAATGAAGCGGTCGACGTCGTTTGTCTGCATAGCTTTTCTGGCGAGGCTGAGCAGCCTTGAGGTTGGCTTGAATAACTCGTACTCGATCTTCGGCTTCCTTCACCAAGTCTATACCATATGTTACTCGTTCACCGGATTCACACCAGTTCAACGGTGTGCGGCACTTCCGGCCATAAAGAGCTTTATATGGTGCCATTTGAATGCTAGTCTGATAATCATTGTTGTATGAGAACTCCGCCAATGGTAGATGATCATCCCAGTTCTTACCATGGTGGATGGCACAGGCGCAGAGCATATCCTCTAGCACTTGATTTACTCGTTCCGTTTGACCATCAGTTTGTGGGTGGTAAGTTGAGCTTCGAATCAACTTGGTACCCAAGGATGCGTGGAGCTTCTCCCAAAATCAAGCAATAAACAAGATTCAACGATCTGATATGATAGTGTGGGGGTACTCCATGTAAGCATAAGATCCTAGCAATATGCAGCTCTGCATATTGCCGTGCCACATACTTGACATTGACTGGAATAAAGTGAGCCGACTTGGTGAGTCGGTCGACTATCACCCAAATCGAGTCATGTTTGTGAAAAGTGAGAGGTAATCCAACAATGAAATCCATGCTGATGTCCTCCCATTTCTAGGAAGGTATGCTTAACGGTTGTAATTGTCTGGCTGCTTTCAGATGGTCGGCTTTCACTCGTCGACATGTATCACATTCGGATACATACTTTGCTATTTCCCTCTTCATCCGAGTCCACGAAAATTTCTTTTTCAAGTCTTGGTACAATTTGTTACTCCCCGGATGAATAGAATATTTGGACAAATGAGCCTCGTCCAAAATTTTCTTCCGAAGTGCCACATTGTGGGGTACCACAATATTGTCTTTGAACCAGATGGTACCGTTATCGTCACCTCAGAAACACTTCATATCTCCCTTCTTCATTCGTTGACGAATATGAGATATGCCCTTGTCCTCCTTCTGAGCCTCCGTAATTTCCTCCCTTATGGTAGGAATGAGGGCTAGGTTGTAGGGTGCCCCATACGGAACCAAGTAGAGACTCAGTTCTTCTTCCTCTATCAAGGTGATAGAAAGGTTATTGATATGGGACTTGCGACTTAGTGCATCTGCGACTACATTTGCCATTCCGGGATGGTAGTGTATCTCAATCTCATAGTCTTTGATTAACTCCAACCATCTTCATTGTCGCATATTCAATTCTTTCTGGGTGAAGATGTACTTCAAGCTTTTGTGATCGGTGTAGAGATGTACTAGGTTGCCCCATAGATAGTGTCTCTACATCTTTAATGCTAGTACCACGGCAGCGAGTTCAAGATCATGAGTCGGATAATGCTGCTCATGGTTTCGAAGCTGCCGGGATCCATAAGTGATCACCCTTCTGTCTTGCATTAATACGCAACCCAGACCAATTCTAGATGCATCACAATAAACATCAAAGGATCTTGTTGTGTCTGGTTGGGCTAATACTGGTGCTATTGTGAGGTGTTTTACCAATGCTTGAAAACCCCCCTCACATTCCTTTGTCCAGGTATATCTCTTTTCTTTCTTCAGAAGTTCCGTCATTGGTTTATCTATCTTGGAAAAGCTTGGGATGAACCTCCGGTAATATCCAGCTAAACCCAGGAAACATCAAACTTCATGCACAGACTTGGGAGACTCCCATTTGAGTACTTGCTTAATCTTGCTTGGATCAACTGCAATCCCTTCGGCAGAGATGATGTGCCCTAAAAATGGCACTTGGTTGATCCATAACTCACATTTGCTGAACTTAGCGTACAACTTGTGGTCCCGCAATCGCTGAAGCACGTTGTGCAAATGTTGTGTATGTTCTTCTTCGGACTTTGAGTATACAAGGATGTCGTCGATGAAGACCACGAAAAACTTGTCCAGATCCGACATGAATACCGAATTCATGAGATACATGAAATGGGCCGGTGCATTGGTTAACCCGAAGGACATGACAAGGTACTCATATAATCCATACCTCGTCGAGAATGCTGTCTTAGGTATATCCTCTGGTCGAATCCTGATCTGATGATAACCAGAGCAAAGATCCACCTTCGAAAATACCCGAGCACCTACCAACTGATTGATCAGAATATCGATACGGTGTAGTGGATACTTGTTCTTGATTGTGACAGCATTGAGTGGACGATAGTCCACACATAGTCTCAATGTTTTATCCTTCTTCTCCACGAACAATGCAGAACAACCCCAAGGTGACGAACTTGGATGAATGAAACCCTTGTCCAACAGTTCATTCAGCTGCTCTTTTAGTTCTGCAAGTTCTTTAGGTGCCATCTTATACGGCCTTCTCGAGATTGGCACTGTTCCGGGTACAAGTTCAATCTTAAACTCGACATCTCATTCTGGTGGCATACCAAGAAGATCTTCGGGAAAAACATTCGGATACTCACATGCTACTGGAATATCTTTGAGTTTACAGGCTTCGATGCTATCAGCAGTTGGAGTCACGTGGATATTACTCTCAAGAGTGAGAATTTGGGGAGAGTGGGCCGGAGAATTTAGATATATTCTTGGAAGAATGATGTCAATAACAGCACCATTGTATTGCAACCATGTAATTCCTAAGAAGACATCTAATTTCTGATGCTCCAATATAATGAGAGAGATAGGGTATATGTTCCCACCCCGATTAAGAGGTACCCTATGGACCATTTTATCTGCTACTACTTCGCCTCCCGGAGAACAAATCATATTTGGGGTTTTTGTGGAAATGATAGGCAATTGGTATTGATTGACATAGGACTTGCTAATAAAATTATGGGAAGCACCCGAGTAAAAAAGGATGACGACGGTATGACCATTGAGTACGGGTGTGCCTTCCGGAACGTCCTCGATGGCGACATGGTGGATGTTGCCGGTTCTGGTGGCTGGCTTCTTGGGCTGCTTGCGAGGCTGGTTCGCCCCCTGGTACGATGACTGTCCTCCGCTCTGCGGGCAGTCCTTTGTGAAGTGCCCCGTACGTCCACACATATAGCACGTGTATGGGGTCTGAACGGTACGGAGTGGAGGACGGAATCCTGGTGCACGTGGTGGAGGTAGAGGTGCACACGGAATCATCCCCTGTTGCTGTTGTGGGCAGAAGCCGGCGTTATTGAATGGGCGACCACGAAACCTCGGTGGTCGCGATGGCGGCTGCCACCTCTGGCCGGATGGTGATCGATACACCATGCGGTACTTCTGAGGAGTACCTCTTCCGCTGCCCTGCGGAGCACTCCTTTTCTTCTTGTCAGAGAACAACTCCCTAGTAGCGTCCTCCTGTACGATGGCGGCATTGACCATGTTGTTGAAGCTTCCGCTGTTGAACAAGCCAAGCTTGTCCTTCATCTTGGGGTTCACACCCCGATAGAAGCATTCCCGCTTCCGATCTTCAGTATTCACTTGGTCCTAAGAATATTGGGCCAAGTGGTTGAATATCTTGGAGTACTCGTAAGCACTCCTTCGTCCTTGTTTCAGCTCCAAGAACTCTTGAAGCTTCCTTCTCATCACACCGGAGGGTATGTGATAGGCGCGAAACGCCTCCTGGAACTCCTCCCAGCTCGCGGCGTAGCCGACTGGTCATGCGGCAAGGTAATTTGCCCACCACGCACCAGAGGACCCTTGTAGTTGTTGGGCCGCGAACAGGGTCTTCTGATGTTCGGTCACTCATAGCAAACCGAACTTCGCTTCAATGGAGCGGAGCCAGTTGTCCGCCTCCAATGGTTCATCGGCCTCCATGAAGACCGGCTAGTGCATTGACATGAATCCGAGTACAAACTCAGAGAAGGATGTGGTGGACCCGCATATGGTCGCCCTCCTTGACGGGATGAATGCTGGACCAGAGTCTGTAGTAACTCCGTTTGCTTGTCGCACGAGCCAAGCACTGCGGTGAGAACCTCCGCTAGACTCCTTTGAAGTTCCGGAGGTGGTGGTGGAGGAACTTGTTGCTGCAGCGTTGCAGCTGTCTCCTGGGTCAGAGCTTCGTCCTCACGACCACGACTGGATCCTCCCATTTCAGGTGTCGAGCGAGTACGCACCATTGTGCATCCAAATGACTTAAAATCAGCACATGTTTTCTTTTCCTATATCCATTTTATCATTCCGTAGCACGACTTTTTGATAAGGAAATAAGTGCATCACATTCACATATATTGATAAAGTACAAACTTTATACAAGATATATTATCTCATTACCAAGTTTACAGTAGTAAACTCCAAAATGATAGACTCCCACTATGGAAATACATCTCTACCATACTTGGTTCCCATGAGATGTCATACACATCTTATCAGCTTAGACATACCCTCTACTATTCTTAATATGACACGGACATGGTCACAAAAGAAACACACGAGTAACTATTAAACTATAAATGTTGCCCCGTGATGGCAGAAGCGCTTCCACATCCCACTCCAATATGTCCTACTCGACGTACTCGAGTTCCTCGGGATCTTCTTCTTCTTCGTCGTCATTCAAAGGCAATTGTTCACTTATAATTAGTGGTATATTATAGGCCGGTGGATACACCAATGGTTGCAATTGTGCTCCAGCCTCAATCACATTATCCTGAAGTTGCTCTGCTTCATACTCCCAATTCTGAGCTGTCTCAATGGTGGTGTCCCGCTCTTCAGTGACTACTGACAGCTGCTCCTACTGTTGTTGCACCTCTAACTGACTTGCTTGCAACTCACCACGAGCTTGCTGCAGTTCAGTGCGAGCTTGCCGTTGTTCGGCACGAGCTTTCCGTAGCCTAATGCGAACATAATGCAACTGACTCTCGCACTTATTTAGCCGGTGATTTGCTGGGGCTAGGAGCGAACATAGATTCTCATTGATATAATAAAGGGTATCACCCCGCTCCGTCGCTTCCCGCAAGGCTTCGACTTGCTCCAAAATAATGGTGCCTTGCGTAGAAACCACCATATTGGAAGCAGCCGCATATGTCCCAAGTGTCGTCGAGGTTGTGTCGCCATACGGTGTATAGGAAGCAACCATACGACGTTGCCACTCAAATCTGGCCATACCACGGACCGGAATAAGGGCAAATTGAGTCCCAGCCATGGCATCTTGATGAAGCTCACAAAGCTTCATAAGCGCCTCGCCTGTTGCGATTGCCCAAGTGTCCTCTAAATAAGCCCCCTCGATAGTAACCGAGAAAGGAGCCCATCCATAATGATGTGGACTAACTGGAATGTATACCAATATGGTGCATGACCGAACGCCTCTGTCGATCGTTTCTCTATCCCAATAGCATGGCATCTCGATGAAGCCAAACTGTTGGA
Organism: Tuctoria greenei; assembly: GCA_036927565.1. NCBI lineage: Eukaryota > Viridiplantae > Streptophyta > Magnoliopsida > Poales > Poaceae > Tuctoria > Tuctoria greenei. The sequence continues at coordinate 191,002,957 of JAYESD010000003.1, read as the reverse complement.
GCACTTTCCACAGCATATTTGCGAAAACCGGATGGCTAGCGCAAGTGGAAAATATCCATCCGTCCGGTAGTAGCATCCTCACATCCGTCATCTATAGAAAAGAATACTGTAACAGTGAGAAGGTTTCCAACTCTCAACAGTTTAATAAAATTTAAAACTGGAGTTGTAATCACCGTCTGTTCCCGCTGATCTTCCTGTATAAATTCAAAATTTCACACAGGAAACGTCAGAACCAGATGTTGGTTTGAATACAAAAGTTGTAGTAAACTTTCCAAACTTTCCAGATTGTACTCATACAGCTCCAGGTGAGCTAGGAAATATAATCTAAACAGGTTTTAAGTTGACCCATATTTTCTGGAAATTTTGACAGAACCCCTCCTGTATATGTGGTGATTTCCACAAGTTATACAGGTATACCATTGCAATATATGGGGTTAATGACAAAATAAACATTGTATAACATAAATTTAGCAATCCAGAGGTCAAAGATTTAGGCCATGAAACATTTGTTACTTAGGTATAGTGTGTTAATTTGAAACTAGGTGCCAACTGTTTAAGTTCTGACCTGCCAGAACCAAGTTTGCAACCGTAGTAATTTTGACACAGTTATACCAAGATTTAGGCCACGAGTACAGAACGAAGTTGATAGAGGACTTGCTAAGCTTTCCAGAAATGTATATATATGACCATGTCACTATTCTGTATCAAAAGCTAAAGCTACCTAAACTTGACAGATGAACTGGCGGCTGTTCCACAGCAGTCCTGCAGTTCACTGTTTTGAGCTCGAAATTTGAATTGCCTGCAATTTGGATCAAGAGGAACTTTAAATAACAACACTGTCGATCTGCTTCTCCCCTTTTCAGATATATATCACAAGAAGGCAGAAGATTTTTCTACAGTGAGTTATAGCAAAATTACTGAGACTGGTACAACGGTAGGGTTATCTGGAGTAGTTTAAGCATACCCCAAATTTCAACAGAGTATCAAGCTTTTCTGCCTTGATGGTCAACAGAAAAGTTGTAGAGGTCTTCAAGAACTTTCCATCCATATAGCATACCCCTATGTTCAATCCGAACTAAACAAGATTACAACCTGGCAAAGTTGAGCAAACTTTGGCAAGAAATCAAGAATCTTGGTGCTAACCCCATGTTGAATCGAATTTTTATCTTTGCGGAGTCCATACCTACCAGCACCTGATAGTCGGACTTTCCAAAATATAATGCATCCAATTTTGTCGTCGTTGGGGGTGGTAAAGTATCAAAGTTGATACCGACGGTACTACGTGCCTCACCAAAGAAAATCCTAACCGGTTATTTCCGGATACGTTTATAGGTGATCCTAGTATCGTTCACTTGCAAACGTGTGCTACATGGGTCGCTACTGTAGTCAATGCTGCAAAAGACAAACAATCCTCTTTCACACCTTCACACCTCAAGGGCGGCACGGGGAAACACGACAGGCAATCACAATATTACATATGAAAATACATGCATATGACTCTGTTGTGAGTCGCCCTCGAGCGAGGTCATGTCTCGAGGTACATGGCTGTAAATACGTCTGTACAGCAAAGACTCCCGTACAAACCGGATTATACACGCTCGGGCATACGTGTTTCACATGCTCCCATAGAATACGAATGATTCTAGAGAGACATAGTATCGGGTTATGCACCACCCGATGGGGGCTCCCACTAACATTGAAGCACGCTGAGGTACCACGTGTCATTGGTTCTCAGAAACATAGAAAGCTTCAGAGACTCCTATTAACATTTCCATGTTAAGCCACGGAAAACTTCCATGCTACCTCTCGCATGGTGAGCTTACCGCAATTGATCCGCTTACGGTGGCGTACCTTACCTCTTACCTGATGTCAGAGCGTCGTTACAGAATTAATAACATATAAGTTAGTTTACCACCTTCATATCTTATACTAATAATACTTCTTATAAGGGCATATAGCTAATTCCTCACTCAAATCCTATTTTTTTTAAATATGTACTTTTCAAGTACACTGTTCCCAATGATGCTCTGATACCATGTCTGTGGGGACCGGAATCCCGACCTCCAAGGATCTCATTGGGTGGTGTCGTGCGGTGTGACATCCAACAATATACAAGAATAGAACAAGAACAAATTCACAATACCAAGTCTTTATTGACAAGCACAGCGGAAGTTTAAAAGTACTAACGGAAGGAAAGATAACTATACATCATAGCTACACTCTCAGCACTAGCTATGCAAAAGCAAAGTCATCCATGTCCTGGATACATTACACTAGCAACACACAAATCACGGTGGCGTGCAGGGTTCCCACTCGGCTGTAAACCCTGGAAGGGGTGCAGCCTCGTCATTAAACCCGTCATCAGTCGTATAATCTGCAAAAACTCGTAAACTGCAAACGTGAGCATAAGTCTCAGCAAGACTAACCCGTCTCACTAGACATATGCAAGGATGAGTATTAAACATAGGTAAGTAAAGCATAAGGACTCGCCTACAAGTGGATCCCTATAGTCATGTTTTATTTAGCACATGACATTCCTTAGGCACGGCACATCATAGACTCCACAATCAAACAAGAAACGCTTTGCTGATGATATGATGTGCACAAAGCACATAATGCTATTACAGATAAAGTATGAGGAAACTGTAAACTTTTAATTGTACTATCTCTATGCCAAACAAGGTTGTCCAAGCAATTTATAAAACAATATATCGTATTCTCCGGATTTCTTTAGTATTTACTACGTCACGGCGCAGTGAACAAGTGGTACTCTATTACCGCGAGGGACGGTGATTGCAATCAGGACATACCCGGAACAACACGACACATACGCACTTTCGGAAATGCCAACGAGTACTTTCAGCAGTACCTACATAACAATTCAGTACTAGTCATATATGGCCACCTTTCACTAAACACTCGAATGTCGAACCGGTCGATCCATCACGAGTAGGAGGTCACTGTGTGGGGCGTACTCTAACGTGCCCACCAGCTTATTTACACCTTGCTACCCTCAACCCGCGCCTATAAAACGGAATGGAATGCCTCGACAAACCAATATCAAGCTACGTCAGTTTACTGGAGCCCATTCCTCCAGTATGTCGCTTGTACAATTCAAGCTTGTCCAGCAGGACCGTACACGAAACGGTCCTCAATCGACACAAACAGGGCTACGCACGTGAGACCACGTCTGACTGCATCCTATCCACTGCTCGGTCTCAATTTCATATTCTAAACCATTTTCTTTTTCCAGAATCTCCTGTGTGATAAAATTCCTATCTCGCGAGTAGATTCCAACTACTCTACTTCTACCGAATTCCTATGAGCATAAGCATAGCAGTGTCTACTCAACGGGTCGTAGACCTACCCAAGACTCAATAGGATCTGTGGGCCATGCAAGTGGATGTCAAACATCTTAAACGTAATGCACAATCATCTAAAGATGTAAGGTGAAATAAAACTGCAAAACACTGTAAGGAACTTAAATGCAAATCGAGGCTTGCCTGAATGCGAGTCTGATTCTATGACAGTTTCTGACAGTTGGACCTCCAAGGCTTCCGGCTGCTCCTCGACTTCAGCTACTACACGATATGCATATACTAGGTATAAATGATTTTGTGAATAATTAATATGCTTAAGGTGGGGTTAGTATATTAAGATAAAATAAGATAATTATCTTAATTGACTTTGGGATTTTTATGGTGGATACTAGAGATTATAGAGAAGACTCTTGCAAAGAACAGGAGATGATAAAGTATGTTTGTTATTCTTAACAATTATGGTAAGAAATAATCTTCTCTAAATTTTGGTTGATATTTTTGGAGATGTATTATGGCTACCAAGGGTTGTATCATGTATAGGGGGCCTCACTGGTTCTAGGAAAATTTGTTTCACAATTTTCTGAGCTTCCTACAGGGAGAAATTTATTTTTCAAGTTTGGGTAAATTTCTGGAAATTGATTTTCCATTTTTCTCAATTTATAACTACATAGAGGTTTGGAACATTGATCAACCCAGTATTTTAAGTCCAAAGAGCTTGAAACTTTTACAGGAGATCAAATGTATTAACTATAGGGTTCTGACCAAAATTGGGAATTTTCCAATTAACAGAAGTGTATGAATGAATTATTTAAAAATTTTATTATCTTAATTATGGAGAAATTCCTATGGCTTTTCATACAAATCCAAGCGCACCACTGGATAGCATTCTTCATGCTGGTTCTAACAAAATTTATTTGGGAATTTTTGGATACTTCTACTGGAAGTTAGGGATTTTCTAATTCGGGATTGAATCTGGATTTATTTTCCTATTGGAAATTTCTAATAAAAGGGGCTGGTCCCACTTCATTTGAATGGGCCAATCGCATCTAGGCCACACCGGGGGCCATGGAGTTCAACCGCGCAGCCGCACCGGATCCAGTGCCGCAGCAGATTCCGGGCGTTCGAATAGGCGCTGACAAGTGGGGCCCATAGGCCTTCGTCTACCTCGCGACGCGATGAAGCTCCTCGTCGGAACCGCGGCGGTGCTTCACCGGACTTAGGTGCGTTGACCTCCGTTTGGCCTCGCCATGACCGCTCAACCCTAAATTCGACCGCACAAGCCGATGGTGGTGTCCAATCACGTCGGCGATGGCCGAATATGGCGGCGCGATGGTGACGGCGGAGCTAGGGTTTCGTCCTTCATCGGAAATGCTCGGGAATGGCTCAATAGCCTCGGGAAAAGCTTAGAAAGGTTCCTGGAAGCACCAGGAGTATGATTTTGGGGGTCAGATTGGGTTGAAATCGTCGGCAAGGCTGAGTTCGACGGTGAAGTGCGGTTTTTTCAACCGGCGGCCTCGAAAACTTGAAATCTAAGATACTCGGTTGATAAATTTCAGGGTTTTGGGGCATGGAGCTTCCTTAGGACACATAGAAACTATCTGCTAACCAGATCTAAGGATGATTGCAAGAATGAAATGAATTTAAGCGCGAAGCTTTGCTGTTCTATTGAGAAACCGATCAGTTCTCGAACAAGAACTCAAGTTATACTTCATGTCATAAGCTTAGATTCTGTGAGCATGAACTAGAGAGGATTGCGAACCTTTTTGCTTAAAGGATCGAGGCTGGAGATGGTCTGGAACTGGTGTTCGACGGTGAGACAGTGAAGGTTTCTCGACGGCTTCCTCGGCGGCGACTGGGAACTTCAAAATATGCCAAGGAGAAGCTATGTCACGATCAATGACCAAATGGAATACGTAGAGAAGTTTGTGACACGCCTTTTATCTACTTACAACTCGGGAAGACATGGCTGCAATCGTCGGCGAGAGCTCAGTCGAACAAGGGCAGTGAAAATGGCGTGAACCGGGATGGTGTCCAATGGCAACAACCAAGGGGTATTTATAGGGACTGAGAGGAGAGGGGAGCGCGCCACAGCGTCAAGCAGGCAAACAGCTCGGTGGATGCATGCGCGTCGCGGTGTCGCGCACTGCCGGCATCGAACGGCGGGGCGAGCTGGAGACAGGGCACGCCCCGTGGGCTTCACTCAAGTGCTTTGGCTGACAGTGGGCCCCACCTCCTGTTATCTACTCCCCTTCTCTGTAACTTTAATTCTCCTACCAAATTTTGTCCAAAAATTCTAGATTTTTTTGGTGAGGCTCAAATTAATATCTAGAATTTGATTATGCAATTGCATTTTGATTTGGAACAAGTTTCTATTGAATTTCAAACTAAAATTTGAATTCGAATGAAATTCAATGGTGCCACTGTTTTAAATAGCAATTGAGTTCCAAAAATTGTGAAACTATGGGAATAATTCAAACAAGTTATGCTGACCATGAGTGTTTGTTCAAATCTTGATGTTCAAGCTAGTTGAAAAGAATTAAAATTTGAATTTAAAACATGGTTTGAATTTGCTAAGCGTCTCAATTAAAATAGCTAATGGAGTTCAAAATTTATGAAACTTTGCAGGAAGTCCATTTGGAATATTAGAAAACCATAGAAAAAATTATGGCCTCTGAATTGAATAATTTTGACAGGGACAAATATACAGTAGTATATATTCAATTTATATTAATTTGAATATCTATTTGGTACTACATATTAAATTGGCCTAGCAATCTTTCTTCCAATAATTCCAAACATTGAAGAGAGGTCAAAAGAATTAATCTAAGTTTATTGGTGCAGTTCATTCCTCATGTTAATAAATTTAAGCATGAGTAGAAGAAAAGATTTGATGAGATCAAGTTTATAAACATGGCTATATTTGGTCTCCATTAGGGTTAACAACCAATTTATGACTGAACCTCATATGAAGGAAAATGTGGGATTCTAAAAAAAATCCGTGTCCCGTGTGCTCATCTCTTTACTTTTGCAATTATCATTATTTAGAGCATTCAATTGATCAAGCTTGTAATCTGAATTGACATTGCATTCCATGTGCAAGTTTGCAATACTAATTGTTCGATCAAGTTTGTTTGAATAGTTGTTTAAATTCCACTCCTATAACACATAAAATTTCTGCTTTAACACTTGATCAGTCCACACCACACAAGCACAAACTAGTCTGCAGCTACACCGGACAAGTCTGGTCCACCATGAATTTAACAATTTGATTAAGTGTGCAGGAAAATTTTGAAAGCCTATTCACCACCCTCTAGGCAACATTCAATTGGTATCAAAGCAAGGTTCTCCATTTACAAGACTCACTGCTTGGAGAGATCAATAGCCTATGACAAGAACAATGAGATCCCGAAGGTGGCCAACACTGAAGATGAACAAGACACCAAGGCATTTGATGTACTCAGGGAAAACAAACACGATGATGAAGAAGTGCATCAACTCAAGATGCTTCTAAAATAGAAACTTCTGAGCAAAAAGGGCAAGGAAGAAGACAAGAAGACGACGGGGAGTGGTCATCATGACTACTCTTGATATTCTTATAATTACAATCGTATTAATTCTAACAATCATTATCTTTCAATTCCTATGGGAAAACCTCCTCATTTCGATGGAAATGACTATACCATGTGAAAGTATAATATGAAAATGCATCTTATCTCCTTAAACCCCATCCTCTGGCATGTTGTGTGTACATGTGTAGATATCCCGGATACTGTGGGGACTGGGTCCACACATTCCAGGAATCGCAGAGGTAGGTGTCGTGCGATACGGCACCCAATAGCACACACGAAAAGAATACGACAACATACAAAGTTTTATTTATATAAACAGCGGAAGGCTTTTACAATACTCAATATACAATGGATGATAATATTCATAGCTAAACTCTCGGCCTAGCTATGGAAAAGTACAGCCGTCTAGCCCGCGGACGCTGCAGACTAGCCACACACAAATTTACGGCGGCATGCAGGGCTCCCACTTGGCGGTATACCCCGACGGGAGCATCGCCTCGTCTTCAAGCCCTTTCTCATATGTCTCACTTGCAAACAACTTAACATAGCAACCGTGAGCATGAAGGCTCAGTAAGACTTAACCGTCTCACCTAAACATGGAACTCTATATGTAGGAATACTTAACATAGGCATAGATATTGCAGTAAATGACTCGCCTATATGTTGATCCTCAATTTTCATGTTATTAACAGCAGATTACAAGTTTAATAAAGTAACTTTAGTAATCATATTTGACATTAACCAAAGTTTCAAAACAATTATAATTCAATACATCGTATTCTCCTGACTTCTTCAGTATTTACTACGTCACAGCGCAGTGAACAAGCGGTACTCAAATAACTGCAAGGGATGGTGATTGCAATTAGGACACACCTGGATAACACGTCACATACATCCATTTTGGAAGTGGATCAAATCACACTTCAATACTATATTGTATGCAGCAACCTTTCAAAGGAAACCCAAATACCAAACCGGTCCTTTCGTAACGGGCAGGATGTCCCCGCACGGAGCATCTTCTATGCCCGCCAGCAGATTTATACCTTGCTACCCTCAGCCCACTCCTATAAAACGGGAGGGTAATCCTCGACACCCAGGTTAACCAATTACATCAGTTTCCTGGTTCCCATATAACCAGTATGCATCCGTTATAATTCAAACTTGTCCAGCAGGGCCGCACACGGATCGGTCCTTAATTGACACAACCAGGGCTACGCACGTGAGACCACGTCTCGCTGCATCCTACCCGCTTCTCGGTCTCAATTTCATGTTCATAAATCATTCCTTGATCAAATTCTTTCCTGAGTGATGAAATCCTATCTCGCGAGTAGATTCCAACTACTCGACTTCTATCGGACTCCTGAAACTTAAGCATAACATTTTCTACTCGTCGGGCTGTAGAACTACCCATACTACATGGGATTTATGGGTCATGCAAGTGGAGTAACAAGCACCTTAGCCCTAATGCACAAAATCATCCTAGACATAAGTAATACAAATGTAAACTTTGAAATAGCACTTAAATGCAAACCGAGGCTTGTCTGTTTGCGAGTCAAAGGGGAAGTTAGCTTCTGGGAGGATGCTGTTCAAGGCCTCCAGGTCCTCCTCGATCTCGGTCACTATATAAGATGCAGTATATAAAGTACATGAGTGATATAGAAACTATATAAAAGATCTTATCAAAACTGATTATGTATGTAAATTATTTTAATTAGCTTTGGGAATTTTACATTGGACACTAGTTGCTATGGGGAAGATCTGGACCAAAAATTGGAGATTTTCAAGGAAGCTTGTTGTCTCTAAAATTCCACCAAGTAAAAGCCTTGTCTGAATTTTAGTTGTAATTCTGGAGGATTATCATGGCTTCCAGTGGTTGTACCATACAGAGGGGGTCTCACTGGTCCTAGGAAAATTTGTTTCACAATTTTCTAAGCTTCCTAGAGGGAGAAACTGATTTTACAAGTTTGTAAGAAATTCTAAAATGGTTACTGTACTTTTCCCAATTTTTCAATTACATAGAGATGTGGAACATTGATCAACCATGTAGATGACATCCAATGAACTCGAAATGTTTACTGGAGATCAAGTGTATTATTAAGAGTGTTTTGAACCAAATTGGGAATTTTCCTATTAACAGAACAGGGGGAATTAATTTCCCAAGCAGTTAGCTAAAAGGAATTAATTATGAAAATTTTGGGAGTTTCATGTCCAAAAATTTGCACCACTGCAAAGCTGAGATCAATATGAGTCTACTAGAATTTATTTGGAAATTTTTGAGCAAATCTACTAGGAGTAATAGATTTTAGAAGTTTGATTAAATATTTTCCAATTGCAAATTTTAATTAAAGCGGCCGGCCCCACTTATTGAAATGGGGCCAATCAGTGCTGGGCCGCACCGAGGGCCACGGAGTTAATCCGCATAGCCACACCAGATCCGTGTCCACAACAGATCCGAGGGGGAAACACAACCGCTGACCGGTGGGGCCCGCGCGTCTTCTACCTCGCTACGCGCGGTCCGGCCGCGGCGGCGCCGTGCTGGCGAGCTTGCCGGTTTGGCTTTCCTGGCCTCCCCTCTCCTTCTCACATGCCACCTAACTGTTATTTGAGGTGCTGAGCACGACAGAGAGGTCGCCGAATGCTGATGATGCCCGGAACACCGTGCGCGACAGCGGCGGTAGAGCTAGGGTTTCGGCGATGGCCGGAATCACTCGGGAATGGTGCGAGAAGCTCGGGGAAAAGCTAGAAACGTTCCTGTGAGCATGAGGATGATGATTTGGAGGTGCAAAAGGGAGGAAATCGTCGGCAATGTTGACTTCAACGGTGGACTGACGGGTTTCCTTGGCGGCTGCAAAAACTCAAAATCTGAACCCGTCTCTCGATGAATTCCCTTCATTTTTGGTGAGGTGATGCGCCGGGAGATCTAGAATATAATACCTTATTGGATTGACAAATCGTTGAATGTAGAAACGGAATTAAACCGATGATCTAGTGACCTCGGTATGAACTAGCTACGGGGAAACTCAATATAGGGAAGCTAGGGAGCACGATAGTGGCTGAAACACCACCAGAAGCATCTATGCACCTTTGCGCACCTTATTGCTTCAAGGAAGGAGACGAGAGCGTGCTTGTAGTGGTCTGTCTTCATGGAGCAGAAGGTTTCCCGACGGCTTCACCCTCAAGCTCCTTAAAACATCAAAATACCAAGCCAGTAAGCAGTGATTCAAGCAAGAGAAAGGATGGGAAGGAAGAGCAACAAGTTAAGCCACCTTTTGCTGTTGTGAGCACTGCGAATCCTTGCTTCGTTTGGCTGGCGCGTCAAGAATTGCTGTGGCGATGAGGTGCAGCAGCGGGACAGGAAAAACAGAGGAGAGCTTGTGGTTGTGCCTCCACTTCAACCAGAGGGGTGAATATAAGGCTTGGGGAGGAGTAGAGGTCACGCCATGAAGCAGGCAGGCGAGCAGCTCACTGGACCTTTCGATGCGTGCGGTGTTGCCACGGTGAGCCAAAGCAGAGCACTACCGTAATTCTATGTATGACCAGTGGGTCCCACTGCCCCTTGAGTCTATCCTCCTCTGGTTAACCAAATATCCTACCAACTGATGTCGAAAATTCATCAAAATTTGTGGATAGACTCAAATAAATATCTGGAATTTGATTCTATAATCAGAACTTCAAATTGATCAAGTTTCAATTGAAATTCAAATTTGAATGGAATTCAGTGGAGCCACTGAATTAAATAGCAGATGAGTTCCAAAAATATTGAAACTTGACAGAGAGGCTATTTGTAATATTTGGAATTTATTGGTGAACTCATATTTTTAATTTCGCAAAGTTTGAACAGAAGCTAATTTTGAATTTTTTAATTCCTTTTATTGAAGTATGAATTGGTTCTATTTTTCAGTTTCTAATTTGATTTCATTTTCCCATTCAACTTTACCTTCTCCTATATGACTTTGTACTTTGAATTTAGTGCCTTTACATTCCCCCCCCCCCCCTAAAAGAATCTCGTCCCGAGATTACAAAAAAAAAAAGACAATGGTGAAAAGATTACCGGATATGAGACAATAATAATTCCGGATAGTTTGATTGGAGAAAATCATCGCTCTCCCATGTTGCTTCCTCAGTGGTATGATTGCTCCACAAGACTTGGTAGAAGTACAAAGTCTGATTTCTTGTGGTGCGAGTCTTTTCATCAATAATACGGATCAGATACTCAGAATAAGTGCGATCCGGTTGGAGATCCTTAATGTCTTCGATGTGGATTTTAGCTGTGGGTGTAAGACATTTCCGTAGCTGAGAAATGTGCAATACATTATGAACTCCAGAGAGTGACACCGGTAACCCCAAACGAAAGGCCATGGTCCACATTTTTCACTGGCGGCGAACGGCCTGATGAATCGTGGAGCAAGTTTTCCCTTCACTCCGAAACGATGAATCCCTTTTATCGGAGAGACACGGAATAAACATGGTCTCCGATGTCGAAGTGGAGACGTGGACGTCTCTTATCCGCATAGCTTTTCTGACGAGATTGAGCAGCCTTCAGAATGGCTTGAATTACTCGCACTCGTTCTTCGGCTTCAGATCAACCCCGCATATAACTCCCTCGCCGGATTCACACCAGTTGAGTGGTGTGCAACATTTCAGGCCGTAGAGAGCTTCATACAGGCGCCATCTTGATGCTAGCTTGATAGCCATTGTTATATGAGAACTCCGCCAACGGTAAATGATCATCTCAATTTTTACCATGGTGGATGGCACAAGCGCGTAGCATATCTTCGAGAACTTGATTCACCCATTCAGTTTGACCATCAGTTTGCGGGTGATATGCCGAACTTCGGGTCAGTTTTGTTCCTAATGACGCGAGCAACTGCTCCCAAAAACGAGCGACAAACAGCACACAGCGATCGGAAGTAATCGTTCGGGGAACTCCGTGCAAGCACATGACTCTTGCAATATATAATTCCGCATATTTCTTGGCAATGTATTTTGTATGTACAGGGATGAAATGAGCTGATTTGGTTAGTCGATCGACCATCACCCAAATCGAATCATGCTTGTGGAATGTGAGAGGTAACCCGACAATGAAATCCATACTAATGTCCTCCCATTTCCACGACGCAATATTCAATGGTTGCAGCTGTCCGGCCTTTCTCATGTGGTCGGCTTTCACCCGCCGACACGTGTCACACTCCGATACGTACTTTGCAATCTTTCTTTTCATCTGTGTCCACCAAAATCTAGTTTTCAAATCTTGGTACATCTTGTTGCTGCCCGGATGAATAGAATAATTGGACAAGTGAGCTTCATCCAAGATTTTCTTCCGAAGTCCTATCCCGGGGTACCACGATACAGTCCATGAACCACAGGCTACCGTGTTTATCACTTCGGAAGCACATCATTTCCACATCCTTCATTCTCCTCCAAATGTGTGACATACCCACGTCTTTTATTTGAGCATCCATAATCTCCTCTCGTATGGTAGGGATGAGAGCAAGATTATATAACGCGCCGTATGGAACCAAGTATAAACTCGGTTCGTCCTCTTCCATCGGGGTTATGGACAGATTATTGACGTGAGACTTGCGGCTCAGCGCATCGGCAACTACATTTGCCTTGCCGGGATGGTAATGAATTTCAATATCATAGTCTTTGATCATTTCTAACCATCTTCGCTGCCGCATATTCAGTTCCTTCTGAGTGAAGATATATTTCAGACTCTTGTGATCGGTGTAGAGGTGCACTAAATTTCCGAGTAAATAATGCCTCCACATTTTCAAAGCAAGTACCACAGCAGCGAGCTCAAGGTCATGAGTTGGGTAATGCTGCTCATGATTTCGGAGCTGCCGTGATCCATACACGATCATGCGGCCTTCTTGCATTAACACGCAGCCGAGACCAATGCCGAATGCATCATAATAAACGTCAAAAGATTTGGTCGTATCTGGCTGAGCTAACATTGGGGCTGTTGTGAGACGTTTCACCAATGCTTGGAATGCATCCTCACATGCCTTGCTCCATATATATTTAGTCCCCTTTTTCAGCAGCTCCGTCATTGGTTTAACGATTTTTGAGAAGCCCGGAATGAACCTCCGATAATATCCCGCTAACCCGAGGAAATTGCGAACTTCGTGGACGGACGTTGGAGACTTCCATTTCAGCACTTGTACAATTTTGCTTGGATCTACATGATGCCCTCCGCTGAAATAATGTGACCAATAAATGATACTTGTTTAATCCAAAACTCACACTTTCTTAATTTTGCATAAAGCTTGTGATTTCGCAATCGTTGGAGCATGATATGCAAGTGTCTTGCGTGTTCTTCTTCTGATTTTGAATAAACCAGAATATCATTGATGAAGACCACGATAAACTTGTCCAACTCCGGCATAAAAACAGAATTCATGAGGTACATGAAGTGAGCCGGCGCGTTGGTAAGCCCGAATGACATGACGAGATATTCATAGAGCCCGTATCTTGTTGAGAATGTCGTCTTCGGTATATCCTCCGGTCGGTTTTTTATTTGATGATATCCGGACCAAAGATCCATCTTTGAGAATACTTTAGAACCCACTAATTGATCGAATAAAATATCGATGTGTGGTAGTGGATACTTGTTCTTGATCGTCACGGCATTGAGCGGACGATAGTCCACACATAGACGTAACGTCTTGTCTTTTTTCTTCACATATAATGCGGAGCAGCCCCAAGGTGACGAACTTGGGCATATGAGACCTTTGTCCAGCAGGTCCTTCAAATGCTCCTTTAATTCCACCAACTCATTGGGTGCCATCTTGTACAGCCTTCAAGAAATAGCGTGGTTCCCAGAATGAGTTCAATCTTGAACACGATATCCCTATCCGGTGGCATACCTAGAAGGTCGTCGGGAAACACGTCCGGGTACTCACAGACCACATGAATGTCTTCAAGCTTTGTGGCTTCCGTGTTGTAGGTGGCTCGAATTTCTTGGATAAGGCGGTTTAGAATGAGAGTGTGTGGTTCATGTAGTTGAGAGTTTAAATGGACAACACGTGAAACAATGTTGAGAACAGCACCATGATAGTGCAGCCACGACATTTCTAAAATGACATCAAGATTCTGACTCTCCAATATAATTAGAGAAGTAGATATAGATTTCCACCCAACTGAAGTGGTGCTCTATAGACCATTCTATCAGTTGCTACTGTCCCACCCGCAGAGCAAATCAAATATGAACATTTTGTGAGAATGATCGGTAATTGGTATTTGATGACATATGATTAGCTAATGAAATTATGGGTGGCACCAGAGTCAAATAATATGACTACGGGATTTTGGAGTAAAGAAAACGTACCCGCGAAGACGGGTTCGCCTTCCGGCACGTCTTTGATAGCTAGGTGGTGGACGTTGCAGGATTCCTGCAGGTTTCTTGGGCTGGTTGCGGGGTTGAGCTGCACCCCAATATGGTGCTTGCGCGTTGCCTTGTCACTGTTCGGGGCAGTCCTTCGCAAAATGCCCGACACGGACACACATGTAGCACGTGTATTGTGTTGAGTTCCCTGCAAGCTGCGAACAGAATCCCGGTGCACGTGGTGGAGGTGGATATGCACGTGGGACCATCCTTTGCTGCTGCTGCTGCTGCTGCTGTGCAAGTGGTGGTTGGAAACACGGCGCGCTGAAAGATTGACCGTGGAATGGCTGCGGTCTCACCGGTGGCTGCCATCGCTGACCGGATGTTGAGCGATACACCACACGGTACATCTGCGGACCACCCCCGCTGCTTCCCGATGGCGTGCTCCGTTTCCTCTTATCAAAAACGAGCTCACGCTGAGCATCCTCTTGTACAATCGCGACATTGACGATGTCGTTGAAGGTGCCGCAGTTGCATTGTGTGAGTTGGACCTTCATGTTCGGATTAAGGTCCCGGAAGAATATGTCTCTCTTCTTATCTTCCGTCCCTACATATTCGGGCACGTACTGCGCCAAATGATTGAATGCGCGGGAGTATTCGTGGGCACTCCTCCCACCTTGCTTTAGCTCCAAAAATTCTTGAAGCTTCCTCTTCATTATTCCGGGAGGTATATGGTAGGCGTGGAACACCTCCCAGAATTTGGTCCACATGACCACATGACCAGCCAGCAGTGAGGTGATGAAGTTCACCCACCAAGCACCGGCGGATCCTTGAAGGTGTTGCGCTGCAAACAGCGCCTTCTGCTGTTCGGTGCATCGCAGCAAATCGAACTTCGCCTCGAGCGTGCGGATGATGTTATCCACCTCCAGAGGTTACTCGGCCTCCGTGAAGACCGGTAGATGCATCGCCAAGAAATCTGAATACGAGCTTTCTTGGGACTGGTGTTGCCCGTTGTCTTGTCGTCCCCCTTGACGAGACGAATTTTGAACCAACATACGCAGTAACTCGGTTTGCTCGTCGCGCGAGCCGAGTACTGCGGCCAGAATCTCCGCGAGCATTCTCGGAGGTTCAGGTGGTGGTGGTGGAGGGACTTGTTGCTGTGGTTCCGCGGTTTGCTCCCGGGTCGGAGATTCATCCTCATGACCATGGCTAGATCCTCCCATTTCGGGCCTAGAGCACGTACGCACCATTCTGTATCCACATGATTTAAATCAACAACATGTTTGTTTTCTTCATCCATTTTATATCATAGTAGTGCGAGTAATGACGATGTGATAATTGCATAACATTCACATATATTGATAAAGCACAAACTTTATACAAGATATATTATCTCATGACCAGGTATACAATAGGGATTTCCAAAATGACGGACTCCCTCTATGGAAGTGCATCTCAACTGTACTTGGTCTTCATGAGTCATCATACACACCTTGTCATCTTCTACACACCTACTACTATTTATAATATGACACAAACATGGCTACAGAATAAACACGAGCAACCACTAACTATACATTGCCCCGTGATGGCAGTAGTGCTGCCCCATCGTACTCCGATGCATCGTCATCAGCGTACTCGATTATCTCTGGATCTTCCTCCTCTTCTGGATCCGAAGGCACATGCTCACCCATGTTCAGCAGTATATCATGAGCCGGTGGATACACAACTGGTTGCAATTGTGCTTCAGCCTCAATCAAATTATCCTAAAGTTGCTCTGCCTTGTACTCCCAATTCTGAGCTTCCTCGATGGCTTTGTCTCGTGCCTCGGTGACTACCAACAGCTGGTCTTGCTGTTGTTGCACCTCTAACTGACTCGTCTGCAGTCCATCACGAGTTTGCTGCAGATCCTTGCGAGCTTGCCGCAATTTGACACAAGCCTTCCACAGTCTAGTGCGAGTGTGATGCAACTGATCCTCACATTGCTTTAGTCGGTGATTCATTGGAGCCAGGAACGAATGTAGGTTCTCATTGATATAATAGAGTGTCACTCCGTTCAGTCGCTTGTCTAAAGGCTTCGACTTGCTCCTGCAGGATTGCACCTTGTGCAAGAACCACCATGCTGGATGCAACGGCAAATGTCCCAAGTGTTGTCGAGGTTGTGTCGCCATATGGTCGATAGGCCGCAACCATACGACGTTGCCACTCAAAACCAGTATCGCCACAGACCGGGAGAAGAGCAAATTGTGTCCCAGCCATGGCATCTTCATGAAGCTCACAAAGCTTCACAAGCGCTTCACCTGCTGCAAAGGCCCACGTGTCCTCCAATTGAACTCCCTGGAACGTGATCGAAAAAGGAGCCCATCCATAAAAACGCGGACTTGCAGGATTGTCAACCAGGACGGTACATGACAGTACGCCACTGTCAACCGTCTCTTGACCCCAATAGCATGGCATCTCAATGAAGCCAAACTGTTGGAGCACCTCACGCAGCAGGATCGGGAAGCCTGGACGGTTGGCGCACGTGGAAAACACCCATCCGTCTGGCAATAGCATTACATCCGTCATCTATAAAATGAGCACTTGAATGAGTCAAATACTAAAATTCAACAAACTTGGTTGATAAAAAGATCAGGGATACGAAAATTGAAATATGAAAGTGAATCCAAATTCAAATGTCAAATGAAACATAACACTGGACTTCTGTCACAGTTCTGTTCCATCTGACCAGTCTGGAGAAACTTGAAATTTTCATCCAGTTAGAAGAAAATTCAGGACTTCAGTTAAAATACAAAGTTGTAGAACACTCAAATAGATTTCCATAATGTATTTATTTGCCTCCAGATCATTTCTGTAAAAGGATATATGATTTTTGCAAGTTGACACTTCTCTGGAAAATTTTTGACAGCATCTCCTTTGTTTAAGGCTGATTTGCCCCCATTTTTCCAGATACGAAACATCAATATATGCCAAAATAATTAAGTACAACATTGTTGAATACATCCTCAGGATTACAGAAATGAATTATATGAAGTCATTCGTTGATTCTATGAAGAGATATGATCAAGACAGTGACGGATACAAAAAACTGTCCAGTCTCTGTCCAGATTTGACAAAGTTTGGAAATTTGAATTTTTCATTAGTTTACAGGGGGATTCTGATCTGGATTGAACATAAGAGTTTTAGAGGACTCTATAAACTTTAGAACCATGTATGGTAGACCTATAGGGGTGAAATATACAGGATGTTATGCTATTCCAAATTTAGACAATTTTCTGTCCAGTTCACAGTTTGAACCAGGAACTGGGCACTTTAAGTTCAAATGAAGTTTTCAATTTTTAAATCTTGAAATCTGCCTTATAGCTGCAAATGAAACTTGTGGATGACTTCCTCAAGTTCCCAAATCACAGGCCTGCATATCGCAGCGAACCCATGATTAATTTTAAATCTGACCAGCACACTCCAAAATAGAGGTTACATTTTCAACTTAGTCCTAAGTTGGAAATTTTTATTTGTTAGTAACAACGCCAGCACGGATAGCGTTGTCGACGTGCCCAATGAAGCTCGAATGCAATTCCAGTACTACGCCCTCACCCAAGAAAATACTAAGCCGGTATCCCGGCATACGTCTCAACAGTAACAGTAATAACGTTCACTCGCAAACGGTTTCTACTCGAGCTACTCAAACGTGGTTAGTGTACTGCATTTACACACAAATGATAGTTCAAACATATGGTGCCGTACGGCACAGCCCGCACGAGCAAACAGTTCACAATATATATATATATATATATATATATATATATATATATATATATATATATATATATATATATATATATATATATATGAAAGTAAAAACATTCGTCCCGTATCATTCCATACGGGCCGCCTCGAGCGAAGCCACGTCTCGAGGTACATGACCGGGTTTTCTACCACCTGACAGGGTCCCACGTCTTTGCATAGTGCTGCACCAGTAGGATGCGCATTGGGTTATGTCCCACCTGACGGGGGCTCCCACTAATTTTGTCGCACGCTGGGGTACCGCATGTCATATGTTCTCAGAAACATGAAAAGTTTCAAAGACTCATATTAACATTTCCGTGCCAAGCCACAGAAACAATCACATGCTATCTCTCTCATGGTGAGCTTACCGCAATTGATCCGCATGCGGTGGCGTACCTTACCTCTTACCTGACGTCGGAGCATCATTACAAAATTTAATAACACATAAGTTAGCTTGCCACCTTAAGTAACTAATACTATAATAGACCTTATGTGGGCATAGTACTAATCCTCACTCGACTACTCTTAAGTTTTCAAAATAGGCTCTTTTCAAGCGTGCTATTCCCAATGTTGCTCTGATACCAGGCTGTGGGGACTGGGTCCACACATTCCAGGAATCGCAGAGGGTGGTGCCGTGCGATGCGGCACCCAATAGCACACGAAAAGAATACGACAACATACAAAGTTTTATTTATATAAACAGTGGAGGTCTTTTACAATACTTAATATACAGCAAAAGATAATATTCATAGCTAAATTCTCGGCCAAGCTATGCAAAAGTACAGTCGTCCAGCTCGCGGATGCTGCACACTAGCCACACACAAATTTACGGTGGCGTGCTGGGCTCCCACTCGGCGGTATACCCCGACGGGGGCATCGCCTCGTCTTCGGGCCCTTCCTCATACGTCTCACCTACAAACAACTTAACATAGCAACTGTGAGCACGAAGGCTCAGCAAGACTTAACCATCTCACCTAAACATGGAACTCTATACGCAGGAATACTTAACATAGGCATAGATATTGCAGTAAATGACTCGCCTACATGTTGATCCTCAATTTTCAAGTTATTAACAGCAGCTTACAAGTTTAATAAAGTAATTTTAGTAATCATATTTGACAGCAACCAAAGTTTCAAAACAATTATAATTCAATACATTGTATTCTCCTGACTTCTTTAGTATTTACTACGTCACAACGCAGTGAACAAGTGGTACTCAAATAACCACGAGGGACGGTGATTGCAATCAGGACACACCCGGATAACACGTCACATACACCCATTTCGAAAGTGGATCAAATCACACTTCAATACTATGTTGTATGCAACAACCTTTCAAAGGAAACCCAAATGCCGAACCGATCCTTCCGTAACGGGCAGGAGGTCCCAATGCGGAGCATCATCTATGCCCGTCGGCAGATTTACACCTTGCTACCCTAAGCCCACTACTAAAACGGTAGGGTAAGCCTCAACACCCAGGTTAACCAATTACATCGTTTTCCTGGTTTCCATATAGCCAGTATGGATCTGGTACAGTTTAAACTTGTCCAGCAGGGCCGCACACAGATCAGTCCTATGTCGACACAAGCAGGGCTATGCACGTGAGACCACGTCTTGCTGCATCCTACCCGCTGCTCGGTCTCAATTTCATATTCATAAATCATTCCTTGATCAAATCTCGCGAGTAGATTCCAACTACTCGACTTCTACCGGACTCCTGAAACTTAAGCATAGAATTTTCTACTCGTCGGGCTGTAGACCTACCCAATACTCGATGGGATTTATGGTTCATGCAAGTGGAGTAACAAGCACCTTAGCCCTGATGCACAAAATCATCCTAGACATAAGTGGTACAAATATAAACTTTGAAATAGCACTTAAATGCAAACCGGGACTTGCCTGGTTGCGAGCCAGAGGGAAAGTTAGCTTCTTGGAGGATGCTGTCCAAGGCCTCCGGGTCCTCCTCGATCTCGGTCACTATATGAGATGCAATATGTAAAGTACATGAGTGATATAAAACTATAGAAAAGATCTTATAAAAACTGATTATGTATGTAAATGACTTTTGCTTGGGAATTTTACAGTGGACAATAGGTGCTATGAGGAATATCTGGACCAAAAATTTGAGATGTTCATGGAAGCTTGTTGTCTCTAAAATTCCACCAAGTAAAAGCCTTCTCTGAATTTTAGTTGTAATTCTGGAAGATTATCATGGCTACCAGTGGCTGTACCATACATAGGGGGTATCACTAGTCCTAGGAAAATTTGTTTCACAATTTTCTAATCTACCTACAGGGAGAAAATGATTTTACAAGTCTGTAAGAAATTCTGAAATGGTTACTGTACTTTTACAAATTATTCAATTACATAGATTTGGAACACTGATCAACCCAGTAGATGATATCCAATGAACTTGAAATTTTTACTGGAGATCAAGTGTATTATTAAAAGTGTTATGGCCCCAATTGGGAATTTTCCTATTAACAGAACATGGGGAATTAATTTCCCAAGCAGTTAGCTCAAAGGAATTAATTATGAAAATAATGGGAGTTTCATGTCCAAAAAATTGCATCACTGCAAAGTTGAGATCAATATGAGTCTACCAGAATTTATTTGGATATTTTTGAGCAAATATACTAGGAGTAATGGATTTTAGAACTTTGATTGAATTCTGGAATTATTTTCCAATTGGAAATTTTAAATAAAGCGGCCAGCCCCACTTATTTGAATTGGGCCAATCAGTGTTGGGCCGCACCGAGGGCCATGGAGTTAATCCGCTTAGCCACAATGGATCCGTGTCCATAGCCGATCTGAGGGGGAAACACAGCCGCTGACCGGTGGGGCCCGCGCGTCGTCTTCTACCACGCGACGAGCGGTCCGGCCGCGGCGGCGCCGCGCCGGCGAGCTTGCCGGTTTGGCTTTCTCGGCCTCCCCTCTCCTTCACACTCACCTCCTAATCATTATTTGAGGCGCTGAGCATGACGGAGAGGTCGCCGAACGCCGGCGATGCTCGGAGCACCGTGCGCGACGGAGGCGGCGGAGCTAGGGTTTCGGCGATGGCTGGAATCGCTCGGGAATGGTGCGAGAAGCTCGGGGAAAAGCTAGAAACGTTCCTGGGAGCATGGGGATGATGATATGTAGGTGCTAAACGGAGTTAATCATCAGCAAAGTCGACTTCAACGGTGGACCAACGGGTTTTCGCTGGCAACCGGGAAAACTCAAAATTCGA
This sequence comes from Tuctoria greenei, assembly GCA_036927565.1. Taxonomy (NCBI): domain Eukaryota; kingdom Viridiplantae; phylum Streptophyta; class Magnoliopsida; order Poales; family Poaceae; genus Tuctoria; species Tuctoria greenei. The sequence continues at coordinate 190,981,726 of JAYESD010000003.1, read as the reverse complement.
CCCCGTCTCTCGATGACTTTCCTTCATTTTTGGTGAGGTGATGCGCCGGGAGATCTGGAAGATAATACCTTATTGGATTGACAAATCGTTGCACGTAGAAACGGAATTAAACCGATGATCTAGTGACCTCGGTATGAACTAGCTACGAGGAAACTCAATATAGGGAAGCTAGGGAGCACGATAGTGGCTGAAACTCCACCAGAAGCATCTATGCACCTTTGCGCACCTTATTGCTTCAAGGAAGGAGACGAGAGCGTGCTTTTAGTGATCTGTCTTTTTGGAGCAGAAGGTTTCCCTGTGGCTTCACCCGCAAGCTCAGGAAAAACTTCAAAATACCAAGCCGGTAAGGAGTGATTAAAGCAAGAGAAAGGATGGGAAGGAAGAGCAAAAAGTTAAGCCACCTTTTGCTATTGGGAGCACTGCGAATCCTTGCTTCGTTTGGCCAGCGCGTACAATTGCGGTGGCGATGAGGTGCAACGGCTGGAGAGGAAATACATAGGAGAGCTCGTGGTTGTGCCTCCACTTCGACCAGAGGGGTGAATATAAGGCTTGGGGAGGAGTAGAGGGCACGCCATGAAGCAGGCAGGCGAGCAGATTGCTGGAGCTTTGCATGCGTGCGTTGTTGCCACGGTGAGCCAAAGCAGAGCACTACCGTAATTCTCTGTATGACTAGTGGGTCTCACTGCCCCTTGAGTCTATCCTCCTCTGCTTAACCAAATATCCTACCAACAGATGTCCAAAATTCATCAAAATTTGTGGATAGGCTCAAACAAATATCTGGAATTTTTTCTTAATTCTAAACTTTGAATTGATTAAGTTTCAATTGAAATTCAAATTTGAATTTGAATTTGAATGGAATTCAATGGAGCCACTAAATTAAATAGCAAATGAGCTCCCAAAATTTTGAAACTTGGCAGAGAGGCTATTTGGAATATTTGAAATTTATTGGTGAACTCAGATTTTTAATTTGGCAAAGTTTGAACAGGAGCTAAATTTGAATTTTCGAATTCCTTTCGTTGAAGTATAAATTTGTTTGATTTTTCAGTTTCCAATTTGATTTCATTTTCCCATTCAACTTTACCTTCTCCTATATGACTTTGTACTTTGAATATAGGGCTTTTACAGATACCGACAATGAACTCACTCGAGAGCAAGAGCAAGAAATTCATCGCAACGCACAAGCCGTTGCAGTGACCACTTCTTCCTTGAGCCGAGAAGAGTTTACCAAGATTGATGGACTGGAAAGTGCCAAGGAAATTAGGGATACACTCAAGACCACACATGAGGGAAATTGCTCAGTTTGGAAAGCAAAAATTGAAATGCTTGAAGGAGAATTGGGGAGGTTTGCCATTGAGGAGGGTGAATCACCTCAAGAGATGTACAACTGAATGAAAACGCTCATCAACAAGATTCGTGCCTATGGAAGCAAGAAGTGGACTGACCATGAGGTGGTCAAAAGGATGATTAGAGCATTTATGCCAAGAAGTGTCACCTTGTGCTCTATGATGAGAGGAAGCTCGGGGTTTCACAAAATGACTCCGGATGAACTCTTGGGCAAGATTATAAACCATGAGATGATGGAGAAGGGGGATCAATATGTCAAAGACATAGCTAAACTTACCTCCTCCAAGAAGAAAGAAGTTTCCCTCAAAGCAACTTGCAAGCCCAAAGGAAAGAAAGTTCGTGAAGCACAAGATGCAAAAGACACAATTGATGTGAACACCGATATGGATGATGAATAGATGGTGCTCTTCATCAAGAAATTCAAGAGCATGATGAGAAGAAAGAAGAGCAGTAACTCAAGTGATGGGAAGAGCAAAGAGAAAGGAAAATCCAAGGCACAACGTACCTGCTACAACTGTGGCGAGTACAGTCACTTTATGGTTGACTGCACATATGAAGAAACTAAGAAGAAGAAGGAAGCGAAGCCTCAAGAGAATAAGACCTTCAAGAAAAGGAGGCAAGCTCACCAAGCACACATTGGCTAGGAGTGCGACTCAAATGATGAGTCCTCCTATGTTGAAGAAGAGGATATGGCTACCATTGCCATCAAGAAGCCTACCAAGATGTCTATGCTCTTCCTGAATATGGGAGGACGGGATACTCATAATCATACTTGCCTCATGGCTAAGGAAGGCAAGAAAAAGGTTCAACTTGCACCCCCCTCGCTTAATTCCTCCATTGATGATTTTGATAGCTCTAGTGAAAATGAGGAAATGCTTAAAGGTTTAAGTAAAACTGCTTGAAAGAAAATGAAAATGTTGTCGGATGAAATTTTTGAGAAGGAGGAGCTCGTCAACCGACAATAAGATATGCTCATCCGCGAAAGGAAGAGATGTCAAGAGGTTGAGAAACTCCTTGAGCTTGAGAAGGAGAAGAGCAAGTCACTTGAGCATGAGCTAGCCTTGAGTAAGGAAACTTACTCAAAACTAGAAGACATACACATTGCAATCAAGGATGAACTTGCTAACTTGTCAAAAGTTAACAAAATCTTTGAAGTGCAAGTTGAGCCACTCAAGCAAAGTGACTCCTCCTCCAAAAGCTCACCTTCCAAAGTTTTAAATTTGACAACAACTATAACTTGCACATGCTCTAGTAAGAAAAATATTGTTAAAGATGATTCTTCTGTTTCACACGCTAAACATCCATCCCAAAGCAGCACTTTAACAAGGAAAAGATTAAATATACACGTAGTGCATATATGGTCACTAGACCTGCTAACGTCAAAGATGGTCTTGGATTTACTAAAAATAAAAACATGTCCGCTAATGTTCAGGTTAAGAAGCAAATTACTTTTGTTAAGGGAACATCATATGAATCTTAATTTCAAATACAGTTCCGTACTTTTGATGCTTCCTATGTACTCATGAAAGATAAATATGGACATGTCTTTGCTAAATATGCATGGTCACACCACAAGAACTAAAAAACTTGTGTGTGGGTGCCCAAGACTCTTGTGACTAACCTGCGTGGACCCAAGCAAGTTTGGGTACCTAAAACCAAGAAATAACTATATTTTGCAGGCCTACTCCTCCGGTGGATCGAAATAGGTGTTGGACAGTGGATGCACTAATCACATGACCGGAGAGAGGAGTATGTTCGTAGAGTATGAGAGCAACGCGGATCCAAGTGAAGGAATATACTTTGGAGACAACAGCCAAGGAATGGTCCTTGGTGGCAGTAAAATTGAAATTTTTTCTCAACGTACTCTTTCAAATGTTTTACATGTCGATTTTCTAGATTATAATATTTTTTCTATATCTCAGCTATGCGACAAAGGTTATAATTGTTTATTCACAAATGAGGGTGTGACTATTTATAGAAGAAGTGATGACTCGATTGCATTCAAATGAATGTTGAAGGGAAAGCATTATCTTGTTGACTTCAACAAAGATAAAGCTGAATTCAACACTTGCTTGGTTGCAAAAACTAAAATGGGATGGCTGTGGCATAGAAGTCTAGCCCATGTTGGCATGAGGAATCTGCAAAAACTTCTAAAAGGTGGTCACATCCGAGGTTTAAAAGATGTTGTTTTTGAGAAAGATAGATCATGCAACGCATGCCAGGCGAGAAAACAAGTCGGAGCACCACACCCCGCCAGGAACGTGATGACTACCTCAAGACCGATGGAATTCTTCACATGGACCTCTTTGGTCCAATTGCTTCTATAAGAATCGACGGTAACAAATACAGATTAGTTATTGTTGATGATTTTTCTAGATACCTGTGTATTTTTCTTGTATGATAAATCAGAAACTCAGGGAATCCTCATAAAATTTCTAAAAAGGGCACAAAATGAATTCTCCTCAACTGTAAAGAATATTAGAACTGACAGCAGAACAGAGTTCAAGAATACTAAAGTGGAGGAGTATCTAGATGAAGAAGGAATAAAGCATGAATTTTTGGCACCCTACTCCCTTCAACAAAATGGGTTGGCCGAACGGAAAAAAATAGGACGCTGATTGAGATGGCAACGACGATGTTGGATGAATACAAGACTTTGGACCGGTTTTGGGCTGAAGCGGTGAACACCACTTGTCATGCCTCAAACCAGCTGTATCTTCACCGACTTTTGAAGAAAACGCCATATGAGCTCCTCACCAGTAACAGGCCAAATGTTATATATTTTATAGTTTTTGGAAGTAAATGTTTCATTCTGAACAAGAAACCGAGGAGTTTGAAGTTTACTTCGAAATCTGATGAAGGGTTCTTGCTTGGTTATGAATCGAACGCCTACTCCTATCGTGTCTTCAACAAAGTCTCTGACTTTGTTGAAATAGCACATGCCATAGTGTTCGATGAAACTAACGGCTCCCAAGCGGACGAAGATGATAAGTGTGTGCTAGATCAAGAAGAAGCCCCATGCCAAGTGTTGAGGAGGATGGCACTTGGTGATATTCGACCTCAAGAACAACCACAAGACTCAAGTGCTCAAGATGAACCTCTACGAGAAAGCAATGATCAAGGGGGAGCTCATGCACAAGATCAAGATCAGGAAGATCAAAAAGATCAATATAATCATCGAAGCAATGATCTAGGAGGAGATATTGATCATGAATAAAATGAAGTGCAAGCAACTTCACAAGTCCCTCACCTAAGAGTACATCAGAGTATACAAAGAGATCATCTTGTCAACAACATCATTGGATACATTGATTAGGGAGTAACCACTAGAATTCACATAGCTAATTTCTATGAATGTTATTCTTTTGTCTCTTTTCTTGAACTATACAGGGTAGAGGAAGCACTAATGGATCCAGATTGGGTGATTGCAATGCAAGAGGAGCTGAACAACTTCAAGAGAAATGAAGTATGAGAGCTTGTAGAAACACCAAAGGAGAACATCATAGGAACCAAATTGGTCTTTCGGAACAAGCAAGACGAACATGGGGTGGTAACAAGAAAGAACGAGCAACTTGTGGCAAAAGTTTACTCTCAAGACGAAGGTTTCGACTTCGACGAAACTTTCGCTCCCGTAACTAGACTTGAGTCCATTCGTATTTTATTGGTATATGCTACTCACAAAAATTTTAAGTTTTATCAAATGAATGTCAAAAGTGCTTTCCTCAGCGGTCCCATTAAGAAGGAAGTATACATGGAGCAGCCACCGAGATCTAAAGATCAAGAGTACCCTAATCATGTGTATAAACCGCGTAAGGCTCTCTATGGCCTCAAACAAGCTCCCTGAGCTTAGTATGAGTGCCTTAGAGATTTTCTGACTCAAAATGGTTTTAAAATTGGAAAAGTTGATTGTACTCTATTTACAAAACATTTTGATAATCATATATTTGAATGTCAAATTTATGTTGATGATATCATTTTTGGTTCTACTAATAAATCTTTTTGTGAATTTAGAAAAATTATGACAGACAGATTCGAGATGTCGATGATGGGAGAATTGAAGTTTTTCTTGGGATTCCAAGTGAAGCAATTAAGAGAAGGCACCTTCATAAGCCAAACCAAGTACACGCAAGACATCTCCAAGAGTTCAATATGGACAAAGCCAAACCCATCAAGACACCCATGGCAACTAATGGACATCACGATCTCAACGAAGATGATCCAAATGTGGATCAAAAGGTATATCGATCTATGATTGGTTCATTACTTTATTTATGTGCTTCTAGACCAGATATCATGCTTAGTGTTTGTCTGTGTGCAAGGTTTTAATTCGCACCTAAAGAGTACCATTTAATAGTTGTAATAAGATTTTTAAGATACCTTGTGCACACACCTAACTTGGGCCTTTGGTATACCAAAGGATCCAAGTTTAACTTCATAGGATATTCCGATGCCCACAATGCAGGATGCAAAGTCGATAGAAACAGCACGTCAGGAACTTGCCAATTTTGTGGCAGATCCTTAGTTTCATGGTCATCTAAAAAGCAAAACTCCATTGCTCTTTCCATAGCCGAAGCGAAGTATGTTGCAGCTGGTAGTTGTTGCGCACAACTACTTTGGATGCGACAAACTCTAAGGGGTTATGGTTATAATCTGAACCATATTCCACTCCTATGTGATAATAAAAGTGCCATAAAAGTTGCACACAATCCAGTAGAACACTCAAGAACTAAGCACATAGATATTCGTCATCATTTTCTTAGAGATCATTCAGTAAAAGGTGATACAGTAATTTCACATGTTAGAACTAAAAAACAACTTGCAGATATATTCACAAAGCCACTAGATGAAAATAGATTTTGTGAGCTAAGAAATGAGCTAAATATACTTGACTCTCGAGACGTGGCTTGAAGCACTGCACACCTGCCTGAATCTTCAAAGTTTACTTACTTAGCAAAAAATTATGCCTTATCTAGATTTTCTCTTAAAAACTATTTAAATTAGTGAATCTTGGTGAATTATGACCATTGTATGATTGTTGATTGCTTACTGGCCATGTTTATCAAGATTATTGGTGAAATGATGTCCTTTAGATCACTATTAGATCAAACATCCAATATCACCTTAGTTCTTATTCTGATCAATCCAGCAGACCCGGACTAGTCTGGCGTCAGCACCGGACTAGTTCGTTGTTTTAGACTAGTCCGGGCCTGGTCTGGCAAACCAGACTTGTCCGTCTCTATACCGTACTAGTCCGTACTCCTAGGGTTTAAACCCAGCTCGACGTCCAGACTTCTTCTTACTCCCCTCACAATCGCATTTGCCATCTCCCTCTTCAAAACCTAGCTCCCAAGGCGAATTTCACTTTTGTCCACCAAAATCGAAGTTTTCTCCTCGAGAAATCCTCTCCTCGGTGCAAACTTCAACACTCCGGACTAATCCGGACCAAACTCCACGCTTTTGTCTCCAACCAATAATTTTTCGGTAAAAATCTCACTCAACCCTACTTCTAACATTTCCTTCAATCTTGCTTATTTTTTTATTCCTAGGGCATACATTACCTTTCTAGCTGTATTCCAACTTGTATTGCATCAATTCAAGCTATATTTGTTGAAATAGGAAGTTAGGGTTCATACATCACTTTGTACTTGTCCGGTGTCTAGTGCGGACAAGTCCAGTACTCCAGACAAGTCCGTACTCTGGAAACGTACAAGTCTGGTACCCTGACAAATTGAACCTCTGAATTCTTATTTCCACAAACACTACAATCAATTCTTATCAATCCTTAAAATCCCCTGTCAGGCATGATGACGTCAGCTTTCGAGGATAGCTCATCTGATTATGAAGTCGAGTATGACCGTGCAAGTATTCAAAGAGCCAAAGAGAGAGTCATGAAGAAGAGGTATGACTAGAATGTTCACTCCTCTCCTCCCGGCGATGCTCTTCCTAAGAAGAGGAGAGTGGTATTAAAGAAAGCTCTAAGCAAGGATGGTGTTGGTGCCACCTCAAATGTACCTAAGAGAAACATCAACAAGGGCAAAGGACTAGCTAGTGGTCCTATTGGTGCGTTGAAGATGAAGGCCCCTATTCACTGCAACAGGCAGCCATCAGATGATGATTTTACTGGAAAGGAAAATGAACTGGCTGATAGATACATGAAGATTGAAGTCTATGAGCAGCCTAAGGAGTCAGCTGATCCAAGGTTCCGGAGCAACTTTCATGTTGACTATTATGATCATGTTTACATGAAGATGAGGAACCCGGTGATTGAAAGTCATTGGGTCAATGTCACCTACCTCCAGTCCAAGAAGTGCCAAGCCTATCAAGAGGTCCTAGAGGCATTAGAGAGACATGGACTAAAGGATCTTCTATCCTTTTAATATAATTGGAACAATGAAGTCATCACCCAATTTTACTCTACTCTCTACTTCGCTCGTGATGATGAGGATAAGATGATTCAGATGACACATGGATCCATGTATAGTGTCACCTATGAGGAATTTGCAAAGACACTTCATCTTTATAATTCCTTGGACAATGACCTTACAATTCACAATCTAAAGCCTTTGGAGAAGGAAGAGCTAGAATTCCTCTATGACACAAGAATGCCTTACAAGCCTCCAACTACCAAATATTTGAAGCCATTCTTTGCAGTCCTGAATAGAATTCTTAGGATGATCATAGCTCCCAAGGAAGGAGATGAAGGAATTATCCAAGGGACTCTAAGGACCTTGATGAAAGTGATCAGACAGAGAAGAACTTTCAATGTCTTTGAGTACATCTACAATGACATTGTGAACATCTCCATTACTCCAAACAGGTACTGTGGCTATGCACCTTACATCATGTTCATGATTGAGAAGGTCACCAGCCTTAAGTTTGTTAAGGATGTTGAGCACACGGGCCTCAAGCCCCAGAAGCCAACAATATACACTATTCCTTCTGCTCCCGCCTCACCTGCAGTGGAAAAGAGTCTAAGCAAGCAAATGAAGGCACAAAGTATCCAGCTGCTACTCCTGCTCCTCCACCCTCCAGAGAGTCCTCCAATAGTGTGATAAAAATGCTTTCCTCCATCTTTCCATCCTGCCACAAAGTGGAAATCAAGCAGCATAAGGAGAGTTTGGACAGAAAGAGACATCAGAGATACATGAAGGCCAACATCAAAACTATTTGTGGGAAGCTAGAAATTGAGCTAGTGGGATCACCTCCGATTTCAGAGGACTCACAAGAAGATATCACTGAGATGGCTCCCCTCACTGAACAAGAGTTGAGCTCATTTGGAGTAGTAGGTGTCTCCGCTCCTCCTCCTCGGGATGGACTTGAAGAGGAAGATGAAGAGAGGACCGAGAGTGAGGGAGGCAGTGGCGAAGAGTGATTCCACTCAAGTTTTCCCTTTTTGGTGCCTTGATGCCAAAGGGGGAGAGATTGAGACTAGTAGTTTATTTTGTAGCCTTAAGGACTAGTGATCGAGGACATGTATCTTAATTCTTGTAGATGTGCCTATGTTATTTAATATGAATGTGTGATGTTTATTCAATATTGTTGTGATAGTTGCTTTTATCATTGCTATGTTCTTATCTTTTGGCACGTCATAATATTTGATCACACACTCTATAGGCACCCCACCATAAAGAGTGCATATATATGTGAGAAGTTTTTATTGTTCATTTGTCATTCTCATATATGCACACTTTATGAAAATCAATTTTTACTCTTATTTGTGAAATCACAATTGGTTGTCATCAATCACTAAAAAGGGGGAGATTGAAAGTGCATCTTGGCTTTCCCTTGTGGGTTTTGGACGATTGATGACAAACCAATGAGATCCTAATGAACTTGTTGAGATAAATGCAAGTCAACTCAGATGAGATAGTTTTGTGCACTCAAAAAGTGAAAAATGAAGTGATGAAGAAAAAGAAAAGCACAATTGATGAATGAAGCGTAAAGTAGACTTAATTGTATAGGATGTGTGTGAGAGACACATCCCAATAGCTCAAGTCTTTGCGTAGGGGTATGGGCTTAAAATCAACCTTAATAATTCACTAAGCAATGAACTAGTCCGTTCAGAAACCTGACTAGTCCGTTCAAGTTTCTGTAGTCTCACTTCACAGTGCACCGGACTAGTTCGTTCGTGAACCGGGCTAGTCCGTTAAACTTTCTGATGATTCATAACATTGTGCACCGGACAAGTCCGTTCGTAGATCGGGCTAGTCCGAGAAACTCTCTGATGTTTCATGACACTATGCATCGAACAAGTATGTTCTTGAAACGGACTAGCCCGAGAAACTTTCTGATGTTCCAATACACAGGGCACCGGACATGTCTGGACTCCTACCAGACTAGTCTGGTATACCTCACACCTATTAGGGTTTTTAGTGTGTTGCACATTCCACGCGGATTTTACTTAGCACACCAGACAAGTCCAATCCCCGGAGCGGACTAGTCCGGCCATCGAGATCCCTAACGGTTATAATTTTGGAAACACTATAATTAGGAGATCCACGACTCCACACAAACAACTCTCATATTCTACTATCAAGAACTGAATTCCTTGCGCCGCCACTGGTCCCAAGAGCACAAAAACACATCTCCTCACGCATCTAAGGTCCTCAAAAGTGAAAATCTTTAAGTATTCAGATTTGGGATTGGGAGATCGTTGTCTACGCATCATTGAGCTCCTGGGGTCTGATCTCTTTACACTCTTGCTTTACATGTAATCTTGTCGAGTGTATTAGATCACTTTTTCTGCTGTAATCTTTGTGGGAGCCCTCAACATGTGAGGTTGCCCCATCAACTAGTTGATTACCCGTGATAGTGGAATCAAGTCAGCCTTGTGTGGTGACTTGACAAGAGAAATGGGTTTGAAGAGACCCGGCTCTGTGTGGACCTCCTCAACGAGGACGTAGTTCTCTTTGGTGAGATTGAACCTCGGTAAAAATTCGTGTCCCGTGTGTTCATCGCTTTGCTTTTGCAATTATCATTATTTAGAGCATTCAATTGAGCAAGCTTGTAATCTGAATTAACATTGTATTCCACGTGCAAGTTTGCAATACTAATTATTCAATCAAATTTGTTTGAGTAGTTGTTTAAATTCTGCTACTATAACACATACAATTTCTGCTCTAACACTTGATCAGTTCACACCACACAAGCGCAGTTACACTGGACAAAGTCATGTCCACCAGTAAATTAACGATTTGATTAAGTGTGCAAGAAAATTTTCAAAGCCTATTCACCCTCCTCTTGGCCACACAATGTTGTAACCTGGTTGGTGGTATGGGTGCCACATTTGCTTCTGGCTCATCTTGCTCTGTTGATTGCCTTTGAACAATCTATCCAGGTGCTTGTTCCGACATTGATGCTGCGGGGTCCACCCCTGATGCGGGCAGACCAGCAGAAGACGTGGATGCTTTGATTCCCAAGGCTGTAACCATTGTCACGCGGCGACATGGACTCAAACCCTAGGGGTGGGCCCCGCAGAGAGTATCTGGTAGGGCGCGATGGAGATTGGAGCTTGAACCCGGAAGGTGGTCCCCGTGGGGCGAATCCTGACGAAGAACCAGGTGCTCCTGGCGCACCATATGTTGCGCTGCGGGCCAGAGGCAGAAAACTCGTGTCCCTCCCCTAGCTTGCACTCCGCAATAGCCATTGGTGTAGTTCGGGTGCGCGATTCTAGGTCAACAGCTGGATCTCTCTGGGAGTGCTCGCTGGGATCTTCTGTATCTACCGAGTTTCCCTTTGTTTCCTGCAAAAAATTCCTCCTTCCAACACTTTTTTCATTAGACGTTAGTGGTAAATCGGCAAAAAAAAAATTATTTTGCTGAAAATTCTCACGTGTATACGCCATAGAGGACAACAATATTGGATCAAGGGGGGAAATTTTGGATCAGAGCTGCGCTCCCACATTGGGATGGAGTTATTGGAACAGAAAAGATGTTTCATCAAAAACATCACGTGAAGTATACTCTCAACCACTTGAAATATCCAGACACTTATATCCTTTATGCATGGGGCTATAGCCTAAGAAAACACACTGCTTAGATCTGAAGGCCAATTTTTGATGATTATAGGGATGAAGATTAGGCCGACATGCACACCCAAACACCTTCAGTTGTGTATAATCTGTTTTCTTCCAATTAATTTTTCAACCGGAGATTTGTATTGAATGACTCTAGATGGTGTGCAATTAATAAGATATGCAGCAGTGCAAAAGGCTTCATCCCAAAATTTAAGTGGCATGGATGCATGAGCAAGAAGTGTTAGGCCTACCTCCACAATGTGCCTGTGTTTCCGTTCGGTGCTCCGTTCTGTTGATGTGTATGAGGACATGCAACAAGGTGTAGGATGCCGACATGATCAAAGAATGAGTGAAGCTTTTAATATTCTCCATCCCAATTTGTCTGTACCGTAATAAATTTGTTATTGATCAGGCCTTCGACCATGGCCTGGAAAGTGTGAAATTTCTGAAAACCTCATGCTTATGATGAATCATATAAGTCCAAGTAAACTTACTGAAACCATCAATGAAACTAACATAGTAATTTTTTCGACAAACTGAAGTTGGAGCAGACCCCCATACATCAGAAAAAAACAAGCTCTAATGGGGATTTTGTGTCTGGACCCGTCTTTCGAGGGTCCACTTGTGCATCCCGTACCAATCTCTGGATCAGTAGTTGGTACGCACAACAGGATAGATCGAGATCCATACAGCGATTATTTATTTATAAACAATATAAGTTTTACAAACATGATCTAGATTATATTGGATGTGGCTATGGATGACCACCATAATAAATAAATCCTCAGAAATAACGGAGCAGAACGGCGCCATACCCAACAGGCACACTTGGGAAGTAGGACTAGACCTAATCGTCATCCTCACATGCTTCACCTTCTTTGCCTTCTGATAAACCACATATAAAGCAAGAGTGAGTACATAAGGTACTCCGCAAACCCTAACACTACTCAAGGGGAGGTGTTTCATGCGTTGGGGCTTGTAGCAAGGAGAGGCCATACAGCTTACTTTTGCCGAAAAGCATTTTATGCAAGGTTCTCTTTCAAAAGAGTTTTGTAATAAGAGGGAAAAGTAGTTGAATCAGTATTATTATAGTTGGCGGGCCCTGGGGGAGCTTCAGACCGTCCCGCCAGTTCCCTCACTTTTAGATGAGTCTCCGGACCCATGGCCCTGATGACTCCAGCACGCATGCCAACACTTTCCCAAAACACAGCGGCCTTGGCCACACACACACACACTCTCTTCAAGGAGATGCACTAATGCTAATCATAATGAGCCCAGAGCATAGTGTGCCAAGATTGTGACAACAACTATCCGAATAGATTAAGACTCTGCAGAGTTTGTACACTTTACCCATAGGCCATGCACACCTAGCAAGGTTATGATATGACGCTCATCCCATCTTCCCCGCGCAACTCCATAATTACACCTCGGCCTGATGCAGAGGCTATTCGTGCAATTCCTACCCATTCAGACATCAGACGACCCTCGGTCTCTGTGCCATTTCTTGGTCCACCGTGGCCTCCATGGCTCTCCAGATTTTTCTCTTGTGGCAGTTACCAGAAAGGTAGGGCGAGTCCCTCCCATACAGGTTCTGTAGTTGTACAAAATCACTATGTTGAGGTCAAATGAACCGGTCCTTATATTGGTGAGACGGCTCCATCTGTCCTTGGCAAAAGGACTAGTCCGGAACACACATCATCGAACTAAACTGAAGTAATCAGCATAAGGATAGTTCGGAAATCATGGTTTTCGGACTATTACTAAAGAACTCAGCACCAATTGGTGGGTTACACCGAATATGCAGCCGCAGCTGGTATACTACCTCTTATGGAGCCCGTGACATCCCATAACCAAACCCGCCTCGACCACCCTTCCCCTTCACACACGCAGTTCATTAATCACCCTCCCATATCCTAACTCACACCACCAAATACCTTTTAACACATTTCACAATCATGTATACAGTGTGTAGTGGTTCGCGATGTGAAGATCGCGGAGGTTCCTAAGAAAATTACCAACAAGGAGGTGCTCAGATCGCTGCTATAGTGCAGCGATGAAGCTGTTAGATTGTCAAGGGGTCCTAAGGTCAAGAAGGGGATTGTGATAGTCACTGCTATTATCGTAACTGATGCAGTGTCTTGTTTCAAACCATTGATAGTGAGTAACTATCGAGTTACTGTTTATCATTGGCTAGTAGCTAACAACGATACTCAGTCATCGACATAGCTCATGCAACCACACTTCAAGTGGTTCATAGCCTAGCAACATTTTAAAATAGACATACAGTCATGCAATAAAAACAGGCAATAGGTGCGATTGCAAAACATAGGTGAAACATGATCAAGGAGTTAGAGCTTGCTTTTACTGTGTTTCATCAACGTCTTTGTCCAGTTCTTCGTTATTCGAGTCTTGAATATCTCCTTCGCAAACTCTCCGATTACTATGTACGTAGCTACATGAAGAAAATACAATTCACTGATAAAGATCCAAGAAATCCAAATAGAACTCCAATAAAATAAACAATCATTCAATAACTCGGTTTCTAAGGTCCTTAGAAGGCTCATCGGATAATATGTCATTCTACTGGTGGCTTATTTGGAAACATTACAATTTATTGGTCAATCAAATGGTTATTAAAAGTTCATAAAGGTCTTATCGGGTCTTCTAGTTACTTACAAGGTTCATGATCATTATGGTTAACTCACTAGTTTACATTGTAAATTACATATATTGTGGTGGACATAATTTCTATGTGCCTTCTTTATAATTATTCTATCTTCACAATAGTATATTCGCTAAAGTTCTACTAATGTAAGTCTCACTTATTTTAGAGACTAAGCATGAGTTCCAACATGCTTGAACTTAAGGCAACATTTTAGTGAAGACTAGTGTGTGAATTATCAAGTTATTCAAGTTCTTAATTTCTTATTTCCTTAATACACTTTAAAGGTTATGAACTTATTATGGTTCTTTAGTATATGGTTATTCAGTCTTCAGAGAGTTACTAGTGTAGGGTCCATTCTATTTAGAGCTTACAGGTGAGTTTCTGTTATTCTATAGTTATCTATTTATTTTTCCACAACAACACTAGTTAGTTCATTATCCTATATTCAATTTTAATAAATTACTATCCAAAGTCCTAGGAATATTTCAAAATTCATTTACAGAGAGATTATACCCTTAATTTGGAGCTTCTATGTGTATTCTAAAAATTATGATTATTGACTTGATTTTCCTATTGGAGTAACAACCAATTCCCTATTCTATATTACGTATTAGTCAATTTGTACTTACATTATATTGTATATTCCTAGCAATACCTTCTAGAGATTTTTGGGTAGTTACTTGTGAGGGAGTTTGTTTATTAGGCTTTCCACTAACTATTGGTGATTTAACTTCCATAAGGAGGATAATTATTCTACTACTCCATATCTTAAATTGGTGGAACACTTTATTACACTATTAATTCCAATCATCACCCCTAATAGTTTTCAGATATTTATTTTGGTGGGTTTATCACTTTGGCGGCTATATATAGAATTTCCCCATTTTCTAATTAATCGAATTATTTTATTAGCTAACATCGAGTCTCACATTTTCTACAACTCATGTGTGCTACTAAATCCCATTTTTCTGTTCTTAGTTGTTGTGAGATGATTTTTAGGAAATTTCTAGAAAATTATTTGTAGGAAAATTATCAATTTGGAGCCTATACAAAATTTCCCTTCAATTCCTTAATTGATTCATTCATTTTAGGTAAGCCGATAGTACTTACCACAATATCTACAACTAATTTCTTCTATAAATCACTCATAGTATGTTCTAAAAGCAATTAAGGGTTTTTAGGATATTTTCCATAATTTTACCATAGCAGGAAATGTGGATTATATTTTTCTGTGTGCACCAAGCGTGTGGACATAGCAGTTTCTTAGCTGACTGTAAGGCTGGATGTGGGTCTTTGTTCTAGTTGTGTGTACGCGTGTGTGTGCCTAGCGATTCAACTCACGACCGGGTTTGCACACGTAGGTAGATGAGGTGGACCCCAAACGATAATGGCTATGGGCCTTCGGTTCTTGTGGACCGAGTCTGCGCAAAGGGAGCCAAACGCTGAGTGTGCGCAACCTAGTTGGCACTTGCGTGGCACTGACCGGGCGTCTCGGTATGGTGAGGTGGGCCTCACATGGCTGCCACATGTGCACCACGTTGGCGCCACGGGCCTGGACATGGGAGGCGGCAGAGAACGGCGGGCCGCACAGCGGAGGGACGTCGGTGGTTCACCGGAACCCTACCGTCAGCATAAATCGACCGAAGAAGTACTGATCGAAGCTCATACGGATGAGGGGAGCTCGATAGCGGTGATGGCAGGCCGGGGCGGCGGAGAGGAGACGCCGCCATGTCAGAGGCGAGAGAGGCAGGAACGCTTGGGGAAACTTGTGCGCACTTGAATTTTGGACGATCCAAGGCGTCGTGTGCATGTTCTAGAGTGCGGGCATGCTCCCGGTGAGTGAGGCCAGGACGGAGTGGGGCCCATGGCAGCTAGCGACGGCGTGCGGTGGCAACTTCGCCAGTGCTTCAACAAACTTATCTGTTCGTGTGATCACTACCAAAACTGAGTGCTCTATGGCGTTCCTAGGATGTAGTGGAATGTGTGGGAGCATCCAACCGATCTGGGAGTTGTACTACTGTGGTCGACGACGCCATGGCGGCCATAGGTGGCGGTGCGCCTAGGGTTGATGGCAAACCAGGTCTCCAGCGAAGCAACGCGACGGGGAGGAGTCCCATCGCCGGAATTATGGAGTCAGGGTAGTCTTGCCGGGTGATAGCACAGAGGCGGTGGAGCAGGGCTCGCAGTCTTCACGTTGATGATTTAGTGTCAGGGCGGAGGCGGCTGATCGACAAGGGTGCTGCGGCAGGGTGCCAATGGCGCAGGCGGCTCCCGGGCGTGGTCCTGTCGTGGATTCCCCGGATATGTGGTCAGGCCCAAAGCGGGACGGGAGGAAGAAGAAGGCGGTGGTGCCCTGGGCTGGCCCACGGGAGAGGGAAAGGACGGGCCGTGTGGAGGAAAAAGAAAAGATTGGCCTGCTGGACTGACCTGGGAGAGTAAGGGAGGAATCGAGCTCAGCCCGGGAATAAATTGATTTGGTCTTTTCTTTTAATTCCTTTTTCACAATCCAGTTTAGCTTGATTTCAAATTTGAATTCAAATCTGGTTTGAGTCAACTGATATGTTTGCAGTTCATTTTCTGTAGATAATTTATATGGTTTAATTGTCTCCAATATTTACTCGCTTGTTAGTTCTCATTCACTTATTTATTTTAAATAGTGGTGATTTCATTTATACATGTTTATCTATATATGTGTGTATATGTGTGTGTGTGCGCGCATTTTGATGTCATTTGTACCTTCATTGTGGTGGTGTTTATTTTAAATCTATTTTATAATTTGTTTTATCTTCTTTTTAGTGGGTACGTGTTCGTCACATTCATTAGCCTTGATTTTTATTAACGAGTATTGTTTCTTCAGCATTGTTTTTTTTTAAAAAAAATTGAGTTCAGAGTGTTTTTTAATAGTTTCAAATTTTGGGCTGTGACAGTTTGGCACACTAGTAGATCTTGCAAAGGGTAGTTGATGACTTTTACTATGCTGACACGCATCACACACCTTATTACTTTTGACAGAACAGGGTAGATTGTTCTCACTCACTATTTTACTAATAATAGACATAGAGGGATGGCCAAATCTATCATGCCAACGAGTGGAGGAGGGCTTGATCGACACAAGGACACACTTATTGGTTGAATGTTCCAGAGAAGGCCATGGATAGAGCCCCCATTTACTCCTGCCTTGTAGAAGGATCTTCTTGGTATCCCGAGCCTTAACCAAAAAATTTGGTGTGTTTGATAATATGGGATTATCAAGAGTGAGCATATGAACAGAGATGAGATTCTTTGTCGTGGAGGGAACATGAAGAATATTGTTGAGACAGAGTTGATAACCAAGGGTATTTAAAGTGGAATTTCCAACAAAATTTATTTTTATACCTGAACTACTCGCAGTGTGGATTTGCTCTTGGCCACCATACTTCTCCTTCGTGGTTAATTTGTTCAGCTATCCTGTGATGTGATCAGTAGCTCCAGTACCCGTGTACCAGTTTGTGTCGATTCCATAAGATGTAGTTGCACTGTTTGCGGATTTCTCGTCCGGTTTGAATTCTCTATAAAACCTCTTGTAACATCTAACAACTGTATGCCCCACCTTTCCACACTACAAAAATCCCGATCAATAACGTCGGCCAAAGCCGACATAATTAAGGCATTTACCGATGTAAGTACTTACATCGACTTTTGCTTAATTACGTCGGTTCCAGGCCGACGAAGCAGTTTGGACATAATTAAGGTAACTTACATTGGCTGCTGATGTGAGTTAGTAACTTTCGTCGGTATCCCGTAATCGACGCAAGTAAGTTACCGGATGGGCCGCGGACTGGGCCAGAGAACTTACGTCAGCGTCGTCTTGGTCGATGAAAGTTACTTGCCTAACTTACGTTGGTGTTTCTCAGTCCACATGAACAATAAGTCATACCAACATCTGCAAATATAATAAATCATTAAGTAATGGAAAACAACATCTAATATTTAATATCCTATATATAGTTTTTTACCTGTCTCCGACAGGATGGGTCGTGATCCGCTGAAAAGTAACCAGAGGAGGAGCCGCAAAGTGGGTCCTCCTCGTCCGTCGCCTCTACTGCGATGACGCCACGTCCTGTGACCCTGAGGGCTATGCGGAACCACCGAAGTCCAAAGGAAGGTTAGCGGTAGCTGGCTGCATAGGGAGGCTAGCGCCAGCCGACTCCGAAGGGAGGCTAGCACTAGCGGGCTCCTGTAGTGGCCCCTTAGCCTCTAACTCGGGCTCCTGTAGCGGCATCATAGCCTCTAACTTGGACTCAGAAGACTCTGAGTCAGACTACACAAAAGAAAAAGGTTGACAACAAATAATTATTAACAACTGCAATTTACAAAATAACTTTACTATAAACTAAAATTTACCTCCGTCCGCTGAAAGCAGATGTGAGCTGAGGGTGGAGCGTGCGCCAGAAAGAGGGAACTTCGGCTTGAAGGTAACGACGTCCCTGAGCAAGGGTCTTGTGGCGGAAACCCTCTCACTGGCTCCCCATTCACCTTCCCCTTCACCTTCCCCTTCGACGACATCCTGTTGCAAGGAATAAATGACTAATATGCAAAGATAATATACAAAATAAATGTTAAGTTAGTGAATAAAACATTAGTTCATAAATTTCAAAATTCATCAACATCACGGTCATGCACCCTACTCCTTAAACCAGCCCATCGATCTTCTTCTTCTGCATATCGTTTTCATTTCCACAAATCAGCAGGTTCGACTAAGTCATCAATATCTTCAGTTTCCGATTTTGATTCTGTTTCCGCTTCCATGCCAATCTCGATATCTTGAGCGTCTCCAACTAAGTCATCGAGTCCTACACCGTGCTCGACTGAGAAGGAGTCTGGCATCTCTTCCTGTTGGTAGATCATATCAGCCTCAACTTCCTCATGGTAATCATCATCTCCTGGAGCGTATAACCGCTCATGAGGATTGACCTTATGTACCACCCACCAAGCTTTGAATTTATTGCATGGATAAGGTAGATAGTACATTTGCTCTACTTGGTGTGCAAGAACTAATGAATTGAATCCTTTCAACCGTTCCTTGTGTTTTACTTCGACCATGCCAAATTCGTTTACTCAAATTCCATGAATGGAATCAAACCATTTGCAGCCAAAGAATACTGCTCGAATTGTCTTGTTTCTGACAAAAGTGAACTCAAGGATTTTTTTAATAATCCCGTAGTAATGAGTTTCATTTTCTTGCGAATTGATTGCCCTCATCACAACTCCGGTATTACATGTTGCCGCGAGAGGATGAAGAGATTCAAATTGAGTTGTACGGAATCGAAAGCCGTTGACGTCATATCGACCATAGCTTCTAACATTAACCACTCCACAGGATAGTTGTCGCAAATCATCGTGGACGTTGGCATCTTTTTTGCACTGTCCAAGATATGAAGTTATTAGAAAATGTAAGCATTCTTAAGTTATAAGAAAGTGTTGTTAATATGGATAAGTTAACGAGAAAATATTACATGATCTCAAAACTAGGAAAGAAAATTAGATCCCCTGTTTATTCCTTCCCATCAAATCTGTTATATTTGCTTGCTCGTGGTTGATGTCTATGTCTCCAATTTTCCTTGTAGAACATACTGCACGAAAAGAGAACCTTTTAGGAATACATGAGTTGCAAAAGAGGGTGAAAATCATAAGTGTAGGAGAAACACATACCTGAAATATTCATCCCTTTCTTCGATATTAGTGTACATGTAGAAGAAAGCAACACACTTTTCTTTTTCGCTAACGTCATAGGAAGTGTAACTACCAACAGTAGTGCATCTTGTTGCAAAAATGGAGAGATCGCTACAAGGAGATTGCTCATCCATATTGTACCGCATTACCAAAGTATTAATATTGTGTTTCTCTGCAAAGTAAACACTTGAGAAGTATCCTACTTCCTTAAGAGTAAAAGCTTCGGCGATGCAACTTTCAATCCTTGCTCTGTTACCAACCATTGGTTTTAGATATCTGAGTGATCTTTTAATATGATACATTCACCTATATTGCACGGGACCGCCCACTTTCGCTTCAAATGGAAGATGAATTAAGAGATGTTGCATTGGATTGAAAAATCCTGGAGGAAAATTTTTTTCCCATCTTACAGAAAAGTACCGGAATCTCCTTCTCCAACTTAGTCATCATCTCTGGCATGATTTCTTTAGCACAGAGTTGCCTATAGAAGTGGCAAAGCTTGGCTAACACCTTCAACACTGCATCGTCAAAGTAGCCTCGAAACATAACAGGCAGAAGTCTTTCCATGATTATGTGATAGTCATGACTCTTCAACCCAATGAGCTCTCCCGTTTTCACATTCATGGCTCGTCTTAGACTAGCTGCATAACCATCTGGGAATTTCAACCTTTGCAACCATTCGAGAACTTCTTTCTTTTCTTTAGGTCGAAGACAGAAAGCAGCGTGTGGTTTACCACCATTTTCGGAGAGCTCAAGAGTTTGACGATTACAAAGCTCGGTGAGATTGTTTCGAGCCTTTAAATTGTCTTTTCTTTTGCCCGTCATGTCCATGCATGTGCTTATGATACATTCGACCATGTTACGCTATTGATGCATGATATCAATGTTGTGCCTTAAAATCAATGACTTCACATACGGTAGCTCCCGAAGTCCACATATGTAAGTCCAATTGTGTTTTTATCTGTAACCTTAAAAATATCCAAGAAGACCTTCATCTGGCACCAATTCGTTCAACATATCAGATATTTCTGACCCATTAAGACGTTTCGGTGGTCCTTCATCTAGCACCAATTTGTCCAACATATCAAATGTGACAACGGTGTTCTTTCTGAAGACATTCTTCTGTTGTCTAAACAAGTGATTCGAAGGTAGCCAATGTCTATGACAATCGAAGTAAGATATCTTTCCTCCATGGGTAAGTCGAAAGCAATCGGTATCTGAGGCACATATCGGACACATCAACCGACCATGAGTGCTCTATCCAAAAAACATGTCGTATGCCGGAAATCATGGACGGACCACAAATAAGCAGCTTGAAGGTTGAATTTCTGCTTCTTGTAACAGTCGTACACTTCGACTCCTGTCCACAACATTTTCAGCTCTTCGATCAACGGTTTCAACAACACGTTGAGACGTGACCCAGGATGATCGGGCCCAGGTACAATGAGGCTACGAAACATGAACTCATTCTTCATGCAAAAAGCCAGTGTAAGATTGTACGAAATGACAAAGACGGGTCAACAGGAGTATGGTGTGGCGTTTGTGCTCAACGGCGTGAACCCATCTGTCGCCAACCCGACGCGAACATTTCTCGCTTCCCGACCGAATTCTGGGTCGAACTGGTCCAGTGCCTTCCATGCCACACCATCGGACGGGTGCATCATGACTCCATTTTTCTGACGCTCACCTTCTTTGTGTCATCTCATCTGTCTGGCCGTTTTTTTTAAAGGAACAGCCGCTTCAACCTCGATGTCACGTGTAGGTAATGAAGCTTCTTACGTGCGACTTCCGTCATCACATATCACCATCGTTATTAACAACTTCGACAAACCTCGGTTGACCACATTTCAAATATTTGTTCTCATTAGTATGGTCTCTCCAGAAAATCATGCAGTTGTCCGGACACATCAATGTTCTCATACTTCATACCAAGACCGGAAAGAATTTTCTTCGACTTATACATATCTTTAGGCACTTTGTTGGGATGTGGAAAGGCATCATTAAACAAATAGATGAGATCATTGTAACAGTTATTAGAAAAGAAGAACTTAGACTTAATTGCCATAAGTCTAGTCACAAAATTGAGGATTGTCATTTTAGTGTGTCCATGTAGCGGCTCTTTTGAATCTTTGAGAAGTTTGAAGAACTCTTTAACCTCCACTGTTTGAGGATCCTCCGGAAGCTCTGGTTGTCAACCTCATCCATCATGTCAACCTCTGTGACATCATCATTGTCTGCTTCTACTTCTTGTACAGCTTAAGAAGCTGCCTCGCCGTGGAAGTTCCACAACTTATAATGTGACACGTATCCGTTTCAACACAAGTGCATCGTAAGTTCCACTTTGTCCAAAAATGTTCCTTTCTGACATTTTGTACATGGGCACCGCACCTTCTCGCTATTTGACAACGAAAAAGCTCATTCAACAAAAGCTTTTGTCTTGGCGTACCACTCATCTGAGTGACCACCAGTTCTGCTCTTCCAACCAGTATACATCCAACTACGGTTTTCACCCATGTTTGACTCTGCAGTTTAAAGACGCACAAATTATTGTTAGTTTTTCTTCAATTTATGCACGACAAAATATACCGCATTTCTCAGTTCACCGCCAGCGCAAGCTTCTTTTGCGTGCCGCCCACCGCCTCGAGCTCCTCCGCCGACGCAAGCTCCTCTCAACGCGAACTCCTCCGCATGCTGCATGACGCACCAAGCTACGCTGCCGCCCCGATCTCCTCAGCTCACCCCTACACACGACCCACCTCCTCTCTCTCTCTCTCTCTCTCTCTCTCTCTCTCTCTCTCTCTCTCTCTCTCTCTCTCTCTTGGAGCTACCGGCGACGCCGTGGCACCCGACAGCTGGTTGCCCCCGACGCTGCCCTCCTCATGGTGCAATTAACCACTTAAGAATAAATAGATAAACCACTTGAGCATAATTAAATGCATAAGCAAATTAACAACTTAAATAAACCACTTAAGCATAATTAAACAAATTTAAGCAATTTAAGCATAATTAAACATAATTAAATAAACCACCTAAGCATAATTAAGCAAAAATAAGCAAATTAAGCATAATTAAATAAACTGCTTAAGCTTAATCATGCATAATTAAGCAAATTAAGCATAATAAAATAAACCACTTAAGCATATTTAATAAAATTAACCACTTAACCATAATTAAATAAACAATTAAGCAATTTCAGCAAAATTTAAAAAATTCAAATTCAAAATTGAATTTGATTTCAATTCAAATTGAAATTTGACTTTCAATTGGGGGCAGGGCTCGGGGAGCAGGGTGAGGGTGGGGGGGGGGGGGGCGGGGAGCTGAGAGGGGGAGGAGGGGAGTTAAGGAGGGAGGGGTGGGGCAGGTGAGGGTGATGGTATTGAGGGGGGGGGGGGAGGGGCGAGGTGAGGGGGGGGAGGCGGAGGGGGGGCTGCCAGCCGGCATGGACGGGGGAGGGAGGAGGTGGACCGCGGTGGTGAGGGGGGGGGGGGGCTGCTGGCCAGCGTTGCGGGGGGGGGGGGGGGGGGAGGAGGAGGTGGCGCCACGGTTTTGAGGGGGGGAGGAGGAGGTGGCGCCACGGTTTTGAGGGGGGGAGGAGGAGGTGGCGCCACGGTTTTGAGGGGGGGCGGTGTTGAAAGGGGAGGGAGAAGTCAGAGGTTTTACCTGGCACGGTGGGGCGTGGCCGGATGACGTCTGGCGGCGGCGTCGGTCGGCGGCGGCGTTGGGAAAGCGATCGAGAAGCAGCGCGGGGAAAATGAACCAGACGCACGCGGCTCGCGCGGTTAGGTTAAATCCACAACTTACGTCAGCCGTGGTTATTTCTGTCGACCGACGTCAAGCCCGACGTAAGTAAAGGTGAACTTACGTCGGGCATTCAACTTACGTCGGCTACGGCCACGGCCGACGTTAGTATCCGTTTATTGCTGTCGATTCTTTTACTTACGTCGGCCATGGGACCGAAGCCGACGTAATTTATTTAACTTACGTCGGTTACCAGGCACCGATGTAATTTACTAAACTTACGTCGGCTGGCACACGTAAGTTGCGCTGGCCGACGTAATTGTTCGCGTTTCCTGTAGTGCCACATAACTGAAAAACGGGCTTGTTTTCTGGTGTACCACGTCCTGGACCTCGACCATGGCCTCCTCCTCGGCGTCCACCTCTACCACGAGCGCCGCCTCTCACTACAGGAATCCCGACGATTTGCGATGGCCAGGGCCGTCGCAAATAAGGCAAATGTCGTCGCAAATATGCTATTTGCGATGGCTTCCCTTATTTGCGACGGTTTTTAGCCGTCGCAAATAAGTCATCGCAATTAAGCTTATTTGCGATGGCCACCGTCGCAAATAAGCTTAATTGCGACGGCTAGAAGAGGTCGTCGCAAGTTATTGCCGCGGGCCCGGTGGGCCCCACCACTTATTTGCGACGGCCAGGCCGTCGTAATTAAAACGTATTTGCGACGGCCAGGCTGTCGCAAATAAGTGCAGTGGACAGGCCCACGTGTCCTCCTCTGGGACCCACGACGCTATTTGCGACGGCCTGACCGTCGCAATTAAAGCTTATTTGCGACAGCCTGGCCGTCACAAATAACAGTTGCTTAATTGCGACGGCCTCGCTCCTTATTTGCGATGGTACTGTATAAAAAGTCGTCGCAAATAAGGTTTTTTATTATTTTTAAAACAGAAAATACTACCCGGCTCGATGGCCAGAATCACAGAACAGATACAATAAACACAGTATATACACACAATCACAGTATACACAAACATCATCACAATCAGAAACTAAAATTCCGATACATCTCACATCGTCATCAACAAAGCAAATAAAAGGGCTCACTCGCCCATCTAACCTTCGGAGCCACCTCCGAAGTCGAAGTCGTCGTCGTCGCGCCTCATTCCAGGCGGCGGTTGCGAAGGCGGCGGCGTTTGTGCAGCCGTCGCGGATTCCTGCAATTAATGAAACTTAGAGTTAGAATATAAATGCATCAACATCTCTCTCCCTCCCTTCCTCTCCCTCTATCTTCATCTAGATCCCCCTCTCTTCCTCTCTCTTTTCATTTCTCTCTTTGTCTCTCACTCTATCTTTCTCTCTCACTTTATCTCTCTATTGCTATCCTTTTCCCTCTATCTTCCTCCCTCTATCTCCATCTACATCTCCCTCCCTCTATCTTCCCCTCTCTCTATCTCCATCTACATCTTACTCTCTCTCTTCATTCCCCTCTTACTCTATCTAACTATCTTTCACTCTTTCTTATGTCTCTCTTTCTTCTATCTCTCTCTTTCTTCTATCTCAATCATTTTCTTCTATCTAACTATCTCTCTCTTTCATCTATCTCAATCTAATTATGCTGGAGAAGAAGGATTACATAGAAACTTACCTGACCCGCTGAAGAAGGATTGCCAGGAAGGACCAGTGGTAGTACCCATAGCTGGATTCCCAGACCTTGCGCCCTAGCCGTGGCCTGTCATTGCAAACATTAAATGCTATCTATTAGTAAGTCATTTACGCTGAATTAATGAGAACTTTAGTTTTTATTTTGTTACCTCCATTGCTTCCCGCATCTGCGCCAACGCTGCTGCCTGGCGTTCCAACTCCTCCTGACGCCTGAAGAGGGACTGCATCTCAATGTCCCTCTGCGAGGCGCGACGACTAGTCGTGCCCACCGAAGAAGCCTGCGTGGAGCTGCCTCTCGCAGGTCTTCCCGCCCTCGAGTCGACGACTCCGTCGAATATGCGAGCCTATAAAAAAGAGAGTCAGTAATATGAAATTGAGATATCTTGAATACTTTGAACTGAAAACGATAAAATGACTTGTAAACTCACCTTCCGTGTGCTTTTCCACCATCGGTTGCATACGCGGCTTGAGGATCGATCGGTTGACGTTCCCAATCAAAATCCTCACCGTGTATCTTCCTGGCCTCCTCCCCGTACTTAGCCTGCAAAACAAGAAAACCGTGTAAGTTCAACAATCTATATAGTTATATCTAATATGAATGATTTCTAAACTTACCAACCGCTCGGCTGCAGCCTGACTGCAACCCGTCGGCTGAGAAGGGTCCCTATGACCTCTCTTCCAGACCTCAGCAGGGGTGGGCAGCACCCCCGTCTCGCGCTCCTGTCAATACGTGTTAGTACGAACAATATATTATTAATATATAAACATAAGTTACACACACTTACCATGCGTTTAGCTAAACGCAAGTGGTTATCTTGCCCGTGCCTGCTCTTCCCCTCGACCCCTCTGCAGTCTCGAGCCTTCTCAGACTTAGCTTTAAACTCAGCGCTAGCCCAGTAGCGACAAAGGGCCCGAAATGCATCGGTCCGACCCTGCAACCAGCTCACGTGGCCCTGCACATAGTTGGAAGTCATTAAAAATACCATCGAGGAAATTATCAAAAAAATACTTACTACACTCCACGTATCTGCGCGTACTCCTCCTCCGTCAGGTGCATCTCGCTCGCTTGCCGGAAGTGTAGCACGGGCTGCTGGTGCGCCTTCAAGTGCTCATTAACAAGTTGAACGCGGGTGTTCGACAAAGCCTGTCGAAGCGCCTTGGCAGCATTGTAGTGAAACACTTGCCTCGCATCCTCAAACTGGCGATGGTCGTTTGGGTCCTCTAAAGTATATCTTGCCTGCGATAAAGAATATATTGAAGAGATGTTTACTAAAAGAGTTTAAGATTCGAAACTTAGAAACTTTTTTAACATACTTACCATAAAATCGGCCCATACGGCCTCCTGAAGGTTGTCGTGCTCCTGGTGATGGACTCGTGCGTAGTCCTCCCACGAAAGAGCAGGCACCCCGTCGATGACCCCGGGATAGTGCAAACGCACTATGGACCCGAGTACGCCGTTCACCGGTCTGTGGTATCTCTCACCAGTGAAAGACGTGTCGTCCCAAACCCTGCAAGATATTTATGCATTCATTACTTAAGTAATCAAAAGAAACTAAAATTGAACACTATAATTTTTATTACCTGTCTCCGACTGGACAAATCACGATCCTCTGTGAAGGGACCGCGGGAGGATTGGCAAAGTGAGTCCTCCTCGTCCTCTGCGTCTGCTGGGGCGCCATGTCAGGTGACCCAGACGGCTCCTCACCAGCCGAGTCAAAGGCCTCAGAAAGAAACTCATCGCCAGCCGGGGGCTGGCTGGCCGAGGGCTAGCTCGCCGAGGGCTGGCTGGCCGAGGGTTGGCACGCCGAGGGCTGGCACGCCGAGGGCTTGCTCACCGAAGGCGCCGCAGCCTCTGAGTCAG
This sequence comes from Tuctoria greenei, assembly GCA_036927565.1. Taxonomy (NCBI): domain Eukaryota; kingdom Viridiplantae; phylum Streptophyta; class Magnoliopsida; order Poales; family Poaceae; genus Tuctoria; species Tuctoria greenei. Next base: position 190,954,735 of record JAYESD010000003.1, on the reverse strand, counting down.
CCGGTGAGGACTACAACATTCAAATGATTCATAAGTAAGTTTAATGTGAAATTGAATTTAAAGAATTTGTCAAAAATGAGTGACATTTACCTGTGACGAAGCTCTAGAGCTGGTCTGAACGTGCCCCAGCAGCTGAGAGCGTCTGCTGCCAGTCGACGAGGCACCAACGAAAGCGTCCTCAGGTCTAGAGGGGTAGAACCCCCTCGTCGGCGGCACCTTCTTACCCTTCTTTGATGCCATCCTATTGTAATTAGATAATTAGTAAATATGCAAATAAAATATATAAAATTCATGTTACTATCTTCAAGAAAACATTACTTGTAGTCACTTTCAAAATACATCAACATCATTGTCATGTGTCTGTGCCCTACTCCTTAAACCAGGCCAACGATCTTCCACTGTGGCCTGTTCTAATTTTCATTTTCGCGTATCATCTGCCTCTACATCTTCAACGTCTTCAACATCTCCAACTAATTGATCGAGTCCTGCACCAAGCTCGACGATAAAAGTGTCTGACAACTCTTCTTATTGGTACACTTCTTCAACTTCTTCGCTATCATGGTAACCATCATCCCCAGGAGTATATAGCCGCTCACGAGGATTCACCTTATATACCACCCACCAAGCACTGAGCTTCGTTCATGGATAAGGTAGATAATACACTTGTTCAACTTGATGCGCAAGAACAAATGTATCGTAACCTCGTAGTCGGTTCTTATGTTTCACTTCCACCATTCCAAATTGGTTTTCTCGAGTTCCATGAGTATGATCAAACTAGTCACAGTCAAAGAAGACAACTCAAAGAGTCTTATTTCCGGTAAAAGTAAATTCAAGGATCTTGTTAATGATCCCATAATAATCGGTTAAATTCCTTGAGTGTCCATTGCTCTCGTCACAACACCGGAATTTGATGTTGCCGCGAGAGGACGATGAGCTTCAAAATGAGTTGTACGGAATCGGAAGCCATTTACGTCATATCAACCATAGCTTCTAACATTCACCAATCCATAAGATAGCTGCCGCAAATCTTCATGGACATTGTGAGTCTGACACTGTTGTAAAAGACGAGAGAATATTACATAATACTTCTTTAATAATAGTAATTTATAATACATAGAAGACGAGAGAATATTACATATTCTCGAAACCAAGATAGAAAACTTTGCCCCCCATTTATTCCTTCCTTTCGCATCGCTTCTACTTGTTTGGCCGTAGGTTGATGCCTATGTGGCCAATATTGTCTGTGGAACTCGCTGCACATGAAAAAACATCTTTTAGAGTACATGTGTAGCAAAATATGTCGATTAGCATAAACGTAGGAGAAACACTTACTCGAAGTATTCTTGCATGCCTTCTATATTTGCGTATATGTAGAGTAAAGCGACAGTCCTTTCCTGTTCGGATAGCACGTAGGTCGTGTAGCTACCAATGGTGGCGCCTCTCGTTTGAAAAATGGAAAGGTCGCTTAGAGGGGGTGTTTCGTCCACATTGTACCGCATCACCGAAGTATTGATATTGTTTTCTTCCGCAAAGTAGACACTTGAAAAGTATCCTACTTCCTTAAGAGCATATGCTTCAGCGATGCACCCTTCTACCCTTGCCCTGTTGCCAACCATTGGTTTCAGATATCGTAGCGCTCTTTCAATGTGATACATCCACCTATATTGCACAGGACCGCCAACTTTAGCTTCAAATGGAAGATGGATAAGCAGATGTTGCATTGGATTGAAGAAACCCGGTGGAAAAAAATTTCCATCTGACATAAAAGTATGGGTATCTCCTTCTCTAACTTATCCATCATCCCGATCTTGATTTCTTTAGCACAAAGCTGTCTATAGAAATAGCTGAGCTCGGCTAAAACCTTCCACACTGCATCATCTAGATAGCCTCGAAACATAACAGGTAGGAGTCTTTCCATTATAATGTGATAATCATGACTCTTCAACCCAGTGAGGTTTCCTGTGTTAACATTTATGGCTCGTTTCAGGCTAGCTGCGTAACCATCTGGGAATTTCAAAGTTTTCATCCATTTCATAACTTCTTTCTTTTCTTTCGATCGAAGACAGAAAGAAGCACGTGGCTTTCCACCACTTTCAGAGATTTCAAGAGTTGGACGGTGACAAATGTCAGCCAAATCTAGTCTAGCTTTATAATTGTCTTTCGTTTTGCCAGGCATATCCATGCAAGTGCTTATGATACTTTCGCTCATATTACGCTCCTGATGCATGACATCAATGTTGTGCATTAGAATCAACGACTTCACATATGGTAGCTCCCAAAGTTCTCATATGTGAGTCCAATTGTGTTCCTCTCCATAACCTACGAAATATCCAGGACGACCTTCATCAGGCACCAGTTTGTCCAACATATCAGAAATTTTTGATCCGTTGAGACGCTTCGGTGGTCCTTTAGTGACAACAGTGTTCTTTCGAAAGACATGCCTCTGCTGCCTAAATATATGATTCGAGGGCAGCCAACGTCTGTGGCAATCGAAGTAAGATATTTTGTCTCCATGAGTTAGTCGAAAGCAATCCGTGTCTGAAGCACATATCGGACACGTCAGGCGACCGTGAGTGCTCCATCCGGAAAACATGCCGTATGCCGGCAAATCATGGACGGACCACAAATAAGCAGCTCGAAGGTTGAATTTCTGCTTCTTGTAACTGTCGTACGCTTCGACTCCTGTCCACAAGACTTTCAATTCTTCGATCAGCGGTTTTAACATCACGTTGAGACGTGACCCGGGATGATCAGGTTCAGGTACAATGAGGCTGAGAAACATGAACTCGTTCTTCGTACAAAAAGCAGGTGGCAGGTTGTACGGAATGACAAAGACAGGCCAACATGAGTATGGTGTGGCGTTCATACTGAACGGTGAGAATCTGTCTGTCGCTAATCCGATGCGAACATTCCTCGCATCACGAGAGAAGTCTGGATCGAAACGGTCTAGCGCCTTCCATGCATCACCATCGGACGGGTGCATCAAGAATTCTTTGTTCTCACGTTTACCTTCTTTGTGCCATCTCATGTGTCTTGCGGTTCTTTTTGAGAGAAACATCCACTTCAACCGAGGTGTCACAGGCAAGTAACGAAGCTGCTTATGTGCGACATCTGTCATCACATTATCGCCATCGTCATTAACAACTTCGACATACCTCGATTTACCACATTTCAAGCACATCTTCTCATTGGCGTGCTCTTTCCAAAATAGCATGCAGTTGTCTGGGCACACATCGATTTTCTCATACTTCATACCGAGACCAGATATCTTGACCTTTGACTGATACATATCTGGTGGCGCTTTGTGGGGTTGTGGGAGGATATCGCAGATCAATTTCATGAGATCATTGTAGCAGTTGATGGAAAAAAAGTACTCGGACTTAATTGCCATAAATCTAGTCAAGAAAGTAAGTACGGTCACAGCCGTGTGTTCATGCAACGGCTCTTGTGATTTCTTCAGCTACTCGAAGAACTTATCTGCCTCATTTGTAAGAGGATCCTCCGCTTCCAGAGCTTCTAGCATCTCATCCATCCTATCAACCTCTGTTATATCATCATCCTCATCCACTTCGGCTATGACTCGAGAATTAGTCTCGCCGTGAAAGGTCCACACTTCATAATGTGGAGTCAAACTGTTTTGACATAAGTGAAACGAAAGCTCCAATCTTCTCAAAAACTTGGTGTTCCGGCATTTTGTACATGGGCACCGCACCATATCTTCCGTTGACAACAAAAATGCTCGATCCAAAAATTGATCTAACTTTATAAACCACTCATCAGAGTGACCACCAGTTCTGCTCTTCCAGCCAGTATACATCCAACTGCGGTCTTCACCCATGTTTGACTCTGCAGTTTAACGCGAAAAAAAATTGTCGTTAATGTATTGTTGTGTTATGTCACGGCCCTACAACCTAGGCAGATAGATCCTAAACCCACCCAAGAGTGACCGAGCGGAGCGTGCTCATGACGAGACGCGTGATCCGGATTCGAACGAAATTTCGGCAGCATAACCCCGCTGTTCTCCACTGCGCGCCCAAAAATGGTGCAGCAGAGAACAACAGGGTTACGCCATCGAAATCTCGTCCAAATCCGGACCCGCGTCTCGTCACAAGCCACGCCCCCTCGGTCACTCCGAGGCTGTCCAAAAAGGGACAATTCCGAACCTGCACGTCTCACATGCCAATGGCATGTGAGATGTGCCGATCCGAAACGGGTAATACATTGCTATAGGTTACGTTGCTCATTTTCATTTTCAGGTCATTTAAGAGAGAGGAAAGAACTAGAGAAAGAGTGAGAGGAAAGTTGGTCTTAGGTGACAATTCCACATCCATTTCCACCGTCCACGCAATCGCGGGTCTTTGACGTCCTTACCAACCCGTTTGCTTCCATGTCGCCTACTACTATGGTCTACACGACACGATCACACTTATTGTGTGTCGTGCCCTTCTGGGTTGGTCCGAGCCGGACCACAACCCCTTTATTTACATATATTAAGTAGTCAATCAAAAACATTAAATATCAATAAACAATAAGCACCAATAAAAAATAAATATCAAACAATAGACAATATGTTATATGAGCATGTGTATGATCATTGGTAATGAAGTAGCAATGAAGCAGGATCATCTAAACATAACTAGCAATGTATGATCATATATGAGCACGTATATGAGCATGCATAATTTAAAACATTGCATCATCTAAACATAACTAGCAATAAAGTAGGATCATCTAAACATTACCACATTGCATCATATAAACATTGCATCATCTAAACATTGCATCATCTAATCATTCCATCATTCAAATGTCCATCATGCATTACCAAACATAACTTGAAAATTTAACTATTGCATCAAACATCCATCATCGTCACATTTCATCATTCAAACGCATTCCCATACCTAGTCGGTGGAGGCGTTGAGGGACGGCGGCGTTGGAGGAGACGGCGTTGGAGGAGGTCGGCCGCCGGCGGTGTCGGAGGGACGGCGGCGCTGCTGTCCGAGGCTAGGGCACGGAGCCGGTGGCGCGGCGGGACGGCGGCCGGAGGGGCGGCGCTGCAGGGGCGGGGCAGGCGGCGGCGGGGCGGTGAAGGCGGGTCGGCGGCCGGAGGGGCGGCGCTGCAGGGGCGGGGCAGGCGGCGACGGGGCGGTGAAGGCAGGCCGGCGGCCGGTGGGGCGGCGCTGCAGGGGCGGGGCAGGGGCGGGTCGGCGGCGTGAGGCGGCTCGGGGTCGGAGCAGCGTGCGGGGGGCGGGGAGGCGGCAGGCCGGCGTCCGGAGCGGGGGGTGGCGGGGCGGCTACGGCGGGCCGGCGACGGGGGCGGCTCGGGGTCGGGGCGGCGCGCGGGGGCCGCGGCAGTGCGGCGGGGGCGGCTCGGGGCGGCGGGGCGGTGACGGGGGCGGCTCGGGGTGGCAGGGCGGCGACGGGGGCGGCTCGGGGCAGCGACGGGGGCGGCGGGGCGGCGACGGTGGCGGCTCGGGGCAGCGGGGGCGGCGACAGCGGGCCGGCGGTGGAGTCGCGGCAGTGCGGCGGGGGCGAGGCAGGCAGTGTGGAGTTGAATGAACCGTCGGGGTCGGGGGCGGCAGATAGAAGCCCTTATTTGCGACAGCTTTCTTAATTGCGACGGCGTCAGTCCACGGCCGTCGCAATTAGGTTTATTTGCGACGGCGCTTTTTGGAGCCGTCGCAAATAACCCCTTATTTGCGACGGTCTCCTTATTTGCGACGGCGCTAGGGTTGGCCGTCGCAAATAAGAGGTTATTTGCGACGGTCCTAAGGTTGGCCGTCGCAATTAATAGGTTATTTGCGACGGCTCCTGTATTTGCGACGGCGAACGACAAGCCGTCACAAATTACGCTATTTGCGATGGCTGGCCGTCGTAAATAACTGCAGCGGTCGCAAATGATCGCGTTTCCTGTAGTGTCTGTAAGCTGAGTTGGCACTGTATTGGTATCCTCCATGGCTTTGTCTCTCTAAATGTGCCTCTGTAGCCAGCAGTTGCGCAAATAAATAAGACATTGACATCGGTTCAGTTCAGGTACTAATTACATTCTCAACCAAGGAGTTATATTCTGCATCGAACCGAGCTCGGATGTAGGCAATCACATCGTCGTCTTCAAGCTTTTTCCTGCTGCAGCCATCTCGTTCGCGTAGTCTTTCATCTTCGAAAAATAAACTGATACAGTTGAGTCACCTTTTTCTGGTGCTTGATAGCTTGGCTCGCAAATGCATTATTCTCGCCCTCAACTGGGAGGCGAAGCACTGCTGTATGGCTTGCCACACCTCGGTTGCAGATTCAAACATCGCAACCTGGGCAAGCACATCTTTGGACAGCGTGGAGTTGATGTAGCTCAAGAGTTGATGATCTTGAGTTATCCACGTCAGATACACCGGGTTCTGGACTTTCTCCTTCTGCTTGTCCATGTTTTCCACGGTAATCTTCTCTGCCGGTGTAACTCTTGTGCCGGTCAGAAGAAGATTGTAGAGCTGCACTCCACGTATGGCAGGCACCACCTGTGCCTTCCACAAGAGAAAGTTATCCCTTGTGAGTTTTTCAACCGGATGGTTGAGGGTATTGAACCCTGTCGCCGAAGAGGAGGAAGCCTGAGTTCATTGCGCCACCAAAACTCATTGCTGTATCGATGGAGATCTTTTGGCTCTAATTACCATGTTAAGTTGGGTTTAACTGCAGGTTATGGCCTGACCCCTGCAGGTTCCGTGTTACTTATATAGAACACGATACAAGATTGTGGTCCGCGGTTGGTTACATGCGGCACTAAGCCAATTCAAACCGGGACCAAGAGAAAACAGAAAATAACAATAAAATCTAGTACACACGGTTTATCTCTAGTATCTAAACTTATCTCTAACAAACCAGCTCTATCCCCTTCTTCTGAACTTGATCTCAGGCTTCTAGATGCTGACCATATTCTGTTATTTTATGGAGACTCGGTTGCCTACGCATATCATCTAACAGTGTGTAGTCCCATAAACAATATGTAAGCCATTTTCTTTTCGTAAATTCAAGTTTTATGGTCTCACTGTGTTAACCTAAGCTATTCTCCGTTTGAGGCTTTCTTTTGTAAATTCAATTCCTTCTTTAATGGAAGTGAAAGAACAACCGTCTTTATTGTCAAAAAGAAAAGATCCCTCTCTTTGGTGAATGACACAGCCCACGACGAACAGACGGCCATGTGCAAGGTGTTATCCATATACTGATATGCATAAACCCTCGTCAAGATCAATAATTAAGTTAATGTGCGACCAGTTCAACACGGTAATCATGCAAACCACACATAACGTAAACACCTTGGAGCTCTAGCTTGGGCTCGCCTCGTAAGCACTTGGCGGTGACCAACCAGATAATCCAGCCAGCTCGCTGAAGTCGTTGCCGCTCATGACTTGTTCACGGAACCGTATGCGCAGCGCAGGATCCACATCCCCGCCCCAACAAATTATTCCTCTCAGAAGCCAGACATCCCTCCCCCGGTTCCGCATAGAACAAGCTAACCGAAATCGAATCAGGACTACTTCATATCTCACCAACACTATCTTACTCCAACGCAGGAAAGCTTGCACATGCGTGCGTGCCTTGCCTGCACTACCTTCTCTCTTATTTCGTTCGTTGAGCAAACTTGGAACACCATGTGCATGTGCAGGGGATAACAAGTTGAAAAATATAAAACGGAAGTGGCTCTTTAGCTTACAAGAAGTACGAGAACAACTCAGATATGTCGCTGGCGCCAGGACAACTAAACTGATGATGCATCAACCATCAACACTACTACAAAAACATTTTTACAGACGCCTCAATTTTTCAAACACAGACGGTCTTTGAAAATATGCGACAATGATTACGAATGATATAATAACCGTCTGTGATGAAAGAACAACACAGGAGGATTTTAAAGAACAATCGTCTGGGTAAATACATGATCTTCATAATCGGTTCTTAATTAAGAACCGCCTGTAATGCAATGAACTTCACAGACGGATTTTAAGAAATAACCGCCTGGGTAAATACATGATCTTCATTGACGGTTCTTAATTAAGAACCACCTGTAATATAAAGAACTTCACAGACGGTTCTTAATTAACAACGGCCTGAGAAGATCATGTATTTTCAGTGACGGTCATTGTTTAAGAACCGTATGTAGTTGTTCAATTATCACAAGCAGTTTTCATTGAAATTACAGGGACGTAGTCGTTGCAATTATCACAACCGTATGGTATCAGAAAAAAAATAGATGAACGGATACTAGTACAGTAACGCATTATAGGAAATGCTCGATCACCAGTGAGGCTGGCTTAATTGTGATAATGCACCATTAGAGGCTTTACAATTGTTCAAAGATAATTTCTTTACACACTAAGAAAAAAATCATACTACATTCATTGTAGATCGACGATGAAGCTCCCATCGATCAATCTAAATTGTACCGTCCTGCTTGCTCCCGAACACGTCTCTTATATTCCGCTGGATCCTGAAAATATTGATATTATTTAAATTAACAAATGTCGAAGGAGGAATGAATAACCTACATTGGTCACTAAGTCAAAGTGTCATCTAACCTTGATAAGTAGATTATAGCAATCATTTTCAACATCAGGCACATTTGGCTGGTGCAGCAAACGCTGAACTTCAAGTAGTATAGTTTTAATTGTAAAAGCACTGCACCACCCCTACGAAACATAATTTAAGGAATATAAGAAACCAGTTCAAATAAGTTCGACAACAATTATAAGTAATAATTACATGAACAAAATAGGTCTATCTTACAGTCTCTTGATCAAGAATCCCGATGCAGAGTGCTCCCGAACGATGGACATTTGGGTGGAAGAACCCAATTGGAAAGGCGCATCTTGGAGGCACCAAGGGATAGTCCTCAGAGAAGGAGATTGTGAGGGGGTAGTAACCATCTTCCCATTCAGTCTGCAAAAGAAATTTATTAATAGGAGGATGATGGTTAAACTCATATTGTGCTTGCTCTTCATGACTTACCCCTTCTTTACCGGGGATGATGCACTGCCACGTCAATAAATCTCCCGATTCAGGCTTCGCAGAGAAACCCTACGCGGAGAAATTGAAAATATCAAAAACTAACAAGACAGAAAAACATACTACAGTTAAGTTCATCAGTCCATTACAGATACATATGTATATACAACCGTGCGACTGGTGTGCCATATGTACATACATGGGGATAGTTCTTGCGCCACGCCAAGCGCTCCTCCTTCAATCGGCTACACGCCTGAGACATCATTATCTGAAAGACCAAACTTCCAAACTTCCAAATTATTAAGTCCAAACGCATATGTACACAAATGCAAAAGGACACAATCCATATACCAACATTGTTCTAAGTTGATTTCAGAAGATACAAATATATACAATATATATCATCTCGCATTGCTATATACATTTTTTCTAGCATTGACCTCTTCGTGCATATAGGGTTTCAAATTCTTTTTAATGCTTCTCTCTACGCGCTTAATGTTTTCTGGTCGGTGAAAAGGTACATCTCTTCATACTGATTATATTCCTCTTCATTATCTCTCACATTCTCAACCCCAACAATATTTTGCTTTCCAGAAACAACTACGTGCAACTTCTCAGTTTCTGGATCTTGAACATAAAAAACTTGTGCAACATTATCGGCGAGAACCCACAGGTCATCTTTGTAACCCACTTTATTCAAGTCTACCAGTGTTAGTCCGTAATTGTCCACTTTCAAACCATCAGGATGTTTGACCAATTGGCACTTAAATACGGGCATTACCATTCTTTCGCCATAATTGAGTTCCCATATTTCCTCTATGAACCCAAAGTATGTGGTCTTCTGCCCTTGTGAATCATAAGCCTCAATACGAACACCACTATTTTGTGCAACACTCTTACCGTCTTTTTCTTTAGTGTAAAATGTGTAACCATGATGTCATATGCTTGCCATGATGTTACCAAAGCAGATGGGCCAGAAGCTAACTTCTTCATTGTTGCCTCTTCTATAGTGTTTTCGTATGATATATTTTTATCCATTAACCATTCAGTGAAACATCTTTTGTGCTCTTTCATGATCCAGTCCTCTGTGCGGTCTTGGTTTTTATCATGAAGCTCAATTTGGTGTTCCTCGATGTACGGCTCAGCTATTGCGAGCTGTTGTAGTACACCAAAATATGCACGGTGTACATTCTTATAATCTTGAACAATAAAAGTTTTCTTACCCACTTTGTCTCTCCCACGTAGTCTACCCTCATGTACCGGTATAGGCACACCTATCGATTTTCCATCTTTGATGTAATCAGCGCAACCCTCAATCACTTCTTCAGTGGTGTATCCTTCCATAATTGAACCCTCTGGGTGAGCACGGTTCCGCACATAACCTTTTAATACTCCTAAATATTGGAGAAAACATATGATATAAATATAGTGGCCCCAATGCTTTTATCTGATCAACAAGATGTATGATTAGGTGTACTTGCATATCAAAAAAGGATGGTGGGAAACACATCTCAAGCTTGCACATTGTCTTGATGATGTATGTTTTCAGATGGTCTAAATCTTCACATGCTATCACCTTTTGCGATACTGCATTGAAGAAGTAACACAAACGTGTGATTACAACTTTTATATGATCAGGTTTGATTATTCTTATTGCAATGGCAAGGAAAACTGTCATCATCATGTGACAGTCATGAGAATTATAACCGAATAAAGACAAGTCTTTCATCGAGGCTAGTTTGCGGATATTGGATGAGAAACTCGTGGGCACTTTGATCCCACGCAAGCATTCACAAATTGCTTTTTTCTCTTCTAGCGTCAAGTTGTAGCTGGCTGGGGGAAGGTAATGCTTCCCGTTCGCCTTTTCTACTGGATGAAGCTCTGGTCTCAAATCGATATTTACTAGGTCCATACGTGAATTTAATCCGTCCTTTGTTTTCCTCGGCATGTCCATCAAGGTCCCAATGATGCTGTCATATACATTCTTTGTAACGTGTATCAAATCAATACTATGGCAAAATTCCAGATTCTTCCAATACGGAAGATACTTGAAAAAATTGATTGTTTCTTGAAAGCCATGTCAGTTGTATCATCCGAAGATGTACTTTTCTTTATCTTAATTCCTTTACTATTTTTTCCCTTACCCAAAGCAATATGAATGTTCTTGACCATTTCAAACACAAGTTTTCCACTGTAAGGTTTCGGTGCAGTATCTTTTTCGATTTTGTTATCAAATTGTTCTTTCATCTTACTATACTTGTGGGTATCTGTCAAGAACCGTCGATGTCTCATGTACACCGTCTTTCTGGATGAAGTGAGGTATAGAAATCCAATTCTATCAACGCACCTAACGCAACCTTTCTTCCCTTTCATTTGTCCCGATAATGTAAATAGTCCGGGATAATCATGCACAGTAACGAATATCATTGCTCTTAGCGTGAAATACTCCCGCTTGTACTCATCCCATGTACGTACCCCTTCATTCCACAATTTCGCCATATCTTCCATTAAAGGTTCCAAGAACACATCAATTTGGATGTCGGGTTGTTTTGGACCTTGGATAAGAACAGATAATAAGATATATTTCATTTTGTGACACAACCACGTCGGTAGGTTGTACATCATTAAGACCACGAGCCATGTGCTGTGTATGCTCCTTTTTTTACCAAACGGATTCATTCCATCTGTACCCAAGGCAAACCTCACATTTCTGATTTCCTCCGCAAATTCTGGATACTGAATATCAAAATTTTTCCACTGTGTTGCATCACCAGGGTGTCGTATATGTTTTTCATTCTTCTTGCATTGTTCGGAATGCCAACGCATAAGTTCATCCTCCCTAGGGTTTGAGAACAAATGCTTAAAGAGATCAATTAGCGGAAGGTACCACATCACCAAGGCAGGAATTTTTCTCTTATTCTTCCCGTCTGTATCGCCAGAAGTATCGTCATTGTCACCTTCAGGACCAATAATAAACTTCTTATTCTTCCGAGTCTTTTTAATGTTGGTAACATACTGGTGATTGTAGTCCTTCTTATATCTACTGACACCACAAATGGGGCATATAGCTGCGAGCTCATGCTCTTTGCGATACAGAATACAATGGTTCACACAAGCGTGTATTTTTGTCACACCTAGTGCCATTGGGCAAAGAATTTTCTTTGCTTTATAAGTGCTTCTTGGCAGTTTATTTGGATTTGGAAGAATTTCTGCCAGAAGATTCAAAAGATCAGAGAAACTACAATAGGACCATCCGTGCGTAGCTTTCAACTTTAGTAGTTCTAAGACTGCACGCGATGTAGTAAACTCTTTATCACAACCGTTTGATTCATCATATAAAAGCTCTGTTGCCGCATTCTGCAATGTCTCCATTTTACTTAAACCTTTGCTTGCTCCCATAGAAGTCAGTACATATGATTCAATGTGACGCAACATCTCCTCACAATCGAACTCATCATCATCATCACTAGCTTTATTGTCACTACCATCATCGATATGAGCATTATCATCATCTGAGCCTCTCTCATCATCTTTATCCACATCATGTGTATCTAACTCACCATGCTCTGTCCATATTGTGTAGTTATTTTTGAAACCTCTTTTCACCAAATGAGATTGGATTACTATAGTATCCGTCCAAGCAATCTTATTTTCGCAGTCGATACATGGACATAATATGTCATCTATCTTTTGCAACTTCGCATGTCTCTTGGATGCTTCAATAAAATTTGCAACATTATGAATGTACATAGGATCGGGTCTTGGCATGTTATACATCCACGCTCGACGGTCCATGCTTCAATAATAGAATTTTTGTCAGATTTAAAAAATTTGGCCACAAATATTCTCTAAAGGTCTTCTATAAAATGAATTTACAGAGACATAACAAGTATGATTAGGGCGACTAATGTAGGTGACGGGCGACGTCTTGAGGCGGACAAAGTCAAAGGGGGAAACAGACCCAGCAGCATGGGCTAGGTCTGGGTGGGATCCGGTCCATTATATCTTGACGTCGGATCCCATTCAACGATGGTAAATAAATGGGTGAGTTATAAAACCATTTCCTTAGAAAGCTAACCCTAATCACTCCTTCGAAATATATGCAAGCAGGAGGTACGCACACACAAGTAGCATATTGAAAAGGAAGACACATAAAACTACAATTACAAGTTCGGGTAAACTTCATGGATCTTATATATATTACAATAGCATTTGTTAATTAAACATCATATTCATGTCACATAATAGGTACAAAAAGGAAACAATCCATATAGTCCATACATCAATATACCAGAGCACAATCCATACAGTGCTTACACATGCAAAAGGACAAAATCCATATACCAGAACACACAAAACTAACATCTTATCAGCTAATGAAAATATACAAAGAGAAAGTAAGGAAACTACATTTACCTTGCAGAGGCGTCAGCACGGTGGGGAGGCGTCAGCACGGTGGGCCGGCTGGGTGGAGAAGTGGCGGTGCAGGGTTGAGCGGCGGCGCGGCAGTATGGGCTGGGCGGTGGAGCGGCGACGCGGCGTAGGGGAAATTCAACAGCCTTGCGACGTTGATATAAATTCTCCAGGGTTGCGTTTTGACTGCAGTGAGGGGTCCTTATATAGACGTCCGTTTTTCACAGGCAGTTTTTAACTTTATCTCAGGCGGGTTTTACTTACCAACCGCCTGAAAAGATATTTAATCAAGAATATTAATTAAGAAGTAAATACCTTCATAGGCTGTTGGTACTTAATAACCGCCTGAGAAGATGTTTATCTCAGGCGGGTATTACTTACCAACCGCCTGAGATAATGCCAACTGAACAAAATGTTTTTAAAACTTGTATAGCTAACATTGTAATGTTTTGGTAAATATCAAATTAATTTCTACTCACATATTATTCACATTTGTGTATCTCATAAAAAAAAGTTCCTTCACTCAAAATTGTTGGTATGAACATATTTGTATAATTTATACATGTATGAATTTTTTTAATTTTTTTTAAAAGCATTCCAACATGTCAAACTTCAAATTATCCACCATTCTAACTAAATGCTCATATACATATGAGCATTTAGAGCACATTCACTTGATTGAAATCCAGAAATTCTAACACACCAGTATTTATTGACACGAATGAACACATATATATTACAAAACACAAGAAATATGTACAAGAACAGAATTGAAGCTAAACATGTACAAGAACTCCTAAAACTACACTACAGCCCCGCCTCCTCCGCCCTCTCCGCCAACTTCTCAAACCACGCCAAGTGGTCCTCCTCCGACTCGTCATCGTCGTCGTCATCGTCACCATGGTGGTGGTCGCCGTCCTCGTCGCCATCGTCATCGTCGTCATCATCATCATCATCGTCGTCATCGTCGTCCTCCTCCTCCTCCTCCTCCTCCTCCTCCTCCTCCTCCTCCTCCGGCGACGATGCAGCAGGAGAGTGGGCCGGCTGCTCCGGCTAAGCCGATTGCTCCGGCTGTACCGGTGGCTCCGGCTGCACCGGCGGTGGAACGCGCTAGTCGTCATTCACCCTCTCGGGAGAGCTGCAGCGTATCCACTTGCAGGGTGGCTGCCTCGGCGGGCTAGGAGGCGGAAGGTTGGCCATGACTGTGGTGGTTCGTCGGCGCCGGGCTAGGAGGTGGAACGATGGAAGAAGAAGAAAGGATTGCAAAAGTTCTTTGCTTGTACATAACCGACGACGCGCCTTATATATGGTCTGTGCAGAGTAGACGAGGGAGCGGTTCGTTTCCCGCGCATTGAACTCTTTGCAGACCTCGTGCGGCGCAAAATTAAACCACTGTGGAAGACGATCTTCAGAGATCCTTCCGTCTCTCCGGTATCCATGTGGAACATCGCGCACGCGTCCCTGCACCACGGCTTCTTAACTTCTCCACAGACCTCGTGCGGCGCGTCAGTTAATTAACATCTTCTCAGACCGTTAATTAACTTCTTGTAGTTTCAAAAATGTTTATCTCAGGCGGGTATTACTTACCAACCGTTTGAGATAGTGCCCGATACTGTTCTTCAGTTTCTTTATCTCTTGCTTCTTTTTTATTTAGATTCCAATATAAATACTCAAACATGTTTAGATTCTGCAAATTGTGTCCAAATTCGATGATTCTTTCTTCTACAATTGTACAAAATTAACATCTACCACCTGAACAAAATATTTTTAAAACTTGTATAGCTAACATTGTAATGTTTTAGTAAATATCAAATTAATTTTATTCACATATTATTCACATTTGTGTATCTTATAAAAAAAGTTCCTTCAATCAAAATTGTTGGTATGGACATATATGTATAATTTATACATGTATGGATTTTTTAAATTTTTTTAAAAGCATTCCAACATGTCAAACTTCAAATTATCCACCATTCTAACTAAATGCTCATATACATATGAGACATTCATCAAATTATGAACACACATTGATTCAAAAAAATTTAAAAAAATCTGAAAAAATCCATAGAGGTTGGTATGATAATTAAAAATGTCCACTGAAAAAATAAATGAAAAAAGCATTATATTCATCAAGATATAAAAATGAAAAATAGCATTTGTTGTATGTTTTTTATGTTCTGACCGATTTCAAAGGATTTATGAAGTGAAATTTAATGGTAACCTTTACTTATCAATAATATTACAAGAAAGTGGATTTTTGCCTTTTTAAAGGATCACATTTAATCAAGAATATTAATTAAGAAGAACTAAATATCTTCACAGGTGGTTGGTACTTACCAACCGTCTGAGAAGATGTTTATCTCAGGCGGGTATTACTTACCAACCGTCTGAGATAATTCCCGATACTGTTCTTCAGTTTCCTTATCCCTTGCTTATTTTTTATTTAGATTCCAATATAAATATTCAAACATGTTTAGATTCTGCAAATTGTGTCCAAATTCGATGATTCTTTCTTCTACATTTGTATAAAATTAACATCTACCACCTGAACAAAATATTTTTAAAACTTGTATAGCTGACATTGTAATGTCTTGGTAAATATCAAATTAATTTCTACTCACATATTATTCACATTTATGTATCTCATAAAAAAAGTTCCTTCAATCAAAATTGTTGGTTTGGACATATATGTATAATTTATACATGTATGAATTTTTTTAATTTTTTTAAAAGCATTCCAACATGTCAAACTTCAAACTATCCACCATTCTAACTAATGCTCATATACATATGAGGCATTCATCAAATTATGAACACACATTGATTCAAAAAAAATTAAAAAAATCTGGAAAAATTCATAGAGGTTGGTATGATGATTAAAAATGTCCACTAAAAAATAAATGAAAAAAGCATTATGTTCATCAAGATAGAAAAATGAAAAATAGTATTTGTTGTATGTTTTTTATGTTTTGACCAATTTCAAAGGATTTATGAAGTGAAATTTAATGGTAACCTTTACTTATCAATAATATTACAAGAAAGTGGATTTTTGCCTTTTTAAAGGACCATATTTAATCAAGAATATTAATTAAGAAGAAGTAAATATCTTCACAGGCGGTTGGTACTTACCAACCGTCTGAGAAGATGTTTATCTCAGGCGGGTATTACTTACCAACCGTCTGAGATAATCTTCTTCTGAGACGTGTTTTAATTAACGATGAACACACTACACATTCATTTACACAATATGCACAATATTTACACAAGAACACACAAGATACACAAGTAATATTCAATCACATAGATGAACAAAGATAGATTTCATTCATTAACAATATTTACAAAACAGAAGCAACTAAAAACAACAAAGAGAAAAACTAATTAAATCCTACTCCTACTCCTACCCCTCTTCTTCCTCCTCCTCCTCCTCCTCGTCCTCGTCCTCCGGTGGCGACTACGGCACCAGTGCGACAGGAGGCAGGGCCGGCTGCACCGGCGGTGCAACCCCGAGGTTGCTAGCCGTCGCCTCCACCAGCGTTCTACGGCCCTCGGGACCATCGTCGCAAACAGAATATCGAGACGATCAGCCACCCCAGTGAGGGCGTAGAGGTAGTGGCCCATGGTACCCATTCCAGGATACTCTGGAAGGGTACTCAGCCCCAAGGCACTCATGGCGCGAGACGTATTGTTGTACGCCTCTCGCGCCATGAGGAGGCGCTGCTCGGTGTTGATCTTCTCGGGGGAGCTACAATATAGTTTCTTGCAAGGTGGCTCCCTCGGAGGGCTTGGCGGCGGAAGGTCAGCCATAGTGGTGTTGGGTCGTCAGAGCGGAGGAAGACGAAGAAAACAAGATGATTCAAAGTGAGCGATGCGCTTGTGGAGAACTAACGGGTGATAGCGCGTCTTTAAGGCCGCGCGGAGTGGAAGATGGAGCAGTTGGTTTACCGCGCATTGAAAGGTCGTGCCTCGAGGAAAAGAAAGGTCGCGCATGGTCGTCGACACGTCTTCATAGACGGTTGGTGAGGGGTCTTTATGTAGGCGTTCATCAAATTATGAATACATATTAATTAAGAAGAAGTAAATATCTTCACAGGCCCATGTTTATCTTAGGCGGGTGTTACTAACCTACTGTCTGAGATAATTGTATCTTCTCAGGCGGTTGGTAAGTAAAACTCATCTGAGGTAACAATCTTTTTAGGCGGTCGGTACTTAAAATCCGCCTGAGAAAATGGGAGTCTATATATACCCCTCGGCAGCGTTGGAAAAAACTAACCTGGGCGAAACACTTAGACGCCGTTAGGCTGCCAAAATTTCGTTTGCCGCCAAAAGTTTGCCCTCGTCAGTTCCATGTATGCCGCCGAGCTTCGCCCTCGTCACTTCCAGGTACGCCGAGCGAAGCCATTGCCGTCGCTGCCGAGCTTCAAGGTAAACCCTAAACCCTTCGACCTTCCATCCTCCTTCGTCGTGTCGCCTCCCTCCCCGCCCTCGCCGCCGCCTTGCATATCCTTGGTTAGGGTTCGGGAATTGATGGTAGGCATCCTTGGTTAGGGTTCGGTGGAATTCAAAAAACTGTCAAGTTCGGTGGCATCTTTGGTTAGGGTTCGGTGGGTAGGCATCCTTGGGTTGTCAGCATACTTCCATCAATTCTACGCAGCAGCAGCTCCAGCAACACGTACAATAAACATATATGTATCTTATCCTTTGGAGAATGATATATTACTATGTTGAATAATTCTTGCTGATAGTGTAGCTGTTATATGACTATGAGTTTGTTTATTGAATAGCTTATTCAATCATGATGATGTGAAGAATTACAGAAGGATTGCATGCGTTAAAACAATTATGTATCCCATTATTGAACTCAGCTTAATATTAAGGCATTTCACAGGAAAAAAGTTTATGTACCCATTTATGATTTGTTAGCGCCATTTGTATCAAACTAGATATATTGGGACTTAATTTTTATTGGATGATCTGGGTATCTGGTGCACCCAGTAGAGGAGTCGAACTTGGACTTTGGACAAAGTTGCAGAAACACCAGTCTAGGGGTATATGATTGTTCTAGATAAAGCAGATTTCGTCCTTAACGATATTAGTAGAGTCCTACTCTGAATAGAGTTAGGAGTCAGATTCAGTTTAGGAACCAGTCCTAGTCCTAGTACGAATTGAGTTACAATTCATATAGGATTTGGAGTGACATGAAGGGGGATTTCAAAAACAAGCCCCCAACCACTCGACCTGGTTAATCCCATCCTATCAGAAATATTCCACCAAAGGTTTCATATGCCTAGACTTGATCAAGTCACCTAAACCTCGTGAACCTCTAGACCTCACCAAGTTTATCACTATAGGAGGCGCCGACTTCCCTGTCCTGTTTTCTAAACAGCTAGGACAATTGACCATCCCAGAAATCCTTTGTGCCATCATATGTGGGGTACGTAATGCCTTTCATGATGGCTGAACCTACTGCCATGATGAGCCCATTTGGTGCGGCCGGGCACACCGGGATTAGATTTAGGCGAATGTTTCCGGATTCCTGATTCGTTTGAGAATGTGGGTCTTTTATCTTTTTTTTTACCGTGCAAATCCCACGGTTGTAGAGATGATCGCTGAAAAAGAGTGTCTCTTCTCGCCTGCAGCTACTCTGAATGAAGCTAGCCTATTTAGAATAAAAAGATAAAATTGCCATTACTGGTGATCAACTTTAACATGCTTGTCACCCTCGCAATGTATAGGAACCTTTTGGTCAGTCGCCTTAAACCCTAGAATGCCTTATCAAATCCTAGAATGCTTCCATCTTTTTCTTCATGCAACACTTCATGTAGAGTTAATATGCCATTTATTAGATTTTTTGTCTTATTAGATCTAGCATCGAAAGCCCTAAGAAGACTAGTCCTAGTAGTAACAACAAAGAAGACAATATGGAGTTTATTGACTCCAGCAGTTCAGGCTCCTATCACAGTCCATCGGATCCTTTTCCGAATATAAAAATTAAAAAGACTTCAGTGGATCTAGACCCGGAATATGATCCTGCTGACGAGGTATGGATCACGAATCTTAACTTCAGCAGTTCAAGTTAATGTTGGTTGTCAAGTATACAAAGTCTTATAATTTCTTTCTACCTAGATTAATCGCAAAGACAATGAGGTGACATCGGCTCCTAAAACCGCAGAAGGTTCTCCAATGGATGAATCCTCAGCTTCACTCAAGCGGAAACGAGGGCAATGAGGTCCCAATAAGGGTCCATTGGACCGCATCATGTACATAACAAGGGTCGGTCCAGGTGGGTTTTCCCAAGAACCACTAGATTCAGTTACCAAGTACCGTAATGCATGCGGTTTTCTTGTTAGGGAGGTTGTGCCGATCACAACCGAGAATTGGAGGAAATTACCCGAGCAGACCAAGAATGAGTTGTGGGAAAAGATAAAAAAACAATTCAAGTTCCCGAAAGGCACAGAAGAAGCTGTAAAGAAAGCAACATTGGTCTCTTGCGGCAAGAAGTTTCGATGCTGGAAGAGTGAAATGAATGCTTATGTTAAGGCCGATAAGGTCCCTAGCCCGAGGAAGATGGGAAAAATCACACAAGCTCAGTGGCAAGAGTTTGTTCGTCAAAAGAGCACACCTGGTGCTAAAGATCTAAGTGCAACTAGGTCAGAGCTTGCAAAAAAGAACAAATACCATCATCGCTTGGGGTCTACCAGATATGCCCCCAAAGTCCAGAAATGGAATAAGATATTAGACGAAATTACAAGTAAGGGCAATCCTCACCCATTAGAAGGGTGCGATGAGCGAACCCAACGTTGGGTCTTTGCTCGGTTAGGTTTGACCAGCGAGGGCAAACTTGAAAAGCCCGACTCTCTGAATGAAGTAGAGGATAAAATGGAAGAAGTAATTGAAAAGCAACAGAAGGGTCTCTTCAAGCCGAAGAGGGAGAATGACCAACTTACCGCTATCTTAGGAAACCCTGAACACAGCGGACGGGTTCGAGCGGTCTCTTCTCAAATGTCTTGGCTAGATGGTTTCCCTAAAGATAAAGACACATATAGTAAGACGTGAGAAGTTTAAGAAAACACTTGATGAAACGATTGCTCAAAAGGTCAAAGAAAATATGCAAGAAATAATGGAACAACTTAGATAATCAGGACAATTAGTGGCACCGAGTACAGTGATGGTTCCGGTGCAAAAGGAGCAATTAGTCTCTCCAACTGCCTACCCTAGCAGCGTTGGTTCCGTGCCAGGCTCAGGGTCAACCCATAAGTTCCCTGTCGATGATATTGCTAACGACAAATCTTGTCGTCTTCTTGTCTCGATAGGCAGAGCAGGGAACAAAACCAAACAGGTTGCCACTGCTATGGCAAAGCCTGATCGTGACTTCAACGGGAATCCACTTTCGTTGTATTATGTTGTGGTGCAAGTTCTTCATATCATTAATAATGATTATGAAGATTATGAAATAGACCACGTCACACCTGAGGGGATCGCGACTCTGGGGCAGGCTATCAACCAATTAATCCTTTGGCACTGACGCGATATCGTGTAGGACGATGAGCCAATTTCTAGCCCCGTCGCATCTCCAAATACTGCAACCCCATCTTCTAAGGCGAAAGTGCATGAAGAAGATCCACTCCCAGTCCGGGAAGATCCACTCCCCCTATGTCTCAGCAAGGATGATATCCAAGAGCAACAAGTTGGACAACAGCTTCAAGCAGTACCAGAGCAAGCTGTTGCTAGTAAAGAGCAACCAGTTGAGCAACAGCTTGAAGTAGTACTAGAGCCAACTGCTGGGAGTAAAGAGCAATCAGTTGAACAACAGGTTCAACAACAAGCCAGTGTCCAACTTCCAACGACTACTCCTCGATCATCAGTGCATATCAAAGTTAGCTCATACGAAATTAATAAACCTTCATCAGAAGTGTCAAAGTATTTGGAAGTTATGAAGGAAAATGTTAGAAAATTGAGTGCATCTCGTTCTTCTCATGAGCCATCATTAGGAGATATCGAGGAGTGGGAAGAAGACGGTGTCATGTATAATCGGCGGACGGCTTTAGTTAAACCAGGAGTTCAAATATACAAGCTTGAGGATGTTCCTCCTGAATTTAAGAATGGGAAGCCGTTCATGACATCCGTACAACTTAACAAACAACCCGTCCAGCTCAGAAGAATGCATGTGTGGTACATCACTGCCAGCACAAAATATGCTCTTAATTGCGTCACATTTTGTATTCCAAAAGAAGCATTCTGGAGCACTGGAGTAGATAGATGAGTCATTTTATTTAAAGAGTTGTATGCCCTTTTCCATCGGGGCATGCTCGAAATCAACCTGCTGCTCGTCTGGTGCTTGTAAGTGCTCTAATATTTTGTATTTGCTTTTCTTACTACACGCATACGCATTTCATGAGATTATAACAATTCTGGACTTCTTCAATAGGATGCAATACATGGATAATGAAAAGTTGGAGCATAAGATAGGTATCCTTGACCCTACTAGGATTGCAAAATCGCTATTCGACGTCCAGGCGAATCGAGACTCAGGACAGTACAAACACATGAACAAAAGAGATTTTGAAAAAGCAATTGCAAAACTTAAGAAGGATAGAAAGAAAGAAGTTGCAGCTTACATAGGACATGCGATGTTTAACTTTGTCAGAGACGGCAAGGACTTCGTAAAGGCTCCGTACCACTTCTAGTAAGTTCGACACATGACATTTAAATAGCAACTATTGGTAATTGTTAACACGTGTGTTTGTATGTTTGCAGTAATCACTACATAATGATCTTCATCAAGCCAATGCAGGGAATGGCAACAGTCTTGGACTCGGTCGATTTCTCACTAGATCGTTACAAAGATTTCCTTTCCATTTTGAAACTGTATGTTTATTCAATAATTTTAATTTACGCACATTTAGAATGTGTTGACAAGTTTTATATGACATTTCTTGTATTACAGCGCTTGGCGGTTTTACGCGGAACAGCTTGGCGGTCAGAGACCTCCTAATACGAATGCATTGAATATTAAAACATATTATGCTTGTCCGAAGCAGCCTGCTGGGAGTGTCTTATGCGGGTATTATGTATGCGAGCATCTTCGGACTGCCGGCGTATATAGAGTGAATCGTGAGGATGTAGTTATCCTTAATGTCGATACCTTATTTTCTTACTTTTGTGTTTCATTTTCATTGTAACTAGCATAGTTTAATGCTTATATTCTGCTGTTCAATATTACCAGAAACATTATTTTCATATTTTGATTCCATCTTCAAAACAATTGCTCATAGTACAACTGCTCCAAAAATACCAAATAAATTCCTGTATACTCTCACTTTGATCTATACTTTGAGATTGTTCAAACCAACACATTCTAAACCTTGTTATGTGTTACATTGCAGCACACGAAGAATCTGAACGAAGAATGGCCGGTTTGTAGAAGTATTCCTGATGGAGGAGCCGACAGGATTGCTTCTGAACTCTGTCAGTTCATTCATCGCGAAATTTTGCACAAAATAGGGAGGTTCTTTGATAAGAATGGTGCAACAGCTGATGTGCCAGAACTTTGCGACTATGCCAATAGAAACAGTTTTTAGTGAAAACTTGTAAATTTTGAGATGAATTGTATCTGTAACTTGTACATATGTATATTGTTTTAGTGAAATTGACTTCTGTGATGATAATATTGTTGACTTTTGTTCTGTGATGATATTATTGTTTTTTGTTCTGTGATTATATTGAATTGACCTAGAAATTAGAAATAACAGCAGTAGTACTCCATAGGTTATACCTTATCACAAGCGGCTAGATACAAGTAAAAAAACATCTGTGATAACCTAATTTTCACAGGCGGTGACTGTTATGGTAGAAAACGGCTGCGTTAAAGGGTCTTCACAGACGGCTGATGTAGGTAAACGTCCGTCTGTGATAACACCATTATCATAGACGGTTAGTTAAGCTTCAATACCCGTCTGTGAAGACAAATTATCATAGGCGGTTAGTTATGCTTTAATATCCGTCCGTGAAGACACATTATCATAGTCGGTTAGTTATGCTTCAACACCCGTCTGTGATAAGACATTTATCACAGGCGGTTATATATGCTGCACGACCCGCCTATGATAAAGTATCTTCACAGGCGGCTAGACTAAGTAAAGAACCGTCTATGATAATGTGTCTTCACAGGCGGCTAGCCTAAGTAAAGAACCGCATATGATAATGTGTCTTCACAGGCGGTATCACTTCTCCGCCTGTGAAATTGCGGATTATAACAGACTCTTCGTTTCAGACGGTTTTAAAAGCCATTTGTGATAATAGGTTTGGAGCTGCATGTGATGAGGCTTATTGTAGCAGTGTAAGGAGATATCCATATGTATATAAATAGCTTGTAAAGACTCGTGAGCTGTCGCCGCGTTTTGTTATGTTCTCGAGCTCTAGGGGCTTCTTATTTGGAACATTTATGGAAGGGGGGATGTACCCATGTCCGTCACTATCGAACAATCAAGAACAGATTCAAATATTCTAAGACGTACTGTGTAACAGGGAAAGGTTCTTTTAAGGTTTTCGTCAAGGTACAAGATAAAAAGACTAAATTCCTCTGTCCTTATTCATTTGACGTTGGGATGGAGGGAGTAGATTCTAGCAACGTTTATGTTTGTTAGAAATGGCGTTACTTGAAGATCCACAAAAAACTGATAATGTGGTGATAAAAAGTCAATTTAAGTGACATGTCGTCATCTTGAAAGTGAAATGTTCTTTTAAAATTTATATGAGACTAATAAAATCGATTTCGCATAGACCTTTTGCTTCCAAGTTATGCATACGGAATTGTCAAAACGCTAAATATTTTTGCTAACGTCGAGTTCTGTCCAGGCCAGCTGGGCGGTACTTATGTTAACAAAAACAATTTTGCAACCTGACTTTCCTATATAAAAGCACACCAACCTCCGCCCGCAGCAGTCTCACCTTTCCATGAGCAGACCTTTTCAAAGAAAGCTTGGGTCGATCGTTCGGCTCTTTCAGTTTATTATTTCATTAGAATCAATAATGAAAATGAATCTGATAAGCTGTTTCTTATCATGAGTGCAACACAACAACTACTTGCAACGAGAGGCTTTCTAAAAACTTCTTGCAACGAGATACTCCCTTCATCCGAAATTACTTGTCACTCTCTAGTAAAAAATGAACTAGAGAGTGACAAGTAATTTGAGATGAAGAAAGGAATTGTTATCAGTTCTAAAACCGTAGATGATTATCAGCATTGGCAAAAGCCTGGGACTCAGTAGATACATAGTATCTAGATCGTGCAAGAGCTAGACGACAGTTACTACGTTTATCTCTTTTGTTGCGAGATAAAGCAGCTTGAAAATTAATAAAAAGGGTTGGTGATAACTGCCGTTAAATTAATAGACAAAAAATAGCTTTCAGTGATCCTTGGCCAGGACCTGTGTCACGGTGACGCCCCCAGAGGTGGATGGTTGAGAGACCAATGACAGGCGGGGCGTCGAGGTCTGAGTGTTTAGGCTGACTCACAACGAGGATATCAATCTGAGGGTACCCATCTCGCGCGTGTCTTGAGTGACGCTCGAGGGTGAAACTGCAGACCCTAAACCAAGGCTCTCCAACGCATGACGGAACATGTGACTACCAAAAAATTTTCAGCTCGGCCCGCTGCCTCCAAAACGCGCGCGCCCTACCAGCTGCTGATGAAAACGCGCGCGCCGTGCCAGCTGCCGCCAAAAACGCGTGCTACGCTGCCGGCCGCGCGCTAAATCAACGCGCGTTTTGCATCAAAAAGCGTGCCTCTTTAACTCGAAAGAGATCGGTAGTCGCTGCGTGAAGACCGAAGTTTCAGTAACTCCCATTTCGCTACCAAAACTTCGTTGCTGCTTTGGGTAGCCCGTTAGAGACCTTTGTGTCACTCCTCTGTAGCTATTTCGTATTTCGGTCTTCATATCCGTCTTCCATTGGACTCAGGGTGTGTTTGGTTCAGCTGTGAATTTCTGAAAATCTGATTCTAACTGTGAGCTGTGAGAAATCTGCTGTGACCTGTCAGCTGTGAGGAAGCTAAAAGCTGTTTGGTTAGAAACAACTGTCAACTTTGGATTTTGTAAGAAATATATGTTATACCACTATGGAATGTAATTTTGGCTGTATAAATAATATAAATATAAACTAATGTAATATAAAAAATACAATGTCACAAAATATCACATGACTAGTAACTCACATGTATAATACTTTTCATTATAAAATAAGAATTATTACCACTAACTAACCAAAATATTAGCTATGTTATGACGAATTTGTTCATGGTTATCTCACTCTCTTCCTAAGCAATCTTGAAGTTTTCATGATTTGTCTACGCTAATAACAAAAGCAATCATGAAGTTCTAACACCAACCAAGCTTCTGAACAAAAGCTACACCTGATAAGATGCACTTTCAAGCACAATGCTGATACGAGGCTCCTGTCTTGCATCAATGGTAAACAAAAGAAATCAACCATCACCGACGGAAGCCAACAAATCACCAATAAAAAACAAATCCAATGTGTACGTGCTCAGAACAGGGTGCGCTGCCTAGGAAGCCAACGAATCAACCATAAAAAACAAATCCAATATGTGCTGCGCCATTCATCGGCGTGGCGATGGCGCATCGCTGCCGCATCCTAGGCCAGCGCCATCATGAGAACATGAGGAATTGCTCCGCCTCTTGGGACTGGGACCATGCTGCTGCCGCCAGGAGAAAAGACGGGGATTAGAGCAGGAAGAGGAGAAGACGATCGACGAACCTGAGGAGAGAACGTGCAGCCGCCGGGACGGCGAGGCCGGCGAGTCCTAGCAGCCGCCGGGACTGTGACGGGGCGGCATGGTGTCGGGTCTGGAGATGCCCGCGCGTTGGGAGGCCGGAGGAGAGGGGCGATCGAATAGAAAAGATAACGATTCGTTTGTGTAATAGATGGCATGGTGGATAATTTTGTGCAAAAATTGGAAGAAGAATCTCAGAAATCTGGTGTACTGGGTGATTTTCATTTGAACTAAAAGAATCTGTAGATTTTTCAAAATATGATTCTCATTGATACCCTTTTAGTTTGGATTTCTGCTTTTTGGTAGAGAATTTCCGTGGTGCAGCTGAACCAAATGGAGCCTCAGCCTTAGCGCCACAGGGGTGGTTGTGGTGGCAAATGTGGGGGCGTCGCACTTATAGCTGTTGGCACCGCGGGGATTGTGATAACGGAACCCCCGAAGACGGGTATTGTGATGATGGACCCGGCGATGGTAAAAGTGCGCGTTCGGTTAATTAGGGTGATTCAGTTCGCTGAATTTTGTTAAAGAAAATATTGATTATAGAGAATTGATAACTGCACTTGATTGAGAAAAAGTTATAACCGTATAATTCGATTGCAGTTAATTCGGTTTGGTTAATTTAGCGGTTAACCATATTCTAGTGTACAATATAAATTATTATACAAAAATATAGTAAACATAAAAATATATATGTATGGATTGGTGGTGGATCAAGATTATCAAGATTGGGTCATACTATGAGAAATATTTCAATGATGGTGGAGATTAGTAATATTGAACTTTGTTTTTATGGGTTATGAAGTAGCGTGGTCTACAATTTTGATTAAATTGGTTGTTAATACAATGTGATAATCGCAAAAAAAATGGTTAACTGAAATTTACAAAAATTATAACTGTCTTTAACCAAATTTTTTGATTAATCGCATATTTTGGTTCAGTACAGTTCAGTTCGATTTTCCAGTTAACGATTAATTGTGCCTGCCCCTAGACGACGGTGATGTAACCGGGAACGCAGGCAGGCCAACCGGAGCCAGAGGCGAGCAATATCTGAGATGCATGCGGGAGGTAGAAAACAACTTTTGGTTCAATAGATTGGCATCCGATGATCGAGATCGTTGACTGAAAGCAGTTCTTGTTTTTATACGACTGAAAATTATTGAGAGGACAGCAGTCCGGACAACCAGGATCACATCAGATGGTGTCGCTCCATGCGACACCGGATAGCACCATACAAAATAATCTAAAATATTTACAACAAAATTGTATTTGTTTAAATTACATTAGAGTGTAGTTCGAACCAAAGTTTAAACCGCAACGGAAACAAACGGAATGTTACAACACGACGACACAATGCACTACACAGGAGTGTGTGTATCTAGCCTGTGGATACACCACACTAGCAGCACTCAAAGTACTATGAAGGCGAGCAGGACTCCCACTAAACTGTCTACCCTTCAGAGGGTAACATCTTGCTGGGATGTCCTTCGTATACGTCAGCATCATCATAATAGTATTACACACAAAAAACATGCAACAATAAACTCTGAGCAATTGGAGGTGAGCATTATCCTAAGGAATTGCATCTCCAATTTATTCGACTTCATAAAACCATATTTTAAATTTCTAGAATTTAATTAATGGTAGGCAATAATTAAATATTTCATCAAAATCTACATGTATAATTAACATGAACATTTTACTGTGGCATCAAGGAATTTTGTTTGTATTATCTGAACTTTCTCATATTTGTATACTGGATATATTTTCCACGATATATTTCCTACCATTCTTAGATCAATAGTTCGTAACAAATATACAAAGTATTTTCATAGAAAATGAAAATTCAAAATATAGTATAGTCTTAAGGAGTCCATCAGAATTTGTTTCACATTTTTATGAATTGTCTATAATTTGTTTTAAAATTTACAATTACTAGGATTTACTGGAATATTTTTACATAACAAAATTGGTTGGAAATATTGGGACATTAGGAATCAAGCCGCAGGGCTAATTGGGCAATGGCACACGGGATTTGGGCACCACGAACAATCCGCACCCGAGCCCTTCATCAAGCTCAGACTAGTGGTGCGGGCTTGCCCGGCGGCGGTGATCGATCGTTGAAGCCTCGTTGGTGGCAGCAAGCGGTGGCTAATCTGGGCCATAAGGACATCCGCTCATTGGGGAACTCGCCAGGGGATTGCGGTGGAAGCAGTGACGGCCGATGCCAGCAGGCGACGGCGGCGCCATGGCGCCCAACTTTAGCAACTTCGTTCTCGCTCGGGAAAACACTGAATCGACTGCATCAAGGTGCTATTGTTTCTAGGGGCTGGTGATCAATAGTCAGAATTGTTAGTATGCGTAAACACGGATTAAAATACAATTAGCATGTGTCTTAATCCAAGAGACAGAACCCAACCAATAGTTGTGTCCGTGATCGGAGGACACGTTCATTACCAAAGGTTGGGATGCCCTCACTCGCTTCCCATGGATAGGTATAAATATGTGTGTGGTGCACTCAATTGTGAACAACACGATATTGCATCTAGAACACCCACAATACTAAGTATCCGATCAAATTGTTTGGAAAACCGAGAGGAAGATTCCTCCCATGTTCTTCATCGTCTACGCAAGATTGCATGCCTCTTATCGATCTTCATGTGGCCTCGCCCCATTGGCACTATGGCCACATCATAAAGCAATAATGAAGAAAAAGGTGCTTCTTGTTTCAAGTGCTAACTAATCGGTGTTTATTCAAATTTGGATTTGCTTTGATCTCTCTGTAATCGAATTGATTAGTAGCTAAATGATCTTAATCGGATGTTGATTTATATCAATGGTATCAGAGCCTACTTAGTCCACAAATCAATTTCAGATTTTAGTTTTGGGATGTTGATTCCACAGCACTAAGTATTGATAAGGAATAAGATTAAGATTTCAATTAAGTCTTGGGTTTTGGATTCTACGATCAGAAAATTCAAATCAAAGAAATTAAGTAACCAAGAAAAGATGAAGGAGCATATTGTAATACCTTAAGGTTTCCACTGGTCTTTTAGTCTCAAGATATTTGTGCTTGATGACGACGGTCGTGGCACATCGGAGAATCCCCTCATGGGCTTCGGGTAGGAAGCACCCTTTGGGGCTGCCACATATGCAAGTAAGAGGCATTGCCGTGATGCCATTCTACGGCAACACGCTCACTCGAGTAAACACGGTCGTCGGCGAAGGGAATCCGATGGTGTCGACTTAGATCTTGCCATGGTAAGGTGGTTTTTCAGCACTCGTCTCAAACCCTAACCGCACATGCTCCCTGGTGGTTGCGGGTCGACGCGCTATTCGGTGACGCAAGTTCACCATCGATGAACTTGATTGGCAGGGAAGAGCACGAGGCGGTGCCAGAGCGGCTATTGCGGCAAGTGGCGGCGAGCGGCGAGCGCTCTGCGCCGCTGCTGTCTTGTGTGACATGGAGAAGGAAAGGGGAGAAAGAAAAATTAATTAGGGTTTGCTCTTTTCAGCAAACAAAATTTTCATAACATCTCAAATTGTGTTTTTGGTCGTTGAATCTTTTTTCGGTGGCTCGGATCAGACGCCCTAGCGCCGAGCGGGCTGCTGGCCCAGGCAGCTTGGTAAGTAGGCCTTTGGCCCGAACATGATGCTTTTATCCGCCATTGGGCTGCCCTGTTATTTTTTCAGACTTTTTTGCAATATTTTGAAGGGTCGAAGGCTGGTAAGATGGGCTTGCGCCCAATGGGTTGTGGGCCATTATGGGCCGCACATGTATTGTCAAAGTCTGCGATCGACACTTCCCCCGGTACTACTAGATCGTAGCCCGCGGAAGTTCTTCATTGGTTGGGGCGCGCGTTGAGATTACAAACAAGATGATGATACGAGGGATTTTACTTGGTTCGGGCCGCCTGAGCGTAACACCCTACTCTACGGGTTATGTGTTGTATGTCTAAATTTCAATGGCGCTAGCGAGCGTGTGAGCTTCCTCCCTTGTGTACCGTGCGGCGTAGCCCTTTTATAGTCTAAGGACTGGCCGTTACAACACTTGCCTGACCCGACTTGTGGCCCTGGCGTAATTAATAGCCTAATATATGATCTACGAGTATTAAGTGTGATTAATAGTTTGATAACCACCTTAATGAGGTTGTTACCCCTATTAACAGCCCACTAATCGCGTGTTGTTAATATAGCATTAATGACACGTAATCAGGTCTTGAAACTGTTGATTTAACTGTCCTTTGAAAGTCCGAGCCATTGGAGTTCTGTCAGTCTTCCTTTGAGGTCCTAGGTCCGGAGGCTTGACACGTGGCGGTTCTGGAGCTTCCCATCGTAGGGAGGCAAGTCCAGAGCCACTATACACGTGGTAGTACTGGAACATTCCTCTACTGGGGGATAGGTCTGGGGTCACTGGACACGTGGCAAGACCGGAGGTTCCATATGGAGGAAGTTAGCTCCAGCCTTGTGTTGCATGTGGCAATGCCGGAGCTACCCAAACGAGGGAGGTGGGTCCAGTACTTTACAACACATGCGGACTTTGGAGGTCTTCAACCTGGACTGGAGGAACTCCTTAGCATTTCTTGCAGTATCATGGGGTATGCGGTACAAAGGGTACCGACAGTGGCCCCCGGGCCCACCTCTGGGAGAAATCCTTTAAGTTAAGTTATTCTACCACAGGTGGGGCCATCTTCGATTCCCGCTATGCGGCTTCAAAAGTCTTCTGATCGTTGGGGCGATGGTCCACTATCAAAACAATTGCCGCGTGGCTTCTTTTGAATGCGGCAGGTGAGATCTTTGCGTGCGGATCTCACGCAAATGAAGGCACCGGTTCCAAATGCAAAAACTGTATCGGTTCCGCTCGCCTTGTCAGGCTGTCGCCCTCGGGCTTCCAACTTCCCATCATGACAACAGCTCATCGGGGGTAATAACTTCGGCCTTTCCGCCAGAGTGGACTTGGGCCCATTCGTCATTGGCAGGGTAGATTTTTGAAAACATGATCTTGATCCAATTGCGGTATCCATCCAAGCGTTGTGGAGGCTTAATTAAGAAGGAAAGCCTGCATAGTTTGAGGACTCTTTACACTTTCAGTCGAACTTGCGCTCAGAGACTCCATACCTTCGCATAGCCTTCCAACTATTGCTCCACATACGAGCGATGGAGTTGGGTCTTCCCCGTAGCAAGGGTAAGACCAACTAGGAGATGGCGAGTGTTCGGACCTACATGGGTGTGACACCCGGTTCTGAAAATGAACCAAGTGAATGCATATGTGTGCCTAAGATGTTCAACACACATACACGAGTGCATTCACAAAAGGATATACAAAAAATTACCACAAAACGAGATTAATTAAGAAATTTTATTACAGAATTTATAATATCCTCGAATACAAGCTCTAATGAATAATAATGACAAGTTTGAGCTAATGCAGCGGAAAAACTCTAATTAAGCAAACTAAGCAGCTAAGCAGCATAAGCAAATAGGGTATAGCGCAGCTCCAATCAACACCACAGGCAAGCTGCTGGCAGACACGGCCTAGAACTCCACATTTTCATCGCTATACTCCCAATCCTGACCTGCAACTGTTGGTGGGGGAATTGCAAGTGTGAGTACATGTCGCACTCAGCAAGTGTGGAAAGTATGACATGTAGCAGATTAAAATGACGAATATAATAATGACTAAGTGCTGAAAAGTACATTAAAACATTTGAAAAGCAATATATTATATGTTTGTGAAGTAAACCCATCATAATCCATAATTATTAAAATAGTACCAATCCATATTTCAATATCCATCATCCATATACTATATTTTACCATTACCATTAAACATATCCAATAGCATAATTCAATCCATAACCAACCATAACCATACAACCAACCATAACCAGTACAAAACCATCCCAATTCCAAACTCCTCTAATCATGTGAGGGTCCAGGTTGCTCATAACAGGGAGCACAGCTATCATGATAGTGTTAGACACACTCTGCAGAGGTTGTACCACTTTACCCACGTGTTTGTGATTTCATCACCTTTCGACGACTAGAACCTCTATTATGCCATCTCACACTTCCGTCGGTGTGTGGCCAAGAGATTACAAAATAGCTTTTACAAAGAGATTACTAGCCTATTTAGACCCCACTGAGGTTTTACCGGTGGCGATGCCTCCAACTGAGCACATCTTCAACCAAGGGCCCCCTCTTGAGCCATTCGGATCCCAGGGTAGTCCCACCAATCATCAACAAACCTAATCCGACTACCCCTTCCCCGAGCATCCTTAATGGTCCAAATAGCACTTGCAAAGCCCTAATTAATCAGCTAACACACCCATACTTAGTCTCGTGGTGGCACTGTAAGTCCTGGATGGTCGCTCCACGAATCGGTCTTTAGATCTAAAGCAAGCAAAACCACCATAACATCCAACCCATCCACAAACCAGGCTTGGTTAGATCACCCTTTACCATATTATATTAACCGGTTCATATTAATCATAATCTCATTAATGCATAATTGAATAGTATTGTTGTTTTCCCATCCCAAGTAGTTAAGCGAGGCAAAAGGGTAAAAAGCCCTTCCCCACTCTCTACCATGTATTATAGGTGACAAGGGTGGTTAAACAAAGCTAGTAAACTTCCTACCATAGGATTCCTATCAAATTGACACAGGCACGCAGTTTTGCAAACAAAACATTTATAGTCAAAATAGGATCAATATGTTCAAGGACACTTGCCTTGATCTGGGGATTGGTTTGGGTCAAAGCCTTCAAACTCTTGGTGCTGGAGGTCCTCCGCGACACTCTCTAGTGCAAACCTGTCTAATCCACACTATAAACATACAAGACAAGAATT
Source organism: Tuctoria greenei (assembly GCA_036927565.1). Lineage (NCBI taxonomy): Eukaryota > Viridiplantae > Streptophyta > Magnoliopsida > Poales > Poaceae > Tuctoria > Tuctoria greenei. The sequence continues at coordinate 190,921,686 of JAYESD010000003.1, read as the reverse complement.
ACAATAAATAGATACACATATATTACTCAATATGACATGACATGCACGATTAACGCAAACGCAAGGCAACACTAGTTAATGAGTTACTTTTAATGTTTATTAATCAATTATAATGGTTATTAACAAGTCTACACAGGTTTGGAGTTGATTCGAGTCAATTTAGAATTAATTCAACAGAAATTAACTAGGAAAATCGGACTAGTCTGCTAGGGACCGGACAAGTACGCACTTCGCAGAACTAGCGAACAAGGGTTTTCTAGATCGACGTGAATTTGGAGATTAGGGGTTGAATTCACGTAAGGAAAAGGAAGTAGGAGCTATACCAGGTGTCCAAAACTCCAAAGAATCAAGGGTATTAGAGGCAACACTTGGATCTTGACGATCTAGGGTTGATGAAGAACTTGATGGTGAATTGTTGATGAAGAACGCGAAGTTGATGGAGATCTTGATCCTCTTTTGTTTACTCCTCTCTTCTTCTTGTTCTAGATCTCCTTTTCCCTCTTCGGTGGTGGCTATCCATGAGCTAGGGTTTGGGTGAGGTGAAAAAGTGGCAAATAGATGTCAAGCCAAGGGGCGGGGTTGTTTATAAAGAGGTGGAGGCTAGGGTTAGATGGATTTCGAGTTTGAGATGAGTAGGGGCCGTTTTAGAGTCCCACATGGGCCCTAAAAGAGTTAGGCACGACGTCCCTAGGCCCACTTAACGTAAAACCCAAGAAACAAGTTGTGAAACAAAAGATCAACTCGGAGTCGCTATTTATCAGAGAAGTCCAAAAAGGGCCGGACTAGTCCGACGTTGGACAAAGAGATATCGGACAAGTACGAACTGGACATCAAACAAGTCCGAACTTATCCAGAGGGGAAAAACAGACAAGTCTGGCCAAAATCAGACATGTCCGATTTTAGTCAGAGGAAAAACGGACACGTCCGCTGCAATATCGGACTAGTCTGGACAATTCCAGGGACTTACCAAAATTTCCAAGGAATTGGAATACCGGACTAGTCCGCACTGGGCTGGACAAGTCTGAAAGTGTCCAGAGAGAAAAATAGACTAGTCTGCAGCAAAACAGACAAGTCCGATAGAAGTCAGAGAGAAATCAGACTAGTCCGCACCAAAATCGGGCTAGTCCGCACTTCCCAGAATTCTTAAGTGTGGTTTTGCTATCAATTCATTTTTAACTTGTTCCTTTTTTTTACTCAATGTTAATAATATTTAATGAAGGATGTAGGGTATGATGCATGAAAATGAGGGTGTTACAAACCTACCCCCCTTAAAATGAATCTCGCCCTTGAGATTCGACGCGGAAGAGAAGAGATAGGGAAATTCCTTCTTGAGATCATCTTCCAGCTCCCATGTTGCATTCCGATTCTGTGTGATGCTTCCATTGAACTTTACACCATATAATAACCTTGTTCCTTGTGACTCTCTCCTTGGTTTGCAAAATTTTGACCGGTTGCTTGACATACGTCAAGTCTGCCTCTAATTCCAATTCTTCCATTGGCACTTATTCTTATGGTACCCTTAAACACTTCTTGAGCAGGGAAACATGAAACACATCATGGACATCTGAAAGATGAGTTGGCATCTCCAGTTTATAGGCTACTTCTCCTCTTTTGTCCAAAATATTGGATGGTCCAATATAGCGAGGTGCTAGCGTGCCTCTTATGTTAAACCTCTTATGAGCTCTCATTGATGACACTTGAGGTAAATGAAGTCTCCCACTTTAAAGGCTAGTTTTCTTCTCCTATCGCCTGCATCGCCTTTTTGCCTTGATTGACCGGCTCTCAAGTTGTCGCGAATAACCTGAACTTGTTTTTCAGCTTCTTGCAACATGCCAGGTCCAAATACTTGATTCTCCCCTATCTCGTTCCAGAAAAAAGGTGTCCTACACTTCCTTCCATAATGTGCTTCATAGGGTGACATCTTCAAACTTGCTTGGTAACTATTGTTGTATGAAAATTCTGCATATGGCAAACTCTTGTACCAACTCTTCCCATGCTTCAAAGCACAAGCTCTTAACATGTCCTCCAAAATTTGATTGGTCCTCTCGTTTGTCCATCCGTTTGAGGGTGATATGCTGAACTAAAATTTAACCTTGTTCCCAATGCTTCATGAAATTTCTGCCAAAACCTGGAGGTAAATTGAGAACCTCTATATGACACTATCGTCTTCGAAACTTCATGCAAACATACTGTTCTTCCCATATACAGTTTCGCCAATTTCTCTTCATTAAAGGTGGTCTTGACGGGAATAAAGTGAGCTGATTTTGTCAACCGATCCATAATTACCCATATTGAGTCATAACCGGACTGTGTACGTGGCAATCCAACTATAAAGTCCATACCGATTTCTTTCCACTTCCATTCTGGAATCTTCAATGGCTGCAATAGTCCCACCGGCCTTTGATGTTCCGCCTTGACTCGTTGGCACACATCACACAATGCTACATATTCAGCTATGTCCTTCTTCATGCTATCCCACCAATAACAAGTCTTCAAGTTCTTGTACATCTTTGTACAACCGAGGTGAATCGAGTATAGCGAGTCATGAGGCCTCCTTTAGTATTGTCTAACGAATATGCTTCGTGTTGGGCACGACGATCTTTTTTCCAAACCATAAAGTACCATGTTCATCCTCATCAAATCTGAATTCTCTCCCTTCTTGGGTTCTTTCCTTGATCTCTTGGATTTCCTCATCCTTGGTCTGACCTTCTCGAATTTCTTGCTCCAAGGTTAGATTTAACTCCATTATTACCATTTCATTCACAAATCCAAGGTTCAACCGTCCAAACTCCTTACATAACTCAGATGGTAATTCTCGAACCGTGAGCTGGTGACTTACTCCTTTTCTACTCAAGGCATCGGCCACTACATTAGCCTTTCCCAGATGATAGTTGATCCCCACATCATAATCCTTGATGAGCTCCAACCATCTTCGCTGCCTCAAATTTAGATCTATTTGTGTGAATATGTACTTAAGACTCTTGTGATTCGTATAAATTTCACACCTATGTCCAAGGATATAATGTCTCCAAATATTCAATGCATGTACCACGGCTGCAAGTTTCAAATCATGTGTCGGGTAATTCTGCTCATGTTTCTTCAATTGCCTTGATGCGTAGGCGACCACTTGACCTTCTTGCATGAGCACACATCCAAGTCCTTGTCTCGATGCATCACAATAAATATCAAAGCTCTTGCTCACATCCGGCAATACCAAAATTGGGGCTGTTGTTAACCTTTTCTTCAGCTCCTCAAAACTCTCTTGACAGGCTTTAGTCCATTGAAACGCTTTCCCCTTCATTAGTAACCCCGTCATTGGCTTGGCTATCTTGGAAAAGTCCTTGATGAATTAACGGTAATATCCAGCCATCCCAAGAAAACTCCTTATTTCCTTTACGTTTTGCAGCGGTTCCCACTTTAACACATCTCTCACTTTTCTAGGGTCAACGGAAATTCCTCCTCTTGAAATGATATGACCCAAAAACGACAACTCTTTCAGACAAAATTGGCACTTGCTAAACTTGGCATAAAATTGATGCTCCCTCAATTTCTGCAATGTGAGCCTCAAGTGTTCCACATGTTCCTTCTCATCCTTCGAGTAGATTATAATGTCATCAATGAACACCACAATGAACTTATCCAAGTACTCCATGAAGACCTTATTCATGAGGTACATAAAGTAGGCAGGCGCATTTGTCAATCCAAAGGACATCACAGTGTACTCATAAGATCCATACCGTGTCCTAAAAAATGTCTTAGGTATGTCCGACGGTCTAATCTTCATTTGAAAGTATCCCGACCTCAAATCAATCTTGGAGAATAAACAAGCACCCTTCATCTGATCAAACAAGTCTTCTATGTGTGGCAAGGTGTACTTGTTCTTGATGGTCACCTCATTCAGAGCTCGGTAATCCACACACATTATTTGTGATCCATCCTTCTTGTCCACAAATAGAACAGGTGCTCCCCATGGTGAGGATCTTAGGCGAATAAAACCTTTCTCTTGTTGCTCTTAAATTTGCTTCTTGAGCTCCGCTAACTCCTTAGGAGGCATCCTATATGGCCTCTTAGCTATAGGTGCAGTTCCAGGTATTAAATCAATAACAAATTCAATGTCTCGATCGGGTGGTATACCTGGCAACTCATCCGGAAACACATCAAAAAATTTCCACACCACTGGAATCTCCTCAATTGCGGCAGCATCCATATGATTCAGCTCCAATTGCTTCGGTGTGTGTTGAGATGCTTCAAATTCTATGGTGATCCATACCTCATTGGTCAACTTCACCATCTTGGTGGCACACTCAATGACTCCATTGTGCTTCCTCAACCAGTCCATACCAAGTATAATGTCCAATCCTTGAGAATCCAAGACAATAATATTGGCGAAGAAGTCTACCCCCCTTATTCTAAGGCTTACTTTTGGACATACTATATTTGTCTTAACCAATAGAGTAAACTTCATATGAGAGATAGGCAAACATATTTTGATGCAATGAATGAATGCGATGCTCCAGAATCAAATAACATAGTCGTTTGGTTAGAGTTCGCGAGAAACATACCAATCACCACATCATCCGCTTGTTGAGCATCCTCCGTAGAGACATGGTTCACATTGCCGAGAGCAAAATTCTGCTGTCCACAGTTTCCTTGTGGCGCTCCTCCATTGGGTCTTGGGTTTTGTCTTGGCGCATTGCTTTCTTGACCAATGCCTGACTTAGGACATTGATGTGCAAAGTGTCCTGCTTCTCCACAAGTGTAACACTTCCTAACTGCACCAGAATTTGGACGGACTTGATTCTGCGCATTGGTACCAAGAAAGTTAGCATGAGGTCGATAAGGCATTGGAGGCCTAAGTGCTTGCATAACAGGGCGCTGCTGCACAAACTGAGTTGGGCGCGGTGCATAACCAGGGCGCTGTACAGGAGCAGAGGAGCTGTAATATGGCGCATTGGATGGTGCAAAGCGAGGGTGCACATTGCTTCCTTGTTGCTGTCCTTGGTACGACGCCTTCCTCTTGTTGTCTTGCTCCATCTCAAGGACCTTGTTCTCCACAACAATTGTTTTGTCCATAAGCTTCTGGAAGTTGGCATAGTCACAATTCAGCAATTGCATTTGGATCTCATTATTAAAGCCTCTCATGAACAAGTATTGCTTTCGGCTGTCCGGGCTCACATCCTCAGGTGCATATCTTGAGAGTTGAGTGAACTTATTGAGATATTCACCCACACTCGATCTTCCTTGCCTCAGGTTCTCAAATTCTTACCTCTTCAAAATCATAACACCTTCTGGCACGAAGTGAGAACGGAAGCTCTCCTTGAATTCAGCCCAAGTGATCCTCTCCTGGTTTTCATGGGCATTGCATAAAGAATCCCACCAATCTGCAGCTGCTCCAACTAATTGATGAGAAGCAAATAGAACCATTTCCCAGTCAGTGCATTGGACAATAACAAGCTTCTTCTCTACGGACTTCAACAAAACAACCGCATCCATAGGGTCGGCAGCTTGAGCAAAGATCGGCAGCCTAGTCCTCATGAACCCTCCTAACCGGTTACGAGGCGGTGCGGGTGGTGGTGGAGCCATGTGGGGCTGATTGTTGTTGTTACCGGCCTGCAGCTGTCCCATAGTCTGTATCATGGTCTGCATGAGCTGGTTTTGCATAGCCAAAAGCTGCTCAATATTGATAGCTCCCTGAGCAGGTCCTTGTCCATTGTTGTTCTAAGGTGCTCCATTGTTCTCCTCCTCATCATTGCCATCCCTCTAGTTGCGAGTGAATGTAGCCTAGAGGGGGGTGAATAGACTTTTTGAACTTTTTGTTGGAACCTGAAACACTTAGCAACCTGATCAAATACAGAGAAATCGGACTAGTCCGGTAGTGTGCAGACTAGTTCAGTGTATGCGGACTAAATTGATCAAGTTTGATTAGTGATTTTGATCAAAGTACTCTATGTAGAGGAAATTTAGTTGCAAATAGAGTGTATTGCTTCAATAAAACTAGATATGGCACAAGTTAACTTTAGATTTAAAGTTTTAACAAAAATTGAATTATATTAAGCAAACCCTAGATCACTATGAATAGATAGAACAAAAAAACAAAGGACACAATGATTTTTATCCCGTCGATTCCAGAGAGGAAATCTACATCCACGTTGAGGAGCCCACGAAGGACCGGGTCTTCACCAACCCTACCCTCATAGAATCGCCACGGAGGCCGATTCTCTTCCACTAATCACATAGGGGTAAATAACCGTGTTCAAGGGACCTTCTCATAAGTTGAGGGCTCCCCAAGATTTACAATTCAAAACATCACCAAACACACTCGAAAAGTATGCAATGAAATAGCGAGAGTGTGTGAGAGAATCAAACCCAAGAGCTCAAGTCGTGAAGAACGTGTCTCTCCTTTGATCTATTGTTAATCCACAAGGATTTGATCTTTCTTGCATTGGATTGAGAGGAGAGACGTGTTTTCTAGGCTCTTGGAAGGTGTGACGGCGCAGGGGGTCAAGAGAGTTCATAGTTGGGACGTGCACCTCTATTTATACTGAATGTAGGCCTAGAGGGGGGGTGAATAGGCCTTCTTGAATTTTCTCGGTTCCTGTAGCACTTCAACAACAAGGTCAAAACCAGATATATCGGACTAGTCCGGTAAAGTGCGGACTAGTCCGGATTTCACGGACTAGGTTGATCAAGTTAGGTCAATTTGATTGTTTCGTTGACGTTTGCAGCGGAAATATAAACTTCAATAACAGTTCAATGATTGTATGTCAAGTTCTATTGCAAGTATGATTCTTGTTCAACTATTTAACTTAAATTCAACAAGATGAATCAAACCCTAGATAATGTTGATCAACTAGAATGATGAACACAAATGAACAAGACACAAGATTTATCCCGTGGTTCGGTTACCACGAAGGCAACCTACGTCCACGTTGAGGAGCCCACAAAAGGACCGGGTCTTCACCAACCCTTCCCTCGTCGGATCGCCACGAAGGCCAATCCTCTTCCACTAAACACACAGGGGTAAATCACTAAGTTGAAGGGGCGATCTCACAAGTTGAGAGCTCCCTTGATTACAAGTTTCAAGACCACCAATAACACACTTCGAAATATACAAATTGAGATGCAAGAGTGTGTTAGAGATTCAAACCAAGAGCTCAATCATGTGCCAAGTGCCTCTCCAATGATCTACAAGTGATCTTCAATGGATTGATTGATTTTGCACTTAATTTCGTGGAGAGAGATGGTTTTTGAGTCTCTTGGGAGGTGTGACGGCGCTAGGGTTCGAGAGTAGGTGAAAGTGGGCCGTGCACCTCTATTTATATTGGGTTTCTAGAAGTTACCGTTAGGGTTCAGAAAGATCGGACTAGTCCGTGGTGGTGACCGGACTAGTCCGGTGTGCTGTGTGAAGCAAACCCTAAGTGTCCAGGAATCTCGGACTAGTCCGGTTCAAAACGGACTTGTCCGATTTCGCTACTGGAAAGCTTCGGACTAGTCCGATTGTCATCGGACTTGTCCGGACACATGAAACCCTAAGTGTTTAGGATGACAAGTCCGCACTTGGAGGACTTGTCCGATTTAGGTCAGGGTGTATATCGGACTAGTCCGTGTAAACACCGGACTTGTCCGAAGTGGATCAGAAAGTATATCGGACTAGTCCGGGTCACAACGGACTTGTCCGATTTTGTGAGACTTGTGCATTGTTTTGAGGACTAGTTTGCACTGGGGTGGACTAGTCCGAAGTGGAACAGAAAGATATCGGACTAGTCCGGTGATGATCGGACTTGTCCGATCTGGTGCAGAATGGGATATCGGACTAGTCCGGCTGATATCGGACTAGTCCGGTCCTGTATAGCTTTGTGCATTGTGTGTGTGTGATTAAATGAGATTGAGCTCTTGGGTGTGTTTCCTTAACACACTCCATGCATACTAAACTACTAATTTCTTCTCCTTGAGCTCAAATTCATTTTCCTTCTCAATTTCCCTCTTTTTGGTACTTTGCTCATTTTTCATCATTTTCCTGCATTCATCTCAACAAAAGGATTAGGATCCCAATTGCTTGTCATAAATCATCCAAAACCCACAAGGGAGTCCTAGATGCACTTTCAATCTCCCCCTTTTTGGTGATTGATGACAACCAATTGAGATTTCACAAAATGAGGTATAAAATGAGATTCTCATAAAGTATGCACATATGACTCAAAAATTCATCAAGCAACAAGATAATTATTCATATGTGCATTCTTTATGGTGGGATGCATACTAACAGCATGAATGCATTAGGAATGACAGAATCTGCATTGATCAACTAATATCAAGTGAATATGGCATTTCAGGGACAAAAATTCAGATTTCATCACACACTTGCAAATTATTTGAGCAATTCATAACAGGACCAAACATGATATGAAAATAGAGTTAAGCAAATGCAATCACAATTAAAAAAAAAGAGAGCTCTCTCCTCGCATCCTATGCAGCTAAAGCTAAGACTAGAGACTCCCCCTCAATCTCTCCCCCTTTGGCATCAAGACACCAAAAAGAGAGAGAGGAAGGTCCTAGGGCTTCACTCTTCGCTGACAGTCCTCTCGTCGTCTTCATCGTCTTCCTCGCTTTCCGCTTGACGAGGTTGAGAGGTAGGAGGAGGAGCGGAGCTGCTCGAGCCCCCAATGCCAAAATAGGCAAGCTCGGAGGGAGTCAAGGGGCTGAGCTCGGTGATGTCCGGATCAGAATCTTCAGAAAGTACTGGAGATCCAATTGGGTTGATCTCCAGCTTCTCACTCAGCTGCTTCACATTGGCTTTTATGTATCTCATGTTCTCCTTCCTCTTCTGATTTAGCTTGTGAAGCTTCACTTCAGTTTTCTTGCATGAGGAGAAAATTGCAGCCAAGTACTTGAGGATCCCACTGGCGGATCCTTTCTGAGGGGCTTCCCTGGAGGGGGGAGTAGCCCTAGCAGCTTCTTCTTGCCTTGCCGGTGCCTCGGGGCTTGACGCCGGCGATGGAGCAGCCTGGACACTCACTGACTGAGGCTTCTGAGGCCTCAGTGGAGTGTGCTCCACATCCTTCACAAACTCAATTCCTGTGACTTTCTCAATCATGAACATCAAGTAAGGGGCATATCCATAGGATCGGTTGGGGGTACTTGAGATATTGACCATATCATTCCAAATATAGTCTGCAACATCGAATTGCCTTTTCTTGCTAATGACCCTCATCAGGGTCCGGAGGTAGCCTTGCACACTCCCTGCATCCCCATCCTTGGGGGCAATCATCTTCCTGAGGACTCTGTTGAGGACCACAAAGAAAGGCTTCATATTCTTTGTGGAGGGAGGGACATACTTGGAGGTGGGCTCATACATGAACTTCATTCCATCCCTCTCAATGACCCCAATGTTGTGGATAATGAGTTGGTCATGTCCTTCAGAGTCAAGGTGCAGCAGGCGGGCAAACTCTTCCTGAGTAATAGAATACTTGGATCCATGAGTCATCCAAGTCACACTTTCTTCGTCTTCACTTGAGAAGTGGCACGTTGCATAGAATTGTGCAATCACTTCATCATTCCAATTATATCTGAAGGCAAACAGATCCTTCAGCCCATGTCTCTCTGCAGCTGCTATCACTTCATCAAAAGCTGCACATTTCCTCTTCTCAAGGTGAGCCCAGTCAATCCATTGACTGCGTACCACCGGGGTCTTCATCGGCAAATAGACCAGCTTGTAGAAATCAGCATGGAAATTTGACCAAAACCTGCCATCAGCTGCTTGCTTGGGCCTTGCATAGCAATCAACACTTCTCAACTTCATAGCCACATCGCTGCCCTTGCCATTGAATCTTTCCTCATTGGGGTCCCGGACCCCTTCTCTCGGAGTATGCAGCTTTAGGGGCCCAACAGGCCCTGTGGCAACCCCCTTGCCCTTCCCTTTAGCTTGGCGAAGGCCACTTGAAGGAGGAGCAGCCTTCGAGGCGGGCTTCTTGGCACACACCTTCCTCCGAACCTGGGGAGGTGAGGGAGCAGGCTCGGAGGGTCTCTCTTGGCGTTTCTTGCCAAGAACCGCCGAGGACCGAGGTGCCACCTCGTGGTCCAACTCGGCCTCGAAATCGGAGATTTCGTTGTCGGAGCTCGACATGATCTGAGAATGAGTGATCAAGAGAAAGGACAAGTTATACAAGGTATTGGTGAGGTAAGATGGCAATGGAATGCATTAGGGAATTAAAGAATTAGGTTTTGGTTCAGAAACAACGGACTTGTCCGTACCTGGACCGGACTAGTCCGTTGTTCATCCGCAAAAACCTAACAGACTGGACAAAAATTGATCCCTAAGGTAAAACTAGTCTAGCATACACATAGTACATCAACTAGACATGTAACTCGTGAAGAATGCTAGGCCAAACGATAAGCAATAGAGAAATTTGTGATTTCTTAGGGTTTTGAAGAGTATTTACCAAGAGATCAAAGGAAGCTTGAGATTTTGGGGGTTGGAGGCCGGACTTGTCCGCTAACTTCAATCCCCGAGTCTTCAAGCTTGATCTCCGCCCAAGATTGAGGCTTTTCGACGGAGGAATCAAGGATTCACCTTGGGAGCTCGAGCGCAAGAGAGAGAAAGCTTGGGGGCGAGTGTGGGGTGAAGGGATTAGGGTTTAGTGGCGGCTAGGGTTATGGACACGAAAAATCGGACAAGTCCGGACATGACCGGACTAGTCCGAAGTCCTCCAGAGACCTAAGTCGGACTAGTCCGGCCTAACCGGCACACTGCGGACTAGTCTGCAATGGCGGACTAGTCCGGGTAACCACGGACTTGTCCGTGGTCACCAGGAGAGAATTGCATAGCCCATTCATATATATTTGAAGGTCCAATAATTGAGAGTAGAGAGGCAAAACAATTCAAATAATCTTGATGAATTTGACCAGGAAGCAAACAACAATCATACTATGATCAAAAATTCATCAAGATCTAATAATTGACATAGTTTTTTCGAGAGAAAAATGGGGAGGGTTAATTTTCACAATTCAATCAATATTTTGAAGCAATCATACAGGTATGCAACTTTTCAAGCCACACTCCGAGAATCAAGAATGTTTAGCTCATTTCGGAGTTCGCAAAAACGTTTTTCATCAAGTGGCTTGGTGAATATGTCGGCCAATTGTTTTTGGGTGTTGACATGAGAGATGGATATGTCTCCTTTCATGAAATGGTCTCTCAAGAAATGGTGTCTTATGTCAATGTGTTTAGTTCTAGAGTGCTCAACTGGATTGTGGGCTATTTTAATGGCACTCTCATTATCACAAAGAAGAGGAATACGGTTCATATTGTAACCGTAATCCCTTAGAGTTTGTCGCATCCAAAGGAGTTGTGCACAAAAACTCCCGGCTGCAACATACTCCGCTTCGGCTGTGGATAATGCAATGGAATTCTGTTTCTTGGATGACCAAGAAACTAAGGATCTTCCTAGGAATTGGCAAGTGCCGGAAGTGCTTTTTCTATCAACTTTGCACCCGGCATAATCTGCATCGGAATACCCAATGAGATTGAATTTTGAGCCTTTTGGGTACCAAAGACCAAGATTGGGTGTATGAACTAAATATCTTAGGATTCTCTTTACGGCTGTCAAATGACATTCCTTAGGGTTGGCTTGAAATCTTGCACACAAACATACACTCAACATAATATCTGGCCTAGATGCACATAAGTAAAGTAAAGATCCAATCATGGAGCGATATACCTTTTGGTCGACGCTCGGTCCATCTTCATTGAGATCCAAGTGACCATTCGTTACCATGGGAGTCTTTATGGGCTTTGCCTTGTCCATGCCAAACTTCTTGAGGATGTCCTGTGTGTACTTGGTTTGGCTTATGAATGTTCCTTCCCTTTGTTGCCGCACTTGGAATCCCAAGAAGTACTTCAATTCTCCCATCATTGACATTTCAAATCTGTCTGTCATAATTTTACTAAACTCTTCACAGAAAGATTGGTTAGTTGATCCAAAAATTATATCATCAACATAGATTTGGCAAATAAAAAGATCATTATCCAGATTTTTCGTGAATAGTGTATAATCTACTTTGCCAATTTGAAAGCCATTATCAATTAAAAAATCTCTAAGACACTCATACCAAGCTCTAGGAGCTTGTTTGAGGCCATAGAGAGCCTTACGCAGTTTATACACGTGGTCGGGGAACTCTTCGTCTTCAAATCCGGGTGGTTGCTCCACGTACACCTCTTCCTTGATCGGTCCATTGAGGAAGGAGCTTTTCACGTCCATTTGATACAGCTTGAAATCATGGGGAGTAGCACATGCAAGTAATATTCTAATTGATTCAAGCCTAGCTACTGGAGCAAAGGTTTCATCGAAATCCAAACCTTCGACTTGTGAGTAACCTTTGGCCACAAGTCGTGCCTTGTTTCTTGTCACCACTCCGTGTTCGTCTTGCTTGTTGCGGAAGACCCACTTGGTGCCCACAATATTTGCATTGGGTCTTTCCACAAGTTCCCAAACCTCGTTTCTCTTGAAATTGTTCAACTCTTCTTGCATTGCCACCACCCAGTCCGGATCCTTCAATGCATCCTCAGTCCTGCGGGGTTCCAAAAAGGAGACAAACGAGTAATGTTCACAAAAATTTGCTATACGAGATCTAGTGGTTACTCCCTTTTGGATGTCGCCGATGATGTTGTCGATTGGATGATCCCTTTGAATGCATTGGTGTACTCTTGGGTGTGGCACTTGGGGGGTCGTATGTTGGTGATCATCTTCTTCTCCCCCTGAGTTGTTGTCCTCGTTGATTTGTTGATCATGTTCATATTCCTGTGATTTGTCTTGTATCGAGGCTCCCCCTGAATTGTTGATCTCCTCTTGTGGTTCACTTTCCTCTTGTATTTGTGACGATGACTCTTGTGGTCGTACTTCGCCTAGAGCCATCCTCTTCAATGCTTGATAGGGAGCTTCCTCTTTTCCTAATTCACATTGATCAACTTGCTCCTTTTGGGAGCCATTAGTTTCATCAAACACTACGTCACGTGCCACTTCAACAAGTCCGGAGGCCTTGTTGAAAACACGATAGGCGTAAGTGTTCGAATCATAACCAAGCAAGAAACCTTCATCGGACTTCGAAGCGAACTTTGAAGTCCTGGGCTTCTTGTTCAAAATATAGCAAGGAGAACCGAAAACTCGAAAATATGAAATGTTCGGTTTGTTACCGGTGAGTAGCTCATAGGGAGTCTTCTTTAGTAGTCGATGAAGGTAGAGTCGATTTGTGGCATGGCAAGCGGTGTTGATTGCTTCTGCCCAAAATCGATCCGAAGTCTTGTATTCATCGAGCATTGTTCTTGCCATCTCTATGAGCGTTCGGTTCTTCCTTTCAGCAACTCCGTTTTGTTGTGGAGAGTATGGTGCTGAGAATTCATGCTTGATTCCTTCCTCATCAAGGTATTCCTCCACTTGTATGTTCTTGAACTCCGTGCCGTTGTCGCTCCGAATACTCTTGATTGATAGTGAGAACTCGTTTTGCGCTCGCTTGAAGAATTTCTTGAGTGTTCCTTGTGTTTCTGACTTGTCATGCAGAAAGAACACCCAAGTGAACCGGGAAAAATCATCAATAATAACTAAACCGTATTTGTTACCGCCGATGCTTATGTAAGCAATTGGACCAAACAAGTCCATATGAAGTAGTTCGAGCGGTCTTGTCGTGGTCATGATGTTCTTCGCAGGATGTTGTGCTCCAACTTGCTTTCCTGCTTGGCACGCGCTACAAGGCCTGTCTTTCTCAAACACAACATCTTTCAAACCTCAGATGTGATCGCCCTTGAGGAGTTTTTGAAGGTTCCTCATACCAACATGTGCTAGCCGTCTATGCCACAGCCAACCCATGTTGGTTTTTGCAATCAAGCATGTGTCGAGTTCGGCTTTATCCTTGTTGAAGTCAACAAGGTAAAGCTTTCCCTTTAACATACCCTTGAATGCAACGGAACCATCACTTCTCCTTGAGACGGTCACACCCTCGTTAGTAAACAGGCAATTATAACCTTTGTCACATAACTGAGATATGGACAGCAGGTTATAATCTAAAGATTCAACGTGTAAAACATGCGAAAGAGTATGTTCAGAGGATATTGCTATTTTACCGGTACCGAGGACCCTTCCTTGACTGTTATCCCCAAAGTAGATGCCTTCGTTTGGGTCCTGGTTCACTTCATACTCCACAAACATCCTCCTTTCTCCGGTCATGTGGTTGGTGCATCCACTGTCTAGCACCCATTTGGATCCACCGGAGGAGTAGGCCTGCAAAAACAAATTATGCCTTGGCTTTAGGTACCCAAGCTTGCTTGGGTCCTTGGAGGTTAGTAACAATACATTTGGGCACCCACACATGGGATTTTGTGTTCCCATGGCGTGGCCCAGCATAATAAGCATACACTTTACCAACATTATTTTTCATTAATACATAAGAAGCATCAAAGGTTTTAAACAAGAGTTGCTGTTGATTATGGGTCGGACTAGTCTGTGTGACCGGACTTGTCCGGATGACCGGACTTGTCCGGACCACAACCGGACTAGTCCGGTTTTCATGGGAGTTCAGATTTTTAGTTTTCGAGTTACCAGGTTGTGAGGGTCCTCCCTTCACAAAGGTAATCCTTCCCTTGTTATTTTTATGATTTCCAGCTCTTTGCTTTCCATCATGAGAGTAACCAATGCCGTACTTGACATTTGGAGGTCTTTGGACCAAATATGCACTACGTGCATAGTTGATCCTCTCCTTGTCAAATATCACACATTGGGTAGGATTTTTGTCCTTTGTGGAGGTAGAATTTTCCTTCAACCTGGTGTTAATTTTATCACATTTGCAAATATGAGCGATATTAGTTGAAGTGGGTTGAGAAGGTAGGGTTGAAGAGGAGGAAGGTTCACTAAGCTTGAGTGACTCAACCTGCACTTCAAGGATCTTGTTGACCTTGATTAAGTCATCAAGTTGATCCTTGATTGCAACATTTGAGTTGGTTAACTCCAAGCAAGTTTTCTTGGTTGAAGCTAGCTTAAGCTCTAGTGAGTGGTTTCTCTCCTTTTCAAGAGCTAGTAGATTGTCAAGTTCGACATGCTTCTCCTTTTGGGAGATAATCATGTCTTCTTGACGATCAATTAGCTCTTCCTTCTCAACAAGTTGGTTAAGTAAGAATTTAATTTTAGCAGCAGTTTTTCTATCTAAACCAATTAGCATATCTTCATTATCACTATCTTGATCATCATCACTCGAGTAAGAATGCAAGGAAGGAGTTTTGATGTTTACCTTGCGTTTACCTTCCTTAGCCATGAGGCAAGTTCCACTTGCTTTCCTTGCAACGAGCGTGGGGAAGAGTGTGGGTTTCTTGGACATGCTTTCAATGGCTATGCTAGCCATTTCTTCTTCATCGGACGATGAGGACTCATCGTTTGAGTCCCACTCCTTTCCGATGTGTGCTTGTTCAGCTTGTTTCTTCTTCTTGAAGAATTTCTTCGGTTGAGGCTTGGACTCTTTACTCTTCTTCTTGTTGTCCTCATATGGGCAATCAACTATAAAGTGATTGTACTCACCACAATTATAGCATGCCCGCCTCATCTTCGGCTTTGTCTTCTCCTTGTATTTTCCTTCACTCGATTTTGTTCCTTGTCTTTTCTTCATAATTCTTTTGAACTTCTTCATGAACAAAATCATATCTTCTTCGTCCAGCTCGCTGCTTTCATCATCGCTGTCCTCCTCAAGCTGTGCTTCTTTTGCTTCTTTGGATAGAGGCTTGAGTGAGGACTTTAAGGCAACTCCCTTCTTCTTGGCCGATGTGAGGTCGGCTATTTCTTTGACGTGCTTGGCTTGCTTCTCCATCATCTCAAAGTTGATGATTTTGCCAAGCAGTTCATCCGGAGTCATTTTCTTGTACCCAGGACTTTCTCGGATCATAGAGCAAAGTGTGACGTTGCGAGGCATAAAGGCTCTAAGGATGAGCTTTACAACCTCGTGGTCATTCCACTTTTTGCTACCATATGATCGAACCTTGTTCACAAGAGTCTTCAGTCTGTTGTACATGTCCTGGGGAGACTCATCTTCCTCAATCGCGAACCTTCCCAGTTCGCCTTCAATCATCTCAATCTTTGCCTCCCGCACATGCCTGTCACCTTCATGTGCTGTCTGTAGTGTGTCCCAGATTTCTTTGGCAATCTCCAATCCGTCCACCTTTGTGAATTCATCTCTACTTAGAGATGAGGTGATAACGGCTGCGGCTTGGGCATTCCTGTGGATGGCTTGCTCTTGACTTGGTGTGAGTTCTTCATCGTCATCAGGGATGTTTATTCCTGTGCACACAATATGCCATAAACTTGGGTTAAGGGAAATCAAGTGCATCTTCATATTTTGCCTCCACATGGAGTAATCACTCCCATCGAAGTGTGGGGCTTTTCCGAGAGGAATAGATAGATAATGACTGCTGTTAGAATTTAAACGGTCATAATTAAAAGGATATCGGGAGTAGTCGGTGTGACTACTCCCCTTCTTCTTTTCTTCAACTTTAGCTTTCCCTTTGGAAAGTGCTTTCTTTCGGAGCAGTGCTTTTAGCTCCAATGTCTCCTCATCATCATCATCGAAGTCTTGAATGGCTTCGAGATACTTTTCAAGCTTTTGGTGCTTGTCATTGTTCATTCCTTCCTGGTTGTTGATTTTCTGGACTTCCTTCATGTCCGACATGATCTCTTCGAGTGGTTGCACTCTTTCCTGAAGAACCTGCTCTGATAACAATTGAATGTAGGCCTAGAGGGGGGGTGAATAGGCCTTCTTGAATTTTCTCGGTTCCTGTAGCACTTCAACAACAAGGTCAAAACCAGATATATCAGACTAGTCCGATAAAGTGCGGACTAGTCCGGATTTCACGGACTAGGTTGATCAAGTTAGGTCAATTTGATTGTTTCGTTGACGTTTGCAGCGGAAATATAAACTTCAATAACAGTTCAATGATTGTATGTCAAGTTCTATTGCAAGTATGATTCTTGTTCAACTATTTAACTTAAATTCAACAAGATGAATCAAACCCTAGATAATGTTGATCAACTAGAATGTTGAACACAAACGAACAAGACACAAGATTTATCCCGTGGTTCGGTTACCACGAAGGCAACCTACGTCCACGTTGAGGAGCCCACAAAAGGACCGGGTCTTCACCAACCCTTCCCTCGTCGGATCGCCACGAAGGCCAATCCTCTTCCACTAAACACACAGGGGTAAATCACCAAGTTGAAGGGGCGGTCTCACAAGTTGAGAGCTCCCTTGATTACAAGTTTCAAGACCACCAATAACACACTTCGAAATATACAAATTGAGATGCAAGAGTGTGTTAGAGATTCAAACCAAGAGCTCAATCGTGTGCCAAGTGCCTCTCCAATGATCTACAAGTGATCTTCAATGGATTGATTGATTTTGCACTTAATTTCGTGGAGAGAGATGGTTTTTGAGTCTCTTGGGAGGTGTGACGGCGCTAGGGTTCGAGAGTAGGTGAAAGTGGGCCGTGCACCTATATTTATATGGGGTTTCTAGAAGTTACCGTTAGGGTTCAGAAAGATCGGACTAGTCCGTGGTGGTGACCGGACTAGTCCGGTGTGCTGTGTGAAGCAAACCCTAAGTGTCCAGGAATCTCGGACTAGTCCGGTTCAAAACGGACTTGTCCGATTTCGCTACTGGAAAGCTTCGGACTAGTCCGATTGTCATCGGACTTGTCCGGACACATGAAACCCTAAGTGTTTAGGATGACAAGTCCGCACTTGGAGGACTTGTCCGATTTAGATCAGGGTGTATATCGGACTAGTCCGTGTAAACGCCGGACTTGTCCGAAGTGGATCAGAAAGTATATCGGACTAGTCCGGGTCACAACGGACTTGTCCGATTTTGTGAGACTTGTGCATTGTTTTGAGGACTAGTTCGCACTGGGGTGGACTAGTCCGAAGTGGAACAGAAAGATATCGGACTAGTCCGGTGATGATCGGACTTGTCCGATCTGGTGCAGAATGGGATATCGGACTAGTCCGGCTGATATCGGACTAGTCCGATCCTGTATAGCTTTGTGCATTGTGTGTGTGTGATTAAATGAGATTGAGCTCTTGGGTGTGTTTCCTTAACACACTCCATGCATACTAAACTACTAATTTCTTCTCCTTGAGCTCAAATTCATTTTCCTTCTCAATTTCCCTCTTTTTGGTACTTTGCTCATTTTTCATCATTTTCCTGCATTCATCTTAACAAAAGGATTAGGATCCCAATTGCTTGTCATAAATCATCCAAAACCCACAAGGGAGTCCTAGATGCACTTTCATATACTAGGGTTTCTAAAGGTTACCATTAGGGTTTACAAAGTTTGGACTAGTCCGTGATGGACTTCGGACTAGTCTGGTGTGCGGCGTGTGGGAAACCCTAAGTGTCCTGAATTATCGGAGTTGTCCGGCCTTGGGCGGACTAGTTCGATTTTGTCTCTGGAGATGTTCGGACTAGTCCAACACATATCAGACTAGTCTGGCATGGTGAATCACTTAGTGAATTGAGGTCAAGTCCGCACTAGGAGGACTAGTCCGATTTTAGTCAGAGAGGTTATCGGACTAGTCCGGATGATATCGTACTAGTCCGGTGTCGTGAAATTTTAAGGGTCTAAGGACAAGTCTGAAATTGGGAGGGACTTGTCTAATGTTGGTCAGTGGGGATTTCGGATTTGTCTGTTGAATATCGGACTTGTCCGATATTGATCAGAAGGATTATCGGACTAGTCCGGACTTTATCGGACTAGTCCGGTGCGGACAAGTCCGCAATGGGAGGACTTGTTTGATCCTCGACAGAGAGGATATCGGACTAGTATGGGGTACTTCGGACTAGTCCGGTCCTGTGTTAACTTGTGCAGTGAGAGTGTTTTCTTTTGCTTGAGCTTTTGGGGTGTGTTTCTCCAACACACTCCATACATAATGAGTATTCTATTCATCTCTTGAGCTCTTTTCAACTTGATTCATCACTCTCCTTTCTTTTTGCGCTTACTTCATAATTTCATCAAAAACCTGCGCTCATCTCAACAATTTGGTTAGGATCTCATTTGTTTGTCATAAATCAACTAAAACCCTACAAGGGATGCCTAGATGCACTTTGAGCGAGTCCTCACCATTTGAAGTTGCAAGAGATAAGAATTTAGAAGACGTACCCAACTATATGCATTAAGGATATGAAACTAAGCAACTAACTATACTAGCCTATGTGGGCATGGCAATGCTAAAGCATCCCAAAATCCTCTACTAAGCACACAAGCAAACAATATATAGAAAACATCACACCAAGCAGAAACACATTGATTCCTGAGTGCTCTGATGTGCTCTAAAGTGTCCGTTCTATCTAGGTTGCATCCTATGGTCAAACCTGTGGCTCTGATACCAATTTGTGACACCCGGGTTCCGAAAATGAACCAAGTGAACGCATATGTGTGCCCATGACGTTCAACACACACACACACACATGAGTGCATTCACAAAAGGATATATAGAAAATTACCACAGAACAATATTAATTAAGCATTTTTATTACAGAATTCATAATATCCTTGAATACAAGCTCTAATGAATAATAATGACAAGTTTGAACTAATGAAGCAGAAATACTCTAATTAAGCAAACTAAGCAGCTAAGAAGCATAAGTAAATAGGGTATAGTGTAGCTCCAATCAACACCGCAAGCAAGCTGACGGAAGACACGGCCTAGAACTCCGTATTATCATCGTTATACTCCCAATCCTTACCTGGAACTGTTGGTGGGGGAATTGCAAGGGTGCGTACATGTCGTACTCAGCAAGTATGAAAAGTATGACATGTAGCTGATTCAAATGACGAATATAATAATGGCTAAGTGCTGAAAAGTACATTAAAACATTTGAAAACAAATATATTATATGTTTGTGAAGTAAACCCATCATAATAAATAGTTATTAACATAGTACCAGTCCATATTTCAATATCCATCATCCATATACCAGATTTTACCATTACCATTAACCATATCCAATACCATAATTCCATCCATAACCAGCCATAACCATACTACCAACCATAACCAGTACCAAACCATCCCAATTCCAGACCCCTCTAATCATGTGAGGGTCCAGGTTGCTCATAACCAGGAGCACAACTATCATGATAGTTTTAGACACACTCTGCAGAACCACTTTACCCACGTGTTTGTGATTTCAACACCTTTCAATGACTAGAATCTCTATTATGCTGTCTCACACTTCCATCGGTGTAAGCCCAATATATCACAAAATAGCTTTTACAAAGGGATTACTAGCCTATTTAGACCCTAATGAGGTTTCACCGGTGGCGATGCCTCCAACTGAGCACATCTTCAACCAAGGGCCCCCACTTGAGCCATTCAGATCTCAGGGTAGTCCCACCAATCATCAACAAGCCCAATCCGACTACCCCTTCCCCGAGCATCCTTAATGGTCCAAATAGCATTGGAAAAGTCCTAATTAATCAGCTATGCCGCACCTATACTTGGCCTCGTGGTGGCACTGTAAGTCCTGGATGGTCGCTCCATGAACCGGTCCTTAGATCTAAAGCAAGCGAAATCACCATAACATCCAACCCATCCACAAACTAGGCTTGCTTAGATCACTCTTTACCATATTATATTAACCAGTTCATATTAACTATAATCTCATTAATGCATAATTGAATAGTACAGTTGTTTTCCCATCCCAAGTAGTTAAGTGAGGCAAAAGGGTAAAAAGCCCTTCCCGACTCTCTACCATGTATTCAAGGTGACAAGGATGGTTAAACAAAGCTAGTAAACTTCCTACTATAGGATTCCCATCAAATTGGCACAGGCAGGCAGTTTTGCAAACAAAACATCTATTGTCAAAATAGGATCAATATGTTCAAGGACACTTGCCTTGATCTTGGGATTGGTTCGGGTCAAAGCCTTTAGACTCTTGATGCTGGAGGTCCTCTGCGGCACTCTCTAGCGCAAATCCGTCTAATCCACACAACAAACATACAATACAAGAATTACACTCAATAGATGCACATATATTACTTAATATGACATGACATGCACAATTAATGCAAACGCAAGGCAAAACTAGTTAATAAGTTACTTTTAATGTTTATTAATCAATTACAATGGTTATTAACAAGTCTACACAGGTTTGGAGTTGATTCGAGTCAATTTAGAATTAATTCAACAGAAATTAACTAGGAAAATCAGACTAGTCCACTAGGGACCGAACAAGTCCGCACTTCGCAGAACTGGCGAACTATGGTTTTCTAGATCGACGTGAATTTAGAGATTTGGGGTTTAATTCACGTAAGGAAAAGGAAGTAGAAGCTATACCAGGTGTCCAAAACTCCAAATAATCAAGGGTATTGGATGCAACACTTGGATCATGACGATCTAGGGTTGATGAAGAACTTGATGGTGAATTGTTAGCGAAGAATGCGAAGTTTATGGAGATCTTTATCCTCTTTCGTTTCCTCCTCTTCTTCTTCTTGATCTATATCTCCTTCTCCCTCCTCGGTCACGGCTATCCATGAGCTAGGGTTTGGGTGAGGTGAAAAAGTGGCAAATAGATGCCAATCCAAGGGGTGGGGTTGTTTATATAGAGGTGGAGGCTAGGGTTAGATGGATTTTGAGTTTGAGATGAGTAGGGGTCGGTTTAGAGTCCCACATGGGCTCTAAAAGAGTTAGACACAACGTCCCTAGGCCCACTTAACATAAAACCCAAGAAACAAGTCATGAAACAAAAGATCAACTTGGAGTCGCGATTTATCGGACAAGTCCGAAAAGGGCCGGACTAGTCCGACGTTGGATAGAGAGATATCGAACAAGTCCGGACTGGACATCGAACAAGTCTTAACTTATCAAGAGGGGAAAAATAGACAAGTCTGGACAAAATTGGACAAGTCCGCTGAAATACCGGACTAGTCCGTACAAGTCCAAAGACTTAGCAAAATTTCCAAGGAATTGGAATACTGGACTAGTCCACATGGGGTCGAACAAGTCTGAAAGTGTCCAGAGAGAAAAACAAACTTGTCCGCAGCAAAACGGACAAGTTTGATGGAAGTTAGAGAGAAATCGGACTAGTCTGTACCAAAATCGGACTAATCCGCACTTCCCAGAATTCTTAAGTGCGGTTTTGCTGTCAATTCATTTTTAACTTGTTCCTTTTTATGTTACTTAATGTTAATCATATTTAATGAAGGTTTCAGGGCATGATGCATGAAAATGAGGGTGTTTGTAAGACCTATGTGTGCTGAATACATTGGCTTGTAGTGAGTATACTTGGCTTTGATGATAAAAGTTTTGAATATCACCAAAACACCTTTTTATCAAGGTTCGACTCTAGCTCCGAGCTACAGCAAGGTCCGACTAGCTTTGGTCAGCACCGGTGAAGTTTTGTCTTTAGCTCCGGCATGTCTTTGATAGCTCCGACATGTTTTTGATAGCTCCGACATGTTTTTGATAGCTCTGCCGTGTTTTTGCTAAGCTCCAAAGTTGTTTTTTCTAGCTCCGTCTTTTGGGTTTACTAGTTCCGACTAGTTCTGGTTAGCTCCGGCGCTAGGTCCTGCTAGTTTTGTAAGCTCCGGCAGGAGCTTGGTTGTACTAGTTTTGCTAAGCTCCGGTGCTAGTTTCTACTAGTTTTTGTTAGCTCCGGCTCAAGGTCCGGGTCGCTCTGGCAAGGTCTGGAACATGACCGTAGTGCTTCTGCTTTTCATTTGCAATGTTTCGTACTTGATTTACATTGTTGGAAAGATTGCTTAGTATTCATTTGCTAAGTTTTTGGTGCGTTTTGGTTGATATGGATGATATCATGTTACTGTGGTTTTGCAACATGCTTATGTGAGGTTCTCACGTAGGGTGTTGTGTTCGGAACTAACTTGAGTCAAGTCGAGGACTTGGGCTCGTATGGATTGGTTGTTTATTCATGTGCAGGTGTTGCTTGAGTTCAATACATGGCTGGTGACGGGATCCACTGGACTAGTCTCAGGGAGGAGATGAGGTTCCAACAACCAAATTCAGGAGGAATTGTGGTTGAGCTGATCAGGAGGTTGCGTAGCATGATTGAATCAAGAACAATGCATATGAAGGTATCGTAGACGTCATTGGAAGATGTTTGCACGTGTGCAAGGAGTGCATAGACGTGGCTACATGGTTCCGAGACGTGATGAAGAGATGTGGACGTAAAGAGTTGGTCAGCAAGGTCCAACCGACTAGGTTATGGACTCAGGTTGCGGCTGAGTCGGGTTTGACTCAAATATGGAAAGATTTGAGTTGGTTATGATAGAATTTCGTGTGGGTCACGAATTTGTGTTGTTTAGGAATGCGGGATACGTTCCTAAGGTGTTTGGAAGTCTTAAGATTGCTTCTATCTGCGTATAGAAGAATCCTAAGCAGTTATGGAAAGTTACGACTCGTGAACAGAGTAGGATTAGGTTCCTGATTTGAGTTGAGTTGGCTTTCAAGCTGGTTATATAAGAAAGAGAGCCCAGAGATCGTGGTGCACGATTTTGGGGCTGTTCCTCTTCTGTTCTATTGAATAAAATTCGTAGTTTGAAGGAACTTTTGTGCCTTGTTCGTCCGACTTGTTCCAGACAAGTTTTACTCGTCGAGTTTCTGGACAGCACTAACTTTCGTCGGTGGTTTTATCATAACTCGAGTTTTACAGATCCAATTGACGTGATTCTTTTTGTGTTGTCTTCACAACTTGATTGTCTATCATATGTCAAAATGTCACGGTCATTTTATTTGTGGTCTATGATCTACACCAGTTTCTTTGCAGCGTTCCAGAACTGTTTTTTCTCGGGTAGGGCAGATTGACCTTTGTTTGATCTTTCGATCATAACTTGAGTTTTTCTCGACGGATTTGAGTGTTTCTTTTTGTGTTGTCTTCGTGACTTGATTCTCTCTGATATCTATCACTTTTGTCATGGTGAAACACATTTAGATTAATCTCACACACGATCTCTTTAACAGATCGTTTTTCTGCCGAAAGGGTTTGGGGTTTAATTATTTCTGCCGCGTAATATTTTTAAATCTACCATTCACCCCCCTTATGCTCATTCTTCTTTTGTTGCTTCTTTTTAACCCAAATATATATCACACACACTCACTAATAAATCTTGGATTATTGCCATGCAAGAAGAGTTAGAAAATTTTGAAAGAAATAATGTTTGGAAACTTGTACCTCCACCTCAAGGTCACACTTTAATTGGAACTAAATGCGTATATAAAAATAAACAAAGTGAGGATGAGGTTGTGGTTAGGAATAAGGCTAGGTTGGTTGCTCAAGGTTTTACTCAAGTTGAAGGTATAGATTTTGATGAAACTTTTGCTCCTGTCGCTAGATTAGAAGCCATAAGAATTTTCTTAGCTTTTGCAGCATCTAAAGGTTTTAAGCTATTTCAAATGGATGTTAAAAGTGCTTTTCTTAATGGCTACATATATGAGGAGGTTTATGTCAAACAACCACCGGGTTTTGAAAATCCAAATTTTCCTAATCATGTTTACAAACTGTCCAAAGCCTTATACGGTCTCAAACAAGCCCCTAGAGCATGGTATGATAGGTTAAAAACATTCTTACTTGAAAAGGGGTTTACCATGGGCAAGGTTGATAAAACTCTTTTTGTGCTTAAGCATGGCAATGCCTCATTATTCGTTCAAGTGTATGTGGATGATATTATCTTTGGTTGTGCTTCTCATGATCTTGTGTCCAAGTTTTCAGCAATGATGAGTTCCGAATTTGAAATGAGTATGATGGGTGAACTCACTTACTTTTTGGGGCTGCAAATCAAGCAAACCAAGGAGGGTACCTTTGTGCATCAAACGAAGTATACCAAAGACCTCCTAAGGCGCTTCAACATGGACAAAAGCAAGCCTCTTCGGACACCAATGGGAACAGCAACAACACTTGAACTTGATGAAGATGGTGAACCCGTGAATCAAAAAGAATATAGAAGCATGATCGGATCACTTTTGTACCTCACGGCATCAAGACAGGACATACAATTCAGCATATGTCTTTGTGCATGGTTTCAAGCCTCCCCACGTGTTTCACATCGTCAAGCCGTCAAAAGGATTCTCAGGTACTTACATGGAACCCAAGAATTTGACATTTTTCTTCCTTCTTCCTCAACCGTTACTTTGAAAGCTTTTTCGGATGCTGATTTTGGGGGTTGTAAGATTTATAGGAAAAGTACTTCTGGTGGTTGTTATTTTCTTGGTAATTCTCTTGTTGCTTGGTCCTCTAGAAGACAAAATTCATTTGCACAATCCACAGCCGAATCTGAATATGTAGCTGCTGCTAGTGCTTGCTCACAAATTCTTTGGATTGTTCAAACACTTAAGGACTATGGGGTTGATCTACATAGTGTTCCACTATTCTGTGATAACACTAGTGCCATTTGCATTGCTAAAAACCCCGTGTAACATTCTAGAACTAAGCACATTGACATTAGGTATCACTTTCTTCGAGATAATGTGGAAAAAGGAAACATTGTTCTTCACCATGTAGATACCGAACAACAATTGGCTGACATTATTACAAAACCTTTGGATTTCACTCGTTTTTGTTACATTCGTAGTGAAATAGGGGTTATGCATCCTCATGGCTTAAATTGAGGGGGAGTTTTTTGAAATTTGGGAAGTCTATGTGTGAATCTAAAATTAAAATAATATGAGCATAGTATTTCATACATATATGACTTTGTGATTCCTTTTACATGCTGAAAGTTCTTACTACATTACTCGTGTTATACATTTTGTAGTTTTTGCCATGTCTAGTAATTGGAATAATTACTTACACTAAAACTGGTCATGGTCGAACTTTCTTGCTGTTTTGAACTTGTTACATGTTCACAAGTGCTTTTAATCATAAAGAATTAATCAAGTAATCAACTCACATGTTGAGTTTTTATGAACAAATATAAATTGAGAAAAGATCAAGAGAATATGCATGCATCGCACTTCTTCTTTTGAGATGGCTTATCATTGCACTTAGATATGAACTTGGAAGAAGTTGTGTATGACTAAAACCATGTCCTTAAGCTTCTGATTGTCAAATGACATAGGCTTGACTTGGTTGGTTAGAATAAGGCAGATGCGCATATAATCTCTTGCAAATATCATATGATCTAAATTTGTGTTTTGAAAAATAATAAAATACAGCAACTAGTGTCATGCTTTCAAGTTATGAAATAGTTAAGTTTGTGAGATCATGACTTGCTTAAATTGAAAATTACATATGATCTCTAGCATGGCTTACACTACTTTATGTATCTCATTGATGTGATAGTGTAAGTTACTTGATAGTATGACTTGGATGAGCTTTGTTTTATATGTATATGTTATAATATGCTCATAACAATTAAAATTTCTCTTTTACCTTGCTGAATACATTGTCAAAGGGGGAGAGATTAATCACACATTCAAAAAGGGAAAGATAATGTGCATATGGAGAGATGATAAAGGGGGAGAAATTTGTGAATTTTGAATTTTGAATTTTTGCTTTTCTTCTCATTTTATTTCCGATTTACAAAGGGGGAGAAATTGCTTTCAATACTTTTATGTGAATAAGCCAATGTTCGGAATTTAAATGGTGTTGCCAATGCATTCATCAAGGGGGAGATTGTAAGACCTATGTGTGCTGAATACATTGGCTTGTAGTGAATATACTTGTCTTTGATGATAAAAGTTTTGAATATCACCAAAACACCTTTTTATCAAGGTTCGACTCTAGCTCCGAGCTACATCAAGGTCCGACTAGCTTTGGTCAGCTCCGGTGAAGTTTTGTCTTTAGCTCCGGCATGTCTTTGATAGCTCCGACATGTTTTTGATAGCTCCGACATGTTTTTGATAGCTCCGCCGTGTTTTTTCTAAGCTCCGAAGTTGATTTTTCTAGCTCCGGCTTTTGGGTTTACTAGTTTTGACTAGTTCTGGTTAGCTCCGGCGCTAGGTCCTGCTAGTTTTGTAAGCTCCGGCGGGAGCTTGGTTGTACTAGTTTTGGTAAGCTCCGGTGCTAGTTTCTACTAGCTTTTGTTAGCTCCGGCTCAAGGTCCGGGTCGCTCTGGCAAGGTCCGGAACTTGACCGTAGTGCTTCTGCTTTTCATTTGCAATGTTTCATACTTGATTTACATTGTTGGAAAGATTGCTTAGTATTCATTTGCTAAGTTTTTGGTGCGTTTTGGTTGATATGGATGATATCATGTTACTGTGGTTTTGCAACATGCTTATGTGAGGTTCTCACGTAGGGTGTTGTGTTCGGAACTAACTTGAGTCAAGTCGAGGACTTGGGCTCGTATGGATTGGTTGTTTATTCATGTGCAGGTGTTGCTTGAGTTCAATACATGGCTAGTGACGGGATCCATTGGACTAGTCTCAGGGAGGAGATGAGGTTCCAACAACCAAATTCAGGAGGAATTGTGGTTGAGCTGATCAGGAGGTTGCGCAGCATGATTGAATCAAGAACAATGCATATGAAGGTATCGTAGACGTCATTGGAAGATGTTTGCACATGTGCAAGGAGTGCATGGACGTGGCTACATGGTTCCGAGACGTGATGAAGAGATATGGACGTAAAGAGTTGGTCAGAAAGGTCCAACCGACTAGGTTATGGACTCAGGCTGCGGCTGAGTCGGGTTTGACTCAAATATGGAAAGATTTGAGTTGGTTATGATAGGATTTGGTGTGAGTCACGAATTTTAGTTGTTTAGGAATGTGGGATACGTTCCTAAGGTGTTTGGAAGTCTTAAGATTGCTTCTATCTGCGTATAGAAGAATCCTAAGCAGTTATGGAAAGTTACGACTCGTGAACAGAGTAGGATTAGGTTCCTGATTTGAGTTGAGTTGGCTTTCAAGCTGGTTATATAAGCAAGGGAGCCCAGAGCTCGTGGTGCACGACTTTGAGTCTGTTCCTCTTCTGTTCTATTGAATAAAATTCGTAGTTTGAAGGAACTTTTGTGCCTTGTTCGTCCGACTTGTTCCAGACAAGTTTTACTCGTCGAGTTTCTGGACAGCACTACCTTTCGTCGGTGGTTTTATCATAACTCGAGTTTTACAGATCCAATTGACGTGATTCTTTTTGTGTTGTCTTCACAACTTGATCGTCTATCATATGTCAAAATTTCACGGTCATTTGATTTGTGGTCTATGATCTACACGAGTTTCTTTGCAGTGTTCCAGAACTGTTTTTTCTCGGGTAGGGCAGATTGACCTTTGTTTGATCTTTCGATCATAACTTGAGTTTTTCTCGACGGATTTGAGTGTTTCTTTTTGTGTTGTCTTCGTGACTTGATTCTCTATGATATCTATCACTTTTGTCACGGTGAAACACATTTAGATTAATCTCACACACGATCTCTTTAACAGATCGTTTTTCTGCCGAAAGGGTTTGGGGTTTAATTGTTTCTGCTGTGTAATATTTTTAAATCTACCATTCACCCCCCTCTGGTAGCTTTTCACGTGCTCTTTGATCCTACAGTGTTACAATGGGGTGGTCCAGCGATCCCTTCAACCATGACATCCCCTTCGGCAAGCTCCCCTTCAAGAAGGAGTACACCAGAGATATGGTGTACTTCTCGATGTACGCCATGGTGGGTCTGATCCCACCTTTCTCAAGCTCCCTCTTGATGTTGCTGGATTTCTACGGCCTCTAGCTTTATAATTCGGCCCCCACTCCCTCTTGCTAGTGGCAACTTTCGTCCACTACTGGGAG
This sequence comes from Tuctoria greenei, assembly GCA_036927565.1. Taxonomy (NCBI): domain Eukaryota; kingdom Viridiplantae; phylum Streptophyta; class Magnoliopsida; order Poales; family Poaceae; genus Tuctoria; species Tuctoria greenei. The sequence continues at coordinate 190,892,952 of JAYESD010000003.1, read as the reverse complement.
ATGTGGGTGGGTGTGCCTCCCTGCATCGAGTTGTTCTGCACCTTCTTCACGGTCCACACCACAGAAAAGGGGACAAAGCTCATCGACTTCTACAACTTCATGAAGCAGAAGAATTGCCCCTTCAAGTACTTGAAGACCTTCCCCTCCGGCAAGTGAGACGATTGGAAGAAGTATTGGGTGATCATAATTGTGGAGGAGCATGAGAGGCTGAAGCTACCCAAGGGCCTTCCCAATGTCAAAACCGACGCCTGGAACGTAGTTCCAGAGCTGTCGGATGCGTACAAGCCCATCTTGGAAACAATTGAAGAATGCATAGAGGGAGGAGTGACCCCCCCAAATGGTCTTCGACAACTTCTTGGTGATTAGGTGGGCTCTGCTGAAGACTAGGGAATGGCCCGTATGGGCGTTCAATAGTGAGATGGATCATAACCGAATTGAAGTTGCTTTGAACAACAACTTGGATGATGAAGCTTTGAAGATGCATCTCAAGAAATTTCAAAATGGAGGTATCTCCCGCGATGCTCTAACTTCGTCGGCTGCCTTCCTTCCTCTGAACATGGTTCTGGAGGTTAGCGGGGAGATCCAAAGGAGAATGCCAACATTGGATGACTTGGGCGTGGTCGAGAGGCGCAATATCTCTGGGGTTGTGATCCCCGAAGCTTCTGAGAGGGTGGCTACCCTTGCCGTGAGTTAGAAAGTCGATGATGTCGGCAAGGGCATGGGCAAAGGCAAGGAGCTAGCCAAATCCTCCAGCTGGAAGAGAAAGTTGAGGCACGCTGACTAGAGCCACGTCAGGTCAGCTCTGACTACAACTGACCCTTCTCCCCGGTGAGGTAGTTCTTCGGCGGCCATGCCTCCTCTGGTGCAGGCATCCTCAAGGGGCGCTAGCTCTGGTAGATCAACTCCGGTCCAGGTGCCAGACATGGGCTCCAGGTCCGGAGGTCCTTCCCAACTTAGGGAGGTCCCGGCTGAGGCGACACCGAAGACGGTGACAAGTTCCGGGCAGCAATCCGGAGCTCCGGCCACTCCGACCATGGTGGGCTCTGGCTCCGATCGCCCGGTGAAAAAGTTCAGCGCCAGTTGGAGTGATAACCTCCCAAGGTAAACATTACGTCCACACCTTGAGTTGCTGGTTTTATTTTTGTCATTTATTGAATTTTTCGATGCTTTGTTTACAGGGCGATGAAGAAAGGCACAAAAGCTCCGGCACTCACAATGGCGAATGAGGCTGTGCAGGCGGAAGTTCCAGCTTTGACCGCTGCGTCTCCACAAGTGGCATATGAGGTCACGAAAGCTCTAGCACCGGTTGTCTTGGATCTGGATCCCGAGCGTCACCAGAGGCTCCTGTAGTAGCGTCGGACCACGGGGGAGACATTTGTGAAGATGCGCCAGTAGCAGCTACGCTCGTGGCTAAAGCTCTGTCGTAAGACACGAAGATGGTGGAAGCTCCTACATTTGAGCTGGAAGCAACCAAAGCTCCGCTGCTTGTGTCAGAAGTTGTTGAGGAGCCGGCGGGTGAGCCGGTGGTGCTCGAAGCTCCGGCCTCTGTGCCGGAGATGGTTGAAGCTCTGGCCTCTATGCTGGAGATAGTTGATGTACCAGCGCTTGAGCCGGAGGTGGTGGGGGCTCCGGATGAAACTCCAATGTTCGCCTCAGAGGTGATTGCTCCAGAGGCGCCCATGTTCAAGCTAGAGCACCCAGAAGAGTCTGCGGCAGTTCCTCCACCCGCTGAGCCAACGGTGGAAATTCCGGCAGGGGAATTTTTGACATCAACTCTGGAGGTTGAAGTTCCCTCGGCGGTGCCTTCCTCGGAGACAATGTAGGCTGAGGAGCTTCCTAAGGGTGGCCCTAGTGCCGCAGGACCACAGGGGACCACGCTTGTGGCGTGAGACCAATTTTTGTAATTGAAGACCCCCTGGAGCCGGCGGAGATGACCCGACACGTCCGGAGCCTATTCCCTTGGCGTTGTCTATTGATAATGCCTGCTCGAGCCTCCGTCAAGTCCAACTCGCCTTCAACCATGACAGTAAGGTTCTCGAAGAAGAGCGCCACACCTTGAGGCGTTGGTGCAACAGGCCTCACTTTGAGACCAAATTGGCACAAACGAGGCTTGCTGACCAAAGGGAGTGGGTCGAGAAGGAGAAGGCCCAGATGGAATATTGGGACAAGTTGCTGGAAGAGAGGGAGGCCTCCATCAGGGCCCTTGACGTTAGGTCTCAGGAGATTCTTGAGCATGCTATAAAAAGCAATGATGCTGCTAACGAACATCAAGACAGCCTCAATACATTAAATGAGATTCTCCTAAAGCGTTGAGCGGGCCTTTATGAGAGGGAAGAGAAACTCCTGGAGATGCAGGAGGATCTCATGAAGAGGGAGGAGGAGCTCGCCCAGAAACTGTTTCTGGGAAAGCAAAACTTGGCTGACCGCACAACAAAGCTTGATCTGCGGTGCAAGGATGAGGAAGGGAAGTATTGGAAGCTAGGGAATGAGCTCTCTAAAAGTGAAGCTGATGTTGCCACAAGAGAAGGGAAAGTACAAGGCAGGGAGAAGGACCTGGCCGAACGGTGGAACCGCATCCACCTCCGGGAGACGGAGCTCGCCGACCGCGAAAAGCATATAGCTGAGAATATTCAGCAACATACCAAAGTGGCCAAGCGCCTCGCTCGGGAAGGTTCAGAGCTTGCGGCGGCCAGAATGTCACTAGAGGAGCTGCGGAGCTCAAGGGCAACTGAGTTCCAGCAGGTGTGACATTTTCTGGGGCATGCGAATAGTGCTTTGGTGCCGCTTGGCTTCAGCCCAGTTCATCCGGAGAACCCAGCACCAGAGCTAGACCAGACACTGGTGGCAATTGGCTGCTCTACGGGCAGCAAACTAGACACGATGGGTGATGTCATTGTCGACCAGGTGGAGACAGAGGGTATATCTCTGGCCAAGAGCGCTGCCAAATATGTCCTGGCATGTTACATGAGCTGAGACCCCCATCTTTCTCTAGATCCGGTCTTCGAAGGACCCATTGCTGAAGAGGAGGATGCCGCCAGGGCTAGCGTCCAAAAAGCTGCTATGAAGGTTGCATCGTTTTTCCGCAGGACTTAGAACCTCTAGTAGCTAGGACATTTTCCTTTTGCCTTTTGCTATGATCCTCATTTTGTAATCCATTACTTCGGATGAATGAAATCCACACTTTGCATGAATGAATTCCATTTTATGTTTTTCTTCAATGCATTGCCCTTTATCTTATTGGCCCCCTGGTAGATGTACACAATTTAATTGCGAACATGTAGGTTTGACAATGTTTTGATGACTTGAAAGCTTTGTGACCTCGATGGCAGGCCCCCTGGGAGGTGTCGAAGCTTGATAGGTCCAGCGACGTCCACACGTAAAACATAAGACGTTGACGGCAGGCCCCCTGGGGTTGTCAGAGCTTGGTAGGTCCGATGGCACCCACTGTCAACACGTAAAACATTGACGGCGGCCCCCTGGGGTTGTTGGAGCTTGATAGGTCCGACGGCACCTACGCGTAAAACGTCGATGGCGGGCCCCCTGGGGTTGTCAGAGCTTCCCGGCTTCGACGGTATCCACCATCAATTGTAGAATACGTCGACGGCGAATTCCCTCAGATGGTTGCACCATCTTCACTTGAATTGCCATTATGCTTCATGTCAACGGCGGGCCACCATGGGAGTTGTTGGAGCTTGTTGGCTCCGACGGCACCCACTTTCAATGTCAGGAACGTCGTTGGCAGGCCCCCTTGGGGGATGTCGGAGATTAGTAGCTCCGCCATCGTCCAACATTGTCATGATTTTTCATTTTTCCTGCGCATCAAAGGCAAGAAAAATTGTAAATTTGTCTTCTCGTCTATAACTCTTTTGTGACTTATTATTCTTATTTGAATTTTAGATCTGAAGAAACTCGATATGATAACAAGTACATTGATGTAATTTTTCCAGACCTGAATGCCTTTACGACCCGCCCTATTGAGGCATGTCGGAATGTAGGTAGAGTGGCGTACATAGGATGTTGGACCAGGCTAAGTCGATAGCACACTCTCGACCTGTGTTGGCTTGGCGTCCAGGCGAGTAGACCGTCCGACAATGTTAAGATCTGAAAAACCAACAATAGAACTTGTATAACATATGAGTAACTTGGACTACAGGTCAAAAAGAATTGCACAACTTTGTTATAGACAAGGAGAAGGATAAATAAAAGAAAACGAGCCTATACAAAATTATTGCACGTGGAGTCTCCTTTCACACAACAATGTCTTTCATTATATGTCTAGATTACAAGGGATACAGGGACACACTTAGGGTACATAACTAGGCTAAGTGTGTTATACATCTTGTACTAACCCAGTGCAGGTAGCTACAATTTTAGTGCTGTGACTGTGTCAAGTGTTGCTTGAACTTCTCGGACCCTCCCGAAGGGGTTTGGATGTTCTCCCAGAGGATCAACCCGACTCTGTATATGGACTCTAAAATTTACATTGCATGTAATCACAAACTCACCTCCGTGATACTAAGCATAAAAGTTACGGAGGTGCTCGATGTTCCAAGGATTAGGAAGCGGGGTCCCATCCTTAGTTGCCAAGCAAACACATCCGGGACGGGATACTTTGATCACTCGGAAGGGACCTTCCCAGCTGGGGGAAAGTTTTTTCATCTCTTCACGAGTTAGTATTCTCCGCAGCACCAGATCGTCTTCCTCGAGCTGTCTGTTGCGCACATGACTTTGACGATAGCGCCAGAGCGCCTGTCGATAACGTGCATTCCAAACAGCTACTTGGCATCTTCCCTCGTTGATGATGTAAATGTCTTCACGCCGGAGATGGTCCTGCGTAGCTTCATCGAAGGTCCATACCCTGAGTGACCCCATGGTGATCTCCGGAAAAAGGACTGCTTCAGCTCTGTACAACATGAAGAAGGGTGTCTCTCCAGTAGATCGGTTAGGTGTGGTCCTGCTTGCCCACAGTGCGTACGGAAGCTCCTCGATCCAGTTGGCTCCATGTTTTTTTAGGTGCTCATAAGTGCGCGTCTTCAGTCCTTGAAGTATTTCTGCATTTGCTCTCTCAGCTTGGCCATTACTTGTCGGGTGAGCTACTGATGCTTGGCCGACTTGAATGCCGAGGATTCACAATACTCTTGGAATGTCGCACTTGTAAATTGGGTTCCGTTGTTTGTGATGACTCTGTTCGGAACTCCAAATCTGCAGACTATGGACTTCAAGAACTTGATAGCTAATTGCTTATTGATAGTCGCAACTAGAGTTGCTTCCGGCCACTTGGTGAACTTATCGATGGCGACATACAGGAACTTGTAACCTCCGACGGCTTTTGGAAAAGATCACAAAATGTCCATGCCCCACATAGCGAATGACCATGTAGGAGGTATCATTTGCAGTGACTAAGCTGGTGTGTGAATTTGTTTTGTGTGGAACTGGCACACTTCACACTTTTTCACCAACTCAACTCATCTTGGAGTGTTGTTGTCCAGTAAAAGCCATGCCAAAAGGCTTTCCCGACTAGCGTGTGGGAAGACGCATGGTTCCCACACTCGCCTCCATGGATCTCTGCGAGGAGCTCGCGACTTTCTCCCTTGCAATGCACCGCATTAGGACATTGTTGGCACCGAGCCAGTAGAGATCCCCTTCTACCAGCGTGTATCTTTTAGCCAATCTGACGATCCGGTCAGCGGATACACCGTCTTCAAGAAGATGGTTTTCTTTCAAGTAGCTCAAGATCTCCAAGATCCATGCATCGTAGCTAATTTGAGCTTCTGGGTCTTGTGTGCTGGGATGCTCAGAGCTTCCTGCAGCACCTACGACCCTTGGTGGACGCCATGGTAACAGGGCTACCAGGACCACCAACTTCGAGGTGCCGGTCTCGCCCCCTTCACTCAGTTAGGCGGGCTAAGCGGTTAGTTTTGACAATCTCCGAACAAAGACTCCGTCAGGAGCTGGAGCTCCAGTTGAAGCCTTTGTCAAGAGTTCATTAGCTTATGCGTTGTTGAGACGCTGGACATGGCAGGGGTCCAGGACATGGAAGTCCTTCTAGAGCTTCTGGACTTCATGGAGATAAGCAGCGAGTTGAGGATTGTTGCAGCTGCATTCGCCTTTGACTTGTTTGATGATGAGCTGCGAGTCATCCTTCACTAGCATCTGCTTGACGCCATAAGATAGCGCCTCCTTGAGCCCATAGATGAGAGCTTCATACTCCGCCATATTATTGGTTGCCTTGAAATCAAGGTGCACCATGTATTTTACCTTCTCCCTTGTTGGAGCGAGGAGAAGTATTCCAACTTTGACCCCCTAATTCTGTACAGAGCCGTCGAGTAGAGGGTCCAATAAGGCTCGATGAAGACCGGGACCTTCAGCTCCGGCTTTTGCTCACTGGGGCCCCCAAGATTTGATGGAGAAGGTGTCTACTCTGCCATGAAGTCATCCAGGGCTTGACTCTTGGTATCTTGTCGTGGCAGGAATTCGAGATCGAATTCTGCCAACTCCACTGCCCACTTGGCAATGTTTCCGGTAGAGTTGGGATTGTGTAGTATGGCACGCAGTGGATAGGAGGTTACCACTAATATCTTGTGGGCTTGGAAGTAATGACGAAGGTTCCTAAAATCAATAAGAACTGCGTAAATCAGCTTATGCACCTCAATGTATTGAGTCTTGGCGTCGTGGATTACTTCACTGATGAAGTGCACTGGGCGCTGGACAGTCCGAACCCTCTCGGAGGGGCCCGGAGCTTCTTCCCCATGAACCCGGACCTTCCCGAAGGGGCCCAACCCTTTCTGTTGATCTTCCCAGATCTTCCCGGAGGGATCCATAACTTCTTCTTGTTCAGTCCGAACCCTACCGGAGGGGTCCGGATCTTCTTGAATAGTTGTGTGAACTCCCTTAGACGAGAGAGGTTCATCTTCCAACATTTTGCCTTGAAGATCCATGCCTGGGGGCTGGAACCCAGACTCGCCTTCAGGTAGCTCCGGACCCACCTGGAGGAGCCAGGGCTCCTGAACTGGAAGTGACTCCAGTCTTTCCGCGACCAGGACCATGTTGGCAACCTCTGCAGTTGCAGAAATGTAAAGTAGTAGAGGCTCACCAGGGTTCGGAGCTACTAAGATTGGTAGTGTGGTGAGGAGCTGCTTGAGCTCTTGGAACGCCTTTTCTGCTTTTTCGGACCAATGGAAAGGCCCGGTCTTCCTCAATAGCTCGAAGAAGGGAAGTGCCCGCTCCGCCAGTCTTGAAATGAACCGGCTGAGCGCAGCTAGACATCAAGTTAGTTTCTGGACATCCTTGATGCGGGCTAGGGGCCGCATATCTTCTATAGACTTGATTTTTGTCGAGTTTGCTTCAATTCCTCGATGGGTCACCAAGAATCCGAGGAGCTTCCCGCAGCTAACCCCGAAGACAAATTCATCTGGGTTTAGCTTAATGCGCGTCATGCATAGCTTGTCAAATACGGCTTGTAGGTTATCAAGGAGTGACTCCTTGTTCTTGACCTTCACAACGATGTCATCGACGTACACCTCCACCAAGTTCTTGATTAGCTCTCCATATGTTTTGTGCATAGCTCGCACAAAAGTTGAAGCAGCGTTTTTGAGACCAAAAGGCATGGTAGTGTAACAATACAATCCATCTACTCTTATGAAGGCAGTATGCTCTTCATCTTTCCTAGACATTTGGATTTGATGGTATCCAGAATATGCATCTAGGAAACACGGTAACTCACACCCGGAGGTGGAATCCACAATCTGATCTATTCTAGGTAGCGGAAATGGATCTTTTGGACATGCCTTATTCAAGGTGGTGTAGTCGATACACATTCGAAGTTTCCCGCCGGCCTTGGGTACAACGACTGGGTTTGCCAACCACTTTAGATGATGAACCTCCCAGATGAAACCCGTGTAGGATCGAAGAGCAAGTGAAAAGCTACCATAGGGGGGGGAGTGAATGGTAGATTTAAACTTTTTCAACGGAAGCAATTAAAGCCCCTCGGCAAAAAATGATCTGTTAAAGAAATTGTGTGTGAGACTAATCTAAACGTGTTTCACCATGACAAAAGTGATAGATATAAGAGGGAATCAAGTTGTGAAGATAACCCAAAAAGAATCACGTCAATAGGATCTGTAAAACACGAGTTATGATAAAACCACCAAAGAAAGGTAGTGTTGTGCAGAAAACTCAACGAGAAAAACTTGTCTAGAACAAGTCGGATGAAAAGGCAGAAAAGTTCCTTTAAACCACAATTTTTATTCAATAGAACACAAGAGAAACAGCCCAAAAGTTGTGCACCACGAGCTCTGGCCTCTTTTGCTTATATAACCAGCCCTTAGGCTAACCCAAACCTAACTAGGACTCTAATCCTACTCAATTCACAAATTGTAACTTTCCATAACTGCTCAAGACTATTCTATACGCAGATAGAAGCAACCTTAAGACTTCCAAACTCCTTAGGAACATATCCCACATTCCTAAAACAACTCAAATTCGTGACCCACACGAAATCCTATCATAACCAACTCAAAACTTTCCATATTTGAGTCAAACACAAGTGAGTCGCAGCCTGAGTCTATGACCTAGTCGGTTGGACCTTTCCGACTAATTCTTTACATCCACATCCCTTCATCACGCTTCGGAACCATGTAGCCACGTCCATGCACTCCTTGCACACGTGCAAACATCTTCTGACGACGTCCACAATACCTTCATATGCATTGTTCTTGATTCATACATGCTGCGCGACCTCCCGATCAACTCAACGACAATTCCTCCCGAACTTGGTTGTTGAACCTCATCTTCTCCCTAAGACTAGTTCAATGGACCCCGTCACCAGCCATGTCTTGAACTCAAGCAACACCTGCACATGAACAAACAACCAATCCATACGAGCCCAAGTCCTCGACTTGACTCAAATTAGTTCCGAACACAACACCTTATGTGAGCACCTCACATAAGCATGTTGCGAAACCACAGTAAAATGATATCATCCATATCAACCAAAATGCACAGAAATCTTAGCAAATTGAATACTAAGCAATCTTTCCAACAATGTAAAACACGTTCGAAACATTTCACAGTAAAAGCAGGAACATTGCGATCAAGCTCTGAATCTTGCCAAAGCTAACTGAAGCTTGAACCAAAGCTTACCAAAGCTAGTACAAACTAGCACCGAAGCTTACCAAAGCTAGTACAACCTAGCACCAGAGCTTACCAAAGCTAGTACATCCTAGCGCCGGAGCTAGAAAAACATGTCGGGGCTAACAACCATAAGTCGGACCTAGGAAAACATATCGGGAGATTAACAAAGACATGCAAGAGCTATCAAAGACACGCTAGAGCTAAAGACAATGCTCACTGGAGCTACCCAAAAAAAATGTTGGACCTTGACAAAGCAAGTCGGACCAATTGTCGGACCTTGCAGAAGCTCGGAGCTAGACTCGGGCCTTGCTAAAAGGGGTGTTTTCGTAGAATTTTAGAACTTATATCATCAAAGCCAATGTATTCAGTGCAAGCACATGTATTCAGCACACATAGGTCTCACAATCTCCCCCTTGATGAATGGGCAACACCACTTAAAATCCGAACATTGGCTTATTCACATTAAAAATTTTGAAAACAATTCCCCCCCTTTGGCAACACCACATAAACAATTTTTTCTTTTGAGAAAAATCATGTCAAAAACACTTGTGAATATGTGCAATGTGTAATAAATTTCTCTCCCTTGCATACTTCACTTAAAAAATTCACATATTTTCTCTCCCCCTTTGACAATGTATTCAACAAGGTTTAAAAGAGAAATTTTAGTTGTTATGAGAATATTATAACATATACATATAAAACAAAACTCATCCAAGTCATACTATCAAGTAACTTACACTATCACATAAATGAAATACATAAAGTAGTGTAAGCCATGCTAGAGATCAAGTATAATTTTAATTTAAGCAAGTCATGATCTCACAAACTTAACTATTTCAAGACCTGAAAGCATGACACTTGTTGCTACATTTTATTTTTTTTCAAAGCACAAATTTAGATCATATGATATTTGCAAGAGGTTATATGCACATCTGCCTTATTCTAACCAACCAAGCCAAGGCTATGTCATTTGACAATCAGAAGCTTAAGGACACGGTTTTAGTCATACACAACTTCTTCCAAGTTCATATCTTAGTGCACTAATACGCCATCTCAAAAGAAGATGTGCGATGCATGCATATTCTCTTGATCTTTTCTCAATTTACATTTGTTCATAAAACTCAACATGTGAGTTGATTGGATTAAATCATTATGATTAAAAGCACTTGTGATCATGCAATAAGTTCAAAACAGCAAGAAAGTTTGATCATGACCAGATTTAGTGTAAGTAATTATTCCAATTACTAGTCATGGCAAAAACTACAAAATGTATAACATGAGTAATGTAGTAAGAACTTTCAACATGTAAAAGGAATCACAAAGTCATATATGTATGAAATACTATGCTCATATTATCTTAAGTTCAGATTCACACATAGACTTCCCAAGTTTCAAAACTCCTCCTCAATTTAAGCCATGAGGATGCATAACCCCTATTTCACTATGAATGTAAGAAAAACGAGTGAAATCCAAAGGTTTTGTGAAAAATATCAACCAATTGTAGCACAATGTTTCCTTTTTCAACATTATCACGGAGAAAGTGATACCTAATATCAATGTGCTTAGTTCTAGAATTTTGCACGTGGTTTTTAGCAATGCAAATGGCACTAGTGTTATCACAAAATAGTAAAACATGATCTAGATCAACCCCATAGTCCTTAAGTGTTTGAACAATCTAAAGAATTTGTGAACAAGCGCTAGAAGCAGCTACATATTCAGATTCGGCCATGGATTGTGCAACTGAACTTTGTTTTTTAGAGGACCAAGCAACAAGTGAATTACGAAGAAAATGACAAGCACCCGAAGTACTTTTCCTATCAATCCTACAACATCCAAAATCAGCATCGGAAAAAGCATTCAAAGTAACGGTTGAGGAAGAAGGAAGAAAAATGCCCAATTCTTGAGTTCCATGTAAGTACCTGAGAATCCTTTTGACGACTTGACGATGTGAAGCACGTGGGGAGGATTGAAACCGTGCACCAAGACATACGCTGAATTGCATGTCTAATATTGATGTCGTGAGGTACAAAAGTGATCCGATCATGCTTCTATATTCTTTTTGATCCACGGGTTCACCATCTTCATCAAGTTCAAGTGTTGTTGTTATTCCCATTGGTGTCCGAAGAGGCTTGCTTTTGTCCATGTTGAAGCACCTTAGGAGGTCTTTTGTATACTTCGTTTGATGCACAAAGGTACCCTCCTTGGTTTGCTTGATTTGCAGCCCCAAAAAGTACGTGAGTTCTCCTATCATACTCATCTCAAATTCTGAACTCATCATAGCTGAAAACTTGGACATAAGATCATGAGAAGCACAACCAAAGATAATATCATCCACATACACTTGAACGAATAATGAGTCATTGCCATGCTTAAGCACAAAAAGAGTTTTATCAACCTTGCCCATGGTAAACCCCTTTTCAAGTAAGAATGTTTTTAACCTATCATACAATGATCTAGGGGCTTGTTTGAGACCGTACAAGACTTTAGACAGTTTGTAAACATGATTAGGAAAATCTGAATTTTCAAAACCCGGTGGTTGTTTGACATAAACCTCCTCATATATGTAGCCATTAAGAAAAGCACTTTTAACATCCATTTGATATAGCTTAAAACCTTTAGATGCAGCAAAAGCTAACAAAATTCTTATGGCTTCTAATCTAGCAACAGAAGCAAAAGTTTCATCAAAATCTAGACCTTCAACTTGAGTGAAACCTCGAGCAACCAACCTAGCCTTATTCCTAACCACAACCCCATCCCCACTTTGTTTATTTTTAAACACCCATTTAGTTCCAGTTAAAGTGTGACCTTGAGGAGGAGGTACAAGTTTCCAAACATTATTTCTTTCAAAATTTTCTAACTCTTCTTGCATGGTAATAATCCAAGACTCATTAGTGAGTGCGTGTGATATATCTTTTGGTTCAAAAGAAGCAACAAAAGCAGAATGAGCATGAGAGTTTGGATCGCAAAACCTGGACCGTATAACTCGTTCGTGCAAGCTTCCAATAATCTGTTGTGGAGGATGAATTTTGAGAACACGGAGGGGAGTGGACACTTCACAAGCTTCTTCTTCTTCATGTTCATCACAAATCGATGATCTTGTGACTTGAGGAGGATCTGGTCCAGCACTGGTGGTCGTCGGTGCTGGTTGTGAATCAAAATCAAGAGCTCGAACAATGTCATTAGCTGCTGAATTTTCGGGCAGCAGCTCCACCTCTTTCTCATCTTCAACGAAAATGCTCCCCCCTGCAGATATGGATCTGGACCTGCCATGTTTGAGCTAGTACCTGGGCTAGATTCATCAAAATACACTTCACAAGTCTCCACAATTTTGTTAGTGTCAAGTAAAAGCACACGATAACCTCTAGTATGAGATGGATAACCAAGAAACATGCCATCAATGGATCTAGGTTCAAATTTATCAAGATTACCATGTTTCTTAACAAAGCATTTGCAGCCAAAGACCCGAAAGTGTGTAACACTAGGCCTATGTCCAAACCGGAGCTCATATGGTGTTTTACCTAGCTTAGCGCGCAAGAAAACACGATTTGAAACATAACAAGCGGTTGCAATCGCATAAGCCCAAAATTTTCTAGGAGTTTGATATTCATCAAGCATAGTCCTAGCCATCTCAACTAAGGTTTTGTTCTTTCTTTCTATGATACCGTTTTGTTGAGGTACATATGGTGAAGAAAATTGATGATCTATTCCATTTTCAGCACAAAAATGATCAAAAGATTGATTTTTAAATTCATTTCTGTTATCACTTCTAATTGCTTTTAAAGATCCTGGGTGATCAATTGATAATCTAAGAAATAAAGTTCTAAAGTTACTAAAAGCTTCATTCTTAGACATCATAAAGTAAACCCAAGAGTATCTAGAATAATCATCAACAATAACAAGAACATACCATTTACCTCCGAAGGATTGAACACGTGAAGGTCCTACGGTGTCAAGGTGCAAAAGTTGACCCGGTTCAGTAGTCATGATCATTGTGAGAGGAGTATGTGAACCTGCAACCATCTTAGCATGTCTACAAGAAGAGCACACAATTTCTTTGTCCCTTTTAAGCTTAGGCAGCCCATGTATGCGATCAAGAGCACTAACACGCGTTAGGTGATCAAAGCCTACGTGACCAAGTATACAATGCCAAAAATATAAGTTCTTTGAATCATTAGCAACTAGACACCTATGCTTGGAGGAAGACATATCAAAATCATCTTTAAAAACTCTTCCAAACCGAGACATGTTAAAAATAAGCTCACTATTTGAACCTACAACTTTGCAGCAGTTTTTATTGAAAATAATTTCCATATTTTCATCTAGCAATTGTGAAACAGAAAGCAAGTTGTATTTCAAATTTTTGACAAGTGCCACATCTTTCAAAGTGTAGTGATCATATAATCTAACAAACCCTTAGCAATTATATGAGTTGAAGAATTATCGGCAAAAGTAACATTCTCAACACGTGACACAAAAGAGAGGGAGGAGAACCATTCTTTGTTACTGGTCATGTGGCGTGAGCAACCTGAATCCACAATACAAATGTTCTCCTTCCTTAAGCATGTTACCTACATAGAAGTACAATACGTCGATGACTCAATACTGGGGTTAGTCAAAAGGCACTTAGGTATCCAGTACTGAGTCACACGACGTGCAGCAGGAAAAACACGCAAAAGATGAGATAAAACATCAACTTTATGAGTCAAAGTTTGAGGTTTTTTATTCTTAACTACTGACCTATAAGGTGTTACTTGTGTAGCACAAAAATCAGTAGCCTCGGAGGCAAAAACAGAAGGTCTAGAGGTAAACTTTGAATGTTTTGACTCATAACAACAGGTTGCATGTTCCTGGCATTCAGCTTAATATGTGCAGCAAATTTTGCATTAAAGTTATGAGATCCAGCAATCATTCTTTCCCTTTTCCGTTTTTTAGCTAGTCTATAACAAAAATCTATGACATGACCATCTCTACCACAGTAGGTACAATGAAATTTAACTTTGTGTTCATGTCTAGATGAGCAAGCAATATTTTTATTTAAAACTTAATGAGACAACACTCCTACAGATTTGAAAACCACTTTTTTTTTTGTTTAGCAACTGTTTGAATAAAACTACTTCCTAATGACTTTACAATTTTAGGTGGATGTGCCTTAGCATGAGCATGAAAATCAAAACCTAAACAAGTTTTATCATTGCAAGACTTGGAAGAATTCAGCAGCAAGTTTAGGTTCTTATTCCCATTACAAAACCGATCTAGTGTCTTATGCATGTTATCAAGTTTATTGGACAGATCAAGGCAATTTTCACATTAAGTTTTTCCTTTTAATTTGCAATTGGAACAATATTTAACTTCATGAGAACGTAAAGCATTATTCAATATCGAAATTTCATTCATAGCATCTTTTAGTTTCTTTTCAAGATCATCACAACTAAAACAATGCAAATCAATTGTAGAACAAGAAGCATCTTTTAAGTTTCCAATATCAAGTGCAGCAAGCTTTTTGTTCTTTTCAATTTCAAGTTCAAGTCTATTTAGAGTAGACGAATGTGCAGTTCTTAATGTGGACAATTGTTCATAGATTAAATCACACGAGGGACAATAATCATCAATAGGAATCAAGGTTTTCAAATGGTTGATTTCAGATTCTAGTGATTCAATTTTAGCATCATTATCCCTAATATTTTTGTCCTTTTTCTTAACAATAATAGTTGCAAGAGAAATTGCATCACACATTTCATTACTGGTCGAACGTACCTCATCGTCGTCACTGTTGTCTTCTGCATCCCCCTGACTTGATCTTTATCATGTTTTGCCCGCCATGAAGCATAAGTTGGCCAAATCATCTTCATCTTTGTCACTTCCAGTGTCCATGTTGCTTGAGCCAAGTTCCTGGAGTGCGGAGATAAAACTGTTCACCAGTTGGCGACCTGTAAGGCCGTTCTTCTTCTCCTCATCATTTGTTGAGGAGTGCTTCGTCCTTGATTGTTTTTCTCCTCGGGAAGTAGAACCTGAAAGGTTAGGGCATTTTGTACGAAAATGTCCTGTCTTACCACATTCGAAGCATCGTTGAGGTCCGAAGCTTCCTCTCCTTCTAGTTCTCACATTTTGTAATGCTTTTGAGAACCTAGTGAGAGAAGTGCTAGCTCCTCCTCTGGAAATTCCTCGATCTGCTCCAGGGTTAGTGAGGATAACAAAGCAAGAGTATTGCAAGATGATGATTGACCGGAGCTAGGCATATCACGTTGTGAGACATATGCAATAGACTTATGTGGGTTCTTACGTGATAAGATGTCAATTTCATGAGTTTTGAGTTTAGAGTAAAGCAAATCTAAAGTAAGTATACTCATGACAGTAGATTCATGAATAGATGTAACTTTCATCTCCCAAATTGACATGTCTCATGCACTAAGAAGTTGCCTAGCATTTTCAGCATCAGAAAAATTAACGTTGACACTACGCAAGTACTAAGAATTTTGTTAAAGCGAGCAAAGAGATCATCGATGGACTCATTAGGTTGCATCTTGAAGCGCATGTATTCTTTCTTGAACATGTCTTGCCTTACCTCCTTGGTCGTGTTGGATCCTTCGTGATAGTCACAAAGTGCTCTGCATACATCGTATGCCGATCGGAGATGTGCAACGCGGTCGAAGTCGCTCTGAGTGAGTCCTTGGATGATCAAGTTTTGGGCTTTGTTGTTGTTGTTGACATTCCGTAGGTTTGTAGACATAACTTGATCGTTAGGTGGCACTTCGTAAGGCTTGTACACCTTCTCCCATATTGCGAAGCCTTGCGCCGCCTCCATACATGCCTTCCAAACCTGAAAATCATTACCAGCAAACACACAAGGTTTGGCAGAGTATTTCTCCATGATGATTAGTCAAAAACACATTCAAATAACAATTATTGGAGCAACCTGTTCTGATACCAGTTGTATGATCGAAGAGCACGTGAAAAGCTACCAGAGGGGGGGGGGTGAATGGTAGATTTAAAAAATCTTACGCAGTGAAAACAATTAAATCCCAACCTCTTTGGCAGAAAAACAATCTGTTAAAGAAATAGTGTGTGAAACTAATTCAAACGTGGTTTAGCGTGACAAAAGTGATATATATCAGAGATAATCAAGTCACAAAGAAAACACAAGAAGAATCACTCAAATCCGCCGAGAGAAACTCAAGTTATGATCAAAAGATCGAACAAAGGTCAATCTGTCCCACCCGAGAAAAACAGTTCTGGAACGCTGCAAAAAAACTCGTGTAGATCAGAAACCACATATCCAATGACCGTGAAATTTTTACAGGTTATAGATAATCAAGTTGTGAAGACAATCCAAAAAAGATCACGTCAACTGGATCTGTAAAACTCGAGTTATGATAAAACCACCGACGAAATGTAGTGCTATCCAGAAACTCAACAAGTAAAACTTGTCTGGAACAAGTCGGACGAACAAGGCACAAAAGTTCCTTCAAACTACGAATTTTATTCAATAGAACACAAGAGGAACAGCCCCAATGTAGTACACCACGAGCTTTGGCCTCTCTTGCTTATATAACCAGCCCTTAGGCCAACCCAATCTCAACTAGGACTCTAATCCTACTTTGATCATGAATTGAAACTTTCCATGACTGCTTAGGACTCTTCTATACGCAGATAGAAGCAATCTTAAGACTTCCAAAAACCTTAGGAACGTATTCCACATTCCTAAAACAACTCAAATTCGTGACCCACACGAAATCCTATCATAACCAACTCAAGTCTTTCCATATTTGAGTCAAACCCGACTCAGTCACAACCTGAGTCCATAACCTAGTCGGTTGGACCTTTCTGACCAATTTTTTACGTCCACATCTCTTCATCATGCCTCGGAACCATGTAGCCACGTTCATGCACTCCTTGCACATGTGCAAACATCTTCCAATGACATCCACGATACCTTCATATGCATTGTTCTGGATTCAAACATGCTGCGCAACCTCCCGATCAACTCAACCACAATTCCTCTCAAACTATGTTGTTGAACCTCATCTTCTCCCTAAGACTAGTTCAATGGATCCCGTCACCAGCCATGTCTTGAACTCAAGCAACACCTGCATATGAATAAACAACCAAACCGTACGAGCCCAAGTCCGCGACTTGACTCCAGTTAGTTCCGAACACAACACCTTACGTGAGCACCTCACATAAGCATGTTGCAAAACATAGCAAAACGTTATCAACATTATCCACCAAAACACACCAAAAACGTAGTAAAAGAATACTAAGCAACCTTCCCATAAGTGTAAAGCAACTTCGAAACATTTCACATGAAAATTTGGAACATTATGATCAAGCTTCGAACCTTGCCAAAGCTAACCGGAGCTTGAGCCGGAGCTTACCAAAGCTAGTACAACCTAGTGCCAGAGCTTACCAAAGCTAGTACAACCTAGTGCCGGAGTTTACCAAAGATAGTACAACCTAGCGCCGAAGCTTACCAAAGCTAGTCGGACCTAGCGCCGGAGCTAACCAAAACTAGTCCGAACTAGTCATCCCAAATGTCAGAGCTAGAAAAACATGTCGGAGCTAACCAACATAATTCGAACCTAGCAAAACATATCGGAGCTTAACAAAGATATGCCAGAGCTATCAAAGACAAAGCTCACCGGAGCTACCCAAAAACATGTCGGATCTAGACAAAGAAAGTCAGACCTATTGTCGGACCTTGCAGAAGCTTGGAGCTAGAGTTGGACCTTGCTAAAAAGATGTTATGGCAGCATTCAAAACTTTTATTGTCAAAGCCAATGTATTCGGCACACATAGGTCTCACATCGGCATATTCAACACCAGGTAGCCGTAGTGAGCTGCGGCCGCGGAACTATACAATGTAGGCCCGCCTAGGATGGCGTTGAAGGGAAAGCTAATGTGAGCAACGTCGAATACCAGCTTCCCGGTCATGTATTTCTCCCGAGTGTAGAAGGTCACTGGGAGTGTAATGGATCTGAGAGGACTGATTGCCCCCAGACCTATCCTAGAGAATGGTCGTGAGGGGCGAAGGTCCGAGAGTCAGAGCTGAATCTTCAGTAACGCTTCAAAGCTCAAGAGGTTGAGCATTGCGCCTCCGTCTACCAGGACATGGTAGAGCTAGACATTGTTGTTGGTTGAAGACACCATCATTGGCAGTTGGCTAGCTCCGACCATGTTCCTGGGGCAGTCTATTGCATTAAAAGTAATTGGAGTGTCCATCCACTTCCAATGTGGTTCTGCCTTGTCGGTAGGAGTTACAGAAGCGATTTCCTACCGCATAGTCTTAAGGACGCAACGAGAGGTGATATCCCAAGACCCCCCATATATGGTATTGAGGGTCTTGCGACGCTCGTTGTTAGAGACATATCATTGACTATGTTGTAGACAGCCTTCAAGACCTTCTTGGGGTCCTGAAAGCCTAGCTCTGTATCAGCCGGAGCTTCGTCGACTTTTTGTTTTCCTTCCCGCTGGCGGAAAGGAGCTTCTTCTCAGCGCTTGTTGTAGCGCTCGACAAGATTTTGGACCTCCCAACAATCTTATAGGATGTGTTTGTCCGTTTTGTGGATCAAACACCACACCTCTGGAGCACTACCGTCTTCTGACGAAGGTCGAGGTCGCTTTTCAGGGCGTGACCCCCGGCCACCCAGAGCTGCAGCTGCCCCAACAGCAGGTGTGTCGGCCAACGACTTCTTTTTGCCGTTGGACCTTTTCTTCCTCTTTCCACCACCGAAGGTAGTGTCTTTAGCTTTGGAGGACTTTTTATGAGCCTCCAGAGCTGGCTTGGAGTGCATTTCCCGGCCCTCAGCAACTCGGGCGCACTTGTCAGCCAGGCTGAATAGCTTTGTGACGCTGGAGACCTCCTTCTTCGCCAGCTTCTCCAACATCTTCTTGTCTCCGACACCCTGTCTGAATGCCATGATGACTGAAGCGTTGGAGATAGAAGGAATGGTATTGCGCACCTGAGAAAACCGCTGAATGAAGGATCGCAGCGATTCTCACGACTTTTGTTGTACAACAAAAAGGTCCAGTTCGGTGCCGGGCCGGGTGTAGGAACTCCCGAAGTTGGCAGTGAACTGCTGGCATAACTCTGCCCAATTGTTGATAGAGTCAGGCGGTAGACTCATGAACCAGGACCTGGCGGTCCCAGTCAAAGCCACTGGAAAATAGTTGGCAATCACAACCTCATTGCCCCTCGCCGAAAGAATAGCGAGCGGTGGAGAATATCTAGAGAAACTCGGTGGGATTGACAGTCCCATCGAATTTCTCCGACAGATGAGGCTGGAACTTTTGTGGATAGCGGACCATGTGCAGGTGCATGGCAAGGGCTGAGCAGCCGCCCCCCACTCCTGAAGGAGTAGGGTTTTCCCGAGCCTCTCGCCTTTCGCGAGCGCGCTCGATATGGACACGGTCGTCCTGCTGTCTCTAGCGGCGGTCGTGCTCCGACCGCAGATCATGCATCAAAAGTCTTGACGCGGTGTGAGTGTGACATGCCCCGGAGGGCAGGGAAGTCACTTGTGGAGACACAACACGCCTCCGGTGTTGTGATGCATAAGGACCAAGTCTTCCTGACAAGGTCCTATGGTGAGAAGGTGCCTGCCCTGAAGGGGGAGGACTTTGGTTGCTGATGGCATCATGTGAGACCTATGTGTGCTGAATACATTAGCTTTGACAATAAAAGTTTTGAATAATTCCATGACATCTTTTTAGTAAGGTCCGACTTTAGCTCTAGCCTGTCTTTGTTAAGCTCCGATATGTTTTTGATAGGTCCCACTTATGTTGGTTAGCTCCGACATGTTTTTCTAGCTCCAGCGCTAGGTTGTACTAGCTTTGGTAAGCTCCGGCTCAAGCTCTGGTTAGTTTTGGCAAGATTCGGAGCTTGATCGCAATGTTCCTGCTTTTACCGTGAAATGTTTCGAACTTGCTTTATATTATTGGAAAGATTGCTTAGTATTCATTTGCTAAGTTTTTGGTGCGTTTTGGTTGATATGGTTGATATCATTTTGCTATGGTTTGCAACATGCTTATGTGAAGTGCTCACGTAAGATGTTGTAGTTTCGGAACTAACGAGAGTCAAGTCGATGAGTTGTGCTCGAAATTATTGGTTGTTTATTCATGTGCAGGTGTTGCTTGAGTACAAGACATGGATAGTGATGGGATCCATTGAACTAGTCTTAGGGAAAAGATGAGGTTTAACAACCAAGTTCGGGAGGAATTGTGGTTGAGTTGATCGGGAGGTCATGCAACATGTATGAATCAAGAACAATGCTTATGAAGGTATCATGGACATCGTTGGAAGATGATTGCACGTGTGCAAGGACTGCATCGACGTGGCTACATGGTTCCGAGACGTGATGAAGAGATGTGGACGTAAAGAATTGGTCGGAAAGGTCCAACCGACTAGGTTATGGACTCAGGCTGCGACTAAGTCTTGTTTGACTCAAATATGGAAAGTTTTGAGTTGGTTATAATAGGATTTTGTGTGGGTGACAAATATGAGTTGTTTTAGGAATGTGGGATACGTTTCTAAGGTGTTTGGAAGTCTTAAGATTGCTTCTATCTGTGTATAGAAGAGTCCTAAGCAGTTATGGAAAGTTTCGGTTTGTGATTTGAGTACGATTAGAGTCCTAGTTGAGATTGGGTTGGCCTAAGGGCTGGTTATATAAGCAAAGAAGGCAAAAGCTCATGGTAGACGACTTTGGGGTTGTTACTCTTGTGTTATATTGAATAAAGATCGTAGTTTAAAGGAACGTTTGTGCCTTGTTCGTACGACTTGTTCCAGACAAGTTTTTCTTGTCGAGTTTTGTGCACATCACTACCTTTCTTCGGTGGTTTTATCATAACTAGAGTTTTACAGATCCAATTGACGTGATTCTTTTTGGGTTGTCTTCACAACTTGATTATCTATCACCTGTCAAAATTTTACTGTCATTGGATTTGTTGTTTCTGATATACATGAGTTTCTTTGAAGCGTTCCAGAACTGTTTTTCTCAGGTAGGGCAGATTGACCTTTGTTCGAGCTTTCAATCGTAACTTGAGTTTCTCATGACGGATTTGAGTGATTCTTGTTGTGTCGTCTTCGTGACTTGATTCTCTCTTATATATATCACTTTTGTCACGGTGAAACACAATTATATTAGTCTCACACACGATTTCTTTAACAAATCATTTTTCTGCCGAAGGGGTTGGGATTTAATTGTTTCCGCTGTCTAAGATTTTTTAATCTACCATTCAGCCCCCCTGGTAGCTTTTCACGTGCTCTTCGATCCTAAAATTCATATCAGAGCCACGATGCTCTAATCTTTGTGATTTGCATGTGTTTTTGACTAATCATCATGGAGAAATACTCCGCCAAACCTTGTGTGTTTAGTGGTATTGATTTTCAGGTTTGGAAGGCACGTATGGAAGCATTCATCCAGGCTCAAGGCTTCGCAATATGGGAGAAGTTATACAAGACTTACAATGTGTCGTCAAACGATCAAGTTACAGCTACAAATCTGAGAGATGTCGACAACAACAACAAGGCTTGGAACTTGATCATACAAGGATTAACTCAAAGCGACTTAGACTGTGTTGCACACCTCCGATCTGCATACGATGTGTGGAAAGCACTTTATGACTACCACAAAGGGTCCAACAAGATCAAGGAGGTAAGGCAAGACATGTTCAAGAAAGAATACATGCGCTTCGTGATGCAACCCGGTGAGTTTATTGATAACCTTTTTCCTCGCTTTAATAAAATTCTCAGCAACTTGCGTAGTGTCAATGTTAATTTTTAAGATGCTGAAAATTCTAGGCAATTGTTAAGTGCATTAGATATGTCAATTTGGGAGATGAAAGTCACATCTATTCGTGAATCTACTTTGATGAGTACACTTACTTTAGATGTGCTATATTCCAAGTTAAAAATTCATGAAATTGACATAATATCATGTAAGAACCCCAACAAGTCTATTGCTTTTGTTTCTAACGTGACATGCCTAGCTCCGGTCAATCTTCATCTTGTGGTACACTTGCTTTGTTGTCCTCTCTAACCCTTAAATAGATTGAGGAGTTTCCAGAGGAGGAGCTAGTACTTCTCTCTACTAGTTTCTCAAAAGCATTGCAAAATTTTAGAACTAGAAGGAGAGGAAGCTCCGGACCTCAACGATGTTTTGAATGTGGTAAGACATGACATTTTCGTTCAGATTGCACTAACCTTTCAAGTCCTACTTCCCGGAATGAAAAGCAAACAAGGACGAAGCACTCCTCTGCAAGAGATACGAAGAAAAAGAAGGGTTTTACAGGACGTCAATCAGTGAGCAGTTTTATCTCCGCACTTCAAGAACTTGGCTGAAGTGATGTGGACATTGGAAGTGACGAAGATGAAGATGATTTGGCAAACTTGTGCTTCATGGCGGGCAAGTCAAGATCAAGTATGGAGGAGGCTGAACACAACAGCGACAATGAAGAGGTATGTCCTACTTGTGAAGAAATGTGATGCTATTTCTCGTGCCACTGTTATAGTTAAGAAAAAGGAAAAAAAGCCGAGGACAATGCTGTTAAAATTTAGTCACTAGAATCTGAAATTAATCATTTGAAATCTTTAATTCCTAGTGATGATTCTTGTTCCTCATGTGAATTAATATATGAACAATTGTCCTCATTAAGAAGTGTGCACACCTCCACACTTGATAAACTTGAGTTAGAAATTGAAAAGAATAGAGAGCTTGCTGCACTTAATGATTAAAACTTGAAAGATGCTAGCTGTTCTACATTTGATTTGCATTGTTCTACTTGTGATGATCTTTATAAGAAACTACAAGATGCTATGAATGAAATTTCTATATTGAACAATGCTTTACGTTCTCATGAAGTTAAATTTTGTTCTAATTATGAATTAAAAGGAAAAACTTCATGTGAAAATTGTCTTGATCTTTCCAATAAACTTGATAACATGCATAGGACATTAGATCGGTTTTGTAATGGGAATAAGAACCTACACTTGCTGCTGAATTCTTCCAAGTCTTGCAATGAAAAAACTTGTTTAGGTTTTGATTCTCATGCTCATGCTAAGGCACATCCACCTAAAATTGTAATGTCATTAGGAAGTGGTCTGATTCAAAAAGTTCCTAAACAAAAAGAAGTGGTTTTCAAATCTGCAGGAGTGTTGTCTCATTCGGTTTCAAATAAAAATGTTGCTTGTTCATCTAGACATGAACAGAAAGTTAAATCTCATTGTACCTACTGTGGTAGAGATGGTCATGTCATAGATTTTTGTTATAGACTAGCTAAGCAACAGAAAAAGGAAAGAATGATTGCTAGATCTCATAACTTTTATGCAAAATTTGCTGCACTTGCTAAACTGAATGATTGGAACATGCAATCTGCTGTAATGAGTCGAAAACATGTAAAGGTTGCTCCCAAACCTACTGTTTTTTGTGTTACACATGTAACATCTTGTAGGACAGTAGTTGGGTACAGAAATCCTCAAGCTTTGGCTCACAAACCTGCTGTTTTATCTTAGCTTTCGCGTGTTATTCCTGCTGGACGTCGTGTGACTCAGTACTGGATTCCTAAATGCCTTTTGACTAACCCCAGTATTGAGTCCTCGACGTATTGTGCTTCTATGTATATTACACGCTTGAGGAAGGAGAACATTCGGATTGTGGATTCAGGTTGCTCACGCCACTTGACCGATAACAAAGAATGGTTCTCCTCCCTCTCTTTTGTGTCACATGTAGAGAATGTTACTTTTGCCGATAATTCTTCAACTCCTGTAATTGCTAAGGGTTCGGTTAGAGTAAATAATCATTATACTTCGAAGGATGTGGCACTTGTTAAAAATTTGAAATACAACTTGCTTTCTGTTTCACAACTGCTAGATGAAAATATGGAAATTATTATCACTAAAAATTGCTGCAAAGTTGTAAATTCAAATAATGAGCTTATTTTTAACATGTCTCGGTTTGGAAGAGTTTTTAAAACTGATTTTTAAAGTATTCCCCTAAGCATAGGTGTCTAGTTGCAAATGATTCAAAGGACCTATATTCTTGGCATCGTAGACTTGGTCACGTAGGCTTTGATCATCTAACGCGTGTTAGTGCTCTTGATCGCATACGTGGGCTGCCTAAGCTTAAATGGGACAAATCAATTCTGTGCTCTTCTTGTAGATATGCTAAGATGGCTGTAGGTTCACATACTCCTCTCACAACGATCATGACAACTGAACTGGGTCAACTTTTGCACCTTGAGACCATAGGACCTTCACGCGCTCAATCCTTCGGAGGTAAATGGTATGTTCTTGTGATTGTTGATGATTATTCTAGATACTCTTGGGTTTACTTTATGGCATTTGAGAATGAAGCTTTTAGTCACTTTAGAACTTTATTTCATAGTTTATCAATTGATCACCCAGTATCTTTAAAAGTAATTAGAAGTGATAATAGAACCGAATTTAAAAATCAATCTTTTGATCACTTTTGTGCTGACAATGGAATAGATCATCAATTTTCTTCACCATATGTAGCTCAACAAAATGGTGTTGTAGAAAGAAAGAGAAGAACCTTAGTTGAGATGACTAGTACTATGCTTGATGAATATCAAACTCCTAGTAAATTTTTGGCTGATGCGATTGCAACTGCTTGTTATGTCTCAAATCGTGTTTTCTTGCGCGCTAAGCTAGGTAAAACACCATATGAGCTCCGGTTTGGACATAGGCCTAGTGTTACACATTGTCGGGTCTTTGGTTGCAAATGCTTTGTTAAGAAACATGGTAATCTTGATAAATTTAAACCTAGATTTGTTGATGGCATGTTTCTTTGTTATCCATCTCATACTAGAGGCTACCGTGTGCTTTTACTTGACACTAACAAAATTGTGGAGACTTCTGAGATGTCTTTTGATGAAGCTAGCCTAAGTACTAGCTCAAATATTGCAGGTCCAGATCCATATCCACAGGGGAGAGCATTTTCGTTGAAGATGAGGAAGAGGTGGAGCTGCTGCCCGAAAATTCAGCAGCTAATGACATTGTTCCAACTCTTGATTTTGATTCACGGCCAGCACAGACGACCACTATTTCTGGTCCAAATCCTCCTCAAGTCACAAGCTCATCGATTTGTGATGAACATGAAGAAGAAGAAGCTTGTGAAGTGTCCACTCCCCTCCGGGTTCTCAAAAGTCATCCTCCACAACAAATTATTGGAAGCTTGCACGAACGAGTCACACGGTCCAGGTTTTGCAATCCAAACTCTCATGCTCATTCTACTTTTGTTGCTTCTTTTGAACCCAAAGATATATCACACACACTCACTAATGAATCTTGGATTATTGCCATGCAAGAAGAGTTATAAAATTTTGAAAGAAATAATGTTTGGAAACTTGTACCTCCACCTCAAGGTCACACTTTAAATGGAACTAAATGGATGTTTAAAAATAAACAAAGTGAGGATGGGGTTGTGGTTAGGAATAAGGCTAGGTTGGTTGCTCAAGTTTTCACTCAAGTTGAAGGTATGGATTTTGATGAAACTTTTGATCCTGTTGCTAGATTAGAAGCCATAAGAATTTTGTTAGGTTTTGCTGCATCTAAAGGGTTTAAGCTATATCAAATGGATGTTAAAAGTGCTTTTCTTAATGGCTACATAGATGAGGAGGTTTGTGTCAAACAACCACCGGGTTTTGAAAATCCAGATTTTCCTAATCATGTTTACAAAATGTACAAAGCCTTGTACGATCTCAAACAAGCCCCTAGAGCTTGGTATGATAGGTTAAAAACGTTCTTACATAAAAAGGGGTTTACCATGGGCAAGGTTGATAAATTTTTTTGTTTTAAGCATGGCAATGACTCATTATTCGTTCAAGTGTATGTGGATGATATTATCTTTGGTTGTGCTTCTCATGATCTTGTGTTAAAGTTTTCAGCTATGATGAGTTCAGGATTTGAAATGAGTATGATGGGAGAACTCACGTACTTTTTGGGGCTTCAAATCAAGCAAACCAAGGAGGGTACCTTTGTGCATCAAACGAAGTATACAAAATACATCCTAAGGCGCTTCAACATGGACAAAAGCAAGCCTCTTCGGACACCAATGGGAACAGCAACAACACTTGAACTTGATGAAGATGGTGAACCCGTGGATTAGAAAGAATATAGAAGCATGATAGGATCACTTTTGTACCTCGTGGCGTCAAGAACGGACATACAATTCAGCATATGTGTTTGTGCATGGTTTCAAGCCTCGCAACGTGCTTCACATCGTCAAGCCGTCAAAAGGATTCTCAGGTACTGTTGACGGCTCCTAAGCTATATTCACAAATCATCCCTGGCAATGGCGCCAAAAATGCTTGTTGGTATTTCTTATGCACCATTAACTAAACATCTCCAACTGATATGTCATATATGCTTGTTAATGGTTCTATTGGATCACAGAGTGAGTTCCGCAAGTGCACATAGGTACCATTGTAGCATTTCCCCTTAAGAGTATTCCCAAGGGTGTCATTTATTTGATCCCAAAGGAAGGCGAGGTAGAGATATAACAATCATCAAGTGGAAAGGGTATAAAGTTCTAGGTAAGAATCTATTAAGGATGGATAAAATAATAGTGGAGGTAGTGTGACACACACAAAAGCTTTCAAGTCTAAGGGGGGTAAGAGGATCCTAGAGGTTAGTTAAGGTTGAGAGTTATGGAGGTACTCCTACTATGCTCTATTGTACATATACATAGTCTAAACTAATTATTCATAAGCTAGATTAATAGTGAATACTTATGCTATGTGGTTCAACACATCGGGCACGAGCTTACCCCTAGCAATACTAGGGCGACTCCTGCCAAGAGCCTGTGGCATAGCCGAACGTGGAGGATTACAAAGGACAGATAGGGCTGTCATCACCTACTGCCTACCTCTTCAATCCGTGGGTCTATGAGACATCCAATGCTACTTAGCTATCCTAGCACCATGCTAGCATATTAAGTAATTACCTAAAGGGCCTAGGCACAATCCATCCTAAGGCAATGAATTAAATCATCATTGAACCAATGTTGATACACAACATAATTATCCATACTAACCTAGTTATGTTATAATTAACTAGACTATAGTGGGGGTCTATAGGTTCTATGATAATGAGATATGTTCATGATGAC
Source organism: Tuctoria greenei (assembly GCA_036927565.1). Taxonomy (NCBI): domain Eukaryota; kingdom Viridiplantae; phylum Streptophyta; class Magnoliopsida; order Poales; family Poaceae; genus Tuctoria; species Tuctoria greenei. The sequence continues at coordinate 190,865,704 of JAYESD010000003.1, read as the reverse complement.
ACAGTCATAGAATCTATACCTTCCACATACATGGACTCCACAATCAAACAAGAAACGCTTTGCCCAAGTATATGTATAAGTAGAGACTAAAGATAGCATCTTTATTATGCATAAAGTCACAAATAAAAGAAAGAATACATGAGCCATACCTTTCCCAATGTAGGATTGGGAAGAGAGAAACTCCTTACTCCATTCCCAATTTGGACATGGGACTAGAGACTCTGCTCTGTACAACCTAACTCCTCTAACACTATGGATGATAATGTATATAATAGAGATGAAGCTCAAGTGGTGTGTGTTGAAGTGAGGGGTAGGGGGTCCTATTTATACTAGTGTCGAGGTCGGTTCCCGCCATCAAAAGCGAGCGAATTAGTCACCATTTACTCCAGGGAGCCGGGAGGAGCCAACACGTGGAGGCTGACCGAGTTTGATGCAGAGACTAGGTCAGCCGACCCCCCTGGTTCGGCCGACCTGGTCATTGCACCATTTCTCGTGTGCTTTCTCCAGGTGGCTGCCAGGTGGGTCCCATTGATGTATATGGGTGATAGACCATTGGATCTCCTCGGATACTTCTGTTTGTGGGCCATTTGATCCATGGGATGCCACGTGTTGTTGCCTGATTGGCTGGGATGATATTTATAGGATTGGTCCCTCTACATTTCCTCATTTCCTACGTAAAATGCTGCATACACATATTTCTCCAAGTACAAGTGGAATTGGGTTAGATAGAAAGGTGATGTGTGCAAGAAATGATCAATCTTTCACATAATTGAGTTAAATTGACAGATGGAATTGGTATATAACAGCCGTCAACAAACTCCCCCAAGCTTATCCTTTGCTCGTCCCGAGCAAAGTCAAGACTTTAGGTTGATGATCAGGAGTTGCTACAATGTCTTATTTTCAAAAGTATCTAATGCACACCAAGATACTCTACCTAGTATTGTAGAAATTGGCTATGATACCCTACCTTTCTTAAGTTATCATGGGGTTTATGCTTTCTCATATTCATGAGTAGTTGAAAGGTAGAATAGCAAATGGAGCAAACATAGCCTAGAAATCAAGTTTCACTTAAACCCCAGAGAATTCAATTTAGATATTAAGTACCTCAATTTTATTCTCTAAATCACTCCTTTGTGGATAGTGGAATATTTCCTCACCAAAGTATTGTGCCTCTACTATTCCTACTCATTGGATATGGCTTGTATGTGGAGCTTGGTAAGGAAAGTAAGTAGGCATATTTGCATCACATATATTGCTAAGTCAAAAGAGTAAGCCTTAGGAGAATTCAATTCAAAACTTTTTGATTCAAGACTAGTGCATGTGTGATGGAAGTGGATGTGGATACTTGAGATAACTCCTTTTTGGTATATTCTCTCTTTCTTTTGCAGGGATGAAACATGGCTACTTTTCTTTTCTATTTTTTTCATGCTTATGATGTAAGCATTTTTTTCATTTTCTTTTTGTAGCCATGTTTTCTACTCCCTTTCTTTGCAATGAATTTTGAAGAAGTGCTAAACATGAATAACATGGATTTTCTCTTTTTGTTGTGGTATGGTGGATATGATGGACGTTTTGCTTACTTAGAGTGTAGAAGTATAGCATGTGCAAGTGAAGTCTTGAATTCAAAAAGAGTTGAATGATTTCTCACATAGGTCTATGCTAGTTTGACTAGGCTCAATATGAAAGCAAATAGCCTATGCATAAGGTTTTGTCTATTTATGAATATCATATGGCTTTGGTAAGTATTTCCAATCAATTGAGGGAAACTTAAATCTTTTTAGAATTTCTCTGGAAATCTAAGTTTTACTTTCAAACTATGACTAGCAGCCCTATTACCAATTCTAGTCTTGCAACAACCTAGAATTAGATCAAGATTTTGCTACCCACAACTTCCAAATTAAGGTAAAAGTATTTCAAACCAATGAAAGCAATATTCGAAGAGTAGCAAGTTGTAAACTAGAGACTTAGGAAAATAAAATAGAGCAACTATTCATCATTTCATCTATGTGAATTCTAAATCATTCTTACCGCACATCTTTATTTGATGAAAGAAAATCTAACCTATTATTTTTATTTTTTTTTAAATGCAAGGTGGATGATGGATGGATGGAAAACAAATATGCAAGGAATGTGATACATGTTACCTCAAGTGGGGGTCCTCCCCCAAGCTTGTTCTTCAACTACCTCCGTGATAAGGATTGAACCCTTAATGATGGAAGTATGCTGCAAGATCAGCTTGTTGTTGTTGTTGTAGCGCCGTGTTGAAGTTGGTGAATTGAGCATCCATGTGTTGTTGCTAATCCTGGGTACCTTGAACATGCTCTTGGAGTGTGCTATAGATGTCACCCGTTCTTACTTCAAGTTCTCCCATACGTCTAGTGAGATCCGTCATTCTTTGGCTATAGTCATGATGATTTCTAGCCAAAAAGGAACGACGTCCTCACATGGACATTGGGGGCAAGCTGCTAGAGCTTGAAGTGGATAAGGGTGGATCCCTTTGCCATTCTTGCCAAGATGATCCCCCTGTCTCATACGTCGGAGGTTGAGTCCATCCGGGCGCATAACTCGTTGGGTTCTCTTCCTCTTGGTATTCTTGGACCGGAGAGATTATCGGTGGCATGCCTGTGGCTGCAGCTCTCGCATGATTCCTTGTTACCCTGCCAGAGACATTACTTCTTCTTGCTTCTTCAAGGGGAAGAAGATTAATGGTTAGCTTTCGGCATTTGTACAAATGAAAATCCGGGTTAGGTAACAAAATTTCATTGACAAAGCTGGGATAGCAAAATATCAAGGACCCATCTTGATCATGCTTAAGGGTATGTCCTTGCACTAAATAGTCTTCATCAATTAATTCTCTTTCAGTTTCAGTGTATTCAAATGAAGAGTATTTAAGTGCTCCTACCCTATCAGCAATATGAGTAATCAATGAAGTGCATTCAATTGGTCCTGATTTTGAAATGTAATCTAATCATTGTGTCATCATGGCTTTGACTGGAGCAACTTTTATCTTTTTAGTCAATGCAAACAAAATTTTCAATTCATCATCTCGCACAACCCTGGCATCTCCCCTAGGGAACATAGTCATAGCCACCCATCTATGCATGAAGCGTAAGGTAGGGTTTTGAATGTGGCTATTCCTAGGAGCCCTACATGTGACCTCACTAGTTAGATCATGCCAAAAACTTTGTTTGTTAAACTTGGGCAAATTGTCTAAATCTAGCAAACACCATTTATGGAAGCCTAGGATGCTACCTAATTCTTTCCATAGGATGTTGTATTCTTTTTGAAATAATCTAAAAGAAATACCATCAAATCCTATTCTTAGCGTGCAAAGGAATTGGATAGTGAGAAGGCGTAAACCTTTCTCCTCTATGTGAGCAAAGTCATCAAATCCAATTGCATGCCAAATGGAATGAAATTCGGAGTCCATACCTATTTTGGAGATCAAATGTGGATCGTAAGCCTTGGTGTGGCGGAACTCACGATCTTGGAGAAGCCTGCGTGCTTGATCTTCAACTTTGCTTCGTATGTCAAGGTCGTTGTCATGAAGAAGTTGGTGTGGGTTGCTTCTCTCTTCCATGGGAGTGTCCTCACACACACTTCTCCTCCTTGGGTTTGTACCCATGGAAGAGAGGTGTGCACTAGAACCTTCACCATGGCTTGAGCTTGCAGCCTCCTTCCTCTTTCCAAACAACCTCTTCATGTCTTTTTGAGATCAACAAGCAAGAACAAAACAAGGCGAGAAAAATCCAAAAAGAAGCGATGTTTGGAAAACAAAACTCTCAACGAATTTTCTCCCCTTGAAAGATTGAGGGTAAAATGCAAATGCAAACAAAAGAAAATCTTTTTGGGGATGTATTTGAGCAAGAGTGTTGCAATGAAGAGCAAAAAAAAAAACAAGGTGAGCTAGAGAGTGACTTGGAGAGGTGTCAAATGATGTGGTGTGTGAAGAGAGGTGCTCCTCATGGCCACAATTTATAGGGTGCACCCTCCAACGGTCACTTGGGGTTCAAAATGTAGCCGTTGGAGGAAGGGGAGCCCATTTGGCTCCACTCCCTGTTCGGGCGACCAAGGGGTTCGGCCGACCTGACAGGTGGTCCCCCCTGGTTCCCCTTTTGGCAAGTGGCTCCCCAACGGCTATAAAGTTAGCACGTTGGCGAAATGCCACATGTGTAGCTCAGAAAAATTGTTTTTCAAATAAAAACTTTTTTCAAATCCAATAAAAAATTTTCTTTTGAAAAGAAAGAAAGAAAAATGGTAGTTGAGAATATAAGATTCTCAACTTGCTAGGAAAAATAAAATATGCAATGGGAAAAATCAAAATGGGGTGGAAAAAGAAAGAAAGAAAAATAAAGTGGGATAACTACCAATTTGACCTATTGGCGTAGGTCTCACCACTGTCCGATGAGATGGACATTCCTCCGTCTTCATTTCACATCCGGGCCCGGAGGGATGGGCTTGGACGGCTTGTCTTGCTTCTTCCGCCATTCCTTCATTGGCGGCTTGGTGGACTTGGGCCTTCGGGAAGGTCCAGACGATTCCGTCGCCTTTGGATATCGGCGTGGTTGAAATGAAGGATTCTCCTCGTAGATTAATCTTCTCATGAATGCAATGAGCGAGTCCACCTTTAGAGGTGTGACTTTGATCTCTCTGATGTGTTTATCATTCGGCCCATACTTGATTCGAATCATGGAGCATTGTTCTGATTTTGGCTGAAAGTTAAACCTTTCCCCCTTGCCATTGATATGGAAGTGGATTTCTCCAGCTCCCACATCTATGCGAGCTTTTGTAGTGCTTAGGAATGGACGCCCAAGAATGAGTGGTGTATCTTTCTCAGTGTACATGTCTAGCACCACAAAATCCACGGGTATGAAGCAGTTCCGGATCTTCACCGAGACGTCTTCAGCAATACTCGCTGGATAACAGACTGAAGAGTCAGCCAGTTGTAGTTGCATTGGTGTTGGAGTCAGCTCTGTGAAGTTCAGCTGGTCGAACACAACCTTGGGCATCACACTAACACTTGCTCCCAAATCACAAAGTTCCTTGTCAAAGTGGTGAGCCCCAATTGAGCATGAAATGTTAGGACATCCGGGGTCCTTCTTATTTTCAGGAAGCCTATTGAGGATGGCTGCACTGCAGTCTTCCGTAAGGTTGATGAACTCAGTGGTGGGCAATGGCCGTTTGTTGTTCAATATGTCCTTGAGATAGCGAGCATAAAACGGGTACTTGCATCGCATCAATCAAGGGCACATTCATTTGGATCTTTTGGATGATCTCAACAAAACGGTTGAATTGCTCATCCACTGTTGACTTCCTTTGTCTGTGAGGGAATGGCAATAAGTTGGTGTCTTCAAAGTGTTTGGCCATTCTCTCACCAAGTAATTCACTTGGGACATCCTCCATCCCAGGCTCAGTTGTCCTATTTTCTTGTGTGGGATATGGTGGGTCATGAGTGGTCTTTCCTCCTCTCGTAACCACTGCACTGACGTTCTCCACTAGGGCTTCTGGCTGCCCCAGAATTTTGTTGTTTTCTAATGGAGGGACAACTACAGCAAGTTGTGCCAACTGAGTCTCCAACATCTTGTTGAAGCTCAGTTGATTCTTGAATGCTGAGGATAGTCCTTCAATCTTTTCATTGATATTCTCTAGGGTCTTGTCATTAGCTGACAGCTTCTTGGATAGGGCATCGTTGATCTTGAGCTGGCTAATGGCAAGTTCTCTCAAGTTGGGCTGATTTGCAGGGTTGCCATTGTTGTTGTACCCTCCTTGAAAGGATGGGCGTTGTTGACCCCACCCTTGACCTCCTGGACGATATCCATTGTTGTTGTTGAAATTTCCATTGTTGGCGAGGTATAGGGCATCCTCACGAGTTTCGGGGCAATCATTGCCCATATGACCCGTGTTGCCACAGACTTCACACGTGATGTGAGAGTATAGGGCATATGCATTGCTAGACACTTCACAACTGGTTTGTCCATCTATTTTCTTCATTAGGAGGTCCAATTTTGTAGCAATCATGTCCACCTCCTTCAAGGTGTGCATGCCTCACCGTTGGGTATGGAGACGCTCATCATTCCATCCCATGTTGGACACCATATTCTCAATAAGATCTTTAGCTTTTGGCACCGTCAATGAGAAGAAGGCTCCTCTAGCAGCAGCATCCAAATGGTCACGAGCTGGTGGGATTAGCCCGTTATAGAAGTTTTGAATAAGAAGCCAGTCCTCCATCCCATGGTGGGAACAGGCTAGGATCTACTCCTGAATCCTTTCCCATGCCTCGTGAATAGATTCCTTGGGCTCTTGCTAAAAGCTAGAAATCCTTCCACGTAGGGCATTGGTTTTTCCCAACGAGAAGAATTTGGCGAGGAATGCCGTAGAATAGTTCTCCCAAGTGTCTACAGCGCTTCGGTTCGCGTAGAACCACTGTTTCGCTCTCCCAAGGAGAGAACGGGAATAGTCTCAGACGGACCGCATCCGGAGACACGTCCTTGATTTTAAAAGTGTTGCAGATCTCGAGGAATTGTTGCAGGTAAGCACTTGCATCCTCGTTAGCCTTCCCACAGAATGGGTTGGCTTGCACCATAGTGATAAGGCCAGTTTTGATCTCGAAGTTCATGTCTCCCGTGTTAACAGTGGGCCCAATAGGCACATTGTTAGTAGAGGGAGCTGAGAACTCACGAAGGGTCTTCTAAGCCATTGGTGCTTGGATTGTTGGTGCAGAAATGTTGGCTTGCCTTGCCGCTCGAATCTTCTGAGGAGTAATGACACGAGGTTGATCTCTCAGAAGAGATTCTGGATCTTCAACAAAGTTTTCCGGCAGGCGGAAACCAGACATACACTACCCTGTTTTCACATTAAAAATGCGAAAACAAAGAATGGTTATCCTACTAAAATCCTACCCAGGGTTCTATCCTGTTTACTTAGTCATGTTATATATCTATTTGCCGTCCCCGGCAACGGCGCCAGAAATGCTTGTTGACGGCTCCTAAGATATACTAACAAATCATCCCTGGCAACGGCGCCAAAAATGCTTGTTGGTATTTCTTATGCACCATTAACTAAACATCTCCAACTGATGTGTCAGAAATGCTTGTTAATGGTTCTATTGGATCACAGAGTGAGTTCCGCAAGCGCAAAGAGGTATCATTGTAGCATTTCCCCTTAAGAGTATTCCCAAGGGTGTCATCTATTTGATCCCAAAGGAAGGCGGGGTAGAGATATAACAATCATCAAGTGGAAAGGGTAGAAAGGTCTAGGTAAGAATCTAGTAAGCATGGATAAAATAATAGTGGAGGTAGTGTGACACACACAAAAGCTTTCAAGTCTAAGGGGGGTAAGAGGATCCTAGAATTTAGTTAAGGTTGAGAGTTATGGTGGTACTCCTACTATGCTCTATTGTACATATACATAGTCTAAACTAATTATTCATAAGCTAGATCAATAGTGAATACTTATGCTATGTGATTCAACACATCGGCATGGGCTTACCTCTAGCAATACTAGGGCGACTCCCACCAAGAGCCTGTGGCATAGCCAAACGTGGAGGATTACAAAGGACAAATAGGGCTGCCCCCACCTACTGCCTACCTCTTCAATCCGTGGGTCTACGAGACATCCAATGCTACTTAGCTATCCTAGCACCATACTAGCATATTAAGTTATTACCTTAAGAGCCTAGGCACAATCCATCCTAAGGCAATGAATTGAGTCATCATTGAACCAATGTTGATACACAACATAATTATCCATACTAACCTAGTTATGTTATAATTAATTAGACTATAGTGGGGGTCTATAGGTTCTATGATAATGAGATATGTTCATGATGACACATTCGTAGAAGCTATACCTTCTACATACATGGACTCCACAATCAAACAAGCAACGCTTTGCCCAAGTATATGTATAAGTAGAGACTAAAGATACCATATTTATTATGCATAAAGTCAGAAATACAAGAAATAATACATGAGCCATACCTTTCCCAATGTAGGATTGGGAAGAGAGAGACTCCTTACTCCTTTCCAATTTGGACTTGGGACTAGAGACTCTCCTCTCTACAACCTAACTCCTCTAATACTATGGATGATAGTGTATACAATAGAGATGAAGCTCAAGTGGTGTGTGTTGAAGTGAGGGGTAGGGGGTCCTATTTATACTAGTGTTAAGGTCGGTTCCCACCACCAAAAAGCGTGCAAATCAGTCACCATTGACTCCAGGGAGCCGGGAGGAGCCAACACGTGGAGGCTAAACGAGTTTGGTGCAGAGACCAAGTCGACCAACCCCTGGTTCGGCAGACCTGGTCATTGCACCGTTTCTCGTGTGCTTTCTCCAGGTGGCTGCCAGATGGGTCCCATTGATGTATATGGGTGATACACTATTGGATCTCCTCGGATACTTCTGTTTGTGGGCCATTTGATCCATGGGATGCCACGTGACGTCGCCTGATTTGCTGGGATGATATTTTATAGGATTGGTCCCTCTACATTTCCTTATTTCCTGCATAATATGTTGCATACACATATTTCTCCAAGTACAAGTGGAATTGGGATAGATAGAAAGGTGATGTGTGCAAGGAATGATCAATCCTTCACATAATTGAGTTAAATTGATGGATGGAATTGGTATATAACAGCCATCAATAGGTACTTACATGGAACTCAAGAATTTGGCATTTTTCTTCCTTCTTCCTCAACCATTACTTTGAAAGCTTTTTCGGATTCTGATTTTGGGGGTTATGCATCCTCATGGCTTAAATTGAGGGGGAGTTTTCAAACTTGAGAAGTCTATGTGTGAATCTGAAATTAATAATATGAGCATAGTATTTTGTACATATATGACTTTGTAATTCCTTTTAGATGCTGAAAGTTCTTACTACATTACTTGTGTTATAAATTTTGTAATTTTTGCCATGTCTAGTAATTGGAATAACTACATACACTAAATCTGGTCATGGTCGAACTTTCTTGCTGTTTTGAACTTGTTGCATGCTCACATGTGCTTTTAATCATAAAGAATTAATCAAGTAATCAACTCACATGTTGGATGATCCTGCGGTGGAGTTCACCATCTTGAAATCTCATAGAGCCCCTACCTGGCGTGCCAAATCTCAAAGTGTGCGATCGACACTTTCCCCGGTACTACTAGATCGTAGCCCGCGGATGATCTTGATTGGTTGGGGCGCGCGTTGAGATTACAAACAAGATGATCACACGAGAGATTTTATGTGGTTCGGGTTGCCTGAGCGTAACACCCTACTCCATGGGCAATGTGTTGTATGTCTAAATTCCAGTGGCCTAGTGAGCGTTTGAGCTTCCCCCCTTGTGTACTGTGCGGTGCAGCCCTTTTATAGTCTAAGGGCTGGCCGTTATAACACTTGCCCGACCTGACATGTGGCTGTGGCGTAATTAATAGCCTAATACACGATCTACGAGAATTAAGTGTGATTAACAGTGTGATAACGCGCCTCAATGACGACGTTACCCCTATTAGCAGCCCACTGATCGTGTCATTAATATAGCATTAATGACACATAATCATGTCTTGAAACTATTGCTTTAACTGTCCCTTGAAAGTTCGAGCCATTGGAGTTCTGTCAGTCTTCCGTTGAGGTCCTAGGTCTGGAGGCACGACACATGGCGGCTTCAGAGCTTCCCATCGTGGAAAGGCAGGTCTGGAGCCACTATACATGTGGCAGTATCGGAGCTTTCCTCTACTGGGGGTTAGGTTCGGGGTCACTGGACACGTGGCACGACCAGAGCTTCCCTATGGAAGAAGTTAGCTCCGGCCTTGTATTGCACGTGGCAATGCCGGAACTACCCAAACGAGGGAGGCGGGTCTAGTACTGTGCAACACGTGCGGCCTTCGAAGGTCTTGAACTTGGACTAGAGGAACTCCTTAGCATTTCTTGCGGTATCATGGGGTACCTAGTACGCAGGGTACTGACATGTGTGCTGTTATTTTTTTCATTTTGTGGAATAACATTAAGGGCACTTGGGCCGATGGGCTTACTGATTTTATTTTCCTCTTTATCGAACGATTAAGTTTTAGGTCTTTTCAGTCAATGGGCCAAGTTGTTTGGTGGGCTGTGCGCCTCATTCCATTTCCATTTATTGGAAATATTAAGTTTTGGGCTTTGTTCTCAAATTTTAGGTAGTGGGATCTTTAGTTATTTTCTGAATATTCAGAAAATGTTTATGGGCATTTTAATTAACTGGGACCCACTGAATTAATTTAATATGGCTGATAATAATTAAGTATTTTTTGGCAACATTTTTAGCAAATTTTATTGCATTTTTGCATAGTTTTTCGAAAATAAGTTAATTCTATATTAATTAATTTAATTGTGTTGTGGAATATTAATTGATTAAGAGAATTTTTATCCCCATTTTTGTGCTTGCGCTGATATTAAATGAAAAATATCATAGCAATTTGGTCGAGTAACCAAAGCGAAAGATAAATTGCTGTCAATTAAGTTGCATGGAATTTTATATTATTTAATGTCAATTAAGTTGCATGGAATTTTATTGAGTAACAAAAGCGAAAAATGTAATTTTATTATTCTTAAGTTATATTAGATGACTTTTTTAGTCGAGTAACCAAAGCAAAAGACACTAATAACATTTTCCTTCGAGTGAAGAAATTAAGTGCATAATAATTTGGTCGAGTAACCAAAGCAAAAGATAAATTACTATTTTTCAGTTGTTCTCAAATGTTGAGTTTTGGTCGAGTAACCAAAGTGAAACATAAAAATCAACAATTTTTAAAGATGTTTTGAATGTCATATTTGTCGGGATGACTGAAGATGACATTTCTACTTTACTAAATTGTTTTAGTTTATTCAGTGCATAGAAGATTTTGTCAAAGTAACCAAAGCGAAAGACAAAAAATTTCCTTTGTTTTCAGTAATTATGAAAGTTGTGTTTTTCATGTAGCCAACGTAAAAAGCAAATATAAGATTTAATTTCATGCATTCATATTGAAGTACTCTACTCAGATGGTTCCTCCATAATAAGTTTAACACTAAGTTTTATCTCGACCATAAAGTCTCTCAATGGAGAGAATTTCTACTCATGGTGAGATTGTACTCGGTTTTTTCATCCCAATATTTGTGATGGAGAATAAAAGAAATCTTTCATGGAAATGATGAAAGTTTAAGATAAGGATTATTGTGCATACGACATTGCTCGTATTAAGTGGGTCATTCAAACGAGAAATGTTTGTTAAGTGCTCCATTAATAAGGGCATCCAATGAGAAATCACTGAATGCAACACTGCTTTTGAGTACCTTCTTAAGATACATGATAGTTTACTAGCATCTATAAATATACAGTGAACACTCTTGTTAAGAGGCTTGTCACTCAGGAAAAACAATGGAGGTGTTGTGCATGAGCACATGCTTAGGATGGCGAACATAATCACTAAGCTTATAGATTTGAGACTAAAAGATAAGTTTTTAGTGCATCTTACACTCTTCTCACTTCCAAAAGAATTTTGAGAAATTCATCATCAATCAGAATACTAACTAAGAGCTATGAGATCACAAGAAATTAATCGTCATATGCATTCAAGATAGGAGCGCTGTTAAGTCTCTTAGGCAATTTGACATTGTCAAATACTTAATTGTATTAAGTATATGGAGGATCATAAAAGAGGGAAAATGGTCAGTAAAGTTATTGATGATCGCGAAGCAGAAGTACAAGCTATTTGTAACTCCCATTAAGTATTATGATATGGATTTGTACTTAATCTTCATAAAGTTATGTACCACCTTTAAGAGGAAATTGATTTTATTACCATGCTTGGGCTATTAAGTTTTGTTTGTCATTTTGACAAACTATCTTATTAAGTTTGCCCAATAAGATTGTGTCTTACATTTCACGAGATATACACATTGTCTTACCAAGAGTAAGTGGTAATCAAATTTTCTCTCATAGTAACTTAGTATTTAGTAAGCGCATAAGAATCGATTGTGAATTTTTTAAAAAAAATTATGGCACTTTTGTTAAGGCCATATTTCGTGGGGAGATTGAACATTCCATTTCAGAATCAAAGATTATTTCTACTAAAATCTTTTTGACTCAGATGAATGTGAAAATAATATTAAAGATTCGATTGTGAGGTGGAGTACCACGATCAGAATACTCCACTCAACTTAAGGACATAAGACCTCATCAAGTTGAGGCTTTCATGTTCAGATTAATTTGGTTAAGGACATAAGACCACATCAAGTTGAGGCTGTCATGTTATGATTAATTTTGGTAGCACAAACATAAAATAGTAAGATTTAATTATTCCAATTGCCATTCCATTGAATATTTGATAATATAATATTGTTTCCACTGTCATAACTCACACTAAGTATATGGGAAACAATATATGCTATGATCAGGGGGAGCATGGTAACACTCGAAAATATTCTTGAGGAGAAGTGGGTTTTTATCCACATCTATTATTCAAGAATCATTTCTTTTCGATACCTGTTGTTGTTGGGTTACTCACGATCTTCACTTTTGACACAACACCATTTTGTTAGTTCTTAATTCGTGGCACATATGTTAAGTTCGATTCCTGTTGCACAGGAACATTCTCATAATGTTAAGTTTTTAAGTTAGTCGTCACTCATGGTGAAGAACAACAATCATCCAAAATTAATTTATCGTGTGCTAGTAAGAGATATCATTATGAGATATGCATTCAATTGAAGGATGATTCTGCCTCATTTGAAGTAAGCATTAAAAAGTACTCATCGATACAAATGGCATCAAACCATGAAGAATTAATTGGGGATTAATCGTGCCATTAAAGTCTGAAACTAAAATGACAATCCTAATGGAGTAAAAATAGTAGGCCGTCAGAGGGTCTACGAGATTTAGAGTGACTCCAAAGGGAAAGTTAAATATTATAAAAATAGACTTGTGGCAGGAGACTTTACTAAGAGAGAAGGTGTTGATTGCGATCAGTCATTCACACATCTCTTAACTAAGTATTTATTCAGAATTATTATGACATTAGTGATCACATTATAATTTAAAATTACATCATATAGATGTAATAATGACAATTCTTAAATTGTAATCAATACAAGAACATTTACATGACGCAACCAAAATATTTGTCATGAAGAATAAGGAACATTTGAGATACTAGTTAAGAAGTGAAAGTGCATCTAGGCATACCCGTGGGTTTTGGATGACTGATGACGACAATTAAGAGACTAATGAGTTGAGCTGATCTTAAGCACAGGTGTGATGATTGAAATGAGACAAATCCCTCAAAAGGAAAAGGTTGAAATTGTCGTCAAAGACACAAGCATAGAAATTAGGGTTTCTATTGTGTTTAGTTTATACTAGCCGTATCATGTGAGAGGGTTGTGAATCATGTGCATTGATATCATAAAAGAGGGCTCAATATGGTGGTTGAGAGAAAAACCTAAGTGAGAAGCAAAAATGAGAGAAAACTCACTGAGGCTGGACTAGTCCGGTCAGCTAGAGTAGTCCATTTTGGGTCGGACTAAATATCTCTGTTCGAGTTCGAACTTGTCCGTATGGGTATGGACTAGTCCGTTCTTTCCTCGTGAGTAGATTTGGAGCTAAGTCCCGGGAGGCCAGACTTGTCCGCCATAGAGGTCAGACTAGTCAAGACCCCTAGTTTAGTCCATTTTGGGACGGACCAAAGCATTATGGATGAGTTCGGACTTGTCCATTTTGATACGGACTAGTCCGGTTAAGACTTAGTGTGAGATCTCAAGCCAAGTCCTGGGAGGCCGAACTTGTCCGCCCGTGGGGCCGCACTAGTTTGGGCCTATCCAATTTAGTCTGTTTTCAGCCAGACTACACCATTCTGTTCCATTTCATTCTAGTCCGTTATTCACCGGACTAGTCTGGGTTGCCATGACAGTTTGAAATTCAAACATTTGGCGCACACGTCATCTGTTTTGTCGATCGATGATGTGAAATTGTTGGTGGTCCCAAGAGGCCGGACTAGTCCGGGTTTAGGCTGTTTTCGACGGCTAGTTGCCGGGAACCCCTATAAAAAGAGGACCCCTGAACTCTATTTGAAAAATATGGAACCCTAGCGCGGCCACAACCAACCTAGAGCCGTCCAGAGCCTTCTACTTCACCTTCTAGCCCTCTAAGATCCAATCTTGAAGAGATTAGGGTTTGGGAAGGAGAGTGAAGGAAGATCATCGTGCTTTGTCTCTCCGTTTGATCTCTTGCACTTGTGTTGTGTTTTCTGGCCTGTGTGAGCTGATCTTCATGTGCTCCTTGCTAATGAGTAGGTTTAGGTCCGATCTTCCGAAAGGTAAGTCGATTGGAGTGGAGAACTCGACGTTGATGATCTGCGACACTCGAGCAGTTCGAATACCCCTGTAATCACTACACCACTGCTCCGTTGGTTATCAACTGTGTATCACACGCTTGACCTTGCCAAGAAGGCTAATCCCTGCAAGTGAACCAAGAATACAAGCAAGAACGTAGAAGACATGATCTGAAATTGAGATGTTCGGGTCTCACAAACCATAGAACGACAAAATTGTTATTCTAAGAAAAACCCACCAAATATGATCGGCGGCTGCAGTATTTAAAGGCCAGGGTTTGGCCTAAACACGATTAGACGTGTCCCTAATGGACTCTTACGGGATACAAGGCCCAAAGGCCCGATTCGGTGGTGCAGCACCGGACAGAAATCTGGACTCGACTTGTTTCGACGATTCCCAATGACCTCGGTGGAATTTTGAGGTGGGACCAGAACCATTGGAAAGTTTATCTTCTCCTCTTTCCGTGCATATGTAGAACTTCAAATATGGAGTTCGTATGCCCCCTGGGCATTGTTTTAAGGTGGACTACTCCTGAACTCCGAGTTCAACTCGAGTCCGAGTTGTAAACTGTTTCCATCAACTTGTGGACGTCCCAGCTGGTTCTCCACGCTCCCAAGGCCTCTTTCCTTCACTTGTTGATCTTCTACATTATTCCTAAGAACAATTAAATCATCACATAGCAACCTATTCTCAAACTCACATGCAAAAGATGTTAGGAGCGAATTCACCTGCTGATTTATTAACCGTGCCCGTGCTCTTGTGATTGGTCCATGCATTTCAATGTGTGTCTCCGCTGTTGTGATGTCCTCATCATCCCCCCTCTTGAATTGGAGTCGTCCTCAACTCAAGTTCATCTTCTTCTCCCAAGTACGGTCGCAAATCTGGAATGTTAAATTTAGGACTAACCCCATAATCGGGAGGCAATTCAAGCTTATATGAATTATCATCAATCTTTTCAACAATCTTAAAAGGACCAGCAGCTCGTGGCATAAGTTTAGATTTTCTCATGTCGGGGAATCGCTCTTCTCTCAAATGTAACCACACCAAATCACCCGGTTCAAGTTTTACTTCTTTTCTACCTTTACTACCTGCAATATATACTTCTCATTCATCATTTCAATATTTTTCTTTGTAGTTTCATGCATCTTAAGAATGAATTCAGATCATTGTGTAGCATCAAAACTTATAGTTTCAGAAGGAGGCAAAGGTAGTAAATCAATAGGAGCACGGGGATTGAAACCATACACTACCTAGAATGGACTTACCTTTGTCATGGAGTGAATGGATCTATTGTAAGCAAATTCTATATGTGGTAAACACTCCTCCCACAACTTCAAATTTGTTTTCAAGACAGCCCGCAACATAGTAGATAAAGTACGATTAACTACCTCAGTTTGTCCTTCCGTTTGTGGGTGACATGTAGTTGAAAACAGCAACTTGGTTCCCAATTTATACCACAAAGTTCTCCAAAAATGACTTAAAAATTTTGCATCATGATCAGAAACAATGGTATTTGGCACACCATGTAAACGAACAATTTCCATCATAAATAAATCAGCAATGTGTGAGGCATTATCATTCTTATGACAAGGTATAAAGTGTGCCATTTTGGAGAAACGATCAACAACTACAAAAATACTATCGCTCCCCCTCTTAGTCCTAGGCAATCCCGAAATAAAGTCCATAGAAATATCCTCCCAAGGTACACTAGGAATAGGAAGAGGCATATAAAGACCATGTGGGTTAAGGCGAGACTTAGTTTTATTGCAAGTAGTATATCTTGACACGTAGCGCTCGACATCACGCCTCATCTTTGGCCAAAATAAGTGTGTGGACAGCACGTCTTTAGTTTTCTTCACCCCAAAATGTCCCATCAAAACTCCTCCATGTGCTTCCTGCAAAAGTAATAGGCGAATGGAGCTAGCTGGAACACATAGCTTGTTAGCACGATAGAGGATACCCTCTCGCAGCACATATTTATTCCAAGTTCTCCATTCTCTACAATTTTCAAAAGCTTCTTTGAAGTCCAAATCAGTAGGATATAATGCATTTATTTTTTCCAAACCAAAGATTTTATGGTCAAGTTGGGACAACATGGTATAACGCGTAGATAATGCATCGGCAATGACATTTTCCTTCCCTTTCCTATGCTTAATTATGTATGGAAACGACTCTGTGAACTCAATCCATTTAGCATGTCGTTTATTCAGATGGGTTTGACACTTAAGATACTTCAATGATTTATGATCGGAATGTATGACAAACTCCTTAGACCAAAGATAATGTTGCCAAGTTTGTAATACTCGCACTAAGGCATACAATTTCTTATCATAAGTGGAATAATTCAGAGAAGGACCATGAAGTTTTTCACTAAAGAAAACAACGGGTTTACCTCCTTGTATGAGAACACCTCCAATACCAATGCCGCTTTCATCGCATTCTAGCTCAAAGGTCTTGTCAAAATTAGGAAGTTGTAGCAATGGTGCTTGTGTAAGCTTCAATTTGAGAGCATCAAAAGCTTGTTGCTGCTGTTCGCCCCATCGAAATAGCACTCCCTTCTTCGTTAGCTCATGTAGAGGTGCTGCAATGGTGCTGAAATCCCATACAAAACGCCGATAAAAACCTGCAAGTCCAAGAAAACTACAAACCCGCGTGACGGTTGTTGGGGCTGGCCAGCTAGTGATCGCTTCAATTTTTGCCTCATCCATCTCAATTCCCTGCGAGGAAACGACATAGCCAAGAAACGAGACTCGATTGGTGCAAAAGACGCACTTTTCGAGGTTACCGAACAAACGTGCATCTCTCAAAACAGTAAAAACAGCACGTAAATGATCAAGATGTTCATCATATGACTTGCTGTAAATGAGGATATCATCAAAGTAAACCACCACAAATTGTCCAATGAAAGCACGTAAAACCTCGCTCATTAAACACATAAAGGTGTTGGGTGCATTAGTTAAACCAAAAGGCATGACTAACCACTCATAAAGTCCAAACTTGGTTTTAAATGCAGTTTTTCATTCAGCTCCTAGTGCCATTCTAATTTGGTGGTAACCACTACGCAAGTCAATTTTTGTGAAGATGATAGCACCACTCAATTCATCAAGCATGTCATCTTAGCGAGGAATAGGATAACAATATCGAATGGTGATGTTATTAATCGCTCGACAATCAACACACATGCGCCAACTACCATCTTTCTTAGGAACCAAAAGAACAGGAACGGAACAAGGGCTAAGGCTTTCACGAATGTACCCACGGTCCAAAAGATCTTGGACTTGTCGCTGAATTTCCTTAGTTTCCTGTGGATTCGCCCTATATGCTGCACGATTTGGCAAACTTGCTCCTGGAATCAAATCGATCTTGTGTTCAATGCCTCTCATCGGTGGTAAACCAGGGGGTATCCCGGAGGGAAACACATCCTCAAACTCCTGCAAAAGGTTAGCAATGGCAAGGGGCAATGCAATAGACAATTCATGAAGTGAAAACATGGCTTCTTTGCATCCTAAAGCATAGCACATCCCCTTAGCATCGAATGAATCAGCAAGGTCAGATTTAGTTGCAAGCAACGATGGTGATTTTAACTTAATGACTTGCTGTTTTTCAGATACTAATTTTGTTGCTTTGCCCTCACGAATTTTACTCTTCTCAAAATGCACAATTTCAGCAGGAGTCATGGGGAGCAAAGTGATTTTATTTGCCTTATGCATGAGAGTATATTTATTAGTTTATCATGATGAATAGCTTCTGTATCAAATTCCCAAGGACGACACAATAAAAGAGAACAAGCATCCATAGGAACGACATCAAAATCAGCAAAATCATGGTAAGAACCAATTGAAAAATGTATTCTCGCTGTTTGTGTTACCCGAACCTTACCTCTGTTGTTGAACCATTGAATGTGGTACTGATGAGGGTGTGCTCTTGTTGTCGAACCAAGTTTTTTGACGACGTCCATGTTCACCAAGTTATTGCAGCTACCTCCTTCAATTATAGTGTGTACACGACAGTCCTTGACGATGAGAAACATGTGGAAGAGGTCGTGTCGTTGTAGCTTGTCGTCGGTCTCCACTTTGGAGCTCAGGGGACGTTGCACGATGATGCTCATATAGTTCTCCGTCGCCGCTATACCAAGTACCTCTTCTTCGGTGTGTTCGTCATTTGGATCTGTAAAGTCAGTAGCAAGAGAATATTCATCTTCAACATCTGAAGTACTATCATACCCGCCATCGTCGCGTGCTATGTATACTCGTTTGCTCAGGCAATCTCTCATCATATGACCAAGTCCCTGGAAGCACTGACACTTAATGTCGGAAGTACGACTCATAGAAGGAGTGGACGATGAAGGCTTGATTGATATCGCCTTGCTGCCCTCCGGCATGCGAGAAGGTGGAGTAGCAGGTATAGTTCGTTGGCCGCCATTGGATGGTATAGTCGCTGCACGGGGGTCAAAGATGGTGCTGTTTTGGATGGTGTAGACGTCGAACGGGGCGTGAAGTTGCTCCTCGTGCGTTGTTGCTATTGTTGTCGGTCCTGCAATTCTTTTTCTACCAACATAGCAAGCTGAAACAATCTATTAGTAGTATTATATTCCTTGTAATCAACAATGTCCTGAATTTCACGCCTCAACCCCCCATAAAAACAAGCTATTTTGTCATCCATGTCCTCTACTACCCCACAACGCAACATACCCTTTTGTAACTCTTGATAATACTCCTCTACGAACATGTTATCTTGGTCTAAGCGCTGCAATTTTTGCAAAGGTTACACTGAAAAGATGGAGGAACAAGTCAAACACGCATAGTTTCCTTTAATCTATCCCAGGTTGGAGAATCAGTTCTAGTTTTAACAAGTTCATTCCACCATATGATAGCAAAGTCCTTAAACTCACTAATGGCTTGGCGAACTCTATGTTGTTCAGGAACAAGATGTGCATTAAATTTTTGCTCTACTGTCATATCCCAATCAAGATAAGCCTTAGCATCATAAGCACCAGAAAAAGAGGGTATAGTAAATTTCACTTTAGCAAAAGGATCATCAGGAGGATGATTATAATTGTTATGATGATTATTACCTCCCATACCTCCACGATAAAGTGGTAGTCATGGCTGATTGTTGTGATCTTTCATATCATCATAAGCATTGTCTTCATGTCTTCCAGTGAGAGGCAACTGAGCCAAAAGTATTCATCCGAAGAGCAAGGTCATCAAGTTGGCAAGTCAAGTTCGCCAATGACTCCTCCGTTGCTGCATTGTATTTGGTGAACATATCTATCATGGTCTTCATCATATCACGTAACTCAGCATGTTGAACACATTCTCATCATTGTCTTCTCCTGCCATTGTTAGTAGGAAACAAAAGACAACAAAAATATGTTATCCCTATCAACTACAGTGACAATGTGAAAGGTGGAAGAAAACATTCTCTCTCGCTCAAGCGTCTTACCACGCTCTTACAAGTGTTCTTACCAACACAGCAGGTGGTGTGGACGCTGAGATGAACCGATGAAGCGTGGGGTGATTGCAAGTTACATGTTATGCTCAAGAGAAAGCTGGAGCTTGGATAGCACAATATGGTGGCTAATAAGCAGAAAATTGTTAACAGGTAAACAAAGTTGAATAAGTATTCAATGTAGGGAACTGTTGTTGGTCAACCAAGTGTTCTAGGGCCTAGCACAATACAAGGAAGTAGCAAGGCAATAGGAAGACATAATGATATAACCAACAATCACAACACAAGTAGTATAGTCCAATTGCTTTAATATGCGTGCTCTTCACTATTTTTTTCTTTTTTGTAATATTTTTTGATATTTTTTCTGTACTCAGGAGCACAATGATAGAAAGCACACAAATTTGCATCTCAATTGGATGTAATATGCGGCCTATGGAAAATCAAGAAGATTCTTTAAAATTCGTGCTCAAACTTTGGAGGCCGGATAGCCTATATTCTGAGGGGAATTTGGGCAATCTAGTTTCACCGAATGCAGCTATGCTGCGGAAAATCAGATGCAAAATTTGGCGTAGATGAATTTGAAAAAAAATCGCCCGATTTCGAGTTCGTATGCAAAAGTTATGGCCGTTTTAAGGTAGGATGTCCGAGTTATGATTTTTGGATGTTGATTCCAACTCGGTTTGAGAACAGAACTCGCAATTGGATATGAAAACGATTGGGAATTTGCACAGCAACTAAAGGGGTGGTGTGTGATGGTTCAAGGATGAGTGGCACAAAGGTTTGTCACCTAATCTAGGGCAGGCAATGCGGGAGTTCATGCAAGGCGGCTAGCTAGGGCAAACCGATGAACGTGGTGGATCAGTTTGTTATTTAGGGATTGTGGAATAGCTGTCGAATAGCAACAAAACAATGATGAAACACGATAACTAGGTCCCAAAACACAAAGCTAAACCAACAACAAGACTCGACCACACGAATGCAAACTCAACAATGCAAATTGAAAAATGAAACTGCAGGCACTATAGTCTAGGAAGCGGTAAAAACGATCTAATTTTTTTGTGACTTTTTTGTGGACTCTCGGTACGAAACAAAATCGATCTAATGGAAGGAAAACAAAGATACCTCACGGGCAACCTGGAAATCTGATACTAATTGATGAGTAGGTTTAGGTCTGATCTTCCAAAAGGTAAGTCGATTGGAGTGGAGAACTCGACATTGATGATCCCCAGCACTCGAGCAGTTCGAATACCCTTGCAATCACTACACCACTGCTCCGTTGGTTATCAACCATGCGGCACACTCCTGACCTCGCCAAGAAGGCTAATCCCTGCAAGTGAACCGAGAACAAAAGCAAGAACGTAGAAGACACGATCTGAAATTGAGAAGTTGGGGTCTCATAAACCGTAGAACGGCAAAATTGTTATTCTAAGCAAAACCCACCAAATATGACCGGCGGCTGCGGTATTTAAAGGCTATCTTTTGGCCAAAACACAATTAGATGTGTCCCTAATGGACTCTTATGGGATACAAGGCCCAAAGGCCCGATTCGGTGGCACAGCACCAGACAGAAATCTGGACTCGAGTTGTTTAGACGATTCCCAATGACCCCGGAGGAATTTTGAGGTGGGACCAGAACCACTGGAAAGTTTATATTCTCTTCTTTCCGTGCATATGTAGAACGTCTAAAACGGAGTCCGTATGCCTCCTGGGCGTTGTTTTAAGGTGGACTGCTCCTGAACTCCGAGTTGAACTCAAGTCCGAGTTGTAAACTGTTTCCATCAACTTGTGGACGTCCCAGCTGGTTCTCCACGCTCCCAAGGCCTCTTTCCTTCACTTGTAGATCTTCTCAATTATTCCTAATAACAATTAAATCATCACATAGCAATCTATTCTCAAACTCACATGCAAAAGAAGTAGGAGCGAATTCACCTACTGATTTATTAACCGTGCTCGTGCTCTTGTGATTGGTCCTTGCATTTCAATGTGTGTCTCCGCTGTTGTGATGTCCTGATCACTTGCTGTATTGATTCGTGGGAGCCTCAACTTGTGAGCGATCCCAAGAAACTTGGTGATTACCCTTGATATAGTGGAAACCAAGCCGACCATTGTGGTGGCTTGGTGAGAAGAGGGTCAAGTGAGACTCGGTCCTTGTGTGGACATCTCAAAGTGGATGTAGGATTCTTCGTGGAGCTGAACCACAAGATAAATCTTGTCTCACTTCTCACTTTACTTCTCGTAATCACTAGAATTGTTTTTAGGGTTCTTATCATTCTTTATATTGATCATCTTGAAAGCTTGCAACATAATTGCTTTCATTGGTTAATCTAAGTTTTACTAGGTTGCTAGATATTGTATCTTTCATTTGTGAACTTAAATTTCGCAAATCACTTATAGAAATCAAGTTTGTAGGTTTTAACCCTGAGCTGAGCGGACTAGTCCGGCCCTGACCAGACAAGTCTGGTTTAGCAATTTAATATTTTTTGATTAAATGATTTCAAGTCATATTGCATATTCACTCCTCTCTAGGCGACTTTCAATTGGTATCAAAGCAGGTTTCTCCACAAAAAGTCTAACAACTCAGAGAGGAAATGGTCAGAAGGGGTGACAAAAAAGTCCCGGTGATCGTTGATGACACCAAGACGAAGAATGTTGATGTTCTTCAAGATGATCTAAATGACGACGAGGAAGTTCGTCTACTCAAGGCGCGGCTTCGTGAGAAGCTCAATGTAACAAAGAAGGAGATCAAGCCGATCAGTCCAACCAACATCGATATGTGAGTAGTTCACAAGACTGCTCCCGATATCCTTACAATTATGAGTGATTAACTGCAAGCAATCATTACTTCGGTATCCTTACAATTATGAGCGATTAACTGCAAGCAATCATTACTTATCTATTCCTATTGGCAAACCCCCTCAATTTGATGGAAATGACTACTCTATGTGGAAGCATAATATGAAGATGCATCTCATTTCCTTAAACCCTAGTTTGTGGCAAATTGTCTTGACAGGTGTGCATCTTCCCAAGAATGAGGAAGACATTACTCCACAGCAAGCCGTCCTCCTCCATCGCAATGCTCAAGTGGTTGGAGTAATCACCTCCACATTGACTCGACAGGAGTTCAACAGCATTGAAGGATTGGAGGTGGCCAAGGAAATATGGAACACCATCAAGACGGCTCATGAGGGCAACCGGGTCATACAGGAGGCAAAGATCGAGATGATTGAAGGAGAACATGGAAGGTTCACTATCATGGATGGTGAGTCTCCCCAAGAAATGTATAACTGCCTCAAGACCCTCATCAACAAGAGATGATCTTATGGAAGTACCTGGTGGACCGACCATGAATTGGTAAATAAGATGATTTGACCATTCATGCCTCTAAATGTCACTCTTTGCTCACTAATTCATGAGAGTCCAGGATTCCACAAGATGACTCCCTAAGAAGTACTAGGAAGGATCATCAATCATGAAATTATGGAGCAAGAAGCCATGTTCTACAATGACCTTCAAAAACGCTCCTCCTCCAAGAAGAGAGATGTTGCATTCAAGGCAACATCCTCAAGATCTCAAGAAAATGAAGAGAGTGATAAATAGAGTCCTAACACTGATGAAGAAGAGGCACTCTTCATCAAAGACTTCAAGTGGATGATGAGGAGAAGAAGGGAGAGCTACCATCGTGAAGGCAAAAGTAATGACAAGCCCAAGACAAGATCAAAGAGGGCTTGCTACAATTGTGGGGAGTACGACCACTTCATTGTGGATTTCCCACATGAAGAAAACAAGAAGAAGAAGGAGGGCAAGTCCAAAGAGAAGAAGTACTTCAAGAAGAAGAAGCAACTGGGATAATCCCACCTTGTGAAGGAGTGGGATTCAAATGAAGAATCTTCCTTCGACGAAGAAGAAAAAATAGCAACTATTGCTATGAAGAAGATAACCATGGAGAACAAGCACTTCCCCAACTTGGAGAACTCAAGGCAAACTTGCCTCATGGCCAAGGAGGGAAGAAAGAAGGTTGAATATAAATCGTCTTCTTCAATTTCTTCGCATGATGATTTTGATAGTAGTAGTAAAAATGAACATATGCTTAAAGATATGAGTAAGAGCACAATGAAAAGGTTTAAGTTGTTGACGGATGAGATATTTGAGAAGGAAGAGCTCATTAATCGTCAAGAGGATATGCTCATCCAACAAAAGGAGAGATGTCAAGAGTTTGAGGAGCTCTTGGAGCTTGAAAGAGAGAGAAGCGATGCACTTGAGCGTGAACTCGCTTTGAGCAAGGAAACTTGCTCAAACCCTGAGAAAACTACAATTGTGCTAAAATATGAACTTGTTAGCTTGACAAAAGTTAACAAGATCCTTGAAACAAAAGTGGAGTCTCTCAAGGTCAAAGCACCTTCTTTCTATAAAATCCCACCTTCCACAAATATAAAACTCGAAACAACTAAACCTTGCAAATGCTCTAACTTGATTCTAAAACTTAAATATGAGCTTAAGTTTGCACAAAACAACCAAGCACTGAAAGGTTTCATTTTTGACAAGGAGAAGATGGCATATGCACGTAGTGCATACACCAAAACTAGACATCCTTTTGTCAAAGATGGTCTTGGCTATTCTAGGAAGAGGAGGCAAAATGCCAAAACTCCCAAAAGTGGCAAAGAATTGATTGTTTTTGTTAAAAGAGGTTCACACAACAACAACAAAGAAAAGAACAACACTACAACCCCTAACATGCCTAAGAAAGAACCTCATCCATTGTTCCATGATTTTGATGCTTCATATGTGTTATTAAGGAACAAGTTTGGTAAAGCTTATGCTAGGTATGTTGGACCACACTGCAAGAGTCCTAAACCTTGTGTGTGGGTGCCCATGTGCCTCTTGACTAACATCAAAGGACCCAACACCGCTTGGGTATCTAAAGCCAAGGCTTAAATCCTTTTTGTAGGCATACTCCTCCGGTAGAACCAATTGGGTTCTTGATAGTGGATGCACTAATCATATGACCGGAGAGAAGATGATGTTTGTAGAGTATGAGGAAAATGAAGATCCAAGTGAAGGAATCTATTTTGAGGACAATAGCCAAGAAAAAAATCCTTGGCACTGCTAAAATTGTTATATGCCCTAATCATACTCTTTGAAATGTTTACATGTTGATTCACTTGATTATAACCTCTTGTCCATATCACAACTATGTGACAAAGGTTATAATTGTTTATTCACTAATGACGGTGTGACCGTCACAAGGAGAAGCAATGACTCAATTGATTTTAAGGGTGTACTCAAGGGAAAGATCTATCTTGTGGATTTCTTTGCGGATAAAGCCCAACTTGATACGTGCTTAATTGGAAAAACTAACATGGGATGACTTTGGCATAGAAGGCTAGACCATGCTGGGATGAGGAATTTAAAAAACTCTTTAAGGGCGAGGACATCCGAGGTTTGACGAATGTTGTGTTTGAAAAAGATAGACCATGTAGCGCATGCCAAGCCAAAAAGCAAGTTGGAGCCCAACATCCATCCAAGAACATCATGATGACAACAAGACCATTGGAGCTTCTACACATGGATCTCTTCGGTCCAATTGCCTACATAAGCATTGGCGGTAACAAATATGGTCTTGTAATTGTTGATGACTTTTCACGTCTTACTTGGGTGTTTTTTCTGCATGATAAAAGTGAGAATCAAGGTGTCTTCAAGAAGTTCTTGAGGAGAGCTCAAAATGAGTTCTCCTTGAGGATCAAGACTATAAGGAGTGATAATGGCACCGAATTCGAGAACACTCAATTTGAAGAATTCTTGGATGAAGGAGGCATCAGACATGAATTCTCTACCACCAACCCCCCTAAAGAAAATGGAGTGGCCGAAGGGAAGAATAGAACTCTAATTGAGATGTCAAGAACCATGCTTGATGAGTACAAGACGTTGGACCAGTTTTGGGCGGAAGCGGTTAACACCACTTGCCATACCATAAACCAGTTGTACCTTCACCGTATCTTGAAGTAGACGTCTTATGCGATCCTAACCAGTAACAAACCCAACTTTTCTTACTTTCGTGTTTTTCGAAGTGAATGATATATTCTTAACAATAAGCCTAGAACTTTGAAGTTTGCTTCTAAGTCCGATGAGGGTTTCTTGCTTGGTTATGACTCAAACACTTACGCCTATCATGTCTTCAACAAATCTTCCGGAATTGTTGAAGTAGCACGTGACGTAGTGTTTGAAGAAACTAATGGCTCCCAAGTGGAGCAAGTTTGATTGTCATGTGCTAGATAAATAAGAAGCTCCAAAAATGGTGATAGGAAGGATGACACTTGGAGACATTCGAGCACAAGAACAATCTCAAGACCCAAGTGATCATCCCATGCACCAAGCAAGCTCTTCCTAAAACAATCAAGCTTAAGAACCCCCAAGATGCGCTCCAAGAAGATGAAAATGGAGGCATCAATCAAGGGGGTTGCAAAGAAAATGAGGAAGATGAAGATGAAGACCCAAGACCCAAAGCACCTCACCCAATAGTGCATCAAAGTGTTCAATGGGACCATCCCATTGACAACATCCTTGGAGACATCTCCAAGGGGGTAACTACTCGATCTCGTGTTGCAAACTTTTGTGAACATTACTCTTTTGTTTCTTATTTAGAGCCTCGCAAAGTTGAAGAAGCACTACGAGATCTGGATTGGGTGATGGCCATGCAAGAAGAGCTCAACAACTTTGAAAGAAATCAAGTGTGGGAGCTAGTGAAGAGGCCTAATGCGAATGTTGTGAGCACCAAGTGGGTGTTCCGCAACAAGCAAGATGAACACGGGGTGGTTACAAGGAACAAAGCAAGACTTGTGGCCAAAGGTTATTCACAAGTTGAAGGTTTGGATTTTGATGAATCATTTGCTCCTGTAGCTAGGCTTGAATCAATTTGTATATTACTTGCATTTGCTACTCACCATGATTTTAGGCTATACCAAATAGACGTCAAGGGTGCATTCCTTAATGGTCCACTCAAAGAAGAGGTGTATGTGGGGCAACCACCCGGTTTTGAAGATCAAGATTTCCCAAACCATGTCTACAAATTGCGTAAGGCTCTCTATGGCCTCAAACAAGCTCCCAGAGCTTGGTATGAGTGCCTTAGAGATTTCTTAACTCAAAACGGTTTCAAAGGAAGGATGAATATACTTTGTTAACTAAGGATTTAAATGATGATTTGTTTCTTTTCCAACTATATGTCGATGACATTATATTTGGTTTTACTGACAAAGCTTTTTTTGATGAATTTTCAAAGATAATGACTGAAAGGTTTGAGATGTCCATGATGGGGGAGTTTAAGTTCTTACTAGGTTTTCAAGTGAAGCAACTCAAGGAAGGCACATTCATCAGTCAAACAAAGTAAACACAAGATATACTCAAGAAGTTTGACATGGACAAAGCCAAACCCATCAAGACTCCAATGGGAACCAATGGTCATCTCGATCTTAATGAAGATGGTCCTTGTGTGGACCAAAAGGTATATCGCTCCATGATAGGTTCATTGCTTTACTTATGTGCATCTAGGCCTGATATCATGCTTAGTGTTTCTATTTGTGCTCGATTTCAAGCCGCTCCTAAGGTGTGTCATTTGACCACCGTTAAAAGAATTCTTAGATATTTGGTTCACACACCAAGCCTAGGACTTTGGTACCCCAAGGGCTCTAAGTTCAACCTCATTGGATATTCTGATGCGGAATATGCGGGGTGCAAAGTTGATAGAAAGAGTACCTCCAGAACTTGTCAATTCCTTGGTAGATCCCTGGTGTCTTGGTCCTCAAAGAAACAAAACTCCATTTCTCTTTCCACAGCCGAAGTGGAGTATGTCACCATCGGAAGTTGTTGTGCACAAGTTCTTTAATTGCAACAAACTCTTAGGGAATACGGCATAAACTTGCGCCATATCCCCCTACTATGTGACAAGGAGAGTGCCATCAAAATAGCCCACAATCCACACTCAAGGACCAAACACATCGATATTTGCCACCAATTCTTGAAAGATCACTCCATCAAAGGAGACATAGCAATTTCCCATGTGAGAACCAAAAATCAATTCGCCATTATTTTCACCAAGCCCCTAGATGAGAAAAGATTTTGTGAACTTAGGAGTGAGCTTAATATCTTAGATTCTCGAAATGTGGCTTGAGTCTTGCACATCTGATTGTTACATGTATTTGCTTCAAAATTCATACATATTTGCTAAAAACTCATTTTCCTCAATTTTCTACAAAACTATTTCAAATTATTGAATCTTTGTAAATTATAGTCATAGTTTGATTGTTGATTGCTTACTGACCATGTTTACAAAGATCTTTTGTGAAAATATAGTCCAAAAGGATCAAATCTCTGTTGAAAACTCAATGTATATGAGTTTTCAGCCTTTGAACCGGACTAGTCCAGCTGAACACATTAGTCTGAACCCTGTCCGCTGGTCAGACAAATCCATGTCTCTAACCGGACTAGTTCGGCCTCTGGGGACTTAAACTCCCTAGGAACCCCTCGAACGGTCACTTCTCTTCAAAACACTCTCTCTCCTAAAAAACACGAAAACCGCCCCCAAATCGGCAAGTTTCACTTCCCTCCACCAAAAATCGTTTTCAATCCATGGATTGAAGCCCTAAGGTGCGTGGGAAATCGTCACCAAGCATCCAAGGCCGATTCTCATCCACATTTCATTGATTTGAAGACTTGAAGAGGTATTTTTGGTCTAACCCTAAATCCTCCAAATTTCAATTCTTTTAGGTCATTTGATGGAACCCTCTTCACAAAAGTTGTTATATATGTCATTGTGATTCCATACCTCGAATATTGTGGCTAGATCTGTAGATTTTGCAAAAATCCTCAAGATTAGGGTTCCTGCTGTGTAAATCGAACTAGTCCAGCCACAGGGTGGACAAGTCCGAATTACACTGTGATAACCCTAACTTTGATCATTTTTTGTGAATTCTAACGCAACATTCTACTTCTTTGGACTCATATACTCTCTTTGTGCGCCACTTCTTAGGGACAATGTTGGACCACGACTACTCCCCTCTCTCTGATCCTGAGGCCGAGGCAGGAAGGCAAGAAGCCCATCATCGTGCTTGCAAGGAGCGCGATCTTGCCATTGCCTACCTTGAATCCCAGTTGCAAGCAAGAAATGCGAAGAAGAAGCAAAGGGAGGTGCACAACTTAGCTGCAGCCGAGGCAGCCCCAAAGAAGAAGAAGAGACTTGTCACCATGGGAGAGAAGACAAGGACTCAGGAGGCTCGGGGATCCAAGGATAAGGGAAAGGCGCTAGTGGATGATGCGCCTAAGAAAAGGGCTATGGTAGCTAAGAAATCGGCAAGCAAAGCCAAGAAGGGAAAGGGACCCTCTCAACCTATAGGGTCCTTATGAATGTCTTCTCTCGGTAGGAACCCCAATTGCCAAGCTGCTTTCGAAGCTAGCATTTTCAAAGGCAAAGGAGCTGAAAAGGCAAGGAAGTTATGGATGGTCAACATGTATCAACAGGATAGACACACCGTCGACCCTTGGTTTTGGTGTGACTTCCACTATGACTACTACCGAACTATCTACATGACAAAGCAAACACCGGTGACGGATGCCCAATAGATCGATTGGGACTACATGGCACAAAAGAATCATGCCGCATTCAATGTCATGATTGAAGCTGTTGAGCGACATGGTTTAAAGAAGCTTATGGCTTTCCAATATGCTTGGAATGTGGAAGTCATAGTGCAGTTCTACTGTACAGTCCACTTCCACACCGATGGAGATCGTCGGATCACATGGATGATCCATGGAGAGCAATATTCTACTAGCTATTGGGAATTCGCTCAGTTTCTTGACTTGGAAGATCAACTTGAGAATGAGATCATCATTTCCATCCTCAAGCCAGTTGATCGAGATGTGTTATACTACATGTATCGAATTCATGCAGTCTATGAGGCCGAGCACATTCGCAACATCAAACCCTTCTATAGTGTCCTCAACCGTGTGCTCCAGAAGACAATAGCCCCCATAGATGGAGATGCGGGTATCATTCAAGGAAATTTGAGACACTTAATGGTGCTCATTGATGGATATGTCCGTTTCAACATTGTGGACTACATCTTTAATGACATCTTCAACATCTCTCACACACCCAACCGATCATGTGGTTATGCTACTTACATTATGTTCATGATTGAGAAGGTCTTCGGGCTAACTTTCCAAAAGGACATCATTCATAGAAGACTCCGTCCACAAATCCGTCCACCGGAGCCAGCTGCACCTCAAAGGAAGAACGCGGATCCTCCTGCTTCATCCTCTCACTTCATGCCTTCTCCACCTCCACCTCCTCCTCCATCACATTAAGGAAGTGGCTTCTTCAAGTGCCTCAAGGCAATTTTTGCCTCTTGCCAGAAGGTGGAAGTTCGGCAATGTCACATGGAGCATCGCCAAGATAAATATCTCAAGGAGATGTGCGACAAGCTCGAAGTCTCCATGTCTACTGTCACGGAGAATGATGGAGAGATGACTCCATTCCCGGAGTTCACTGCCAATGAACTAGCTCAATTTGGTGATGTTAGCACCTCCACAGCGGCTCCATCCGAGGAAGAAGGCGTTGATGACGATGCAAATGATTCGGAGGCCACAGAGAGCGATAGTAAGCGACACTAAGGCAGAGATGATGACAACGACGATGACGATGATGAATAGTATATCGTAGGGCTCGCCTTCTCTCTTTTTCTTTTTGGTGTCTTCAAGCCAAAGGGGGAGAGATTGGAAGGGGGTACTTAGAGAGCTTTTATGTCGTTGTCTCTTTTGATCCCTTAATTGGACATGTATTATGGTTTTAAAACTCTTGCATTTCAATTTATGTAAGACCCAATCTATGTTTTACATGCGCTATGCTTAATTGTGATGCTATGCTTGACATAACTTGTTTATCTCGCATATTTATTTTCTTATCATAACTTATGAGCACATCACCTAGGAACCCCATAGTAACATGTATATGTATGATAACTCTCTCAATTTTTCTTACTATTGATGCATATATTGAGGGGGAGTTATTTATACAAATACATGTTATGAAAATAAATTAGTATCATTTTTGTTGAAGCTTAATGTGTGTTGACGGCCCTTAAGTGCCATATTTAGAATATCAATTCACCTCATAATGGGCACAAAAGAGAAACACAACGTAGTGGTAGGGTTAAGAACTAACCAATTCCACAAGTGGTAGTGTTTATTTGTATGCAGGTGAATTCAGACTCAAAATACCAAGCCATGCAAGGAGTAATCCATAAAATAGGGTTTCGACAAATAAAGCGACACTACATGTCATCACATGGATCAAATGGCCCACAAACAGAAGTATCTGAGGCCATCCAATGGTGTAGCACCCATATAATGGGATGGGACCCACCAAGCAGAGACCTGGAGAAAGCGCAACCCCAATAGGGCCAAGACAAGGTCGGCTGACCCCCCTAGTCGGCCGACTAGGTCATGGCGCCAATTGCGGTCAGACGCCGCGTGTTGGCTCCTCCCGGCTTGAAGAGGTCATGGGTGACTGATTCGCGCATTTGGTGGCGGGAACCGACTCTTCCCCCCTATAAATAGAACCCCACACCTCACTTCACACACACACACCAAAAGTTGAGAATAGAACATCACTCCAAAGGTTTAGAGTAGTCCTAGAGGCTGCCAAGTAGAAGGAGAGTGTGGTGAAAAGTTTGGGAAAAGGAGGCTTGGGCTTGTCAAGTCCTTCTTCTACATTTGTACCGCTACAAAGGTGTTATTCAAATCAAGTAAGCCTTTTTGAATTCAATTCAAGTTTGATTCTCAATTCATAGTAGTTTGCACAAGTAGTTACTTGTGGGTTCATTGCTTTAATTAATTAGAGGCTCTAGTTGTAGCTTTATGTTTGAAACAACTAGAGTTGTGATTTAGAACGTAAGTGTGGTGCTTAGGTTAGAAATCACCAGTGAGTGAATATCTCATAGACCCACGGATTGAAGAGGTAGGCAGTAGGTGGTGATAGCCCTATCTGTCCTTTGTAATCCTCCATGTTCGGCTGTGCCGTAGGCTCTTGGCGGGAGTCACCTAGTGTTGCTAGGGGTAAACCCGTACCCGAAGCAAGCAGCTACCACAATTTTCTTTGAATTAGAATCAATACTTTGAATTCCTCTCTCTTCCTTGCCTACGAAACAAATAAGAGGCCTTGGGTGGATTAGTTTGTAAGATTACAACACGTTCCTTGGATTCGATACCCATGAAATACTCTCTTAAGGGGAAGTGCTACACGACAGTTTCTGTGCGCTTGCGGATTTTTATATGTGATTAAGAAACATCAACAACAAGCATTTCTAGTGCCATTGCCAGGGAATGGTTGCTGTTAATCTTCGAACCTTGTTCACCCTCGTATATATCTTCTCATCTCATCTTTTCTCTTCTTACCACCACCACATATATGGAGCATCCCACCATTCTTTCATATTCTGCCCCAAAGGGCAAGTTCTGTGAGCCACCGCCTTCGGCGGAACCCATTTGTTCTACTAGCTATGAACTTTGCCCTTGCTTTATAGCCATGGTTAAGGAGCAATCCTTCTTAGGAACAAACTGTGAAAACCATTACCACCATCTAAGAGAGTTTGAACAATTGTGTTCATGCCTTCTAATCAAAGGTATGACACAAGAAACTCTCAAATGGAAGTTGTTTCCTTTTCCCCTCAAGAAAAAGGCCAAACAATGGTACGACCATAATGTTGGGAAGATAAATGGAAATTGGAATAAATTACGAGATAGATTTTGTCTTGCTTTCTTTCCAATTGCCCGGATTCTGTCCTTACGAAAGGAAGTACTATGCTTCCAGCAGATGGAAAAGGAATCCATAGGCGCAACTTGAGATAGATTTTGTCTTTTGAGAAATTCCGGCCCAGATTTGTCTTCCCTGATAGGTTGCTCATGCAACACTTCTACATGGGATTGAACAAAGAGTGTGCCCTACATCTTGACATTACGGCTGGAGGATCTTTCCTCCATAAGACGCCGAAAGAAGGCAAGGATCTTCTGCGAATTCCAGAAAATTCTTCCCTCATTATGGGTCTTAATGAGCCCCCTCAAGAGTAAGTAGTGTCAAGCTCCGAGGATGAATCCATGGACAAGGAAGAACTAATCTCTTTCTTTTCCCACACCTTGTCGGATGAATCCTCTCCCAAACTCGAAACTACGAAGGAAGAAGAAATTCAACCTTCGGAGTTTCCCTTCTACTTCGAGGAAGAGATATTTGAAGACTTTGGAAATATATTGAAGTACTGTTTCCATAGGAAACCATCATTGCCTTTAACTCCACCTGACCCACCTGATGGAGTGTTCGTCCAACAAACGGTGAAGGAGTTAAATTCTTTTTTAAGCAGGGAATGGACTGCAGAAGTTGAGCTGTTACTCGAAATCCTCCAGATGACCTCACCTTTGGCAACTATTCTATGTTACATTATAGGGACACCAACGAAGGTCCTATACAACCCCACTGTTGGAGCAAATCTCATATCCTATTCGTGTGCTCTCGCCATTCTTGGCGATGTGCCATTGGCACCAACATGTAAATCCTTCTGAGATTCTTTCGAAAACATCCTTGAAGGATGCGGGGTTTTGCAATAGGTGTATGTAAGACACGATGATCTTGAGGCAATCCTACATTTCCATGTGTTCGAAATCCAAGATTTCGACATTATGATTAGGATTCTCATTGAGAAATTTATCATGGAAATTCCTTTGGAAGGAAACATCAATGTCAAACTTGGAGGGAGAAAGTTTTCTATTCCTGTCCTACATTCGAAGAACACATCTATAGAATATCCCATCCAGATGAACCATTATAGGAGGTCAGAACTCTTCAATTTTAGCTCCTCCCAAAATAGAAGGAGAATAAGACTTCATCCAAGAGGGGGATGAATTTCAAGAGGCAATTGAATTGCCAAAAGAAGAGTTCTTCCAAAAACCTATTGTTGAGTTAAAAATTCTACCTCCAGGCCTACGTTATGCCTTTCTAAATGGAGATTTGGAAGCCTCTATCGTCATAAGTGACAAGCTTTCGGATGATGATACACTCAAACACAAAGCATAGAGCTGTTTTGGCTATTCCTTAGAGGATCTTAAGGGGATTAGCCATGCGCTATGCACCCATCGCATTCCCATTGACCCCGAGAGTGTCCCCTCAAGGGAACCTCAAAGGCGATTAAATAATGCGATGCGGGAAGTTGTCAAAAAGGAAGTCTTGAAACTTCTGCATGCCAGGATTATATACCCTGTTCCTCATAGTGAATGGTTAAGCCCAGTTCAAGTAGTGCCCAAGAAGGGAGGTATGACGGCCGTTCAAAATGAGAAGAATGAATTGATTCCTCAATGAACTGTCACGAGATGGAGGATGTGATTAATTATCGAAAACTTAACAAGACTACAGGGAAGGATCATTTTCCACTAACCTTCATCGATGAGATGTTAGAGCGGTTGGCAAAACATTCCTACTTTTGTTTCCTTGATGGGTATTCAGGTTATCATAAAATTCCAATCCACCTGACGATCAAAGTAAGACCACATTCACATGTCCCTATGGGACTTATGCCTACTGGCGTATGTCTTTTGGACCGTGCAATGCTCCTGCCTCTTTTCAAATATGCATGATGTCTATCCATTCCGACATGATTGAGGATATTTTGGAAGTTTTCATGGATGATTTCTTTGTCTATGGAAAAACTTTTGATAATTGTCTGGAAATATTAGACAAGGTCTTAAAAGATGCCGAGAGAAGGACCTTGTACTTAATTAGGAGAAGTGCCATTTCATGATCTGTGAAGGCATCGTCCTTGGGCACTTAGTGTCCCAAAGAGGGATAGAGGTGTACAAAGCAAAGACTAAAGTCATTGAAAAACTTCCACCTCCTGTCAATGTTATAGGAATCCGAAACTTTTTAGGTTATGAGGGGTTCTATCGGCGATTCATCAAAGTTTCTCAAAAGTCGCTAGACCCTCACTAGCCTATTAGCTAAGGAAGCTCCCTTTGATTTAGATGATGAATGCCTTAAATCATTTGAATCACTCAAAAAGGCACTCATCTCAGCTCAAATCATTCAACCTCCTGATTGGACGCTGCCATTCGAAATCATGTGTGATGCTAGTGATTTTGCTGCTGGTGCGGTCCTAGGCCAAACAAAAGAAAAAAAGCATCCTGCAATAGCCTACGCTAGCAAAACTCTAATAGGAGCTCAACTCAATTATGCCACAACTGAAAAATTGCTCTTGGTTGTAGTTTTTATCGATAAATTTATGTCCTATTTGGTTGGAGCCATGGTCATAGTCTACACAGACCATGCTGCCTTAAAGTACTTGCTCACCAAAAAGGATGCTAAACCAAGGCTAATCCGTTGGATTCTTGTACTCCAAGAGTTTGACTTGGAAATCAAGGATAGGAAGGGAGTAAAGAATTTTGTGGCAGATCATCTCTCACGTATGGAAGTCACCCAAACCGTGGACATTCCTATCAATGACTTCCTACGAGATGATATGCTTCTCAAGGTGACTGTCTCTCACCCTTGGTATGCGGATATCATGATCTTCATGGTCACGGGATACGTACCACCGGGGGAAAACAAAAAGAAACTCATCTATGAGAGACAAAGACACCTTTGGGATGACCCATTCCTCTATTGAGTTTGTGCTGATGGCCTTCTTATAAGGTGTGTTCCATCAATCGAAGGCACCAAGATTATTGAGAAATGCCATGCTAGCCCCTATGGTGGCCATTATGGTGTTTACCGTACCCAGGCAAAGATCTGGCAAAGTGGATTTTATTGGCCTTCTATGTATGAAGATACAAAAAAATTCATTTGCAGATGTTGGAAATGCCAAAAGCATGGAGGAATCTCAGCTCGTAATGTGATGCCCCTAACATATAACCTCCAATTGGAATTATTTCATGTGTGGGGTATTGATTTCATGGGACCTTTCCCTAGGTCTTATGATTGCGAGTATATCCTAGTGCCTGTAGATTATGTGTCAAAATGTCTAGAAGCTCTGCCATGCAAAAATGTTGATTCCAAGCAAGCTAAGAAAATGTTCCATGAGGTCATTTTTCCACGCTTTGGCACTCCCCGTATGGTCATAAGTGATGGAGGGTCTCATTTCATAGATAAGACCTTCTGGAGCTTTTTGAGGGAGCTTGGTGTCCACATAATATTGCTACCCCATACCACCCACAAACAAGTGGACAAGCATAAACATCTAAAAGAAAATTAGCAATATTCTGCAAAAGACCGTCTTGGAAATGGGAACGGAATGGAAGCATAAGATACCCGACGCATTGTGGGCATATAGTACTGCCTACAAAACTCCCATCGGCATGTCTCCTTTCCTACTTGTCTTTGGGAAGACTTGTCATCTTCTTGTAGAGTTGGAACACAGGGCCTATTGGGCCATCAAGCAGTGGAACATAGACTTCCACGAAGCAGGAAAGCACCGGTTGAAGCAACTCTCCGAGTTGGAAGAGTGGAGAGATAAGGCTTAACATAGTGCCAAAATATACAAGGGAAGAACTAAAATATGGCACGATAAGAGGATTACACCTAAAGAGTTGAAACCTGGAGACAAAGTCCTACTCTTCAATTCTAGGGTTTGAAAACGGGAAGCTCAAAAGTAAATGGGAAGGACCCTTCATCGTAGTAGAAACCTCATCCCATGGAGCAATCACACTCCAAGGTGATAATGATCATGTATTTAAAGTGAAGGGGCACCGACTCAAATTATTTCTAGACTCCCATGAGGATGAGTTGAAAAAAGAAATTGACATGATAAATCTTATTGATTTTCATGTCGTTTCTTTAAATTCTGTCTAAATTCTCTACATCTATTTAAGGGGCCCATCCAATTATTCATCTATGGGGCCCATTAAGCCAATATCCGAAAACTTGGCCCAAAGGGACCAGTAAGGGGTCAGCCAAACCCTAGGGTCGATCGACGCCCCCCTTGTGCCATCAGCCTTCTATTTTTGCGTGCGGACTCTCCCGATGTATCTCGACAAAAATCTCGGTGCTATCGTACTTCCCCCACCTATTTATTGACGGGAACATAGAGGGGAACATTGCACCATATAGAAAAATCCATCTCCTGTTACAAGTCATTGCCGACAAGAAGATTGTGCCTCAGCCCCACTCTATCTTGACCTTCAACCTGAGCGGGGACATCACGCCGGCCATCGAAAAGTCCCCCTCGCTTTAGAGTCCGTCATGGCATTGTATGTCGTACCTCTCGCCATGATCCCGCCACCGACGAAGACTCCACGTGGGCATAGCACCACACCTCGTGGTTCTGAACGATCGCTTTCCCATCGAAGGACGCCCATGAAGTCGACGACACCTGCACGTCATCTGACTATGGCTTGCCTTAAGTCAACCAAGACCCGTCTTTTTCCTGAAAAATACGAGTCTCTCCAAACGCTGCAGCCTGGCGAGGAATTCTTGTACACTCTGAAGACCAAGGACAGTGACGTAGTGTGCCACCACTACAAGTCACTTGCGCATACCTCGCCTGAGCATGTGGGAGACCGCCTCATTATCCACGGGGTGCGCCAGCCTGATGGAGACTATGCAAAAGGATTTTTCAAGCAAGTGGATAATTTGGCGATGGAGGAATCGACGGGCTCGTCACCCTCCAAGATTAGGCGTCAACTCCCATCGCCTTCTATCAGAGGGCCACCTGGCCAATTTGAGGACAGCGACGAAAATCTCCTCGTGCCCCTAAAGTGACACAACTTTCTAAGGAGTTAGCTTCTCTCTGTTTGGAGAACAAGAAGCTATTGGACTTAATGGTTGAACGGCGCATCGAGAGGGCTGAACTGAAGGATAAACTCATATCCCTCAAGGAGGAGATTGATGGTGTTCGCCGTAGCATGAGTGCCAAGCTGCGGCACATATGCAATGCCGTCGGGAAGCCCGACATCTACAACTCTCCCTAGTGTAGATGTCCCGACCGCATAGGATGCTTACTAGTTTCGTTTAATTTAACTCCAAATTTTTTTATTTTCATTCAGTTTTGGTTGAATAATTTAAGCATCCCCATATTTGAGTTCAATAAAAGGAACATACTGGTTCATCTAACCCACTAAAGTTCCATCTTTAGTTTATTTTTTGTGAATTAAGAATTGAGGGAACAAGTGTGAGGGAGGTACCCCAAATTCGTGGAATCCCGACATACAATATTAGTGTTGCATCTCAAAACACGTCGCAACCGATTATACGACTCAACCCGTAAACACAGAGCAACAGAGAGGCCAGAAAGGGGTCGACCGAACCCCCTGGTCGGCCGACCTGTTGTGGGCCCCACACGGCTTCGTTTCGCTTCACAAAATCAGTTTGGATCTCCTACCCTTAAATATGCATGCTACATTACTGTTTGAGTTGATTTGATATTTAATACTGAATATATGAAGGCAATTCAACTCAACAATTAACATTTAAAACTTGGTAGTCAAAATTTGGTTGAGCTGAAAATTTCAATACTTTATATTTCGATTTATTACCCTTTTCATGATTCCCACAAGCATAATAGGAAAACATGTCATCTAAGTATTTGACTAGTGTGATATGGTAAATGAGTTACTTGAGGAGATATCTCCTTGCCTGAAATTGATTTGTTGATGCTTGCACAATTTGGAGTCTTGAACTTTGCCTGATTCTCTCATTGGAAATTTAAATACCCACCAAGGTCATATGATACAAATCCTTAAAAACCACATGCATATGCCTTTTTGCTTTTCATTGAACTTTCTCAAACTCATGACCCAATCGAGTGACATGCATGAACTCTTGACTTAGAAATTCTTGTGCACCCTATTCATGCAAAAAATTTCACATTGAGAATTTGCATCCACCATTCATCCATTTAATAAAGAAACTCCATACATTTTGGTCATCAAAAAAATCTCTCTAGAAAAATAAAAAGTTGTAGAAGACATGGCTACCGAATTCAAAAAACAAAGAAAAAAAAGCATATACTCTTCAAAAGAGGAAGCATGCCAAATAAAAAAGGGAGTATGCATGTTTCATCCTTAAAGGAAGAAAACCATCTATCCATCCCATTCATGTGCACAAGGATTTCCTTTGTCAATTTGTTTGTTGCATAAGTCTCTCATAGGATCAAGTTCTTGACTTAGTAATACTTGAATTGCAACGTCTGCCACATTTGTCCCTACCAAGTTCCAGATATAGCCATGTTTAGTATGGGGAAAAAATTGGCACAACACACCAAGGTGAGGATGGAAACACTTTGAGAGACTTGAGAAGTCTCAAATGAGAGATAAGGCCAATTGTTTCCTTGACTTTCCGAATATAGAAAATCGTCATATCATTTCGGCAGGGGAAGATCCAAGAGAACTACATTTCAACCATTCTACTCTTCAAACACCTAAGATCGATATGGTAGCCACACTCCACAAAGGGAATTCATGAATTGAGGTATGAGTTGAAATATCTAGTATTCCCTTAAAGAAAATTTATGACAACACCTTAGTTCTTCTTCTTGCCTTCACTCGAGGACGAGCAAAGGACTAAGTGTGGGGGAGTTTGTTGATGGTCCTTAAGTGCCATATTTAGACCATTAATTCACCTCATAAAGGCACCAAAAGAGAAAAACAATGTAGTGGAAGGGTTAAGAACTAACCAATTCGACAAGCGTTGGTGTTTATTTGTATGCAGGTGAATTCAAACTCAAAAATACCAAGACATGCAGGGAGAAATCAATAAAATAGGTTTTCAATGAATCAAGCGACACCACATGTCATCACATGGATCAAATGGCCCACAAACAGAAGTATCTGAGGCCATCCAATGGTGTAGCACCCATATAAGGGGATGGGACCCACCTGGCAGAGACCTGGAGAAAGCACAGCCCCAACAGGGCCAAGACCAGGTCGGTCGACCCCCTAGTTGGTCGACTAGGTCATGGCGCCAATTGCGGTCAAACGCCATGTGTTGGCTCCTCCCGGCATGAAGAGGTCATGGGTGACTGATTCGCGTGCATTTCGTGGCGGGAACCGACTCTTCCCCCCCCCCCCCCCCCCCCGCCATATAAATAGAACCCCACACCTCACTTCACACACGCACACCAAAAGATGAGAATAGAACATCACTCCAAAGGTTTGGAGTAGACCTAGAGGCTTCCAAGTAGAAAGGGAGTGTGGTGAAAAGTTTGGGAGAAGGGGGCTTGGGCTTGTCAAGTCCCTCTTGTACACTTGTACTCCTACAAATGTGTTATTCAAATCAAGTAAGCCTTTGTGAATTCAATTCAAGTTTGATTCTCAATTCATAGTAGTTTGCACAAGTAGTTACTTTGGGTTCATTGCTTTCATTCATTAGAGGCTCTAGTTGTAGCTTTATGTTCGAAACAACTAGAGTTGTGATGTAGAACATAAGCGTGGTGCTTAGGTTAGAAATCACCAGTGAATATCTCGTAGACCCACAGATTTAAGAGGTAGGAAGTAGGTGGTGATAGCCCTATCTGTCCTTTGTAATACTCCACGTTCGGCTATGCCATAGGCTCTTGGCGGGAATCGACTAGTGTTGCTAGGGGTAAACATGTGCCCGAAGCAAGCAACTACCGCAATTTCCTTTGAATTAGAATCAATACTTTGAATTCCTCTCTCTTCCTTGCCTACCAAACAACTTTGTGTCCTTGGGTGGATTAGTTCGTAAGATTACATACACGTTCCTTGGATTTGATACTCTTGGAATACTCTCTTAAGGGGATGTGATATACGATAGTTTCCGTACGCTTGAGGATTTTTATCTGTGATGTAAGAAACGTCAACAATGTGTTGTCATCAATCACCAAAAAGGGGGAGATTGAAAGTGCATCTAGGAATTGTGACACCCGATTCTGAAAATGAACCAAGTGAACGCATATGTGTGCCCAGGATGTTCAACACACATACACGAGTGCATCACAAAAGATTATACAGAAAATTACCACGGAACAAGATTAATTAACCAAATTTTATTAAACAAACCATATTATTCTCGAATACAAACTCTAATGAATATTAATGACAAGTTCAACTAATGCAGCAGAAATAAACTAAACAAGCAAACTAAACAGCTAGGCAACATAAGCAATAGGGTATAGCGCAGCTCCAAAACACCACATGCAAAACTGACGGTAGACATGGCCTAGAACTCCACATTATTGCCATTAAACTCCCAATCCTGACCTGCAACTATTGGTGGGGGGGGGGGAGGGTTGCAAGAGTGAGTACATGTCGTACACAGCAAGTGTGGAAAGTATGACATGTGGCTGGTTCAAATGACGAATATAATAATAGTTAAGTGCTGAAAAGTACATTAAAACATTTGAAAAGCAATATATTATAAGTATGTGAAGTAAACCCATCATAATCGGTAAGAAATATCATAGTACCAATCCATATTACATATCCATCATCATCATACATTAACCATATTCAATACCAGAATTCAATTCATAACCATCTATAACCATTACCAAACCATAACTATCCCAAATCCCAATTTCCCACTAATCATTTGAGGGTCCAGGTTGCTCATAACCGGGAGCACGACTATCATGATAGTTTTATAAACATTCTGGAGAGGTTGTACCGCTTTACCCACGTCTTTGTGATTTCATCACTTTTCGATGACTATAGAATCTCAATTATGCCGTCTCACACTTCTGTAGGTGCATGGCCAAGAGATCACAAAGTAGCCTTTACAAAGGGAATACTAGCCTATTTAGACCCCACTGAGGTTTCACCGGTGGCGATGTCTCCAACTAAGCAAATCTTCAACCAAGGGCCCCCTCTTGAGCCATTGAAATCTCAGGGTAGTCCCACCAATCATCAACAAACCCAATCCGACTACCCCTTCCCCGAGCATCCTTAATGGTCCAAATAGCACTAGTAAAGCCCTAATTAATCATCTACGCCGCACCCATACTTGGCCTCGTGGTGGCACTGTAAATTCTGGATGGTCGCTCCACGAACCGGTCCTTAGATCTAAAGCAAGCAAAACCACCATAACATCCAACCCATCCACGTACCGGTTTGCTTAGATCACCCATTACCATATCATATTAACCAGTTCATGCCAACCATAATTTCATTAATTCATAATTAAATTGAGTGCTATAGTTGTTTTCCCATCCCAGTTGATTAAGCGAAGCAAAACGTAAAAGCCCTTCCCGACTCTCTACCATATATTCCATGTGGCAAGGGTGGTCAACAAAACTAGTAAACTTCCTACCATAGGATTCCCATCAATATTGACACAAGCATGCAGTTTTGCAAACAAATTTTTTTTTTAAACGGGATCAATATGCTTCAAGGACACTTGCCTTGCTCTTGCTGTTGATTAGGGTCAAAGCCTTCAAACTCTTGGTGCTATAGATCCTCCGCGGCACTCTCTAGCGAAAATCCGTCTAATCCGCACAATAAACATACAAGACAAGAAACACAATCAATGAGTGCACAAATATAACTCAATATGATATGACATGCATGATTGATGCAAATGCAAGGTAGAACCTGTTAATAGATTGCCTTTAATGATCACTAATTAGTTCTAATAGATTTTAACAAGTTTATACAGGTTTGTAGTTGATTCAAATTAATTTTAGAATTAATTTGATGCAATTAAACCAGGAAAATCGGACTAGTCTACAGAAGGCCGGACTAGTCCGCAATTCGCAGAACTAGTGAACTAGGGTTTTCTAGATCGATGTAAATTTGGAGATTAGGGGTTGAATTCACGTAAGGAAAAGAGAATAGAAGGTATACCAGGTGTTTAGAACTCCAATGAATCAAGAAACTTGGAGGTAACACTTGGATCTTGATGATCTAGGGTTGGTGATGAACTTGGAGATGAATTGGTGATGAAGAACGAAACTTGATGGAGATCTTGATCCTCTTTCGTTTCCTCCTCTTCTTCTTCTTGCTTGCGATCTTCTCCTCCCTCCTTGGTGGTGGCTCTCCATGAACTAGGGTTTGGGTGGGGTGGAAAAGTGGCAAATAGATGTCAAGCCAAGGGTTGGGGTTGTTTATATAGAGGTGGAGGCTAGGGTTAGATGGATTTCGAGTTGGAGAGGAGTAGAGGTCGGTTTAGAGTCCCACATGGGCTCTAAAACAGTTAGGCATGACATCCCTAGGCCCACTTAACGTGAAACCCAAGAAACAAGTCGTAAAACAAAAGATCAACTCGCAGTCGCAAAATATCGGACAAGTCCGAAAAGAACCGGACTAGTCCAAAGTTGTCGAGAGAGAAAATCGGTCAAGCCTAGCCAAAAATCGGACAAGTCCGACTTTAGTCACAGAGGAAAACAGACAAGTCCGCTGGAACACCGGACTAGTCCAGAAAAGTCCAGGGACTTAGCAAATTTTCAAGGATTCATGGAATATCGGACTAGTCTGCACAAAATCAGACAAGTCCGAAAGTTTCCAGAGGCAAAATCGGACTAGTTCGCAGCAAAAACGGACAAGTCCGCACTTTCCTGCATTTTAAGTGCGATTTTGCTCCAAATCAATTTTAAACTCGTTCCTCTTTATGTGGGTTAATGTTAAACATGTATATGAGTGTATGCAAGGCATGATGCATGAAAATGAGGGTGTTACTAACCTACCCCCCTTAAAATGAATCTCGCCCTCGAGATTCGACGTGGAAGAGAAGAGATAGGGAAATTCCTTCTTGATATCATCCTCTAATTCCCACGTTGCTTTTTTTCTGTGTGGTGAACCTTACACCATCGAATCACCTTGTTCCTCGTGTCTCTCTCCTTGGTTTCCAAGATCTTGACCGGTCGTTCGGCATAAGTCAAATCTTCCTCTAGTTCCAATCCTTCCATGTGCACTTGTTCTTCCGGTACGCAAGCACTTATTGAGCTGGGAAACATGAAGGACATCATGGATGTCCGAAAGATGAGCTTGCATCTCCAACTTATACGCTATTTCTCTTCTTTTGTCCAAGATCTTGAATGGTCCAATATAACGAGGTGCTACCTTGCCTCTTATGTTAAACCTCTTATGACCTCTCATTGGTGACACCTTGAGGTAAAAAAAATCTCCTATTTCAATGGCTAATTTCCTTCTCCTATTGTCCACATAGCCTTTTTGTCAAGATTGGGTTGCCCTCAGGTTTTCACGAATTATTTGGACTTGCTTTTTGGCTTCTTGCAACACATCTGGACCAAATACTTGGTTCTCTCCTATTTCATTCCAGAACAAAGGTGTCCTACACTTCCTGCCATAAAGCGCTTCATATGGCGACATATTCAAGCTTGCTTGGTAACTATTGTTGTATGAAAATTCTGCATATGGCAAGCTCTTGTCCCAACTTTTCCCATGCCTCAAAGCACAAGCTCTTAACATGTCCTCTAAAATCTGATTGGTCCTCTCGGTTTGTCCATCCGTTTGAGGGTGATACACTGAACTAAAATCCAACCTCGTTCCCAAAGCTTCATGCAATTTCTGCCAAAATCTGGAAGTGAATTGTGAACCTCTATCCGAGACTATCTTCTTTGGAACTCCATGCAAACATACTATTCTCCCCATGTACAGTTCCGCCAATTTCACTCCATTATATGTGGTCTTGACGGAAATAAAGTGAGCTGACTTAGTTAACCGATCCACAATTACCCAAATTGAGTGGTAACCGGACTGTGTACGTGGTAAACCAACTATGAAGTCCATACCGATCTCTTCCCACTTCCATTCCGAAATCTTTAATGGTTGTAATAGTCCAGCTGGCCTTTGATGTTCCGCCTTGACTCGTTGGCACAAATCACACAATGCTACGTATGCAGCTATGTCCTTCTTCGTGCTAGCCCACCAATAACACGTCTTCAAGTCTTTGTACATCTTTGTACAACCAGGATGAATTGAGTATGGTGAGTCATGTGCCTCTTTTATTATTGTCTCACCAATATGCTTCACATTAGGCACAACAATCCTCTTACCAAGCCATAGGGTACCATGTTCATCCTCATCAAATCTGAATTCTCTCCCCTCTTGTGTCCTTTCCTTGATTTCCGGAATTTCCCCATCCGTAGTTTGGCCTTCTCGAATTTCTTGCTCTAGGGTTGGATTTAACTCCATTATTACCGTCTCATTCACAATCCAAGGTTCAACCATTCGAACTCCTT
Source organism: Tuctoria greenei (assembly GCA_036927565.1). NCBI lineage: Eukaryota > Viridiplantae > Streptophyta > Magnoliopsida > Poales > Poaceae > Tuctoria > Tuctoria greenei. The sequence continues at coordinate 190,820,755 of JAYESD010000003.1, read as the reverse complement.
ACATAAGTCAGATGGTAACTCTCGAACTATGAGTTGATGACTTACTCCTTTTCTACTCAAAGCATCGTCCACTACGTTGGCTTTTCCTAGATGATAGTTGATCCCCAAATCATAATCTTTGATGAGCTCCAACCATCTCCGTTGCCTTAGATTCAGATCCGTTTGTGTGAAAATATATTTAAGACTCTTGTGATCTGTATAAATTTCACACCTATGTCCAAGGATATAGTGTCTCCAAATCTTCAATGCATGTACCACGGCTGCAAGCTCTAAATCATGCGTTGGGTAATTCTGCTCATGTTTCTTCAATTGTCTTGATGCATTGGTGACCACTTGACCTTCTTGCATAAGCACACATCCATGTCCTTGTCTTGATGCGTCACAATAAATATCAAAACTTTTGCTTACATCCGGCAATATCGAAACTGGGGTTGGAGTCAACCTCCTCTTCAACTCCTCAAAACTGTTTTGACAAGCTTGAGTCCATTGGAAAGCCTTTCCCTTCATTAGCAATTCCATCATAGGCTTGGCTATCTTGCAAAAGTCCTTGATAAACCGACGGTAATATCCAGCCATCCCAAGGAAACTCCTTATTTCCTTTACATTTTGCGGCGGTTCCCACTTCAACACGTCTCTCACTTTTCCAGGAGCAACCGATACTCCTCCTCCTGAGATTATATGACCCAAAAATGACACCTCTCTCAACCAAAACTGACACTTGTTGAACTTGGCATACAATTGACGCTCCCTCAATTTTTGCAACGTGAGCCTCAAGTGTTCCTCATGTTCCTTCTCATACTTCGAGAATATCATAATACCATCAATGAATACCACAACGAACTTATCCAAGTACTCCATAAAGACCTTATTCAAGAGGTACATAAAGTATGTCGGTGCGTTTGTCAATCCAAAAAACATCACGGTGTACTCATAATATCCATACCATGTCCTAAAAGCTGTCTTGGGTATGTCCGATGGTCTAATCTTCATTTGAAAGTATCTCGAACTCAAGTCAATCTTAGAGAAGACACAAGCACCCTTCATCTGATCAAACAAGTCTTCTATGCGTGGCAAGGTGTACTTGTTCTTGATTGTTACCTCATTGAGAGGTTGGTAATCTACGCACATCCTTTGAGTTTTAACCTTCTTGTCCACAAATAGAACGGGTGCTCCCCAAGGTGAAGAGCTGGGTCGAATGAAACCCTTCTCTAGTTGCTCTTAAATTTGCTTCTTGAGCTCCGCAAATTCCATAGGAGGCATCCTATATGGCCTCTTAGCTATAGGTGCAGTTCCGGGTATGAATTCAATAATAAACTCAATGTCTCGATCAGGTGGCATACCTGGAAACTCGTCCGGAAAAACATCCAAAAATTCACAGACCACCAGAATTTCCTAAATTGCAGAACCATCCATGTGATTCAGCTCCAATTGCTTAGGTGCGGCTTGAGATGCTTCAAATTCTACAGTGATCCCTTCCTCATTGGTCAACTTCACCGTCTTCATGGCACACTCAATAACTCCATTGTGCTTCCTCAACCAGTCCATACCAAGTATAATGTCCAATCCTTGAGAGTCCAAAAACAATGAGGTTGGCGGAGAAATCTACCCCCCTTATTCTAAGGCTTACTTTTGGACATACTATATTTGTCCTCATCTCTCCTCCAGGAGACTTAACCAATAGAGTAAACTTCATATGAGAGATAGGCAAACTATACTTGGCAACATACTTCGATGCAATGAATGAATACGATGCTCCAGAATAAAATATCATAGTCGCGGGGTTAGAGTTGGCAAGAAACATACAAATGACGACATCATCCGCTTGTTGAGCATCCTTTGTAGAGATATGGTTTACATTGCCACGAGCAAAATTCTGCTGTCCACGGTTCCCTTGTGGTTGTCCTCCATTGGGTCTTGGGTTTTGCCACGGTGCATTGCTTCCTTGACCAAAGCCTGACTTAGGACATTAATGTGCAAAGTGTCCAACTTCTCCACAAGTATAGCACTTCTTAACTCCACCAGAATTATTGGGACGAGCTTGGTTTTGAGCATTTGCATTTGGGAAATTAGCACGAGGTGCATAAGGCATTGGAGGCCTAGGTGCTTGCATGACAGGGTGCTGCTGCACAAACTGAGTTGGGCGCGGTGCAAATCCAGGGCGTTGAGCCGGAATAGAAGAGCTGTAATATGGCGCATTAGGTGGTGCAAAGCGAGGGCGCACATTACTTCCTTGCGGCTGTCTTTGATATGGCGCCTTCCTCTTGTTGTCTTTCTCCATCTCACGAATCTTGTTCTCAACCACAATTGCTTTGTCCACAAGCTTCTGAAAGTTGGCATAATCATAGTTGAGTAGCTGCATTTGGATTTCATTGTTCAAGCCCCTCATGAACAAGTATTGTTTCCGGCTGTTCTGACTAACATCCTCAGTGGCATACCTTGAGAGTTGAGTGAACTTATTGAGGTACTCACCCACACTCAATTTTCCTTGCCTCAAGTTCTCAAATTCTTGCCTCTTCAAAATCATAACTTCTTCCGACACATAATGAGAACGGAAGCTCTCCTTGAATTCCGCCCATGTAATTCTCTCTTGGTTCTCATGAGCATTACAATATGAATCCCACCAATCCGCAGCTGCTCCAACTAGTTGATGAGAAGCGAAAAGCACCTTCTCCCAGTCACTGCATTGGACAATAGCAAGTTTCTTCTACACGGACTTAAGCCAATCATCCACATCCATAGGGTCAGCAGCTTGAGCAAAGGTTGGCGGCCTAGTTCTCATAAACTCTCCCAACCGGTTATGAGGAAGCGGGGGTGGCGGTGGAGGCATGTGGGGCTGATTGTTGATGTTGTCAGCCTGCAGCTGTCCCATAGTTTGTATCATGGTCTGCATGAGCTGGTTTTGCATAGACAATAACTGCTCGATACTCATACCTCCATGAGCAGGTCCTTGTCCATTGTTGTTTTGAGGCACTCCATTGTTCTCCTCGTCATCATTGCCATCCCTCTGGTTGCGAGTCCTCACCATCTGGAGAAAAGCAATAGGTATGAATTAGAAAACGTCCCCAACTATATGCATCAAGGGATATGAAACTAGACAACTAACTAGCCTACGTGGACATGGCAATGCTAAAGCATCCCAAAATCCTCTATTAAGCACACAAGCAACCAATTTATATAGCAACAACACACCAAGCAAAACACATCGATTCCTGAGTGCTCCTATGTGCTTTAAAGTGTCTATTCTATCTAGGTTGCGTCCTACGGTCAACCTGTGGCTATGATACCAATATGTGACACCCGCTTCTGAAAATGAACCAAGTGAACGCATATGTGTGCCCAGGATGTTCAACACACATACACGAGTGCATCACAAAAGAGTATGCAGAAAATTACCACAGAACAAGATTAATTAACAAAATTTTATTAAACAAACCATATTATCCTCGAATACAAACTCTAATGAATATTAATGACAACTTCAACTAATGCAGCGCAAATAAACTAAATTAGCAAACTAAACAGTTAGGCAGCATAAGAAATAGGGTATAGCGCAGCTCCAAAACACCACATGCAAAGCTGACGGTAGACACGGCCTAGAACTCCGCATTATTGCCATTAAACTCCCTATCCTGACCTGCAACTCTTGGGGGGGGGGGGGTTGCAAGAGTGAGTACATGTCGTACTCAGCAAGTGTGGAAAGTATGACATGTGGCTGGTTCAAATGACGAATATAATAATGGTTAAGTGCTGAAAAGTACATTAAAACATGTGAAAAGCAATATATTATATCTATATGAAGTCAACCCATCATAATCCACAAGAAATATCATAGTACCAGTCCATATTCCATATCCATCATCATCGTACCATTAACCATATTCAATACTAGAATTCAATTCATAACCATCCATAACCATTACCGAACCATAACCATCCCAAATCCCAATTTCCCTCTAATCATGTGAGGGTCCAAGTTGCTCATAACCGGGAGCACGACTATCATGATAGTTTTAGAAACACTCTGCAGAGGTTGTACCGCTTTACCCACGTGTTTGTGATTTCATCACCTTTCGATGACTATAAAATCTCAATTATGTTGTCTCACACTTCCGTAGGTGTGTGGCCAAGAGATCACAAAGTAGCCTTTACAAAGGGATTACTAGCCTATTTAGACCCCACTGAAGTTTCACCGGTGGCGATGTCTCCAACTGAGCACATCTTCAACCAAGGGCCCCCTCTTGAGCCATTCGGATCCCAGGGTAGTCCCACCAATCATCAACAAACCGATTCTGACTACCCCTTCCCCGAGCATCCTTAATGGTCCAAACAGCACTAGCAAAGCCCTAATTAATCAGCTACACCGCACGCATACTTGGCCTCGTGGTGGCACTGTAAATCTTGGATGGTCGCTCCACGAACCGGTCTTTAGATCTAAAGCTAGCAAAACCACCATAACATCCAACCCATCCACATACCAGCTTGCTTAGATCACCCATTACCATATCATATTAACCAATTCATGTCAACCATAATTTCATTAATGCATAATTAAATTGAGTGGTATAGTTGTTTTCCCATCCTAGTTGATTAAGCGAAGCAAAAGGTAAAAAGCCCTTCCCGACTCTCTACCATATATTCCAGGTTACAAGGGTGGTCAACAAAACTAGTAAACTTCCTACCATAGGATTCACATCAAAATTGACACAAGCATGCAGTTTTGCAAACAAAATATTTATTTTAAAACAGGATCAATATGCTTCAAGGACACTTGCCTTGCTCATGCTGTTGATTAGGGTCAAAGCCTTCAAACTCTTGGTGCTGTAGATCCTCCGCGGCACTTTCTAGCGCAAATCCGTCTAATCCATACAATAAACATACAAGATAAGAAACACAATCAAAGAGTGCACAAATATTACTCAATATGACATGACATGCATGATTGATGCAAATGCAAGGTAGAACCTGTTAATAGATTGCCTTTAATGATCACTAATTAGTTGTAATAGATTTTAACAAGTTTATACAGGTTTGTAGTTGATTCAAATTAATTTTAGAATTTATTTGATGCAATTAAATCAGGAAAGTCAAACTAGTGTATAGAAGGTCGGACTAGTCCGCACTTCGCAGAACTAGCGAACTAGGGTTTTCTAGATCGATGTAAGTTTGGAGATTAGGGGTTGAATTCACGTAAGGAAAAGAGAATAGAAGATATACCAGGTGTTTAGAACTCCAATGAATCAAGAAACTTGGAGGTAACACTTGGATCTTGATGATCTACGGTTGGTGATGAACTTGGAGATGAATTGGTGATGAAGAACGAAACTTGATGGAGATCTTGATCCTCTTTCATTTCCTCCTCTTCTTCTTCTTGCTTGAGATCTTCTCCTCCCTCCTTGGTGGTGGCTCTTCACCAACTAGGGTTTGGGAGCGGTGGAAAAGTGGCAAATATATGTCAAGCCAAGGGGTGGGGTTGTTTATATAGAGGTGGAGGCTAGGGTTAGATGGATTTCGAGTTTGAGAGGAGTAGAGGTCGGTTTAGAGTCCCAAATGGGCTCTAAAAGAGTTAGGCACGACATCCCTAGGCCCACTTAACGTGAAACCCAAGAAACAAGTCGTAAAAAAAAAGATCAACTCGCAGTCGCAAAATATTGGACAAGTTTGAAAAGGACCGGACTAGTCCGAAGTTGTCCAGAGAGAAAATTGGTCAAGTCTGGGCAAAAATCGGACAAGTCCGACTTTAGTCAGAGAGGAAATCGGACAAGTCCGCTAGAACACCGGACTAGTCAAGAAAAGTCTAGGGACTTAGCAAATTTTTAAGGATTCATGGAATATCGGACTAGTCCGCAAAAAATCGGACAAGTCCGAAAGTTTCCAGAGGCAAAATAGGACTAGTCCACAGCAAAAACGAACAAGTTCACACTTTGCTGCATTTTAAGTGCGGTTTTGCTTCAAATCAATTTTAAATGTTCCAAATCAATTTTAAACTCGTTCCTATCATCCTCCAATTCCCACGTTGCTTCTTTTTCTGTGTGGTGCTTCCATTGAACTTTACACCATCGAATCACATTGTTCCTTGTGACTCTCTCCTTAGTTTCCAAGATCTTGACCGGTCGTTTGGCATAAGTCAAATCTTCCTCTAGTTCCAATCCTTCCATGGGCACTTGTTCTTCCGGTACTCGCAAGCACTTCTTGAGCCGGGAAACATGAAGGACATCATGGACGTCCGAAAGATGAGCTGGCATCTCCAACTTATACGCTACTTCTCCTCCTTTGTCCAAAATCTTGAATGGTCCAATATAACGAGGTGCTAGCTTGCCTCTTATGATAAACCTCTTATGACCTCTCATTGGTGACACCTTGAGATAAACAAAATCTCCTATTTCAAAGGCCAATTTCCTTCTCCTATTGTCCGCATAGCCCTTTTGTCTTGATTGAGCTGCCCTCAGGTTTTCACGAATTATTTGGACTTGCTTTCAGGCTTCTTGCAACACACCCGGACCAAAACTTGGTTCTCTCCTATTTCATTCCAGAACAAAGGTGTCCTACACTTCCTGCCATAATGCGCTTCATATGGCGACATTTTCAAGCTTTCTAGGTAACTATTGTTGTATGAAAATTCTGCATATGGCAAGCTCTTGTCCCAACTTTTCCCATGCCTCAAAGCACAAGCTCTTAACATGTCCTCTAAAATCTGATTGGTCCTCTCGGTTTGTCCATCCGTTTGAGGGTGATACGCTGAACTAAAATTCAACCTCGTTCCCAAAGCTTCATGCAATTTCTGCCAAAATCTGGAAGTGAATTTTGAACCTCTATCCGAGACTATCTTCTTTGGAACTCCATGCAAACATACTATTCCCCCCATGTACATTTCCGCCAATTTCTCTCCATTATAGGTGGTCTTGACGGGAATAAAGTGGGCTGACCTAGTTAACCGATCCACAATTACCCAAATTGAGTCGTAACCGGACTGTGTACGTGGTAAACCAACTATGAAGTCCATACCGATCTCTTCCCACTTTCGTTCCGGAATCTCTAATGGTTGTAATAGTCCAGCTGACCTTTGATGTTCCGCCTTGACTCGTTGGCACACATCACACAATGCTACGTATTCAGCTATGTCCTTCTTCATGCTAGCCCACCAATAACACATCTTCAAGTCTTTGTACATTTTTGTACAACCAGGATGAATTGAGTATGGTGATTCATGTGCCTCTTTTATTATTGTCTCCCGAATATGCTTCACATTAGGCACAACAATCCTCTTACCAAGCCATAGGGTACCATGTTCATCCTCATCAAATCTGAATTATCTCCCCTCTTGGGTCCTTTCCTTGATTTCCTGAATTTCCTCATATGTAGTTTGGCCTTCTCGAATTTCTTGCTCTAGGGTTGGATTTAACTCCATTATTCCCATCTCATTCACAATCCGAGGTTCAACCGTTCGAACTCCTTACATAAGTCAGATGGTAACTCTCGAACTGTGAGTTGATGACTTACTCCGTTTCTACTCAAAGCATCGACCACTACGTTGGCTTTTCTTGGATGATAGTTGATCCCCAAATCATAATCATTGATGAGCTCCAACCATCTCCATTGCCTCAGATTTAGATCCATTTGTGTGAAAATATACTTAAGACTCTTGTGATCCGTATAAATTTCACACCTATGTCCAAGGATATAGTGTCTCCAAATCTTCAATGCATGTACCACGCCTGCAAGCTCTAAATCATGCATTGGGTAATTCTGCTCATGTTTCTTCAATTGTCTCGATGCATAGGCGACCACTTGACCTTCTTGCATAAGCACACATCCAAGTCCTTATCTTGATGCGTCGCAATAAATATCAAAACTTTTGCTTACATTCGACAATATCAAAACTGGGGTTGTAGTCAACCTCTTCTTCAACTCCTCAAAACTGTTTTGACAAGCTTAAGTCCATTGGAAAGCCTTTCCCTTCATTAGCAATTCCATCATAGGCTTGGCTATCATGGAAAAGTCCTTGATAAACCGACGGTAATATCCAGCCATCCCAAGGAAACTCCTTATTTCCTTTAAATTTTTCGGCGGTTCCCACTTTAACACGTCTATCACTTTTCTGGGGTCAATTGATATTCCTCCTCCTGAGATTATATAACCCAAAATTGACACATCTCTCAACCAAAACTGACACTTGTTGAACTTGGCATACAATTGATGCTACCTCAATTTCTGCAACGTGAGCCTCAAGTGTTCCCCATGTTCCTTCTCATCCTTTGAGTAGATCATAATTTCAATTAATTAATACCACAACGAACTTATCCATGTACTCCATGAAGAACTTATTCATGAGGTACATAAAGTATGACGGTGCGTTTGTCAATCCAAAAGGCATCACGGTGTACTCATAAGATCCATATCGTGTCCTAAAAGCTGTCTTGGTTATGTCCGATGGTCTGATCTTCATTTGAAAGTATCCCGACCTCAAGTCAATCTTAGAGAAGACACAAGCACCCTTCATCTGATCAAACAAGCCTTCTATGTGTGGCAAGGTGTACTTGTTCTTGATTGTTACCTCGTTGAGAGCTTGGTAATCAATGCACATCCAATGGGTTCCATCCTTCTTGTCCACAAATAGAACGGGCGCTCCCCAAGGTGAAGAGCTGGGTCGAATGAAACCCTTCTCTAGTTGCTCTTAAATTTGCTTCTTGAGCTCCGCAAATTCCATAGGAGGCATCCTATATGGCCTCTTAGCTATAGGTCCAGTTCCAGGTATTAATTCAATAATAAACTCAATGTCTCGATCAGGTGGCATACCTGGAACTCGTCCGGAAAAACATCCAAAAATTCACACACCATCGGAATTTCCTAAATTGCAGTACCATCCATGTGATTCAGCTCCAATTGCTTAGGTGCGGCTTGAGATGCTTCAAATTCTACAGTGATCCCTACCTCATTGGTCAACTTCACCGTCTTCGTGGCACACTCAATAACTCCATTGTGCTTCCTCAACCAGTCCATACCAAGTATAATGTCCAATCCTTGAGAGTCCAAAACAATGAGGTTGGCGGAGAAATCTACCCCCCTTATTCTAAGGCTTACTTCTGGACATACTATATTTGTCCTCATCTCTCCTCCAGGAGACTTAATCAATGGAGTAAGCTTCATATGAGAGATAGGCAAACTATACTTGGCAACATACTTCGATGCAATGAATGAATGCGATGCTCCAGAATAAAATAACATAGTCGCGGGGTTAGAGTTGGCGAGAAACACACCAATGATGACGTCATCCGCTTGTTGAGCATCCTCCGTAGAGATATGGTTTACATTGCCACGAGAAAAATTCTATTGTCCACTGTTACCTTGTGGTTGTCCTCCATTGGGTCTTGGGTTTTGCCTCGGTGCATTGCTTCCTTGACCAAAGCCTAACTTAGGACATTGATGTGCAAAGTGTCCAGCTTCTCAACAAGTATAGAACTTCTTAACTCCACAAGAATTATTTGGACGAGCTTGGTTTTGAGCATTTGCATTTGGAAAATTAGCACGAGGTGCATAAGGCATTGAAGGCCTAGGTGCTTGCATGACAGGGTGTTGCTACACAGACTGAGTTGGGTGCGGTGCGAATCCGGGGCGTTGAGCAGGAATAGAAGAGCTGTAATATGGCGCATTAGGTGGTGCAAAGCGAGGGTGCAAATTACTTCCTTGCGGCTGTCCTTGATATGGCGCCTTCCTCTTGTTGTCTTGCTTCATCTCACGAATCATGTTCTAAACCACAATTGCTTTGTCCACAAGCTTTTGAAAGTTGGCATAATCACAGTTGAGTAGCTGCACTTGGATTTTATTGTTCAAGCCCCTCATGAACAAGTATTGTTTCCGGCTGTCCTGACTAACATCCTCAGGGGCATACATTGAGAGTTGAGTGAACTTACTGAGGTACTCACCCACACTCAATTTTCATTGCCTCAAGTTCTCAAATTCTTGCCTCTTCAAAATCATAACTCCTTCCGGCTCATAATGAGAATGGAAGCTCTCCTTGAATTCCGCCCAGGAAATTCTCTCTTGGTTCTCATGAGCATTGCAATATGAATCCCACCAATCCGCAGCTGCTCCAACTAGTTGATGAGAAGCAAAAAGCACCTTCTCCCAGTCACTGCATTGGACAATAGTAAGTTTCTTCTCCACGGACTTAAGCCAATCATCCACATCCATAGGGTCAGCAGCTTGAGCAAAGGTTGGCGGCCTAGTCCTCATAAACTCTCCCAACCGGTTATGAGGAGGCGGGGGTGGCGGTGGAGGCACGTGGGGCTGATTGTTGATGTTGCCAGCCTGCAGTTGTCCCATAGTTTGTATCATGGTCTGCATGAGCTGGTTTTGCATAGCTAATAGCTGCTCGATACTCATACTTCCATGAGGAGGTCCTTGTCCATTGTTGTTTTGAGGCACTCCATTGTTCTCCTCCTCATCATTGCCATCTCTCTGGTTGCGAGTTCTCACCATCTGGAGAAAAGCAATAGGTAAGAATTAGAAAACGTCCCCAACTATATGCATCAAGGGATATGAATCTAGACAACTAACTAGCCTACGTGGACATGGCAATGCTAAAGCATCCCAAAATCCTCTATTAAGCACACAAGCAACCAATTTATATAGCAACAACACACCAAGCAAAAACACATCGATTCCTGAGTGCTCCTATGTGCTCTAAAGTGTCCATTCTATCTAGGTTGTGTCCTACAGTCAAACTGTGGCTATGATATCAATCTGTGACACCCGGTTCCGAAAATGAACAAAGTGAACGCATATGTGTGCCCAGGATGTTCAACACACATACATGAGTGCATCACAAAAGAGTATATAGAAAATTACCACAGAATAAGATTAATTAACCAAATTTTATTAAACAAACCATATAATCCTCATATACAAACTCTAATGAATATTAATGACAAGTTCAACTAATGCAGCGGAAATAAACTAAATAAGCAAACTAAACTGCTAGGCAGCATAAGTAATAGGGTATAGCGCAGCTCCAAAACACCACAGGCAAAGCTGACGGTAGACACGGCCTAGAACTCCGCATTATTGCCATTAAACTCCCAATCCTGACCTACAACTCTTGGGGGGGGGGATTGCAAGAGTGAGTACATGTCGTACTCAGCAAGTGTGGAAAGTATGACATGTGGCTGGTTCAAATGACGAATATAATAATGGTTAAGTGCTAAAAAGTACATTAAAACATTTGAAAAACAATATATTATATGTATGTGAAGTAAACCCATCATAATCCATAAGAAATATCATAGTACTAGTCCATATTCCATATCCATCATCATCATACCATTAACCATATTTAATACCAGAATTCAATTCATAACCATCCATAACTATTACCAAACCATAACCATCTCAAATCCCAATTTCCCTCTAATAATGTGAGGGTCCAGGTTGCTCATAACTGGGAGCACGACTATCATGATAGTTTTAGAAACACTCTGCAGAGGTTGTATCGCTTCACCCACGTGTTTGTGATTTCATCACCTTTCGATGACTATAGAATCTTAATTATGCCGTCTCACACTTTCGTAGGTGTGTGGCCAAGAGATCACAAAGTAGCCTTTACAAAGGGATTACTAGCCTATTTAGACCCCACTGAGGTTTTACTGTGGAGATGTCTCCAACTGAGCACATCTTCAACCAAGGGCCCACTCTTGAGCCATTCGGATCCCACGGTAGTCCCACCAATCATCAACAAACCCAATATGACTACCCCTTCCCCGAGCATCCTTAATGGTCCAAACAGCACTAGCAAAGCCCTAATTAATCAGCTACGTCACACCCATACTTGGCCTCGTGGTGGCACTATAAATCCTGGATGGTCGCTCCACGAACCGGTCCTTTGATCTAAAGCAAGCAAAACCACCATAACATCCAACCCATCCACATACCAGCTTGCTTAGATCACCCATTACCATATCATATTAACCAGTTCATGTCAACCATAATTTCATTAATGCATAATTAAATTGAGTTGTATAGTTGTTTTCCCATCCCAGTTGATTAAGCGAAGCAAAATGTAAAAAGTCCTTCCCGACTCTCTACCATATATTCCAGGTGACAAGGGTGGTCAACAGAACTAGTAAACTTCCTACCATAGGATTCCCATCAAAATTGACACAAACATGCAGTTTTTTGAACAAAACATTTATTTTAAAACAGGATCAATATGCTTCAAGGACACTTGCCTTGCTCTTGCTGTTGATTAGGGTCAAAGCCTTCAAACTCTTGGTGCTGTAGATCCCCCGCGGCACTCTCTAGCGCAAATCCGTCTAATCTGCACAATAAACATACAAGACAAGAAACACAATCAAAGAGTGCACAAATATTACTCAATATGACATGACATGTATGATTGATGCAAATGCAAGGTAGAACCTGTTAATAGATTCCCTTTAATGATCACTAATTAGTTCTAATAGATTTTCATAAGTTTATACAGGTTTGGAGTTGATTCAAATTAGTTTTAGAATTAGTTTGATGCAATTTAACCAGGAAAATCGAACTAGTCTGCAGAAGGCCGGACTAGTCCGCACTTCGCAGAACTAGCGAACTTGGGTTTTATAGATCGACGTAAATTTGGAGATTAGGGGTTGAATTCACGTAAGGAAAAGAGAATAGAAGGTATACCAGGTGTTTAGAACTCCAATGAATCAAGAGTCTTGGAGGTAACACTTGGATCTTGATGATCTAGGGTTGGTGATGAACATGCAGATGAGTTGGTGATGAAGAACGAAACTTGATGGAGATCTTGATCCTCTTTCGTTTCCTCCTCTTCTTCTTCTTGCTTGGGATCTCCCATCCCTCCTTGGTGGTGGCTCTCCATGAAATAGGGTTTGGGTGGGGTGGAAAAGTGGCAAATAGATGTCAAGCCAAGGGGTGTGGTTTTTTATATAGAGGTGGAGGCTAGGGTTAGATGGATTTCGAGTTTGAGAGGAGTAGAGGCCGGTTTAGAGTCCCACATGGGCTATAAAAGAGTTAGGCACGACATCCCTAGGCCCACTTAATGTGCAATCCAAGAAACAAGTCATAAAACAAAAGATCAACTTGAAGTCGCGAAATATCGGACAAGTCCGAAAAGGATCGGACTAGTCCGAAGTTGTCCAGAGAGAAAATCGGACAAGTGTGGCCAAAAATCGGACAAGTCCGACTTTAGTCAGAGAGGAAATCGGACAAGTCCACTGGAACACCGGACTAGTCCGAAAAAGTCTAGGGACATAGAAACTTTTCAAGGATTCATGGAATATCGGACTAGTCCGCACAAAATCGGACAAGTCCGAAAGTTTCTAGAGGCAAAATCGGACTAGTCCGCAGCAAAAACGGACAAGTCTGCACTTTCCTGCATTTTAAGTGCGGTTTTGCTCCAAATCAATATTAAATGTTCCAAATCAATTTTAAACTCATTCCTCTTTATGTGGGTTAATGTTAAACATGTATATGAGTGTATGCAAGGCATGATGCATGAAAATGAGGGTGTTACAGCATCCCCGTGGGTTTTGGATGATTGATGACGACAATTAAGAGACTATTGAGTTGAGCTGATCTTAAGCACAGGTGTGATGGTTGAAATGAGAAAAATCCCTCAAAAAAGAAAAGGTTGAAATGGGCGTATCATGTGAGAGGGTGTGTGTATCATGTGTTGAGTTTAAACTAGCCATATCATGTGAGAGGGTGTGTGTATCATGTGCATTGAGATCATCCAAGAGGGCTCAAAGAGGTGGTTGAGAGAAAAAACCTAAGTGAGAAGCCAAAATGAGAGAAAACTCGCTGAGGCCGGACTTGTCCGGGCTCCGGGTCGGACTAGTCCGGTCAGCCAGAGTAGTCCATTTTGGGTCGGACTAAATATCTCTCTTCGAGGTTGGACTTGTCCGTATGGGTACAGTCTAGTCCATTCTTCCCTCGTGAGTAGATTCGGAGCTAAGTCATGGGGGGCCGGACTTCTCTGCCACAGAGGCCGGACTTGCCCAGACCCCCAAGTTTAGTCCGTTTTGGGATGGATCAAAGCATTATGGATGAGTTCGTACTTGTCCGTTGTGATATGGACTAGTCTGTTTGAGACTTAGTGTGAGATCCAAAGCCATGTCCTGGGAGGCCGGACTTGTGTGCCCGTGGGGCCGAACTAGTCCGAGCCTACCCAGTTTAGTCCATTTTCAGCCACACTAAACCATTATGTTCCACTTCGGACTAGTCCGTTGTTGATCGGACTAGTCTGGGTTGCCATGACCGTTTAAAATTCAAACATTTGTCGTGCACGTCATCTGTTTTTTCGATCGATGATGTGAAATTGTCGGTGGTCCCAAGAGGCTGGACTAGTCCGTGGTACACGGCCGGACTAGTCCGGGTTTAGGTTGTTGTCAACGGCTAGTTGCCGGGACCCCTATAAAAAGGGGACCCCTGGCTTCTATTTGAAAACTTTGGAACCCTAGCACCGCCACAACCAACCTAGAGCCTTCCAAAGCCTTCTACTTCACCTTCTAGCCCTCTAAGATTAAATCTTGAAGAGATTAGGGTCTGGGAAAGATAGTGAAGGAAGATCATCGTGCTTTTGGCTCTCCGTCTGATCTCTTGTACTTGTGTTGTGTTTTGTGTCTTGTGTGAGTTGAGATTCGTGTGTTCCTTGCTGTATTGATTCGTGGGAGCCTCAACTTGTGAGCAACACCAAGAAACAAGGTTATTACCCTTGATATAGTGGAAACCAAGCCGGCCATTGTGGTGGCTTGGTGAGAAGAGGGTCAAGTGAGACCCGATCCTTGTGTGGACTTCTCAACGTTGATGTAGGCTTCTTCATGGAGCTGAACCACGGGATAAATCTTGTCTCACTTATCACTTTACTTTTTGTAATCACTAGAATTGCTTTTAGGGCTCTTATCATTCTTCGTATTGATCATCTTGAAATCTTGGAACCTAATTGTTTTCATTGGTTAATCTAAGTTGCACTAGGTTGCTAGATATTGTATCTTTCATTTGTGAACTTAAATTCCGCAAATCACTTGTAAAAATTAAGTTTTTAGGTTTTAACCCTGAGCTGAGTGGACTAGTCCGACCCTGACTAGACAAGTCCGGTTCAACAATTTAATCTTGTTTGATTAAGCGATTTCAGGTTGTACTGCCTATTCAACTCCCCTCTAAACGACTTTCAACATGGTAAGTGTCGGGGTCTGGTTCCGGCAATTCCCACAGTACTACCGTTGGCAGCCCGCAGAGTTTCTTAGTTCGGTTAGGGCGCGCAGAGATTCAGAACAAGATGGTGACTAGACACGAGGATTTTCGTGGTTCGGGCTGCCTGAGCGTAATACCCTACTCCACGGGTGTGTTGTTGTTGTTGTATTGAATGTATGAGTGTGTGAGAGCGTGAGCCAAAGAGAGCTCGAGAGCCTGAGTCAGCGTCTAGCCAGTCTCAAGTCCCTCGAGCACGTATCTCCCCTGTGTATCACTCAGCCAGTCCTTTTATAGTACAAGGGCTGGCAGTTAGTCATTAGCCAAGCCCCACATGTGGCCCTGGCAGTTACTGATGCCTAATACAGAGTTTAATGTACTTAATTCCCCTTAATAGTGTGATAACGCGCCTTAATGGTGGTGTTACTAGTATTAATGATCCTCCGATCGTGTGTCATTAAGATAGCATTAATGACACATAATAGGGTCTTGAAGCCTTTAATGTTCCTTGAAGGTCCGAGTTGTTGGAGGTCCACCATTCTGCCTGTTGAGGTTGAAGGTCTGGCGGTTGGACGCGTAGCAGCTTCGGAGCTTACCGTCTTGGACGAGTAGATCCGGTGCCGTGGTACACATGTCAGTACCGGAGCTTCCCTCTGTCAGGGGTTAGGTCCGGGGGTGCCACACATGTATCCAGTCCGCATCATTCCTATGTAGGGATTGTAGCTCCGGTTTTATGATACACATGGCAGCACTGGGACTAACCATATGAGGGAGGCAGGTCCGGTTGCAAGCAACACGTGGGGCCTTCGGAGGTATTCAACTAAGATAGGTGGAGTTCCTTTGCACTCTTTGCAGTTCCAAGGGGTTTCTGATACGCAGGGTACCGACAGTGGCTCCCTGGCCCACCTCTGGGAGAGACCCTCTGGATTAAGTCGTTCGGCCGGAGGTGGGTCCATCTTTCGATTTTTGCGCCATGCCTTCAAGGGTTTTTGGATGTACCGTTGAGGTGATAGTTTGTAGTTAAACCATCGCCGCATGGCATCTTCTGGACGTGGCAGGTGAGATTCGCGCGTGCGGATCTCAAGCAATTGTAGGTCGCCGGTTCCTAATACGAAAATCGTATCAGTTCCGCGACCTGTCAGGCCGCCACCCTTGGGTTTCCCGCCTCTCATCATGACAATTGGTCGCCTGGGGTAAGGACCTCACCTTGATCGTCTAGGTGGTCCCGGGCCCCTTTTCATTGGCAGGGTGCAATTTTTGAAATGTATCCTCGACCCTTTTTGCGGTTCCCATCCAAGCGTTCCAGGGCTTATATAAGAGGGAAAGCACGCATGGTTTGGGGATTCCTTATGCCTTCATTTGAACTTGCGCTCGAATCCTCCAAACCGTCACTTACTTTCTCTCTCTCGCCACGTCGTGCTGCAATGGAGTTGGGACTCCGCAAGAGCCGTCTCACGAGCGATGACAATCTGAAGAACGTCCGGGCCTACATGGGGTGGTCCAACGACCCCTTCAGCCACCTGGTCCGCACCGACGAGCTCCCATTCAAGAAGAAGCGCAGCGGTGACATGGTGTACTTCTATGTGTACGCCATGGTGGGGCCGATCCCACCTTTCTCAACCTTCTTCTTGATGCTGTTAGACTTCTATGGTCTGCATTTGTACCACCTTGGCCCCCATTCTATTCTTCTTGTGTCAACATTTGTTCACTTTTGCGAGATGTGGGTGGGTATTCCCCCCTGCGTCGAGCATTTCCGTACCTTCTTTACCATCCACACCACCAGCAAGAGTTCCGAATATCTTGGCTTCTACTGTTTTGTGAAGCGCAAGAAATGCCCCTACAAGTACTTGAGGTCGTTTCCTTCCGCCAAGTGGGACGACCGGAAGAAGGATTGGATTATCATCACGGTAGAGGAGCACAAGAAGTTGGAGCTGCCTGAAGGTCTTCCCAATGTGGACACTAATGCATGGAGTGTGGTTCTGGTGCTGTCAGAAGCCTTCAACCCTGCCTTTACAAGGATCCGAGAATGTGTGGAAGGAGGGGTGACCCCCCAGATGGTCTTCTGCAACTTCCTGGTCAACAGGTGGGCTCCGCTAAAGAAGAGGGAGAAGCTCGCCTGGGCCCTCAATAGCGTGATGGATGATGACCGTATTGAAACTGGTCTGAGGTCCAATTTGGATGGTGCTTTGGAGCTTCATCTCATGAAGTTCCAGCATGGCATTGACGCTAAGGGCGATGACTTAACTACACCGGCAGCTTTCATCTCTCTGAACATGGAGGCAGAGTTCAGTAGGGAGCTCCGGAGGAGCATGCCGGTGCTTGACGACCTCGGTGAGGTAGAGAGGCGTCCGACCACCAGATTGGTGATCCCCGGAGCTTCTGAGGGTGGCTGAGCCCTCTAGCCGAAAGAGGTGAAGTCATAGGCAAGGGCAAAGAGTTGGCTGAGCCCTCTAGCCGAAAGAGGAAGTTGAAGCACTCCGACGGGAGGCCCGTCAGCATGCTCCTTCCAGAACAGCTCCTTCTCCCTGACGCGGGAGGTCTTCGACGGCGACACCAACTCCAACATCGGCATCTCCCCAGAACGCCAGCTCCGACCAGGTGACTCCGGCACCAGGGCCAGCTAAGGGCTCTAGGTCCGAGGGCCCTTCTCAATCGAGGGGGGCCTCAACCAAGACGTCGCTGATAGCGGCAGCAAGCTCCGAAGAGCCTTCCAGAGTTACTACACCAGTTGCGACTGGGTCAGGCTCTGAGCGTTCGGCGAAGAGGTTCTGCGCTAGCTGGAGCGGAAGTCTTCCAAGGTAACTTTGCTTTTTTACCTCAGTTTGTTATTTTTGCTGTTACCATATTTTGAGTTTCTTTGTCCTTCATCCACAGGGTATCCAAAAAAGGGGATGAAGCTCCTGTTCTTGTGACAGCAGCTGATGCTGTTCAGGCGGAAGCTCTGGCTCCAATTCCAGTGCCGCCCCAGGTGGTGGCTGAGGTCACGGCAGCTCCGGCGTCAGCTGTCGTGGTTCTTGACCTCAACTCATCTCTCGAAGCTCCCATTGTAGCGCCGGACCACAGGAATGAAGATTTATGAGCAGCACCAGCCCCGGAGGCTGAAGCTTCGGTTTTGGATGCTGTGATAACAGACGCTTTGACCTCAGAGGCGGAGGTAGCTGCAATTCCGGTTCCTGCAGTTCCGGTTCCTGAAGGATGTTACTGAAGCCCCGGCGGTAGAGCCGGCGGTTGATGAAGTTCCGCTTCTAGAGCCGGTTGATGTAAAGGTGCCGACACCCGAACCGGTGGAGGTCGAAGCACTTGTGCCTGAACCGGCAGGCGCCATGGAGGTCGAAGCACCGGTGCCTAAACCGGCATTGGAGGAAGCACCAGTGTCGGGGCCGGAGAAGGCCTCAGCTCCGGTTGGATCTTCACTACCTGCCCCGGAGGTGGTAGTTCTGGAGGTACCCGTTACCGATCCAGGTTGCCAAGATGAAGCAGTCGGTCCCTTGCTTGAGGGGCCAGTTGATGATGACTTGGCGGCGGGACCTTCAGAGTTGACTCTGGAGGTAGAAACTCCCGTGGCAGGACCTACCTCGATGACGACCGAGGTAGTCCTGGAGGGCAACCCCAGTGCCGCGAAAGCTTAGGGGACCGCTCTTGTAGAGTGGGACCCAATTTTTGTTCTAGAGGACCCGTTGGAGTCAACAAAGAGGACCCGGGCAGGTCCAAAGCCAATCCCCCCGTCGTTATCCATCAACAATGCCTGCTCCAGCCTTTGTCAGGTCCAGCTTGCATTTTATCATGACAGCAAGGCTCTCAAGGAGGAGCGCCAAGCTCTTAGGAGGTGGAGCAACCGACTCCAATTCGAGACCAAGCTAGCGCAAACAAGGCTGGCCGACGACAAGGAGTGGGTCAAGAGGGAGAAGGCCCGGATGGAGTACTGGGGCCAGCTGCTGGATGAGAGGGAAAACATGGTGCGATCCCTCGACAATCGGTCCCGAGCTATATACGAACAAGCTCTGGCTGCTAATGAAGTGGCGAATGATCTCCAGGAGAAGCTCAATACCATCCACGAAGGTCTCGTCAAGCGCCGGAAGGGTCTCGACGAGCGAGAGAAAAAGCTCGAAGAGGAAGAGCAAAAACTCCTGGAGTTGAGGGATGACCTCATGAAGAGGGAGGAGGAGCTCGCCCAAACGCTAGCTCTGAGTGACAAGAGCCTTGTAGAGAGCACCAAAAAGCTGGAGGATCTCTGCAAGAGCGAGGAGGAGAAGGCCTGGGAACGAGGACAGGACCTTACCAAAAGGGAGGCCGAAGTCACTGCTAGGGAGAAGAAGGTGCGAGGCCGGGAGAAAGACTTGGTTGACCGCCAGCACCAGATCCACATCCGAGAGAAGGAGCTTGGTGACCTTGAAAAACAAGTTGCTGAGATGATTCAGCAGCACGCCAAGGAGGTTGAGCGCCTTGTCCGGGAGGGTTTGGAGCTTGCGGCAGCCAAGAGGTCCTTGGAGGAGATTCGAGGCTCAAGGGCTGCGGAGTCTTAACAAGTATGGGACTTCGTGGGCAAAGTCGATCTCGCGCTGGCGCCGCTGGGCTTTAGCCCCATGCGTCCGGGCAATCCAAAGTCGGAGCTGGACCATGCGTTGGGGGCGCTGAGCTCGGTTAGCAACAAACTCAGCGCGATGGGCGATGTCATCGTGGATCAGTTGGAAACTGAAGGAAAATTCCTTGCGCAGAACATCGCGGAGAACATGCTAACGTGCTACACAAGCCGGGATCCTCATTTCCAACTAAACTCGGTGCTTGAAGGTCCCATCAACGGAGAGGGAGAAGCCGCCAAGACCAGCGTGTCAGAGGTTGCCCAGAAGGTCGCCTCGTTCTTCTATAAAACTTAGGACTTTCACCTTTTATCTCCCATTTGTATCTTCTCTTCTTTTCTCCAATTTTGTAGTCTATTGTCTTCAGATGAATGAAATCCAAATTTTTTTTATGAATTTCATTTTTTTTCTTCAACCTTTGTCTTACTCGGCCCCCTGGTAGATGTACACAATTTGATTGTGAACATGTACCAAAAGGATGTAGCATTTTGTTGAAGACTTGAGGGCTTTATACTTTTAGAGTATAGGTCCAAAGTTTTGTTGCATCGACAGCAGGGGCCCCCTGGGGTTGTCGGAGCTTAGTAGCTCCGGTAGCAACCACCATCAACACGTAGAACATTGACGGCCGGCCCTGTGGGGTTGTCGGAGCTTTGTAGCTCTGGCATTGACCACTGTCAACACGTAGAGCGTCGACAGCAGACCCCATTGGGGTGTCCTTCTACCATCTTTTCTTGAACTCCTTTTATTTCTTCACGTTGACGACTGGCCACCTGAATTTGTCGGAACTTGATAGCTCTGGCGACGCCCACTATCAATGTTTAAAACATCAAAGGTGGGCCCCCTTGGGGGATGTCGAAGCTTTGATTGATTGGGCATTGTCAACCATCATCGTGGGATTTTCATTTTTCCAGTACACTGAAGTCAAGAAAAACAGTAAAATCCTTTTCTTATCTATAACTCATTTGCGACTTACTATTCCCATAGGAACTTGTAGGTCGACAGCAGTTCTATATACAATCAAGCGCGTTTGTTTATTTTCTCTAGGTCTAATCGTTTTCTGGACTCACCTTACTTAGGCCTGCCAGGGTGTAGGTAGAGTGGCGTACTTAGGGTGCAGGGCCAGGCTAAGTCGATAGCACACTCCGAACCTAGATTGGCTTGGCGTTCAGGCGAGTAGGCCATTCAATGATGTTAAGACCCGAAAGAAACAACAATGCAACTTGAATTATATATGAATTATTCGAGCTAAAGCTTCTTAAGAACTGCACAACTTTGTTATAGACAAGAAAGAGAAAAATAAAAAAGAATGAGCCTGTACAAAATAAATGCACGTGGAGTTTGTTTTCACATATCAATGTCTTTCATTATAGGTCTGGGGTACAGGGGAGACAAGTACACTCATAGGGTACGGAACCAAGCTAAGTGTGTTACATTTCTTGTTCGACCCAGGGTAGCTAGCTACACTTTTAGTTCTGACAATGTGTCAAGTGTTGCTTGAAATTTGCGGACCTTCCTGGAAAGGTCCGGTTGTCCTCTCGGAGGAGCTACCCGACTCTGTACAATGATGCTATAACACACATAATATGTAATTACAGACTCACCTCTGTGATATTAAACGTAAAACTTATGGAGGTGCTCAATGTTCCAAGGATTAGGGAGCGGTGTCCCATCCTCGGTTGCCAAGAAAAAGCATCCGAGATGGGATACTTTGATCACTCGAAAGGGTTCTTCCCAGCTGGGGGGAAGTTTGTTTAACCCTTCTTGAGTTTGTATTCTCCGTAGCACCAGATCGCCTTCCTCGAGCTGTCGGCTATGCACATGCCTTTGGTGGTAACGCCGGAGAGCATGGCGGTATCGTGCATTTCAAACAGCTGCTCGACACCTTCCATCTTCAACAAGGTCAAGGTCTTCACGCCGGAGCTGGTCCTGCGTGGCTGCGTCGAAGGTCTAGACCCGGAGCGATCCCAAGGTGATTTCTGGAGGAAGGACTGCTTTAGATCCGTACATCAGGAAGAAAGGTGTCTCTCCGGTTGACCGGTTTGGAGTTGTCCTGTTTGCCCACAAGGTGGGCGGAAGCTCCTCAATAAAGTTGGCTCAATGTTTTTCAAGCGCTCATATGTGCGCGTCTTGAGTCCTTTTAGAATTTTCGTATTTGGTCCCTCAGCTTGGCCATTGATTGCCGGGTGAACCACGGAAGCGTAGCTGACTTGAATGCCGAGGTCTTCACAATATCCTTGGAATGCATAACTTGTGAATTTGGTCCAATTGTCAGTTATGATCATGTTTGTTACTCCAAATCTGCATACTATGGACTGCAAGAACTTGATAGCTAATTGCTTGTTTATTATCACAACTGGACTTGCTTCCGGCCACTTGGTGAACTTGTCGATGGCGACATACAGGTAATTGTAACCTCCGACGGCTTTTGGGAAAGGTCCCAAAATATACATACCCCACACAGCGAATGGCCATGTCGGAGGTATCATTTGTAGAGGTTGAGCTGGTGTGTGAATTTGCTTCGCATGAAACTGGCATGCTTCAGATTTCTTCACTAGCTTGGTTGCATCTTGGAGTGCTGTAGGCCAGTAAAAACTATGCCGGAAGGCTTTACCGACCAACATGCGGGAAGACGTGTGGTTCCCACACTCGCCTCCATGGATTTCCGCAAGGAGCTCGCGGCCTTCTTCCCTTGTAATGCACCTCATTAGGACGCCGTTGGCACCACGCCGGTAGAGATCCCCTTCTACTAGTGTGTATCTTTTAGCCAATTTGACTATCCGGTCATCAGATACATCATCTTCAGGAAGTATGTTGTCTTTCAAGTAGCTCTAGATCTCCGAGATCCATGCATCGGAGCTAACTTGAGCTTCTGAGTCCTACGTGCTGGGTTGCTCAGAGCTTCCTGCAGCACCTACAACCCTTGATAGACACCATGGTAACAGGGTCATTTGGACCGCCAGCTTCGAGGTGCTGGTCTCGCCCCCTTCGCTCAGTTCGGCAGGCTGAGCTGTTGGTCTTGACAATCTCCGGACGAAGGTTCCGAGGGGAGCTGGAGCTATGGTTGAAGCTTTCGTCGAGAGTTCGTCAGCTTCAGCGTTGTTGAGACGCTGGACATGGCAAAGATCGAGGACTTCAAAATCCTTCTGAAGCCTCTGGACTTCAAGAAGGTATGCAGCTAGTTGGGGTTTGTTGCTGCAACATTCACCTTTGACTTGTTTTATAACGAGCTGCGAATCACCCTATACCAACAGCTGCTTGACACCATATGATAGTGCCACCTTGAGCCCATAGAGTAGTGCCTCATAGTCCGCCATGTTGTTGGTCGTCTTGAAGTCAAGGTGAACCATGTATTTGACCTTCTCCCCGGTCAGAGCAAGAAGAAGGATCCCATCTCCGGCCCCCTGCTTCTGCACGGAGCCGTCGAAGTAGAGAGTCCTGTAAGGCTTAGTGAATACCAGAACCTTAGGTTCCGACTTCTGCTCACTGCGGCCCCCAGGATTTGACGGAGAGGAGGTCCATTCTGCCACAAAGTTTGCCAATGCTTGATTCTTGATCGCTTGTCTTGGGACAAATTCAAGATCGAACTCGACCAATTCCGCTGCACACTTTGCGATGTTCCCAGTAGAGTTGGGGTTATGAAAGATTGCACGCAGTGGATAAGACGTTACAACTGAAATCTTGTGAGCTTGGAAGTAGTGACGAAGCTTCCTAGAGGCGATAAGAATTGCGTAAAGCATCTTATGCACCTCTAGGTACCAAGTCTTGGCGTCATGGAGTACTTCACTGATGAAGTATACTGGGCGCTGGACTATCCGGACCCTCCCGGAGGGGCACGGAGCTTCCTCCTCATCAACCCGAACCCTCCCGGAGGGGTCCGAACCTATTTCGGGGACCTCCCGAATTTTGCTAGAGGAACCCGGAGCTTCCTCTGAAGTGACCCGGACCCTCCCGAAAGGACCCGGATCTTCTTGTTCAGCAACAGTACTCCTTCATTTGAAGTAGGTTGATCCTCTGACTTCTCGCCTTGAGGATCCGGGTCTGGGGGCTGGGACCCAGACTCGCCTTCAGGTAGCTCCGGACCTTCTCGGAGGGGTCTGTATTCCTAAACTGGAGATGTTTCTGGTCTTTTCGCAATCAGGACCATGCTGACAACTTCGTAGCTCACCGTGAAGTGGCTCACCATGATTCGGAGCTACCAAAGTTGGTAGAGTGGTGAGGAGCTCCTTTATCTCTTGGAATGCCTTTTTTGCTTCTTCAGACCATTGAAATGGTCCGGACTTCCTCAATAGTTTGAAAAATGGTAGCGCCCGTTCCGCCAGTCTTGAGATGAACCGACTGAGGGCAGCTAGACACTCAGTTAGCTCCTGGACATCCTTGATGCGAGATGGTGGTCGCATGTCTTCAATAGCTTTAATCTTCGCCGGATTCACCTCTATTCCTCAGTGGTTCACCACGAATCCATGAAGCTTTCTGGAGCTAACCCCAAAGACACACTTTTCTGGGTTCAACTTTGTGCGCGTGATTCGCAACTTGTCGAAGACAGCTTGCAAGGTGTTAAGAAATGACTCCTTGTTCTTTATCTTGACGACGATGTCATCGACGTACACTTCCACTACATCTCTAATGAGCTCTCCAAAAGTTTTTTACAAAGCTCGCACAAACGTTGAAGCAGTGTTTTTTAGACCGAATGGCATGGCAGTGTAACAATATAATCCATCTAATGTGATGAAGGCGGTATGCTCTTCATTTTCCCTAGACATTCTGATTTGATGAAATCCAGAATATGCGTCTAGGAAACACAGTAATTCACACCCAGGGGTGGAATCCACTATCTAATCTATTCTAGGTAGTGGAAATGGATCCTTTGGACATGCCTTATTCAGTGTTGTGTAGTCGATACACATCCGAAGCTTCCTGTCGGCCTTGGGTACAATGACTGGGTTTGTCAGCCATTTTGGGTGAAAGACTTCCCAGATGAATCCAGCTTCGAGCAACTTCTTCACTTCTTGACGTATGAAGTTCTATCGCTCTACTGATTGCTTCTGAGGCTTCTGATGTACAGGAAAAGCGTGAGGATAAATCTTCAAATTGTGCTCAATCACCTCCCTAGGGATCCAAGGCATTTGTGACGGTTTCCAGGCAAACACGTCGACATTAGCCCGGAGGAAAGTGATGAGCGCGAGTTCCTATTTGTCGTTCAGGCCTCCCGATATACAGGTGGCCTGAGCAGCGTCGGAACCAATTTGGATGACTTTGACAGGAATGTTAGTGTCGCTGCTTGGTTGCACACGAGGTGCGGATGTTGAGCCTCGATGGTGAATGCTCGGGGGCTTCGGAGCTTGCTCCTTTCCAGATTCTTCCTCCTGCGCTGTAGCAAGCGCGTGGAGTTCTTCTAGAGAAGTAACTCCGGCGGTGCGATCTCTGCGGATCCGAAGAACGCCTGAGGGTGTTGGCATCTTCAACACCAAGTAGCTATAATGAGCAGCAGCCATGAATTTGTATAAAGCTGGCCTGCCCAAGATGGCATTGAATGGCAAGTTGATTTGTGCCACGTCGAAGACCAACTTCTCAGTCCTGTAATTCTCCAGAGTTTCGAAGGTCACCGGGAGAGTAATGGCACCGAGTGGAGTTATGGCCCCCTGACCTACTCCTGAGAAAGGTCGGGAGGGACGAAGATCTGAAGGTCAGAGTTGAAGCTTGACGAAGGCTTCGAATCTTATGAGGTTCAGCCCCGAACCTCCGTCCACCATTACATGGTGGAGTTGGATGTTGTTGATGGTCGGAGATACCATCAATGGAAGTTGGCCAACTCCGATCATGTTCTGAGGGCAGTCTGAAGCATCAAAGGTGATGGCAGTATCCATCCACTTCCGATGTGGCTCCACCCTGGCAGTGGGACCTACAGAGGCGGAAAGTGATGTCCCATGAGCCACCAAAGATGGTGTTCATAGTCTTCTGATGCTCGTTGTCGGAGACGTCAGAGTCGTCGTCAATAGAGGTGTAAACAGCCTTCAAGACCTTTTTGGGGTCTTGAAAGCCTAACTCCTCTTTAGTCGGAGCTTCGTCGACTTTTTGTTTTCCTTCCCTTTGACGGAAAGGAGCT
Source organism: Tuctoria greenei (assembly GCA_036927565.1). Taxonomy (NCBI): domain Eukaryota; kingdom Viridiplantae; phylum Streptophyta; class Magnoliopsida; order Poales; family Poaceae; genus Tuctoria; species Tuctoria greenei. Next base: position 190,794,886 of record JAYESD010000003.1, on the reverse strand, counting down.
TCTTCCCGGTGTTTGTTGTAATGCTCGGCAAGGTTCCGGACCTCTCGGCAGTCTTCCAGGTTATGCCTATTTGTCTTGTGTATGGGACACCACATCTTGGAGCTGCCACCGAGGTCGTTTCTCAGGGCGTGGCCCCGGGCCACCCGGAGCTGCGGTAGCAGCGACAGTAGGTGTGTCGACCAACAACTTCTTCTTGCCGTTGAAATTTTTCTTCTTCTTGCCACTCCTGGAGGTAGTGGCTTCACCCTTGGAGGATTTTTTGTTGGCCTCCGGAGGTGGTTGGTAGTGCATTTCACAGCCCTCTGCAGCCTTGGCGCACTTGTCTGCCAAGCTGAAGAGTTCCGTGACGCTGGTGACTTCCTTGGTCGCCAGCTTCTCTAGCATTTTCACATCTCAAACGCCCTGTCTGAATGATACAATAACAGAAGCTCTTGAGATAGAAGGAATGATATTTCGTACCTGGGAGAACCTCTGGATGAATGATCGCAAGGACTCTCCCCCTTTTTGCTTGACAGCAAAATGATCCAGTTATTTGCTTGGTCAGGTGTATGAGCTCCCGAAATTGGCGGTGAACTGTTGGCACAACTCCGCCCAACTATTGATGGAGTCAGGCGGAAGGCTCATGAACCAAGACCTGGCGGTCCCAGTCAAAGCCACAGGGAAGTAATTGGCCATCATGACCTCATTGCCCCCAGTCGCAAGGATAGCGGTGGAGTAGATTTGAAGAAACTCGGCGGGGTTAACAATCCCATCAAATTTCTCTGGCAAGTAAGGTCGGAACTTCTGCGGCCATCTGACCATGCGTAGGTGCATGGCCAAGGCAGAAGAGCCTCCTCCTACTCCCTCAGGAGCAGGACTCTCCCGAGCCTCGAGCCTCTCGCGAGCACGCTCGATGTGGACGCGGTCGTCCTGTTGACGGTAACGACGATTGAGCTCCGCTCGCAGGTCGTGAGTCGAAAGCCTTGTTACCGTGTGAGTACGTCGTGCCCCGAAAAGGCAGCGACGTCGCCTCTTGAGATGCAGCACGCCTCCTGTGTTGCAAAGCTTGCAGACCGAGTCTACCCGACAAGGTCCGACGCTGCGATGGGGCCCGCCCAGAGGGGGGAGGACCTTGATTGCTGATGCCATCAGCTGCTGCTGCAACCAGATGATCTATCAGCTCTCCTTTACTCCATCGCACCCTGGGGTGCTCCAGGAGGTGTTGGACGTTTGAGAAGAGCACGCGCAACAATAAGTGCGTGTTCGGGGTTGTTGTTCGCCGATGCAGTGATCGACACAGATGCCCCATCTCGATGTTCGGGTTGATTCACAAGAGCGGATGATGGCGGCGGTGGTATGACTCCTGCTGGAGCCACAACACCTGATGGCTGCTGCATGTTGGAAGGATTGCCTCCAGCAGGTTGCTCAGTGTGATTACCGTTGGATGATCCAGCAGCAGAATTCACCATCTTTGAATCTCAGGCACCTCCTATCTAGCGCGCCAAATGTTGAAGTCTTGTTTCGGCAATTCCCCCGGTACTACCGTTGGGACCCTGCGGAGTTTCTTAGTTCGGTTGGGGCGCGCGGAGATTTAGAACAAGATGGTGACTAGACACGAGGATTTACGTGGTTCAGGCCGCCGGAGCGTAATACCCTACTCAACGGGTGTGTTGTTATTGTTGTATTGAATGTATGAGTGTGTGAGAGCGTGAGCCAGAGAGAGCTCGAGAGCCTGAGTCAGCATCTAGCCACTCTCCGGTCCCTTGAGCGCGTATCTCCCCTGTGTATTGCTCGGCCAGTCCATTTATAGTACAAGGGCTGGCCGTTACATCGTTAGCCTAGCCCGACATGTGGCCCTGGCGGTTACTGATGTCTAATACACAGTTTAATATGCATAATTCCCCTTAATAGCATGGTAACGCGCCTTAATGGTGGCGTTACTAGTATTAAGGGTCCTCTGATCATGTGTCATTAAGATATCATTAATGACACATACTAGGGTCTTGAAGCCTTTAATGTCCCTTAAAGGTCCGAGCTGTTGGAGGTCCACCATTCTGCCTGTTGAGGTTGAAAGTCCGGCGGTTGGACGCGTGGCAGCTTCGGAGCTTACCGTCTTGGATGAGTAGATCTGGTGCCGTGGTGCACATGTCAGCACCGGAGCTTCCCTCTGTCGGGGGTTAGGTCCGGGGGTGCCAGACAGGTATCCAGTCTGGAGCATTCCCATGTAGGGATTGTAGCTCCGGTTTTATGATACGCGTGGCGGCACTGGGACTAACCATATGAGGGAGGCATGTCCGGTTACAAGCAACACGTGGGGCCTTCGGAGGTCTTCAACTCAGATAGGTTGAGTTCATTTACACTCTTTGCAGTTCCAAGGGGTGTCCGGTACGAAGGGTACCGACGGTCAGTTATGGACTAAATAAGGTCTTGTGCAATAGTATCTCAAATTCAATAAGTCCATAAGAATGTTTGAGTTATGTTAAGAACAAGGAGAACAAATCTAAGAACAAGAAATTAATTTTCCTCATATTTTGTAGATGACATATTACTTGTGTGTAGTCATATCAATGTACTAGTAGAAACTAATAAGTTCTTGTCCTCTATTTTTTGTGTTAAAATTAGTGAAAAATCCTATGTTTTAGGAATTATGATTCACTAAGACAAATATAAGAGTGTATTAAATAATACATAAGACATACTTAAGGAGTGTACTTGGGAAGTACGGTATGCATGAAAATAAATCTTCATCTTCTAATGAGTCAAGGTTTGTAAGTATGGAACCAATAAGAGGTTGACCAAATAAGAGTCGGTTCCAAAACTTCTTGCTGTCAGAAGTTTTAAGTTTTGGTCAATTCCTAAGTTAAGTTTAAGTAAGTCCAAACCAGATGTCTAGATTGGAAAGAAGTATTACGTGCTATTTTGCAAGTATGAAGGTCTCATAATAAGTTAAGTATAAGATTAAGTCATTAGGATAATGACTTACTAAGACTTAGTATCTGTGAGATTTGTAGTAAATCCACATCAGTAATCAACACTCGCAAATTAAGCATTGTTGTGGAAAATCTCCTAACTTAGGGTCACTACATCATGTGTGATGCATACCAAATCTATATTATAAATGAGGCCACCGAGCAGACACGGTAAGTAAACCCGAATTGTGAGTGTTCGACAAAATTAAACCACTTAAGTTTTTTGTACTTCAGAGACAATAAGTCATATGTGACGACAAACACATTGACATAAGTATTGTATTGCAAAGGAGTAAATCCAGGATCATATTAAGTAATGAGTTATGAGGAAATAAGTATCATGTGAATGCTTGCGGATCCGCTTATAAAAGGTCTTCCATACAATGTGTTGAGTGAAAACATAATGCGCTTGTGTTCAAAGAAGATCCTATGATTTCCAGGATAAAAGGGGCCACAACTATGTACAAGGTAATTTCTAAGTGTAACGTGTATTGTGGTCTTCGAGTCAAGTAGTACGTAAATGGTTACTTTGATGCGTCCCGTGCTATATATCAAGCATGAAGAAATGGACATTAAATTTAGTATTAAGTAAGTTTTAATACTAAATATTGGGGAAACCGTTGCGGGGCGGGCAAATGCTCCCATACGTCTCCCCTATGGCTGGAGCCGTCTCACCCCACAACATCGGCTATGCGGCGGTCGCTGCTGATGGTGATGATGCGCATGCGCATGGCCATGGCACGATTTTGTGGGGAGGAGGCATCCACCAAGCTTTTGTGCGTGTATCTTCACCGTGACAAGAGGTTAATCATGAAGATCATCGGACTGAGTGCATCGTGCTTGAACAGCAGGCGCTACTAAGTTTAATGAGATTCAAGATTTTTTTTGTGACCGTGCTTGTGGTACAATGCCAATTCTCGTTGTTGTCTTTTTCCAAACAAGGAGAGAGGTGGCTGGCGCTCGGTGTCTATCCAAGACTTTGCTTCGCTGCGGCGATCAGCAATTTCTTCGGTTGGGACTCCTTTGAGAGCGTGGTTGAGGCTGCACTTCTCTCATGTGTTCTTCACTCAATTTCTTCATCGAGAATCAACAATTACTCCATCAATATTTACCAAGATCGAGATTGTTGTTGTCTCAACAAAGAAATTGAATAAGATCGAGCCTATTGTTCAGTGGTAAGGATGGGCGCTAGCTATTTACCTGTTGGAGAGGTTCGGTCTGTGGATTGGACACCCGACATTATAATTGGGGCTTGTCTAAAAGTTTTTTTTAATGTATCTCACGTGTGGAGCCAAAACGGGATGGTGACATCCCTGTCAGTCACCGAACTTTGATGATCTCTTCATGTGTGTATTTGTGTTAGTGTGTTGAGTGAATTTTATATGAACAGGTACTACAACTATACCTACTTGAGATAACAAAGTATGTTTTAAACCCGAGTTCAAGGGGGAGAATGTTAGTATGTGTGAACACAGATTAATACACAATTACCATGTGTCTTAATTGAAGAGACACAACCCAACGAATAGTCGTGCCCTTGATCAGAGAACATGACCATTCTCAAAGGTTTGGAGGCCCCCTCTTGCGTCCCATGGGTATAAATATGTGCGGGGTGCACTCAATTGTAAACAACACAATATTGCATCTAGAACATCTACAATACTATGTATCTGATCAAATCAATTGGGAAAGCGAGGGGAAGGTTCCTCCCATATTCTTCATCATCTATGCAAGATTGCAAGCCTCCTATTGATCTTCATGTGTCCTTGCCCCATTGGCTCGATAGCCACATCATCAAGCAATAACGGAGAAGAAAGTGCTTCTAGGTTCAAGTGTAAACTAATCGGTGATTTGCTTTGATCCCTCTGGAACCAAATTGATTAGTGGCTAAATCATCTTATTTGATTCTGGTTTCTACAACAAACCACAACCCGGACGGGGAGGCTTCCAAATCAAGGCATGACGGCCAGGTGGTGGTTTTCCCATGGTGCCAGCAATGAAAAATTTATTCTGGCACAACAATTAGACAGTTGGCTAGCTCCAGTATCCAATCGAGGGTGTGCGCAAGAAAGTTCAGAAGTTCTCTAAATGAATAGGGCCAAATGCGCCGTGGAGAATGAATTTCACCAGTGAATCCCCTTTGCTTAGTTCGAACGTCCGGAGAGAAAAATCTAACTCTGGTGAGAGAGGGCAAGGAAAAGGCGACTGACGCCTATGGAGGAAGAGAAGGGCAAAGAGCACCTCTTGGCAGTTTTGGTCAAGCAGCAAAATCTTAGGCGACGGCCGGCGGTGGTGAGCTTTGGTGGTGCGCTAGAATGGTGATGGGGTCTGGGAGGGGCGGGGGGGGGGGGGGGGGGGGGGGAATAAGAGAAGGGCGGTGGCATCACCAATAAGATCGCCTAATGGCTGCTCAGTGGCAGCTGCTTGCCGCCGATAGTCAGCGTGTGTGCGCGGCGGCAGGGGAAAAAGATAGAGAGCAGTGTGGCTGACTGATAGGGCCTACTGACATGTGAGTCATGTCGAGTCCTCTTATTTTCTAAAAAAAATTCAATGTGAGATTTTACAATTATCAGCCCCGGTTACTAAAGATTTCGCAGTTTTGATTCAAAAATGTCGTTTCATAATGGTGGAGAGGCCATATGCTGACACCATGGATAACTAAAGCTCTTGGCTTCTTGTGAGGACCGAGTCAGCAATGGGTCATTCCATAGATCACAGATATGGAACAACCCTAACAGCTTGAAAGTTGAAACAATTCAATGTAAAATGAAAAACATCCACACAGCATGCCCTTAGTTGCCTCCAAAAATTTAAGACAAACACACCTAGAGTGGGCATAAAATTCGAATCCGAATACCGAATTAAAAAAAAAAACCGAACCAAACCCAAATATACTGAAACCTGAAATCCTTTTTCAGGTACTAAGGATTTCGAAAACAAGAATAAATTGTGGGTTACAGTTCCGGTGTACCTGAAATAACCGAATTTTTACTGGGTTGTGGTTTTTACCCGCGCCCAGTGGCTTCCATTCACCCTGGCCCAGCCAAGTGTATCTTTTTTTTTGTTTCCTCACTTTTAGTTCGTTCCTCATCGGTATCCTCAATCCTAGCAACCATGTCTACACACTACAGGAAACACGACAGTAGACGACGGCCAGAATTATCGACGATGGCCCCGTCGATATTTAACTTATTGACGACGGCTAAATTTAGCAGTCGTCAATAATACCATAATTATCGACGGTGGAGCTAAAACCGTCGTTCAATACTTATTGACGACGGCCAACCATCGACAATAAGGACCCGTTAACTATATGGGCCAAAAATGGGCCCACCCGAGAAGTTATCGTCGACGGTTCAATATAGCCATCGTTGATAGACGCTTATCAACGACGGTTAACCTACACCGTCGTTGATAAGGACCTATACCCGGACCGCACACCCACCAATTTTCCCACCCGTTTCCACACCGCCGCCCGCGCACCCGACTCCTCCGCTGCCGCGCCCCCGACTCCACCGCCGCCGTGCAGCACCACGCCGCCGTCGAACGCCGTCGCCGCCGCCGGTCTCCGCCTCCTCCCAGGTACGCCGCCACCCCCTCCCTCCCGTCACCCCTCCTCTCCCCTGCGCCGCTGCCCACTCTCCTCCCCTGCACCACCCTGCTGCCGCCCTCGCCGCCGCCCCTACCCCCTCACGTGCGCCGCCCTCGTCGCCCCTGCGCTGCCCTCGCCGCCGCCCCTATCACCTCCCCTGTTCCGGTTGGATCAGAAACGATCTTGTCGTCAAAGAAGCTCGATCGCTCCTGTGTCAGTGAACGGCGTGGTTCATATTATCTGTTGTTCTCCTCCTCCATGCAATTGTTGTTTGAGATATTGGGACAATGAACGTGGGCAGCCCTGATTTCGTGCTAGCTTTGGTTAATTAGGAAAGAGCACCAATGAAACAAAGCTGCGATGAAGATTGCCAAACAACGAACCTTACCACTCCTACTCATACAAGTATGAAGTTCGCAGACGAAAATTCACACGAGTCCCATCCAAACCTAACACTAGCTAACAGAGTCCGGGATGCGTGGATTATTTTGGTGATAAGACTAACGTGGATCCAAAGCTGAGACGATGGAATGGGATGGTTGGTCGGTGGCCTGTCTATCTGTCGGGGCAAACGAAGGTCATGTGTTTTCTTGTGAATTGCCACAACACCGACCGGAACAGGGTGATCCATTTTGCCCTACCCATCTGAATCGTCGTCGACGGGATTAAAGGCAGTGACCGTCTCTTCTTCATTTACTCTCTCTCCTCTCTCTCCCTCTCTGATCATCTCCCTCTATCTCTCTCCCTCCCTCTACCTTTCCCTCTCACCTCATCCCCATCTCCCTTTCTCTCTCTTTCTCCCTCTCTCCCCCACTTGGCTCCTTTCTTGGCGACCTCGCGCCGGCCGTCGAGGTAGTGCTGGTACACGTATGAGAGGAACCCCGACAGGGCCATGAGCATGGTCACAACCTTGATGCCCGTCATCCTGTCCCCTAATAGCACCACAGCGAACACCGGCACCAGTGGCAGCACCACTGTGCTCGTCTTGGCGAACAGCAACGACACCGTGCTCGTCATCGTATGACTGCTATAACCGTATAGCAGTTAGACCCCTTTTTACTTTAAGAACTGCACCAGATAGGGGGTGTAGTGTTAAATAGGCGGCGTCATGAGCACGCTTTGCTCGGTCACTCTTGGGTGGGTTTAGGACCTATCTGCTTAGTTGTAGGGCCGTGACATGATATACCAATGAAACTTATAATGATTTGTTTGCTTTGAAGGTATACTCTCAAACATGGCTGAAGACCGCACTTGGATGTATACTGGTTGGAAAAAATGGAAGGCACTCAGAGGAGTGGTTTACCAAGACGAATATTTTCATAGAACGAGCTTTCTCGTTGTCAAACAACAGCAAGGTGCGGTGCCCATGTATCAAATGTCAGAATATGAAGTGTTTCGACAAAGTGACGTTGACGTATCACTTGTGTGGAAACAGTTTCATGCAACGTTATGAGTTGTGGACATTTCATGGTGAGACACCTTCTCAAGTCGTAGAAGATCGAGATGAATATGACAACACTGGAGTTGATAGGATGGACGAGATGCTTGAAGCCACAAATCCTGAATTGACGGAGGATCCTCCTACAACAGAGGTTAAAGAGTTCTTCAAGCTTGTCGAAGCTTCCGAACAGCCGGTGCATGAACACACCATAATGACAATCCTCAATTTCTTGACTAGATTTATGGCAATTAAGTCTAAGTATTCCTTCTCCAACAACTGCTACAACGATCTCACCAAATTGATCAGCGATGTCCTTCCACAGCCTCATAAATTGCCTAAAGATATGTATCATTCTAAGAAATATATTTTTGGGCTTGGTATGGACTATGAGAAGATTGATATATGCCCAGACAACTGTATGCTTTTTTGGAAAGAGCATGCCAACGAGAACAAGTGTTTTAAATGTGGTAAAGCAAGATTTGTCGAAGTTGTTAATGACGACGGTACAAAAGTAATGACTGAAGTTGCACAGAAGCAGCTTCGCTACTTGCCTGTCACACCTAGGTTGAAGCGCTTGTTTCTCTAAAAAAACAGCCAGACACATGAGGTGGCACAAAGAAGGTCAATGTGAGAACAACGGAATGATGGTGCACCCGTCCGACGGTGAGGCATGGAAAGAGCTTGACCGCTTCAATCCAGATTTTGCCAATGACGCGAGAAATATTCGCATCGGGTTGGCGACAGATGGCTTCTCACTGTTCAGTACAAACGCAACACCATACTCTTGTTGGCCCGTGTTCGCAATTCCGTACAACTTACCACCATCTTTTTGTATGAAGTATGAGTTCATGTTCCTTTGTCTTATTGCACCTAGACCGGATCATCCTGGTTCACGACTGAACGTGATGTTGAAGCTGTTGATTGAAGAGTTGAAAATGTTATGGACGACTTCAGGACGACTTTCCGAACTCCGGTGGTAGTGGACGGGGTAGCGTCTAAGAGTCAGGTCAGCTTCTGTGCATAAATGCTCACACTTCATCTCATAATATGTGTTGTGGAGTGATTTTTGTGGTGTTGGTGCTTGGTAGTGTTGGAAAAGGAAATTAATGGTACGTTTATGATATGGTGCTATGGTGTTGGGTTGCATGGAGCTTGAAATTAGTATGAATTTCGTAATTTTGGCAGTTTCGTATTTGTCAACCTTGTTACGGTCGTTGATTAGAACATCATGCCCCAGATGATTTCCCTTTCCTCATTAATATAAACAATTCCATTGCCTAGAATTTTAATGTGCTAGTTGAAATTATTTCCCTTTCTCGCGGCTGAAAGCTTTCTCTAAATCCAAGTTGCCAGCGCTAGATCCCTAGCCAGATGATCTTCGTCTTCTTTCGGTTTCTGATCTTTTTGGAAGAACAACCTAGCTAGGATGGTTTGGATCTGAACCTTAAATTATAATTGCAAGAACCCACTGAAGTCTTGTTTAGCTAGCTCGATGTCCCAAAATCCGTAGTAAAATTTGGTAAATTGATCCTCATGTCGATAAGAAACTTTGCAGCCTTTCCTCTCATTCGCCATCAAATTTCTTTGTATAACTTTTTCCTTTCAATTTTCTTCTTGTATTTCCTGACTTGGGTGTCCTGACTTGTGTTTGAATTGGTTTTACAGGAATTTCAAAGGAGAGGAGGCAATGCCACCGGAAGCCAGGGACTTCACCAAGCTTTTTATGTTTTGCGGTTGTATTTTGCTTGGTCCGAAACTGCAAAGTGTTGTGTGTGTATAGTGTTCTGAAATGCTTGCTGATATATATCTGTTTTGAATTTGACTGTGTAATCTGGCCATCGAGCCACGACATAATTTTCTGTTTTTTTTTTAAAATGCATTACTTATCGACGATGGTTATGTGGCAACCGTCGTCGATACTGGCAAGTTATTGACCACGGTTTCCCAGTAACCATCGTCAATAAACGTCCATTGTTGTCGACGGTCGTACATAAACCGTCGTCGCTAAGGTAGCATTGTCGTCGACGGTTGCCCTCCACCGTCGACGATAAGGTTTCCCCGCTGCCACATGGCTTGAGGACTTATCAACGACAGCTAAATTGAGCCGTCATTAATAAATTAATGGACGACGATAACCGTCGTCGATAACGTTATCGACGACAAATTGTCCTCGACGGCCAGAAACCGTCGTTGATAAGCGTTTACCGTCGTCGATAGCTTATCGACGATGGTAGTCTCCTTATAGACGACGGTTTCCGGCCATCGTCTACTGTTGCGTTTCTTGTAGTGACAGTGCCGCCCACGTCGATCGGATCCTTAAGTCTGTTGAGGGCTGCTGTTGATGGTGGCCTCAGGAAGCCTGGTGAGACACCCCCTCCCTCTGGCCCAAGTTTGCTGCACGCAGCCGAAAGGTGAGACCCTCGCCGCCATCGGTGGTGGTCTCAGGAAGCCCGACGCCACTCCCCCCTTGCTCGAGCGCGGCCGAAGGGCGCGATGGCGGCCTTAGGAAGCCTGACGATGTTGTCCCCCCACACCTCTTTCTTGAGCGTGGCCGAAAGGTGATGCCACTGCCCCCCCCCCCCCCCCCCCCCCCGCCGCGCCAGTGAGTGCCGCCAACAAGCCCCCTTATTGCCGTGCCCACTGCTGAGCCTAGGGATGACAATCGTACCAGCGCCAGCTCCGCGCCGCCTCCTCCCAAATTTGGTTAGTACGGAATACCCAAACCTGAAATTTTGAGTACAATCTCAGATATGGATTCCGAGAATTTTCAAAAACCAGAATTATCTGATTCGAAATTTTGGATAATCTCGAATGCTCACCCCTACACACACATTGTGATCGTACGAATTTTTGTTTCAAGGTTTGTTGCAAGCAAGGATGTGTGTTGATGTCACTAGTAGGACATACTAACATGTATGCCTAGATCATTGTACTGCAACCAAGCTGTTTCACATGTCGAAATCCGTGTGTGAGCCTTCATGACCTCTGAAAACCCTAAAGAGCATGACATTACTATGAAACATGAAAGGTAGTATACTTACACCACAGGATAAGATGTGTGTTACTCCATAACCTTAGAAATGGTCATGGCCGGCCAGAGAAGAAAATGTTCCTACGACTTCTGAATAGCCCCAAGAGGTTGTATCAGCCAATAATAATACCATGTGTTACCAGGTCAGCAGCAACAGCTTCTAGGTATAGGTATACACGTTCTGTATCATTATAACAAACATAATGTACGCGCATTATAAGCGACCACGTTCGCTCGTTATCTGTGCGACGAGCGCAATTATTAACTGATAAAATCTGTCCAAATCCGGCTATATATACCCTCGAGGCCTGGCCCCTAACCTCACCAGCCATCACATATCGCAGCAGAGCACACAGCTAGCGGGCTCGGCAAACACATCGCTTGCTCACCTGTAGCTGATCAAGCGAGCGAGACATGAGGCTCTCGGAGGCAGTACTCTGCGCCCTGGTGGTGGTCCAGGCAGCGGTCCTCCTCGCCAACGTGTCGTCGGCCGAAGCCGGCGAGCTCAAGGTCGGGTACTACGGCAATAAGTGCAGGGGCGTAGAGAACGTTGTCAAGTGGCACATTATCAAGGCGCTCAAGGCCAACCGCCGCACCGGCGCCGCCCTCGTCCGCCTCCTCTTCCACGATTGCTTCGTCAGGGTGAGTACACACATTGCGCACCCTGGACGATGTGCACGATAATCGTCTGTGTGGACTGCTACGTGTTAACAGAGTTAATTTCGTGGACCGTCAGGTTTACCTAATGATGTTTTATATAAATCTTCTCAAATGTATGTAGCCAACAACTACCAGGCGGTAATCAATGGTCATAAAAAGTTGATTAAAGTCCTTTTCGAAAGAAAAAAAAGTTGATTAAAGTATGTTGTATTTCAAATGACGTGCAGGGTTGCGACGGCTCTGTCCTACTGGACAAGTCCTACGAGAACCCTAACCCGGAGAAGGAGGCGCCGGCGAACATAGGCCTGAAAGCCTTCGACCTCCTGGACGAGATCAAGGCCGCCGTCGAGGACAGGTGTCCCGGAGTCGTCTCCTGCTCGGACATCCTCATCTACGCTGCACGTGACGCGGCCAGCATTCTCAGCAACGGCAATGTCCACTTCGAGGTCCCCGCCGGCCGCCTCGATGGATTCGTCTCCATGGCCGATGAGGCCCAAGCGGAGCTCCCAGACTCCCTTGACGATGTGGAAAAGCTCATCAAGAACTTCGCCATGAAGAACTTCACCGTCGAAGAACTCGTCATCCTCACCGGCGCGCACTCCATCGGCCAGGGCCACTGCTCGTCCTTCAAAGGCCGCCTCAGCGAGCCATCGTCACAGATCACCCCGGCGTACCGCAACCTGATCAACTACAAGTGCTCCCAGGGCAACAACCCAGCCGTGGACAACAACGTGCGTGACGAGGGCCTCGACGTCGTCGCCAGGTTTATGCCGGCGTTCACCAGCCGGGTGCGCAGGATCCCGGACTTCCTCGACAACAGCTTCTACCACAACACCCTCGCTAAGATCGTCAACTTCCACTCCGACTGGACGCTGCTGACGCACGAGGAGGCGCTCGGTCATGTCCACGAGTACGCCGACAACGGCACGCTCTGGGACGAGGACTTCGCCGACTCCCTTCTCAAGCTCAGCAAGCTGCCCATGCCAGCCGGCAGCAAGGGTGAGATCAGGAAGAAGTGCAGCATCGTCAACCACCGCCTGTACTGATTTTGTGCAAGCGTAGGTGACTAATAATGGAAGAAGATGAAGGTTGAGCCAAAAGCCTATTATTTTTGTTTTTGTTGTTCCATCCATTCTTTTCATTCGCTTTGGTTGTACAGTTGTTGTGAATTTTTCTTCTCAGCCAATCTGCGATATACATATGTCTCATTGCAATAAATTTATGTTCCTGACATTCTTACAAGTGACAAAAGGCTTCCAACAAGTGAATCATGACATCTATTTTTTCAAAAAATGTCGAGTGTGCACACAACTAATATCTTAGATTCCAGACAGGTATACCGGAGCATATTTGGTAAATTAGATTTTACAAGAAAAATATTTTTCCCATAAAACGTATTTATCATGTGAAAATGATGTAGTACATTATTATTTTGGGTATAATCTTAGCGGCCTAGGCACTTTGAAGCAAAAAACCGAGCTCCAAAGGTGGCGACAGTGTATCGTCTCATGGCGAATCCGTCCCCAAATCATGTTGATTTTGTGATTTTATGCTGAAATGTAGATAGTCTCCAATACACGTTCTTCACAATTATTTTCTGCTTTAAGCATACATGTTATAAAAAATAATGTGAAAATAAACATTTGAATGTACTTCTATCACAACCTATCATAACGATGTGTCTCCGTTATCGCGTCTCGCAATACGTTGCCATAAAAAATGTGGTTATGGCGTGTCGCCGATCATCTTAAGTGTGAGACATGCTTAAAGGAAGCGCATCTACTTTCTTTGTGTCATAATAGATGTTCTTTACAGGGTCATTGGAGACGCGGGTGGCGCGCATCGCCCATCAGCATACATGCATGACAAGCCCTGACAAAGCACGTTGTAGATATATTGACTGATCCGAGACAACCTATATTATAGCCCGTCGCAGATTTGTTTACTGATCTGAGGTCGACTTTATGAAAGCTTGTCTCCTTTATGTAGGTTATCAGAGAGTTCTCTGTTATAGCTCATCGCAGATTGTTTACAGGCAGGGTCTCCTATTAGGTGCCCCCAACCCCTGAATATCCTGATTGCCAGGTGCATCCTGAAGCTAGCCACGATTTGGCAACAGTATTACTAGTGTCAGCAACATACACATACATGAACATATGTCAATCGTGGCTATGCAGTATATAATTACACAACAAAGACTGTTAATCCTGATTACAATGTACCTAATTACACACATCATAACTGTCATCATCTAGTACTGTATACCGTAATGAAATTATCACTGCTAAAATAAGCCTCATCACAGGCGGCTCCAAACCTATTATCACAGACGGCTTTTAAAACCGCCTGAAACGAAGAGTCTGTGATAATCCGCAATTTCACAGGCGGAGAAGTGAAACCGCCTGTGAAGACACGTTATCATAGGCGGTTCTTCACTTAGGCTAGCCGCCTGTGAAGACAGATTATCATAGGCGGTTCTTTACTTAGGCTAGCCGTCTGTGAAAATACTTTATCACAGACGGGTCGTGCAGCATATATAACCGCCTGTGATAAACGTCTTATCACAGACGGTTATTGAAGCATAACTAACCGCCTATGATAATAAGTCTTCACAGGCGGGTATTGAAGCATAACTAACCGTCAATGATAATGTGTCTTCACAGGCGGATTTTGAAGCTTAACTAACCGTCTATGATAATGTATTTTCACAAACGGAATTTGAAGCATAACTAACCGTCTATGATAATGTGTCTTCACAGACGGGTATTGAAGCATAACTAACCGTCAATGATAATGTTTCTTCACAGACGATTATTGAAGCATAACTAACCGTCAATGATAATGGTGTTATCACAGACGGAGTTTACCTAAATCAGCCATCTGTGAAGAACCTTTAACGCAGCCGGTTTCTACCATAACAGTCACCGCCTGTGAAAATTTGGTTATCATAGTTGTTTCTTTACTTGTATCTAGCCGCCTGTGATAATTGTTTTTCATATCCATGCCTAGCCGTTGGTTAATAACCGCCTGTGATAAGGTATAACCTATGCAGTACTACTGCTGTTATTTCTAATTTCCAGGTCAATTCAATATAATCACAGAACAAAAAACAACAATATCATCACAGAACAAAAGTCAACAACATTATCATCACAGAAGTCAATTTCACTAAAACAATATATATGTACGAGTTACAGATACAATTCATCTCAAAGTTTACAAGTTTTCACTAAAAACAGCTTAAATTGGCATAGTCGCAAAGTTCTGGCACATCAGCTGCTGCACCATTCTTATCAAAGAACTTCCCTTTCTTGTGCAAAATTTCGCGACGTATGAACTGACAGAGTTCAGAAGCAATCCTGTCGGCTCCTCCATTAGGAATACTTCTACAAACCGGCCATTCTTCGTTCAGATTCTTCTTATGTTGCAATAGAACACATAACAAGGTTTAGAATGTGTTGGTTTGAACAATCTCAAAGTATAGATCAAAGTGAGAGTATACAGGAATTTAGTTGGTATTTTTGGAGCAGTTGTACTATGAGCAATTGAATTTTGAAGTTGGAATCAAAATATGAAAATAATGTTTCTGGTAATATTGAACAGCAGAGAATATAAGCATTAAACTATGCTAGTTACAATGAAAATGAAACACAAAAGTAAGAAAATAAGGTATTGACATTAAGGATAACTTACATCCTCACGATTGACTCTATATACGGCGGCGGTCCGAAGATGCTCGCATACATAATACCCGCATAGGACACTCCCAGCAGGCTGCTTCGGACAAGCATAATACGTTTTAATGTCCAATGCATTCGTATTACGAGGTCTCTGACCGCCAAGCTCCGAGTAAAACTGTCAAGCGCTGTAATACAAGAAATGTCATATAAAACTTGTCAACACATTCTAAATGTGCGTAAATTAAAATTATTGAATAAACGTACTTTTTCAAAATGGAAAGGAAATCTTTGTAACGATCTGGTGGGTAATCGGCCGAGTCCAAGACTGTTGTCATTCCCTGCGTTGGCTTGATGAAGATCATTATGTAGTGATTACTGCAAACATACAAACACACGTGTTAACAATTACCAATAATTGCTATTTCAATGTCATGTGTCGAACTTACTCGAAGTGGTACGGAGCCTTTACGAGGTCCTTGCCGTCTCTGACAAAGTTAAACATCGCATGTCCTATGTAAGCTGCAACTTCTGTCTTTCTATCCTTCTTAAGTTTTGCAATTGCTCTTTCAAAATCTTTTTTTTCATGTGTTTGTACTGGCTTGATTCTCGATTCGCCTGGACGTCGAATAGCGACTTTGCAATCCTAGTAGGATCAAGGATACCTGTCTTGCGCGCCAACTTTTCATTATCCATGTATTGCATCCTATTGAAGAAGTCCAGAATTGTTATAATCTCATGAAATGCGTATGCGTGTAGTAAGAAAAGCAAATACAAAATATTAGAGCACTTACAAGCACCAGACGAGCAGCAGGTTGATATCGAGCATGCCCCGATGGAAAAGGGAAAGCAGCTCTTCAAATAAAATGACTCGTTTATCTACTCCAGTGCTCCAGAATGCTTCTTTTGGAATACAAAATGTGACGCACTCAAGACCAAATTTTGTGCTGGCAGTGATGTACCACTCATGCATTCTTCTGAGCGCGATGGGTTGTTTGCTAAGTTGTACGGATGTCATGAACGGCTTCCCATTCTCAAATTTAGGAGGAACATCCTCAAGCTTGTATATTGGAACTCCTGGTTTAACTAAAGCCGTATGCCGATTATACATGACACCGTCTTCTTCCCACTCCTCGATATCTTCTAATGCTGGCTCATGAGAAGAACGAGATGCTCAAATGCTCTGAGTGGGACATGCTCAAATTCACTAAAATCATATAAAACATTATCAAATTGCACTCATATTCGCTTAACCAGTCATGTAAGGTAGCAAATATGTGTTAGTGAATGGATAACCGAGCTTACTTGTAGCACAAACAATTGGTGAGCATCTACAAAGCATCAGCGAAGAAATTATTCTCATGGTAAAGGACATGGCAGTGAGTTGGTGTGCTTGCCCTCTGAAAAAACAAACAATTTACATTCCTTTGATGCATTTATAGCCTGATATAAAAAACTCGTGAGAGAAACACCAATTATCGCATAGGTACCTTGATTCCAGCATGGTTGCAGAGGTAGAAATCAAACTCACAGGGATGGCAAATGCTAGTGAATGTGGCCTAGGGGGAGTGAATAGGCCTTTTTGAATTTTAGTCTGAACCTGCAACACTTACCAACTTGATCAAATACCAAGAAATCGGACTAGTCCGGTAGAGTGCGGACTAGTCCGGTGTGTGCGGACTAGATTGATCAAGTTAGATCAATGATTTCGATACAAGCATAGTACGTAGCGGAATATAGTATGTAAATTGAAAGTATTGAGTCAATGAAATTAAGTGTATTACAAATTAACTTTGATTTGAATGTTTTAACGTAAGATGGACAAGATCAAGTGAAACCCTAGATAGCAATAAAAACTTAGAACAAGTTTGATACAAAATTTTATCCCGTGGTTCGATTACCACAAAGGCAACCTACGTCCACGTTGAGGAGCCCATGAAACGACCGGGTCTTCACCAACCCTTACCTCGTCGAATCACCACGAAGGCCAATTCTCTTCCACTATCACAAGGGTAAATCACCAAGTTCAAGGGGCCTTCTCACAAGTTGAGGGCTCCCCAAGATTACAAATCGAACACCACCAAGAACACACTCTTAAGATCAACAATGAAACAACAAGAGTGTGTTAGAGATCAAACCCAAGAGCTCAAACATGTGAATCGTGTCTCTCCTTTGATCCAAGACGAATCCTCAAGGATTTGATCTTTCTTGCATTGTATTGCATGGAGAGATGTGTTTTCTAAGCTCTTGGAGGGTGTGACAGCGCAGGGAGTCGAGAGAGTTAAAAGTCGGGCCGTTCACATCTATTTATATGGTGTTCCCCAAAGCTTCGAGGGTCCGGACTAGTCCGTGGTGGAGTTCGGACTAGTCCGGTGTGCGGTGTGCAGGAAACTCTAAGTTCTCAGGAAGATCGGACTTGTCCGACTTAGGGTGGACTAGTCTGATTTAGGCTCCGGAAAAGTTCGGACTAGTCCGATTATTTTTGGACAAGTCTGGCTGTGGTGATTTCCTTAGTGAATTGGGACAAGTCCGCATTTAGAGGACTTGTCCAATTTTAGTCAGAGAGGTTATCGGACTAGTCCGTGGTGATTTCGTACTTGTCCGATTTCGTGCAAATCTGTTAAGTGTAGAGGACTAGTCCGCACTCGGGAGGACTAGTCCGATTTTAGTCAAAAATATATCGGACTAGTCCGTGGTGATATCGGACTAGTCCGGTCTGTCTAGACTCGGACTGTGCAGACAAGTCCGCACTGGGAGGACTTCTCTAATTTTGAGCAGGGGGGATATCGGACTAGTCCGGATATTATCGGACTAGTCCGGACCTGTATGAATAAGTGTAGTGAGTGAGTTTTCATGTAGTTTAGCTCTTGGGGTATGTTTCTCCAACACACTCCATACACAATGATCTAACCTATTTAGCTCTTGAGCTCTTTTCCATGTAGATCCTCATTCTTCTTTCTTTTTGCGCTTTCTTCAAAATTTCTTTTAAGACCTGCGCTCATCTCAACAATTTGGTTAGGATCTCATTTGTTTATCATAAATCAACTAAAACCCACAAGGGATGCCTAGATGCACTTTCAATCTCCCCCTTTTTGGTGATTGATGACAACCAATTGAGATTTCACAAAATATGATAAAAATACAAAATTTTCATAAAATGCGCACATATGAGTTAGGTACAAGTTAAGCAGTGAAAACACAGCTCTTATGTGCACTCTTTTATGGCGGGGAGTAAAACTACGTGAGTGTGAGCAATAATTGTGATGAGAATGAAGTGATTGACATTAAAATACCAATATCAATCATATATGTCAATTTCAAGGCAAAACACAAATTTCATAACATAAGCAAAGTCGTACCACCACAGCACAATACCAAAGATAGAGATAATAGTATTAAAGTTTTACAACCCAAGGGAGACACAAAAAAGATACACAAATAAAGCTCTCATCTCTCAACCTACATCTAGGACTAGTGAATCCTCCTCAATCTCCCCCCCTTT
Organism: Tuctoria greenei; assembly: GCA_036927565.1. Classification (NCBI taxonomy): domain Eukaryota; kingdom Viridiplantae; phylum Streptophyta; class Magnoliopsida; order Poales; family Poaceae; genus Tuctoria; species Tuctoria greenei. The sequence continues at coordinate 190,776,035 of JAYESD010000003.1, read as the reverse complement.
GGCATCATGACACCAAAAAGAAGGAGAAGAGGGAGCTAGTGGCTCATTCCTCGCTGTCGGTTCTCTCCTCACCTTCATCTTCATCTTTTGGCTGGGTAGGAGGAGGAGGAGCGGATCCACTCGAAGTGCCCCCAATGCCAAAGTAGGCAAGCTCAACGGGAGTCAGAGGCCCGAGCTCAGTGAAATTAGAGGATGAATCGTCAGGGATGACTGGGGATCCAATAGGCTCGATCTCCAACTTTTGGCAAATATGCTTGACATTTTCTTTGACATATCTCATATCTGCCTTCCTCGCATTGTTCAGCTTGTGAGTATTCACATCGGCCTTCTTGCATGAGGCAAAGATTGTTGCCAAGTAGTTCAGGATTTCACTAAGAGACCCTTTTTGGGGAGGGGCCCTAGTGGAGGGGGGAAGTCCTCTCATCTCCTCTAGCTCTCCTCGGAGCCTCTTCACTCGACACTGGAGATGGGGTAGCTTGTACATTTTCTTGGGTAGGCTTCTAGGGCCTCAAGGGAGTGTGCTCCACGTCCTTCACGAACTCGATCCCTGTGACCTTCTCAATCATGAACATCAAGTAGAGGGCATAGCCAGAGGATCTGTTCGGCGTGCAGGAGACGTTGACCATATCATTCCAGATATAGTCTAAGATGTCAAACTTCCTGTTCTTGCGTATTACTTTCATCAAGGTCCTCAAGTAACCTTGGACACTTTCTGCATCCCCATCTTTTGGTGCTATTGTCTTTGTCAGCAGCTTGTTGAGCACCATGAAGAAATGCTTCATGTTCTTGGTTGAGGGAGGATTGAACTTGAGGATGGTGTCATAGAGGAAGTCCATCCTGTCTTTTCCTAAGACGCCGATGTTGTGGATGGTCAACTCATTGTTGTCAGTGTCCTCTAGATGAAGGAGTCTTGCAAACTCATAATAAGTGATAGTGTACTTGGATCCATGTGTCATCCAAGTCCCTCTCTCTTCATCATCACTAGCAAAGAAACAGGTGGCATAGAACTGGACAATAATCTCATCATTCCAGTGATATTTGACGGCAAACAGGTCCTTCAGTCCATGCCTCTCCACTGCATTTATAGCCTCATCAAATGCTGAATAGCTCTTCCTCCCAAAGTGATTCCAGTCGATCCACTGGCTGCGGACCACCGGAGTCTTCATGGTAAGGTAAACCGAGCTGTAAAAATCTGCATGAAAGTTGCTCCAAAACCTAGCATCACCAGCCTTGTTGGAACGGCTATAGCAATCAACAAATTTGAGTTTGGAAGCTGTGTCGCTTCCCATGCTGTTGAACTTCTCCTCGGGGGGATCTCTGTCCCTGCCTCGGAGCATGCATCTTGAGTGGGATGACGGGGCCCGAAGTAATTCCCTTTCCTTTGCCCTTCACTTGGCGCAGAGCCGTCGAGCTAGAGCCAGCTGCGTCCTTGGCCTTGGAAGCAGGCTTCTTGGCGAGCACCTTGCGTCGCACCTAAGGTGGAGAAGGTGCAGGCTCAGAGGGACGCTCCTACCTCTTTTGAGTGCGAGACTCTGAGGCGCGCGGCAACATGTCTTGTTCCATCTCATCTTCAAAGTAGGAGATGTGCTCATTCGACATTGTCCTGAGTGAGAATTGCACAATGTATGGATAAGAATTGATGGCAAGGAAGTGCATTGAGGAATGAGAAATTAGGGTTGAGTTCAGTAAAAATCGGACTTGTTCAATGAACAGGTACGGACTAGTCCGGGGGTCTAGACTTGTCCGTACATGGATCAGACTAGTTCGGTGTTCATCACCTCAAACCCTTACTAGACAACAAATGATGATTCCCAATGCAAAACTAGTTTAAGGTAAATGTAATACAACAAGGAGGCATGTATTAACCGAAAGGAACTAGTCTATTTGGTCAACAATGAAGAAAATCTTGATTTCTAGGGTTTGGGAGGAAATTTTACCGAAGATCCTTGATTCTTGGAGATGGAGGGTTTGAAGGTGCGGACAAGCCCGTGTTCTTCAGTCCATATGCAATAGAGATCGAATTCCACCCAAACTTGGAGGGATTTGATGGAGAACGAAGGAAATTGCCTTTGGAGCACTCGAGCGAGGAGAGAGAGCGTGGGGACAGTTGTGAGATTGAAGAATATTAGGTCTTGGCGGCGGCTAGGGTTATGGAGTAAAAAAATCGGACTAGTCCATGGTTGGTCGGACTAGTCCGGACTACCGAACACTCTGCGGACTAGTCCGGATAACCACGGACTAGTCCGTGGTTACCAGAACAAATTAAATTATCCCATTCGTATATATTCGAAGGTTCTTATAAAGATAACATGGGGGCCAAAATAATAAAGTAGTTGAAATAGTTTTTGGAGAAAATTGAGAAAAATGATTTTCGCAACTCAAACAATATATTTTGATGAGTCCATATAGGTATGCAAGTTTTCAAGCCACATTCCGAGCATCAAGGATATTGAGTTCATTTCGGAGCTCGCAAAAATGTTTTCACCAAGTGACTTGGTAAATATATCGACTTGTTGTTTTCGGTGTTTACATGGGAAATAGCTATGTCTCCTTTCATTGAGTGGTCTCTCGAAAAGTGGTGTCGGATGTCTATATGTTTGGTCCTGGAGTGCTCAACAGGGTTATAGGAAATCTTAATACCACTCTCATTATCACAAAGGAGTGGAATACGACTCATATTGTAACCGTAATCCCTTATAGTTTGTCGCATCCAAAGGAGTTTTGCACAACAACTCCCGGCTGCAACATACTACGCTTCGGCCATATATAAGGCAATGGAGCTTTGTTTCTTGGAGGACCAAGAAACTAGGGATCTACCTAGAAATTGGCATGTACCGGAGGTACTTTTTCTATCTACTTTGCATCCGGCATAATCTGCATCGGAGTATCCAATGAGATTGAACTTTGAACCTTTAGGATACAAAAGGCCTAGGTTTGGTGTATGAACTAAATATCGCAAGATTCGTTTTACGGCTTTCAAATGAAACTCCTTTGGGTTGGCTTGAAACCTTGCACACAAACATACACTCAACATAATGTCTGACCTAGATGCACATAAGTAAAGTAGTGATCCAATCATGGAGCGATATACCTTTTGATCGACGCTTGGTCCGTCTTCATTGAGATTTAAGTGTCCATTTGTTGCCATGGGAGTCTTTATAGGCTTCGCCTTGTCCATTTCAAACTTCTTGAGTATGTCTTGAGTATACTTAGTTTCGCTTATGAACATCCCCTCCTTTTGTTGCCTCACTTGGAATCCCAAGAAGTATTTCAACTCTCCCATCATAGACATTTCAAACCTATCTATCATAATTTTACTAAATTCTTCACAGAAAGATTTATTAGTTGAGCCAAAAATAATATCATCAACATAAATTTGGCAAACAAAGAGATCATTGTCAAAATGCTTCGTGAATAGTGTATAATCATCTTTGCCAATTTTAAATCCATTTTCAATTAAGAAATCTCTAAGACACTCATACCAAGCTCTAGGAGCTTGTTTGAGGCCGTAGAGAGCCTTACGCAATTTAAAGACGTGGTCGGGAAGCTCTTCATCTTCAAATCCGGGGCGTTGCTCCACATACACCTCCTCCTTGATTGGTCTATTGAGGAAGGTGCTTTTCACATCCATTTGATAGAGCTTGAAATCATGGTGAGTAGCATATGCAAGTAATATTCTAATAGATTCAAGCCTAGCTACGGGAGCGAAGGTTTCAACGAAATCCAAACCTTCTACTTGTGAATACCCATTGGCCACTAATCGCGCCTTGTTACTTGTCACTACCCCGTGTTCGTATTGTTTGTTGCGGAAGACCCATTTGGTGCCGACGACATTGAATTTAGGTCTTTCGACGAGTTCCCACACTTTGTTCCTTTTGAAGTTGTTAAGTTCTTCTTGCATCACCACCACCCAATCCGGATCCTTCAACGCATCCTCAATCCTATGCAGTTCCAAAAAGGATACAAAAGAGTAATGTTCACAAAAATTAGCAATTCGGGATCTAGTAGTTACTCCCTTTTGGATGTCCCCGATTATGTTGTCGACAGGGTGATCTCTTTGGACGCATTGGTCTACTCTTGGGTGTGGAACTTGTGGTCTTGAGTCTTCATGATCATCTTCTACTCACCCTAGATGGTTGCCCTCATTGACTTGTTGATCATTTTCGTCTTCTTGATGTTGATATTGTATGGAATATCCCCCTTGATCGTTTACCTCCACTTGTGGTTCATCTTCCATTTGCATTTGGAGATGGCGCTTGTGGTCGAATATCACCCAACGCCATTCTTCTCAATGCTTTACATGGAGCTTCTTCTCTATCTAGCACACATGGATCAACTTGCTCTTCTTGAGAGCCGTTAGTTTCATCGAACACTACATCACGTGCTACTTCAACTAGTCCAGAGGTCTTGTTGAAGACATGATAGGCGTAGAGTTTGAATCATAACCAAGCAAGAAACTTTCATCGGACTTTGAGGCAAACTTTGAAGTACTAGGCTTCTTATTCAAAATATAGCACTTAGAACCGAAAACTCAAAAATAGGAAATATTTGGTTTGTTACCCGTGAGTAGCTCATATGATGTCTTCTTGAGTAGTCGATGAAGGTAGAGTCGATTTATGGCGTGGCAAGCAGTGTTAATCGCTTCCGCCCAAAACTGATCCGAGGTCTTGTATTCATCGAGCATTGTTCTCGCCATCTCTATGAGGGTTTGGTTCTTCATTTCGGCAACTCCATTTTGTTGAGGCGAATAAGGTGTTGAAAACTCATGCTTTATCCCTTCTTCGTCTAGGTACTCCTCAACTTGAGTGTTCTTGAATTCCGGGCCGTTGTCAATTTGTATGTTCTTGATCGTCAATGAGAACTCATTATCGGCACGCTTGAGAAATTTCTTGAGGGTTCCTTGAGTTTCTGTCTTATCATGCAAAAAGAAAACCCAAGTGAAGCGCAAAAAGTCATCAACAATTACTAAGCCATATTTGTTACCCCCGATGCTTATGTAAGCAATTGGACCAAATAGGTCCATGTGAAGTAGCTCGAGCGGTCTTGTTGTAGTCATGAGGTTCTTCGCGGGATGCGGTGCTCCTACTTGCTTCCCGGCTTGGCACGCGCTACAAGGCATGTCTTTCTCAAAAACAACATCCTTTAAACCTCAGATGTGATCGCCCTTAAGGAGTTTTTGAAGATTCCTCAAAACAACATGTGCTAGCCGTCTATGCCACAGCCAATCCATGTTGGTCTTTGCAATGAAGCATGTGTCAAGTTCGACTTTATCTTTGTTGAATTCAATAAGATAAAGCTTTCCCTTCAACACACCCTTGAATGCAACCGAGTCATCACTCCTTCTAGAGACTGTCACACCCTCATTAGTAAACAAGCAATTATAACCCTTGGCACATAATTGAGATATGGACAACAAATTATAATCTAAGGAATCAACATGTAAAATGTGAGAAAGAGTATGTTGAGATGATATTGCAATTTTACCGGTACCGAGCACCCTTCCTTGACTATTGTCTCCAAAGTAGATGCCCTCGCTTGGATCTTCATTTTCTTCGTATTCAACAAATATTCTTTCTCCGGTCATATGGTTGGTGCATCCACTGTCTAGCACCCATTTCGATCCACTGGAGGAATAGGCCTGCAAAATCAAATTATGCCTTGGTTTTAGGTACCCAAGCTTGCTTGGGTCCTTTGAGGTTAGTTACAAGAGATTTGGGCACCCACACATGAGACTTGATGTTCCCATGGCATGGCCCAACATAATGAGCATAAACTTTACCAAAACTTTTCATAAGAATGTATGATGCATCGAAAGTTCTAAACAATAGTTGTTGTTGTTCATGAACAAAACTGGTCCGGGAAAACATACTTGTCCGTGTAAGGACCGGACTAGTCCGGTTATTATATTGTTAACTATCTTGGACTTATTAGTATTATTGGTCTTTCTAGATTGAGAGGAGTTTCCCTCACAAAGGCAATGCGCTCCTTGTTATTCTTATGGTTTCTAGCATTTTTCTTTTCACCATAGGAATAACCAATGCCATATTTGACGTTAGGAGGTCTTGTGGCCAAGTATGCACTACGTGCATATTTGACCTTCTCCTTGTGAAATATGCCACAATGGGAAGGGTGCTTGTCCTTGGTAGAGGTTGACTTGTCTTTCAAGCTAGTGTCAGTTTTAAGGGGTTGAGAGGGCGAGCTTGAAGAGGATGAATGGTCACTTTGTTTGAGTGACTCAACTTGCACTTCAAGGATCTTGTTAACTTTGGTTAAGTTAACAAGTTTTTCCTTGATGATTGCATTTGAGTCGCTTAACTTCAAGCAAGATTCCTTGCTTGAAGCTAACTCAAGTTAAAGTGATTGCTTCACTCCTTTTCAAGTTCAAGGAGCTCATTGATCTTGAGATACTCCTCTTGTAGGATGATCATATCTTCTTGACGATCAATCAGCCCCTCCCTATAAACAAGTTTATCCATCAAGAATTTCATTTTGGCAGCAATTTTCTTGTCTAAGCCAGCTAGCATGTCCTCGTCATCACTATAGTTCTCACTATCACTATTAAAAGAACGTGAAGAGGTAGATTTTGTTGTTACCTTTTGTGTACCTTCCTTCGCCATGAGGCAAGTGTCATTGCCCTTCCATGTGCCAAGATTTGAGAAGGGGGTGGACTTCTTAGTTGTCTTCTCGGTGGCTATGCTAGCCATCTCCTCTTCCTCTTCGGATGAGGACTCATCATTTGAGTCCCAATCCTTTCCTAGGTGCGCTTGTCCAGCTTGCTTTATTTTCTTGAAGAATTTCTTGGGTTAAGGCTCTGTTTCCTTGGTCTTCTTCTTGTTTTATTCATATGGGCAATCAACTATAAAGTGGTCATATTTACCACAGTTATAGCATGCCCGCTTCAACTTTGGTCTTGACTTCTCTTTGTATTTTCCTTCACTTGATTGCCCCCCCTGTCTTTTCTTCATCATTTTCTTGAATCTTTTCATAATGAGGATCATGTCCTCTTCATCAATATCGCTGCTCTTGTCATCGCTTTCCTCTTCTTGTTGAGCTTCTCGAGCTTCTTTTGACAAGGGTTTGGAACTAGATTTTAGGGCGACCCCTTTCTTCTTTGCTGAAGTGAGGACGACAATCTTCTTGACATGTTTAGCTTGCTTCTCCATCATCTTGAAATTGATGATCTTTCCAAGTAGCTCGTCCGGGGTCATTTTCTTATACCCGGGGCTTTCTCTAATCACCGAGCATAGGGTAACATTGCGAGGCATGAAAGCTCTAAGGATGAGCTTTACTACCTCGTGATCATTCCACTTCTTACTTCTGTATGCTCGAACCTTGTTGATTAGAGTCTTTAACCAGTTGTACATGTCCTGTGGCGACTCATTGTCTTCTATGGCGAATCTTCCCAATTCACCTTCAATCATTTCGATCTTCGCCTCTCACACATGATGATCGCCTTCATGTGCAGTTTGCAATGTGTCCCATATTTCCTTTGCAATTTCAAGTCCATCCATCTTGTTAAACTCGTCCTGACTTAGCGAAGATGTGATGACTGCTGCAGCTTGAGCATTCCGATGAATTGCTTGCTCTTGGCTTGGTGTAAGCTCTTCATCATCGTCTGGGATATCTATTCCTGTACGCACAATATGCCACAAGCTGGGATTGAGAGAGATTAAGTGCATTTTCATGTTTTGCCTCCACATTAGTAATCATTCCTGTCAAAGTGTGGGGCTTTTCCTAAAAGAATAGACATATAATGACTATTGTTAGAATTTAAGAGATCGTAGTTGAAAGGATATCTGGAGTAGTCGGTGTGACTACTCCCCTTCTTCTTGTCCTCGATCTTCACTTTCCCTTTAGAGAGGGCTTTCTTCCTTAGGAGCGCCTTGAGTTCAAGCATCTCCTCATCGTCATCCTAGATGTCCTGAATGGCGTCGAGAAGCTTCTCCAGTTTTTGAGCTTTTTCATCTTCAGCCTTCTCTTGGTTGAGACTCTTGTGCACATCCTTCATGTCCGACATGTTCTCTTCGAGCGATTAGTCTCTTGCAAAGTGTCCAGCTCTGATACCAATTGAATGTTGCCTAGAGGGGGGGGGGGGTGAATAGGCCTTTTGGAATTTTAGTCAAAACCTGCAACACTTAACATCCTGATCAAATACCAGGAAATTGACTAGTTCGGTAGAGTGCGGACTAGTCCGGTGCATGCGGACTAGATTGATCAAGTTAGATCAATGATTTCAATACAAGCATAGCACGCATCGGAATATAGTATGTAAATTGAAAGTATTGAGTCAATGAAATTAATTGTAGTACAAATTAACTTTGATTCGAATGTTTTTACGTAAGATGGACAAGAGCAAGTGAAACACTAGATAGCAATGAAAAACTAAGAACAAGTTTGACACAAGATTTTATTCCGTGGTTCAGTTCCCACAAAGGCGACCTACGTCCACGTTGAGTAGCCCACGAATGGACCGGGTCTTCACCAACCCTAACCTCGTCGAATCGCCACAAAGGCCAATTCTCTTCCACTATCACAAAGGTAAATCACCAAGTTCAAGGGGCCTTCTCACAAGTTGAGGGCTCCCCAAGATTACAAATTGAACACCACCAAGAACACACTCTTAAGATCAACAATGAAACCACAAGAGTGTGTTAGAGATCAAACCCAAGAGCTCAAATGTGTGAATTATGTCTCTCCTTTTGATCCAAGATGAATCCTCAAGGATTTGATCTTTCTTGCATTGGATTGCATGGAGAGATGTGTTTTCTAAGCTCTTGGAGGGTGTGATGGCGCAGGGAGTCGAGAGAGTTAAAAGTAGGGCCATGCACATCTATTTATGTGGTGTTTCCAAAAGTTACCGTTAGGGTTTCGAGGGTCCGGACTAGTCTGTGGTGGAGTCCGGACTAGTCCGTTGTGCGGCGTGCAGGAAACCCTAAGTTTTCAGGAAGATTGGACAAGTCCGACTTAGGGCGGACTAGTCCGATTTAGGCTCTGGAAAAGTTCAGACTAGTCCAATTATTTTTGGACAAGTCCGGCTGTGGTGATCTCCTTAGTGAATAGGGACAAGTCCGCATTTAGAGGACATGTCCGATTTTAGTCAGAGAGGTTATAGGACTAGTCCGTGGTGATTTTAGACTTGTCTGATTTCGTGCAAATCTGTGAAGTGTAGAGGACTAGTCTGCACTGGGGAGGACCAGTGCGATTTTAGTTAGAAAGATATCGGACTAGTACGGTCTATGTAGACTCAGACTGTGCAGACAAGTCCGCACTGGGAGGACCTGTATGATTTTGAACAGAGGGGTTATCAGACTAGTCCGGACCTGTATAAATTAGTGCAGTGAGTGAGTTTTCTTGTGACTGAGATCTTGGAGTGTGTTTCTCCAACACACTCCATACACAATGATCTAATTTATTTTGCTCTTGAGCTCTTTTCCATATAGATCCTCATTCTCCTTTCTTTTTGCACTTTCATCATAATTTCTTTTAAGACCTGCACTCATCTTAACAATTTGGTTAGGATCTCATTTGTTTGTCATAAATCAACCAAAACCCACAAGGGATGTCTAGATGCACTTTCAGCTAGTGTCAACCACTGTTCCTGTAGTTTCAAGGGTTTGCTAATCAGAATTCATTATATACATTGATAGTCAAAACAAATACATTACTTCTGCATTCAACATAAACAAGGAAGATGAATGTATACCATAATGAAAATTCTCCCTTTAGATCAATGACTTCATTAATGATGATCTTTCATTAGACATCCCCAAATTCAATAAAATCACTGGAATAAACACTCTTAGGGCAGGGTCGAAGCAGCGGCGTGCTCCGGGGACAGGGGACGAAGTGGCGGAGTACTCCGGGACGAGCCGACAGAGTCACTGGAGTGGCGGTTCCTCAACTCTCTGATGACAGCAGGCCAGCGTGTTCCAGGGACAGGAAGAACATTTCCACTTATGTGAAGGTGGCGGCGTGCTCATACCGATTATCGAGGTCAGGGCCAAGGCGGCGGCGTGCTCCAGGGACATGTGACGAATGATAGTGCATCTAGGCATCCCCATGGGTTTCAGATGATTGATGATGACAATTAAGAGACTAATGAGCTGAGTTGATCTTAAGCACATGTGTGATGGTTGAAATAAGACGAAAACCCTCAAAAGGGAAAGGTCAAAATGGGCATCAAAGACTCAAGCGTAGAAATTAGGGTTTCTATGGTGTTGAGATTAAGTGTGTCATATCATGTGTGAGGGTGGATGTATCATATGCATTTTATCATTCTAGAGGGCTGAAAGTGGTGGTTGAGAGAAAAACCTAAGTGATAAGACAAAATGAGGAAAAACCCTAGGAGGCCGGACTAGTCTGGCCAGGCAGAGAAGTCCGCTTTGGGACGAACTAAAAGTCTCTGGATGAATTCGGACTTGTCCGTATGGGTACGGACTAGTCTGTTCATCCCAGAGTGAAGTTCGACCTAAGTCCCCGAAAATTGGACTTGTCCATTTTGGAATGGACCAAAGCTCTCTGGAAAAGTTCGAACTTGTCCGTTGTGGTACGAACTAGTCCGTTTGAGACTTAGTGCGAGAAAAACTGTGGAAACCCTAAATGGTCAGACTAGTCCGCCCCCTGTGGCAGGACTAGTCTGGGCCTGCCCAGTTGAGTTCGTTTTGGGACGGACCAAACCTTTCAGACCTACTTCGGACTAGTCTGTTGTGAACCGGACTATTCCGTGTTGTCAGTGGTCATTTGACATTCAAACGTTGGCGCGCACGTCATCTGTTTTGTTGATCGGTGATGTGAAAATGTCGGTGGTCCCAAAAGGCCGGGCTAGTCCGTGGCAGAGGGCTGTACTAGTCCGGGGTTGTCCTAGTGGCAACGGCTAGTTGCTGGGACCCCTATAAAAAGGGGACCCCTGACCCCTACTTGACAACTCTTGAACCCTAGCACCGCCACAAGTGAACTAGAGCCTTCCAAAGCCTTTCGCTTGTCCTACTAGCCATTTAAGACCAAATCTTGAAGAGATTTGGGTTTGGGAGGAGAGTGAAGGTAGATCATCGTTGGTATTTCTTAACACCACAGAGTTATCCTCAAGCGCACCGAAATACCGTTGTAGCACTTCTCCATAAAGAGTATTCCCAAGGGTATCGAATCCAAAGAACGTGTGTGCTAATCTTTCAAACTAGCTCACCCAAGGACACAAAGTTGTTTGGTCGGCAAGAAACAAAAAGGAATTCAATGTATTGATCCTAATCCAAGGTAGTTTGTAGTAGATGCTTGCTTCGGGCACGGGCTTACTAGGATGACTCCCGCCAAGAGCCTATGGCATAGCCAAACGTGGAGGATTACGAAGGACAGATAGGGCTGTCACCACCTTCTGCCTACCTCTTCAATTCGTGGGTCTACGAGATATCCATTGATGATTTATAACCTAAGCACCAAGCCTACATTCTAAATCACTACTCAAGTTGTTTCGAACACAAAGCTACAACTAGAGCCTCTAATGAATTAAAGTAGTGAACCCACATGTAACTACTTGTACAAACTACTAAGAATACAAGATCAAACTTGTATTAAATTCACAAAGGCTTACTTTATTGAGTAAAACTTTTGTACGGGTACAAGTGTAGAAGAGGGACTTGACAAGCCCAAGCCTCCTTCTCCTAGACTGTTCACCACACTCTCCTTCTACTTTGGTAGCCTCTAGGACTACTCTAAACCTTTGGAGTGTAGCACTATTCTCAACTTTTGGTGTGTGTGAGAAGTGAGGTGAGGGGGTCTATTTATAGGTGGAGAAGGGTCGGTTCTCGCCATAATTAATGCGCAAATCAGTCACCATTGACTCCGGGGAGTCAGGAGGAGCCAACACGTGTCATTCGACCGAGTTTGGCACCAGGAAGAGGTCGGTCGAACCCCTGGTTCGGCCGACCTGGTCAAGGCTCCCCTCGGGGAGTGCTTCCTCCAGGTGGCTTCCAGGTGGGCCCCCTTGATATATATGGGTGCAACACCGTTGGATCTCCTCGTATTCTTCTGTTTGTGGGCCATTTGATCCATGTGTTGCCACGTGTTATCGCCTGATTCGTTGAAATCCATTTTCATGGATTCATCCCTGCATGTTTTGGTATTTTGGGTAATAATTCACCTGCATACAAATAAACACCAACACTTGTGGAATTGGGTTAGTGTATAACCCTACCACTATGTTTTGTGTTTCTTTTATGCACATTATGAGGTGAATTGACGGTCAAAATGACGTACTTAAGGACCGTCAACAAACTCCCCCACACTTAGTCCTTTGCTTGTCCTCGAGTGAAGGCAAGAAGAACTAGAGTGTTTTCATGAATTTGCTATAAGTTAGAAAATAAGGATACTAGATATTTCAACTAATACCTGAATTCATGGATCCCCTTTGTGTATGTGGCTACCACATAATCTTGGGTGTTTGAAAAGTGGAACGGTTAGAATGAATTTCCCTTGGATCACTCTCTGCTTAAATGATTTGGCAATTGCTATATTTGAAAGTCATAGGAACTTTTGCCCTTGCCTTCTCGATTGGAATCTCTCAAATCTCTCAAAGTATTTGAGTCCTCACCATGGCATGTTTTGCCAATTCTTGTCCCTATACTAAAAGTGGCTATATCTGGATCTTGGTAGGGATGAATGTGGCACACATTTGCAATTTATATGTTACTAAGTCAAAAACTTGATCCTATGAGAGACTTATGCAATGAACAAAGTGAAGAGAAAATTCTTGTGCACATGAATGAAATGGAGGGGTGAGGTGATAACTCCCATGAATTTGCTCTCTTTTAAGGATGAAACATGGCTAGTTCTTTTTTTAGCACTCTTACTCTTTTTCAAGAGTGGATGCTTTTTCTTTTTCTTGTAGCCACGTCTTCTACTCCTTTTTATTTTTAGAGATGCTTTCACTGTTATTGTATGGAGTTTCTTTTTGGCGGACGGGTGATTGATGGATGCAAACTCTCAATGTGAAAAATTTTGCATGAATGGAGTGCACAAGAGTTTTCAATTCGAAAAGTTCATGCAGGTCACTCAATTGGGTCACGGGTTTGACAAAGTTCAATGAAAAGCAAAGTGGCATATGCTTGTTATTTTCAATGAATATATCATATGGCCTTGGTGGGTATATAAATTTCCAATGAGATATTTAGGCAAAGTTCAAGACTTCAAATAGTTACAAATGTGAAAATCAATTTCAAGCAAAAAGGATGACTTCTAAAGAACTCATTTACCATATCACACTAGCCAAATACCTAGATGATGTGTTTTTCCTATTGAATTATGGGAATCGTAAACAAGGTAATGAATTGAAATATAAAGTATTCAAATTTTCAACTTAAGCAAATCCTTGACTACCAAATTTTATTTCAATTTGTTGAGTTGATTCATTTTAGATATGCAATGAGAAATATGAAATCAACTCAAACAGCAGGGTAGCGCATAAAAGTGGGGATAGGAAATCCAAACCGATTTTCTGGAGCGAAACGGAGTCGTACGGAGCAGAGAACTGGTCAGACGACCAGGGGGTTCGACCGACCTCCTGTTGGCTCTATTGTGGCTCTGTTTGGTCGAGTCATTTTGCTCATTCGGTCACGACGTGTTTTGATATGCAATGTTAATTTTTCATGTCGGGATTTCGTGACTTGGGGACATGTTTCCCCCACACTTGTTTCCTGAATTCTTTATTCAACAAATAAACTAAAGGGGGAACTTTACCGGTGTTAGATGAACCGGTAAGTTCACTTTATTGAAACCCAAATATGGGGATGCTTACATAATTTGACCTAGCCTTAGAAAACAAATGTTTTTTTAAAAATTAAATCCTAAGTAGTAAGCATCCTATGTTGTCGGGCGAGGGAAGTTTTGTCGTTGGTCGGCGTAATGTCCCCGCTCAGGTTGAAGGTTGAGCTGGAGAAGGTATGAGGCACAATCTTCTTGTCGGCCATGAAGAGGATGAGAGGAAGATGATGATTCAATGAGGTGCAACTTTCCTCTCTGTTCCGTCCTTTAAATAGACGGGGAACGACGCGTCTCACCGAGGATTTTGTGGAGGATATCGAGGAGGATAAACACGAGAAAACAGAATGCGAGTGGCGCGAAGGGAAGGTCGGCCGACCCTAGGGTTCGACCGAACCCCTTCTGGCTCCGTTCGGGCCACATTTTCTCGGGTCGATAGAATGGGCATTCTAGAAGAAGAATTGGATGGGCCCATTAGTTGGACGTGGAGAACTTAAACGGAATTGAAAGAAATGGCATGGAAATCGATTAGATTTACCATGTCAAATTCTTTTTCTGTATCCTTTTGGGAATCAAGAAATAATTTGAGTTGGTGCCCATTCACTTTGAATAGTTGACCATCATCACCTTGGAGTGTGATTGCTCCATGGGATGAAGTCTCTACTATAGTGAAGGGTCCTTCCCATTTACTGCTAAGCTTCCCATGTCCATAGAGTTTAACTCTAGAGTTAAAGAGTAAAACTTTATCTCCAGGTTTGAACTCTTTCGGCGTAATCCTCTTATTGTGCCATCTTTTGGTTCTCTCTTATAAATCATGGCACTGTGGTACGCCTTATCTCTCCATTCCTCCAACTCAGAGATTTGCTTCAATCGGTGATTTCCAGCTTCGTTGAGATTCATGTTCTGCCGCTTGATGGCCCAATATGCTCTATGTTTCTATTCTACAGGAAGATGGCAAGTCTTCCCATAAACAAGTTGGAAAGAAGACATGTCGATAGGTGTCTTGTAGGCAGTACGATATGCCCACAATGCGCCAGGTAGCTTTTGCTTCCATCCCGTTCCCATTTCCATGACAGTCTTTTGCAGAATATTCTTAATTTGTTTATTAGATGTTTCTGCTTGACCACTTGTTTGTGGGTGGTATGGGGTAGCAATGTTATGCTGGACTCCAAGTTCCCTTAAAAAGTTCCAGAAGGTCTTATCTATGAAATGAGACCCTCCATCACTTATGACCATACAGAGAGTTCCAAAGCATGGGTAAATGATCTCATGGAACATTTTCCTTGCTTGCTTGGAATCAGCATTTTTGCATGGCAATGCTTCTACCCATTTTGACACATAATCGACGGCAACCAGAATATACTCGCGATCATAAGACCTAGGAAAAGGTCCCATGAAATCAATACCCCATACATCAAATAATTCCACTTGGAGATTGTATGTTAGAGGCATCACATTGCGAGCAAAGATTCCTCCATGCTTCTGGCATTTACAACAACTGCGAATGAATTCATTGGTATCTTCATACATTGAAGGCCAATAGAATCCACTCTGCCAGATCTTTGCCTGAGTACGGTAAACACCGTAATGACCACTATAGGGGCCAGCATGCATTTCTCTATAATTTTGGTGCCTTCGATTGATGGGACGCACCTTCTAAGAAGGCCATCGACACATACTCGATAGTGGTAAGGGTCATCCCAAAGGTGTCTACGACTCTCATAAATGAGTTTCTTTTTGTTCTCCCCTGGTGGTACGTATCCCATGACCATAAACTTCACGATATCCGCATACCAAGGGTGAGAGTCTGTCACCTTGAGGAGCATATCATCTCGTAGGAAGTCATTGATAGGTATGTCCATAGTTTGTGTGACTTCCATACGTGAAAGGTGATCTGCTACTAAATTCTCTACTCCTTTCTTATCTCTTATTTCCAGATCAAATTCTTGGAGTGGAATAATCCATCGAATTAGCCTGGGTTTAGCATCCTTTTTGGTAAGCAGATATTTCAAAGCAGCATGGTCTGTGTAGACTATGACCTTTGCTCCAACCAAATAGGATCTAAACTTGTCGATAGCAAAAACTACTGCTAGGAGCTCTTTCTCAGTTGTGGCATAATTGAGTTGGGCTCCTATTAGAGTTTTGCTAGTAGGCCATTGCGTGATGCTTTTTATCTTTGGTTTGGCCTAAGACCACATCTACAGCAAAGACACTGGCATCACACATGATTTCGAATGGCAGCGTCCAATCAGGAGGTTGGATAATTGGAGCTGAGATGGGTGCTTTTTGAGTATGTCAAATGATTTAAAGCATTCATCATCGAAATCAAAGGGAGCTTCTTTAGCTAATAGGTTGGTGAGGGGTCTAGCAATTTTGGAGAAATCCTTGATAAATCGTCGGTAGAACCCCGCATGACCTAAAAAGTTGCCGATTCCCTTAACATTGATAGGAGGTGGAACTTTTTCAATAACTTCAACTTTAGCTTTCTCCACCTCTATCCCTCTCTAGGACACCAAGTTTCCAAGAACGATGCCTTCTCGGACCATGAATGACACTTTTCCCAATTAAGCACAAGGTCCTTCTCCTGGCATCTTTGTAAGACCCTATCTAAACTTTCTAGACAATGATCAAAAGTTTTTCCATAGACAGAGAAATCGTCCATGAAAACTTCCACGATATCCTCGATCATGTCTGAAAATATAGACATCATGAATCTCTAGAAAGAGGCAGGAGAGTTACACAGTCCAAAGGACATACGCCCGTAGGCATAGGTCCCATAAGGACATGTGAACATGGTCTTACTTTGATCATCGGGATGGATAGGAATTTTATGATATCCTGAATACCCATCAAGGAAACAGAAGTAGGAGTGTTTTGCCAATCACTCTAACATCTCATCGATGAAGGGCAATGGAAAACGGTCTTTCCTTGTTGCCTTGTTAAGTTTTCGGTAGTCAATACACATCCTCCATCTCGTGACGGTCCGTTGAGGAATTAATTCATTCCTCTTGTTTTGAACGACCGTCATACCTCCCTTATTAGGCACTACTTGAACTGGACTTACCAATTCACTATGAGGAACAGGGTAAATAATCCCAGCATGCAGAAGTTTCAAGACTTCCTTCTTTACAACTTCCCGAATCGCATTATTCAATCGCCTTTGAGGTTCCCTTGAGGGGACACTCTCAGGGTCAATAGGAATACGATGGGTGCATAACGCTGGACTAATTCCCTTGAGATCCTGAAGTGAATATCCAAAAACAGCTCTATGCCTTTCTAACGTGGCTATGAGTTTGAGCGTTTCATCATCTGAAAGCTTGTCACTTATGATGACAGGGGCTTCCAAATCGCCATTTAGAAAGGCATAATGTAGGCCTGGAGGTAGAATCTTGAGCTCAACAGGAGGTTTTGGGGAGGGCTCTTCTTTTGGCAATTCAATTTCCTCCTGAAATTCATCCTCCTCTTGGACGAAGTCTTCATCTCCTTCAATTTCAGGGGGTTCTAAAAATTAAAGAGTCCTAACCTCCTCCATTGGCTCATCTTGGATGGGAGATTCTACAGATGTGTTCTTTGAGTGCAGAATAGGTATGGAGAATTTTCTCCCTCCAATATTGATATTGAGGCTTCCTTCCATAGGAACTTCCATGAGAAATTTCTCTATGGGAATCCCTATCATGGTGTCGAAATCTTGGATTTCGAACACGTGAAAATCTAGGAGAGCCTCAACATCTTTGTGTTTAACAAACACTTGTTGCAGAACCCCACATCCTTCAAGAATGGTTCCAAATGAATCTCGGAAGGATTTGCATGTTGGTGCCAATGGCACATCGCGAAGAATGGCAAGAGCACAAGAATCGGAAATGATATTTGCTCCAACAGTAGGTTTGTATAGGATTCTCATTGGTGTCCCTCGAATAGAACATAAAATGGTAGCCAAAGGTGAGGTCATCCCAAGAATTTCGGGTGAATTCTCAACTTCAGCTATCCATTCTCTGCTCAGGATAGAGGTCAACTCCTTGACCGTCTGGCGGACGAACACCCCGTCATGTGGTTCAGGTGGAGTTGGTGGCAATGAAGGGTTCCTATAGCAACAATACTTCGAGGTATTTCCATAATCTTCAAAAATCTCTTCCTCGAAGTAAAATGGAAACTGCAAGGGTTGAATTTCTTCTACCTTCACAGTCTCAGGTTTGGGAGAGGATTCCTCTGACAAGTCTTGGGGTAAACAAGAAATGGGTTCATCCTTGTCCAAGAGTGCACCCTCCGTTCTTGACACTACTTCCTCTTGGGGAGGCTCATTAAGACAGATAATGAAAGAAGAATTTTCTAGAATTCTGTCTAGAAGATCCTTGCCTTCTTTTGGAGTCTTATGGAGGAAAGATCCTCCAGCCATAATGTCAAGATATAGGGCAGACTCTTTGTTTAATCCCATGAAGAAATGTTGCAAAAGCATTGGATCAGGGATTAACAAATCTGGTCCAGAATTTTTCAAAACAGAAAATTTGTCCCAAGCTGCACCTATGGATTCATTCTCCATCTGCTGGAAGCATAGTACTTCCTTTCGTAAGGAAACGATTCGGGCAATGGGAAAGAAAGCAAGACAAAACTTGTCTCGTAATTCACTTCAATCACCGTTTGTCTTCCAAACGTAGTGGTTGTACCATTGTTTGGCTTCTTCCTTGAGGGAAAAAGGAAACAACTTCCATTTGAGAGTTTCCTGTGTCATACCTTTGATTAGAAGGTATGAACACAGTTGTTCGAACTCTTGCATATGGTGGTAAGGGTTTTCAAAATCCGTTCCTGAGAAGGATTGTTCCCGAACCATGGCTATAAAGCCAGGGCGAAGTTCATAGCTGGTTGAACAAATAGGTTCCGCCGAAGGCGGTGGCTCACAGAACTTGCCCTTCGGAGTAGAGTAAGAAAGAATGGTGGGTTGCTCCATTTATATGGTGGTGGTAAGGTAAGAGTAAGAAAGGTAAGATGATAGATAAGGGGGATATGATATGAGGGTGATCTTGGTTCGAAGATTAACAACAACCATTCCCCGACAACAGCGCCAGAAATGCTTGTTAGTATTTCTTAACACCACAGAGTTATCTGCAAGCACACAGAAATACCGTTGTAGCACTTCCCCTTAAAGAGTATTCCCAAGGGTATCGAATCCAAAGAATGTGTGTGCTAATCTTTCAAACTAGCTCACCCAAGGACACAAAGTTGTTTGGTCGGCAAGGAACAGAGAGGAATTCAAAGTATTGATCCTAATCCAAGGTAGTTTGTAGTAGATGCTTGCTTCGGGCACGGGCTTACTAGGACGACTCCCGCCAAGAGCCTATGGCATAGCCGAATGTGGAGGATTACGAAGGACAGATAGGGTTGTCACCACCTACTGCCTACCTCTTCAATCCATTGCTCTACGAGATATCCACTGATGATTTATAACCTAAGCACCACGTTTATGTTCTAAATCACTACTCTAGTTGTTTTGAACACAAAGCTACAACTAGAGCCTGTAATGAATTAAAGTAGTGAACCCACAAGTAACTACTTGTGTAAACTACTAAGAATAAAAGATCAAACTTGTATTGAATTCACAAAGGCTTACTTGATTGAGTAAAACTTTTGTAGGGGTACAAGTGTAGAAGAGGGACTTGACAAACCCAAGCCTCCTTCTCCTAGACTCTTAACCACACTCTCCTTCTACTTTGGTAGCCTCTAGGACTACTCTAAACCTTTGGAGTGTAGCACTATTCTCAAGTTTTGGTGTGTGTGAGAAGTGAGGTTAGGGGGTCTATTTATAGGTGGAGAAGGTTCGGTTACCGCCACAATTAACGCACGAATCAGTCACCATTGACTCCAGGGAGTCGGGAGGAGCCAACACGTGTCATTTGACCGAGTTTGGCGCCAGGAAGAGGTTAGTCGAACCCCTGGTTCGGCCGACCTAGTCAAGGCTCCCATCGGGGAGTGCTTCCTCCAGGTGGCTTCCATGTGGGCCCCCTTGGATCTCCTCGTATTCTTCTGTTTGTGTGCCATTTGATCCATGTGTTGCCACGTGTCATCGCCTGATTCGTTGAAATCCATTTTCATGGATTCATCCCTGCATGTTTTGGTATTTTGGGTAATAATTCACCTGCATACAAATAAACACCAACACTTGTGGAATTGGGTTAGTGTATAACCCTACAACTATGTTTTGTGTTTCTTTTATACACATTATGAGGTGAATTGACGGTCAAAATGTGGTACTTAAGGATCGTCAACAATCATTGCGGTTGGGCTCTCGGTTTCTTCTCTTGCACATTGTGTTGTGTTTTGTGGCTTGTGTGAGTTGAGCTTTGTGTGCTCCTCATTGTATTGATTTGTGGGATCCTCAACTTGTGAGCAACCCCAATCAAACTTGGTGATTACCCATTGATATAGTGGAAACCAAGCCGACCATTGTGGTGGCTTGGTGAGAGAAGGGTCAAGTGAGACCCGATCCTTGTGTGGACTTCTCAACGTTGATGTAGGCTTCTTCGTGGAGCTGAACCACAGGATAAATTGTGTCTCTTGTCGCTTTACATTTGATAATCACTAGAATTGCTTTTAGGGTTCATATTGCTCTTCACTTTGATCTTGTTGGAATCTTGCAACCTATTTGCCTACAATGGTCAATCTAAGTTGTACTAGGTTACTACACATTGCTTACATTTTTGGTGAACTTAAATTCCACGAATAACTTGTAGAAATCAAAATTTTAGGTTTTCACCCTGTGCTAGCGGACTAGTCCGGCCCTGTCCAGACAAGTCCGGCCTCGGTGTTTTAATCTCCTTTGATTAAGCCATTTCAGGTCTCATTGCCTATTCACCCCCCTCTAGGCAACTTTCAAATGGTATCAGAGTCGGGCTTCTCCATCAAGAGTCTAATAACTTGGAGAAGAAATGGTCGTAAGGGGTGACAACGAGATTCCGATGATTGTTGATGTCACCAAGACAAAGAACGTCGATGTTCTTCAAGATGATCCAAATGACGACGAAGAAGTTTGTATGCTCAAGGCACATCTTCGTGAGAAGCTCAATGTGCCTAAGAAGGAGATCAACACAATTGCTCCGATCAACGTCAATAATGGGAGTAGTTCACAAGACTACTGATGAGTAAGTTTAGGCCCAATCTTCCGAAAGGTAATGGATAAGTCGATTGAGGTGGATATCTCGACGTTGATGATCCGAGGCTCTCGAGTAGAACACGAAAAACCCCTGCAATCACTACACCACGGCTCCGTTGGTTATCAACCATGCTACACACAATTGACCTCGCCAAGAAGGCTAGTTCCTGCAAGTGCAACCGAGAACACAAGCAAGAACAATGTAGACACGATCTAAAATTGTGAAGTTGGAGTTTCACAAACCGTAGAACGGCGATATTATTAATCTAAGCAAAACCAAATTGTTTATGGCGGCTACTATGAAGTATATATAGGTGGGAGGACGTCCAAGGGGGTGTTGGGGTCGTGACCTAACCCTAAGAAACGAAAATAATGTACTTAGACTTGATACAAGGTCCAATGGCCCAATACGGTGGCACAACACCCTGACAGATTTTGAACTCGATTTTGTTTTGACGATTTTCGTCGACTCCAAATTATTTTTGAAATGGGACCTGCCCCAATAGAAAACTCATCCTCTCCCCTTACCGTGCATATGTAGAACATCCAAAATGGAGTTGGTATGCGTCCTGGGCGTCCGTTTTAGTGCGTACTGCTCCATGACTCTGAGTTGGACACAATTTTGAGTTGGGGTCGGTTTCCATCCTCTTTGAACGTATCCTCTGGACCTCCACGCCCCTAAATCTTCCTCCAATTACTCCTTTAACTTCTCTATGGATCCTAATCACAATTAAGTCATTAGGTAGCAATCGATTCTCAAAAATATATAAGGAAACATATAAGAATGAGCTCACCTCTGAAATTAATTGGTGTGTGTGAATCCTATTGATTGCATCTTGTATGTCGAATAGAGTGTTGTGTATATGCATAGGAATGATGTCCTCATCATCCTCCCCTTCATGAACTGGAGTCGCCCTCGACTCAAGTTCATCTTCTCTCATGTGTTGATCCAAATGTGCAACACCATCAATTCTTCTTGTATGTATGAAAGGAGGAGGCTAAGATGGTGGATGACTTAGTGCACCATCTTGATCTTGTCCATCTAATAAGAGCGCACATTCACTTGAGCCAGGATCCTAAACAAATAAACATTATATAATATTTTTATGTGCATTTATAATGTGCATGATCTCATCATTCTTGTTTTCTTGATGACAAGCCATCCTCGGCTTGCTCGTATGTCTAGCAAAAAGTCTTGCTTTGGGGGTTGAATGAGTGTTGTCTATAATGCACAACCGCAGTGAATAATGCTTTTGTTGTCCCTGCTGCATGGAAAAATACTAGAAAAACTTGACAAGACATTAGTAGCGTTAGTACATTCATTTACGTGACCATGTTGTTGCAGCTGTGGGGACCGGGGTCCGCACCTCCGAGGATATCATTGGGTGGTGCCGTGCGATGCGGCACCTAACAACAAACACGAAAATAATACCAAAATATACAAAGTTTTCATTTCATAATTATATTCAGAGTTTACAAAACAGTGTACATCAGAAGTACACACGCAGCGGAATTACATACTCATATTCTCACCTATCTAAGCATAAGAGAAAACGTCCATGCCCTAGGACGCTTCTCACTAGCAACATGACGATCATTTAGCAGCGGTGTGGTTCACATGAGATTTATCTCGATAACTCGAGTCTCATGTACAACCTGAATAGCAGAAATAAAACTAATACATGCAAAAATCGTTAAAGCGCAAACGTGAGCATAAGGATCACCAAGACTTAACCGTCTCACTAGACATATGCAGGGGTAAGTACTAAGCATAGGTAAGGAATAGCATAAATAGACTCGCCTACAAGTGGATCCTTATATTCATATTTGAAATAGCAAATGACATTCTTAAGGCACGGCACATCATAGACTCCACAATCAAACAAGAAACGCTTTGCCAATGATATGACATGCCCAAAGCACATAATGCTATTACAGCTAAAGTATGGGGAAACTGTAAACTTTTAATTGTACTATCTCTAAGCCAAACAAGGTTGTTCAAGCAATTTGTAAACCAATATATCGTATTCGTCTGACTTCTTTAGTATTTACTACGTCACAACTCAGTGAACAAGTGGTACTCTATTACCGCGAGGGTCGATGACTGCAATCAGGACACACCCGGAATACACGACACATACGCCCGCTCGGAAGTACCTTTCACTATACTCCACTCCCACGTCGTATGTGGCCACCTTTCACTTGTCATCCCGATGTCAAACCAGTTCTACCGTCCCAAAAGTAAGGTCCCTAACCGAGCACGTCGAAATTGCTCCTTAGAGGTTCCACCTTACGATCATCTTCCCCCAAAGGACGGCGGTATAAGTTTCGACACGAGGGTGCCCGAGCTACATCAGTTAATGGACTCCATTAATTGATTATGTAACCGGTACTGTTCAAACTTGCTCAACAGGGCCGCACACGAGACGGTCCTTAACCGACACAGATGGGGCTACAGCCAACCTCCACATTTGCCTTACCCTTACCGGCCCAGGCCCAAATGTGGTCGCAAGCATTGTCCCCCTCATCCGGGATCAGACAACCTTGTGCGTCCCGTCCTACAGGAACATCCCCGTCCACATCTCCAATTATTAATACTGAACATTTTAGTAACATCTCGTGAGTAGTTTTCCCTCACTCGACTTCTCTCGCAAGTCGAATTCAACTACTTGACTTGTGATCAATAAAATGTGATCCTCTCGCGAGTAGATTCCAACTACTCATCTTCTACCAATATATCTACACCATTTGCATTGGAAGTTCTACACGTCAAGCTGTAAACCTTCCCAACCTTCCCATAGGATTTATGGATATGCAAGTGGAGTATCAAACACCTTATACGTAATGCACAATATCAACTGAAGACGTAATGTGAGAAATACTGCAAAACTCTGTAAAGCTTTTAAATGCAAACCGGGGCTTGCCTTGTTTGCGACTCTATAACCAAGTTAGTTGTTATGGCTTGATCTTCACGAACAGGTCCTCTTCGACTCCTATCTGTCACGGTGTCTACCCCAATGAATATGCATATAACACACAATATACTTTAATAACTTAACTAATGAATATGCATACATTATGCAATGTCATACTCATAAAGGAAGTTTGTTTGTAAATCAAGAGTGAATAAGGAGTACTGTTGGGTATTAAATTGGATTTGGGAGGTTAATTTTATATTACTTCATACTATAAGAATGTACATAAGAAATTTCTATATAGTCATGGATATAAGGAAACTATACAGAATTAATTCCTATGCAGATGAGTTCTATTGGCCCTGATAATTTATATCTGGTATACAGATGTGATGAAGAAATTCTCATAAAAATTTCAGAGAATTTGATGGGAGAAAATGATCTACAAAATTCTCTCAAGCACTCATTATTTAGGAATTTGCAGATAAAACCTGAGGTTTTATCATGTCCATAAATGGCACAGCTAGATAGTACTGATCAAAAATAATCTACCAAAATTGGTTTCACAATTTTACAAGCTTCCTACAGGTAGATATTTAATTTACAAGTCCTTATGAATTTCTGGATTTAATTTGTTATTTCCTGGAATTATAATTAACATAGGCAAAGACTTTGAATTAAACCCTCTTAAACAAATTTTTTATGCCTGAAACTTTTACTGGAGCTTCTACATAACAAAATGATTGGTTGCGTAAACTTCCAGAATTATCTGAATAGAATCCTATTTTCTATATTTTCCACAATGTATTATACTAATTGATTTATAGAATATTCTTTAGGGCTTTTCATGAAGTTTGGGATGGACCAATGGAAAGTACAGATCCTAAGGAGAATTACAAAATTTGTTTCATCTAATTTGGAGCATCCTAGCCAAATTTATAGCATTTCAAAGTCTAGAAAATTTTTTGGAATTCTTTTTAAATGGAAAAGGATAACCCTTTAATACACTGACACGTGGCCACTAAATTTTTTCCACCCAGCCGATGCCCCACCGGGGCCACAGAGTCAACTGCGTTGTCACATGGAATCCGGGTGCCACAGAAAATCCCGCGGGGGGGGGGGGGGGTGTCATCTTCCTCCCCCCGACTCTGGCGGCCTGGGGCGGCGCCATGGCCGGAGACCGGCCGACGACTCGCCGGAGCGCGCCAAGCTAGCTTCCCCGAGGCTGGAACTTGCCACCCGGGGGTTTTCGACCCTCAGGAATTCAATGGTGGCCTCGGATTGGACTGAAACGCACCGGAAAAGTACCTACACCGGCGACCGGCAGAAACCGATGATTGGCGATGGTGTTCTCGGTGTACAAGGCTTGGGAAAGGCTGATTTTTGCTCTGGAAGCTTTGTGGTGCTTATCTGATCATCGTCCAACACTCCAATCGGATTGAAATTGGCCGGAGGATGGAGGCACCGTGGAGCAGACTCTAGGCAGCGGCGAGATTTGAAATCTCGGCTAGCCGGAGTGGGGCTATGGCTATCTAACGGCTCCAGAAGGTGCGCAGGCAAGTGTAGATGCTGGGGGAAGCTGGAATTGTGAAGCTACTCACCATGGAGGAAGAGCTCCACGTTGGAACAGAGGTGGGTCGACGGCGCACCAGAAGGGAAACCGCGAATTCACTCCGGGGGGCTAGGTCCGGCGGCAGCCTCGGTTCAGGGAAGTCGCGAGGGTACGGGCGCACACCAAAACACGGCTTTGCTTGAGCGAGGGCTGCAATACTTTGGGCGGCCGAGTGGAGCGACGTTGGAGTGATGCGGGAGGACGAAGAAACGCCGAGCGCTCGGTTCCTATTATACCCGAACGACGGAGCGGGGCAGGTGGCGTCGTGGACCGCCGTGGCGCGCATGCACGCGGAGACCATCGCGCTGGAGAGTTGCTTGCCGCCTGCTCTGGTGCGCGCGCGTGCAGCCGCTCGAGCAGAGGCGCTGCTGCAGAAGCAAAACGAAATACCTCTGCCTAGTGGCCCCCACTGCTGTCCTTATCCCCTTACCTTTAATTCTTTTTGTTACCCAAGCCTAGATGTGATAAGGACTCCAAATTCAGAAGAGAACTGGTCCTGGTATATTTGAATGGTTTGAAAATTTTGAATATCTGAATTGGCCAATTTGAAATTTGAATTAGATTCAAATTCCTATTTATATGTTTCATGTATGTATTTTAATCTTCTCAATTATTGCCTTTTTAAATGGCCATGGGTTTCCAATAATGTGCTCAATAATTAGTCCACTGCAGATTTGAAATCGAACACTTAATTTGAATATATTTCTATTCCACATATAACATGTTTGATTTCCTGCAAATTTGAATTAGATTCAAATTAAATTTTTATAATCTATATGCATGTCATTTAATTCTTTCCCCCAATATTTATGTATATAATGTCCTATGCTTTTAATTGATTACCCTGATCAATGAAGAATATGTTTTTGTACCTTGATCATTGATTTGAATATTTTGTACATCTCCATATATACTTCTATTCACACTTGTTTGTTTTATTTCTTTTGATTTTTCTCTTGTGAGCAAAGCACAATATTTCAGGTGTTTAAATTTAAAATTCAATACCTTTGGAAATTTGAGCTTAGCTGAATTCAAAAGGAATTCTAGGTTTTAACTAGAGCTTCACATTAACATTTTTACTCATGACCATAAGAATTTATTGGCTCTCATATGACCTTAGTCTTCAATGTACATGTTTAAAACTATTATTTCATGTGCCATACATTGGAGACAAAAGCTTCAAAAATTTGGGATTTTACATTCCTCCCCCCTTAAAAGAATCTCGTCCCAAGATTACAAAAGGAGAAGAAATGTCGGAGTGTATCACCGTTGATACGACGATAGCAACTCCAAATAGTTGGAGCGAAGATAGTCTTCACTCTCCCATGTAACTTCTTCAACGGTGTGGTTCCTCCATAACACTTTATAGAACCACAACGTTCGGTTTCTTGTCTCTCTTGTCTTCTCATCAATAATCCGGATCGGTTGTTCAACATAGGTCAGATCCAACTTCAATTCTTCCATGTCATCAGATATGACTTCTTTTGGAGTTTTGAGACACTTCCTTAACTGAGACACGTGGAATACATTGTGTACTCCGGACAAGGACACAGTTAGCTCCAGCTGATAGGCTACGGGTCCACATCTTTCCGTGATGGGGAATGGCCCGATAAATCTTGGAGCTAACTTTCCCTTTACTCCAAAGCGATGAATTCCTTTCATCGGAGAGACACGAAGATACATGTGGTCTCCGACGTTAAAGCTCAAGGGACGACGTCGCTTGTCAGCATAAGTCTTCTGCCGAGACTGAGCTGCTCTGAGGTTTGCCTGAACTAGCTTAACTCGTTCTTCAGCTTCATTAGTGAGATCCACTCTGAAGATTACTCTCTCTCCAGACTCACACCAATTGAGTGGTGTGCGCCACATCCGACCGTAGAGAGCTTCAAAAGGTGCCATCTTGATACTGGGCTGATAACCGTTGTTGTATGAGAACTCTGCCAACGGTAAATGATCATCCCAGTTCTTTCCGTGATCTATGGCACATGCCCTTAGCATATCTTCTAGGATCTGGTTCACCCTTTCAGTTTGTCCATCAGTTTGAGGATGGTAGGCCGAGCTTTGGATTAACTTAGTTCCCATTGCTGCGTGTAGTTGCTCCCAGAAACGAGCAACAAACAACGATCCTCTGTCAGATACGATGGTGCGGGGAACTCCGTGTAAGCACATGATCTGTGACATATACAGCTCAGCATACTTCTTTGCATTATACGCCGTGTTCACTGGAAGAAAGTGTGCTGACTTGGTTAATCGGTCTACGATTACCCAAATAGAATCGTTCTTGTGGAACGTGAGAGGCAATCCAACAATGAAGTCCATACTAAGATCCTCCCATTTCCATGCAGGAACACTTAAAGGTTGTAGTGGTCCCGCTTTCCTCATATAGTCAGCCTTCACTCTTCTGCATGTATCACACTCGGATACGTACTTTGCAATATCTCTCTTCATTTGTGTCCACCAGAATTTCGATCTAAGATCTTGATACATCTTATTGCTTCTGGGATGGATGGAATACTTCGACAGGTGAGCTTCATCCAAGATCTTTTTCCTGAGCTTCATGTTCCGGGGTACTACTATACGATCGTTGAACCATAGAGTTCCTTGTTCATCTTCCCGGAAACATTTCACCTCTCCGCCTCTTATTCTCTTCCGAATGTGAGACATAGCCTTGTCTTTCTTCTGAGCTGCAATAATCTCCTCTCGGATTGTAGGTATGAGAGCAAGATTATATAAAGCTCTAGAGGGAACCAACCGTAGACTTGGTTCTTCCTCTTCATCCAGAATGATGGTTATGTTGTGAATATGAGATTTCTGACTCAAAGCATCGGCAACTACGTTTGCTTTGCCCGGATGGTAATGGATCTCAAGTTCATAGTCCTTTATAAGCTCTAACCATCTTCTTTGCCTCATATTCAAATCCTTTTGAGTGAATATGTACTTGAGGCTCTTGTGGTCTGTGTAGAGATGCACTAGATTTCCCATTATGTAGTGTCTCCACATTTTCAATGCCATCACCACGGTAGCCAACTCCAAGTCATGAGTCGGATAATGCTGCTCATGAATCTGGAGTTGTCTTGATCCATATGCGATTACACGTCCTCCTTGCATCAAGACGCATCCCAGACCAGTGCCTGATGCATCGCAATAAATATCAAACAGCTTTGTCGTGTCTGGTTGAGCTAGAACTGGTGCCGTTGTGAGATGTTTCTTTAATATCTGGAATGCCTCTTCATAGGCTTCACTCCAGACATACTTGTTTCCTTTTATCAGCAATTCTGTTATAGACTTAGCCACTTTGGAGAAACTTGGAACAGATCTTCGGTAGTAGCCAGTTAAACCTAAGAAACTTCTGATCTCATGGACGGAGGTCGGAGATTTCCATTTAAGTACCTGTACCACTTTGCTTGGATCCACAACAATACCGTCTGCTGAGATAACATGACCCAGAAATGGTACCGTGTTAATCCAAAATTCACATTTGCTAAATTTGGCATATAGATTATGGTCTCTCAATCGCTGAAGCACGATATTTAGATGTTCGGCGTATTCTTCCTCTGATTTGGAATACACCAGGATGTCATCTATGAAGACCACCATGAACTTGTCCAACTCCGGCATGAATACTGAATTCATTAGATACATGAAGTGAGCCGGTGCGTTGGTGAGACCAAAAGACATGACAAGATACTCATACAGCTCGTATCTTGTCGAGAATGTTGTCTTGGGTATATCTTTAGCCCGTATCTTGATCTGATGATAACCGGACCGAAGGTCCATCTTCGAAAATACCTTAGCACCCACTAATTGATCGAATAGAATGTCAATCCGAGGAAGTGGATACTTGTTCTTTATAGTTACAACATTCAATGGACGATAGTCGACACATAGCCTTAGTGTCTTGTCCTTCTTCTTCACGAATAGCGCTGAACATCCCCAAGGTGACGAGCTGGGACGTATGAATCCCTTCTCAAGTAACTCATTCAACTGTTCTTTTAGCTCAGCCAATTCCTTGGGTGCCATCTTGTAAGGTCTTCGAGATATGGGTGTGGTTCCTGGTATTAACTCAATCTTGAATTCCACATCTCGCTCAGGTGGCATGCCTGGCAGATCGTCAGGAAACACATCCGGGTAATCCCGAACAACTGGAATGTCCACTAGCTTTGTGGCTTCCATGTTATACACCACCAGAGGTTGTGGTGTCACATTCTTCAGAACCAAAGTATGTTGCCCGTGCCTTTTAGAATTCAGTTGCACGGTACGAGCACTGATATTGAAGATTGCTTCATTATGTGTCAACCAAGTCATTCCCAAGATAATGTCAATCTTCTGCCTGTCCAATATAATGAAGGTGGTAGGGTAAATCCTACCATCCAAACATAGAGGTACTCGGGCAATAATCTGGTGGGCTGACATTTTTCCTCCAGGTGAATTTATTGTATACGGTGTTGATAGCGTCGTGGATGATAATTGACGCTTCAACACGAACTCCTTGCTGATGAAATCATGTGTTGCTCCAGAATCAAACAACACAAATGCCGGTTGAGCATTTAAGCTGAACATATCCGCTAACACGGGTTCTCCTACTAGAATATCCACGACAGCTATAAAGTTGAGGCTCCCGGCTTTCATCCTCTTATGTTGCCTACGAGATTGAATATTTCTTGGAGGAGCAACTTCTAGACTGATGTCTTGTTTAGCTGCGGGACCTTCTAGAACTAACTGCTCTTTATCACCACCACTATGTACTGTCCTTTGTGTTGCCTGCAGTGGAGTAACTTTTCGTGCCGCTCGTGATGGTGGTGCACAAGAACTCACTTGCTGCTGCATCTCTGGTGCTTCAATCCACTGCAATGGTGGTGACCAACTCTACATCAGTGGCTGTATTGCAACTACCCGAACTTCCGGTTCGGCTGGTAAATGATATATCAGTCGATATTTTCTAGGAGTACCACTAATATCATCTGTTGATGTGATGCTCTTCCTCATCTCCGCCCGACAACGAAGAGAAGCATCTTCCTGCCATATACTGACCAATTCGTTATAGACTCCTTTGTTGAATAGGACAATCTTTCACGAAGTTTGGCACTCAAGCCTCTGAAAAATAGGTCACACCTCGAAGCTTCTGTACTCACATAGTCTAGTGCATATTGTGCCAACCGGTTGAATTCTCTGGAGTACTCAAGAGCACTCCTCCCCCCTTGGGTCAATTCTACAAACTCTTCATGCTTCGACTTGATAATCCCCCTCGGAATATACCGAGCACATAACGCATCACGGAATTCATTCCAATTCACGTGATGTCCTCCAATCATGGCGAGATACTCTGCCCACCAAGCTCCAGCAGATCCATGAAGTTGCTGAACTGCAAAGTCCACCTTCTGATACTCGTCACACTGGATCAAACCGAGTTTAGCTTCAATAACTCGGATCCAATGATGTGCCTCCAATGGATCTGTTGCTTCCGTGAGTACAGGTGGTTGAGTTGTCAGAAAATTCAAATAAGAACTTTCATTCAGATCCCGTTGTCGTGATGCTTGAATAAAGCCTTGTTGCACCAATGTCTGAAGCAGCTGGTTGTTCTCACGATGAGACTCAACCATTTGTGCCATGACCTCCGTCAATCGGGTCGACGGCGGTTCTTGCGGTTGAGTCGAGTCATTTCCGCCGTGACTAGACTCTCCCGTTTCAGCGCTAGAACGAGTGCGAACCATACTGCAAGAATGACCAATTACGGTTACTTTCCAAGATTGAATGACAGTCGGTGCTTGAAAAACATTAACCGTATATGGATCATAAAACTTTGCAGCATATTCATACACGTTCAAACGACACTCTGATTCTAAACTTCTTCTAGACCTCTTAATGAGCTTTCTCCAATGCTCCAATTTCATAAACTGATCATACATACATCTTGACATGTTGCACAACTTTGGCAAGTTTCAAACATGCCTATCCATAAACAAGTTTCCATTTCAATGGCATTGGCAAATCTGCTGTCCAAAATTGACCAGTTTGCAAAGAACTCAGATTCCACTACAGTAAAGAGTAGAATCAATCCTGAACTTGAATACCAAAGTTACAGCCAACTTCATTAGATTTCAAAAAAATCTTACTTTGCTTCCTGATCGGCTCTGGATCAAAAGTTATTATATTTCAAAGTTGACAGAATTCTGGAAAAATTTCAACAGCACCTCCTTTGGAAGTGGCTGATTTGAACATCAATTTCCATACAGTTCTGCCCCAAATTTGGAAAAACTTTGAATTACAAAGTTGTAACACATATCATAAAATTTCCAAAGATATCACCTAGGAGCTATAGAAATTTTTCAACAGGAAGTTATGGTGGAAAAACAGAAAAATTCCAGAGAGGTTTTTACAGTTCTGTTTTCAGCAACAGTTTCTACCAAACTGGAAATTTTCACCAATTTGAAGATTAATTCAGTTCTGGCAGTCTACAAACAAGTTGTAGAGCACTTCAATACCTTTACAAAACTGTATTACACATCCACATTGGTTAAATATAGAAAGAGTTGTGCCCTGTACAAATCCAGCAAAAATTCTGCCAGAAAAACAGGGGACTCTGCTTTTGAATCTTTTTGAAAATCACTCAACTCCAATGGAATCTTAGTTCAACATCAGAGTTCTGTAGTTAATATTAGATTCTAAAACTTTCTTTTGGTTCTCAATTCAAGGTTTTACTTGTCTTCAACAGAAAAGATTTTTGGGGTGACGTAAGGTGTGAATGCATCACAACAATTATGTCGGTACTATGTTACACCACAAACTGAAAATCTTTACCGTATTCTTAGCCGGCATAACGTACTATAGGTGGCACTAAACGATCACACGCAAATGTATTCTACTCGCAAAACATCCAACGTGGTTAGTGTACCTGTCACAACACTCAAACTACTGATCAATCATATGGTACCGTACGGTATAGTCTAGCCCGCACGGGCGACCAATTCACAAAAACATATATGAGAGTAAAAACATTCGTACCGTATCATTCCGTACGGGCCGCCTCGAGTTAAGCCACGTCTCGAGGTACATGACCGGGTTTTCTACCACCCGACGGGGTCCCACGTCTTTGCATAATGCTGCACCAGTAGGAGGCGCATCGGGTTATGTCCCACCCGACGGGGGCTCCCACTAATTTTGTGTCATGCTGGGGTACCGCGTGTCATATGTTCTCAGAAACATGGAAAGTTTTAGAGACTCATATTGACATTTCCGTGCCAAGACATGGAAATAATCACATACTACCTCTCGCATGGTGAGCTTACCGCAATTGATCCGCTTGCGGTGGCGTACCTTACCTCTTACCTGACGTAGGAGCATCATTACAAAATATAATAACACATATGTTAGCTTCGCCACCTTAAGTAACTAATACTATAATAGACCTTATGTGGGCATATAACTAATCCTCACTCGACTACTTCATAGTTTTCAAAATTAGGCTCTTTTCGAGCGTGCTATTCCCAATGAAGCTCTGATACCATGTCTGTGGGGACCGAGGTCCGCACCTCCGAGGATCTCATTGGGTGGAGCCGTGCGATGCGGCACCTAACAACACACACGAAAAGAATACCAAAATATACAAAGTTTTCATTTCATAATTATATTCAGAGTTTACAAAACATTGTACATCAGAAGTACACACACAGCGGAATTACATACACATATTCTCACCTATCTAAGCATAAGAGAAAACGTCCATGCCCTAGGACGCTTCTCACTAGCAACATGACGATCATTTAGCAGCGGCGTTGTTCACATGAGATTTATCTCGATAACTCGAGTCTCAAGTACAACCTGAACAGCAGAAATAAAACTAATACCTACAAAAATCGTTAAAGCGCAAACGTGAGCATAAGGCTCAACAAGACTTAACCGTCTCACTAGACATATGCAGGGGTAAGTACTAAGCATAGGTAAGGAATAGCATAAATATACTCGCCTACAAGTGGATCCTTATATTCATATTTTATGTAGCAAATGACATTCTTCAGGCACGGCACATCATAGACTCCACAATCAAACAAGAAACGCTTTGCCGATGATATGACATGCCCAAAGCACATAATGCTATTACAGCTAAAGTATGGGGAAGCTGTAAACTTTTAATTGTACTATCTCTAAGCCAAACAAGGTTGCTCAAGCAATTTGTAAACCAATATATCGTATTCGTCTGAATTCTTTAGTATTTACTACGTCACAACTCAGTGAACAAGTGGTACTCTATTACCGCGAGGGACGGTGATTGCAATCAGGACACACCCAGAATACACGACACATACGCTCGCTCGAAAGTACCTTTCACTGTACTCCACTCCCACGTCGTATGTGGCCACCTTTCACCTGTCATCCCGATGTCGAACCAGTTCTACCATCCCAAAAGTAAGGTCCCGAACCGAGCACGTCGAAGTTGCTCCTTAGAGGTTCCACATTACGATCATCTTCCCCCGAAGGACGGGGGTATAAGTTTCGACACGAGGGTGCCCGAGCTACATCAGTTTAGTGGACCTCATTAATCCATTATGTAACTGGTACTGTTCAAACTTGCTCAACAGGGCCGCACACGAGACGGTCCTTAACCGACACAGACGGGGCTACAACCAACCTCCACATTTGCCTTACCCTTATCGGCCCAGGCCCAAATGTGGTCGCAAGCATTGTCCCCCTCATCCGGGATCAGACAACCTTGCGTGTCCCATCCTACAGGAACATCCCCGTCCACATCTACAATTATTAAGACTGAACATTTTAGTAACATCTCGCGAGTAGGTTTCCCTCACTCGACTTCTCTCGCAGGTAGAATTCAACTACTTGACTTGTGATCAATAAAATGTGATCCTCTCGCGAGTAGATTCCAACTACTCGACTTCTACCGATATATCTACACCATTTGCATTGGTAGTTCTACACGTCAAGCTGTAAACCTTCCCAACCTTACCATAGGATTTATGGATATGCAAGTGGAGTATCAAACACCTTATACGTAATTCACAATATCAACTAAAGA
This sequence comes from Tuctoria greenei, assembly GCA_036927565.1. NCBI lineage: Eukaryota > Viridiplantae > Streptophyta > Magnoliopsida > Poales > Poaceae > Tuctoria > Tuctoria greenei. The sequence continues at coordinate 190,741,593 of JAYESD010000003.1, read as the reverse complement.
TGTAATGTGAGAAATACTGCAAAACTCTGTAAAGCTTTTAAATGCAAACCGGGGCTTGCCTTGTTTGCGACTCTATAACCAAGTTAGTTGTTATGGCTTGATCTTCAGGAACAGGTCCTCTTCGACTCCTTTCCGTCACGGTGTCTATCGCAATGAATATGTATATAACACACAATATACTTTAATAACTTAACTAATGAATATGCATACATTATGCAATGTCATACTCATAAAGGAAGTTTGTTTGTAAATCAAGAGTGAATAAGGAGTACTGTTGGGTATTAAATTGGATTTGGGAGGTTAATTTTATATTACTTCATATTATAAGAATGTACATAAGAAATTTCTATATAGTCATGGATATAAGGAAACTATACAGAATTAATTCCTATGCAGATGAGTTCTATTGGCCCTAATAATTTATATCTGGTATACAGATGTTATGAAGAAATTCTCATAAAAATTTCAGAGAATTTGATGGGAGAAAATGATCTACAAAATTCTCTCAGGCTCTCATTATTTAGATATTTGCAGATAAAACCTGAGGTTTTATCATGTCCATAAATGGCACAGCTCGATCGTACTGATCAAAAATAGTCTACCAAAATTGGTTTCACAATTTTACAAGCTTCCTACAGGTAGATATTGAATTTACAAGTCCTTATGAATTTCTGGATTTAATTTGTTATTTTCTGGAATATAATTAACCTAGGCAAAGACTTTGAATTAAACCCTCTTATACAAATTTGTTATGCCTGAAACTTTTACTGAAGCTTCTACATAACAAAATGATTTGTTGGGTAAACTTCCAGAATTATCTGAATAGAATCCTATTTTCTATATTTTCCACAATGTATTATACTAATTGATTTATAGAATATTCTTTATGGCTTTTCATGAAGTTTGGGATGGACCAATAGAAAGTACAGATCCTAAGGAGAATTAAAAAATTTGTTTCATCTAATTTGGAGCATCCTAGCCAAATTTATAGCATTTCAAAGTCTAGGAATTTTTCTGGAATTCTTTTTAAATGGAAAAGGATAACCCTTTAATACGCTGACACGTGGCCACTAAATTTTTTCCAACCAGCCGATGCCACACCGGGGCCACAGAGTTAACCGCGTTTTCAATTGGAATCCGGGTGCCACAGAAAATCCCGCGGGGGGGGGGGGGGGGGGGGGTGGTTCATCTTCTTCCCCCCGACTCCGGCGGCCTGGGGCGGCGCCATGGCCGGAGACCGGCCGGCGACTCACCGGAGCACGCCAAGCCAGCTTCCCCGAGGCTGGAACTTGCCACCCGGGTGTTTTTGACCCTCAGGAATTCAATGGTGGCCTCGGATTGGACTGAGACGCACTGGAAAAGTACCTACACCGGCGACCGGCGGAAACCGACGATCGGCGACGGTGTTCTCGGTGTACAAGGCATGGGAAAGGCTGATTTTTGCTCTAGAAGCTTTGTAGTGCTTCTCTGATCATCGTCCAACACTCCAATCGGATTGAAATCGGTCGGAGGATGGGGGCACCATGGAGCAGACTCTAGGCGATGGCGAGATTTGAAATCTCGGCTAGCCGGAGTGGGGCTATGGCTATCTAACGGCTCCGGAAGGTGCGAACGCAAGTGTAGATGCTGGGGGAAGCTGGAATTGTGAAGCTACTCACCATGGAGGAAGAGCTCCACGTTGGAACAGAGGTGGGTTGACGGCGCGCTGGAATTCACTCTGGGGGGCTAGGTCCGGCGGTAGCCTCGGTTCAGGGAAGTCGCGAGGATATGGGCGCGCACGAAAACGCGGCTTTTCTTGAGTGGGGGCTGCAGTACTTTGGCCGGCCGAGTGGTGCGACGTTGGAGCGATGCGGGAGGACGAAGAAATGCTGAGCGCTCGGTTCCTTTTATACCCGAACGATGGAGCGGGGCAGGTGGCATCGTGGACCGCCGTGGTGCGCATGCACGCGGAGACCATCGCGCTGGAGAGCTGCTTGCCGCCTCCTCTCGCGTGCGCGCGTGCAGCCGCTTGAGCAGAGGCGCTGTTGGAGAAGCAAAACGGAATACCTCTGCCTAGTGGGCCCCACTGCTGTCCTTATCCCCTTACCTTTAATTCTTTTTGTTACCCAAGCCTAGATGTGATAAGGACTCCAAATTCAGAAGAGAATTGGTCCTTGTATATTTGAATGGTTTGACAAATTTGAATATCTGAATTGGCCAATTTGAAATTTGAATTAGATTCAAATTCCTATTTATATGTTTCGTGTATGTATTTTAATCTTCTCAAATTTTTCCCTTTTTAAATGGCCATGGGTTTCCAATAATGTGCTCAATAATTAGTCCACTGCAGATTTGAAATCGAAAACTTAATTTGAATATATTTCTATTCGAGATATAACATGTTTGGTTTCCTGCAAATTTGAATTAGATTCAAATTCAATTTTTATAATCTATATGCATGTCATTTAATTCTTTCCCCCAATATTAATGTATATAATGTTCTATGCTTTTAATTGATTACCCTGATCAAATGAAGAATATGTTTTTGTACCTTGATCATTGATTTGAATATTTTGTACATTTCCATATATACTTCTATTCACACTTGTTTGTTTTATTTCTTTGATTTTTCCCTTGTGAGCAAAGCACAATATTTCAGTTGTTTAAATTTAAAATTCAATACCTTTGGAAATTTGAGCTTAGCTGAATTCAAAAGAAATTTTAGGTTTTAACTAGAGCTACACATTAACATTTTTACTCATGACCATAAGAATTTATTGGCTCTCATATGACCTTAGTCTTCAATGTACATGTTTAAAACTATTATTTCATGTGCCATACATTGGAGACAAAAGCTTCAAAAATTTGGGATTTTACAGCAGGACAAAAGGAGCTTTCACATTTGAATATATGTAAACTTTATGCACCATAAACATAGCACTATGTTCATATTTACCTATAGCATGAAAAATATTTCTACTTAACAAATGCAATTCAGATTGGGAAAATATTCTCTTCTCTACGATATCTAGATCACAAAGAGTGTCAAATGCAATATAACCCAAAGTATTTAGATAAGACAACAATTTCAGCTCATAACTTTCACATGTAAATGGAATCAAATGCTTAATTTCAGCACAAGTGGGTAATAAAGTATCAAATTCATTGACTTGTTCTAGAATCGGTAAAATATAATTATCAGAATAGAACCCATTTTTACCGTAAGAATCAATAGGAAAATCAACTAGTAGTAAATGAGTTTTCAGAAAAGGCTCCTCAAATTGTTGATCTCCAATAGAATGATTGAGGGAAACATTTGAAACATTCAAAAACTTCTCAACATTGATAAGTGTAGTGCGAGGTACATTACCTTCATTCTCATATTCAGCAGTAACTGTGGGTGAAATAGGAATTGAAAGATCTGAATTTTCACAAGAGATGTTGAACACCTCTTTCGCTTTTGAATTTTCTACATTTATTTGTTCATGTTCCTGCAAAAGGTTAGGCATAGGAGGAGGTACAACAAGAAAATTTTTCTCAAGTTCAATTATTTTATCTTTGCAATTAGATATATTGGCAAAAGTTTCTCGCATAAGAATTTTCATATCTTTCCATGTTCGTGGTTTTTCTAAATCACTTAAGTTGTTGCACCAAGTTAATGAACAATCTACTAATGCACTTGCAACATTTCTAATCTTTCTCCTCTCACACATATGACATTGTCCAAAAATTTTATCCAACTCTATTTCCTAAGCAATATTTTCATCGTAACCAAAACCATCATAAGAAGGAAGAGATGGGAGAATGTAATTACTTTCTATGGAAGGAGTTGTAAAGATGGTCTGAATGTATTGTGAAACCTTGGTTGATTTTTTATTCTTAGCCAGCAACTCCATCGTTGTCTTCATCATGTCAATCATCTCAGCATATAATGCATGATTCTTGCTTTTACCTGACATTGTTAGTACCAAACAGAAGACAACAAAAAAAATATGTTATTCCTATCAATTACAAATGATAATGGCAATGTGGAAGTGGAATAAAACACTCTTAAGCATCTTATCATGCTCTTACAAGTGTTCTTACCAACACTGCAGGTGGCAAACGGTGGCCGGTATGAAGAAACCAATGAAGCGTGGGATGATTGCAAAGGTGTATCGGTTCTGCTCAATAGTAAAGTGTAGCTTGGAAGGCACTTTATATGTAGCATGGATTAGCAACAATAAAATCAGATAGTAAAGTTGAATAAGTGCCCAAAGTACTTGTCAAAGTTGCTGGCCTAAATGTGTTCTTAGTATTTCAAGCCTTAGCAAGACATGAGACAAAACTAGATGACACAAAGAATGCAAGCACTTCTATTTGTTTTGTTGTTTTTTTCTCCTTTTTTGTGTGGCTTTTGTATCTTGTTTTGCACTTGCCTTTTTCTTTTTTATTCCTTTTTTTCAGAATGTGCTGCAAAAGAAGAACACAATAAAAAGCAATCAAAGATATCTCGTGTGTCTGTTGCAAATTTTCTGCTCAATCTTACAAGGGAAAATAGGCACACTTAGAGGCTCTAAATAAAAACACTTACAACAGCAAGATTGTAGATATATCTCTCCTCTTTAAGTTCAATATATGTAAGAACTATTTTTGAAAATAACAATAGGAGATATTGCCCCCGAAACACAGACTGTTCAGAAATTCAAGGTCGAGAACAGATTCAGATATAATGCACTTTTGACCACGATAACTCCATTTTCTGGAAAACCTATGAATATGAAAGTTGTGGAGAACTTCTTAAGCTTTCCATAAAGTATAAGATCTCCAAATTACAAGTTCGTGTGTGTGAGATATGATCAAAATACCGAACTGGACAGAGATGAATCTAATCTGGACGTGATGACGCGATTCAAAAAGATGAACCGACACCATGCAAAACTCAAACTAATACCAAAAAAAGTTTCTAAACCAGCAATATGACTCAACAACAGACAAAAACTCAAAAAAACCAAAGTGAAATCGAAAGTTGCAAAGGCTCAATGGTGGTTTGGACAAAGTAATGAACAGATCTACTAAACTGCAAGTTTTTTGTGGCTTTTTTGTGGACTCTAGGTATGGAAAACAAAACTAATGTAATGGATACATGAATTACCTAATGGGCAACCTGGAAATCTGATACCACTTGATGAGTAAGTTTAGGCCCGATCATCCGAAAGGTAATGGATAAGTCGATTAAGGTGGATATCTCAACGTTGATGATCCGAGGCTCTCGAGTAGAACACGAAAAACCCCTGCAATCACTACACCACCGCTCCGTTGGTTATCAACCGAGCTGCACACGATTGACCTCGCCAAGAAGGCTAATTCATGCATGTGCAACCAAGAACACTAGCAAGAACAAGGTAGACACGATCTGAAATCGTGAAGTTGGGGTTTCACAAACCATAGAACGGCGATATTATTAATCTAAGCAAAACCCAAATATTCATAGCGGCTACTATGAAGTATATAGGTGGGAGTATGTCCAACGGGGTGTTGGGGTCGTGACCTAACCCTAATACACGAAAATAATGTACTTAGCCTTGATACAAGGCCCAATGGCCCAATACGGTGGCGCAGCACCCTGACAGATTCTAAATTCGATTTTGTTTCGATAATTCCCGTCATGTCCGAAGGAATTTCGACATGGAACCAGCTCCATTGGAAAGGTTATCCTCTTCCCTTTCCGTTCATAGGTAGAACGTCCAAAACGGAGTTCGTATGCGTCCTGGGTGTCCGTTTTAGTGCGTACTACTCCTGGACTCTAAGTTGGACACAATTTTGAGTTGGGGTCGGTTTCCATTCTCTTTGAACGTATCCTCTGGTCCTCCACGCCCCTAAATCTTCCTCCAATTACTCCTTTAACTTCTCTATAGATCCTAATCACAATAAAGTCATTAGGTAGCAATCTATTCTCAAAATTATATAAGGAAACATATAAGAATGAGCTCACCTCTGAAATTAATTGGTGTGCGTGAATCCGATTGATTGCATCTTGTATATTGAATGGAGTGTTGTGTATATGCATAGGAGTGATGTCCTCATCAACTACTTCCCGTATCCTTTCAACTATGAGCAACTAACCGCAAGCAATCACTATTTATCTATCCCCATTGGCAAACCTCCTCAATTTGATGGAAATGATTACTCTATGTGAAAGCATAAAATGAAGATGCATCTCATTTCCTTAAACCCTAGTTTGTGGCAAATTGTTATGACAGGTGTACATATTCCCAAGAATGAGGAAGACATTTCCGTAGCAAGCCGTCCTCCTCCATCGCAATGCTCAAGCCGTTGGAGTGATTACATCCTCATTGACTCAAGAAGAGTTCAACCGCATGGAGGTTGCCAAGGAGATATGAGACACCCTCAAGACGGCACATGAGGGCAACCGTTTCATTAGGGAGGCTAAGATTGAGATGATCGAAGGAGAACCAACGCCATTGGAAAGGTTATCCTCTTCCCTTTCTGGGTTTTCACATGCTGAAGAAGTGCTTGGGAGGATCATCAACCATGAGATGATGGAGCAAGAAGCTACGTTCTACAACGATCTACAAAAGCTCTCCTCCTCCAAGAAAAGGGATGTTGCATTCAAGGCAACATCCTCAAGATCACAAGAAAAGGAAGAGAGTGATGAAGAGAGCCCCAACACCGATGAGGAAGAAGCACTCTTCACCAACAACTTCAAGAGGATGTTTTGAAGAAGGAGGGGGAGCTATCATCATGAAAGGGAGAGCAAAGACAAGCCCAACATAAGATCAAAGAGGGTTTGCTACAATTGTGGGGAGTATGACCACTTCATTGTGGATTGCCCACATGAGGAAAACAAGAAGGAGAGTAGGTCCAAGGAGAAGCAGTACTTCAAGAAGAAGAAGCAATCGGGGCATGCCCATCTTGGAAAGGAGTGAGATTCACGTGAGGAATCCTCCTCCAATGAAGAGGAGAAGATAGCAACCATTGCTAGAAAGAAGACAACCGCGGAGAACAAGCTCTTCCCAAACTTGAAGAAATCAAGGCCAACTTGCTTCATTGCCAAGAAGGGAAGAAAAAGGTTAAATCTAAATCCTCCTCTTAAATTTCTTTACATGATGATTTTGATAGTAGTAGTTAAAATGAACATATGCTTAAGGATATGAGTAAAATTACCTTGAAAAGATTGAGGTTCTTGACGGGTGAGATATTTGACAAGGAAGAGCTCATCAACTGTCAAGAGGACATGCTCATCCAACAAAAGGAGAGATGTCAATAAGTTTAGGAGCTCTTGGAGCTTGAAAGAGAAAGAAGCAAGGCACTTGAGCATGAACTCACTTTGAGCAAGGAAACTTGCTCAAACATTGAGAACACTACAATTGTGCTCAAGGATGAACTTGTTAGTTTGACACAAGCTAACAAGATCCCTGAAACACAAGTGAAGTCTCTCAAGATCAATGCCCCTTCTTCCTCTACAAGCTCACCTTCCACAAATGTCAAATCCAAAGCGCCTAAACCTTGCAAATGCTCAAACTTGATTATGAAACATAAAGATGAGCTTAAGTTGGCACAAACCAATCAAGCACCAAAGGTTCGCATCTTTGACAAGGAGAAGATGGCATATGCACGTAGTGCATACGCCAACACAAGACATCCCCTTGTCAAGGATGGTCTTGGTTATTCTAAGGAGATGAGGCAAAATGCCAAAAATCCCAAGAATGGAAAAGACTTGATTGTTTTTGTCAAAGGAGGCTCATACAAAAATAAGAGAAAGAACATCGCTACATCACCCAAAATGCCTAATGAAGAACCTCATCCATTGTTCCGTGACTTTGATGCTTCATATGTGTTATTAAGGAACAAATTTGGTAAAGCTTATTCTAGGTATGTTCGCCCACACCGCAAGTGTCCTAAACCTTGTGTGTAGGTGCCCAAGTGCCTCTTGACTAACATCAAAGGACCCAACACCGCTTGGGTACCTAAAGCCAAGGCTTAAATCTTTCTTGTAGGCATACTCCTCCGGTGGAACCAAATGGGTTCTTGATAGCAGATGCACCAACCATATGACCGGAGAGAGGAAAATGTTTGTGTAGTATGAGAAAAATAAAGATCCAAGTGAAGGAATCTATTTTGGGGACAATAGCAAAGGAAAAATCCTTGGCACCGGTAAAATTATTATATCCCCTAATCACACTCTTTCAAATGTTTTACATGTTGACTCAGTTGACTATAACCTCTTGTCCATATCACAACTATGTGACAAAGGTTATAATTGTTTATTCACTAATGACGGTGTGACCGTCACAAGGAGAAGCAATGACTCAGTTTCTTTTAAGGGTGTACTCAAGGGAAAGCTCTATCTTGTGGATTTCACCGCGGATAAAACCCAACTTGATACATGCCTAATTGCAAAAACTAACATAGGATGGCTTTGGCATAGAAGGCTAGCCCATGTTGGGATGAGGAACTTGCAAAAGCTCCTTAACGGCGAGCACATCCGAGGTTTGAAGAATGTTGTGTTTGAAAAGGATAGGCCATGTAGCGCATGCCAAGCTGAAAAACAATTTGGAGCTCCACATCCATCCAAGAACATTATGACGACAACAAGACCATTGGAGCTTCTACACATGGATCTCTTCGGTCCAATCGCCTACATAAGTATTGGCGGTAACAAATATGGTCTTGTTATTGTTTATGATTTTTCACGCTTCACTTGGGTATTCTTTTTGCATGATAAGAGTGAGACTCAAGGTGTCCCCAAGAAATACATAAAGAGAGCTCAAAACGAGTTCTCCTTAAGTATCAAGACGATAATGAGTGAAAATGGCACCGAATTCAAGAATACTCAAGTTAAAGAATTTTTGGATGAAGAAGGCATCAAGCATGAGTTCTCAACCCCCTACTCCCCTCAATAATATGGGGTGGCTGAAAGGAAGAATAGAACACTAATTGAGATGTCAAGAACAATGCTTCATGAGTATAAGATGTCGACCAGTTTTGGGCAGAAGCGGTTAACATCGCTTGCCATGCCATAAACCGGTTATATCTTCACCGCATACTCAAGAAGACGTCTTATGAGCTCCTAGCTGGTAACAAGCCCAAAATTTCTTACTTTTGTGTTTTTTGGAGAAAATGCTTCATTCTCAAAAAGAATCCTAGGACCTCAAAGTTCGCTTCTAAGTTCGATGAGGGTTTCTTGCTTAGTTATGACTCAAACACCTACGCCTATCATGTCTTCCACAAATCCTCCAGAATTGTTGAAGTAGCATGGGACGTAGTGTTTGATGAGACTAATGGCTCCCAATTGGAGCAAGTTGATCATAAAGTGATACATTAAGAAGAAGCTCCACAAGTGGTGATAGGAAGGATGACACTTGGAGATATACGACCACAAGAACAATATAAAGATTCAAGTGACCATCTTACACATCAAGCAAGCTCTTCCTCTAATGATCAAGATCAAGTCCGCCAAGATGCGCTCCAAGAAGATGAAAATGGAGGCATCAATCAAGGGGGAGACAATGAAAATGAAGAAGATGAAGATGAAGATTCAAGATCTCAAGCGCCTCACCCAAGAGTGCACCAAAGCGTTCAACGAGACCATCCAGTTGGCAATATACTTGGAGACATCTCCAATGGGGTAACTACTCGATCTCGTGCTGCAAATTTTTGTGAACATTACTCTTTTGTTTCTTCTTTGGAGCCTTACAAGGTTGAAGAAGCACTAGGAGATCCGAATTGTGTGATGACCATGCAAGAAGAGCTCAACAGCTTTGAAAGAAATCAAGTATGGGAGCTCGTGAAGAGTCCTAATGCGAATGTTGTAGGCACAAAGTGGGTGTTCCGCAACAGACAATACGAGCACGGGGTGGTTACAAGGAACAAGGCACAACTTGTGGCCAAGGGGTATTCACAAGTCGAATGTTTTGATTTCGAAGAAACCTTTGCTCCCGTAGCTTGGCTTGAATCAATTCGTATATTACTTGCCTTTTCTACTCACCATGATTTTAAGCTATATCAAATGGATGTCAAGAGTGCATTCCTTAATGGTCCAATCAAGGAAGAAGTGTATGTGGAGAAACCCCCTGGTTTTCAAGATGAAGAATTCCAAAGCCATGTGTACAAATTGTGTAAGGCTCTCTATGGCCTCAAACAAGCTCCTAGAGCTTGGTATGAGTGCCTTACAGACTTTCTAACTCTAAATGATTTCAAAATTGGAAAGTCAGATTATACTCTATTCACTAAGCACTTTGATGATGATTTGTTTGTTTGCCAAATATATGTTGATGACATTATATTTGGTTCTACTAACAAAGCTTTTTGTGATAAGTTTTCTAAGATAATGACGAAAAGATTTGAGATGTCCATGATGGGGGAGTTGAAGTTCTTCCTAGGTTTTCAAGTAAAGAAACTCAAGGAGTGCACATTCATTAGTCAAACCAAGTACACACAAGATATACTCAAGAAGTTTGACATGGACAAGGCCAAATCCGTCAAGACTCCTATGGCAACCAATGGGGATCTCGATCTCAATGAAGATGGTCCAAGTGCAGACCAAAAGTTATATCATTCCATGATAGGCTCATTGTTATACTTATGTGCATCTAGGCCCGATGTCATGCTTAGTGTGTGTATGTGTGCTAGATTTCAGGCTGCTCCTAAGGTGTGTCATTTGACCGCCGTTAAGAGAATTCTTAGATATTTAGTTCACACACCAAGCCTAGGACTTTGGTACCCCAAAGGCTCTAAGCTTAACCTCATTGGATATTCCTATGCGGGCTATGCGGGATGCAAAGTTCATAGGAAGAGCACCTGCAAAACTTGCCAGTACCTTGGTAGATCCCTAGTGTCTTGGTCCTCAAAGAAACAAAACTCCATTGCTCTTTCCACAGCCGAAGCGGAGTATGTTGCCGCCGGAAGTTGTTGTGCACAACTTCTTTGGATGTGAGAAACTCTTAGGGACTATGGCATAAACTTGCACCATATCCCCCTCCTATGTGACAATGAGAGTGCCATCAAAATAGCCCACAATCCAGTTAAGCATTCAAGGACCAAACACATCAATATATGCCACCACTTCTTGAGAGATCACTCCATCAAAGGAGACATTGCAATCTCATATGTGAGAACCGAAAAACAATTGGCCGATATTTTTAGCAAACCCCTAGATGAGAAAAGATTTTGTGAACTTCGGAGTGAGCTCAATATCTTAGATTTTCAAAATGTGGCTTGAGTCTTGCACATCTGATTGTTATATTCAAAATACACACATGCTTGCGAAAAACTCATCCTCCTAAATTTTCTACAAAATATTTTGAAATTATTGAATCTTTGTATATTATGGCCATAGTTTGATTGTTGATTGCTTACTGACCTTGTTTACAAAGATCTTTTGTGAAAATATAGTCCAAAAGGATCAAATCTCCACTGAAAACTCAATATATAGGAATTTTGAGCCTTAGGAACGGACTAGTCCACCCCCCCCCCCCCCCGAGACCGGACTAGTCAGGTTGATCAAAATAGTCCGGACCTAGTCCGCTGGCCGGACAAGTCCGAGTCCACAACCGGACTAGTCCGACCATTGGGGACTTAACCTCCCCATGGATCCCTCGACCTCTCCACTTCCATTCAAATACTCTCCCACTTCAAACGCTCAAAAACCGCCCCCAAATCGGCGATTTTTGATTCCAACCACCAAATCTCGATTCCAATCCGTGGATTGAAGCCCTAGGGTGCGTGGGAACTCTTCCCCAGGCATCAGAGGCCGATTCCTCATCCACATTTTGTCGAACCGAAGATTTGAAGAGGTATTCTCGACCTAACCCCAAAACCTTCTAAATTCAATTCTTTTAGGTCTATTGATAGAAACCTCCTCACAAATGTTGTTGTTCACATCATTGTGATCATGTATCTAAATTTTGGTGGTAGGATCCGTAGATTTTGCAAAATTCTTCTATATTAGGGTTCTTGCTGTGTGAACTGGACTAGTCTGGCCACAGGGCGAACAAGTTCGGCTTGGTACGGACTAATCTGCCCCCTGGGCAGACAGGTCCGGGTTACACAGTGAAAACCCTAACCTTGATTGATTTTGTGAATTCTAATGCTATGTCTCTACTTCCTTGGACTCACACACATTTTTTGCATCTCTTATCAGCAACTATGTCAGATTCCGACTATGTCCCACTTTTCGACTCCGAGGCCGAGGCGGGAAGGCAAGCACTATACCGTCAAAAGCGCGAGGAGGACGAGCTTGTCATGGCATATCTCGAGTCTTAGTCAGAGGCTAGAAGGGTAAAGAAGACACAACGGGAGGTTCATAACTCAGCGGCAGCCGAGGCAGCTCCCAAAAGGAAGAGACTTGTGACTATGGGGAGAAGGCAAAATCCCAAGAGGCAAGGACCTCCAAGGAGAAGGGCAAGGCACCAGTGGATGCTGACACCAAGAAGAGGGTCCTTGTTGCTAAGCATCCTGCAAGCAAGGCCAAGAAGGGAGCCTCTAAGCCCATAGGTCCCTTCAGGATGTATTCACCTACACGAAACCCCAACCGTGCAGCTTCCTTTGATGCCAACATCTTCAAAGGCAAAGGGGTTGAGAAGGCTAGCAAGCTCAGGAAGGTCAATGTATACCAAAGGGAGAGGAGCACAGTGGATCCCCGCTTTTAGTGTGACTTCCACTCTGACTACTACAGGACAATCTACATGTCCAAGCAGACTCCAGTCACAAATGCTCAGTGGATCGATTGGGACTACATGGCTCAAAAGGATCACGTGGCTTTCAATGTTGTGATTGAGGAAATAGAGTGCCATGGCTTGAAGAAGTTCATGGCATTTTAATATGATTGGAATGTGGAGGTCATTTCTCAATTTTACTCCACTGTCTACTTCCACACCGACAGGGACAGGAGGATCACTTGGATGACACATGGAGAGCAATACTCCACCACCTACTTGGAGTTTGCTTAGCTACTATACTTGGAGGATCAACTGGAGATTGAGATCATCATTTCCAACCTAAGACCAGTTGATCAAGACACTTTAGAGTACATGTATCCAAGTCATGTACCTTTTGAGGAGGGGTACATACGGAATATCAAGCCCTTCTACAGTGTCCTCAACCGGGTGCTCCAGAATTCTATTTCCCCCAAGGATGGAGATGTGGGGATTATTCAAGGAAATTTGGGGCACTTGATGGTGCTAATTGATGGAGATGTCCATTTCAATATGGTGGACTACATCTTTGATGACATCTTCAACATCTCGCATACTCCAAACCAATCATGTGTATACGCTCCTTACACCATGTACATGATCGAGAAAGTGTCCGAACTCACCTTCAAGAAGGACATCACTCACCAAAGGCTTCGTCATCAAATCCCACCTTCAGAGCCTGCTGCCCCTAGAAGGAAGAATGCGGATCCCCCCACTTCTTCTTCTCACTTCGTGCCATCACTTCCTCCACCACCTCCTTCATCGCAATGTGGCAGTGGTTTCCTAGAGTGCTTTAAAGCCATCTTCTCCTCTTGCCGAAAAGTGGAGGTTCGGCAACTTCGCATGGAGCATCGTCAAGAGAAGTATCACAAGGCGACGTGCGACAAGCTGGACATCCCCATGTCTCCCACTGTGGAGAGTGATGGGGAGATGACTCCATTTCTGGAGTTCACTATCGAGGAACTTGCTCAATTCGGTGAAGCTGGTACGTCCACGGCGGCTCCATCCGGAGATGATAACCATGATGACCCGAAAGCCACGGAGAGCGACAGCGGGCATCAAGGTGGAGGAGACGACAACGCCGATGACGCCGATGATGATGAGGAGTAGATCTTAGGGCTCTTCTTTCTCTCTTTTCGTTTTTGATGTCTTGATGCCAAAGGGGGAGAGATTACAAGGGGGTTGGAAGGGGTGGAAGGGGGTACTTAGATAGTTCTATGGGCGAGAGATTGATCCACTATGGACTTATGTTTTTAAAACTCTCATTTCAAATTGATTGTAAGACTTAATCTATGTTCTCATGTATTTTTTCTAATTGTGACGTGTTGCCTCAATTACATGTTTATCTTGCATATTTGTTGCCTTATCACAATTTATGAGCACATCACTTAGGCACCACACCATAACATGTATATGTATGAGAACTATCTCAATCTTTCATACTCATGATGCATACATTGAGGGGGAGTTACTCATACAAATACATGTTACGAAAACAAATTATTATCCTTTTTATTGAAGTCTTAATGTGTTGTCATCAATCACCAAAAAGGGGAAGATTGAAAGTGCATCTAAGCATCCCCGTGGGTTTTGTATGATTGATGACGACAATTAAGAGACTAATGAGATGAGTTGATCTTAAGCACATGTGTGATGGTTGAAATGAGACGAAAACCCTCAAAAGGAAAAGGGCGAAACGAGCGTCAAAGACTCAAGCGTAGAAATTAGGGTTTCTATAGTGTTGAGCTTAAGTGGGTCGTATCATGTGTGAGAGTGGATGTATCATGTGCATTGAGATCATTCTAGTGGGCTCAAAGTGATAGTTGAGAGAAAAACCTAAGTGAGAAGCCAAAATGAAAAAAAAAACCTAGGAGGCCGGACTAGCCTGGGCCTAAGGGCCGGACTAGTCCGCCTAGGCTCAGAAGTCCGCTTTGGGACGAACTAAAGGTCTCTGGATGAATTTGGACTTGTCCGTATGGGTACGGACTGGTCCGTTCATCCCTTAGCGAAGTTGGAGCTAAGTCCCTGAAAACCAGACTTCTCCGTTTTGGAACAGACCAAAGCTCTCTAGTAAAGTTCGGACTTGTGTGTGGTGGTACGAACTAGTCTGTTTGAGACGTCGTGCGAGATAAACCGAGCAAACCCTAGAGGGCCGAACTAGTCCGTCCCTTGTGGCCGAACTAGTCCGGGCCTGCTCAGTTGAGTCCGTTTTGGGACGGACCAAACCTTCCTGTCCTACTACGGACTAGTCCGTTGTGAACAAGACTAGTTCGTGTGGTCAGTGGCCGTTTGAAATTCCAACGTTGGCGCACACGTCAACTATTTTGCCGATCGATGATGTGAAATTGTCAGTGGTCCCAGAAGGTCGTACTAGTCTGTGGTAGAGGGTCAGACTAGTCCGGGGATATCCTGGTGGCAACTGTTAGTTGTCGAGACCCCTATAAAAAGGGGACCCCCAGCCCCTACATGACAACTCTTGAATTCTAGCGCCGCCACAAGTGACCTAGAGCCTTCCAAAGCCTTCCACTCGTCCTACTAGCCCTCTAAGACCAAATCTTGAAGATATTAGGGTTTGGAGAGGAGAGTGAAGGAAAATCATGGCGCTTGGTCTCTTGGTTTGATCTCTTGCACATTGTGTTGTGTTTTGTGGCTTGTGTAAATTGAGCTTCGTGTGCTCCTCATTGTATTGATTTTTGGGATCCTCAACTTGTGAGCATCTCCAATCAAACTTGGTGATTACCCATTCATATAGTGGAAACCAAACCGGCCATTGTGGTGGCTTGGTGAGAGAACGGTCAAGTAAGACCCTGTCCTTGTGTGGACTTCTCAACGTGGATGTAGGCTTCTTCGTGGAGCTGAACCACGGGGTAAATTATGACTCTCTTGTGACTTCACATTTGATAATCACTAGAATTGCTTTTAGGGTTCATATTGCTCTTAACTTTGAGCTTGTTGGAATCTTGTAACCTATTTGCCAGCAAATGTCAATATAAGTTTTACTAGGTTACTACACATTGCTTACATCTTTGGTGACTTGAAATTCCGCGAATAACTTGTAGAAATCAAGTTTTCAGGTTTTTACCCTGTGCTGAGTGGACTAGTTCGGCCCTGTCCAGACAAGTCCGGCCATAGTGTTTCAATATCGTTCGATTAAGCCACTTTAGGTCTCATTGCCTATTCACCCTCCTCTATGCAACTTTCAACGAGGCGGCGTGCTCCACCGTGCTCAACTCTCTGATGATGAAGGTCGGGGTTGATGGCGGGGTAGGGGTCGATGGTGGCAACGCGACAATAATGAAGAGCGAGTAGAGAAAGAGGGACGGCGGCGGCGTGCTCCCGGGACAGGGGACGAGCCGGCGTGCTCCAGCGTGCTCAGCTCTCTGATGACGAGAAGGTCGGGGTCGACGGCGGGATCGGGGTCGACGGCGGCAGCAGAGCGACGTTGACGATGACGTGACGGCAGCGGCGTGCTCAGGAGTTACAGTTTCTAGGTCGGGAGAGCGCACGAGAGCTTAAAATTTTCACCAAATGTTGGGAGAGAGCACGCGATGGATAAAAATAGCAAAACTCAGAGACGTGCATGTATAACACCCGTCTCTCATTTTAGCGTCCTTTGGTCGAGAGAGCGAGAGAAAATTTTTGCCATAGAGCGCGCGAGAGCTTAAAATAAAACTCGGAGATGCACATATATAACACACGTCTCGCATTATCATCTTTCGCATCAGAGCATTTTCCCGCATGCAAAAGATGAGCCACGGTGTGCTGAAGCCGGGAACATCTTTCACATGCGGGGATGTACCACTATCAATTGTGCGCAATGCCTCATATTATAGTTGCATTATGCTCAGCTTTCTGAGGTCGGACAAAAGATCTTCGGCATAAATCGAAGACGCACCCAGGTAAGGCGCGTCTCACATTATTTTGTGGCCGAATGCACATGCATCAAGCGAAAGCTGTTGTTCCCGCGACCAACAGCTTTCGCATGCTGACATATCGACTAGAAGCAGTGCACAAGGACTTATATGTTTGTTGCAACACGCTTAGATTTCCGAGGAGTGACAAAAGACCTTCGGTGTGAATTGGAGACGAGATCAGGTAAGGCGCGTATTGCCTTATTCATTCGCCCAACCGGCATTCGGTGTGCCAAAAGATGCGCCACGGTATGTTGAAGCTAGGAACAACATCTTTTGGCATCCGGGCATGTCCCACTGGCATCTGTGCGCAATTCCTTATATGATCGTTGCAACACGCATAGCTTTCCAAGGTGGGACAAAAGATCTTCAGCAGGAATCGGAAATGTGCCTGAGTAAGGCGCATCTCCCTTTTGCCAGGTCTCAGATATCTGAGACGCGTCTTTCTAAAGTGTGCCTCTCATGCACTCTTGACCCTATTGCCACTCGCACGACATCGTGAGCATCTGTTGCCACTCGCACATTATCGTGAGCGTCTGTTGCAGGGATAAACAAATGCAATGACATTGCATATTAATGGATGTAACTGGAATTCATGGATAAACAAAGCAATGACATTACAATTCAGAGATAATTTGCAACTCAATGAATTTCATAGTTCATACATTGCATGCCCTTTAAACTAATTTCGAATCTAAACTTATTCCTAAAGCTCCCATCGATCAATCTAAGCTGTACCTACCAGCTTGCTCCCGAACACATCTCTTATATTCTCCTGGATCCTTAAAATATTGACATTCTTTTAATTAAAAAGGTCAAAGGAGGAATGAATAATCTACGTTGGTCACTAACACAAAGTGTCTAACCTTGATAAGTAGATTATAGCAATCATTTTCATCATTGGGCACATTTGGCTGATGCAGCAAATGCTGAACTTCAAGTAGTATAGTTTTGATTGTAAAACTAGTCCACCGCCCCTACGAAATATATATCAATTTAAGCAACATAAGAAACAAGTTCAAATAAGTTTGGCAACAATTACTAATTACATGAGCAAAATAGGTCTATCTTATCGTCTCTTGATTGAGAATCCCAATGCAGAGTGCTCCTGAGCGATGAACATTTGGGTCGAAGAAACCACGTGGAAAGGCACATCTTGGAGGCACCAACGGATAGTCCTCTGAGAAGGAGATTGTTAGTGGGTAGTAACCACCTTCCCAGTCAGTTAACAAAGGAAATTCATTAATAGGAGAACAATGGTTAAACTCATATTGTGCTTGTTCTTCATGACTTACCCCTTCTTTACCGAGGACGATGCACTGCCACTTCAATAAATCTCCCGATTCAGGCTTCGTAGAGAAACCCTGTGCAGATAAATTGAAAATACCAAAAACAAACAAGACAAAAAAAAACTACAGTTAATTTCATTAGTCTATTGCAGATCTACATATATACAACCATGCGACCAGTGTTCCATATGTACATACATGGGGATGGTTCTTGCGCCACGCCAAGCGCTCCTCCTTCAGCCGGCTATGCGCTAAGACGATATCTAACCCTGCTATGAATAGTGACGATGACGATGAGGACGTCAATGATGATGACGACGATGACAATGCAATGGCGAACAGAGGTGGCGGTCCCACTCGAGTTGGTCGATTAGTATAAGGGCACCGGAGGCGAAGAGACGAGAGAGATAAATGTGAGACGCATGAGAACAAAGACAGACATGCGTAAAGTTAAAGCGCATCTTCCATTGTTGAAAGAGAGACGCACGGCACGAGGACTACAAAGAACTTAATTTCGGTGGCGTGGTGCACAGACGCATGCGACGTCCGTCTTGCGTGACCTTTCATTTCCCCGAGGCGGTATCGATGCGTCCCATTGTTCCATCAATGCGCGAGAAACACACCACTCTATCGTCGACTCCGCACAGACCTTATTTAAGACGCGCCATCACCCGTTACTTCTCCACGAGTGCGTCACTTACATATCATCTTCTCGCGCCGACGACCCACCACCACCATGGCCGAACTTCCACCGCAAAGCCCTCTGAGGGAGCCACAGTGCAAGAAATTGTGTTGCAGCTCCCCTGAGAGGTTCAACACTGAGCAGCGCCTCCGTATGGTGCAAGAGGCATACAAAAATACGTCTCGCGCCATGAGTTCCTTGGGTCTGGGTACCCTTCCAAAGTTTACTAGAATGGGTACTATCGACCACTACCTTTTTGCCCTCATGGAGGTGGCCGATCGTCTCCACATTTTGTTCGAGACGATGGCTCAGGTGCTTGGCCCCAGGGGCCGTAGAAACCTGGTGGAGGCGATGGAGAGCAACCTTGTTCTCGGGGTTTCACCGCTCCTATTGCACCAGCGCCACTGTCATCGGAGGAGGAGGAGGAGGAGGAGGAGGAGGAGGAGGAGGAGGAGTAGGATTTAGTTTTTCTTTGTTGTTTTTAGTTGCTATTGTTTTGTAATATATTGTGTTAATGACTGAAATCTATCTTTGTTCATCTATGTGATTGAATATTATCTTATGTGTTCAACAACTGTGTGAATGAATGAATGTGTGGTGTGTCCATCGTGTTCCTCAGAAATCATAAGGAAGGATTTGATTATTTTTTGGACAAGTGAATTATTTAATTATCAAGTGAATGTGCTCTACGTTCAGTGATGTGTGATATCAACAGTGAGCCGAAGCAAAATAGAGAAAATCATGAAGCTAAAGGTGATGTGGAGAATTGAAGACGCGCTCTTTCTAAAAGCGCGTCTCCATTTTGCTTCTCTGCACATACATTATATAAGGCGCCATCAGTGTCTTCTCTTCGTTCGTCTTCTCCGCGCAGACAACCTACCATAGCCAACATTCCGCCACCAAGCCTGCCAAGGGAGCCCCCTGCAAGAAACAATGCTACCACTCCCCCAAGAGGCTCAGCAAAGAGATGCTCGAGATGCTGTTCGACAGGCTGTTTGATCGGTTCCACATGCTGCTCGAGACGATGGCCGAGGTGCTCGGCGCCAAGGGCCGCAGTATCCTGCTGGCGGCGATAGTGAGGAAGCTCGTTCGCGAGGTTGCACCACCAAATCCGGACCATCCAGAGCAACCGGCGGAGCAGCCAGAGCAACCGGTGGAGCAGCCGGAGCAATCGGCAGAGCAGTCGTAGGAGGGGTAGGGGGAGGAAGAGTAGGATTTAGGTTTTCTTTTGTTGTTTTTTAGTTGATGTTGTTTTTATTTTCTTGTGTCTTGTACTTTTTTCTTGTGTTTGTAATATATTTATTAATGAATGTTATCTGTGTTCATCTGTGTTATATGTGTTCAACTATGATGAATTAAATGTTCAGCAACGAGAGTCTATAAGCGGAGACAAAGTGTGGGGACCGAAATCTCGACCACCAAGGATATCATTGGGTGGTGTCGTGCGATGCGACACCCAACAATAGACAAGAATAGAACGAGAACAAATTTACAATACCAAGTCTTTATTAACAAGCACAGCGGAAGTTTTAAAGGTACTAGCGGAAGGAAAGAGAACTATACATCATAGCTACACTCTCAGCACTAGCTATGCAAAAGCAAAGTCATCCATGCCCTAGATACTTTGCACTAGCAACAGGCAATTCACAGCGGCGTGTAGGGTTCCCACTCGGCTGTGAAACCTGGAGGTTGTGCAGCCTCGTCATTAAACCCGTCATCAGTCGTATAATCTGCAAAAACTCGTTAACTGCGAACGTGAGCATAAGGCTCAACAAGACTAACCCGTCTCACTAGACATATGCAAGGATGAGTACTAACCATAGGTAAGTAAAGCATAAGGACTCGCCTATAAGTGGATCCTTATAGTCATGTTTTATTTAGCACCTGACATTCCTCAGGCACGACACATCATAGACTCCACAATCAAACAAGAAACGCTTTGCTGATGATATGACGTGCACAAGGCACATAATGCTATTACAGCTAATGTATGGGGAAACTGTAAACTTTTAATTATACTATCTCTAAGCCAAACAAGGTTGTTCAAGAAATTTGTAACCAATATATTATATTTGTCTGACTTCTTTAGTATTTACTACATCACGGCATAGTGAACAAGTGGTACTCTATTACCGCCAGGGACGGTGATTGCAATCAGGACATACCCGGAACACTGCGTGGGGCGTACTCTGACGTGCCCACCAGCTGATTTACACCTTGCTGCCCTCAACCCACGCCTATAAAATGGAACAAAATGCCTCAACAAACCAGTATCAAGCTACGTCATTTTACTGGAGCCCATTCCTCCAGTATGTCGTTGGTACAATTCAAGCTTGCCCAGTAGAACCGCACACGAAATGGTCCTCAATCCACACAAGTAGGGCTACGCACGTGAGACCATGTCTCACTGCATCCTATCCACTGCTCGGTCTCAATTTCATATTCATAAACCATTTTCTTATTCTAGGATCTCCCGTGTAATAAAATTCCTATCTCGCGAGTAGATTCCAACTACTCGACTTCTATCGAATTCCTATGAGTATAAGCATAGCAGTGTCTACTCAACAGGCCGTAGACCTACCCAAGACTCCATAGGATTTGTGGGCCATGCAAGTGGATGTCAAACACCTTAAACGTAATGCACAATCATCTGAAGACGTAATGTCAAATAAAACTGCAAAATACTGTAAGGAACTTAAATGCAAACCAGGGCTTGCCTGAATGCGAGTTTGAGTCTATGTTAGTTTCTGGCAGCTGGACCCCCAAAGCTTCCAGCTGCTCCTCGACTTCAGCTACTACACGATATGCATATACTAGGTATAAATGATTTTCTGAATAATTAATATGCTTAAGGTGGGGTGTGTATATTAATATAAAACAAGATAATTATATTAATTGACTTTGGGATTTTTATGGTGGGTACTAGAGATTTTGGAGAAGACTCTTGCAAAGAACAGGAGATGATAAAGGATGTTTGTTATTCTTAACAATTATGGTAAGCAATAAGCTTCTCAAATTTTTGGTTGACATTTTTGGAGATGTATTATGGCTACCAAGGGTTGGATCATGTAGAGGGGGTCTCACTGGTTCTAGGAAAATTTGTTTCACAATTTTCTGAGCTTTCTACAGGGAGAAACTGATTTTTAAAATTTGGGTAAATTTCTGGAAAATGATTTTTCCATTTTTCTAAATTTATAGCTACATAGAGGTTTGGAACATAGATCAACCAAGTAATTTAAGTCCAATGAACTTGAAATTTTTACTGGAGATCAAATGTATCAATTATAAGGTTCTGACCAAACCTAGGAATTTTCGAATTAACAGAACTGTAGGAATGAATTCTTTAAGCATTTTGCTTATCTGAATTATGGAGAAATTTATATGGCTTTTCATACAAATCCAAGCGCACCACCAGACAGTATTCTTCATGCTGGTTCTAACAAAATTTATTTGGGAATTTTTGGATAATTCTACTGGAAGTTATGGATTTTCTAAGTTGGGATTGAATCTGGATCTATTTTCCTATTGGAAATTTCAAATAAAAGGGACTGGTCCCACTTCATTTGAATTCGACCAATCGGATTGGAGCCACACTGGGGTCACAGGGTTTAAACGCGCAGCCACACCGGATCCTATCCGCAACTGATCCCATGCCAGAGGGTTACGCTAACCCGTGGGACCCGCATCTTCGTCTACCTCCCGACGCGGCGGCGCTCCTTGCCGGAACTGCGGCGGTGCCTCGCCAGAACTGGTGCGTCGACCTCGTCTCGGCCTCGGCGTGACCGCCCCACCCTAAAATCGACTGAGCAATTCAATGGTGGTATCCAATCATGCCGGCGATGGGCAGAGACAGCGGCGCGACGGCGACGGTGGAGCTAGGGTTTCTGCCTTCGTCGGAAACACTCGGGAATGGCTCAATAGCCTCAGGAAAAGGTCGGGGAGGTTCCTAGGAACATCAGGACGATTATTTGGGGGTCAGATTGGGGTGAAATCGTCGGCAAAGTTGAACTCGAAGGCGAGGTACGGGTTTTCAACCGGCGGCTATGAAAACTCAAAATCCGACCTCGTTTCTCGATGTCATCCTCCCAATCTTTGTGAGGTGATGCGCCTGGAGCTCTAGGAGATAATACCTTACTAGATTGACAATTAATCGTACGTAGAAACGGAATTTAACCGGTAATCTATCGATATCGGTATAAACTATTTTGGGGAAAACTCGAGATAAATGAGCTAGGAAGCATGACAGTGGCTGAAACTTCACAAGAAGCATCTAGGTACCTTTGCGCACCTTATTGCTTCAAAGAGGAAGATGGAAGCGGGATTGAAGTGTCTGTCCTCGTGGAACAGGAAGCTTCCCTTCGTGACTTCACCCGCGAGCATCGAGGAACTTCGAAATACCGCACATATAAGTAGTGAATCAAACAAGCAATTGGACAGGAAGGAAGAGCTACTAGTTGAGCAACCTTTTGCTGTTGTAAGCACTGCGATTCTTTGCGTCCTTCGGCCGGCGCGTCGAGAATGGCGGCGGCGATGCGGTGCAGTGGCGGAAGAATGAAAACAGAGGCGAGTGCTCGGGGTGGTGTCCACTGCGACCGGTGGAGAGTATTTATAGGCCGGGGAGGAGTAGGGGAGACGCCATGAAGCAGGCAGGCGAGCAGCTCTGTGGTGCCCTGCATGCGGTGCGGTGTCGAGCTGAGGAATGCCGGAAAAACGGCATGCAGAACAGCTGCGAGTGTGTCCTACTGACTGGTGGGTCCCATGACCCTTATCCCTGTCCCTCCTCTGCAGACTTCAATTCTCCTACCAAATGGTGTCCGAAAATTCTAGATTTTTGTGGGGAGGCTCAAATAAATATCTAGAATTTGATTATGCAATTGGATTTTGAATTGGAGCAAATTTCAATTGGATTTCAAATTAAAATTTGAATTTGGATGGAATTCAATGGTGCCACTGTTTTAAATAGAAATTGAGTTCCAAAAATTGTAAAATTGTGGGAATAAGTCAAGCAAGTTATGCTGACCATGAGTGTGTGTTCAAATCTTGATGTTCAATCTAGTTGAATAGAATTCATAACTTGAATTCAAAACATGGTTTGAATTTGCTAAGCGTCTCAAATAAATTAGCAAATGAAGTTCAAAATTTATGAAACTTTGCAGGAAGTCTATTTGGAATATTAGGAAACCATAGAAAAATTCATGGCCTCTGAATTGAATAAATTTGACAGGGCCAAATATACAGTAGTATATATTCAATTTATATTAATTTGAATATCTATGGTGCACTACATAATAAATTGGCCTAGAGATATTTCTTCAAATAATTCCCCAACTTTGAAGAGAGGTCAAAAGAATTAATCTAAGTTTATTGGTGAAGTTCATTCCTCATGTTAAAAAATTTAAACATGAGTAGAAGAAAAGATTTGATGAGCTCAAGTTTATAAGCATGGCTATAAATGGGTCTCCATTAGGGTTAACAACCAATTTACAACTGAACCTCATATGAAGGAAAATGTGGGATTTTACATTCCTGCCCCCATAAAAGATTCTCATCCCGAGATTACAAAAGGATAAAAAGAAAAGACCTAATGAACATACGATGTTAACAAGTCCGGATAATTGGTTTTAAGATATTCCTCGCTTTCCCACGTTGCTTCATCAGCGGTGTGGTTTCCCCACAAGACCTTGTAGAAACGCAATGTGTGGTTTCTTGTGGTACGAGTCTTCTCATCAATTATCTAGGTTGGATGTTCGGAGTAAGTAAGATCTGGTTGGAGAGCTTCCAAATCCTCCATACAGACCTCTGCTGGGGCCTTGAGACATTTTCTCAATTGTGAAATGTGGAACACATTGTGGACCTCTGAAAGCGATGCTGGCAGCTCTAACCGATAGGCTACAGGTCCGCACTGCTCACTTATTGTGAATGGTCCGATGAAACACAGAGCTAGTTTCCCTTTTACTCGAAAACGATGAGTCCCTTTCATTTGGGATACGCAAAGATAAACGTGATCCCCGATATCAAAGTGAAGCGATCAACGCCGTTTGTCCGCATAGCTTTTCCGGCGAGACTGAGCAGCCTTGAGGTTGGCTTGAATAACTCGTACTCGATCTTCGGCTTCCTTTACCAAGTCTATACCATATGTTACTTGTTCACCGTATTCACACCAGTTCAACGGTGTGTGACACTTTTGGTCATAAAGAGGTTGATATGGTGCCATTTGAATGCTAGTCTGGTAACCATTGTTGTATGGAAACTTTGCTAATGGTAGATGATCATCCAAATTCTTACCATGGTGGATGGCACAGGCGCGGAGCATATCCTCTAGTACTTGGTTTACTCGTTCCGTTTGACCATCAGTCTGTGGGTGGTAAGCTGAGCTTCGAAACAACTTGGTACCCAAGGATGCATGGAGCTGGTCCCAAAATCGAGCAACAAACAAAGTTCCACGATCTGATATGATAGTGCGGGGTACTCTGTGTAAGCATAAAATCCTGGCAATATATAGCTCTGCATATTGCCGTGCCACAAACTTGACATTGACTAGAATAAAGTGAGTGGATTTGGTGAGTCGGTCGACTATCACCCAAATCGAGTCATGTTTTCGAAAAGTGAGAGGTAACCCAACAATGAAATCCATGCTGATGTCCTCCCATTTCCAGGCAGGTATGCTCAACAGTTGTAATGGTCCGGGTGCTTTCAGATGGTCGGCTTTCACTCGTTGACATGTATCACATTCGGATAAATACTTTGCTATTTCCCTCTTCATCCGAGTCCACCAAAATTTCTTCTGTAAGTCTTGGTACAATTTGTTACTCCCCGGATGAATAGAATATTTGGACAAATGAGCCTCGTCCAAAATTTTCTTCCAAAGTTCCACATTGCGGGCTACCACGATGCGGTCTTTGAACCAGATGGTACCATCATCGTCACCTCAGAAACACTTCATTTACCCCTTTCTCATTCATTGACGAATATGGGATATGCCCTTGTCCTTCTTCTGAGCCTCCAAAATTTCCTCCCTTATGGTGGGAATGAGGGCTAGGTTGTAGAGTGCCCCATACGGAACCAAGTAGAGACTCGGTTCTTCTTCCTCTATCAAGGTGATAGAAAGGTTATTGATATGGGACTTGCGACTTAAAGCATCGGCGTCTACATTTGCCTTTCCGGGATGGTAGTGGATCTCAATCTCGTAGTCTTTGATTAACTCCAACCATCTTCATCGTCGCATATTCAATTCTTTCTGGGTGAAGATGTACTTCAAGCTTGTGTGATCAGTGTAGAGATGTAGTAGGTTGCCCCATAGATAGTGTCTCCACATCTTTAATGCTAGTACCACGACATCGAGCTGAAGATCATGCGTCGGTTAATGTTGCTCATGGTTCCGAAGCTGCCGTGATCCATAAGCGATCACCCTTCTATCATGCATTAATACGCAACCCAGACCAATTCTAGATGCATCACAATAAACATCAAAGGATCTTGTTGTGTCTGGTTGGGCAAATATTGGTGATGTCGTGAGGTGTTTTACCAATGCTTGGAAACCCTCCTCACATTCCTTTTCCAAGTATACCTCTTGTCTTTTTCAGAAGTTCCATGATTGGTTTAGCTATCTAGGAAATGCTTGGGATGAACCTTCGGTAATATCTAGCTAAACCCAGGAAACTTCAAACTTCATGCAAAGATTTGGGAGACTCCCATTTGAGTACTTGCTTAATCTTGCTTGGATCAACTGCAATCCCCTCGGCAGAGATGATGTGCCCCAGAAATGGCACTTGGTTGATCCAGAACTCACATTTGCTCAACTTAGCGTACAACTTGTGGTCCTGCAATCGCTGAAGTACGATGTGCAAATGTTGTGCATGTTCTTCTCGGGACTATGAGTATACAAGGATGTCGTCGATGAAGACCACGACAAACTTGTCCAAATCCGGCATGAATACCAAATTCATGAGACACATGAAATGGGCCGGTGCGTTGGTTAATCCGAAGGACATGATAAGTTACTCTTATAATCCATACCTCATCTAGAATGCTGTCTTAGGTATATCCTCAGGTTGAATCCTGATCTAATGATAACCAGAGCGAAGATCCATCTTTGAAAATACCCGAGCACCTACCAACTAATCGAACAGAATATCGATACGGGGTAGTGGATACTTGTTCTTGATTGTGACAGCATTGAGTGGACGATAGTCCACACATAGTCTCAATTTTTTATCCTTCTTTTCCACGAACAGTGCAGAACAGCCCCAAGGTGACGAACTTGGACGAATAAAACCCTTGTCCAATAGTTCATTCAGCTGCTCTTTCAGTTCTGCCAGTTCTTTAGGTGCCATCTTATACGGCCTTCTCGAGATTGGTACTGTTCCCGGTACAAGTTCAATCTTAAACTCGACATCTCTTTCTCGTGGCATACCAGGAAGATCTTCGGGAAAAACGTCCGGATATTCACATACTATCGGAATATCTTCGAGTTTACAGGCTTCGGTGTTATCGGCAGTTGGAGGCACGTGGATATTACTCTCAAGAGTGAGAATTTTGGCAGAGTGGACCGTAGAATTTAGATATATTCTTCGAGAAATGATGTCAATAATAGCACCATTGTAGTGCAACCATGCCATTCCTAAAATGACATCTAATTTCTGATGCTCCATTATAATGAGAGAGATAGGGTATATGTTCCCACCCAGATTAAGAGGTACCCTATGGACCATCTTATCTGCTACTACTTTGCCTCCCGGAGAACAAATCATATATGGAGTTTTTGTGGAAATCATAGGCAATTGGTATTGATTGACATACGACTTCCTAATAAAATTATGGGAAGCACCGGAGTCAAAAAGGATGACTACGAGATGACCAATGAGAGAGAACGTACCCGTGAGTACGGGTGCGCCTTCCGGAATGTCCACGATGGCGAGGTGATGGACGTTGCCGATTATGGTGGCTGGCTTCTTGGGCTGGTTATGAGGCTGGTTTGCCCCCTGGTATGATGACTGTCCTCTGCACTGCGGGCAGTCCTTGGCAAAGTGCCCCGTACGTCCACACATATAGCACGTGTACGGGGTCTGACTGGTACGGAGTGGAGGACGAAATCCCAGTGCACGCGGTGGAGGTAGAGGTGCACGCGGAATCATCCCCTGTTGATGTTGTGGGCGGAAGCCAGCGTTGTTGAATGGGCGACCACGAAACATCGGTGGTCGCGATGGCGGCTTCCACCTCTGGTCGAATGGTGATCGATACACCATGCGGTATTTCTGAGGAGTACCTCCTCCGCTGCCCTGCGGAGCACTCCTTTTCTTCTTGTCAGAGAGTAGCTCCCTAGTAGCGTCCTCCTGTACGATTGTGGCATTGACCATATTGTTGAAGCTGCCGCTGTTGAACAAGGCAAGCTTGTCCTTCATCTTGGGGTTCAAACCCCGAAAGAAGCATTCCCGCTTCCGATCTTCAGTATTCACTTGGTCCTGAGCATATTGGGCCAAGTGGTTGAATATCTTGGAGTACTCGTAAGCACTCCTTCCTCCTTGTCTCAGCTGTGAGAACTCTTGAAGCTTTCTTCTCATCACACTGGAAGGTATGTGATAGGCGCGAAACGCCTTCCAAAATTCCTCCCAGCTCGCGGCGTAGCCGACTGGTCGTGCGGCAAGGTAATTCGCCCACCACGCACCAGCGGACCCTTGTAGTTGTTGGGCCGCGAACAGGGTCTTCTGGTGTTCGGTCACTCGTAGTAAACCGAACTTCCCTTCAATTGAGCGGAGCCAGTTGTCCGCCTCCAATGGTTCGTCGGCCTCCATGAAGATCGACAGGTGTGTTGACATGAAATCCGAGTACGAACTCGGAGAAGGTTGTCGTAGACCCGCATCTGGTCGCCCTCCTTGACGGGATAAATGCTGGACCAGAGTTTGTAGTAACTCCGTTTGCTCGTCGCATGAGCCAAGTACCGTGGCGAGAACCTCCGCTAGACTCCTTGGAAGTTCCGGAGGTGGTGGTGGAGGAACTCGTTGCTGCGGTGTTGCAGCTGTCTCCTGGGTTGGAGATTCGTCCTCATGACCACGACTGGATCCCCCCATTTTAGGTGTCGAGCGAGTACGCAGCATTCTGCATCCAAATGACTTAAAATCAGCACATGTTTTCTTTCCTTTATCCAGTTTATCATTCAGTAGTACGACTTTTTGATAAGGAAATAAGCGCATCACATTCACATATATTGATAAAGTACAAACTTTATACAAGATATATTATCTCATGACCAAGTTTACAGTAGTGTACTTCAAAATGATTGACTCCCACTACGGAAATACATCTCTACCATACTTGGTTCCCATGAGATGTCATACACATCTTATCAGCTTAGACATACCCACTACTATTCTTAATATGACACAAGCATGGTCACAAAAGAAAACACACGAGCAACTATTAAACTATATGTTGCCTCGTGATGGCAGAAGTGCTGCCACATCCCACTCCAATACGTCCTACTCGACATACTCGATTTCCTTGGGATCTTCTTCTTCTTCTTCATTCGAAGTTGGTGCCATAGGTGCGGTTGCGGGATCAAGAGTTGCTACCCCACCCACCATAGATGACTTCGCGGCAACAAAAGATTTCACATCAGCCTACAGAAGAAACATCCTCAAGTCTTCCAGTTCCTTCTGTGCATTTTTGCAACTAGCCTTCCAATCCTGAGTTTCCCCTCTGGATTGATCCCTTTCTTGAGTCACCTCACTCAGCTGTTCATCCAACAGTTGCACCTCGAGTTGACTCGCTTCCAACGCGCTTTCTGCGTTTTGTGTTTTCATGCGAGCTTCTGATCGAGCTTGAATAGCCTGGTGCCACTGCTTCTCCCTTAAGTTTAAACGGTGGTTTAGGGGAGAAACCGTGGCCCTAAGTGAATCGTTGGCACCTTCAAAGTGATCCCCTCGAATCAAGGCCTGCTTCAGGCCACTCATCATTTTTCCCAGGCTAATATGCTGGTCAAGGCTTTCCTGGCACGCTGATGCCGCACATGAGGCTAAAATCATCTTGGGTACTTCTTCAGCATGCCCATATGCTGCCACCATCTAACTTGCCCACTCGTCACCGGCTCTACCGTCGACCGGAAAGAGCTCGAATGGAGTGCCAGCCATAGCATGGTAATGAAGCTTGCAAAACCTCATGATGGCCACACTTGTGGCATAACATCACGTGTCTTCCAATTGAATTCC
Source organism: Tuctoria greenei (assembly GCA_036927565.1). Taxonomy (NCBI): domain Eukaryota; kingdom Viridiplantae; phylum Streptophyta; class Magnoliopsida; order Poales; family Poaceae; genus Tuctoria; species Tuctoria greenei. Next base: position 190,711,830 of record JAYESD010000003.1, on the reverse strand, counting down.
TTAAACTTGGATGGAAAAAGGGGGCCCATCCAATATTTAATGGAGCAGCAGGCACATCCACATAAATGGTGCACCTCATTACTCCTCCATCATCGATCTCCTTGCCCCAATAGTCCGATATTTCGTGATATCCGAACCGTTGAAGCATTGCAATCAACAAATCCGGAAAACCCTTCAGCAATGTACACTTCGTGAACACCCATCCATTTGGCAAGTATACCATAGAATCAGCCATCTGTGAAAAAGATACTGGAACAATGAGAAGGTTTCCAACTCTCAACAGTTTAAGAAAATTTAAAACTGGAGTTGTAATCACAGTCTGTTCCAGCTGACCTTCCTGTATAAATTCAAAATTTTCATACAGGAAACATCAGAACCAGGTGTTGGGTTGAATATAAAAGTTGTAGTACGCTTTCCAGCCTTTCCAGATTGTACTTATACAGATCCAGGTGAGCTAGGAAATAGAATCTATACAGGTTTTAATTTGACCCATATTTTCTGGAAATTTTGACAGAACCTCCCCTGTATATGTGGTGATTTCCACAATTTATACAGGTATATCATGACAATATTTTGAGGTAATGACAAAATAAAAATTGTATAACATAAATTTAACAATTCAGTGGTAAAGGATTTAGGCCATGAAACATTTGTTACATAGGTATAGTGTGCTAATTCTAAACTAGGTGCCAACTGTTCAAGTTCTGATCATCCAGAACCAAGTTTGCAACCATTGGAATTCAACACGGCTATACCAAGATTTAGGCCACGAGTACAACACGAAGTTGATAGTGGACTTGCTAAGATTTTCAGAAATGTATATATATGACCATGTCACTATTCTGGGTCAAAAGCTAAAGCTACCTAAATTTGACAGATGAACTGACTGTTGTTCAACAGCAGCCCTGTAGTTCACTATTTTGAGCTCGAAATTTGAATGGCCTCCAATTTGAATCAAGAGGAACTTTAAATAACAAAACTGTAGATCTGCTTCTCCCTTTTTCAGATACATATAACAATAAGGCAGAAGACTTTTCTACAGTGAGTTATAGCAAAATTACCGAGACTGGTACAACGGCAGGGTTATCTGGAGTAGTTTAAGCATACTCCGAATTTCAATAGATTATCAAGCTTTTCTGCCTTGATGATCAACAGAAAAGTTGTAGAGGACTTCGAGAAATTTTCATCCATATAGCATACCCCTATGTTTATTTCTAGCTAACCAATATTACAACCTGGCGAAGTTGAGCAAACTTTGGCCAGAAATCAAGAATCTTGATGCTAACCCAATCTTGAATCGAATTTTTATTTTGCGGAGTCCACACCCACCAGCACCTGATAGTTGGACTGTCCAAAATATAATGCATCCAATTTTTGTCGTTATTGGGGATGGTCAAGTATCAAAGTTTATACCGACGGTACTACGTACCTCACCAAAGAAAATTCTAACCGGTTATTTCTGGATACGTTTATAGGTGGTCCTAGTATCGTTCACTCGCAAACGTGTGCTACACGGGTTGCTACCGTAGTCAATGATGCAAAAGACAAACAATCCCCTTTCACACCTTCAAACCTCAAGGGTGGCACAGGGAAACACGACAGGCAGTCACAATAATACATATGAAAATAAATGCATACGACTCTGGTGTGAGTCGCCCTCGAGCGAGGTCATGTATCGAGGTACATGGCTGTAAATACGTCTGTACAGCAAAGACTCCCGTACGAACCGGCTTATACATGCTCGAGCATACGTGTTTCGCATGCTCTCTTAGAATATGAATGATTCTAAAGAGGCATACTATCTTGTTATAAACCACCCGACGGGGGCTCCCACTAACTTTGAAGCACGCTGGGGTACCGCGTGTCATAGGTTCTCAGAAACATAGAAAGTTTCAGAGACTCCTATTAACATTTCCGTGCTAAGCCACGGAAAACTTCCATGCTACCTCTCGCATGGTGAGCTTACCGCAATTGATCCGCTTACGGTGGCGTACCTTACCTCTTACCTAACGTCAGAGCGTCGTTACAGAATTAATAACATATAAGTTAGTTTACCACCTGTATATCTTATGCTAATAATACTCCTTATAAGGGCATATAGCTAATTCCTCACTCAAATCCTAATTTTTGAAAATATGTTCTTTTCAAGTACACTGTTCCCAATGATGCTCTGATACAATGTCTGTGGGGACCGGAATCCCGACCGCCAAGGATCTCATTGGGTGGTGTCGTGTGATGCGACACCTAATAGTATACAAGAATAGAACGAGAACAAATTTACAATACCAAGTCTTTATTGACAAGCACAACGGAAGTTTTAAAAGTACTAGCGGAAGGAAAGAGAACTATACATCATAGCTTTGCTCTCAGCACTAGCTATGCAAAAGCAAAGTCATCCATGTCCTGGATACTTTGCACTAGCAACACGCAATTCACGACGGCGTGCAGGGTTCCCACTCGGCTGTGAACCCTGGAGGGGGTGCAGCCTCATCATTAAACCCGTCATTAGTCGTATAATCTGCAAAAACTCATTAACTGCAAACGTGAGCATAAGGCTCAGCAAGACTAACCCGTCTCACTAGACATATGCAAGGATGAGTACTAAACATAGGTAAGTAAAGCATAAGGACTCACCTATAAGTGGATCCTTATAGTCGTGTTTTATTTAGCACCTGACATTCCTCAGGCACAACACATCATAGACTCCACAATCAAACAAGAAAGGCTTTGCCGATGATATGACGTGCACAAGGCACATAATGCTATTACAGCTAAAGTATGGGGAAACTATAAACTTTTAATTGTACTATCTCTAAGCCAAACAAGGTTGTTCATGCAATTTCTAACCAATATATCATATTCGTCTGACTTCTTTAGTATTTACTATGTCACGACGCAGTGAACAAGTGGTACTCTATTACAGCGAGGGACGGTGATTGCAATCAGGACATACCCGGAACAACACGACACAAATGCACTTTCGAAATGCCGGCGAGTACTTTCAGCAGTACCTACATAACAATTCATTACTAGTCATATATGGCCACCTTTCACTAAACACTCAAATGTCGAATCAGTCGATCCGTCACGAGTAGGAGGTCACTGCGTGGGGCGTACTCTGACGTGCCCACCAACTGATTTACACCTTGTTGCCCTCAACCCACGCCTATAAAATGGAACGGAATGCCTCGACAAACCAGTATCAAGCTACGTCAGTTTACTGGAGCCCATTCCTCCAGTGTATGTCGCCGGTACAATTCAAGCTTGCCCAGCAGGACCGCACACGAAATGGTCCTCAATCGACACAAGCAGGGCTACGCACGTGAGACCACGTCTCACTGCATCCTATCCACTGCTCGATCTCAATTTCATATTCATAAACCATTTTCTTATTCTAGAATCTCCCGTGTAATAAAATTCCTATCTCGCGAGTAGATTCCAACTACTCGACTTCTACCAAATTCCTATGAGTATAAGCATAGCAGTGTCTACTCAACGGGCCATAGACCTACCAAAGACTCCATAGCATTTGTGGGCCATGCAAGTGGATGTCAAACACCTTAAACGTAATGCACAATCATCTGAAGACGTAATGTGAAATAAAACTGCAAAATCTGTAAGGAACTTAAATGCAAATCGGGGCTTGCCTGAATGCGAGTTTGAGTCTATGTTAGTTTCTCGCAGCTGGACCTCCAAGGCTTCCGGCTGCTCCTCGACTTCAGCTACTACACGATTTACAAGGATGATGATTTGGGTGTCAGATTGGGGAGAAATCGTCGGCAAAGTTGAACTCGATGGTGAGGTACGTCTTTTCAACCGGCGGCTATGAAAACTCAAAATACGACCTCGTTTCTCGATGTCATCCTCCCAATCTTTGTGAGGTGATGCTCCTGGAGCTCTAGGATATAATACCTTGCTGGATTGACAATTAATCGTACATAGAAATGGAATTTAACCGGTAATCTATCGATATCGGTATGAGCTATTTTGGAGAAAACTCGAGATAAAGGAGCTAGGAAGCATGACAGTGGTTGAAGCTTCACAAGAAGCATCTAGGTACCTTTGTGCACCTTATTGCTTCAAGGAGGAAGATGGAATCGGGCTCGAAGTGTCTGTCCTCGTGGAACAGGAAGCTTCCCTTCGCGACTTCACCCGCGAGCGTCGAGGAACTTCGAAATACTGCACATATAAGCAGTGAATCAAACAAGCGATTGGACAGGAAGGAAGGGCAACTAGTTGAGCAACCTTTTGCTATTGGAAGCATTGCGATTCTTTGCGTCGTTTGGCCGGCGCGTCGAGAATGGCGGCAGCGATGCGGTGCAGTGGCGGAAGAATGAAAACAGAGGCGAGTGCTCGGGGTGGTGTCCATTGCGACCAGGCGAGAGTATTTATAGGCCGGGGAGGAGTAGGGGAGACGCCATGAAGCTGGTAGGCGAGCAGCTCCGTGGTGCCCTGCATGCGGCACGGTGTCGAGCTGAGGAACGCTGGAAAAACAGCGTGCAGAACAGCTGCGAGTGTGTCCCACTGACTGGTGGGTCCCACGACCCTTATCCCTGTCCCTCCTCTGCGGACTTCAATTCTCCTACCAAATGGTGTCCAGAAATTCTAGATTTTTGTGGGAAGGCTCAAATAAATATCTAGAATTTGATTCTGCAATTGGATTTTGAATTGGACCAAGTTTCACTTTGATTTCAAATTCAAATTTGAATTTGGATGGAATTCAATGGTGCCACTGTTTTAAATAGCAATTGAGTTCCAAAAATTGTGAAACTATGGGAATAAGTCAAGAAAGTTATGCTGACCATGAGTGCGGGTTCAAATCTTGATGTTCAATCTAGTCGAACATAATTCATAACTTTAGTTCAAAACATGGTTTGAATTTGCTAAGCGTCTCAAATAAAATAGCAAATGAAGTTCAAAATTTATGAAACTATGCAGGAAGTCTATTTGGTATTAGGAAACCATAGAAAAATTTATGGCCTCTGAATTGAATAAATTTGACAGGGCCAAATATATAGTAGTATATGTTCAATTTATATTAATTTGAATATCTATTTGTTACTGCATATTAAATTGGCCTAGAAATCTTTGTTCAAATTATTCCCAACTTTGAAGAGAGGTCAAAAGAATTAATCTAAGTTTATTGGTGAAGTTCATTACTCATGTTAATAAATTTAAACATGAGTAGAAGAAAAGATTTGATGAGCTCAAGTTTATAAGCATGGCTATAAATGGGTCTCCATTAGGGTTAACAACCAATTTACAACTGAACCTCATATGAAGGAAAATGTGGGATTTTACACAAAGGAGATGTGCTTTGTATAGAGTATTGGAGACATGCATTTTTTGACACGCGTCTCCCGTTTGTTATAGAGGATGGCGCGTCTCGGATACCTACTTAACTGAGACGAGCTTTATTGTAACGTGTCTCCTTGTACGTTCAGCCGAGCCATGTCAGATCCTCGCTGAGGCGGGCTCGTCTCGCTTAACCTTATCAGAGACATTCGCCTTTGAGCGTGTCGCCCATCTTTGTCCCCTATTTGGGTTTCTTACTTAGTGACACGAATACATAATTAAGTCTAGATTACTCCTAACAAATTTCCTGCTAATCTTGACTTAGATTATTTCCTTCTAGACACACTTTAGAGTAGTGCTAGTTCTTCATCTGCCGTCGCAAGAAGTGCTTCTTCCTTTTTTCATTTGGACATTTCCTGGCAAAATTTCCTTTAACAGCACAATTATAACATTTACCTTTCTTTGCTGGAGACTTACAATTCTCCTGAGCACGCCATTCAGCTTCTGTGAGCAGGAGATGTCCATCACCAGCATTGGTCTCGTGGCCTTTTAGTGCGCCGATGACAACCCTCATTGAAGGCTTTTAGCCTCCCTAGAGCCATCTCAAATGACATGTTCTCAACATCAAAGAATTGTTCAATTCCCGTCACGGCAGGGTACAAGTGACAGCAACACTGTCGAGGAGCTTCTTGACCATGGCGGCATCATCGAGGGTTGTCCCAAAGCCGGCGTACACGGCTTCCATGCCGCTGATTTTTTTCGGGAAAATCATCCAATGATTCATTACCGTGCATGGTCAATCAATCGAATTCGCCCTTTAGAGTGGACAACTGAGCTGCCTTGACACGGTCCGCGTAGAAAAACCTCTGTCTCAGACTTCCTTCACTGTCGGCTTCGTGGACACCTGCATAAGAATATCTTCCGGCAGCGCTTGGAGAAGCTACGCCCTCGCCATCTTGTTCTTCCGCTCGTCGACCACCACGCAGTCCGCAGGAGCCACTGCCGCCCACAGACCTTGGGCGTCGAGGATCGCTTCCACCTTGCTCGCCCATGCAGTTACTACAGGAATCACGACAATAGATGACGGCTACATTTATTGATGACGGGGCCGTCATCAATTAATTATTTGACGACAGCTAGAAACAACTGTCATCAATTGGTCTTAAATTGACGACGGTTACAGTACTACCGTCGTCTATAACGTTTCGAGCCTTATAGACGACGGTTGGCCATCGACAAAAGAGGCCCTCGTCAATATGGGCCAGAATCTGGCCCCGCACGAGACATTATAGACGACGGTGTCTTATGGCCGTTGTCTATTAACCCTTATAGACGACGGTTAACCTAAACCGTCATCAATTAGGGATTATTTTTTGACCCCCCGTGCTGCTCGGTCCTCATTTTCTCCCGTGTTCTATTTTCGCGCCGAGAGCTCACCGCGGCCTGCACCGCCGGCTCGCGTCTCCACCTCTACCGCAGTGGTTGAAGACGTCGCCTAGGGCCGCCACCATCCACCGAGGAGGACCGCACCATCGAGGTACGCCTCCGCCTCCCTCCCCTCGCCCCTCCCCCCACCCCAGCCGTGCGCCACAGCCGGTCGTCTCCGTCGCGCCATGTTGACTTGCCCCGGGCGGAAGCTATGGGAAGAACTCGCCATCTCCGCTCGTTTCGCACTCCTGACCCCTCTCGCTTTCTCTTGGTACCGGTGTGCCGCCCCAAAACCCTAGCTTGCTGCCACTCGATCCAGGCCATTGCGTTCACTTGCTGCATCTTGCTCAGCAGTATGTGTTCATTGGCTGCTTGTTATGTGTTTGTCGTATTGCCTTAACAAAAGAAGTACTAGGAGTTGAATTGCAATAGCTTGGTTTGCAGTACTCGTTCATTACACTTGAATGATAGATTCATGTACTCTAGATGGATGACATAGAGTTAAGAGTGGTTTTGTTGTTTCATTGTATTATACAGTCAATTGTAACATTTTGTTATTGATGTGGTGTTAAATTAAAGTACCCGGCCTATGGGTTTACGTTGTGTGGGTGACTTGTAGTTGGGGAAAATTTGTTAATGTGTTGCTTTTATTCCCTAACCAGATAGAAGCACGAGAGGGCTGAACAATATCAACAGCGATAATTCTTCTGCTACTGAATCGAAGGACTTGCGTGCTAAGGTTATACAAACTCCTCCCTCTTTATTTTTTGCATTTAGCATGGCTGGTTCCATCTTTTTTGGTTGCTTCTGCATTGTATTAAATCTGCAACAAAATGAATTTTACATGAGTAACAGGACTGAATTTTTTTTACAAGCTACTGGAGATATGATGAGTGTGCTGGAAAGTTAGTTTTCAGGTCCATCAAATTATTCTAGGGCTTACAATAAGGTTAATAGTGTTTTCTCATACCAGCACATCAGAAACACTATAGGCTGCACATTGATGTTGTCTATGTTTTACATGTCTTCCCAGTTCCTGTTAGCTACAGAAGTTGACGTGTTAAGTAAGATATGAAGTTAACTGTGAACCATCATGTTTCTCTGTACTACCAAATTTTTTTTGTCTGCAAGGCTGGACAGTATACTGCCCTTAGCTTAGTGTCGTTTTATAATATGGTATCATTGCATTTACTCATACATGTAGTAAAGGATATACTCTTCCGAATACATCTTCTAAAAAACAACCATAAGCATGTTTTGCGAAAAGACAGGCAAAATGATTCAATGTAACTATTATGTAAAGCTGCGAAGTTCTTTATTTTCACAAGTCCATCTATAGGTTACAGAACGCAAAAATCATCAAATTAGGAGACTTAATATAATTTACTAGTTAGGATACGATTGTGTGACTAAATACCTTCACCAGCTAATAAGCTGCTGATAGTTAATTTTGGAATTGCTAAGCCTGCATGTTAATCATGGTCTTAGTTAATCATGGAAGTAGTTAATTTTGGAATTGCTAAGCCTGCATGATATTGTAAACTAAAAATCATCCGGATCATAATCCTAAAAATAATTTGCTATTTTTAGTGACTAAACACCACTTACTTTTAACTACTGTTCAACGGTTTTGTTATTGATGTCATTAGGCATAACAATTCTGCTCGTTTCAGTTGTACTGAATGTGTAATTGTTTATTAGTTGGTTTGTTTATTAATATGTAAATATACAGGTTTTGGGATGGCCCGACCCGACACAACACGACACGGAATCAATACGTTCGTGCCGTATAGACAGTTGTAGCCGTAATGTATGCGTTGAGACGACACGGAAGCGAACGACTATGGTGAGGAAGTCAATCAACCGCGATTGCGCAGACGGTGGATCCGGATGTGGAATTGTCATATAAGACCAACTTTCCTCCTCTTTCTCTCATTCATTCCTCTTGTAAATGACTTAACAATGAAAATGAGGAACGTAACCTATAGCAATGTGTCACCTGTTTTGGATCCGCACGTCTCACATGCTATTGACATGTGAGACGTGAAGGTTTGGAATTATCCCTTTTTGGACAACCTGTGATTGACCGAGGGGTGTAGCTTGTGACGAGGCGCAGGTCTGGATCTGTACGAGATTTGGATGGCATAACCCTGTTGTTCTCTGTTGCACCATTTCTGGGCGTGCAGTGGAGAACAACGGGGTTAAGCTGCCGAAATTTCGTCCGGATCCAGACCGCGCGTCCCGTCATGAGCACGCTCCGCTCGGTCATTCTTGGGTGGGTTTAGGACCTATCTGCCTAGTTGTAGGACAGTGACATAAGATAATAATGAAACTAATAATGATTTATCTGCTTTGAAGGTATACCCTCAAACATGGCTGAAGACCGCACTTGGATGTATACTGGTTGGAAAAGGGATAGGAGTCACTCAGATGAGTGGTTCACAAGACAGATGCTTTCATACAACGAGCTTTTTCGTTGTCAAACAACAGCAAGGTGAGGTGCCCATGTATCAAATGTCAAAATACGAAGTGTTTCGACAAAGTGACATTGACATTCCACTTGTGTCAAAATGGTTTTATGAAACATTATGAGTTGTGGACCTTTCACAGCGAGACACCTTCTCAAGCCGTAGAAGATCGAGATGGGGATGATAGCACTGGTGTCGACAGGATGGACGAGATGCTTGAAGCCATAAATCCTGAATTGACAGGGAATTCTCCTACAACGGAGGCAAAGGAGTTCTTCGAGCGTCTCAAGACATCAGAACAACCGGTGCATGAACACACCAAAGTGACGATCCTCAATTTCATGATTAGATTTATGGCAATTAAGTCTAAGTATTTCTTCTCCAATAATTGCTACAATGATCTCATCAGATTGATCAGCGATGTCCTTCCGCAGCCCCATAAATTGACTAAGAAAATGTATCATTCTAAGAAATTGATTTATGATCTTGGTATGAACTATGAGAAGATTGATATGTGTCCAGACCACTGCATGCTTTTCTGGAAAGAGCATGCCAACGAGAACAAGTGCTTAAAATGTGATAAGGTGAGATTTGTCGAAGTTATTAATGAAGACGGGTACAAAAGTAATGACTGAAGATGCACAGAAGCAGCTTCGCTACTTGCCTGTCACACCTAGGTTGAAGCGCTTGTTTCTCTCTCAAAAAAACAGCAAGACACATGAGGTGGCACAAAGAAGGTATACGCGAGAATGACGGAATGATGGTGCACCCGTCTGACGGTGAGGCATGTAAAGCGCTTGACCGCTTTGATCCAGATTTCGCTAATGACGCAAGAAATGTTTGCATCGGGTTGGCGACAGATGGCTTTTCACCGTTCAGTACAAATGCAACACCATACTCTTGTTGGCCCGTGTTCGCTATTCCGTACAACTTACCACCATCTCTTTGTAAGAAGTACGAGTTCATGTTCCTTTGCCTTATTGTACCTGGACCGGATCATCCCAGTTCACGACTAAATGTGATGTTGAAGCCATTGATTGAAGAGTTGAAAATATTATGGACAGGAGTTGAAGCGTACGACTGCTACAAAAAACAAAAATTCAACCTTCGAGCTGCATACTTGTGGTCTGTCCATGATTTCCCAGCTTACGGCATGGTTTTTGGCTGGAGCACTCATGGTCGTTTGACATGTCCAATATGTGCTTCGGACATGGAATGTTTTCGTTTAAAGCATGGTGGCAAGATTTGCTACTTTGATTGCCACAGATGTTGGTTACCGCCCAATCACGCATTCAGGCAACATAGAAATGCCTTCAGGAAGGACACCGTTGTCAAAAAATACCACCACAACGTCTAAACGGGTCAGAGATTGTTGAACAGTTGAACAACTTAGTGCCAGATGAAGATCGTCCTGGATATTTGGTTGGTTACGGAGAGGACCACAATTGGACTCATATATGTGCACTATGGGAGCTACCGTATGTTAATTCCATAATCTTAATGCATAACATTGATGTCATGCATCAGGAACGTAACATGGGCGAATGCATCATAAGCACATGCTTCAATGTGATTGGCAGAACAAAAGACAATATAAAGGCTTGTAAGGATTTGGCATAGGTTTGTAATCGTCCAACTCTTGAGCTATCTGAAGGTGGTGGCAAATCGCGTGCTTCTTTCTGTCTTCGACCAAAGGAAAACAAAGAAGTCTTTGAGTGGTTGAAAAGTTTGAAATTCCCAGACGATTATGCTGCTAGCCTAAGATGAGCCGTAAATATTAAGACTGGAAATCTCATAGGTTTGAAGAGTCATGATTATCACATAATCATGTTAAGATTACTGTCAGTTATGTTTCGAGGCTACATTGACGATGCGACGTGGAAGGTGTTAGCCGAGCTTAGCTACTTTTATAGACAACTTTGTGCTCAAGAAATCACAAGGGAGATGATGAAGAAGTTGGAAAGGGAGATACCAGTGCTTTTACGTAAGATGGAAAAAGTTTTCCCTGCAGGGTTCTTCAATCCAATGCAACATCTCCTAATTCATCTTCCATATGAAGCTAAAGTGGGCAGCCCTGTGCAATATAGGTGGATGTATCACGTTGAAAGAGCACTCAAGTGTCTTAAACCAATGGTTCGCAATCGGGCAAGGGTTGAAGGATGCATCACCGAAGCATATGCCATTCAAGAGATAGGATACTTTTCAAGTGTATATTTTGCAGAAGAAAACAATGTTAATGCTTCCATGTTGCAGTACAATATGGATGAAACACCCCCTTGTAGCAACCTCTCAATTTTTCAAATGAGAGGCACTACTGTTGGTAGCGGCACGAGCTACGATATTGAAACAGATGACAAGACGGCTGCTTTGCTATACATGTACACTAATATAGAAGGGATGGAAGGATATTTTCAGTAAGTGTTTGTTCAACATCTATAATAATTAGCGTGTTGTGTTATACATCTATGCTAATTATTCTGTTTTTTCCTTATTTAGTGAGTTCGATCAACAAAATTTGAAATCGAAGCAGCAACATACGCTTCGACAAATACAATCGATGCGATATTATGGAGTACAAGAGGGCCTAACTTCCTATCCTGGTTTCATGCACAAGTAACGTGTTCATGTTTTGTTTCTCTTAGTAATTACATGTATAGCATAAAATAGTTTTCTAACTTCGTATAATGAACAGTGCAAAACACGAGCCGGTGTCCATGAAGATTTGTGACAACTGTCCTACGGATCCATTAAAATTAAAGTTTATGGTCGATACGACGTCAATGGGTTCCGATTTCGTTCCACTCAATTTGAAACTCAACATCCTTTTAGGGCAACATGTAACACCGGAGTTGTGATGAGGGTAGTTGATGCCAAAGGACGTGAAACTAATTATTATGGGATCATTAAAAATATCCTTGAATTCAGTTTTGCGGGGAATAAGGTCCTTAAAGTAATCTTCTTTGACTGCGATTGGTTTGATCATAACCATGGAACTCGACAAAACCGATTTGGCATGGTAGAAGTAAAACACAAGGACCGGCTACAAGGTTGCGAGACCTTCGTCCTTGCACACCAAATCGAGTTGGTGTATTATCTACATTATCCATGAGAAAAGCTTAATGCTTGGTGGGTTGTACACAAGGTGAATCCTCGTGAGCGGTTATATACACCAGACAATGATGGATACCTTGATGATGAGGTTGATGTTGTTTACCAAGAACAAGAGATGCTGGACTCTTTTGTCGTCGAGCCTGGTTTAGGACTCGATGACTTAGTTGGAGATGCAAAAGATGTAGAAAGTCCTAAGATGCGAAAACGAAAACGAAAACGGGCAACTTCCACGATAGAATATCGATGGTCCGGTTTACAGAGTAGAGTACATGAGCGTGATGCTAATGAATTTTGAAATTGAGTACAAGTAACGTTTGCTTCATCTCTTCTTTCTTCTTCTATATTTTCTATTACATTCTTTAACAATTTTTTATTAAACAGGATGTCGTCGAGCAGCAGCAGACGACGAGGGACAAAGGCACGTAGCTTTCTGTCACCGAGAGCCATAAGAGGAGACGAGGTCTTCCAGGGCAGTCAGCTTAGTGGAGGTAGACGGGCTCAGTTGGTGAGCCATCTACCGCAGTCGTCACGTGGTCAGGTAAAGAACATTTAATTACATAAATTATATAATTAATTCTTTATTCTCTAATATGAATCTTTGAAATTGTCAGGACAACTCTATGTCCAAGGACTCAGAGGCTAGTATGCCTCTTTCGGTGCCTACTTTGGAGCCTCCTTCTTCGGTGCCTGCTTTAGAGCCTTCTTCTTTGGTGCCACCTTATTCAGAGCCAGTGCAGTCGGGTGACCCCACTTCTGGGTCACCTGATGTGTAGCCAGTTGCACTGCGAAGGACTAGGAGGAGCCACTATGTGGCTCCTCCTCCAGCTCCTGCAAACCCAAACGATTGGATCGTTATTCGTCCTATTGGCGAGAAGTAAGTAAATCTTTAACAATTTAGATATTTAAAGGCTTATATATATACTAATTGAGAATCATGTATCAGGGCTTGGGAGGATTGTTCATTCACAGGGCAGGGACACCACAAGCAGGTGAATGGTGTCTTGAGTTGTCTAGTCCGTTTGCACTACCCCGGTGTAGTGAACGGATAGCCTGCCACGTCTTGGGGCCATTACACTACAGCCCATCACCTTGCTTACGACAACCACCAGGAGGTTGTGTGGCACAAATTTATAGTAAGTATGAACAAATATTTGTGTAATGCATATTTATTATAAATTAAATAAATTTACTTGTATATTTGTTCTTCCAGGAACGGTACCGTTTGGAGAACGAGGCCGAGTAGACGGATCAAGCTCGTCTCGTCTTCCATAACTGCGCCAGGAAGCTCGTGACTCAGTCACTATCGACAGCTCGCATTCAAGCTACAAAGGCATATTTCAAGTTGCATCTGGAGGAGGGTCAGCCGGGGAAGTACAGGGAAGGGGCCGATAAGTACTTGACGGAGGCGCAGTACGCAGAGGTAAAGTGTTTATTGTACTTTACTTCATTATATGATGGTGATCAGTGCTTTCATTTAATAATAAAATGTGTGCAGGTCAGTGTAGCGTGGCTTGACAGCCGCCCGGACGCATACCGTGCCTTGTGTTCTCGTTAGGGCAGCCAAAACTTCTAGGGCGTGTCTAAAACCCGTCGAGAGAGTAGAGGGACGGACGGAAAACACCGTATGGGTGGGGACGGCTACATACGTCTCGCTAAACAGATGGTAAGTGTGACTTAAATTCTATTTAAGTAATTTTATGATCTTTCATTGTGCTAACATGTATCGATAGGAGCACGAGAGGGGTCAGGAGCCGTCACCTATTGAGGTGTGGAAGAGGGGTCACTTGGGAAGTGACCCGTCGCAGCCTGAGCAGTTGTCTTCTGAGATGGCGACTCAGACGTTGGTGAGTTTTTTTGTTAACTTAATTGAATTTTCTTTAATAGTTTCAATAATGTTATTTTACTGTGTTTCCAAGCAAAGTACGGGCAGGAGGCGCGGAGGCTTCGAGGCGAAGAGTTTGATTGGCAGAGTGCGCCAATTGTCCCCAAAGCCGCGTATGCAATCGGTTGAGGGAAACCTCACGGACGGTGAGTTTTGTTAATTTTATTTTACTGTCACGAACTTTGAGTTACAAAAATTTAATCATCTTACTTCGCTGTGCAGGTTGGCCATCTTCGATGGAGTGGTCAACTCGAGGCAGGCACGGGCTTCCTCGAGAGCCTCTTGATCACAGCAGGGCGGGTCCAGCAGCAGTCGTACGGGACGAGATCTGGAGCTCCATAGTCTTCAGGAGGAGCTCCAGAGGACGCAAGAAGTGCTCCGGACTAGGGACGAGATGTAGGCAGCGGCGCTCAAGGCTAAAGACGAGATGCAGGCAGCAGCGCTTAGGGCTAGGGACGAGTATCAAAACTCGTACATGCTACAGTGGCAAGCTGCCTTCTAGGTAAGTTCTGAATGTTGTACTTAACATTTGTAATATACAAATGACAGTTATAGTGATTTGATTTGTATTCACAGGCTATGAGCGCAGGACAGTCGGTTGTGTTTCTGCAGTGGGCGCCGCCATCGACAGAGCTGCCACTGGTGCCGACGACAGGAGCACAGGTACAAAATTATTCAAAATAACTGAAACTAGTTAAACTTGTTCAAGTTTAGTAAAATATGCATTTTTATACTTATAACTTGTCCAACCACACTTGCATATCACAGGGATCGGGGACGGAGGCTCAAACTCCGTCGCCCCAAATTCCGGTGCTTGGACGACTGCCGGAGGACGACTTTCTGAACTCCGGCGACAGCGGATGGGGTAGCGTGTGATAGTCAGGTCAGCCGATTTGAAATCTACTTGCATGTTAATTCTTATCATTTTCTTATGAAAAATTGATGCTAAGATAGACAAAAGTTTATTCTTAAGAAAAACTCTTATAGACGTCGGCCCCGGTGGAACCGTCGTCTTTAGGGTACCTAATAGACGACGGTATCCCAAAAACTGTAGTCAATAAGTGTCGTTATAGATGACGGTGGCTAAGATCCCGTCGTCAATAAGGTTTCTATGCTCACACGTGGTGGAGCTAACTTATTGACGACAGCTAAAGTCGGCCGTCGTCAATTAGTTAATTGACGACGGTAACCGTCGTCTATAAGGTTATAGACGACAAATAGTCGTCGACGGACAGTTACCATCGTCAATAAGCTTATACCGTCGTCTATAAGTTATAGACGACGGCACAGGCCTTATAGACGACGGTTCTCGGCCGTCGTCTATTATCGCGATTGCTGTAGTGAGTGTAGGAATGGGGCTGCTTCCTCCAGCACAATGTGGAACCATCACCATGGAGGTAGGATCTTGTGGTTCTGATACCAATTGTTGAAACTGGAGAGAAACCAATGGACGAAGGAACGAAGAAGAAGAACAAACACAATTGTTTTGGCAACGAAGACGGCAACGAATGACTTCGTATTTCTCTGGACGCAACTCACGCCTGTGGACGCTACTCCTACCCCTTTACTCACACCAGCTAGCCTTGGACTAACAAACCGACTGATTAAATACTCACCAACCACGTACTGGATGCTAATCTCCTGCCGCTATATACGGCAAGTTTGGCATCTCGCAGACGACCCAATTTCACGGACGACGCGACCTCCTCGCGTAGCATGCGGTCTTGCGTACGAAGCGGCATCTCCTCCTGCCGTTGAGCTGCCATGCAGAGAAACGTCCGCCATATAAGTGCGCATGCAGCCGTACTAAAGTGCCGCACAAGGCACCAGCTACCACGCTGATAACGGACACCAGCAGCACTTAAGCTAACAAACTTAATCATAACCTAACAGACACGCAACAAAACACACAAATACATAATTAAGTCAAGATTACTCCTAATATATATATATATAGTAATATATATATATATATAACCCTGAATACTACATATATATATATATATATATATATATAATTTTGGACCACATGTCAATGCGGGTATGGGTACACGGGTATGGATGTGGATTTTTTTACCCAATAAGAAATATCCATTGGGTACAACCTGTTGCCCAAATCTGTACCCAAGGTACAAATTCACACCCAAATCTGTATCCACCGGATCAGATATCCGCGGGTACGGAAATAATGGATACCCATTGCTATCCCTCGCCTCCAGCCTCTAATCCGGAAATGTGAAACGTGGTTAGGGTGAGGGTTCAGCCGGTTAGCCTGTTTTTCTTCCAAAGAAACTAGATATCAGCCGTCCGTTTTCATTACTCAGATTGATTTGATGTAATGTTGCGCTACGGGTGGTGGGCCCTGCAGGGTCGACTGATTTATGGGCCACCCAATTTTTTAAGCTAATAATCAGTAAAATAAGTCCTTCTAGACTGATTTCCATGGAGATTAAGCGGGATTATGGGTAGAGTTTTAAGGACTTTGGGCCTTACACTACAGGAAACGGTGAATCTATGATGACCTTTTTTATTTATGACAGTCGATGAAAGGACCGTCGTAAATAACATTATTTATGACGTTCAAAAATAACCGTCGTCAATAATAGATAACTCATGACGGTGAGGGCTCGTCCATCGTAAGTATAACCTATGACGGCTTAGTCCCAGCAGTGGTAAACAAAACTTATTTACAATGGTCTGTGAACTAGCCATCATAAATAAGGTTACTACTAGGTTAACCGCCTGTGTGCGCCTCCTCTCTCTCATCCTGCGCGCCTTCGGCTCTCTCTCCCTGGATGCTGTCACTCCGGTGTCGCTGCTGTGCCCTGTCACTGGCTCCTCTTTCCCTTCGGGGTCCTCCCTACACCTTCCTGCACTGCCGCCGGCGTGCGCCGATGCACGTCCTTACCACCTACACCCTCCCCCCTGCCTGCCCTTGCACACTCTCACCATGCCCCCCACTGCTCGTCCTCACCCACCTACCCACCCCACCCCTGCGTGTCCACCCCTAACCAACCCCCTGCACCACCTGTGCCGACCCCTACACAACCCCTTGCACCACCCCCTGCCCCTTTGTCTCCTCCCCACACGCACTGCCACCCCTTAGCCGCCACCCGTTGATTATTGTTAATATAATTGATTAGTGTTAATTGATTAGCTGAGCTTAGCTACTTTTATAAACATATTTGTGCTAAAAAAAATCACGATAGAGATGATGGAGAAATTTGAGAAGGAGATACCAGTGCTTTAATGTAAGATGGAAAAAAATTTCTCCAGCATTCTTCAATCCAATGCAACATCTCCTTATCTATCTTGCATATCAAGCTAAAGTGGATGGTCCCGTATAATATTGGTGGATGTATCACATTGAAAGTGGATGTATCACATTGAAAGATCCATCAGATATCTTAAACCAATGGTTAGTTATAGGACAAGGGTTGAGGGGTGCATCACCGAAGCATTTAAGGTTGAGGAGGTTGGATACTTTTTCAATCACTACAATAAACGCAATCATTTGCGACATCTAATATTATTTTCAACGACTGCCATCGCAAATAAATTAAATTGGGGTGGCCCTCCTCTGGCCGTCGCAAACAAAGCGGCCGTCGCAATTAGGGCTCTATTTGCGACAGTCATTGCCGAAGCCGTCGCAAATAGCCACTTATTTGCGACGTTGAGCCTAGGGCTATCGCAGATAAAGAAACCGTCGCAAATAGGAGGTTATTTGCAATCGCCAAGAAAAAACTGTTGCAATTAACGTAAATTGAGACGGCTAGCCCTACGGCCGTCGCAATTAAGTAAGCCGTCACAGATAAATGGGATATACCCGGCCCCGTCGGCCACCGACTCACGCTCACCCACACACCCGGCCACACGCCCGCCACAGTCGCCACGCGCCCACCGCCACCCTTCTGTAAGTTCTTCCCCTCCCCTCTTCTCCTTCTCCTTGGTTGGACCCCCTCCATGGTCACCCCCTTCCCCCTCTCCCTCCCTCCATGGTCGCCCCCCCTCCATGGCTGCCCCCTCACCCTCTTTCCATGGCCGCCCCCCTCCATGGCCACCGCCTCCCCCTCCCTCTAGCTGGCACCCCCTCCCCGCTCCATGCCCCCCCATCCATGGCCTTCGCCCCTCCCCTCCCTCCTATCCAGCCCCCCTCCCCCTCCACGGTCGCCCCCCTCCCTACTAGCGGACCTCCCTCCCCCCTCCATGGTCGACCCCCCACCCCCCTCCTCCATGGCCGCCCCCCTCCCCTCCTCCATGGCTTAGGATAAATTTGTTAATCATGCTTAAGTTAAATTGATATGTTTAGATAAATTTCTTATTAATTATGCTTAGTTTATCATGCTTAGGTTATTTATTTATGTTAATCATGATTTGGTTATTTAATTATAATAAATTTATATGTTAATCATGCTTAGCAAGGTTTAGGTTTAATTATGTTTAGGTTTATTTACGCCTAGGTTCAATTTTTTGTTAATTGAGATTAAGTTTGCTAAGCTAGGTTTAGGTCAATGCTTATGTCTATGTTTAGGATAAAATTATTTTTGTTTAGGTTTATGTTTATAAATTGATAAATTACAATTTAGTAATTGTTATATTTACGTTTAATTGAATTGTTTTGTTTTTTAGATTATGGTTATAGTTTTTAGTTTGATTGCTTGAGTGTTACTATATGTACAAAAATGGGATAGATTGAGATAGAGAGAGAGGAATGAAGTAGGAGAGAGGGAGATATAGATGGGGATAGAGGGAGAGGAAGTGAGGGAGAGAGATGTTGATGCATTTGTATTCTAACTCTATGTTTCATGAATAGTGGAGATCAGCGACGGCAGCTCAAACTCTGTCGCCGTTGTTACCGCCACCTGGAGTGAGGCACGATGACGACTTTGGTGGCTTCGGAGGTCAAACGGGCGAGTGAGCCCTTGTTCGATTTGTTGATGATGATGTGATGTATTGATGTTGTAATGATGATGTGTATAGTGTATGTTGTGATGTATTGTTGATATTATGTTTGTTCTGTGTTTTTAGCCATCGAGCCGAGTAGCATTTTCTATTTTTTTAATAAAAAACCTTATTTGCGATGGCTTTTTATACAATACCATCACAAATAAGGCTTCTGACCATCGCAAATTGACCTGTGATATTTGTGATGGCCAGACCGTTGCAAATAGGTCCGTAACTGCGACGGCCCGGCCGTTGCAACTAGCCCTGTGGGGCCCACTGCTGGGCCTGGGCTATAGTTTGTGACGGCGGTCGCAAATAAGCTTAATTGGGACAAGACACTTGCGATGGCTAAAAACCATCGCAAATAAGGAACACCATCGCGAATTGCTTATTTGCGATGGGTTTCTTAGCCATCGCAAATCATCGGGATTCCTGTAGTGAGTGTTTTCTTTGTCAAGGGAACACAAAGTCAATGCTTCTACGTTGCGGTATAATATTGATCAATAATATATTTGTAGCGACCTCTCCACTTTTACAATGAGGGACACCACTATTGGTAGTAGCATGATCTACAATTCTACCACAAAGAAAAGTAAGATTGCTTTGCTATACATGTATGCTAATATAGATGGGATTGACAATTCTACCGCTGAAGAAAGTAAGATTGATTTGCTATGCATCTATGTCAATTAGCATGTACTTTTGGTGTAGTGAGTTCCATGAGCATAATTGGACACTTAGGCATCAGGTTAGTTCGTTAGGAGAGAGCATACGATATCAGCTGTTGAGACACATGCTCTCAAAGCTGGCAGGCAGACCTCTAGCCTTTCAACGAATCAAGATAAATTTTACTATGAGTCATATTTTGTTAAATTTCATTAGTAATTTATTTATCTATCTTACAAATCATGTAATTTTGTAGAATGACTCAAAGTACGAGTTAGTGGCGGAGGCGCCTCTTGAGCCATGGAGTAGTCAGCCTTTTTAGATTGGCCGACTAGCCTTCCATGTCGGCTGACCAGCAGAAGGCATCGCCGAGGCAGTGGAATAGGAGGAGCCATTATTTGACCCCTCCTCTGGTTCCTAGAAATGAGGTGGCTCTGCTGGCTAATCGTCCGGTTGGCGATAGGTACGAAAATTTTATATTTCGTTTAGGATGTTTTGCAGCACTAGACTGTTGGAAGTACCGGACAAGTCCGGTAGTGAGACCGGACTAGTCCGGTTGCTGTCCAGTAAGGATATCGGACTAGTCCGGACCCCGACCGGACTAGTCCGGTCTTTTCAGTAACTGTCAATTTGAACTCGAAATTGACATGTGTTCTAATCGAAAGGACACAACCCACCGAATGTTATGTCCCTGATCGGGGGACACAACATTCTTAAGGGCAGGAGACCCTCTCTTGTTTCTCTTGGTCAAGTATAAGAAGAGGATCAAGTGTATGAACAAGGAATGCTTATGCATACACACATACACACTTGAACACTCTAACCCACTCAGAATCCGATCAACATACCGAGGGATTAACAAGGGGAAATGCCTCTCGCCATCATTCTTCTTGCGGCCTCGCCTTCTTGGCTCGATGGCCGCAACGACAAGCAACAACAAAGATGGAGGAGAAGGTATTATAAATGTTCTTGTGCTATTTGAGAGTTAGCACTTGATGTTCATATTGTATTCAGTTTTCTCCATGTAATTCGAGATGATTTAGTGGCTATTTGATCTTTGGGCTCCCTTTGATTCTAACAATGGTATCAGAGCCGTTTAGACCACTAATCATTTTGAATTGAGTTTTGATCGAAGTTTTTTGCTGAGAGTTTAAGGGTTTGGACTTGTCCGGTCTATGGATCGGACTAGTCCGGTATACCACTATAAAGTGGTTAGGTTTTTCGGATCAAGGTGTTTTGACGCATTCATCTGATTGAAAAACAATTAAACACTTTGGATTGAAATCCATTGTGAAAATTAAGTTTACTTGGTAATATGGTAAGATTAAGATTCCTTTTGTGTATTTCGACATTTTCCAGTTTTTTATATGAAACTTTTCCGGGGCTCGCAGGACTAGTACGGAATACTACGGACCAAACTCGAAAAGTTCAATAAAAGAACAGATCAAATATTTTTTGGATCAGTACCAAATTTGTCCGGCGTATGGACCAGACTAGTCCGAAAACCATAATGTAAGAGTTTGGAGTAGTCCGGCCATATGCGGACTAGTTCGCGCTATACAATTAAATTTGCTTATTAATTAAGCTTCTGCTGCAAATTAAGATTATATGTCATAGCAATTTGGTGAAGTAACCAAAGCAAAATATAAATTGCTATGTCAATTTAAGTTGTATGGAATTCTATTGAGTAACAAAAGTGAAAAATAGAATTGTCATGTTTTTAAGTTATATTAATGTCATTATTGGCTAAGTAACCAAAGCGAAAGGAATTAATGACATTTTTCTTGCTAAGAAAATAGTAATTTCATCGAGTAACCAAAGCGAAAGATAAATTACTATGTATATCAATTGTTCTTCAATATTGAGTTTTAATATCATTATTGGCCGAGTAACCAAAGTGAAAGGCATTAAATGATAATTTTTTCTAAAAACATAGTAATTTGGTCGAGTAACCAAAGCGAAATATAAATTACTATGTTGATATTCCGTTATTCTCAAATGTTAAGTTTTGGTCAATTAACCAAAGTGGAAGATAAAACTCATCTTTTTCTTATGATTAACATCTATGCATTCTTCTTGATTTAGTATTTTTATTATGAAGGTTCATCCAATGCTAATTCAGCACTGAGCTTCATTGCTTCTATTGAACCACTCAATGGAAGCAATTATTGGAGATGGCAAGAGAAGTTGGAGATTGCTTCAGTAGTCTCTAAGATAGACTTGGCTCCCACTACTCCATATCCGGTTGCACCGGTAGAACCAGTAATAGATGCTGATGAAACTCAGGAAGCTTTTGCTGTGAGGACAAAGGAATATACTACTGAGTTATTCGCTTATGGCATTGATTCTTATAAGTGGAAGAAATCAAACAGGAAATGTTTGATGATAATTAAGGGCACTATCACTGAGGCCATTCGGGGAGTAATCCTTGAATGCGAAACTGCAGTTGAATACCTCCAAAGGATAGAGAATTAGTTTATTGGTTCTTCTAAGACCATTGCAAGCAATCTTGTCAAGAGGCTTGTTACTGAAAAGTATCATGGAGGTGGTGTGGGTGAGCACATCTTAAGGATGACAAATATGGCTGCAAAGCTTAAGCCTATGGATTTGGAGATTAAAGATGAGTTCATTGTGTATCTCATCATTGCCTCACTTCCTAAGGAATTTGAGACTTTTGTCGTCAAGTACAACTCTCAACATGAACTATGGAACATAGAAAATCTCATGGCTATGTGTGTTTAGGAGGAAGAGAGCATTAAGTCCCTTCACAGTTATGATGCTATTAATTACGTGAAGGGAAAAGGTAAGGCTAAGAAGAATTATTCTTTTAAGCAATCTTTTAAGTATCATGGTTCTTCTCACCATGATAAGGATAAGGGTAAGTTTCCACAAATCCATCCTTACAATAAGAATGTGAAAGTGGATAAAGATCAGTGTCGCTTTTGTTTAGACAAAGGTCACCATCAAAAGGATTGCATAGGCTTCCTTAAATAGTGTTGCAAAAGTGGTAATGATTTTGTGACCTTTGTTGATGAATCTCCGCTTTTAGATTACACACCATCTACTTGGTGGATTGACTCCGGTGCCACTATGTACATTTGCAATTCGTTGCAAGGGTTAAATATGAGGACGACCCTAGAAAGAGGAAAAAGGGTCATTACAGTTGCTGATGGTCATGAAGCTGAAGTGAAAGCCATTGGACATTATCCATTAGTATGAAGAAATGGCTTTGTACTTACACTTAAGGGTGTATTAATGTACCCTCTTTAAGTAGAAATTTGATCTCAGTATCATGCTTAGATGATGATGGTTATGTTTGCCAGTTTGACCAAGACAGATGTGTAATTAAGTTTGATAATAAGATTGTTGGTGTTGCCATAAGACATGGCATGCTAAAATTATTATCTATGCATTATGATATTAATGTTGTAAGTGACATTCAGTTTTCCTCACATTAGGGTAAGCGTGAGAGAATCGATTCCGAAATATCTTCCAATTATGGCATTGTCGCTTAGGCCATATTTCGATAGGGAGAATTGAACAATTGATTTCACAATCGATTCTTCCTCATTTGGATTTGTCGGATTCAAAAGAATGCATAGACTGCATTAAGGGAAAATTTGTTAAGAAAATTAAGAAAGATGCCATACGCAGTGCAGGAATTTGGATTTAATCCATACGAACATTTGTGGTCCATTTCTAGTAGTACCTGTTGATGTTTTACATTCGTTTATAACCTTCACGGATGACTATTCTCACTATGGCTATATTTATCCTATTAAAGAATGCTCTGAAGCGTTGGATAAATTTAAGATATTTAAGGCTGAAGTTAAAAATCAGCACAACACTAAGATTAAAGTGGTAAGATCCAATCGTGGTGGTGAGTACTACGGTCGTCATACCCCGTATGGCCAAGTTCCTGGACCATTTGTTCGGTTCCTACAGGAAAATGGCATAGTCGCCCAGTATTCCACACCGGGCGAGCCTCAGCAAAATGGAGTAGCGAAACGGCGCAACCGTACGCTAATGGATATGGTTAGATCCATGTTAAATCAATCAGATTTTCCGGTTAGCTTATGGATGGAGGCATTAAAAACTGCCATTCATGTGCTAAATCGGGTTCCTACTAAGTCGGTGCCTAAAACACCGTATGAATTGTGGACAGGACGTAAGCCTCATTAAGTTATATGCATATATGGGGATGTCCTGCTATGGCAAAAATATTTAACCCAAATATTGGTAAGTTGGATCATAAGACAATAAGTTGCCATTTTATTGGCTATGCAGCAAAGAGTAAGGGATATCGTTTCTATTGTCCAGAACGATATACTATGTTTGTAGAAAGAAGACATATCATCTTTTTAGAGGATGTCATGATGAGGGAGAGTACGGTAAGACGAGAAATTAATCTTGAAGAGAAGCGGGTTTATATACCCACTTCTATGATTCAAGAACCATATTTCTCATTACCTACTGCTGTTGAATCATCAGTGCCTATTGGTAAAGATTCAACACTTGTTGTTAGTTCTCCATAGACAACGAAATTATTAAGAGAGGTTGAGCATTCTCACCCCGTTGTCACTAATAATGAAGAGCAACAACAACCTCAAAATGATGATAATGTGCAATTAAGAAGAACTCAATGACAAACAAAATCGGCCATTCCGGACTATAATGAGATCTGATTGAGTGAGGCAATTCAAATGGAGGGTGATCCCACCACATTTGAAGAAGCTATGAGAAGTCCTCAATCATATGAATGTCGTAAAGCCATGTAGGATGAAATGAGGTCTATGGAAACAAACAAAGTCTGATATTTAGTTGAGATTCCTAATGGAGCCAAAACAGTAGGCTGTAAAAGGGTATACAAAATTAAACGTGACTCCAAAGGGAATATTGATAAGTTTAAGGCCATACTTGTTGCAAAAGGCTTCACTCAAAGAGAAGGGATTGATTATAATGAGACATTTTCACCTATCTCAAGTAAGGATTCGTTCAGCATCATTATGGCATTAGTTGCACATTATAATTTAGAATTACATCAGATGGATGTAAAGACGATGTTTCTCAATGGTGATCTATATGAGAACTTTTATATGACACAACCGAAAGGTTTTGTTGTTAAGAGGTAAGGAACATATGGGATACCACTTAAGAAAGTCCATTTATGGACTTAAACAAGCATCAGTGGTATCTCGAGATTGATGAGACAATAAGAAAGTTTGGATTTAAAGAAAATGATGAAGACAATTGCATTTATGCTAAGTTTAAGAGCGGGAAATTTATTTTCCTCATTCTTTATGTAGATGATATACTACTTGCAAGTAGTGACATCAATCTACTATTAGAAACTAAGAAGTTTTTGCCCTCTAATTTTGATATGAAAGATCTTGAAGAAGCATCCTATGTATTGGGCATAGAAATTCACCGAGATAGAAATAAGGGGGTATTAGGCTTATCACAAAAGGCATACTTAGAGAATGTACTGAGAAAGTACAATATGCATAAGAGTAATCCTTCGCCTGCTCCGATTGTCAAGGGCGATACGTTTGGGAACTTTTAGTGTCCCAGGAACTAATATGAGATCGATCAAATGAAATCGATTCCATATGCTTATGCTATTAGAAGCCTTATGTATGCTCAAGTATGTACTTGCCCTGACTTAGCTTATGTAACCGGAATACTTGGCAGATATCAGAACAATCCAAGAATTGATCACTAGAGGGCAAGTAAGAAAGCTTTAAGATATGCGCAAGGCACAAAAGGCCTCATTTTTACGTATAGTAAGTCAGATCCACTTGAAGTATTGGGATATTCAGATTTAGATTTTGCGGGTTGTGTGGATACTAAGAAATCCACTTCAGTTTATATATCCACTCTCGCGAATGGAGCCATTTCTTGGAAAAGCTCCAAAGAAACTATCACTGCATCGTCCACGATGTATGCCGAGTTTGTTGCATGTTATGAGGCCATCGGGCAGGCTGTTTGGCTTAAGAAATTTTTACCCGGTCTTAGAGTGGTCGACAGCATTGAAAAACCACTTAAGTTATACTGCAATAATGAGCCCGCAGTATTTTACTCTCACAACAATAAGTCGAGTGGTGCTGCCAAACACATCGACATTAAGTTTTATGTTGTGAAAGATCGAATTCAGGATCATACCATAAGTCTTGATCATTTAAGTACTGAGTGTATGCTTGCGGATCCGCTAACAAAAGGTCTTCCACCCAGCGTGTTCAGTGAACACGTAGCCGGCATGGGTTTAAAGGAGAACCTATGATCATTGGATATTTAGGGGCCAGGTAAGAGTAAGGTTCATTTTTAAGTGTGAGATGTACTGTGGTCTTTGAGTCCAACAATACGTAAATGATTGTTGTGATGCGTCGTGCCCTATATGTCAAACATGAGAAAATAGACACTAAGTTTAGTATTAAGTAAGTTGGTAAGTTTCAGATTCGAGTTCAAAGGGAAGAATGTTGGAAGTACCGGACAAGTCTGGTTGTTGTCCAGTAAGGGTAACCAG
This sequence comes from Tuctoria greenei, assembly GCA_036927565.1. Taxonomy (NCBI): domain Eukaryota; kingdom Viridiplantae; phylum Streptophyta; class Magnoliopsida; order Poales; family Poaceae; genus Tuctoria; species Tuctoria greenei. The sequence continues at coordinate 190,685,513 of JAYESD010000003.1, read as the reverse complement.
ACTAGTCCGGACCCTTACCAAACTAGTCCAATATTGTCCAGTAAGGATATCAGACTAGTCCGGACCCCGACCGGACTAGTCCTATCTTTTTAGTAACTGTCAGTTTGAACTCTAAATTGACATGTGTTCTAATTGAAAGGACAACCCACCGAATGTTATGTCCCTAATCGGGCGACACAACATTCTTAAGGGTGGGAGGCCCCCTCTTGTGCCTCTTGGTCAAGTATAAGAAGACGGTCATGTGTATGAACAAGGAATGCTTATGCATACACGCATACACACTTGAACACTCTAACCCACTCAGAATCCGATCAACATACCAAGAGAAGAATAAGGGGAAACACCCCTCACCGTCATTCTTCTTGCTGTCTCGCCTTGTTGGTTCCATGGCCGCATCAAAAATCAACAACAAAGATGGAGGAGAAGGTATTAGAAGTGTTCTTGTGCTATTTGAGAGATAGCACTTGATGTTCATATTGTATTCAGTTTTCTTCATGTAATTCGAGATGCTATTTGTGCTATTTGATCTTTGGGCTCCCTTTGATTCTAACATAGACCAGTACGTAATGCTAACACTCTTTCACATTTGTCTTGCAGCGGATGGGAGGATACTATCTTCCAGGTACAGGACGTTGAATACAGATCAAAGTTGTCTTGGGGGACCTCGTGTGTTTTCTCTATCCTGGTGATGTCCCCAGCAACAGAGGTGATGAGCGTACCCTTGCCAAGTCATGATATGATCACACTCATGCTACTGAATGATCGTATAGAACTGCTCAAACAATGTGGAACGACTTCTGGGTAAGCTTCTTTAATACCCTTTCTGAATTTGTATTGTTGTAGAACTAGATTCCCTAATACCCTTTCTTGCGTAGCCGGTACCATTTGGTGGACTAGGGGGAGCTGGACCACGCGAGAGCCGCCTTCAACAGGAACGCTAGAAAGCATGTTACTGAAAGTGCACTTAGGCTTTCGTGTGAGTTTTGATGATTTGTGACAAACAATAAAAATCTAATGAAGTGGTTGAGATTATTATAGTTTTATTCAAAAAATATATTTTTGCCTCTCAAGGAAAAAGGAGAAAAAAAAGGATGGAGAGACTCTTAGGAAAATCTAATGAAGTGGTTTTGATTATTATATTTTACATTTCTTGAGTCTAGATACGTCGTACTGTTAAGGTGGACACGATATATGCAAACTTAGGAAATTTAGGAGCTCAACCCTAGAGTCTACTTTTGGAAGATTTTCTTTGAGTTGGTCGGACTTGTTCAACATTGTGGGTCGGACATGTCCGACAGGGTGGCTCCAACATGCTCGAGCACACTACAACAGAGACCAAACTTCCTTGTGTGGCAATCAAACTTATCCGATTAGGTCGAACATGTCCGACCATGCCACACCATTCAGCGACAACTTTTCGGAAGTTGGGTGCTCGGACATGGCTGAGGTCACCCAAACAGATACTAAAGTTCTCTCGAGCGACGATTGGACTTGTACGATCGGATCGGACTTATCCAACTCAATTACTTTCACCTTGTGTTATATGTCTGACTTGTTCCAACATGTTAGTATGTTCAACATGGCCAGGACTTAGAAAAATTACCAAATCGCTAGCTATAGGCCTTGTCCGATGAATGTTGGACATGTCCTATCCAATCATGTTCGAGCCATGGGCTCAAAAATGTCCTCTAAGCAAAATTCTTCCTTGGGCTTTGGACTTGTCCAACATGTATCAGATATGTCTGACGCTGCTTTTTACGCATTAATTCAAACTAAAGCACCTCTCGTACCCCTTGTGGGATCCAAAGGCTCAGACATGTTAAGGAAGATTAGTTGGTAACAACGGTCAAAATTCGGTCCAGGGTATATTATGGGTCCAGACCACTCTAACCCTACACCTGACCCACAAGAATCACATCTACACACAAGCCCTCGAGAGCCCTTCTAACCCTATTCCTCACCTTCTTTGAGCAAAATCTTGGATTTTTTTGGGAAGAGCGAGTGAGTCAAAGTGAGATTTGAGAAGAAGGGCTTTGAGGTTGAGCTTGTGATAATTTCTCTAAGTTTGCATCGCAGATTTGTGTTTGTTACTCTTGGGTTGATTACCTAGACATCTAGGTGTCACCCGGGGGTCCCAACTTGTGGTAAGATGAAGTTTGTATCCACCAGGCATACTTCTAGAAACAGACTATTCTTGGTACACATTCTTCGTGTGCTGCAATGAAACACATAACAAGGTTTAGAATGTGTTGGTTTGAACAATCTCAAAGTATAGATCAAAGTGAGTATACAGGAATTTATTTGGTATTTTTGGAGCAGTTGTACTATGAGCAATTAAATTTTGAAGTTAGAATCAAAATGTGAAAATAATGTTTCTGGTAATATTGAAAAGCGGAGAATATAAGTATTAAAATACGCTAGTTATAATGAAAATTAAATTTATAAGTAAGAAAATAAGATATTGACATTAAGGATTACTTACATCCTCACGATTCACTCTATATTCGTTGGCGGTCCGAAGATGCTTGCATACATAATACCCGCATAAGACGCTCCCAACAGGCTGCTTCGGACAAGGATAATATGTTTTAATGTCCAATGCACGTATTAGGAGGTCTCTGACTGCCCGGCTGTTCCACGTAAAACCGCCAAGCGTTGTAATACACGAAATGTCATATAAAACTTGCCAACACATTCTAAATGTGTTTAAATTAAAAGTATCGAATATATGTACAGTTTCAAAATGGAAAGGAAATCTATGTAATGATCTGGTGGGTAATCGGCTGAGTCCAAGACGGTTGCCAAACCCTGCGTTGGCTTGATGAAGATCATTATGTAGTGTTTACTGCACACGTAAAAATACACATGTTAAGTTAACAATTAGCAATAATTGATTTTTCAATGTCATGTGTCAAACTTACTCGAAGTGGTACGGAGCCTTTACCAGGTCCTTGCCATCTCTGACAAAGTTAAACATGGCATGTCATATGTAAGCTGCAACCTCTGTACTTTTATCCTTCTTTTGTTTTGCAATTGATTTATCAAATTCTTTTTTTTCCACGTGTGTGTACTGTTCTGAGTCTCGATCCACCTTAATGTCGAATAGCATCTTTGCAATCTGTGTAGGATCAAGGATATATGTCTTGCATTCCATCTTTTTATTATTCATGTATTGCATCCTATTGAAGAAGTCTAGAATTGTTATAATCTCATGAAATGTGTATGTGTGTAGAAAGAAAAGTAAATACAAAATATTAGAGGCACTTACGAGCACCAGATGAGTAGTAGGTTGATTTCTAGCATGCCTCGATGGAAAAGGTATGCATATCTTCAAAGAAAAGGCCTCATTTATCTGCTCCAATGCTCCGAATGCTTCTTTTGGCACACGAAATGTGACATAGGAAAGTTCTTATTTTGTGCTGGTAGTGATGTACCACTAGTGCATTATTTTGAGCGGGACAGATTGTTTGCTAAGTGGTACCGATGTCATGAATGGATTCCGATTCTCATATTCAGGAGGAACATCCTCAAACTTGTATACTGGAACTCCTGGTTTAACTAAAGCCGTCCACCGATTATACATGACACTGTCTTCTTCCCACTCCTCAATGTATTCTAATGCTGGCTCATGTGAAGAACGAGATGCACTCAATTTTCTAATATTTTCCTTCAGATTTTCCAAATATTTTGACACTTCTTTAGAAGGTTTCTTATTTTCGTATGAGCTAATTTTCATAGGCACTGATGACCGAGGAGTAGTCATTGAAGGTTGGACACTGGCTTTTTGTTGAACCTGTTGTTCAACTAATTGCTCTTTACTACCAGCAGCTTGCTCTAGTACTACATCAAGTTGTTTCTCAATTGGTTGCTCTTAACTAACAACAGCTTGCTCTGGGACCGCTTCAAGCTGTTGTTCAATAGGTTGCCCTTGGATATCTTTACTAGCAAGGTTACTATTATCCTTGCTGAGACATAGCGGGAGTGGATCTTCCTGGACTTTCACCTTAGAAGACGGGGTTGTAGTATTTTGAGATGCGATGGGATAGAAATTGGCTCATCGTCCAACACGATATCGCGTCAGTGCGAAAGGATTAATTGGTTGACAGCCTGCCCCAGAGTCGTGATCCCCTCATGTGTGATGTGGTCTATTTCATAATCTTCATAATCATCATCAATGATCTGAAGAACTTGCACCACAACATAATACAACAGAAGTGAATTGCCGTTAAAGTCACGATCAGGCTTTGCCATAGCAGTGGCAACCTGTTTGGTTTTGTTCCCTGCTCTATCGATCGGGACAGAAGACGACAAGATCTATCCTTAACAATATCATCGACAGCGAACTTATGGGTTGAGCCTGAGCCTGGCACAGAACCTACATTGCTAGGGTAGGAAGTTGGAGATACCAAATGCTCTTTCTACACGGGAACCATCGCTGTACTCGGTGCCACTAATTGTCCCGATTGTCTAAGTTCTTCTATTATTGTATGCACATTTCCCTTGACCTTTTGAGCAATCGTTTCATCAAATGTTTTCTTGAACTTCTCACGTCTTTTATGTGTCTCTTTATCTTCCGAGAAACCATCTAGCCAAGACATCTGAGAAGAGATTGCTTGGACCTGTTCACTGTGTTTAGGGTTTCCTAGGATAGCGTTAAGTTGGTCATTCTCCATCTTCGGCTTGAAGACACCCTTCTGTTGCTTTTCAATTACTTCTTTCATTTTTTGCTCTACTTCTTTCACAGAGTCGGGTTTTTCAAGGTTGCCCTCACTGGTCAAACCTGACCGAGTAAAGACCCACCGTTGAGTTGTCTCATCGCAGCCTTCTAACGGGTGAGGATTGCCCTTACTGGTAATTTCCTCTAATATATTGTTCCATTTCTGAACTTTGGGGGCATATCCGTCAGACCCCAAGCGATGATGGTATTTGTTCTTTTTGGCAAGCTCTAACCTGTTTGCACTTAGGGCTTTAGCATCAAGTGTGGTCTTATGGCGAACAAATTCTTGCCACTGAGAATGTGTCATTTTTCCCATGTTCCTCAGGCTAGAGACCTTATCGGCCTTAACATCAGCATTCATATCACTCTTCCAGCAACGAAACTTATTGCCGCAAAAGACCAATGTTGCTTTCTTTATAGCTTCTTCCGTGTCTTTTGGGAACTTGAATTGTTTCTTTATCCTCTCCCAAACCTCATTGTTGTTCTCCTCACGTAATTTTCTCCAATTATCGGCTGTGATCCGCACGAGCTCTCTAACAAGACAACCGCATGTGTTTCGGTTCTTTGTAACTGAATCCAGTGGTTCTTGGGGAAGCCCACCTGGACGAACTCTTGTTATGTACATGATGCGGTTCAATGGACCCTTATTGGGACCTCGTTCCCTCATTTTCGCTTGAGTGAACTTGAGGATTCATCCATTGGAGAACCTTCTGCGACTTTAGGAGCCGAAGTCACTTCGTTCTCTTCACAATTAAGCTAGGTAGAAATGAATTATAAGATTTCATATACTTAACAACCAACATTAACTTGAACTGTTGGAGTTAAGATTCGTGATCCATACCTCGTCGGTAGGATCATATTCTGAATCGAGATCCTCTAAAGTCTTTTTAGATTTTATATTCGGAAATGGATCCGATGGACTGTGAAAGGAGACTGAACTTGGAGTCACTAAACTCCATATTGCCTTTTTCATTGTTACTACCAGCAACAGTCTTCTTAGGGCTTTCCATGCTAGAACTAATAAGACAAAAAATATGTCTCACTTCAATGAAAGCTACAAAAATAAATGCTCTCGAAAGTTTAAACTTCATTTTGAATTATACTGGCTAAAAAAATCATGAATTTGTAAAAACTGTGGAATAGATCTGGTCTGAGCCAACCAGAGATAGAGAGGCTTAACGCTAAATGAAGTGTTGCATGAAAGAAAAAAATGGAAGCATTCTAGGGTTTCATAAGGCATTCTAGGGTTTAAGGCGACTGACAAAGTTCCATTCTACGGTTTGAGGCAACTGACCAAGGCATTAGCTAGGCATGTGTAGTGCTTGTGTTAAAGGCCGATAAGAAATCTAGGGTGCGGCAGCGGCGAAGACATGGCTCGGCCGAGTTAGGTATTGATATTGCAAATGTAGAATTGGTACAAATATTGGTATTCTAACAAATAGGGGAAATTTTAGGCCCTGTTTGGATTGAAGGATTGCAAAATAGAGGAATAAGAAAAAACGTAGGAATGAGCAAAACATGGGAATTGGAAAAGTGTGTAGACAACATGAATAAAGAATACAGGAATGGTGAATTAGACGTGTTTGGTATGCAGGAATGTAAAACAAATGAACAAAAATATATTACATTAATTAAAAAAGTTTAAAAGTCATATTATCATTATTTCAGACACTTAAAGCAATTTAATAATCATTTACTTTTTTAATTATTCACTTCCTTTTAAAAATGACTATGTATTTTATTGCCTTAGTTAATTTAGTGTTCATAGTACATAAAAAAAATCTTATGTACTAACTCCATGGCAGCCAACATGGTGAACAAACAAAGGAAAATTTTCCTTACCTCAAACCTCATGTCTTGTTTCCTCCATTTTGTGTAGGAAATCTAACCATTCCATAGGAAAGGAATTCATCATTCCTCCATTACAAACACATGTGTAGGAAAATTTCCTTAGGAATGAATTCCTTCAAAATTCCATTAAATTTCCTTTGATCCAAACATGCCCTTAAGATTTATATTTTTTCATAAAATAATCTTGACTGCAAGTTCTTAAGTGTGACCTAATGCAATTTCAAATCATACATAATAATACATAGAACCATCAGGATGTCATTCAAATCATAAGTGTGACCTAATGCAATTTGTAATGACAGTGGCACCCCCGAATTGACACAAGTCGCTGGTCGCGGCTGGCGGCGAGGATATGTCTCGGCCGGAGGCGAGGGCGAGGAGGGAGGCGGCATAGGGACGGAGGAGGGAAGGAAGCGGGTGTACCTGGCGGCAAGTCGAAGCTCGGCGGTGAGAGCGAGGGCAAAGCTCGGTGTACCTGGAAGGAAGGAAAAGAAGTGGCGAGGACGAAGCTGAGCGGCGAGATCGAAGCTTGGTGACGACGGCGAAGCTCGGTGGCGCAGGCGGCGAAGCTCAGTGGCGAGGGCGGCGAAGTCTTGGCGGCAAACAAAATTTTTGCAGCCTGACGACGTCTAAGTGATTTCGCCCGGGTTAGGTTTTTCCAAGGAAGTCGAGCGCTATACATAGACGTCTATCTTCTCAGGCGGTTATTAAGTAACAACCGTCTGATAAGAGGACTTCTCTCAGGCGGTTATTAATTACCAACTGCCTGCGAAGATGTATTTATCTCAGGCGATTGGTACACTGTTTAATTAATATTCTCAGGTAGTTATTCAGAACTAACCGCCTTAGATAAATCTTTATGTAGGCTTAATGAATACTCTTGATTAAAATGAGGGGCATTTTAAAAGCTCAAATTCCACTTTTTTGTTATATGATTGAGTATTAAAGGTTCTCATTAAATTTCACTTGGTGAAAACCTTTGAATTTGGTTAGAACATAAAAAACAAATAACACTATTTATTTGTCATTTTTATATCTTGATGAATATATGATTTTTCATTTAGTTTTTCAATGGAGCTTTGTGGTCAAGATACCGACCTCTATGACTTTTTTTGGATTTTTTTAAATGTTTTGAATCAATGTGCTCAAAATTTGATGAATGTCTCATATGTATATGAGCATTTGATTAGAATGATGGATAATCTGAATTTTGACATGTTGAAATGCTTTAAAAAATTAATAAAATTCATACATGTATAAATAAGACAAATAAGATTCATACAAACCAATTTCAGTGAACGATCCTTTTTTAAGAGATACAAAAATGTGAATAATATGTGAGTATAAATTAATTTGATACTTACCAAAACATTACAATGTTAGCTATACAAGTTTTACAATATTTGGTCCAGGTGGTAGACATTAATTTTTGAAGAATATTGAAGAAAGAAACATCGAATTTAGGCTCAATTTGCAGAATCTATACATTTTCGAGTATTTATATTGGAATCTAAATAAAAAAGAAGCAAGGGAAATGAAAACTGAAGAACCGGCTCGAGCCATTGTCGCAGGCAGTTGTTTAGTAACAATCGCCTATGCAGCAGTTAAAAACCGCCTAAAAAAATAATTTACTGAGTCTAGGCTTAAGTATATTCTTGATTAAAATGAGAGGCCTTTTAAAAGCCCAAATTCCACTTTCTTGTTATATGATTGAGTATTAAAGGTTCCCATTAAATTTCACTTCGTGAAAACCTTTGAAATTGGTTAGAACATTAAAAACAAATAACAATAATTATTTTTCATTTTTCTATCTTGATGAATATAATGATTTTTTTTCATTTAGTTTTTCAATGGAGCTTTGTAGTCATCATACCAACCTCTATGATTTTTTACAGATTTTTTGAAATTTTTTGAATTAATGTGTGTTCAAATTTTGATAAATGTCTCATATGTATATGAGCATTTGTTTATAATGATGAATAATTTGAATTTTGACATGTTGGAATGCTTTAAAAAAATTAACAAAATTCATACATGTATAAATAAGACAAATAAGATTCATACAAACCAATTTCAGTGAAGGATCCTTTTTTAAGAAGTACATAAATGTGAATAATATGTGAGTATAAATTAATTTGATATTTAACAAAATATTAAGATGTTAGCTATACAAGTGTTAAAATATTTGATCCAGGTGGTAGATATTAATTTTTGAAGAATATAGAAGAAAGAATCATCGAATTTGGACTCTATTTGTAGAATCTATATATGTTTGAGTATTTATATTGGAATCTAAATAAAAAGGAAGCAAGGGAAAAAACTGAAGAACAGGCTTGGGCCATTATCGCAGGCGGTTGTTGAGTAACAACCGCCTGTGGAGCAGTTAAACACCGCCTGAAAAAATAATTTATTGAGTCTAGGATTTATTAATATTCTTGATTCAAATGTGGGGCCTTTTAAAAGCCAAATTCCACTTTCTTGTAATATGCTTGAGTATTAAAGGTTGCCACTAAATTTCACTTGGGAAAACCTTTGAATTTGGTTAGAACATAAAAAACAAATAACACTGGTTATTTGTCGTTTTTCTATCTTGATGAATATAATGATTTTTTTTTCATTTAATTGTTAAATAGAACTTCGTAGTCATAATACCAACCTCTATGTTTTTTTCAGATTTTTTTAAATTTTTTTGAATCAATGTGTGTTCAAAATTTGATGACTGCCTCATATGTATATGAGCATTTAATTAGAATGATGGATGATTTGAATTTTGACATGTTGGAATGCTTTAAAAAAATTAACAAAATTCATATATTTATAAATGAGACAAATAAGATTCATGCAAACATATTTCAGTGAAGGATCCTTTTTTAGGAGATACAAAAATGTGAATAAATGTGAGTATAAATTAATTTGATATTTACGAAAACATTACAATGTTAGCTACACAGGTTTTAAAATATTTGGTCCAGGTGGTAAATATTAATTTTTGAAGAATATAGAAGAAATAATCATCGATTTTGGACTCAATTTGCATAATTTTTACATATTTGAGTATTTATTTTGGAATCCCAATAAAAAAGAAGCAAGAGAAAGGAAAACTTAAGAACAGGCTCGGGCAATTATCACAGGCGGTTTGTTTATTAAAATTTATCCGTGAAAACGGACGCCTATATAAAGGGCCCCACAGGCACCACAGAAAACCTAATCTGGGAGATTTTCTATAGATGCTGCCAGACTGCCAAAATTTTCCAACATGCGCGCGCTGGTCCTGTATTCATTAGTTGATCAAGCTTTGTACAGAGAAAAGGTTAGAAGAGACTTCTTCTTTACTGTCATGTTTTTAGTTTGTTGTCCTGTTTTTAGTTTCGTTTTGTTGAATTTGCATGGCTCCACCCCCCCCCCCCCCCACTTTATGTATTTGAGAAGTAGATTTCAAGGATTAAAGGTTGAAAGATGTAGTTGAGTCTCCTCGTGAGCTCATCCATGAATTTTATAAAAAAATAGGTTTGAAGGATTAAAGGTTGAAGATGAATACAAGCACATCACATGTTCGATTAATTGTTTCAATGAATAAGCCCAATTTCAAATATCCATTATGGCCACTGAAAAGCTGAGCAAATTATGAAACAAATTTTCATGGAACCCTTATGAACCGACCTACATGATACCAGTATTCACTCATATGATGCAGGCTTGTAATATCTCTATAAATTCATTTTAAAGAAGACCTTTAGGGAATATTTGTGGCTAAATTTTGTAAATCTTACAAAAATTCCATTATTGAAGCATGGACTGTCGAGCATGGATGTATAACATGCCAAGACCTGATCCTATGTACATTCAAAATGTCGAAATTTTTTTGAAGCTTCCAAGAGACATGCGAAGTTGCAAAAGATAGATGACATATTATATCCATGTGTCGACTGTGAAAATAAGATTGCTTGGATAGATACTATAGCAATCCAATCTCATTTGGTGAAAAGAGGTTTCAAAAAAAACTACACAATATGGACAGAGTATGGTAAGTTAGATACACATGAAATGGATAAAGATGATGAGAGAGGTTCAGATGATGATAATATGCATATCAATGATTGTAGTGACAATCAAGATGGTGATGATGATGATGAGTTAGGTTGTGAGGAGATGTTGTGTCACATAAAACCATATGTATTGACTTCTATGGGAGCAAGTAAAGGTTTAAATAAAATGGAGACATTGCAGAATGCGGCGACGGAGCTTTTATATACTGAATCAAACGGTTGTGATAAAGAGCTTACTACATTGTGTGCAGTCTTAGAACTACTAAAGTTGAAAGCCACACACGAATGGTCTGATTGTAGTTTCTCTGGTCTTGTGAATCTTTTGGCAGAAATTCTTCCAAATCCAAATAAACTGCCCAAAAGCACTTATAAAGCGAAGAAACTTCTTTGCCCGATGGCACTAGGTGTAAAAAAATACACGCTTGTATGAACCATTGATTTTGTATCGCAAAGAGCATGAGCTCGCAACTAGATGCCACATCACTGTGTTGTCAGTAGATACAAGAAGGACTACAATCACCAGTATGTTACCAACATGAAAATGTCTCAGAACAATAAGAAATTTATTATTCGCTCTTAGGTGACGATGACGATACCTCTAACGATGCAGACAAGAAGCATAAGAGAAAAATTCCTGCCTTGGTGATGTGGTACCTTCCAGTAATTGATCGCTTGAAGCGTTTGTCCTCAAACCCTAGGGAGGCTGAACTTATGTGTTGGCATTCCGAGCAGCACAAGAAAAATGAAAAAAATATTCAACACCCTGGTGATGCAACAGAGTGGAAATTTTTTGATATTCAATATATAGAATTTGCAAAGGAAATAAAAAAATGTAAGGTTTTCCTTTGGTAAAGATGCAATGAATCCGTTTGGTGAAAAAAAGGAGCGTACACAGCACATGGCCTGTGGTCTTAATGATGTACAACCTACCGACATGGTGTCACAAAAGGAAATATATTTTCTTATCTGTTCTTATCCAAGGTCCGAAACAACCCGACATCAAAATTGATGTGTTCTTGGAACCTTTAATCGAAGATATGGCAAAATTGTGGAATGAAGGGGTACGTACATGGGATGAGTACAATCAGGAGTATTTCACGCTAAGAGCAATGATATTCATTACCGTGCTTGATTAACCCAGACTGTTTACATTATCGAGATAAATGAAAGGGAAGAAAGGTTGTGTAAGGTGTGCGGATAGAACTAGATTTCTATACCTTACTTCATCCAAAAAGACGGTGTACATGAGATACCAATGGTTCTTGACAGGTATAGACAAGTATAGGAAGATGAAGGAACAATTTGATAACAAAATCGAAAAAGATACTGCACCAAAATCTTATTGTGGAAAACTCGTGTTTGAAATGGTCAAGAACATTCATATTGCTTTCGGTAAGGGCAAAAAATGTAAAGGAACAAAGAGAAAGAAAAGTACATCTTCGGGTGATACAACTGGCATGGTTTTTGTCGGAGGGTGATTTTGGCAATTCTCCCGGTACTACCGTTGGCAGCCCGTGGAGTTCTTAGTTCGGTTCTGGGCGCGCGGAAATTCAGAAGAAGGTGGCGAGTTGACACTAGTATTTACGTGGTTCGGGCCGCCTGAGCATAATACCCTACTCCACGGTTGTGTTGCTGTTTTATTGAGTGTCTCAGCGCTAGAGTGTTAGAGACTTGAGTGTCTTGAGCGCCTGTGTACCTCCCTCCCATGTATCGCTCGGCCAGTCCTTTTATAGTATAAGGACTGACCGTTACACCATCATCCTGACCCGACATGTGGCCCTGGCGGTTACTGATGTCTAATACACGGTTAATGTACCTAATTTCTCTTAATAGCACAGTAACGTCCCTTAATGGTGGCGTCCCTGGTATTAAGGGTCATCCGATCGCGTGTCATTAAGATAGCATTAATGACACTTAATCGGGTCTTGAAGTCTTTAATTGTTCCTTGAAGGTCCGAGCCGTTGGAGGTCCACCAATCTGCCTGTTGAGGTTGAAGGTCTGGCGGTTGAACGCGTGGCAGCTCCGGAGCTTATTGTCTTGGACGAGTAGGTCCGGTGCTGTTGTACATGTGTCGGTACCAGACCTTCCCTCTGTCGGCGGTTAGGTCCGGGGGTGCCACACAAGTATCTAGTTCGGAGCTTTCCCATGTATGGAATGTTGCTCCGGTTTTATGATACACGTGGCGGCACTGGGACTAACCATAGAAGGGAGGCAGGTCCGGTTCCGTATGACACATGGGGCCTACGGAGGTCTTCAACTCAGAAAAGTGGAGTGCCTTTGTACTATTTGCAGTCCCAAAGGGTATCCGGTACGCAGGGTACCGACAGTGGCCCCCTGGGCCCACCTTTGGGAGAGGCTTTTTGGATTAAGTCATTTCGCCGGGGGTGGGTCCATTCTTCAATTTTTGAGACGTGTCTTCAAGGGTCTTTGGATGTGCCGTTCAGGTGGTGGTTCGCAGTTAAACTACCGCCGCGTGGTGCCTTCAGGATGCGGCAGGTGAGATCTGCGCGTGCGGATCTCACGCAAACGAAGGTCGCTGGTTCCCAATACGAAAACCGTATCGGTTCCGCGCACCCTGTCAGGCCACCGCCCTCGGGTTTCCCGCCTCTCATGATGACAACTATTCGCCTGGGGTAAGGACCTCGGCTTGATTGACTGGGTGGCCCCAGGCCCCCTTGTCATTGGCAGGGTAAAGTGTTTGAACTGTATCGACGGCTCCTCTGTAGTTTCCATTCAAGCGTTATGGGAGCTTACTTAAGAAGGAAAGTGCGCACCATTCGGGGATTCCTTACGCCTTCATTTGAACTTGCACTCGAATCCTCCAAACTTTTGCTTGCTTTTTCTCTCTCGCCCCGCCATGCTGCGATGGAGTTGGGTCTCCGCAAGAGCCGCCTCATGACCGACGGCAATTTGAAGAAGGTCCGGACCTACATGGGGTGGTCTAGTGACTCTTTCAACCACCTGGTGCGCGCCGTCAAGCTCCCGTTCAAGAAGGAGCGCGTCGGCGACATGGTGTACTTTTCCGCGTATGCCATGGTGGGACTGATCCCACCCTTCTCCACTTTTCTCTTAATGCTACTAGACTTCTATGGTCTGCAGTTGTACCACCTTGGCCCCCACTCAATTCTTCTTGTGTCCACATTCGTCCATTTCTGCGAGATGTGGGTGGGTATTCCCACCTGCGTCGAGCTCTTCCGTACCTTCTTCACCATCCACACTACCGGCAAGAGTGATGAGTATCTTGGCTTCTACTACTTTGTGAAGTGCAAGAAGTTCCCTTACAAGTACATGAGGTCGTTCCCTTCCAGCAAGTGGGACAACTGGAAGAAGGACTGGATTGTCATCACGGCAGAGGAGCACGAGAAGCTGGAACTGCCCAAAGGCCTTCCCAATGTCAACACTGAAGCATGGAGCAAAGTTCCGGTGTTGTCTGAGGCCTTCGACCCTGCTTTGACCAGGATCTGCCAATGTGTGAAAGGAGGAGTGACCCTTAGGCGGTCTTACGCACTTTCCTAGTCAACATGTGGGCTCTGCTGAAGAAGAGGGAGAAGCTCGCCCGGGCCCTCAACAGCGTGATGGACGATGACCGGATCAAGACCGGTTTGAAGTCTAGTTTGGAAGGCGCAGCTTTGGAGCTTCATCTCAAGAAGTTCAAGCACGACATCGACGTCGAGGGTGACGACTTGACTCCGCCGGCGGCTTTCCTCCCTCTGATTATGGAGGCGGAGTTCAGCAAGGAGCTCCGGCGGAAGATGCCGGTGCTTGACGACCTCGGTGAACTTGAGAGGCATCCGACCACCAAGCTGGTGATCCCAGGAGCTTCTGAGGGTGGCCCTGCTCTTGCTCCGAGACAGAGGGCTGAAGTCGTAGGGAAGGGCAAAGATTTGGCTGAGCCCTCCAGCCGAAAGAGGAAGTTGAAGCAATCTGACGGGAGGTCTGTCAGACCTTCTCCTTCCACAACGGCTCCTTCTCCACGGCGGGAAAGGTCTTCAACGGCAACACCAGCTCCTGCATCGGCGTCTCCATGAGATGCCAGCTCCTGCCATGTGACTCCGGTACCAGGGCCAACTAAGGGCTCTAGGTCCGAGGGTCCTTCTCAGTCGAGAGGGGCCTCAACCAAGACGTCGCTAATGGCGGCAGTGAGCTCCGAGAGCCTTCCGGAGCTACTACGCCAGTAACGACAAGGTCGGGCCCTTAGCGTCCGGTGAAGAGGTTCCGCGCTAGCTAGAGCGGAAGCCTTCCAAGGTAAATTTGATTTTTTACCTCAGTTGATTGTTTTTGTTGTAATCATATTTTGAGTTTCTTCGTCCTTCATCCACAGGGTACCCAAGAAAGGGGCTGAAGCTTCGGTTCCTGCGAGAGCAACTGATGATGTACAGGTGGAGGCTCCGACTCCAGTTCCAGGGCCGCCCCAGGTGGTGGCTGAGGTCGCGACAGCTCTGGCGCCAGCTGTTGTGGTCCTTGACCTCGAGTCATCTCCTGGAGCTCCCGTGGTAGCGCCGGACCACGGGAATGAATATGTACCAGCGGCCTCAGCTCTGGAGGTTGAAGCTCCAGTTTTGGATGCTGTGATGATAGACGCTCTGGCCCCAGAGCCGGAGGTAGTTATAGTTCCGTCCTTAGAGCTGGATGTTGTTGAAGCCCCGGCAGTGGAGCCAGTGTTTTATGAAGTTCCGGCGCCTGAGCCGTTTGTTGCAGAGGTGCCAGCGCTCGAACTGGTGGAGGTCGAAGCGCCGGCGCCTGGACCGGCAGTGAGGAGGCGCCAGCATCGGAGCCGGAAGTGGCCTCAGCTCTGGCTGAATCTTCAACGCCTGCTCCGGAGGTTGTGGTTCTGGAGGTACCCGCGCTTGAGCCAGGGTGCCCAGACGAAGCAATCGGTCCTTTGCCAGAGGGACCAGTTGCTGATGACTTGGCAGCGGGACCTTCGGAACCGACTCCGGGGGTAGGATCTTCCATTGCAGGACCTTCCTCGGCGGCGACCGAGGCTATACCGGAGGGCGGCCCTAGTGCCGCGGAAGCTCAGGGAACCGCTCTTGTATAGTGGGACCCGATTTTTGTTATGGAGAACCCGCTGGAGCCAGCGGAGAGGACCCCGGCAGGTCCGGAGCCAATCTCCTTGTTGTTATCCATCGAAAATGCCTACTCTGGCCTTCATCAGGTTCAGCTGGCCTTTTACCACTACAGCAAGGCCCTCGAGGAGGACCGCCAAACCCTTAGGAGGTGGCGCAACCGGCTCCAATTCGAGACCAAGCTGGCGCAAATAAGGCTGGCTGATGACAAAGAGTGGGTCAAAAGGGAGAAGGTTGGGATGGAGTACTGAGGCCAGCTGCTGGGCGAGAGGGAAAGCATGGTGCGATCCCTCGACAACCAGTCTCGGGCCATCCACGAACAGGTCGTTGCTACTAATGAAGCAGCGAACGATCTCCAGGAGAAGCTCAGTGCAATCCACGACAGCCTCGTCAAGCGCCAGGAGGCTCTTGAAGAACGGGAGAAAAATCTCGAAGATGAAGAGCAAAAACTCCTGGAGCTGCAGGATGACCTCGTGAAGAGGGAGGATGAGCTTGCTCAGAGGCTGGCTCTGGGTGACAAGAGCCTCGCAGAGCGCACCAAGAATTTGGATGAGCTCTACGAGAGCGAGGAGAAGAAGGCCTAGCAGCGGGGACATGACCTCGCCAAGAGGGAGAATGAGGTTGCTGCCAGGGAGAAGAAAGTCCGGGGCCAAGAGAGAGACCTAGTCGACCGCCAGAACAAGATCCACATCCGGGAAGAGGAACTTGCTAAACTCAAAAGGCAAGTTGCTAAAAAGATTCAGTAGCACGCCAAAGAGGTGGAGCGCCTTGCCCGGAAGGGTTTGGAGCTTGCGGCGACCAAGAGGTCCTTGGAGGAGGTGCGAGGCTCAAGGGCTGAGGAGTACCAACAAGTATGACTTCTTGGGCAAAGCCAATGATGCGCTGATTCCGCTGGGTTTTAGTCCCGTGCGCCCAGACGGTCCGGAGCCAGAGCTGGACCAGGCGTTGAAGGCATTGAGCTCGGCGGGCAGAAACTCAACAAGATGGGTGATGTCATTGCGGATCAGTTGGAGACTGAAGGAAAATCCCTTGCGTAGAATGTTGCAGAGTACATACTGACGTGCTACACAAGTCGGGATCCTCACTTCCCATTAGATCCGGTGCTTGAAGGTCCCATCGACGGAGAGGGAGATGCTGGCAAGGCCAGCGTGTCGGAGGTTGCCCAGAAGGTTGCCTCGTTCTTCCGTAGGATCTAGGACTTTCTCATTGTAGCTCCCACTTGTATCTTCTCTTCTTTTTCTCCAATATATGTGCACTCCTTGATTGTGTTTCTTGTCTTGTATGTTTATTGTGTGGATTAGACGAATTTGCGATAGAAAGTGCCGCGGAGGATCTACAACACCAAGAGTTTGAAGGCTTTGACCCTAATCAATAGCAAGAGCAAGGCAAGTGTCCTTGAAGCATATTGATCCTATTTTTAAATTAAATGTTTTGTTTCTAAACTGCATGCTTGTGTCAATTTGATGGGAATCCTATGGTAGGAAGTTTACTAGATTTGTTAAACCACCCTTGTTACCTAGAATATATGGTAGAGAGTCGGGAAGGGCTTTTTACCTTTTGCTTCGCTTAATCAACTGCGATGGGAAACATCTATACCACTCAATTTAATTATGCATGAATGAGATTATGGTTAACATGAACTGGTTAAATATGATATGGTAATGGGTGATCTAAGCAAGCCTGGTATGTGGATGGGTTGGACGTATGGTGGTTTGCTTGCTTTAGATCTAAGGACTGGTTCATGCGAGAATAAGCCAGGACTACAGTGCCACCACGAGGCCAAGTATGGGTGCGGCGTAGCTGATTAATTAGGGTTTTGCTAGTGCTATTTGGACCATTGTGGATGCTCGGGGAAGGGGTAGTCGGATTGGGTTTGTTGATGATTGGTGGGACTACCCTGGGATCTGAATGGCTCAAGAGGGGGCCCTTGGTTGAAGATGTGCTCTGTGGGAGACATCGCCACCGGTGAAACCTCAGTGTGCTCTAAATAGGCTAGTAATCCCTTTTTAAAGGCTATTTTGTGATCTCTTGGCCACACACTGACGGAAGTGTGAGATGGCATAATAGAGGTTCTAGTCATCAAAAGGTGATGAAATCACGAACACGTGGATAAAGCGGTACAAACTCTGCAGAGTGTGTCTAAAACTATCATGATAGCCATGCTCCCGGTTATGAGCGCCTGGACAACTTCCATGATTAGAGGGTACTCGGTATTGGGATGGTATTTGGGATGGTTATGGATTTATTTCTGGTTGAATATGGTTATTGGCAAATGGTGAAATCTGGAATTATTGATGAGGATGGTGAGTTATGGACTGGTATTATGATATTACTTATGATTATAATGGGTCTGATTCATATAAATATTATATATTGCTTTTCAAATGTTTTAATGTACTTTTTAGCACTCAACCATTATTATTGTCATCATTTGAATTAGCCACATGTCATACTTTCCACACTTGCTGAGTACGACATGTACTCACTCTTGCAATCCCCCTCCCCAATAGTTGCAGGTCAGGATTGGGAGTTTAATGGTGATAGTGCGGAGTTCTAGGCCATGTCTACCGTTAGCTTTGCTTGTGGTGTTGATTGGAGCTGCGCTATCCCTTATGCTTGGTTTGCTTAGTCTCTTAATTAGTTTATTTCCACTGCATTAGTTGAACTTGTCATAAATATTCATTAAAGGTTGTAACCGAGGATAATATGGTTTGTGTAATAAAATTTGGTTAATTAATTTTGTTCTATGGTAATTTTCTGTATATCCTTTTGTGATTGCACTCGTGTATGTGTGTTGAACATCCTGGGCACACATATGCGTTAGCTTGGTTCTTTTTTTTCGGAACCGGGCGTCACAGCGGCTTACTATTCCCGAAAGAAATCTCTGGGTCAACCGTAATTCTATATACAATCAAGTGCATTTTCTTATTTTCTCCAGGTCTGATCATTTTCTGGACTCACCATACTCAGGCGTGTCGGGGTGTAGGTAGAGTGGCGTACTTAGAGTGCTGGACCAGGCTAAGTCGATAGCATACTCCTTACCTAGATTGGCTTGGCATTCAGGCGAGTAGGCCATTCAACAATGTTAAGACCCGAAATAATTAACAAAGCAACTTGAATTATACATGAATTGTTCGATCTAAAGTTTCTTGAGAATTGCACAACTTTGTTATAGACAAGAAAGACAAAAATAAAAAATATTGAGCCTATACAAAATAAATGCATGTGGAGTCTATTTTCACATAATGATATCTTTCATTATAGGTCCGGGGCACAGGGGAAACAAGTACACTCTTAGGGTACAAAACCAGGCTAAGTGTGTTACATTTTTTGTTTGATCTAGGGTAACTAGCTACACTTTTAGTTCTGAGACTGTGTCAAGTGTTGCCTGAACCTTGTGGACCTTCTGGGAAAGGTCCGGCTGTTCTCCCGGAGGAGCTACCCGACTCTGTACAATGACGCTATAACATACATCATATGTAACTACAGACTCAGCTCCATGATGTTAAGTGTAGAACATACAGAGGTGGTCAATGTTCCAAGGATTAGAGAGCGGTGTCCCATCCTCGGTTGCCAAGTGAACGCATCCGGGACGGGATACTTTGATCACTCGAAAGGGTCCTTCCTAGCTGGGGGAATGTTTTTTTAACCCTTCTCGAGTTTGTATTCTCTGTAGCACCAGATCGCCTTCCTCGAGCTGTCGGTTATGCACATGCCTTTGGTGATAGCGGCGGAGCACTTGGCGGTATCGTGCATTTTGAACAGCTGCTCGGCACCTTCCATCTTCAACGAGGTCAAGGTCTTCACGCCGGAACCAGTCCTGCGTGGCTTCGTCGAATGTCCGGACCTGGAGTGACCCCAAGGTGATTTCCGGAGGAAGGACTGCTTCTGCTCCGTACACCAGGAAGAAGGGTGTCTCTCCAGTTGACCGGTTTGGAGTTGTCCTATTGGCCCACAGGGTGGGTGGAAGCTCTTCAATCCAGTTGGCTCCATGATTTTTCAGGTGCTCATATGTTCGTGTCTTGAGTCCTTTTAGGAATTCTGCATTTGCTCTCTCATCTTGGCCATTGCTTGCCGGGTGAGCTATGGAAGCGTAGCTGACTTGAATGCCGAGGTCTTCGAAATATCCCTGGAATGCAGAGCTTGTGAATTGGGTCCCATTGTCAGTTATGATCTTGTTTGGGACTCCAAATCTGCATACTATGGACTGCAAGAAGTTGATAGCTGATTGCTTGTTTATTATCACAACTGAAGTTGTTTTCGGCCACTTGGTGAACTTGTCGATGGAACCGTACAGGAACTTGTAACCTCCAACGGCTCTTGGGAAAGGTCCCAAGATATCCATCCCCCACACAGCGAATGGCCATGTAGGAGGTATCATTTGTGGGGGTTGAGCTTGTGTGTGAATTTTCTTCGCATGAAATTGGCATGCTTCGCATTTCTTCACTAGCTCGGTTGCATCCTGGAGTGCTGCAGGATAGTAAAAACCATGCCGGAAGGCTTTACTGACCAATGTGCAGGAAGACGCGTGGTTCCCACACTCGCCTCCATGGATTTCCGCGAGTTGCTCACGGTGTTATTCCCTTGTAATGCACCACATTAGGATGCCGTTGGCACCACACCGGTAGAGATCCCCTTCTACGAGTGTGTATCTTTTAGCCAATCTGACTATCCGGTCAACAGATACATTATCTTTAGGAAGGATGTTGTCCTTCAAGTAGCTGCGGATCTCTGAGATCCATGCATCGGGGCTAACTTGAGCATTTGAGTATTGCGTGCTGGGTTGCTCAGAGCTTCCTACAGCACCTACGCCCCTTGATGGACGCCATGGTAACAGGGCCATCCGGACCACCAGCTTTGAGGTGCTGGTCTCGCCCCCTTCGCTCAGTTCGGCAAGCTGAGCTGTTGGTCTTGACAATCTCCGGATGAAGGTTCTGTCGAGAGCTGTAGCTCCGGTTGAAGCTTTCGTCGAGAGTTCATCAGCTTCAGCGTTGTTGAGACGTGTGACATGGCAAAGATCCAGGACTTCGAAGTCCTTCTGAAGCTTTTGGACTTCAAGTAGAAATGCAGCTAATTGAGGGTTGTTGCAGCAACATTCACCTTTGACTTGTTTTATAATGAGCTGCGAATCACCCTTTACCAACAGATGCTTGACACCATATGATAATGCCACCTTAAGCCCATAGATTAATGCTTCATACTTTGCCATGTTGTTGGTCGCCTTGAAGTCAAGGTGAACCATGTATTTGACCTTCTCCCCAGTCAGAGCGAGGAGAAGGACTCCAACTCTGGCCCCCTACTTCTGCATGGAGCCGTCGAAGTAGAGAGTCCAGTGAGGCTCGATGAACACTGGAACCTTAGGTTCCGGCTTCTGCTCACTGGGGCCCCCAGGATTTGATGGAGAGGGGCTCCATTCCTCCAGGAAGTCCGCCAATGCTTGACTCTTGATCGCATGTCTTGGGGTGAATTCAAGATCGAACTAAGCCAATTCCACTGCCCACTTTGCAGTGTTCCCAGTAGAGTTGGGGTTATACAAGATTGCATGCAATGGATAAGAAGTTACCACTGAAATATTGTGAGCTTGGAAGTAGTGTTGAAGCTTCCTAGAGGCAATAAGAACTGCGTAGAGCAGCTTATGCACCTCCAGGTACCGAGTCTTGGAGTCATGGAGTACTTCACTAATGAAGTACACTGGGCGCTGGACTGTCTGGACCCTCCCGTAGGGGCCTGGAGCTTCCTCCTCATCAAACCGGACCCTCCCAGAGGGGCCCAGACCTTCTTCAAGGACCTCCAAGTTCATGCTAGAGGAACCCGAAACTTCTTCTGAAGTGACCCGGACCTTCTCGGAGGGGTTCGGATCTTCTTGTTCAGCAATAGTAACTCCTTCATTCGAAGTAGGTTGATCCTCTGGCGTCTCGCCTTGAGGATCCAAGTCTGGGGGCTGGGACCCAGACTCACCTTCAGGTAGTTCCGGACCCTCACGGAGGGGCCTGGATCCCTGAACTGGGGATGGTTCTGGCCTTTCCGCGACCAGGACCATGCTAACAACTTCTTCAGTTGCCAAAATGTAAAGCAGAAGTGGCTCACCAGGATTCAGAGCTACCAAAGTTGGTAGAGTGGTGAGGAGTTGCTTTAGCTCTTAGAAAGCCTTTTCTTCTTCTTCACACCATTGGAATGGTCTGAACTTCCTCAATAATTTGAAGAATGGTAGCTCCCGTTCTGCCATCCTTGAGATGAACCAGCTAAGGGCAGCTAGACATCCAGTCAGCTTCTGGACGTCCTTGATGCGGGCTGGTGGCCGCATGTCTTCAATAGCTTTAATCTTTGTCGGATTCGCTTCTATTCCTCGGTGGTTCACCAAGAATCCAAGAAGCTTTCCGGAGCTAAC
The DNA here is from genome assembly GCA_036927565.1 of Tuctoria greenei. Lineage (NCBI taxonomy): Eukaryota > Viridiplantae > Streptophyta > Magnoliopsida > Poales > Poaceae > Tuctoria > Tuctoria greenei. Next base: position 190,663,442 of record JAYESD010000003.1, on the reverse strand, counting down.
CTCAAAGACACACTTGTCCAGGTTCAACTTCGTGCGTGTGATTCGCAACTGGTCGAAGACAGCTTGCAAGGTGTCAAGGAATGACTCCTTGTTCTTGATCTTGACGACAATGTCATCGACATACACTTCCACTACATCTATGATGAGCTCTCCAAAAGTTTAGTACATAGCTCGCACAAACGTTGAAGCAGCGTTTTTGAGCCCGAATGGCATGGCTGTGTAACAATATAATCCATCTACTGTGATGAAGGAAGTATGCTCTTTGTCTTCCCTAGACATTCTGATTTGATGATACCCAGAATATGCGTCTAGGAAACACAGTAATTCACACCCGGAGGTGGAATCCACTATCTGATCTATTCTAGGTAGTGGGAATGGATCCTTTGGGCATGCCTTATTCAGTGTAGTATAGTCGATACACATCTGAAGCTTCCCGCCGGTCTTAGGTACAACGATTGGGTTTGCCAGCCATTTTGGGTGGAAGACTTCTCGAATGAATCTAGCTTCGAGCAACTACTTCACTTCTTGACGTATGAAGTTTTCGCTCTACTGATTGCTTCCAAGGCTTCTGATGTACAGGCCGAGCGTCAGGATAAATCTTCAGATTGTGCTCAATCACTTCCCTAGGGATCCCAAGCATTTGTGATGGTTGCCAGGAAAACACGTTGACATTAGCTCGGAGGAAAGTGATGAGCGCGAGTTCCTATTTATTGTTCATACCTCCAGATATACGGGTGGTCTGAGGAGCATCGGAACCAATTTGGACAACTTTGATGGAATGTCGGTGTCGCCGCTGGGTTGCACGCGAGGTGCGGAGGTTGAGCCTCGATGACGAATGCTCGGAGGCTTCGGAGCTTGCTCCTTTCCGGATTCTTCCTCCTGTGTTGTAGCAAGCACAAGGAGTTCTTCCAAAGCAGTAACGCTGGCGGTGCGATCTCCGCGGATCCGGAGAACGCCTGAGGGTGTTGGCATCTTCAACACCAAGTAGCCATAATGAGCAACGGCCATGAATTTGTACAAGGCTGGTCTGCACAAGATGGCATTGAATGGTAAGTTGATTTGCACCACGTAGTAGACCAACTTCTCGGTCCTGTAATTCTCCCGAGTCCTGAAGGTTACCGGGAGAGTAATGACACCGAGTAGAGTGATGGCCCCCAGACCTAATGCGGAGAAATGTCGGGAGGGGCGAAGATCCAAAGGTCGGAGATGAAGCTTGATGAAGGCTTCGAAGCTTATGAGGTTCAGCCCCGAACCTCCGTCCACCATCATGTGGTGGAGCTGGATGTTGTTGATGGTCGGAGATACCATCAGTGGAAGTTGACCAGCTCTGATCATGTTTTGAGGGCAGTCCGAAGCATCGAAAGTAATGGCAGTATCCATCCATTTCTGATGAGGCTCCGCCCTAGCAGTGGGAGCTACAGAGGCCATGTCCCGCCGCATTGTCTTGAGGACATGGGAGAGGTGATGTCCCACGACCCACCAAAGATGGTGTTCATGGTCTTTCGACACTCGTTGTCGGAGACGTCGGAGTCGTCATCGACGGAGGTGTAAACAGCCTTCAAGACCTTTGTGGGGTCCTGAAATCCTAACTCCTCTTCAGCCGGAGCTTCGTCGACTTTTTGTTTTCCTTCCCTTTGACAGAAAGGAGCTTCTTCCCGGCTCTTATTGTAGCGCTCGGTGAGGTTCTAGACCTCTCGACAGCCTTCCAGGTTGTGGCTGTTCGTCTTGTGTATGGGACACCACATCTTTGAGCTTCCACCGTCTTCAGACGACGGCCGAGGTTGTTTCTCGAGGCGTGGCCCCCAGCCACCCGAAGCAGCAGCAGCAGCGGCTCTAGGTGTGCCGGCCGACGGCTTTTTCTTGCCGTTGGACTTTTTCTTCTTCTTGCCACTCCCGGAGGTAGCGGCTTCACCCTTGGAGGACTTTTTGTTGTCCTCTGGAGGTGGTTGGGAGTGCATTTCATGGCCCTCCGCAGCTTTGGCACACTTGTCTGCCAAGCCGAAGGGTTCCGTGACGCTGGTGACTTCCTTGGTCGTCAGCTTCTCCAGCATCTTCTTGTCTGAACGCCCTGTTTGAATGCTACAATAACAGAAGCACTTGAGATAGAAGGAATGGTGTTTCATACCTGGGAGAATCTATGGATGAAAGATAGCAAGGACTCTCCCCCTTTTTGCTTGACAGCAAAAAGGTCCAGTTCTGTGCTTGGTCGGGTGTATGAGCTCCCAAAATTGGCAGTGAATTGTTGGCACAACTCTGCCCAACTGTTGATGGAGTCAGGCGGCAGGCTCATGAACCAAGACTTAGCGGTCCCCGTTAAAGCCATAGGGAAATAGTTGGCCATCACGGCCTCATTTCCCCCAGCCGCAAGGATAGCGGTGGAATAAATTTGGAGATATTTGGCGGGGTTAACAGTCCCATCAAATTTCTTCGGCAGGTGAGGCCGGAACTTCTGCGACCATCTGACCATGCGTAGGTGCATGGCCAAGGAAGAACAGCCTCCTCCTACTCTCTCAGGAGCAGGGCTGTCTCGAGCCCCTCGCCTCTCGCGAGCATGCTCGATGTGGACTCGGCCGTCCTGTTGACGGTAACGGCAATCGAGCTCCGCCCGGAGGTCATGAGTCAAAAGCCTCATTATCGTATGAGTACGTCGTGCCCCAGAAGGCAGCGACGTTGCCTGTTGAGATGCATCACGCCTCCTTTGTTGTGAGCCATGCAGACCGAGTCTACCCGACAAGGTCCGATGCTGCGATTGGGCCCGCCCCGAGGAGGGAGGACCTTGATTGCTGATGCGATCAGCTGCTGCTGCAACCAAATGATCCACATCAGCTCTCCACTGCTCCATTGCACCCTGGGATGCTCCTGGAGGCGGCGGATGTTGGAGAAGAGCAGGCGCAGCATGAAGTGCGTGTTCGGGGTTGTTGTTCACCGATGCAGTGACCGACGCGGACGCCCCATCTCGCTGTCCAGCTTGATTCACTGGTGCGGACGGTGGCGGTGGTTGCATGACTCCTACTAGAGCCACAACACCTGCTGGCTGCTGCATGTTGGAGGGGTTGCCTCCAGCAGGTTGCATAGCATGGTTGCTGTTGGACGATCCAGCAGTAGAATTCACAATATTTGAATCTCAAGTGCCCCTACCCGGCGCGCCAACTGTCGGAGGGTGATTCCGACAATTCTCCCGGTACTACCGTTGGCAGCCTGTGGAGTTCTTAGTTCAGTTGTGGGCACGGAGATTCAGAAGAAGGTGGCGAGTTGACACAAGTATTTACATAGTTCAGGCCGCCTGAGCGTAATACCCTATTCCACGGGTGTGTTGCTATTGTATTGAGCATCTCAGCGCTAGAGTGTCAGAGACTGGAGTGTCTTGAGCGCGTGTGGACCTCCCTCTCGTGTATCGCTCGGCCAGTCCTTTTATAGTACAAGGACTGGCCATTACACCATCAGCCCGGCCTGACATGTGGCCCTGACGGTTACTGATGTCTAATACATGGTTAATGTACTTAATTTCTCTTAATAGCACAGTAACGTCCCTTAATGGTGGCGTTACTGGTATTAAGGGTCATCCAATCGTGTGTCATTAAGATAGCATTAATGACACTTAATCGGTTCTTGAAGTCTTTAATTGTTCCTTAAAGGTCCAAGCCGTTGGAGGTCCACCAATCTGCCTGTTGAGGTTGAAGGTCCGACGGTTGGACGCGTGGCAGCTCCGAAGCTTACTGTCACGGACGAGTAGGTCCGGTGCTGTTGTACACGTGTTAGTATCAGAGCTTCCCTCTGTCGAGGGTTTGGTCCGGGGGTGCCACACATGTATCTAGTTTGGAGCTTTCCCATGTATGGAATGTAGCTCCAATTTTATGATACACGTGACGGCACTGGGACTAACCATAGAAGAGAGGCAGGTCCGGTTCCGTATGACAGTGGGGCCTTCGGAGGTCCTCAACTCAGACAGGTGGAGTTCCTTTGTGCTCTTTGCAGTCCCAAAGGGTATCTGGTACGCAGGGTACCAACAGTTTTCAAGAAACAATCAATTTTTTCAAGTATCTTTCGTAATGGAAGAATCTGGAATTTTTCCATCGTATTTGTTTGATGCACGTTACAAAGAATATATTTGACAGCATCATTGGGACCTTGCTTGACATGCCGAGGAAAACAAAAGACGAATTCAATTCACGTATGGACCTAGTAAATCTTGATATGAGACCAGAGCTTCACCTAGTAGAAAAGGCGAATCAGAAGCATTACCTTCCCCCAGCCAGCTACAACTTGACACTACAAGAGAAAAAGGCAATTTGCGAATGCTTGCATGGGATCAAAGTGCCCACGAGTTTCTCATCCAATATTCGCAAACTAGTCTCGATGAAAGACTTATCTTTATTCGGCTATAATTCTCACGACTGTCACATGATGATGACAATGTTCCTTGTCATTGCAATAAGGGTCATCAAACCTGAGCATATAAAAGTTGTCATCACACATTTGTGTTACTTCTTCAATGCAATATCGCAAAAGGTGATAGCACGTGAAGATTTAGACTATTTGAAAACGTAAATTGTCGAGACTATGTGCAAGCTTGAGATGTGTTTCCCACCATCCTTTTTTGATATGCAAGCACACCTAATCATACATCTTGTTGATCAGATAAAAGCATTGGGGCCACTATATTTACATCATATGTTTCCGTTGGAGGGATATTTAGGAGTATTAAAAGGTTATGTGCGGAATTGTGCTCACCCAGAGGGTTCAATTATAGAAAGATACACCACTAAATATGTGATTCAGGGTTGCGCTGATTACATCAAAGATGGAAAACCGATAGGTGTTCCTATACCAGTACATGAGGGTAGACTACGTGGGAGAGGAAAATTGGGTAAGAAAACTTTTATCATTCAAGGTTACAAAAATATACAACGTGCACATTTTGGTGTACTACAACAGCTCGCAATAGCTGAGTCATACATCGAGGAACACCAAATTGAGCTTCGAGAAAATAACCAAGACCATGTAGAGGATTGTATCATGAAAGAGCACAAAAGATGTTTCACTGAATTGTTAATGGACAAAATATACCATACGGAAAGAAATCCTTCCAATGGATGGGAAAATCCTTCCAAGGTATCGTCAGGCTTCAATTGAGGCTTCAACAATCCAAATGATGAGTCACGGGTGTTACTTGCATCTACAAGAGCTTGCTGTGAAGGGATTAGCTTGACAGAAGCTTATCAGCATCACAAGAGGTTCTTAATTAGTAAGCAGCCTGTGAAAACAATGAATGTGCCCAGGCGGTTCTTAAATAAAAACTGCTTCTGATGTTTGAACCAGTACATGCGGTTCTTAAACAATGACCGCCCGTGAAAATCATGTATTTACCCAGGCGGTGGTTAATTAAAAACAGTCTGTGAAGTTTGTCACAGTACAGGCGGATCTTAATTAATAGCCGCTTGAGAAAATAATGTATTTACCCAGGCGATTGTGTTTTAACATCCGCATGTGATGCTTAGTCATCACAGGCGGTTATTGTATCATTCGTTATCACAGTTGCATTTTTTACGGACCGCCTGTGTTTGAAAAATCGAGGCGCCTGTGAATATGCTTTTTGTAGTAGTGAAAAGTGGCATGACATAGTGAAGGTAGACTCCTTGATTTGTTTGAAGAGAAGTTCTTCCTCTTGTGAATCAAGGAGAGTGGCACGACATGGTGGAGTCTTCTAGTATTTTTAGGTGTTTTAAAATCACCAAGAATATCTCCCTTGAAATAAGATGGAAACACCTAAGGTCAAATTTCTTCTTTATTGGAGTTTCGAGTTCGGGAGAGGATTCTATAACCAAACCTCGGGATAGGCATGATATGGGATGAGATTTGAATATAGGGGATCCTCATGGCTTGATTGGACTCTTTCTTGGAGGGTTCCGTCTATCAAGATCGTATACATAAAAGATTCTCAGGCCATCATCTCGAGGTACAGGGTAGATTGTTTGTTTAATCCAATATGAAAATGTTGTAACAACATAGAGTCTGGGTTCAATAAATCTACTCTTGAAGCTATTTATAATAACAACCTAACTCAGGTTTCACTTATAGACACTTTCTCCATCTGCCAAAAGGTGAATATTTCTTCACGTAAGGAGGCAATATGCGATACAAGAAAGGTTGCAAGGCAAAGTGTATTCCACAATTCTTCCCTATTTCCATTTGTACTCCCAATGGTATGAGTGTACCATTACTTTATTTTCTCGTTTGAGAGGGAACGGAAAAAAATCCACTTGAGAGTCTTTGTGCCTTTGATTAGGAAGCATGAACACAAATGCTTAAATTCACATACATGGAGGTAAAGATTTTCACTATCCATTCCTAAGAAGAGTAGTTCCTGAATTGTGGCTAATTATCTAGGGTGGACTTCATAGATGGATGTATGAATTAGGTCCGCTGATGATGGTGGATCATAGAACTCACCCTTCAGAGAAGAAAAGTAGGTTGCTCCATATTGGTATTGGTAATGAGGAAATGAATAAAAGGAAAACAGGATGAACATGGTTCAAATACCTACCACAACCATTCCCCAAAAACAATGCAAAAAATGTTTGTCCATGGCTGGTATGTCACATATGAAAATCCACAAGTGCACGGTACCGCTGTAGCACTTCACCTCGGGAGTATTCCAAGGGTATCGAATCTTCTAACTAGTTCGTTCAAGGACACAATTTTTGTTAAGTAGTCACATTGTAGTGAGGATTTCCTAAGAGAAGAATTCCTAATCCAAGTCAAACTATACGGTAGATGCTTGTCTTGGGAACGAACTTAACCCTGGTCTGCCAGGTAACTCTCACTAGACTACATCATAGTCGAACATGGAGTCTTACAATAGATGGATAGGACAGTCATCACCTACCACCTACCTCTAAACCAATGGATTATGAGATAATCAAAGGCAACATCTAGGCCTATCGAACAAGCAACTGAAGGGAATAACTTGATTTAATTAAGAGACTAAACATTAATGGAAATCACGAATACCTACTTTAAAAGGAAGTATCCATCAAAGTTTGATATACACAATCCCTATCCTCACCCGAGCCTCCTCCTCGCCCTCACTTTCCCCCTATCTTATAAGCGTTGGGCAACACTATGCCTTTGCAAATCACTAAACTCAAAATTGTGGTCTCTCTCTGTCTCTTTGTGTGTGTGTGTGTGTGTCTATGAGACCACCCCCCTTATTTATACCCTCCAAAGAGTGTTTTCGCGCTAGAATTCATGCGAGCAACAGTTGCCACCACCTTCGGAGAACCACAAGGCATCGACATGTGGTGGTTAACCGAGTTTGGTAGCAAGACTACTCTAAGCGACCTGGGGGGTTGGCCAACCCTCCAGTGGCCCCTCTCACACTTAAACTTTGTTGCGACACTGTCTCGTGGGCTCTCATCACGGATATGGGTGATTTTGGTCCATTTTACTTGATTACTCCCCCCTGTGGGTCATGAATCCACGTGCTCGCACCTGATTTGTTAGAAAATGTATTTCTTGGATTCACCATGCAAATTCCTTCAATTATGGGTGAAAGTCACCTGCATACATAATTACATTAACACCCATGAAATTCGTTAGTAAATAATTTCTACAACTATATTGGTTACTCTATTCATGTCTTTTATGTAGTGAATTGATTGTCAAATTTAGCTCTTAAGAATTATCAACAGTGGCCACTAAGGTTAACGATGGTGTGGCCACTAGCGGTAGGGTCGATCAACAGGGAGGCATCCTGGGCGATGGAGGCTAGCGGGGGAGGTTGCGCAGTCGCCCACAAGGGGGGGGGGGGGAGCTGAGAATGGGGGTCAATGATGGGGCGGCACCAGGGCTGACCAGAAATAATTGATTTGGGCAGTGACTGGCGGGGAAGATGATGCGATCGTCTACGGCGTCACCTTCCTTGCTCGAGCGATCATCCGTTAGGGAACCTTTTGTTTTGGCAAGCGGTGTTGTTAATCCACTAACTTTTTGTCCTTAAATTTTGACTTGAAGGATATTGGTGAAGCTTACTACATGTTAGAGATTGAGATTCACTAAGGCATAAGTAAGAGATATTAGGATTATCGTAAAAGACACACTTCAACAATATTCTAAATCAATAAAATATGCATGTGTATAAAGCATCACCTTCTCTAGCAGTCAAGGATCATAGGTTTAGGAATCTTGAATTTCACAAAGATCAATAAGAGTTGATCAAATAAAATCAGTTTTAAATGCTTCTGTTGTTGGAAGCTTAATGTATGCTAAAACGAACGCTCACCTCAACTTAGTTTAATTCACCTCAACTTAGTTTAATTCACCAGAAGGTTTTAGATATGTAAGTCCAATACAGATATAAATTACGGAAAAAGAGTTAAGAATGTTTCACATTTTTTCTTGCAAAAAAGTTAAAGACCTCATGCCAAGTTAGATAGCAACATATGTCCTTGAGATAATGGGCTACTAAGATCAAATTTCTACGAGACGTATAGGAAATTACAAATCAGTTAATAATGCTCACAGTTGGAGCTTTATGGTTTAAAATCTCCAAACAAATGGTCAATGTATCATTAGCGATGCATACCGGATTTATAAAATGTTATTAGATCGCTGAGTATACACTAAAAAATAATAATTAATACTCGGATTAAAATTGGCACACGATATTGAAAACCACTTACGTTATACTATTCTTTACTGCCCTGGACGGCCGCCGCAGGAGGCCTAGACCTACTCCGCACGCCGCGACCTCGGGAGCATCTACACGGTGCTCTTCAATGGCGTCCTCATTCTCGAGGAGTGAAGGTGTGCGCTTCCATCTCTCCTCCCCTTGAGTCTCTTTGATCCGACTTGATTTGTACGAAACACTTAGATCCCGTTAGATCTAGGCCATTAGGGTCGTTAAGACTTTTTAACAAGATCATGTCTGCGTCATCAATAAACATGTACAGAAATGGTTTTTTCCTTCTATGTAATTAAAATGGTGTTTTTCGAAGAGAGATCATGTCCTCAACATGATTGAAAGGTTGCTCCGGCATGTAACTTCAATGTTCAGGTTCTTATAGACCGGCATTTCGCTCCCTTATGTCTGATGCGATCATAGGTGCCAAATATTGGTACGACACCGTTCAAAAAAATGTCGAACGATTCTACAAACACTGCAGTTGCTTGGGCAATTGTTCTAGTTCGGGGTAATTGTACAGTTGAACAAAGAATTGGAGGAAGCCTTTGTCGGTAGACCTGTAGACGGATCCAACAGAGCTGGCCCTCAATCATTTCTCAGCTTACAACTCAGATCCATGTTGTCAAGTGGAACTATGCATATGATACGGTTGACCACTGATCGGATATGACCTGAACGGGATAAACCTTGACCGGCAAAGGGTTCGAAACTAGTAAACAGAACGAATCAAAAACAATTGAAAGTCCACGCGACAGAAGCTAAGTTGCGTTGATGCCGAAGACATGATTGCGCACGTTTGCTAGCTGCCTAGTGTTCCCGAAAATTCGGCAGGGAATTAACATTATTGTTCGTGCGTGAACCACGTACCGACGACTGAACATGCTAATTATGGCCTAAAAGCAAAAAAACGTCATCAAGAATGAGTTTTGTGATTGGTCGTCCGTAATCACGTTCTCGCATGGCTCGGCAGTATATATACCGGCCTAGTTTCCTCAGAGATCTCACACGCAGCCCAGCACTAAAGGGATCCTCATCATTTGCAACGGCTAAAGTCGTCACAAATAAGCTTAATATCATCACAAATAGGATATCTGCGACAATTTTCGTTATTTGCAACGATTTTCGGCCGTCACCCGTTTTTTGTCGCAATTTAACTAATTTGCAACTGCCGCCGTCGCAATTAAGCTAATTTGCGACCGTATTTCGTAGCCTTCGCAAATAAGAGCTCGGGCCCGACAGGTTTGTCAGGGACGACCATCGCAATTAAAGGCCCTATTTGCGACGGCCGACCATGGCCGTTGCAATTTTTTGAGGTTAATATGCGACGGCCAAGCCGGCTGTCGCAAATAATAGAGGTCTTCTTTGCAACGGTACTGCATAAAAGTTGTTGTATAAATAAGTTTTTTATTTAAAAAACAGAAAATACTAGCCGGCTCAATGACCAGAAACACAGAAACAAACATATACAACACATTATCACAGAATAGCATAACAACATCATCCATACAACACATGTAGAACAAAGTGCTCGCATGACAACACAAAGTCAAAAAACGAACAAGAGGGCTACACGTACGCTACCACCTCTACTGCCTCTGGAGACACGAACGCTGTTGCAACGCGTCAGTCCAGGCGTTGGCATCGAGGGAGACGGAGTTTTAGCCTCCGTCGCCGATTTCTGCAATACATAGAAGTTGTTTGACATATTGATTAGTCTGAAACTACCTTTTCGACTACAATTGATTAAACAAGCTAGAATTGATCATATTGAGCTTACTTTAGATAATTGGAGTTAGATTTGGCCATGTTTGATTAGTTAAGACTAAAAAAGACTAGACTAGATAAGCTTGGTAAGATTTGCCTATGTTTAAAAAATTAAGACTAAGTAAGAACATTTTTTATTACTTGAAAAGTCGGAGAAGCCGTGTGCACCGGTAGCGGTGGTTGCAGTTGTGGTGGCGGCGGTGGCGGCGGCAGTGGAGGTAGCTCGAGCTGCAACCTGTTGACTCCCTGAGCTTCAAATACTGTCTGTCATTGCAAATATTACAGAATATTACATATTATTAAGAATGCAATGAATTTAAATTACTTTAAATTACCGTCATCGCCTGCCTTTGCGCCTTCATCGCCTCCCGCATCTGATCATTAAAGGCTTGCTGGTAGTAGATGGTGGCCTCCATCGCCACCCTCTGCTCCTCAATCTCCTCCCTCTGCACCTCCTGCTGCTCGTGGCTCTCCTCAAATTGACGGGCGAGAGTCTCCACCTGCGAGACAAGGCGACTCGGGCCAGCTAAGGAAGCCTGTGTGGAGCTGCCTCTCAAAGGTCGCGCCGCCCTCGAGTCAACAAATCCATCGAATATGACGAGCCTACAAAAAAGAATCAGTAATATGGAATTGAAACATCTTTAATTGAAAATGATAAAATGAATTACCAACTCAACTTTTGTGGGCTTTGCCGCCTCCGCTTGCATACGCGGCCTAGGGATCGATTGATTCATTTTCCCAATCGAAACCTGGGTCGTGTATCTTCAGATCCTCCTCCCCGTACCTAGCCTGAAAAACAAGAAAACAGTGCAAGTTCAACAATCCATATAGTTAGAATTAATTTGAATGATTTGTAAACTTACCAGCCGCTCGGCTGCGGCCTGACTACACCCTCAGGGTGAGAAGGGTCCCTGTGACCTCTCTTCCAGACCTGAGCAGGGGTCGGTGGCACCCTCATCTCGCGCTCCTGTCAATATGTGTTAGTACGAACAATATATTATGAATATATAAGCATAAGTTAGACACACTTACCATGCATTTAGCTAAATGCAAGTGGTTATCTTGGCCGTTGTTGTGCTTCCTGTCGACCCCTCTGCTACTCCGAGCCCTGTTGGACTTAGCAATGAACGCATCGCTATCCGAGTAGCTACAAAGAGCCTGATATGCATCGGACCGACCCTGCAACCAGCTCATATGTGGCCCTACACATATTTATAAGATGCTAAAATACCGTTAACAAGATTATCAGAAATAATATTTTCTACAGCTAACGTACCAGTGCATACTCCTCCTCTGTCAAGTGCCTCTCACTCTCCCGCCGGAAGTGTCCCACGTCGTGCTGGTTTTCCTTCAAGTACTCGTTAATCACTTGAGTACCAGCGTTCGACAAAGCGTGTTGAACAATCTTCCCAGCATTGAAGTGAAACACTCTCCTCACGGGCCTTCAAGTACTCGTTAATCACTTGAGTACGAGCGTTTGACAAAGCGTGTCGAACTGTCTTCCCAGCATTGAAGTGAAACACTCTCCTCGCATGCTGAAGCATGCGAGGGTCGTCCGTGTCCTATAAAATATACCTTTCCTATAATAAATAATATATTGAAGAGATGTTCATTAATAATTAAAAGAGTTCAAGAGTTGAAACTTAGAAATTATATTTAACGTACTTACCATAAAATCGGTTCATACGGCCTCCTGAACGTTGTGGTGTTCCTTGTGAGGGCCGCGAGCGTAGTCCTCACACAAAGTAGCGGGCACCCCGTCGATGACCACGGGATAGTGCATGCGCACTAAGGACCTGAGGACACCGTTCATAGGTCTGTGGTGTCTATCACTGATGAAAGACGCATGTGCCAAGCACTGCAAGATATTTATTGATTCATTACTTAAGTAACCAAATGGAACCAGAATTGAACACTACAATTTTATTACCTATCTCAAACCAGCCAAATCACGATCTTCTATGAAGGGACCGAAGGAGGATCGATAAAGTGAGTCAGCCTTGTCTGCCGCTTCTGCTCGAGCACCACGTCTGGTGACCCAGAAGGCTCGTCACTAGCCATGCTAGAGGGTTGAGCAACTGAGGGCTCACCAGCCAAGGGCTGGCTAGCCAAATGGGTGGCCAGGCTCAACTGGACCCCTAGCCTTTGAGTCAGACGGTGAGGACTGCAACATCAGATGATTCATAAGTAAGTTTAATTAGAAATTGGATTTAAGAATTTGTCAAAGACTAGTGAAATTTACCTCTGTGCGCTGTTGTGACGACCTAGAGCTGGTCAGAATGTAATCCATCAGCTGAGAGCATCTGCTCCTAGTCGATGAGGCACCAGCAAAAGCGTCCTCAGCACTAGCGAGTAACCCCCTCGTCCCCGCCATCTTGTTACCCTTCTTTGATGACATCATGTTTTAAGATATACAAAATTCATGTTATAAAATATGCAAATAAGATATGCAAATTCATGTTAAAAAATATGCAAATAAGATATACAAAACTAATGTTACTATCATGAAGAAAACATTACTTGTAATCACTTTCAAAATTCATCAATATCATTATCATGTGCCCTACTCCTTAAACCAGCCCAACGATCTTCCATCGTGACATGTTGCTATTTTTGTTCTCGCATATTGTCGGTACCCTGGAAACCGTACACCCCTTGAGGATACTAAGATATCAAAGAAAAGTCACCCACTTGATTTGAAGACCTTCGGAGGCCCACATGTCAGATGTAACAGGACCCGCTTCTCCAACATGGTTAATCCCAGGGTCGCCATGTGTACTATCACCGGAGCTACCGCCTACAAGGGGGAAGCTCCGGGCCATGTACCGAAATGGCACCTCCGGACTTAACCCCAGACCGAGAGAAGCTCCGGACCTGACACGTGTCAGGTAGCTCCGGAGCTTCCTGTTTCCCACAGTATGCTCCGGAGCTGCCACGTATCCACCCGTCGGAGCTTCAGCCTCTAACCTCCGGAAGACTTCATAACGGCTCCGGATCTTCAAAGGGGAATCAAGGACTTCAAGACCCGATTAAGTGTAATTAATACCATATTAATGACACACGGTCGGATGACCTTTATCACCAGTAACGGTGCTGTCAAAGCCCATTACCCGGTCATTAAGGGCAATTAAACCTGCTGAATGAATATCAAATACTAGTAACCGCCGGGGCCACATGTCGGGCCAGGCTAACTTGTAACGGCCTGCCCTTGTACTATAAAAGGACAGGCCGACTACGGACGGGGAAAAAGTCAACATACGCGCCATAGACGCTCAACACAAGCTCATGCAACTAATACAACACCAACACACCCGTGGAGTAGGGTATTACGCTCAGGCGGCCCGAACCACGTAAACTCCTGTGTCTCCTGCATCATTTACTATTCACCTTCTCGAATCTCCACGCTCCCACACCGAACATCAAACTCCTCTAACACTTCAGTAGAGTCGGGAGATCTGTCGGTTCCAAACCACCGACAGTTGGCGCGCCAGGAAGGGTCGCCTGAGGTTTTGAGAATGGTGAACTCAGCTGCTGGATCATCCAACGGTCAACCTGCTGCTCAGGCTGTTGGGGGCAATCCCTCCAACATGCATCCACCAGCAGGAGCCTCAGCACCAGCAGGAGTCACACTCCCACCACCACCGCCTTCACCAGCAAATCAAGCTAGGCAACGCGATGGTGCGCCGGCGTCAATCACTGTGTTGGCAAATCATGACAACCCGAAACACGAACTCCATGCAACGCGTGCTCTTCTCCAACGCCCACCACCTCCGGATGCATCTCGGGATGCACTGGAGCAGTGGAGGGCCGATGTGGAGCATTTGGTTGCAGCAGCAGCCGAACGCCTCAGCAACCAGGGTCCTCCTCCTTAGGGACGAGCCCCGTCGCAGCGGCGGACTTTGTCTAGTAGACTTGGTCCGCACGTTTCTAACAGCAGGAGACGTGCTGCGTCACAACAAGTGACGTCGTTGCCCTCCGGGGCACGACACACTCATAAGGTATCCAGGTTTTCGACTCATGACCTCCGGGCGGAGCTTGATCGCCGATACCGCCAGCAGGACGGCCGAGTCCATATTGAGCGTGCCCGTGAAAGACAGAAAGCTCAGGACCTTTCCGCTCCTGAAGGAGTGGGAGGAGGCTGTTCAGCCCTGGCCATGCATCTGCGTATGGTCAGGTGGCCACAGAAGTTCCGGCCTCACCTGCCGAAAAAATTCAACGGGACTGTCAATCCCGCCGAATTTCTTTAGATCTACTCCACTGCAATCTTGGCAGCTGGAGAAAACGAGGTTGTGATGGCCAATTATTTTCCAGTGGCCTTAACAGGGACCACCAGGTCCTGGATTATGAGCCTTCCACCCAACTCTATCAACAGTTGGGAGGAGCTGTGCTGGCAGTTCACCGCCAACTTTGGGAGTTCATACACCCGACCAGGCACAGAACTGGACCTTTTTGCAGTCGTGCAAAAAGGGGGAGAATCCCTGCGATCATTCATACAGAGGTTCTCTCAGGTACGAAATACTATCCCTTCTATCTCTAGCGCCTCTGTCATTGTGGCATTCAGACAGGGTGTACGAGACAAGAAGATGTTGGAGAAACTGGCGATCAAGGAGATCACGAGTGTCACGGAACTCTTCAGCTTGGCTGACAAATGTGCCAGAGCTGCGGAGGGCCGTGAGATGCACTCTAAACCAACCTCGGAGGGCCACAAAAAATCCTCCAAAGAAGAAGCCGCTACCTCCGGAGGTGGCAAAAAGAAAAAGAAGACCAACGGCAAGAAGAAGCCGTCGGCCGGCACATCCAACATTGCAGCTGCTGCAACTCCGGGTGGCCGGGGGCCACACCCCGAGAAGCGACCTCGACCATCTTCTGAAGACGGTGGCAATCCCAAAGTGTGGTGTCCCATTCACAAAACGGGCAGCCACAATTTGGAAGACTGCCGGGAGGTCCAAAACCATGCCGAGCGCTACAACAAGCGCCGGGAAGAATCTCCTTTCCGACAGAGGGAAGGAAAGCAAAAAGTCGACGAAGCTCCGACTGAAGAGGAGTTAGGATTTCAGGATCCCAAAAAGGTCCTGAAGGCTGTTTACACCTCCGTCGATGATGATTCTGACGTCTCTGATAACGAGCGTCGGAAGACCATGAACACCATTTTTGGTGGATCATGGGACATCACCTCCCGCTGCGTCATCAAGACTATGCGTCGGGATATGGCCGCTGTAGCTCCTACAGTCAGGCCGGAACCTCATCGAAAGTGGATGGACACAGCCATCACTTTTGATGCTTCGGACTGCCCTCGGAGCATGGTTGGAGCAGGACAGCTACCTTTGATGGTATCTCCTACCATCAACAACATCCAGCTCCACCACGTCATGGTCTGGGGGCCATTACCCCACTCGGAGCTATTACTCTCCCCGTTACCTTCAGGACACGGGAGAAGTACAACACTGAGAAGTTGGTCTTCGACGTCGCTCAGATCAACTTACCCTTCAATGCCATCTTGGGTAGGCCTGCCCTGTACAAATTCATGGCAGCTGCCCATTATGGCTATCTGGTGTTGAAGATGCCAACGCCAGTAGGCGTTCTCCGGATCCGCGAAGATCGTACTGCCGGAGTAACTGCTCTGGAAGAACTCCATGCACTCACCACGACGCAAGAGGAGGATTCTAGGCAGGAGCAAGCTCCAAAACCCCCAAGCATTCGTCAACGAGGCTCGACTTCTGCACCTCGTGTGCAGCCAAGCGGCGACACCGACATTCCTGTCAAAGTCGTCCAAATTGGTTCCGATGCCGCTCAGACCACCCGTATATTGGGGGGATTGAACGACAAATAGGAACTCGCGCTCATCACTTTCCTCCGGGCTAACATCGACGTGTTTGCTTGGCAACCGTCACAAATGCCTGGGATCCCTAGGGAAGTTATTGAGCACAATCTGAAGATCTACCCCGACACCCGGCCTGTGCATCAGAAGCCTCGGAAGCAATCCGTAGAGCGACAAAACTTCATCCGACAATAAGTGAAGAAGTTACTCGAAGCCGGATTCATCCAAGAAGTCTTCGATCCAAAATGGCTGGCAAATCCAGTTGTTGTGCCCAAGGCCGGCGGGAAGCTTCGGATGTGCATCGACTACACCACACTAAATAAGGCATGTCCGAAAGATCCATTCCCACTACCTAGAATAGATCAGATAGTGGATTCCACCTCCGGTGTGAATTACTGTGTTTTCTAGACGCATATTTCGGGTATCATCAAATCCGGATGTCTAGGGAAGATGAAGAGCATACCTCATTCATCACAGTAGATGGATTGTACTGTTATACAGCTATGCCCTTTGGTCTCAAGAATGCAGCTTCAACTTTTGTACCAGCTATGTACAAAACTTTTGAAGAACTCATTAGAGACATAGTGGAAGTGTACGTCGATGACATCGTGGTCAAGGTCAAGGACAAGGAGTCACTCCTTGACACCTTGCAGGCTGTCTTCGACAAGCTGCGGGCCACCCGCACAAAGCTAAACCCAGACAAGTGTGTCTTCGGGGTTAGCTCCGGAAAACTTCTCGGTTTCCTGGTAAGTCACCAGGGTATAGAAGCTAATCCGGCGAAGATTAAAGCCATTGAAGACATGCGGCCACCAACCCGCATCAAAGACGTCCAAAAGTTGACTGGATGTCCAGCAGCCCTCAGCCGGTTCATTTCAAGACTGGCGGAACGGGCACTCTCCTTCTTCAAACTATTGAGGAAGTCCGGACCATTTCAATGGTCCGAAGAAGCAGAGAAGGCATTCCAGGAACTGAAACAGTTCCTCGCCACCCTACCGATTCTGGTAGCTCCGAACCCTGGTGAGCCTTTGTTGCTTTACATTTCAGCAACTGACGAAGTCGTCAGTATGGTTCTGGTTGCGGAGAGACCAGAGCTACCTCATACTCAAGAATCCAGACCCCTTCAGGAGGGTCCGGAGGTACCTGAAAGCAAGTCTGGGTCCCAGCTCCCAGACTCAAATCCACAAGAAGTTACTTCAGGAGACCCAGACCCCTCCGGTAGGGTCCAGGTCGCTTCTGAAGAAGCCCCGGGTTCCTCCAGTCAGGACCCGGAGGTTCCCGAAGAAAATCCGGATTCCTCCGAGAGGATTCGGGTTAGTGAAGAGGAAGCTCCGGACCCCTCCGGGAAGGTCCGGACCATTCAGCGCCCAGTGTACTTCATTAGTGAAGTACTACATGATGCCAAGACTCGATACCTAGAGGTGCATAAGCTGCTCTATGCAGTTCTTATTGCCTCCAGGAAGCTTCGCTATTACTTCCAAGCTCACAAAGTCTCAGTGGTGACCTCTTACCCACTTCGAGCAATTTTGCATAATTCCAATTCAACTGGGAATATTGCAAAGTGGGTAGCAGAATTGGCCGAATTTGATCTTGAATTTATTTCAAGGCAAGCAGTTAAGAGTCAAGCATTGGCGGATTTTGTGGCAGAATGGACTCCCTCTCCATCAAATCCAGGGGCCCCAATGAGCAGAAGGTGGAGCATCAAGCTCCAGCCTTCACCGAGCCTCACGGGACCCTCTACTTTGATGGCTCCATGCAGAAGCAGGGGGACGGAGCTGGAATCCTTCTCCTTGCACCGACCGGGGAGAAGGTGAAATACATGGTACACTTTGACTTCAAGGCGACCAACAACATGGCAGAGTACGAAGCACTCATCTACGGACTAAAGGTGGCACTATCATATGGTGTCAAGCAACTGCTGGTCAAGGGAGATTCGAAGCTCATCATTGAGCAGGTGAAGGGTGAATGTTCCTGTAATAATCTCCAGCTAGCTGCTTACCTCCTTGAAGTCCAGAGGCTTCAGAAGGACTTTGAAGTCCTAGATCTCCACCATGTTCAGCGTGCCCACAACGCTGAAGCTGACGAACTCTCGACGAAAGCGTCAACCGGAGCTCCGGCTCCTGATGGAACTTTTGTCTGGAGGTTGTTCAAACCCACAGCTCAGCCTGCCGAACTGAGCGAAGGAGGCGAGATTAGCATCCCGAAGCTGACGGTCCCGATGGCCCTGTTACCATGGCAGCCATCAAGGGTCGTAGGTGCTGCCGGAAGCTCCGAGCAACCCAGCACGCAAGACTCAAATGCTCAAGTTAGTTCCGATGCATGGATCTCGGAGATCCGGAACTACTTGAAAGACAACATCCTTCCTGACGATGATGTATCCGCTAACCGGGTAGTCAGATTGGCTAAAAGATACACGTTGGTAGAAGGGGATCTCTACCGGCGCGGTGCCAAAGGCATCCTAATGCGGTGCATCACAAGGGAAGAAGGATGTGAGCTCCTCGCAGAAATCCATGGAGGCGAGTGTGGGAACCACGCGTCTTCCCGCACGCTGGTCGGTAAAGCCTTTCGGCATGACTTCTACTGGCCTACAGCACTCCAGGATGCAACTGAGCTGGTGAAAAAATGCAAAGCATGTCAATTTCATGCAAAGCAAATTCACACACCGGCTCAGCCCCTACAAATGATACCTCCTACATGGCCTTTCGCTGTGTGGGGGATGGACATCTTGGGACCTTTCCCAAGAGCTGTCGGAGGTTACAAGTTCCTGTACGTCGCCATTGATAAGTTCACTAAGTGGCCGGAAGCAACTCCAGTTGTGACAATCAACAAGCAATCTGCTATCAACTTTTTGCAATCCATTGTATGCAGATTTGGAGTCCGAAACAAAATCATCACTGATAATGGGACCCAATTCACAAGCTCTGCATTTCAAGGATATTGCGAAGACCTCGGCATTCAAGTTTGCTACGCCTCTGTAGCTCACCCAGCTAGCAATGGCCAAGCCGAGAGAGCAAATGCTGAAATCCTTAAAGGACTCAAGATGCACACCTATGAGCGCTTGAAAAAGCATGGAGCCAACTGGATCGAAGAGCTTCCGCCCACTTTATGGGCCAACAGGACATCTCCAAACCGGTCAACTGGAGAGACACTCTTCTTTCTGGTGTACGGAGCTGAAGCAATCCTTCCTCCGGAAATCACCTTGGGTTCACTCCGGGTCCGGACCTTCGACGAAGCCGCGCAGGACCAGCTCCGGCGCGAAGACCTAGACCTCCTTGAGGAGGGAAGGTGCCAAGCAGCTGTTCGGAATGCCCGATATCGCCAAGCCCTTCAGCGCTATCATCAGCGGCATGTACACAACCGACAGCTCGAGGAAGGCGACCTGGTGCTACGGAGAATACAATCCAGAGAAGGGTTAAACAAACTCTCCCTCGGCTGGGAGGGACCCTTCCGAGTGATTAAAGTATCCCGTCCCGGAAGCATTCGCTTGGCTACCGAGGATGGGACACCTCTCCCAAATCCTTGGAACATCAAGCACCTTCGTAAGTTCTACACTTAATACCACGGAGGTGAGTCTTGAGTAACTTGAGATGTATGTTATAGAGTCATTGTACAGAGTCGGGTAGTTCCTCCGGGAGAGCAGCTGGACCTCTCCCGAAAGGTCCGCAAAGTTCATGCAACACTTGTCACAGTCTCCGGACTAAAAGTGTGGCTAACTACCCTGGGTCAAACGAGAAATGAAACACGCTTAGCCTGGTTCCGTACCCTAAGAGTGTACTTGTTTCCCCTGTACCCCGGACCTATAATGAAAGACATCTTCATGTGAAACAGACTCCACGTGCATTTATTTTGTACAGGCTCAACCTTTTTTATTTTTCTCTTTCTTGTCTATAACGAAGACGTGCTGTTCTTAAGAAATTTTAGTTCGACCGGTTTATATACAATACGAGTTGTATTGTCAATTCTTTTGGATTCAAATATTGTTCCTGGCCAACTCGCCTGAAAGCCGCCAAGCCAATCTAGGGCCAGAGTGTGCTATCGACTTAGCCTGGTCAAGCACCCTAAGTACGCCACTATACCTACACCCCGGCAGGCCGAAGTAAGGCGAGTCCAAATACAATTGAATCCGGAAGAAAAGGCAATGTATTTGATTGTGTCTAGAATCACATTTGACCTAAAACTTTCTTGAGAATTGTAAGCCGTGATGAAGTTATAGACAAGAAACAAATTTTACTTTTTTTCTTGACTTCAGTGTGCAGGAAAAATAAAATACACGTTGATGGAGAAAAGCCGGAGCTAACAAAGCTCCGACTCCCCTAGGTGGTTTGTAATCGATGTTACGCATCGAAAACAAGCATCACCGGACTAATCAAGCTCCGGTAAAGCTAGGGGGGTCAGCCGTCGACGCTGAATAAAAGATGGTGAGAAGACCCCACAAACGGAGTCTGCTGCCAACAAACTAAGTGCTGGCGAAGGTCACTGCCGGAGGTACTAGGCTCCGACACCCCGGAGGACTAACTATCGATGCCCTACGCGTTGATAGAGACTATTGCCGGAGCTACTAAGCTCCAGCGATAGACAATGCCGGAGCTTCTAAGCTCCGACAACCTCAGGGGGCCTTCACTATCGAAGACTTCGAACCTAAATCCTACAAGTTCGGAGCAAATGAGTCTTCAACAAAACGCAACATCCTCTTGGTACATGTTCACAATCAAATTGTGTACATCTACCAGAGGGCCAAGTGAAGACAAAAGCGTTGAAGACAAAAAGTGAAATTCACAAAAATTTGGGGATTTCATTCATCTGGAGACAAGGAATTACATCTGGGGACAAGGGATTACAAAATTGAGGAAGAAGAAGAGAAAATACAAGTGAGAACTATAGAGATGGTCCTAGACCCTATGGAAGAATTGGGCGACCTTCTGGGCAACCTCCGATACGTTGGCTCGGGTAGCTTCGCCTTCTCCTTCCACGGGACCTTCAAGCACCGGGTCCAGAGGAAATTGGGAGTTCTGGCTGGTGTAGCACGTCAGCACATATTCTGCGACGTTCTTCGCCAGGGATTGCCCCTCAACCTCCAATTGGTCCGCGATGACATCGCCCACCTTGGAGAGCTTGCTACCTACTGCGCTCAACGCCTGCAGCGCTAGGTCCGGCTCCGACTCCGGATCATCCGGGCGCACGGGGCTGAAACCCATTGGTGTCAGCGCGTCGTTGGCCTTGCCCAGGAACTCCCAAATCTGTAGGGAGTCCGCAGTCCTCAAGCCCTTCATTTCTTCTAGGGATCTCCTGGCCGCCATCAGTTCGGAATTCTCACGGGCGAGGCGCTCAACTTCTTTGGCGTTCTGCTGAATCTTCTCAGCAACCCGCTTTTCGAGTTTCCCGAGCTCCTCCTCCCGGAGGTGGATCTTGTTCCGGTGGTCGACGAAGTCCTTCTCTCTACCCCTCACTTTCTTCTCCCTGGCAGTAAGGGCACACTCTTGCTCGTAGAGTTCCTGCCCTCGCACCCAGGCCTTCTCTTCTTCCTCTTGGCAGCGCTCTTCCAATTTCTTGGCGCGCTCCTCGAGACCCTTGTCAGCCAGAGCCACCTTCTCGGCGAGCTCCTCCTCCCTCCTCAGGACGTCATCTCGCAGCTCTAGGAGTCTCTGCTCTTCATCCTCGAGCCGTTTCTCCCTCTCCTCAAGTGCCTCCCGGCGCTTGATGAGTGTAGTGTTAATGGCCTCAAGCCTTTCGTGGCGTTCATCGGCCGCACTATTGGCTGCTTTGGCTTGATCGTAGATCTCCCAGGATTGAGCGTCGAGGGTGCGAGTCAAACTCTCCCTGTCATCCAGCAACTTGCCCTAGTACTCCAGGCGGATCTTCTCCAGCTTGATCCACTCTTTGTCATCCGCTAGCCTCGATTGCGCCAGCTTGGTCTCGAAGTAGAGCCGGTTACGCCACCGCCTAAGGGTTTGGCGCTCCTCCTCAAGAGCCTCGCTGTCGTGGAAGAAGGCCAGTTGGACTTGACACAGACTGGAACATGCGTTGTCAATAGACAATGACAACAGGATAGGTTCCGGACCTGCTGGGATCTCCTCCGCTGGTTCCAACGGGTTTTCAGATACAAAAATTGGGTCCCACTCCACAAGAGTGGTCCCCTGAGTCTCCATGGCACTAGGGCCGTTCTCCGGGATGGCCTCAGTCGCCATCGAGGAAGGCCCCGCCACCAGGTCTTCGGTCACCCCCTCGGGCAGGGGGCCAGCGACTTCGCTTGGGCACTCCGGCTCGGCCGTGAGTACCTCCGACGTCATCACTTCCGGAGCAGGGGTCACTTCTGTCTCCGGCCTTGGTACCTCCTCCTATGGGGGCCCGAGCTCCGTCACCTCCTCAACAACCAGCTCGAGAGCTGGAAGATCTTCAACCTCGACCGGCCCTGCGGCCGGAGCTTCAACAATGACCGGCTCTGCGACCGGTGCTTCAGAGGTAGCCGACCCAACTGCCAGAACTTACTCAGCTTCCAACGCGCGCGCCGGGACTCCAATCACCTCCGGCTCGACCGCCGGAGCTTCGACACTTTCAGGCTCCAGGGCCGGAATCACAGCTTCTTCCGGCTCAACGGCCGGAACTTCCGTCATTTCAGCACCAGAACCCGGAGCTTCAACCTCCGGGGCAGGTGCCGCTGGCGCATCTTCTCTCCCATGGTCCGGCACTACCACGGGAGCCTCTGGACATGGGTCAAGGTCTATGACCACGACAGCCGGCGTCGGAGCTGTCGCAGCTTCAGCCACCACTTGGGGCAGCACTGGGGCCTGAGCAGAAGCTTCTGCCCTCACAGCTTCAGTTGTTGTGGCTGAGGGTGGAGCCTCACTCCTCTTCTTGGGAACGCTGCAAATGATGGACGAGGAAACTTAAAAAAGCAATCACTACAGCACAACAATTGTCCAAGGTAAAGATTAAAAATTACCTTGGGAGGCTTCCGCACCAGCTTGCACGGAATCTTTTTCCCGGGCGTTCCGGGCTGGTCATAGCCAGCGTGGAAGCTCCGGAAGGCCCCCCGGAACTCGTCGCGGCCACGGGTGTTTCCCGGGTCGAGGCCCCCCTCGATCGGGAAGAACCCCCGGACCTAGAGGCCTCCACCGGCCCAGGTGCTGGAGTCGTGTGCCCGGAGCTAACACCCCGGGAGGACCCCACTGCGGGAACAGTCTCTCCCCGGAGGACCCCACTACGGGAACAGTCGCCGCGGTTGTGGAAGACCTTCCCCTCCGGGGAGAAGGAGCCGATGCAGAAGTAGCGGGCCTGACGGACCTTCCGTCAGCATACTGCAGCTTCCTCTTCCAGCTCACGGGTTCATCCGCCAGCTCCTTGCCCTTGCCGACGACCTCCTCCCTCGGCTTCGTAGCTGGGTCGGAGCCACCTTCAGACACTCCAGGGATCACTACCCTGGTAGTTGATCTTCTCTCGACGACACCAAGGTCATCAAGCATGGGCATCTTCCGCCAGAGCTCCCTACTGAACTCAACTTCCACGTTCAGATGAAGAAAAGCCGATGGCGAAGTCAAGTCATCACCCTCGACGTCGATGTCGTGCTGGAACTTCTTGAGGTGGAACTCCAAGGTTTTCCCCACCATGTTGGACTTCAACCCAGTCTCGACCCCGTCATCGTCCATCACGCAGTTGAGGCCCCAAGCGTGTTTCTCCCTCTTCTTCAGCGGTGCCCACGTGTTGACCAGGAAGTTACAAAACAACGCTTGAGGGGTTAATCCCCCCTCCACGCACCGGCGAATCCTGGTCAGAACAGAGTCGAAGGCGTCTGCCAGCACCGGAGCTTCACTCCAGATCGTCGTGTCAATGTTGGGGAGGCCTTCGGGCAGCTCCAGCCTCTCGTGCTCCTCCACCCGGATGACTATCCGGTCCTTCTTCCAGTCATCCCACTTCCCAGAGGGGAACGATCGGAGGTACTTGAATGGGCACTTCTTGCGCTTCACGAAGTAGTAGAAGCCAAGGTACTCATTGCTCCTACCAGTGGTGTGGACGGTGAAAAAGGTCCGGAAGAGTTCGATGCAGGGGGGATGCCCACCCACATCTCACAGAAGTGGACGAAGATAGACACGAGGAGAATGGAGTGAGGGCCAAGGTGGTATAGCTGCAAACCATAAAAGTCCAGTAGCATCAAGAAAAAAGGAAGAAAAAGGTGGGATTGACCCCACCATGGCGTACGAGGAGAAGTACACCATTTCGCCGGAGTGCTCCTTCTCGAACGGGAGCTCTCCACCGGCGCGGACCGAGCGGTTGAAGAAGTCCGAGGACCACCCCATGAGGGCCCGCACCTTCTTCAGGTCGCCGTCGGTCTTCAAGCGACTCTCGCGGAGACCCAACTCCATCGCGGCACGACTAGGCAAGAGAAGAAAAGCGAAGCACAAGTTGGGAGTTTGAGCGCAAGATTAGATGGGAGGCGTGAAGAACTCCCGACGGTGCGTGCTTTCCTTCTTAAGTAAACCCTCGCAATGCTTGGATGGAAACCGCAAGGAAGTCGAAGAAACCATTCAAAAACTCCACCCAGCCGATGATAAGGGGGCCCGGGACCACCCTGACGATCAAGTCGAGGTTCTTACCCAGGCGAACGGTTGTCATCAAGAGGCGGGAAACCCGAAGGCGGCGACCTGACAAGGCACGCGGAACCGATACGGTTTTCGTATCGGGAACCGACGACCTTCAATTGCGTGAGATCCGCACGCCAAAGATCTCATCTGCCGCACGCAGGACACGCCACGTGGCGAGGATTTAACTCCAAACCCTCGCCAACGACACCTCTGAAGACCTTTGAAGACTCAGTTCAAAAGTTGCGAGGACGGACCCACCTCCGGCGGAATGACTTCACCCTAGTGGTCTTCTCCGGAGGTAGGTCCAGGGGGCCACTGTCGGTACCCTGGAAACCGTACACCCCTTGAGGATACTAAGATATCAAAGAAAAGTCACCCACTTGATTTGAATACCTTCGGAAGCCCACATGTCAGATGTAACCGGACCCGCTTCTCCAACATGGTTAATCCCAGGGTCGCCACGTGTACTATCAAACTGGAGCTACCGCCTACAAGGGGGACGCTCCGAGCCATGTACCGAAATGGCACCTCCGGACTTAACCCCAGACCGAGAGAAGCTCCGGACCTGACACGTGTCAGGTAGCTCCGGAGCTTCCTGTTTCCCACAGTATGCTCCGGAGCTGCCACGTGTCCACCCGTCGGAGCTTCAGCCTCTAACCTCCGGAAGACTTCATAACAGCTCCGTATCTTCAAAGGGGAATCAAGGACTTCAAGACCCGATTAAGTGTCATTAATACCATATTAATGACACACGGTCGGATGATCTTAATCACCAGTAACGGTGCTGTCAAAACCCATTACCCGGTCATTAAGGGCAATTAAACCTGCTGAATGAATATCCAATACTAGTAACCGCCGGGGCCACATGTCGGGCCAGGCTAACTTGTAACGGCCTGCCCTTGTACTATAAAAGGACAGGCCGACTACGAACAGGGAAAAAGGCAACATACGCGCCATAGACGCTCAACACAAGCTCATACAGCTAATACAACACCAACACACCCGTGGAGTAGGGTATTACGCTCAGGCGGCCCGAACCACGTAAACTCCTGTGTCTCCTGCATCATTTACTATTCACCTTCTCGAATCTCCGCGCGCCCACACCGAACATCAAACTCCTCTAACACTTCAGTAGTGTCGGGAGATCTGCAGGTTCCAAACCACCGACACATATCATCTATCTCTACATCTTCAACATATCCAACTAATTTATTGAGTCCTCTACGAGGCTCGACGATAAAAGCGTCTGACAACTCTTCTTCTTGGTAAACTTCTTCAACCTCTTCACTATCATGGTAACCATCATCTCTAGGAGTATATAACCGCTCACGAGGATTCAACTTATTTACCACCCACCAAGCATTGAGCTTTGTGCATGGATAAGGTAGATAATACATTTGCTCCACTTGTGTGGAAAGAAAAATGTATCGTAACCTCGTAATTGGTCCATGTGTTTGACTTCCACCATTCCGAATTGGTTTTGTCAAGTTTCATGATTCTTATCAAACCAATAACAGTGAAAGAAGACAACTTGAAGTCTCTTATTTTTGGTAAAAGTAAATTCAATGATTTTGTTAATGATTCCATAATAATTGGTTTCATGCCCTTGAGAGTCAGTTGCCCTTGTCATAACACCGGAATTTGATGTTGTCGCGAGAGGACAAAAAGCTTCAAAATGAGTTGTAAGGAATTTGTAGCCATTTACATCATATTGACCATAGCTTTTAACTTTCACCAATCATAAGATTGCTGCCGCAAATCTTGATAGACGTCGTGAGTCATGCACTGTCCAAAATGATCGTAAGTTATAAAAATACTTATTTAATAATTATAAGTTATAATATAAAGAAGACAAGGGAGTATTACATAATCTCAGAACAAGATAGGGAATTCGACCCTCCATTTAATCCATCGCTCGCATCCAATCTAATTGTTTGGTCGTAGGTTGATGCCTATGTGGCCAATGTTGCCTGTGGAACTCGCTGAACGTGAGAAAAACACTTTTTTAGAATACATGTGTAGCAAAATATGTTGATTAGCATAAATGTAGGACAAACACTTACTCAAAATATTTGTCCATGTCATCTGTATTTTCGTACATGTAGAGTAAAGCAGTCGTCCTGTCACGTTCAGGTAGGTCGTAGGTCGTGTAGCTTCCAACGGTAGTGCCTCTCTTTCGAAAAATAGAGAGGTCGCAACAAGGGGGTGCTTCTTCAACATTGTATCGCATCGTCCAAGTATTGACATTGTGTTCTTCTGCAAAGATAGACACTTGAAAAGTCTACTACTTCCTTAAGAGTACCTGCATCAGTGATGCACCCTTCTACTGAAAGTCACCTAGAGGGGGGTGAATAGGCAATATGACCTAAAATTGCTTAATCGAACGAGATTAAAACTCTGAGGCCGGACTAGTCTGGTCAAGGCCGGACTAGTCCGCTCAGTACATAGGGGAAACCCAAAAACTTTATTTCTACAAGTTATTTGCGGATTTTAGTTTGACGTAAGATAGATGCAATGTCTAGCAACCTAATACCACTTAGATTAACAAGTGAGAGCAATTCGGTTGCAAGATTTCAATGAAGAAAATATGAAGACCAATATGAACCCTAAAAGCAATTCTAGTGAATAGCGGAAAGTAAAACAAGTGAGACATGATTTATCCCATGGTGCAGCTTCACAAAGAAGCCTACATCCATGTTGAGAAGTAAACAAAAGGATCGTATCTCACTTTACCCTAATCTCACCAAGCCACCACAAAAGGTCGGCTTAATTTCCACTAATTACAAGGGTACTCACCATGTTCTTGGGGCTTCTCACAAGTCGAGTCTCCCACAAATGATTTATAGCAAGGAGAACACTAAGCTCAACACCGACAAGCCACAAAATGCGACACCAAGTGCAAGAGATCAAACCGAGAGCCAAAGCAAGACGATCTTACTTCTCTCCCCTTCCCAAACCCTAATCTCCTCAAGATTTGGTTCTAGAGGGCAAGTAGGTAGAGTAGAAGGCTTAGGATGGCTCAAGGAAACTTGTGACGGCACTAGGGTTCCAGTATTTCCAAATGGGGGCCGAGGGTTCTCTTTTTATAGGGGTACCGAAATCTAACCATTGCTGCATTGAATGTGCGGACTAGTCCAGCTAAGACCCCACACTAGTCTGGCCTACTGAATCCACACTACATCACACTCCGCATAGGGTGACGAATCCTCTAACGTTTAAATTTAAAACGGTCATGGCACAACGGACTAGTCCCGTCAACAACGGACTAATTCGAACTCAAACAGAATGTCTTGGTCCGCCTAAAAACAGACAAGTTTTGAAATATCAGACTAGTCCGGCCACTGGGGCGGACAAGTCTGGACAACATAACTTAGCCTTAGAAACCCGTCCTCACTCAATACCATGGACTAGTCCGCCTCACAACAGACAACTACAAAGTACAACAGAAACCTTTAGGTCGGCCAAAAATGGACTACTCTTGGAAGTACGGACTAGTCCGACCTCTATGGCGGGCAAGTCCAGCCTCCCAGGACTTTGCTTTGAAAACTCTCACCAAGTTTAAAACGGACTAGTCCGTCACGAAACAAACAAGTTCAAACTCACACAGAAACCTTTAGTTCGGTCAAAAACAGACTACTCTGGGCAACCCGAACTAGTCCGACCCTAAGACCCGCACAAGTCCGGTCTCCTAGAATTCTCTCAATCAAGGCTTCTCACTTAGGTTTTCTCTCAACCACGATTTTGATCCTTATTCTATGATCTTAATGCACTTGATACACACACCCTCACACACAGAAGGCTAGTCTAAACTCAACACATAAGAAACCCTAATTTCCATGCTCGAGTCTTCAACACCATTTTAATCTTTTTATTTTTAAGGGATTTTATTTCATTTCAATCATCACACTTGTGCTTAAGATCAACTGAGCTCATTAGTCTCTTAATTTGTCATCATCAATCATCCAAAACCCACGGAGATGCCTAGATGCACTTTCAATCTCC
This sequence comes from Tuctoria greenei, assembly GCA_036927565.1. Classification (NCBI taxonomy): domain Eukaryota; kingdom Viridiplantae; phylum Streptophyta; class Magnoliopsida; order Poales; family Poaceae; genus Tuctoria; species Tuctoria greenei. The sequence goes on along the minus strand of JAYESD010000003.1, from coordinate 190,634,602 downwards.
CCCTGTTTGGTGATTGATTACAACACATTAAGCTTCAACAAAAATAATATAAATTGGTTTTCATAACAAGTGTGTGTATGAGTAACTCCCCCATATGCATCATGAATGAAGGATTTGAGAGAGTTATGATGCATACACATGTTATGGTGGGGTGCCTAAGTGATGTGTCCATGAATTGTGATAAGGCAATAAACATGAATGCGAAATAGTCAATATTAAGCATCAAAACAAACATCATAATGTGCATTCAACTCTTAACACAAGTCAAGTCTTACACAAATTGAAATGCGAGAGTTTAAAAACATATTACAAGTCCATAGGATCAACAAGGGAGACAACAACTCTAAAAAGAAGTACCCCCTTCAAATTTCTCCCCCTTTGGCATCAAAACACCAAAAAGTAAAAGAGGAAGGAAGTCCTACAATCTACTCATCGTCGTGGTCGTCTTGCCGGTCACTGTCGCTCTCAGTAGCCTCTGGATCTTCAATGTCTTCATTTACATCTTCATCGTTGGAGGTGGCAGCCTTGGAGGTTCCATCTTTATTAAAATGAGCGAGTTCATCGACAGTGAACTCGGGAAAAGGAGTCAACTCTCAATCACTCTCCTTAGCAGGAGATATGGGAACATTGAGATTGTCGTACATCGCCTTGAAGTATTTCTCTTGATGAAGCTCCATGCGACGAGTCCGAACTTCCACCTTCCAGCAAGAGGCTAAAAGTGCCTTGAAGCACTTGAAGAAGCCACTTTTGAACTGTTATGGAGGAGGAGGAGGTGGAGAAGCCACGGGACAAGAGGAGGAGGCAGGAGGATTGACATTCTTCCTTCTTGGTGCAATAGACTTGGGAGGAGGAAGTTGAGGATGAAGCCTCCGATGAGTAACATCCTTCTTGAACTTCAGTTCGGATACCTTCTAAATTAGATACATGATATATGGTGCATAGCCACACGAGCGGTTGGGGGCGTGTGAGATGTTGAAGATGTCATCAAAAATATACTCCACAACGTTGAATCGGATATCCCCATCAATGATCACCATTAAGTGCCTCAAATTTACTTGAATGATCCCTGCATCGCCATCCTTGAGGGCTATACTCTTCCTTAGAACACGGTTTAGCACACTATAGAAAGGCTTGATGTTTTTATGTGCCCGCATCATAAATTGTATAGCTTGGATAAATGTAATCCAGATCATCCCTATACACAACCTTGAGATTTGAAATGGTGATATTGTTGTGAATATGATCCTCCAAGCCAAGAATTTGGGCAAACTCCCAATATGTAACTGATTATTTCTCACCATTAGTGAGCCAAGTGATCCTCCGATCTCCTTGTCTATGGAAGTAGACTGTGGTGTAGAACTGCACAATAACTTCAATGTTCCAATCATATCTGAATGCCAATCCACGGCGCTCTACGGCCTCAATCACCGCATTGAATGCAGCGTGATTTTTCTCCGCCATGTAATCCCAATCGGTCCAATAAGCATGGGTCACTAGAGTTTGCTTGGTCATATAGACTGTCCAATAGTAATCACAATGGAAGTCACACCAAAACCAAGGGTTGGTGGTGCGCTTTTCATATTTATAGCAGTCTTCCATCCTCAATATCTTAACCTTCTATGCCCCTTTACCTCTGAATAAATTGGCTTCAACAGTAACTTGTCAATTTTGATTCCTAGCAGGTGAGGACAACCTTAAAGGGCCAATGGGTTGTGAGGACCCTTTTTTACCCTTTTATTTTATGGTGACCCCAACTTGCGCCTTGCTCGCGACCTTCTTAACAACTGTTGTTCTCTTCTTTGGCGATTTGTTCGCTGGTGCCTTGCCTTTGTCCTTTGCACCTCTAGCCGCTTGAGTTCTTGTTTTCTCACCCATGGTCACAATCCTCTTCTTCCTTGGGGCTTGTTCAGCTGCAACTGAGCTATGAGCCTCCTGTTTCTGTTTCTTGGCCTTCCTTGCCTAAGTCCTCGACTCGAGGAGAGCTAAAGAAAGCTCTCGCTCCTCACGAGCACGGCGATAGGTTTCTTGCCTCGTCGCCTCGTGCACGGGAGTCATCATGGTTCGGTATCGTCTCTGAGAAGAGATACACAAGAGAGTATATGAGTTCAAGGAAGTGGAATACTGCGTTAGAATTCATAGAAACGATCAAGGTAAGGGTTTTCACTATGAACCCTAGACTTGTCCGCCCAAGGGCTGGACTAGTCCGCACGAGCCAGACTTGTCCGCCTTTTGGCCAGACTAGTCCGATGGACACAGTAAGAACCCTAATCTTGATGATTTTTATAAAAACTATGAATCGGGGCACAGTATTCCTAATGATTTTTATAAAAACTATGAATCGGGGCACAGTATTCCTAGGCTAGGATCACAATGGCATATAGAACAACTTTTGTGAAGAGGTTTCTATCAAAAGAATTAAAATATTTCAATTTTGAAGGATTTAGGGTTAGGTCAAGAATACCTCATCAAATCTTCAAGTTGACAAAATGTGGATGAAGAATCGTCCGAGGACGCCGGGGAAGAGTTCCTACACACATTGGGGCTTGAATCCACAGATCAGAATCTGTTTTTGGTGGATGGAATCAAAAATTGCCAATTTAGGGGTGAGTTTTTTGTGTTTTTAGGGAGAGAGTGTGAGTGGAAGAGTGAAGACTCAGGGAGCCCCCTGGGGAGGTTAAGTCCCCAGAGGCCGAACTAGTCCGGTTGAAGACCCGAACTTGTCCACCCAACGGACTCGGTCCGGACAGCTGGACCCCAGACTTGATTTGATTCTTTGCAAACATGGCCAGTAAACAATCAACAACCAAACTATGAACATAATTCACAAGGATTCAATAATTTCAAATAGTTTTGTCGAAAATTGAGGTGGATGAGTTTTTCGCAAGCATGCATGAATTTTGAATAAAATACAAGTAATGATCAGATGTGCAAGATTCAAGCCACATTTTGAGAATATAAAATATTAAGCTCACTCCGAAGTTTACAAAATCTTTTCTCATCTCAGGTCTTGGTGAAGATATCGTCCAATTGTCTTTCGGTTCTCACCTAGGAAATCACTATGTCTCTTTTGATGGAGTGATCTCTCAAGAATTGATGGCGGATGTCAATGTGCTTGGTCCTTGAGTGTTCAACTGGATTGTGAGCCATTTGTATGGCCCTCTCATTGTCACATAGGAGAGGGATATGGTGCAAGTTTATGCTATAGTCCCTAAGAGTTTGTTGCATCAAAAGAAGTTGTGCACAACAACTTCCAGCTACAACATACTCCGCTTCAGCTGTGGAGAGAGCAATGGAATTTTGTTTCTTTGAGGACTAAGACACTAGGGACCTACCCAAGAATTGGCAAGTCCCAGAGGTACTCTTTCTATCAACATTGCACCCCGCATAATCCGCATTGGAATATCTAATGAGATTAAACTTGGAGCCCTTGGGGTACCAAAGTCCTAGGCTTGGTGTGTGAATCAAATATCCAATAATTTTATTTACGGCGGTCACATAACACACCTTAGGAGCACCTTGGAATTGAGCACACATACACACACCTAGCATTCTATCAGGCCTAGATGCACATAAGTAAAGCAATAAACCAATCATGGAACAATATACCTTTTGGGCCACACTTGAACCATCGTCATTAAGGTCGAGGTGCCCATTACTTCTCATTGGAGTATTGATGGGTTTTGCTTTGTCCATATCAAATTCTTGAGTATGTCTTGCGTGTACTTTGTTTAACTTATGAATGTGCCTTCCTTGAGTTGCTTCACTTGAAATTCTAGGAAGAACTTCAACCCTCTCATCATGGGCATTTCAAACCTTTCGATCATGATCTTAGAAACTCATCACAAAAAGTTTTGTTAGTAGAACCAAATATAATGTCATCGACATATATTTGGCAAATAAACAAATCATCATTGAAATGCTTGGTGAATAGAGTATAATCGGCCTTCCCAATTTTGAAACCATTTTGAGTTAGAAAGTCTCTAAGGCACTCATAACAAGCCCTAGGAGCTTGTTTGAGGCCATAGAGAGCCTTACGCAATTTGTAGACATGGTTTGGGAAGTCTTGATCTTCAAAGCCAGAGGATTGCATCACATACACCTTTTATTTGATTGGACCATAAAGAAATGCACTCTTGACGTCCATTTCATATAGCTTAAAATCATGGTGAGTAGCAAAGGCAAGCAATATGGGAATTGATTCAAACCTAGCTACAGGAGCAAATGTTTCATCGAAATCCAAACCTTTGACTTGTGAGTACCCTTTGGACACAAGTCGTGCTTTGTTCCTTGTAACCACCCCGTGCTCATCTTGTTTGTTGCAGAACACCCATTTGGTGCCTACAACATTTGCATTTAGCCTTTTCACGGGCGCCCATACTTGATTTCTTTCGAAATGTTGAGCTCTTCTTGCATGGCCATCACCCAATCCGGATCTCGTAGTGCTTCTTTAACCTTGTGAGGCTCCAAATAACAAACAAAATAGTAATGTTCACAAAAATTTGCAACACGAGATTGAGTAGATACCCTCTTGGAAATGTCTCCAAGGATGTTGTCAATGTGTAACACCCTCATTTTCATCGATCATGCATTGCATACATTCTCATACATGTTTAGCATTAAGTAACCCAAAAGGAATAAGTTTAAAATAAATTATAATCACGCAAGCAGATAAAAACCTGTTGTAGTACGAACTTGTCCAAATTTGGACCCCGGACTAGTCCGTCTAACTCTCTGTTGTTCTCCCTGGGTAGGGCAAACTTGTTCGATTTTGCTCTCTGTTGTCTTTCCGAACTTTTTGTTAATGCTACGGACTAGTCTGAGAATGTTTCTGATGTTTTCCTAAGTCATAGCCCGGACTTGTCCGTCCTAGCACCAGACTTGTCCGTTCAACTCTCTAGAACTTCGATTGGCTTGCGAGCGGACTTGTCTGGCTTGATACCAGACTTATCCATTCAACTTTTTGACTTCCAACAGACTAGTCCGGCCCCCTAGCGGACTTGTCTGGTGTGCCCGACTCGGATTCAATCTTTTCCTCCACGACTTGATATTGGGTATTTACCTTAATTTGCCCAAGAACGTCGTGCCCAACCCCTGTGTAACCCGTGTGGGACCCATACACGGCCTCCACCGCCTTAAACTTGAATTCCACCAAAACCCTACCTATCTACCTCTATATAAACACCTCAATATCCACCCCTTCAGCACTTTGACACAATTGAAGAAACCCCAAACCCAAGTTTTTGAGAGCTGCCGGCAATAAGAGTTCACCACAACCAGGGGAAAGGAAGGAGGAAGGAGAAGGATCCAGCTAGATCGATCTTCGTCAACTCATCAACATCATCGTCAATTCTCCACCAATTCTCCATCTTCTTTAGATCTAGACACCAAGATCTCGAGTTTCGTCGAATTCTCGACCCTTGAGTTGTTGAATTCATGGTAATTACCTCATATCATCTTTCTAATTCAATCTTGGTTCCATAATTCAACTCAAACTATGCTCTAGTTCGAAATTCGCCAAAAACCCTAGCCGAACGGACTTGTTTGGCCCCAGTTCGGACTAGTCCGGTCGGCTTTCTTGTCCAGGGCGAACTAGTTCGGTCCCCAGTACGAACTTGTCCGACCACCTGAATCTGAAGTTGCTGAATTAATTCCAATCTTATCTAAATTGATTCAACTCCTATTCAAATGCGTTAAACTCCATTAGAACTAGTTAGTAAACATTACTAACAACTTATTAACAAATTTTACCTCATAATTGCATTATTCATGCATATCATGGTATATTGAGTAATATATGAGCATTTATTAATTGTAATGTCTGTTTTGTATGTCTATTGCGCGGAATAGAAGGTATTGCTCTAGAAGGTGCCATTGAAGACCTACAGCATCAGAATAACGAAGCTTTTGACCCTAACCAGTCTGAGGACCAAGGAAAGTGTCCTTGAACATTTTGATCCCGTTTTTAAATGTTTTGTTTGAAAAACTGCATGCTTGTGTCAAATTGATGGGGAACCCATGATAGGAGTTTACTATTATTGTTTCACCATCCTAGTCTCTAGGAATGTAGTGTAGAGAGTCGGGAAGGGCTTTTTACCTTTTTGCTTCGCTCTAATTAGTTGGGATGGAAAAAACAACCAAATGACTTAATTATGAACTAATGGATGATGAGCATTGATGAACATGTATAATTGGTAACATGGGACTTGGGAGATCTAAGCAAGCATGGATTATGGACTGGGTTGGATGTTATGGTGGTCTGCTTGCCTTAGATCTAAGGATCGGTACATGCGAGAATATATCGGGACAACAGTGCCACCACAAGGCCAAGTATGGGTGCGGCGCGTAGATGAATAACTAGGTGTGCTGCTGGTATTGTACGGACCATCGGATAGTGCGGAGAATGCGAGTCAAGGAGGGCTACCCTGGGAACCGCATGGCACATCAGGGGGCCCGTGGGTGGGAGATTGGAGATTCAAGCCTGCCGGTGAAACCTTAGTGGGTCCGTACATGCTAGTAGTCCCTTTTGAAAGGCTATTTTGTGATCTTTTGGCCACACACCAACGGGAGTGTGATAAGGAATAATAGAGGTTCTTAGTCACCGAAAGATGATGAAATCACTAACATGTGGGTAAAGTGGTACAACATCTGCAGAGTGTTAAAAACTATCATGATAGCCATTCTCCCGTTATGAGCGCCTGGATGACCTACATGATTAGAGGGAACTTTGGATTTGGGATGGTTATGGTTGGGTTATGTATATGAATTGGATACTGATAAATGGATATGGTTAATGATGATGATAAGAATATGACATATGGATGATTAATGGATGAGGGAATTATTATTATTAATATTTTTATTTGGAATATGATGGGATCATTTAACATAGACATAGTAGTATGCTTTTTTTACATGTTCTTAAATGTATTTTTTAGCTAATAGCCATTATTTATTATCATTCCTTTTTTCAGCTACATGTCATTATTTTTCAACACTTGCTGAGTACGACATGTGTTTACCCTTGCAATCCCCCCACCAACAGTTTTAGGTGATGTTTGAGAGTATCTGAGTATATTTCGGAGTACTAGGTTGTGTGCTGCTGTCGACATGCCTGTGGTGTTGCTTGGAGCTGCAGATTTCCCCTATGCTCAGTTTGCTTAGTTGCTTAATTACATTATTTCTGCTGCATTAGTTTTCAAAACTACTAATAATGATCAATAGAGTTTGTAGTTAAGGATTATTTGAATATTGTAATAAAGGTACTCCATTAACTTGTGTTGTGGTAATTTTCTGTATATCATTTGTGATGCACTCATGTATGTGTGTTGAACATCCTGAGCACACATATGTGTCGCACTTGATTCATTTTCGGAACCAGGTGTCACAAATTGATATCAGAGCCACAGGTTGATCGTAGGACGCAGCCTAGATAGAATGGACACTTTAGAGCACATAGGAACACTCAGAGATCATTTTTATTTGTTGTTGTGCTGGATGCTATGAAATGTTTGCTTGTATGCTTATTAGAGGATTGTGAGATGCTTTAGCATTTGCCACATCCATATAGGCTAGTATAGGTAGTTGTTTAGTTTCATATCCATTGATGCATATAGTTGGGGACATTTTCTAAATTCTTCTATCTCTTGCTCTTTCTTCAGATGCCGAGGACCGGCAACCATAGGGATGCCAATGAGAATGAGGAGAACAATGGTGCACCTCAGAACAACAATGGACTTTGACCTGGGGGTAGCAACCTTGAGTAGTTGTTGGCTATGTAGAATCAACTTATGCAAACTGTGATGCAGACTTCAGGACAGCTGCAGGCCAATAACCAGAATCAGCCCCATATGCCTCCACCACCACCACCCCACCACCTCATAATAGATTGGGAGAGTTTATGAGGACTAGGCCACCCACCTTTGCTCAAGCCAATGATCCTATGGAAGCTGATGATTAGCTGAAATCTGTGGAGAAGAAGCTTGCCATTGTCCAGTGCAGTGACAGGGAGAAGGTTCTTTTTGCTTCCCATCAACTAGTTGGAGCAGCTGCGGATTAGTGGGACTTTCTATGCAAAGCCCATGAAAATCAGGAGAGGATCACTTGGGCCAAATTCAAGGAGAGCTTCCATTCTCATTTTGTCCCAGAGGGAGTTATGATTCTAAAAAGGCAGTAATTTGAGAACTAAAGACAAGGAAGGTCGAGTGTGAGTGAGTACCTCAATAAATTCACTCAACTCTCAAGGTATGCTCCAGAGGATGTCAATCGGGACAGCTGCAAGCAATACTTGTTTATGAGGGGCTTAAACAATGAGATCCAAGTCCAATTGCTCAATTGTGACTATGCCAATTGCCATAAGCTTGTGGACAAGGCCATTGTGGTGGAAAACCAGATTCATGAGATGGTACAATACAATAAGAGGAAGATGCCATACCAACGGTAGCCACAAGGGAGCAATGTCTGTCCTCGCTTTGCGCTGCCAAATGTGCCATATTACAACCCCTCCACTCCTGCTTATCGATCTGCTTATCCTCCACGCCCAAACGAGCAACAGTAGTGCCCTATTATGCAAGCGTCTTGCCAGCCTGGCCGTATGCACCGCACCCTAATATGGTGAATAATTCTCAAAGTCAGCAGCGCCCGTGTTTCCCTGGTGCTTCAGGCAGCAAGACATGCTATGTTTGTGAAGAGGTTGGACACTTTATGAGTCAATGCCCCAAGAGAAGCTATGAACCAATGAGCAATGCACCAAGGCAGAATCCACGGTCGAACGGAGGAGGACCACAAGGCAATTGTGGGAAGCAGAATGCCACTCATGGCAATGTGAATCACGTCTCTACTAAGGAGACCCAACAAGCTAATGACGTTGTGACTAGTATGTTCCTCGCCAACTGCAACCCCGCGACCATTTTATTTGATTCTGGAGCATCTCATTAATTCATCTCCTCAAAGTATGTTGCCAAGTATAATATGCATGTAGCTCATTTGAAATACACTATGTTGGTAAAATCTCTTGGAGGAGAGATGAGGACAAATATATTGTGTCCGAGATTAAGTTTCAAAATAAGGGGGGTAGACTTTCTTGTGAATCTCATCGTCCTGGAGTCCCAAGGGATAGAAATAATACTTGGTATGGATTGGTCGAGCAAGTACAATGGAGTGATTCAATGTGCCGAGAGGATTGTGCAGTTGACAAGTGAGCATGACACGTGTATTGAAGTTGAGACAACCCAACCCGCAACGAATAAGGAACACCAAGTGATTTGGAAGGTGTGACATTGGAAAGTATTCTGGTTGTTCGCAAGTATACAAATTTGTTCCCGGATGAGTTGCTAGGTATGCCGCCTGATCGTGATATTGAGTTTGTTATTGATTTGATAGCTAGAACTACAGCTATATCTAAGAGGCCATATAGGATGCCTCCTATGGAGTTAGCGGATCTTAAGAAGCAAATTCATGAGCAACTAGAGAAGGATTTCATTCGCCTAAGATCTTCGCCTTGGGGAGCACCAGTGCTTTCCTTGGACAAGAAGGATGGATCGCAATGTATGTGTGTGGATTACCGAGCTCTCAATGAGGTGACGATCAAGAACAAGTATACATTGCCTCGTATAAAGGATTTGTTTGATCACATGAGGGGTGCATGTGTTTTCTCCAAGATTGACTTAAGGTTAGGTTATTCCAAATGATGATTACACCGTCGAACATACCCAAAACACCTTTCTGGACACGATATGGGTCTTATGAGTACACCGTTATGTCCTTTCGATTGACAAATGCACCTGCATACTTCACGTACCTCATGAATAAGGTATTCTTGGAATACTTGGATAAATTTATTGTGGTGTTCATTGATGACATTATGATCTACTCGAGGAGCGAGGAGGAGCATGAGGAGCATTTAAGGCTCACATTGCAAAAATTGAGGCAACACCAATTATATGCCAAATTCAGCAAGTGCCAATTCTGGTTAAGGGAGGTGTCATTTTTTGGGCCATATTATCTCTAGAGGAGTATCGGTTGATCTAGGAAAGGTGAGGGATGTGCTGAAATGGGAGTAGCCACATGGCATGAAGGAAATCCGGAGTTTTTTTCGGAATGGCTGGATATTACCGTCGGTTCATCAAGGACTTCTCCAAAATAGCCAAGCCTATGACTGAGTTAGGCCCCGCTTGGCACAGCTTCACAAAGCTGATTCTTTGGATTCACTTCTGATTCTCTGTTGAAGTGATTCTGTGACTGAAAATGATTCTCTATGATTCTCTAGAATAAACTCTTAGAATCAGGACAGAGAATCACTTCACAGAATCAGGAGAAGCTACTTTTTTCAGCTTTCAACCTCTTAGTTCATTTCTGAGAATCACTTCACAGAATCAGCCAATAATCACTTCTTCTGAAAAACAGTATTTGGCACATCTTTCCTGATTCTGCCTGAGAATCAGCTCCGTGGAGCTCTGCCAAAGGGGGCCTTATTAATGAAAGGGAAAGCATTCCAATGGACATCAGCTTGCCAAAATAGCTTTGAGGAGCTAAAGAAGAGGTTGACCACCGCATCTATGTTGGTATTGCCGGACGTGAGCAAAAGTTTTGATATTTATTGTGATGCATCAAGACAAGGGCTTGGATGTGTGCTCATGAAAGAAAGTCAAGTTGTAGCCTACGCATCGAGACAATTGAAGAAACATGAGCAGATTTATCGCACACATGATCTCGAACTTGCAGCTGAAGTGCATGATTTGAAGATATGGAGACACTACATTCTTGGTCAAACGTGTCAGATCTATAAAGATCACAAGAGCCTCAAGTACATTTTCACACAAACGGACCTGAATTTGAGTCAGTGAAGATGGTTGGAGCTCATCAAGGATTATGATGGGGGAATCAATTACCACCCGGGAAAGGCTAATGTAGTGGCCAATGCTTTGAGTCGGAAAGGAGTGACCCACCAACTCACGATTCAGAAATTGCGATCCGATCTATGCAAGGAGTTTGAATGGTTGAATCTTGTATTTGTGAATGAGATGGGAATAATGGAGTTAAATCTGACCTTGGAGCAAGAAATTCGAAAAGGTCAGACCAAGGATGAGGAAATTCAGGAAATTAAGGAAAGGACCCAGGAAGCGAGAGAATTCAGATTTGATGAGGACGAACATGGTGCTTTATTGCTTGGGAAGAGGATTGTTGTGCTTAATGTGAAGCATCTCCGAGAGACAATAGTAAAGGAGGCACATGAGTCGCCCTACTCAATCCATCCCGGCTGTACAAAGATGTACCAGGACTTGAAGACATGTTATTGGTGGGCCCGCATGAAAAAGGACATAGCTGAGTATGTTGCCTTGTGTGATGTGTGCCAACGGTTCAAAGCGGAACATCAATGGCCAGCTGGATTGTTGCATCCATTGAAGATTTCAAAATGAAAGTGGGAGGAAATCAGTATGGACTTCATAGTTGGATTACCTTGAACCCAGTCCGGCTATGACTCAATATGGGTTATTGTGGATCAGTTGACAAAATCAACTCATTTTATTACTGTCAAGACCACATATACCATCGTGAAGCTAGCAAAATTGTATATACAGCATATTGTGTGCCGACATGGAGTTCCGAAGAAAATAGTCTCGTACCGAGGATCTCAATTACCTCTAGATTCTTGCAGAAACTATAAGAATCTATGGGTACAAGATTAAATTTCAGCTCTGCATGTCACCCCCAAAAGGATGGACAAACCGAGAGGACCAGCCAAATATTAGAAGACATGTTGAGAGCTTGTGCCTTGAAGCATGGACGCAGCTGGGACAAGAGCTTGACGTATGCTGAGTTTTCCTACAATAATAGTTACCAAGCCAGGTTGAAAATGTCTCCATATGAATCACTATATGGGATGAAGTGTACAACACTCTTGTTTTGGAATGAGACAGGAGAGAACCAAGTATTTGGCCCTGATGTGTTGCTAGAAGCCAAGTTCGAAAAATTCGTGGGAATTGGAGGGCTGCTCAATCAAGACAAAAAAGCTATGCGGATAATAGGCGAAGAAACTTAGCTTTTGAAGTGGGAGACTTCGTATATCTCAAAATGTCACCTACGGCAGGTCATAAGCGATTTAACGCCAGAGGCAAGTTGGCACCTTGCTATATTGGACCATTCAAGATTTTGGAAAAACGTGGAAAAGTGGCATATAAGTTGGAGATGCCAGCACATATTTCTGATGTTCATGATGTGTTTCACGTTTCTCAACTCAAGAAGTGTTTAAGGATACAGGAAGAACAAGTGCCAATGGAAGAATTGGAATTGGAGGCAGATTTGACTTATGTGGAGTAACCTGTAAAAATTTTGGAAACCAAGGAGAGGGTCACAAGAAAAAAGGTGATTCGATGGTGCAAAGTACAATGGAAGCATCACGCAGAACCGGAAGCATCTTGGGAGCTGGAAGATGAGATCAAGAAAGAATTTCCTGATCTCTTCTCTTCTATGTTGAATTTCGAGGGCGAGATTCATTTTAAGGGGGATAGGTTTGTGACACCCTCATTTTCATCTATCATGCATTGCATACATTCTCATACATGTTTAGCATTAAGTAACCCAAAAGGAATAAGTTTAGAATAAATTATAATCATGCAAGAAAATAAAAACCTAATGTAGTGCTGACTTGTCCGGATTTGGACCCCGGACTAGTTTGTCTAACTCTTTGTTGTTCTCCCTGGGTAGTGCGTACTTGTCCGATTTGGACCCCGGACTAGTCCGGTTTTGCTCAATGTTGTCTTTCCGAACTTTTCGTTAATGCTACGAACTAGTTCGAGAATGTTTTTGATGTTTTCCTAAGTCATACCCCGGACTTGTTCGGCCTTGCACTAGACTTGTCCGTTCAACTCTCTTGAACTTCGATTTTCCTGCGAGCAGACTTGTCCGGATTGATACCGGACTTATCCATTCAACTTTTTTGTTTCCAACAGACTAGTCCGACCCCTTAGCAGACTTGTCCCGTGTGCCCGATTCAGATTCAATATTTTCCTTCACGACTTGCTATTGGGTATTTACCTTAATTTGGCCCAAGAACGTCATGCCAAACCCCTGTGGAGCCCATGTGGGACCCCTACACGGCCTCCACTACCTTAAACTCGAATTCCACCCAAACACTACCAATCCACCTCTATATAAACACCCCAATATCCACCCCTTCACCTCTTTGCCACAATAGAAGAAACCCCGAACCCTAGTTCGCGAGAGCCGTCATCAAGAGGAGTTCACCACAATCAGGGGAAAGGAAGGACGGAGGAGAAGGATCCAACAAGATCGACCTTCGTCAACTCATCGACATCATCGTCAATTCTATACCAATTATCCATCTTCTTTGGATCTAGACCCCAAGATCTCAAGTTTCGTTGAATTCTTGACCCTTGAGCTGTTGAATTTATGGTAATTACCTTAGATCATCTTTCTACTTCAATCTTGGTCCCTTAATTCAACTGAAACTATGGTCGAGTTGGAAATTCGCCAAAAACCCTAGTTGAACAGACTTGTCTGATCCTAGTGCGGACTAGTGCGATCGATTTTCTGGTCCAGGGCGGGCTAATACGGTCCCAAGTACGGACTTGTTCAGCCACCTAAATCTGAAGTTGCTTAATTAATTTCAATATGATCTAAATTGATTCAAATCCTGTTCAAACGCGTTAAACTCCATTAGAACTAGTTAGTAAACATTACTAACAACTTATTAACAAATTTTACCTCATAATTGCATTATTCATGCATAGCATGGTATATTGAGTAATATATGAGCATTTATTAATTGTAATGTCTGTTTTGTATGTCTATTGCGCGGAATAGAAGGTGTTGCTCTAGAAGGTGCCATCAAAGACCTACAACACCAGAACATCGAAGCTTTTGACCCTAACCAGTCTGAGGACCAAGGCAAGTGTCCTTGAACATTTTTATCCTGTTTTTAAATGTTTTGTTTGAAGAACTGCATGCTTGTGTCAAATTGATGGGGAACTCATGATAGGAGTTTACTAGTCTTGTTTGACCATCCTTGTCACTTGGAATGTAGTGTAGAGAGTCGGAAAGAGCTTTTTACCTTTTTGCTTTGTTCTAATGAATTGGGATGGAAAAACAACCAAATGACTTAATTATGAACTAATTGATGATGAGCATTGATGAACATGGATAATTGGTAACATGGGACTTGGGAGATCTAAGCAAGCATGGATTGTGGACTAGGTTGGATTTTATGGTGGTTTGCTTGCCTTAAATCTATGGACCTGTTCATGCGAGAATATGTCAGGACAACAGTGCCACCAAAAGGCCAAATATGAGTGCAACGTAGCTGAATAACTTGGTGTGCTGCTGGTATTGTATGGACCATTGGATGGTGCCGACAATGGGAGTCGAGGAGGGCTACCCTGGGAACCGCATGGCACATGAGGAGGCCCGTGGGTGGGAGAATGGAGATTCAAGCCCGCTGGTGAAACCTTAGTAGGTCCGTACATGCTAGTAGTCCCTTTTGAAAGGCTATTTTGTGATCTCTTGGCCACACACCAATGGAAGTGTGATAAGGCATAATAGAGGTTCTTGGTCACCGAAAGGTGATGAAATCATGAACATGTGGGTAAAGTGGTACAACCTCTGCAGAGTGTTAAAAACTATCATGGTAGTGGTGCTCCCGTTACGAGCACCTGGATGACCTACATGATTAGAAGGAACTTTGTATTTGGGATGGTTATGGTTGGGTTATTGTTTGGTTATGGTTATGGATTAGATGGTGATAAATGGATATGGTTAATGATGATGGTAAGAATATGGCATATGGATGATGGAATTATTATTATTAAAATGTTTATTTGTGATATGATAGGATCATTTCACATAGACATAGTAGTATGCTTTTTACATGTTCTTAGATGTACTTTTAAGCAAATAGCCATTATTTATTATCGTTCCTTGTTTAAGCTACATGTCATTATTTTCCCACACTTATTGAGTACGACATGTGCTCACCCTTGCAATCCCCCACCCTCAGTTTCAGGTGATGTTCGGGAGTATCTGAGTATATTTCGGAGTACTAGGTTGTGTGCTGTCGTCGACATGCCTGTGGTGTTTCTTGGAGCTGCAGATTTCCCCTATGCTCAGTTTGCTTAGTTGCTTAATTACATTATTTCTGCAGCATTAGTTTTCAAAACTACTAATAATGATCAATAGAGTTTGTAATTAAGGATTATTTGAATATTGTAATAAAGGTACTCAATTATCTTTTGAGGAAGGTTTGCTTGATCTTTTAAGGGTCTTGAGGTTGTTCTTGTGGTCGAATTTCTCCAAGTGCCATCCTTCCTATCACTACTTGTGAAGCTTCTTCTTGATCTAGCACATGACGATCAACTGCTCCACTCAGGAGCCACTAGTCTCATTAAACACTACGTCACGTGCTACTCAACGATTCTGGAGGATTTGTTGAAAACATGATAGGCGTAAGTGTTGGAGTCATAACCAAGCAAGAAACCCTCATCAGACTTTGAAGCGAACTTCGAGGTCCTAAGCTTTTGGTTGAGAATATAGCATTTTCTCCCAAAAACACAAAATAAGAAATATTGGGTTTGTTAATGGTTAGGAACTCATAAGATGTCTTCTTCAAAATGCAGTGAAGGTACAACTGCTTTATGGCATGGCAAGCGGTGTTAACCGCTTCCGCCCAAACCGGTCTGATGTCTTGTATTCATCAAGCATGGTTCTAGCCATCTCAATGAGAATCCTATTCTTCCTCTCGGCCACCCTGCTTTGTTGAGGGGAGTAGGGGCCAAGAACTCATGCTTGATTCCTTCTTCATCCAAAAACTCTTCAACTTGAATGTTCTTGAACTCGTTGCCGTTGTCACTCCTTATAGTCTTGATTCTCAAGGAGAACTCATTTTGAGCTCTCCTCAAGCATTTCTTGAGGACACCTTGAGTCTCGCTTTTGTCATGCAAAAAAAACACCGAAGTGAAACGTAATAAATCATCAACAATTGCAAGACCATATTTGTTACCACCAATGCTTATGTATGCGATTGGACCGAAGAGGTCCATGTGTAGAAGCTCCCATGGTCTTGTTGTCATCATGATGTTCTTGGATGGATGTTGAGCTCCAACTTGCTTTCCATCTTGACATGCGCTACATGGCCTATCATTTTCAAACACAACATTCTTTAAACCACAGATGTGCTTGCCCTTAAGAAGTTTTTGCAAATTCCTCATTCCAACATGGGCTAGTCTTCTATGCCGAAGCCATCCCATGTTGGTTTTTGCAATTAATCTTGTGTCAAGTTGGGTTTTATCCGCAGAGAAATCCACAAGATAGAGCTTTCCCTTGAGTACACCCATAAAAGCAATTGAGTCATTGCTCCTTCTTGTGACAGTCACACTGTCATTAGTGAAAAGACAATTCTAACTTTGTCACATAGCTGGTATATGAACAATAGGTTATATCATGCGAATTGACATGTAAAACATTGGAAAGTATGATTAGGGGATATAGCAATTTTACCGGTACCAAGGATTTTTCTCTGGCTATTGTCCCCAAAGTAGATTCCCTCGCTTGAATCTTCATTTTCTCATACTCCACAAACATCTTAATCTCTCCGATCATATGATTTGTGCATCCACTATAAAGGACCCACTTAGCCCCACCGGAGGAGTATGCCTGCAAAATAGAGTTAAGCCTTGGTTTTAGGTACCCAAGTGGTGTTGGGTCCTTTGATGTTAGTCAAGAGGCACTTGGGCACCGACACGCAAGGTTTGGACTCTTGCATAGTGGCCCGACATACCTAGCATAATGCTTACAAAATTTGTTTCTCAACAAGATATATGAAGCATCAAAACAATGAAACAATGGATGAGGTTTGTTTTTAGGCATGTTGTGTGAAGTAGCTATGTTCTTTCATTTTTTGTTGTGGTATGATCCTTCTTTAACAAAAACAACAAAGTCTTTGCTATTCTTGGGAGTCTTAGCATTTTGTTTCCTCTCCTAGAATAGCCAAGACCATCTTTGATGAGAGGATGTCTTGTGTTGGTGTATGAACTACGTGCATATGCCATCTTATCATTGTCAAAGATGCCACCTTTTGGTGCTTGCTTGTTTTTGCAACTTTAAGCTCATCTTTTAGTTTTAGGATCAAAATAGAGCACTTGCAAGGTTGAGATGTTTTGGATTTGACAATTGTGGAAGATGAGCTTTAGGAAGAAGAAGGTGCATTGACCTTGAGAGACTCCACTTGTGTTTCAAGGATCTTCTTAACTTTTCTCAAGCTAACAACCTCATCCTTTAAGACAATTGTAGTCTTCTCAAGATTTTAGCAAGTTTCATTCCTCAAAGCGATTTCATGCTCAAGTACATTGCTTCTTTCTCTTTCAACCTCCAAGAGCTCCTAAAATTCTTGACATATCTCATTTTGTTGGATGAGCATGTTCTGTTGACGATTGATGAGCCCTTCCTTCTCAAATATCTCATCCGATAACAACTTCAATCTTTTCAAGGTGCTTTTACTCATATCTTTGAGCATGTCTTCATTTTCACTACCACTATCAAAATTATCATGTGATGAAATTGAAGAAGATGATTTAGATTTAACCTTCTTTCTTCCCTCCTTGTCCATGAGGCATGTTGGTCTTGAGCTCTCTAAGTTAGGGAAGAGCTTGTTTTTCGTGGTTGATATCTTCATGGCAATTGTTGCCATCTTCTCTTCTTCTTATTCATCGGAGAAGTCTTCATTTGAATCCCACTCCTTCCCAAGGTGGGCTTGCCCCGATTGCTTCTTCCTCTTGATGAATTTCTTCTCTTGGGACTTGCCCTTTTTCTTCTTCTTGTTTTCTTCATGTGGGCAATCTACAATGAAGTGACCGTATTCCCCATAATTGTAACAAGCCCTCTTTGCTCTTCTCATGGACTTATCCTTTTTCTTGCTATCATGATGGTAGGTCCCCCCTCCTCATCATCCTCTTGAACTTGTTGATGAAGAGTGCCTCTTCCTCATCGGTGTTGAGGCTCTCTTCATCACTTTCTTCTTTTTCTTGAGATCTTGACGATGTTGCCTTGAATGCAACATCTTTCTTCTTTGAGAAGGTGAGCAATTGGAGGTAGTTGTAGAACATTGCATCTAGCTCCATCATCTCATGGTTGATGATTCTCCCTAGCACTTCTTCAAAAGTCATCTTGTGGAAACCCGGACTCTCCCGAATCAAGGAGCAAAGAGCGACATTTTGAGACATGAATGCCCGAATCATCCTCTTTACCAATTTGTGGTCCGTCCATCGGGTGCATCTGTAGGAACAACTCTTATCGATGAGAACCTTGAGGCGGTTGTACATGTCTTGGAGGGTCTCACCATCCATTATGGTGAACCTCCCAAGTTCTCCTTCGATCATCTCGATCTTGGCCTCCCTTATGACACGGTTGCCCTCATGTGTCATCTTGAGCGTATCCCATATGTCCTTGGCAAACTCCAACCCATCAATTTGGTTGAACTCCTCTTGAGTCAAGGATGAGGTGATCACTCCAACCGCTTGAGCATTTCGGTGGAGTAGAATAGCTTGATCCGGGGTAACGTCTTCCTCATTCTTGGGAAGATGAACATCTTTCAAAACAATTTGCCACAAACTAGGGTTTAAGGAAATGAGGTGCATGTTCATATTATGCTTCCACATAGAGTAATCATTTCCATAAAATTGTGGAGGTTTCCCAACGAGAATAGACAAATAGTGATTGCTAAAATTTAGGTGCTCATAATTGTAAGGATATCAAGAGTAGTCTTGTGAACCACTCCCATTGTCATTGTTTATTGCATTAATTGGCTTTGTCTCCTTCTTTGGAAGACCTAGCTTCTCATGAAGTTGTGCCTTGAATTGGCGGACTTCTTCATCGTCATTTGGATCATCTTGGAGCACATCGATGTTCTTTGTCTTGTCATCTCTGTCGACGATCACTAGGACCTCATTTTCACCCCTTCCGACCATCTTCTCTCCGAGTGGTTAGACTCTTGATGGAGAGACCTGCTCTGATACCAATCGAAAGTCGTCTAGAGGGGGGGGGTGGATACACAATATGACCTAAAATTGCTTAATCGAACGAGATTAAAACTCTGAGGCTGGACTAGTCTGGTCAGGACCGAACTAATCCTCTCAGTACATAGGGACAACACAAAACTTGATTTCTACAAGTTATTTGCGTATTTTAGTTTGACGTAATATAGATACAATGTCTAGCAACCTAATACAACTTAGATTAACAAGTGAGAGCAATTCTGTTGCAAGATTTCAGTGAAGAACAATATGAAGAATGATATGAAGCCTAAAAGCAATTCTAGTGAATAGGGGAAAATAAAACAACAAGTGAGACAAGATTTATCCCATGGTTCAGCTTCATAAAGAAGCCTACATCCACATTGAGAAGTCCACAAAAGGATCGGGTCTCACTTGACCCTAATCTCACTAAGCCACCACAAAGGTTGGCTTGATTTCAACTAATCACAAAGGGTAATCACCAAGTTCTTGGTGCTTTGCACAAGTTGAGGCTCCCACAAATGATTTACAGCAAGGACCACACGAAGCTCAACAGCCACAAGCTACAAAACACGACACCAAGTGCAAGAGATCAAACCGAGAACCAAAGCAAGACGATCTTCCTTCTCTCCCCTTCCCAAACCCTAATCTCCTCATGATTTGGTTATAGTGAGCAAGTAGGTAGAGTATAAGACTTAGGATGGCTCATGAAAACTTGTGGTGGTGCTAGGGTTCCAATATTTTCAAATAGGGGTTGGGGGTCCTTTTTTATAGGTGTCTCGAAATCTAACTGATGCCTGTATTGAATGTGTGGACTAGTCTGGCCAGGACCCCAGACTAGTCCAGCCTACTGAATCCACACTACGTCACACTCCTCAGAGGGTGATGTACCCTCTAACGTTTGAATTTCAAAAGGTCATGGCACACCGGGCTAGTCCGGGCAACAATGTACTAATCCGAACTCAAATGAAATGTCTTGGTTCGCTTAAAAATGGACCAGTCTGGAAATACCAGACTAGTCCGACCACTGGGGTGGACAAGTCTAGCCAACATCACTTAGCCTCATAAACCCCTTCTCACTCAATACAAAAGACTAGTCTGCCTCACAACGGACAAGTACGAAGTACAACATAAACCTTTAGTCCGGCCGAAAATGGACTACTCTTGGATGTCCGTACTAGTCAGGCCTCTGTGGCAGACAAGTCAGTCCTCCAAGGACTTAGCTTCAAAAACTCTCACCAAGTGTAAAACGGACTAGTCTGTCCCGAAACGGACAAGTCCGAACTCACATAGAAACCTTTAGTCCGATCAAAAATGGACTACTCTGGACAACCCGAACTAGTGGCCCGAACAAGTCCAGTCTCCTGCGAATTCTCTCAATCAATGCTTCTCAGTTAGATTTTACTCTACTAGGACGTTGAGCCTTCTTCTATGATCTCAATGTACTTGATACACACACCCCCACACTAGTCTAAACTCAACATATAAGAAACCCTAATTTCCGTGCTTGAGTCTTAGACACCATTAATCTTTCCTCTTTGAGGGATTTTCTTTCATTTCAATCATCACGCCTATGCTTAAGATCAACTTAGCTCATTAGTCTCTTAATTTGTCGTCATCAATCATCCAAAACCCACGGGGATGCCTAGATTCACTTTCATCCACCCTTGCTCAGTTGCTAACCATCGGTTTCAGATATTATATCGTTCTTTCATTGTGATACATCCACCTGTATTGCACAGGACCACCAACTTTAGCTTCGAATGGAAGATGGATAAGCAGATGTTGCATTGATTGAAGAAACTCGCCGGAAAATCTTTTTCCATCTTACATCATAGTACTGGTATCTCCTTCTCTAACCTACCCATCATCCCTATCTTGATTTCATTAGCATAGAGCTTTCTATAGAAACAACTGAGCTCGGGTAAAACCTTCCACACCACATCATCTAGATAGCCTCGAAACATAACATGTAGGAGTCTTTCCATGATTATGTGATAATCATGACTCTTCAACCCAGTCAGGTTTCTAGTGTTCAAATTCGCGGCTTGTTTTAGGCTAGCTTTGTAACCATCAAGGAATTTTAAAGTTTTCAACCATTTCATGGCTTCTTTCATTCTTTAGGTCAAAGACAGAAAGAAGAACGTGGCTTACCACCACTTTCAGGGATTTCAAGAGTTGGACGATTACAAATCTCTGCCAAGTCCTGTCTAGCGAATATTGTCTTTCGTTTTTCCCGTCATATCCATGCATGTGCTTCTGATACTTTCGCTCATGTTATGCTCTTGATGCATGACATCAATGTTGTGCATCAGAATCAACGACTTTATATCCGGTAACTTCCAAAGTCCACATATATGAGTCCAATTGTGTTCCTCTCTGTAACCTTTGAAATATCCAGGATTACCTTCATCTGGCACCAGTTTGTCTAACATATCAGAAATTTCTGACCCATTAAGACATTTTGATGGTCCTTTAGTGACAACGGTGTCCTTTCTGAAGACATGCCTCTGTTGCCTAAATATATGATTCGGAGGCAGCCAACATATGTGATAATCGAAGTAAGATATCTTGCCTCCATGAGTAAGTCAAAAGCAACCCGTGTCCGAAGCACATATCGGACACATCAGACGACCGTGAGTGCTCCACTCGATAAACATGTCGTATGCTGGCAAATCAAGGATGGACCACAAATAAGAAGCTCAAAGGTTGAATTTCTACTTCTTATAATAGTTGTACGCTTTGACTCCTGTCCCCAATATTTTCAATTCTTCGATCAATGATTTCAATATCTTGTTGAGACGTGACCCATGATGATGCGGCCCAGGCACAATGAGGCAGAGGAACATGAACTCTTACTTCATACAAAAAGCCAGTGTCAGGTTGTACGGAATAACAAAGACAAACCAATAGGAGTATGACGTGGCGTTTGTACTAAACAGTTAGAATCCATCTGTCGCTAATCCGATGTGAACATTTCTCGTATCACGAGCAAAATCTTGATCAAAATGGTCCAGCACCTTCCATGCATCACCGTCGGACGGGTGCATCAATAATTATTTGTTCTCACGTACACCTTCTTTGTGCCATCCCATGTGTCTTGCGGTTCTTTTTGGAAGAAACAACCGTTTCAACCAAGGAGTCACAGGCAAGTAACAAAGCTGCTCATGCGACATCTGTCATCACATTATCACCATCATTATTAACAACTTTGACATAACTCAACTTATCACATTTCAAGCACCTGTTCTAGTTGGCGTGCTCTTTTTAGAATAGCATGCAAGAGTCTGGGCACACATAAATTTTCTCATAGTTCATACCGAGACCATATATCAATTTCTTCTATAGATACATATCTTTAGGCACTTTTTAAGGTTGTGGAAGGATATCGCTGATCAATTTAATGAGATCATTGTGGCAGTTGTTGAAGAACAAATCCTTAGATTTAATTGCCATAAATCTGGTAATGAAAGCAAGGATTGTCACATCTGTGTGTTCATGCAACGGCTACTCAGATGCATTAAGAAGCTTGAAGAATTTGTCTGCCATTGTGAGAGGATCCGAGGCTTCCATAGCTTCTAGCATCTCATCCATCCTACCATCCCTCGTGCTACCATCATCCTCATCCACTTCTTCTACAACTTGAAATTTAGTCTCTCCGTGGAAGGTCCACACCTCATAATGTGGCATGTAATCGTTTTGATACAAGTGTATCAAAAGTTCTATTCTGTTCAAAAACTTGGTGTTCCGGCATTTCGTACATGGGCACCGCACCTTATCATCCGTTGACAACGAAAATGCTCGATCCAAAAATTGATCTATTAGAGTGACCACCAGATATGCTCTTCCAACCAGTATACATCCAACTGCGTTCTTTACCCACGTTTGACTCTGTATTATAAAGCTAGAGAGAAATTGTTGTTATTTCATACATTGTTTAATGTCACGGACCTACATCTATTAGAAGATAGGTCCTAAACCCACCTAAGAGTGACCGAGAGGGCATGCTTATGACGAGACACCCGGTCTAGGTCCGGACGAAATTTCGACAGCATAGCCTGGCTGTTCTCCAAATGCACGCCCGGAAATGGTGCAAAAGAGAATAACATGGTTATGCCATCAAAATCTCATCCAGATCAAGACTCACATCTCGTCACATGTCACGCCCCCTCGGTCACTCCTAGGCTGTCCAAAAAAGGGACAATTCCGAACCGACATGCCTCACATGCGTAACGCATCTAAGACGAGCCAGTTCGAAATGGGTAACACGATTATAAAGGTTATGTTAATATTTTATTTTTGAGTCATTTAAAAGACTGAGGAAAGAACAAGAGGGAAGGAGGAAAGAACTAGAGAGACAGGGAACTGTGTCCATCGGGGTCTGCCATCCACACGCACGGGTGCTTGCCGTCCGCACCGTTGTTGTTCGCCATCGTGTCTGTTTAGACACATACTTTAACTTCTAACTAAATGGGTCGTGACGGGCCTTAATGGCCCGTGTCAGGCCGGGTCAGGCCGAAGCCCGTTTAGTTATATATATTAATTAAGTACTCAATCAATGAAAAAATAATTAAATAATAAACAATTACAATATTAATGAATCAATTACTCAACTAAGCATCAAATTGAACATTTGAGCATAAACTAATTACTATACACTAATTAACAAAATCATTTAATGAAAAATAAACAAACTAATTAACATAAATCTAATTAGCATAATAATTTAAACTAGTCAACTAAATTAATCATATTTCAAATCCAATCAACAAATATAAGTAAAACTTAAGTTCAAACCTAAATTCAAATCAACTAATTCAAATGTAATTTCAAATCATATTGGTCAATTCAAATAAACTAAATTAATCCCGATTCAAACCTAATTAACCTCCAATTTATCTATTCATATCAAATCAATTCATATTCAATCGGTAAAACTATTGCAATTCATATCCAATCACTTCAATCATATGCAATCAATAAAATCATCGCAAGATTTAACCTAATCTGAGTGGTTAGGTGCGGTCGGTGGGGGAGTCGTCGGTGGGGCGATGAGGGAGGCGCGGTGTCGGTGCGGCACCTCCGGTGAGGTCGGCGACGGGGGAGGCTGGCGGCGTTGGGGGAGGCCGGCAGCGTCAGGGAAGAAGCGGCCCACGGGGAGCAACGACGGAGGTGACTCGGGAGCCCGACATCTAAGCGAGCGAGCGCAGGGGAGCGAGCGCGGCAGAGGGCGCATGGCGGCTCGGTGGTGGCAGCAGAGGGAGCGCAGCGGCTCAGTGGCGACGGCGGAGGGAGTGCAAGGCAGGAGCAGTGTGACGGCGGCGTTATGGCGTGAGTGCGAGTCGACCCAAGTTGTCCGGCGTGTATCCCTTTGATTTGCGACGGCCGAGCAAATTACGATGTCCCTAGGGTTAGCCGTCGCAATTGAATTTAATTGTGACAGTATTATCTTTGTTTGTCGCAAATAAGCTCCAATTTGCGATGGTTACTTTATTTGCGACGGCTTATGTGGGCCGGCCGTCGCAAATTAGTCACCAATTTGCGACTGCTGCTGACATTTGCGATGACCGAGTGCAGGCCATCACAAATAACATATCGCGATGACCGGCCGTTGCAAATACATTTACGCATTTAGCCGTCGCAAATGATCGTGTTTCTTGTAATGAAGGTGCTCGGTTGATCAGGAATAAGCTCGTAAGCGCCAGGGCCATCATACATGATAGCTGCATTTTGTTAGGGCACGTAGAATGAAGGTTTCTGCTGTTGTTTTGGTATTGTTTGCCTTCCAACCCGCACTGGCTATCGTGCAGTCGACAGCGCCCGGCACCCTGACGGTCCGCTACTACAATAATATCTGCAACCACAACATTGAGGGTATCGTCAGTGATTGTGACGCCCGGTCATCGAAAAGATGAACAGACGCTAACCACCTGTATGTGGGGATTAGTTGAATCGTACATGCATTGACGAAAGTGAAATACCATTACATAGCCATGTTCGAATACAAGATAAGTCTTACAATGTGACCCGAAGGTACAAATACACACCACTATGCTATATACATCATCTAAACTTTTTACAAAGTCCAAACTACAATGGAAGAATAGACAGATAGACAGGGCTCCATCTTCACAGGCGGTCGCGCGAAGGATCGCCAGCCTAGACCATGTCCTCCGGGTTGACGAAGAAATCTTCCGGTGCCGCTTCTTCTTCATATTTTGAAGGGGTGGGTAAGGGGAGTTAGAGTACTCAACAAGTGTGGGAAGAGGATGACATGAATGGCTAGAACAAGGATAGGCCAAATATGGCTTAAGCACTATGCTTAGAACCTAACCTTAGCTTTCAATTATCAAATTAATAACATATAAATATTCCAACACATAATAATGATGATAAAGATAACTCGAATCATAAATAACCACCATTTCCCAACCAGAATTTAATTATGAACTGGCCCCAAGCCGCTCTTGTCCGTGAGCACGACTGTCATGACAGTTTTCCAAATCTCTACAGATAGTGTACCCTTTAACCACAAGCAGTGATTCATCCCCTGTTGCCAGGTGGACTGAGTAAACCTCTATGTAGCCAGTGGTGATCAACCACATTTCACACTTCCGTAGGTGTGTGGCCAGGAGATCACTACATGGTCTTTACAAAGGTACTCCCGACTAGTGCTAGTCTTCTAAGGTTTCCACCACTGTGGCATTTCTGGAGTAACCCTCCACCTCAGAGCCCCCTCTTGAGGCTTGCGAATCACAATTCAGTACCCCTGCATCATTCTCCGCACCATCCAACTACTAACATTTCATCGGGAGAAACCTAATTAATTGACTAAGCTGTTCCATCTCAGTCCCGTAGTGGTACTATAAAGCTTAGTGGCTTCATCAAAAACCAGACCTTAGAATCCAGTGGTGCCAAACCCAATCTCGGGTCTCGTGCAAACTGCACCATACCAAATCCATCCAACCACCAGATTTCTATCAACTACTATTGTGTGTCCATCATGATTAAAGTAACTATAAAATATAGTTTATTTCATGTGTATGAAATCCCATTCCCAAAGTCTAAGCATGGCTAAGCATAATCAAAACCTATCTACTTCTCAACCCAATCCATGTGACAAGGAATTATATGGAACAAGGCATATAACATGAATTAGGACATCATTTTATGTAGTATGCAACTAACTAAACATCCTAAAATTGGTACAAGATGGTCAAGGGCAATTTTATTTTTCGAAACCTTGATTGTTGTTGAAGTCTTGGTCTTGAAGGTTAATAGTCGGGTCGTAGTATGACTCTAAATATATTTGTCAAAGCATGGAAAAAAGAAATAAAATATAAATAAGTATATAGCACACAATGCATGACATCACATCATTCACAAAAGCAAAAAATCCTATTCTACTACGTCCCTACGAAGCATTTATTGTTTTCTATAGCCCAAAATATGCATCTACCATTTATCTTGCATTTGTAGTATTTAATTATGAGCTAAAAACATTATGATTGAATTTTCAACGGCTAAAATATATTTTAAAACATTTTTAATGAATTTTCTATGGTCAAAATATATTTTAAAATTTTATTACAGCATAAAACGATTTTATACTAATTTTCCTACTATTTTTATATTTACTTTACCATTTTTATCTATTTTCTACACATTAAATACACCTCTAAACAATATTCAGCAATTAAATAAAACATCAGGGGCTTGCTGGTAATTTTTCTATACTAAACAGGGGCTAAAAACATTATTCAATAAAATTCAAGGGGTTAGATTCAATATTTTCTTTGTTTAACCTAATTCGAGTGAGTTGAGGGGCTATATTGCTAAAATAAGGATTAAAACATTATTAACTTAGAGTCCAGGGGGTAGCATGTAAATTTCTGAGGGCCTCGGCGCAAAATCGATGGTGGGAAAAGGGTTTTCAATGTCGGCCATAGATTTCAAAATAGACGCACGAGATTTAGATAAATCGAACCAGTACGTATGATCTAATCTCGGTCGTCTAGTTAAATCAGGGGCCGAGATAAGGCCACGTCGCCCTTGGCGACGCTGGCCACGCGCGCGCGATGGCGCTCGGCGCCCGCGGAGGCAAACCTCGCCAGCGTTGGCCAAACCAGTCAAAACTCGCCTATTCTATGCGTCCTCTATGTGAAACGGAAGAGAGGGAGAAGGGGAACACACCTCGGGTGTTTTCGGGGTCCGAAATCGGGTGGAAACAAGTCGGCGACGAGGGGCGGCGGCAAACGGCGTCGGTACCCGTCGATTGCGGCGAAACTTCAGCGATCTCTCCACGAATCCTTGCTCGGCGTGCTCCTGGAGTCACGACAAAGCGATTAGAGGGGAGAGGTGAGGGAGACAACCGTCGGTCAGCCAGGAACAAGTGGAACGGACCTTGGCGACGGCGAGGCTAGGGTTAGGCACGAAGACGGAAAAAGAGAGGAGGGTGGTGGCAATTTATAGAGGGAATAGGGGCGGTGGTTGGCGGTGCGCACAAGGGACGGTTCCTTGGCTCGATTTGGTGCGGGGATCAACGGTTAGAGAGGGTGGTGGCACGGCGCAACACAGGACCGAGGGAGAGCGGCGGTTGCTGGGGGAAGAAGATGATGGGTGGGCCCCGCACGGTAGAGAGAGAAGGAGAGGGAGGGGAGCTGTTGGGCCGCGGGTGAGAAAAAGGGTAGTTGGCCCAATAGGGGTTTTATTTTTTTTTCTTTTCTTTTTCCTTTTCTTTTCTTTTGATTTGATTTCAAATTCAAATTTCCATGAATTCTACTGTTTGAATTCAAAAATTCACACAAAAATGCACACACAAATGCACTTCATTCTTTTCATTTTATTTTCAAATTATGGGTGTTACAACTCTACCCCTCTTAAAAGGAATCTTGCCCTCAAGATTCGGACGTCCTAAAAGAAAGCATGAGGAAATTCGGCCTTGAGATCTTCTTCTCTTTCCCACGTTGCTTCTGCCTCCGAGTGATGCTTCCATTACACTTTGCACATGTGAATGACTTTGTTTATAGTAACCCTTTTTGATATCTCAAGTATCTTTAAAGGTTGTTCTACATAGTAGAAATCTTCTTGTACATCTACCGCTTCCATAGATAACTTTTCATCAAGCACTCTTAAACACTTCTTAAGCTACGACACATGGAACACATTATGTACATCTCACAACTGTGGTGGGAGCTCAAGCTGATAAGCCACTTCACTTCATCGTTCTAATATTTTGAACGGACCAATGTAGCGGGGTGACAACTTGCCTTTAACATTAAATATTCTCAACCCTCTCATAGGTGACACTTTCAGGTACACATAACCGCCAACCTCAAATGTTAGATCACGTCTTCTAGTATCTGCATAACTCTTATGTCTTGTTTGAGCTACCTTTAGATTATTCTGAATTTCTTGTACTTGTCTTTCAGCCTCTTTCAGTACTTCGGGCCCAAAAACTTGACTTTCTCCAGACTGATCCCAAAACAACGGTGTTCTACATTTCTGCCCATACAATGCTTCAAAGGTAGACATCTTCAAACTAGCTTGATAACTGTTGTTATAAGGGAATTTAGCATATGGCAGATTCTTATCCCAACTTCGACTATTCTTCAAAGCACACACTCTCAACATATCCTCTAGTATTTGGTTGGTGCGCTCTGTCTGACCATCGGTCTGAGGATGATATGCTGAGCTGAAATTTAATCGGGTATCCATTGATTCATGCAACTTCTTCCAAAATCTTGGGGTAAATTGAGTGCCTCGATCTCAGATGATCTTCTTGGGAACTCCATGTAAGCATACAATCCTGGAGATGTACAATTCCGCAAACATGGGACCATTATAGGTTTCCTTCACAGGGGTAAAGTGGGCAACTTTAGGCAAATGATCAACTATAACCCATATAGAGTCATATCCAGATTGAGTCCTTGGTAGTCCCACAATGAAATCCATTCTAATTTCTTCCCATTTCCATTTTGGTACATTGATTGGTTGTAGTAACCCTGCTGGTCTTTGATGTTCTGCCTTAATTAGTTGACATGTATCACAAATAGCCACATATTCTGCTACATCCTGTTTCATTCCATGCCACCAATACCTGTATTTAAGCTCTTGGTACATCTTCGTGCTTCGGGGATGAATGGAGTATGGTGATTCATGAGCTTCTCTTAGTATCAACTCTCTAATCTCCTTTATATATGAAACACAGATCCTCTTTCCAAGCCATAGGGTTCCTTGTTCATCCTCTCTAAAGTTCAGAGCTTTTCCTTTCTTCATCAATTGCTTGATCTCCTTGACTTTCTCATCATTTTTCTATCCTTCTCGTATATCATGCTCAAGGTTTGAATCCACTTCCATAGCAATTGCTTCAGTGCTAGACACCAAGCACAAGTTTAACCTTGCAAACTCTTCACATAACTGGGGTTGAAGAGCTTGTATTGACAAATTGTTACATTGTCACTTTCTGCTTAGAGCATCAGCGACCACATTAGCTTTTTGTCGATGGTAGTTGATTCCCACATCAAAATCATTTATCAACTCTAACCAATGACGTTGTCTAAGGTTGAGATCTGGCTGTGTAAATATGTACTTCAAGCTCTTGTGATTAGTGTATATCTCAATTCTTTTTCCCATTAGGTAGTGTCTTCATATCTTCAGTGCATGAACGATAGCTGCCAATTCTAAATCATGGGTTGGATAATTCCTCTCATGCTTCCGAAGCTGTCTTGAAGCATAGGCTACAACATGCCCTTCCTGCATTAAGACACATCCTAAACCATGACGGATGCATCACAGTAAACCACAAACTCCTTTAGCATATCAGGCATCACCAAAACAGGCGCACTAGTTAACCTCTTCTTCAATTCAGCGAAGCATACTTCACATTTGGGTGTCCACTTGAAAGCAACTCCTTTCTCGAGCAACTTGGTTAGTGGCCGAGAGATCTTTGAAAACCCCTCGATGAATCGACGATAATAACCAGCCATGCCTAAGAATCTTCGTATATCATGTACACTCTCGGGTGTTTCCCATTTGAGAACATATGCCACTTTAGCTGGATCCATTGCTATACCTCTTTCTGATATTACATGACCCAAAAATGATACCTCCTTTAGTCGAAACTCGCATTTACTAAGTTTGGCATAAAGATGATGCTGGCGAAGCTTTTGTAGAGCCATACTGATGTGCTCCCCATGCTCTTCTTCAGTCTTGGAGTAGATAAGTATATCATCGATGAACACCACTACAAACTTACCCAAGTACTCCATGAATACCTTATTCATCAGGTATATAAAATAGGCAGGAGCATTGGTCAAACCAAATGACATAACAGTATACTGATAAATACCGTATCGAGAGACAAATGCAGTCTTGGGGATGTCTGAGGGTCGAATCTTCAACTGGTGGTAACCCGAGCGAAGATTAATCTTAGAGAACACACATGATCCTTGCATCTGATCAAACAAATATTCAATTCTTGGTATTGGGTACTTATTCTTGATGGTCACCGCATTCAAGGCACGATAATCCACACACAATCTTTGTGTTCTATCCTTCTTAGGTACAAATATAACTGGTGCAGCCCAAGGCGATGAGCTAGGACGAATATATCCTTTCCCTAGTAACTCCTCAATATGGTCCTTTAGTTCAGCTAGTTGTTTAGCATCCATTCTATACGACCTGTTATATATTGGGGCCCTCCCAGACACTAATCCAATGATAAACTCAATCTCTCGATCAGGGGGCATACCTGGTAAGTCATCTGGAAATACATCTGGAAACTCACTCACAACCCTAATGCCTTCTGTACTCTCAAGATGGTTGAGTGGAACAACAACCTCTTGTGTCTGATCTGGCCTAAACTCCACTGTAGTGCCATCTGGATGCATTAAGCAAACTATCCTAGTTGCATAATGAATTACTCCTTGATTCTTTGTCATCCAGCCACTTCTAGAATGATGTCTAGTCCTTGTGATTCCAACACCATTAGGTTGGCCCAAAAGACTACCCCCTTATAATTATACTCACTTTACGGCATAGATGCCTTGCCACCATCTCTCCTCCAGGAGAGTTTATTAGCAATGGCCGATTCAAGAATGTAACTACCATGTCATGCTTCTTTATGAAATCTTTGGATATGAATGAGTGTGTAGCACCCAAATCAAACAATATTGTGGCGGTTTGGGAATTAACGGAAAACATACCGATCACCACATTAGGTGCTTCCTGAGCCTGCTCCAATGTCACATGATTGACACGTCTAGGGTGGGTTCTGCTGCTTCTTTGGATAATTGTTAGAGTAGTGTCCCATTTCTCCACACTTGTAGCACTAAACTCCAGCGGCATTGTTTTGACCTTTGTTATGTCCTGGTTG
The DNA here is from genome assembly GCA_036927565.1 of Tuctoria greenei. Classification (NCBI taxonomy): domain Eukaryota; kingdom Viridiplantae; phylum Streptophyta; class Magnoliopsida; order Poales; family Poaceae; genus Tuctoria; species Tuctoria greenei. The sequence continues at coordinate 190,603,210 of JAYESD010000003.1, read as the reverse complement.
GTTCCGTTGTGGCTGTCCATTAGGACGGTTTGCTGCTACTGATGGGCGAGGTGGTTGCATCTGCTGGCGAGGGGGATGCATTGGTTGGCATGGAGGCTATGGTGGCTGGTGCATTTGCTGGTTGTATGGTGTGGGTGGCCTGTAGTTGGGGTTTGAGAACCTTTATCCTATGTAAGAGTTCATAGGACGAGTCATAGGTGTTGCAGGTTGAGGGGCAAAGCTAGGGCGTACATTGCTACCAGAAGCATGTCCTTGAGCCAACTTCCTCTTCCTCTCATCATCATCTAACTCTTTCTTGGTCCTCTCTACTTCAAAAGCCTTGTCAACCAACTTCTAAAAGCTGTTGTAATCACAAGAAGACATGGCAAACTTTAACTCTTTGTCAAGCCCATTTTTGAAACGGAACTGCTTCTTGGAATCAGTGTCCACATCTAATGGTGCGTAGCGAGACAACTGTGTGAATGTGTTCAAGTAAGCTCGCACAGTCATATGGCCCTGCTTCAACATGAGAAACTCCTCACATCTTGCCTGGACTTCTCCTTCAGGTACGAAATGATTGCAGAAGTTAGTCCTGAATTCCTCCCAAGTGATATTCTCCGGATTTTGATGGGCTTCAGTGAAAGTAGTCCACCAATATGCTGCAGGCCCTTGGAGTTTGTGAGAAGCTAGTAGTACCTTCTCTCTTCCTTCACATTGAATAATTCTCAACTTGCTCTCAACGGCTCTAAGCCAATCATTAGCATCCATTGGCTCACTAACTGTGGCAAAGGTGGGTGGATGGGTGTTAAGAATGTCCCTTAGGAACGACCTGCGCTGAAAGGGTGGTGGTGGTGGAGGGTTGTGTGGTGGCGGTGGTGGTGTTTGCTGCATATTGGTCACTATCTGGGTGAGGTTGTTGAGCAGCTCGGTCTGAATGGCCATCATTTGTTGCATCTGCTGTGCTGCTGGGGCTCCCCGAGCACCCCTACCCATCCATCCTGGCAAACCTCCAAGTGCATCCTCTTGGGGTGGAACACCCCGACCACGACCTCTACCTCTACCAGTCATCTGTATTAGGAATAATAGGCAAGGTATAGAAGAATACACTATGGTAAACCGGCCCCAACTACATGCATCAAGGGGAACATATATATAGAAATCAAATCCATTAATCAACTAGTGTGGATGTGGACAGGATGCCAAGGCATTCCACAACTCGCACAACACACAAGCAAGCCTATATACAAATGACGTGGATGTGGACAGGATGCCTAAGCATTCCAGAACTCACGTCGCACACACACACACCATGAAGAAAACCACTAATACAATACCATAGATAACACGACTCAAGACTAGATAGGGCATAGGTACACACTCCTACATACTACGGGTAGGTACCCTGAGTCATCCAAGAGGGTAAAGATCCTACTCCTGCTCGTCTGGGTCCTCATCGAAGTCCTCCTCGGTGTCCTCCTCTAGGTCCTCCTCTGGGTCCTCCTTTGAGTCCTCCTGTGATCGCTCGTGGTAGTCGGGCGAGTCTGGGTCCCAATGCTCACCATCCAACACGTACTGTGGGGAGTCAGGGTTAGTCGCAGTAATCCTCCAGTAGCGCCAGAAAAGCTACTCGTAATGGTCAGCGAACTCCCTGCAGTCCTGAAGATCCTGCTGACAATGCTGGAGTCGAGAGGACAACTCCACAACGTCATCAACAAGCCTATCGCTCTGAGCGAGGTGCAGAGGCCCCTCGACATCGCGTCTAGCGAAGTCGGCTGTGCCACTAGGGTGCTAAGGGGTGAACGCATGCTCCGTGCACTCCAGATGGAACCTGTGAGCGTGACTCCAATACGTGGTCACCTCCCATGTAGCGTCCTCCTCAGCAACACGCTGAGAGCTCCTCCAAGCCAGAGAGTAGTGCACGTGCAATAGCTCTGAGTCGTAGTAGATCGACAGCTGGCTAGTCCACTCCAGTCCACCAGAAGACGGTACTGAGGCCCTAATAGTTTGGTAGATGAACCGAACTCAAAACTCACGGTACCCTGCTGCATGAAGGAGGGAGCAAAGGCGACTACGCATCCCGACTGCAACACGTCCAGAAGATATCAGCACTGTCCCCCTGCTGGGCGCGTGAGGTGCGGGGCGACTGGTTAAAGCGTGTCGTGGAACCCGTCCACCAGTCATCTTGCGTGCCGTCTGCTTGGTGCGCACCATCTACAAACATTTGAAAAGGAGAGAGTGAGATCAAAAATCAATATATCAAATTAGAATGGAAACAATAAGTACAGTAAGGTAAGAAGCACAAGGACTGAGGTAGGAAACACAAAGTTGTGGAAATACTATTTTATAAGAAAATAGTATAGTCCTTATTTCGACCATTTCTAACTAGGCTTGCGTCCTACGGTCAACCTGGCTCTGATACCACTTTGTCACGTCCGGTCATCGAATAATAGATGAACAGATGCTAAGCACATGTACGCCATGATCAGTTGAATCGTACATGCATCGACGAAAGTGAAATACCATTACATAGCCATGTTCGAATAGAAGATAAGTCTTACAATATGACCCGAAGGTCTAAAAATACACACCACTATCCTATATACATCATCTAAACTATTTACAAATTCCAAACTATAGCGAAAGAATAGATAGATAGACAGGGCTCCATCTTCACAGGCAGTCGCGTGAAGGATCGCCAGCCTAGACCATGTCCTCTGGGGTTGACGAAGAAATCTTTCGGGGCCACTTCTTCTTCATATTCTGAAGGGGAAGGTAAGCACTTGAGTACATAGAGTATGCAGCAAGTGTGGGAAGAGGATGACATGAATGGCTAGAACAAGGATAGGCCAAATATGGCTTAAGCACTATGCTTAGAACCTAAGCTTAGCTTTCAATTATCAAATTAATAACAGATAAATATTCCAACACATAATAATGATGATAAAGATAACTTGAATCATAAATAACCACCATTTCCCAACCATAATCTAATTATGAACTGGTCCCAAGCCCCTCTTGTCCGTGAGCACGACTGTCATGACAGTTTTCCAAATCTCTGCAGAGAGTGTACCCTTTACCCACAAGCAGTGATTTCATCTCCTGTTGCCAGGTGGACTGAGTAAACCTCCATGTACCCAGTGGTGATCAACCACATTTCACACTTCCGTAGGTGTGTGGCCAGGAGATCACTACATGGTCTTTACAAAGGTACTCCCGACTAGTGCTAGTCCTCTAAGGTTTCCACCACTGAGGCCTTTCCGGAGTTACCCACCACCTCAGAGCCCCCTCTTGAGCCCTGCGGATCACAGAGCAGTACCCATACATCATTCCCCGCACCATCCAACTACTAGCATTTCATCGGCAGAAACCTAATTAATTGACCAAGCTGCCCCATCTCAGTCTCGTGGTGGTACTATAAAGCTTAGTGGCTTCCTCCATAAACCGATCCTTAGAATCCGGTGGTGCCAAACCCTATCCTAGGTCTCGTGCAAACTGCACCATACCAAATCCATCCAACCACCAAACTCCTATCAACTACTATTGTGTGTCCATCATGATTAAAGTAACCATAAAACATAGTACATTTCATGTGTATGAAATCCCATTCCCAAAGTCTAAGCATGGCTAAGCATAATCAAGACCTATCTACTTCCCAACCCAATCCTTGTGATAAGGAATTATACGGAACATGTCATATAACAAGAATTAGGACATCATTTTATGTAGTATGCAAATAACTAAACATCCTAAAATTAGTACAAGATAGTAAAGGGCCCTTGCCTTCTTCGAAACCTTGATTGTTGTTGAAGTCTTGGTCTTGAAGGTTAATAGTCGGGTCGTAGTACGACATAAATATATTGCCAAAGCATGGCAAAAAGAAATAAATGCTAAATAAGTATGTAGCACTGTCGAAGTGTAGCAATGACACTTCCCCCGATACTAATAAATGTAGCACGCGGAGGTTCTTGTTTCGGTCGGGGCACGCAGAGATCACGAGCAAGATGGTGACATGAGAGATTTACATGGTTCGGGCCGCCTGAGCGTAATACCCTACTCCACAGAGTGTGTGTTGTTGTATTGTGAATCGCTAGAAAGCATAGTCTCTGGCTCAGCTTCGGGGTCTCACCTGTATCGTGTGGCTCAGTCCTTTTGTAGTCCAAGGACTGACCGTTACATCATTAGCCTGGCCCGACATGTGGCCCTGGCGTATTAAATAGCCGGATACACTTTCTATGAGTATTAAGCATGGTCAATAGTGTGATAACGTGCCTTAATGGCTGTGTTACCTCTATTAATATGCTTTGATCCTGTGTCGCCAATACAGCATTAATCGACACGTAATCAAGTCTTGTAACTACCGCTTTAACTGTCCATTGAAGGTCCGTGCTGAATGAGATCCGTCAATGTATTCGTTGATTGTGAAGGTACGGAGGCTCCACACGTGGCAGCTTCGGAGCTTCCCCTTGCGGGGAGGTAGCTCCAGAACCGCTATACGCGTGTCAACCCCGGAGCTTCCCTCTGCTGGGGGTTAGGTTCGGGGTCATTATACACATGTTCATCGCGGAGCTTCCCTGTGTTGGGAGTTTAGCTCCGCATTCTTTTAATACACGTGTGAATCTCCAGAGTTACCCATATGAGGGATGTGGGTCCGCTGTAATATGACATGTGGGGCCTAAGGAAACCTTCAACTTTGACGAATAGAACTCTTTTGCACCTCTTGCGGTATCATAGGTATCTGGTATGCAGGGTACCGATAGTGGCCCCCAGGCCCACCTTTGGGAGAAACCCTTTGGGTTAAGTTATTCTACCAAAGGTGGGGCCATCCTTGATTCTCGCACTTCATCTTCAGAAGTCTCATAACGTGCCGTTGGGGCGATGGTCCGGGGTTAAACCATCGCCGCATGGCTTGTTATGAATGCGACAGATGAGGTCTTTGAGTGCGGATCTCACACATTAAAGGTCAGTAGTTACCAATACAAAAATTGTATCGGTTCCAAGCGCCTTGTCATGGTGCCGCCTTTGGGTCTCACGCCGCCCATCATGACAACGGTTCGCCTGGGGTAATAACCCCAGTCCCTTCGTTTGGGTGGCCCCAGACCCATTCATCATGGACGGGGTAGATTTTTGAAATGTGACCCAACTCTTGTTGCAGTTTCCATCCAAGCGTCGTGGAGGCTTACTTAAGAAGGAAAGTATGCGCGGTTTGAGGTCTCTTTACGCTTTCAATCAAACTTGCGCTCAGAGCCTCCAAACTTCTCCTAGCTTTCTCTTCCTTTGCTCCGCTTTGCCACAATGGAGTTGGGTCTTCCTAAAAGCTGCCTCAAGAGCAAGGATGATTTGATGAAGGTCCGGACCTATATGGGATGGTCCAGTGACTCCTTCAGCCACCTGATCTGCGCTGGCGAGCTCCCATTCAAGAAGGAGCGTAATGGTGACATGGTGTACTTCTCTGCGTACGCCATGGTGGGATTGATCCCATCTTTCTCAACTTTTCTTTTAATGCTGCTGGACTTCTACGGTCTCCAGCTGTATCATCTTGGCCCCCATTCTCTTCTGCTAGTGGTGACCTTTGTCTACTTGCGAGATGTGGGTGGGTATTCCCCCCTTCATCAAGCTGTTTCGTACCTTCTTCACCGTCCACGCCACCGGCAAGGGGAATAAGCTTCTTGGCATCTACTATATTGTGAAGTGCAAGAACTGCCCCTTCAAGTACTTGAAATCATTTCCTTCCGGCAAATGGGATGACTGGAAGAAGGACTGGGTCATCATTGCAGTGGAGGAGCACGAGAGATTGGAGTTGTCCCTAGGACTCCCCAACAATGACACCGACGCTTGGAGTGTAGTTCCGGTGCTGCCAGATGCCTTCAACCCCGTCCTGACCAAGATCCGCAAATGCGTGGAGGGTGGAGTGACCCCTCAGATTGTCTTCTACAACATCCTGGTCAACAGATGGGCTCCGCTAAGGAAGAGGGAGAAGCTCGCTTGGGCCCTCAACAGCGTGATGGATGATGACCGGATTGAAACTGGTCTGAAATCCAACTTTGATGACTAAGCTTTGAAGCTTCATCTCAAGAAATTCCATCATGGGATAAACATCGACAGTGATGACTTGGTTCCGCTGGTAGCTTTCCTTCCTCTGAACAAGGAGCCATAGTTCAGCGGAGAGCTCCGAAGGAAGATGCCGGCGCTTGATGACCTTGGTGAGGTGGAAAGGCGTCCGACCTCCAAGGTGGTAATCCCTGGAGCTTCCGAAGGAGAGCCTCCCTCTTCCCCGAGCTGGAGGGTTGAAGACATATTCAAGGGAAAGGGAAAAGAGCCAGCCGAACCCTCCAGCCGGAAGAGGAAGCTGAAGCATGCTGATGGGAAGTCCGTTAGGGCTGCTCCCTCTACAACGGATACTTCTCCCCGGTGGAGGCGGTCTTTTGTGACTGCACCTTCTCCGATGCAGGCGTCTTCCAGAGGAGCTAGCTCCGAGAAGTCAACCCCGACCTCAGTTCTGGCTAAAATCTCCAGGCCTAGGAGTTCTTCCCGACCAAGAGAAGCTCCGGCCGAGAGGAAACCGGCTGTCACAAGTAGTCCTCAGCTGCGGACCGAAGTTGTTGTCTCACCAGACTTGGTCGGCTCTGGCTACGGACCTCAGAAGAAAAGGTTCCAAGGCGACTGGGGCAGTAGTATCCCTTTGTAAGCATTGATTGCTCACCTTAAACGTTGATCTTGTTTTTGTTGTGTCTTTAATCTTCTCCTCCCTTTATTTCTAGGGTGTCGAAGAAGGAATCAGGAACTTCGGCATTTGTCGCAGTGGTTGGGTCTGTGCATGCCGAAGCTCTGACTTCAAGCACCGAGCCTCCTCCTCGAGTGGTGGCAGAAGTCACGGCAGCTCCAGTGCCAACTGTCGTGGACTTGGATTCAGAGTCCTCGCTGGAAGCTCTCATGGTAGTGCTAGACCATGGGGGAGAAGTTGAAGATGTACCTCTGACAACGGTGCCGAAGGCTGATGCTCTGGTACCATAGACGGAGATGTTTGAAGCTCCAGTCATTGAACCAAAAGTCTTTGAGGCCCTGACCGCTGAGCCAGAGGCAATTGAAGCCTCGGCCATTGAGACGGAGATAATTGAAGCTCCGACCCTTGTGCTAGAAGTTGTTGAGGGTCCAGCGGCTGAGCCGGAGATGCTTGAAGCTCCGATCACTAAACCAGAAGCGACTGACACTTCGACGTCTGAGCCGGAGGTGGTAGGGGCACCAGATGAAGCTCGAGCCGCTGCCCTGGAGATAGCTGCCCCGGAGGCGTCTAGACTAGAGTCGGAGTAGCCTGAAGTGGTGATAGGTTCTCCACCCTCGGAACCGATAATTGAAAACCCAGAAGGAGCGCCTTCGACTTCTGGTCCGGAGGTGGGAGTTCCCCTAGTGGGTTCTTCCTCTGCCACTGCTGAAGGGCTTCCAGAGAGCGGCCCTAGTGCTGCAGGAGCTCGGGGGACCACCCTTGTATAGTGGGACCCAATTTTGTGATGGAAAATCCTCTGGAGCCTGCAGAGTTGGTCCCAGAAGGCTCGGAGCCTATCTGTCTTGCGTTGTCCATAGACAACGCCTGCTCCAACCTTCGACAAGTCCAGCTCGCCTTCGATCACGAGAGCAAAGCCCTAGAGGAGCGCAACACCTTGAGGCGATGGCACAACAGACTCCACTTCGAGACCAGGCTGGCACAAACAAGGCTGGCAGATCAGAAGGAGTGGATCAAGAGGGAGAAGGCTCGGTTGGAATACTGGGACAAGCTGCTGGAGGAGAAGTAAGCCGCCATTCGGGTACTCGACGCTAACTCCAGGGAGATCCTTCAGCATGCCAAGGAGAGGCGCGATGCTGCTGATGAGCGTCACGAAAATCTCAATGAATTGAACGAGGTTCTCCTGAAGCGTCGGGTGGACCTTGAGGCGAGGGAAGAAAAGCTCCTGGTGCAGCAGGAGGATGTTGTGAAGAGGGAGGCAGAGGTCACCCAGAAGTTGACTCTAGGTGATCAGAATTTGGCGGATCACAGCAAAAAGTTGGATCTATGGAGCACAGAGGAGAAGGAGAAGTACTGAAACTGGGGCAGGAGCTCTCGAAAAGAGAAGCTGACGTTGCCTCCAAGGAAGGAAAACTGAGAGGCAGGGAAAAGGACATGGCGGAAAGACGGAACCGCATCCACCTCCGGGAGACAGAGCTGACCGATTGTGAGAAGCAAGTTGCTGAGAATATGCAGCAGCATGCTAAATTGGTCGAGCGTCTCGCTAGGGAAGGTTCGGAGCTTGCGGCCGCCCGAAAGTCACTGGAGGAGCTGCGGAGCTTGAAGGAGACTAAGTCCATCCAATTATGGGACTTCTTGGGACGAGCCAACATCGCGCTGACACCACTAGGCTTCAGTCATGTACGTCTGGACAATCCGGAGTTGGACTTGGACCGAGCATTGGTGGCCCTCAATGCTGCTGGAGGCAAACTCAACGCAATGGGTGACGTCATAGCGGACCAACTAGAGATAGAAGGGAAATCTCTGGCTACAAACGTCACAGAGTATATTCTGACGTGTTATGTGAGCCGAGATTCCCAATTCTCTTTGGATCCGGTGCTCCAAAGTCCCGTTCCTAAAGAGGAGGACGCCGCCAAGGCCAGCGTCCAAGAAGTTGCTAAGAAATTTGCCACATTCTTCCGCAGGACTTTGATCCTCCAGTAGCTAGGACTTGTTCTTTTTGCCTCCTGATGTTATCCCAATTTTGTAATCCAGTGCTTCGATTTAATGAAATCCACTTTGCTGCCATGAACTTCATTTTATTTTTGTCTTCAATATAATATTCTCTGTCTTGTTGGCCCCCTGGTATATGTGTACAATTGAAGTGTGTACATATACCAAAGGATTTGATAGTATATTGATGACTTGAACGCTTCGCACTTTGTAGATTTTAGGTCCAAAGCCTTCATTAAATATTCGCACTTGCTGATGCATCGACGGTAGGCCCCTTGGGATTGGCGGAGCTTGGTAGCTCCGGCGGTACCCACTATCAACATATAAAACGTTGACAGTGGGCCCCATAGGATTTATCGGAGCTTGGTAGCTCCTGATGTCGCTAAAGGAACAGTTGAAGGTAGGCCTCCCAGGGGTTGTCAGAGCTTAGTAGCTCCAACGTCGTCTACCATCGCTATGAATTTATGTTTTTCCTACACATTAAAAACAAGAAAAAGGTAAAATTCGTCCTCTTGTCTATAAATCGTTTGTGACTTATTGTTCTTACTTGAGTTTTTATTCTGAAGTAACTCAATATGGTAACAAGTATATTGATGTAACCATTCCGGACCCATATGCTTTTTTAGTACTCACCCTACTAAGGCCTGCCGGAGTATAGGTAGAGTGGCGTACTTAGGGTGCAGGACCAGGCTAAGTCGATAGCACACTCCAAACCTATGTTGGCTTGGCGTTCAGGCAAGTAGACGATACAGCATGTTAAAACCCAAAGAGATCAAGAATAACTTGCAATGCATAAGACAATATGTTCATACAAACCAATTTCAGTGGAAGATCCCTTTTTTGAGGAGATATAAAAATGTGAATAATATGTGAATATAAATTAATTTGATATTTACCAAAACATTACAATGTTAGCTATACAAGTTTTATAATATTTGACCCAGGTGGTAGATATTAATTTTCGAAGAATATAGAAAAAAAGTATCATAGAATTTGGACTCAATTTGCAGAATATATACATGTTTGAGTATTTATATTGGAATCTAAATAAAAAAATAAGCAAGGAAAAGGAAAACTTAAGAGCAGACTGGGACCTTTATCACATACGGTTCAGAATTTTATATCAGGTGGTTCGTCAAGGAAAAAAATAAGCAAGGAAAAAGAAAACTTAAGAGCAACAACTGTCTAAGATAAATCTTATAACAGGCGGTTCGTCATTAAAATCCGCCTGCGAAAATTGATGACTATGTAAAGGGCTCCTCGGGCACCGCAAAAAACCTACTCGGAAGATTTTACATCGACGTCGTCAAGCTGCCAAAATTTTCTCTTTTCTACCGCCCCTCTGCTTCTAGCGTGCGCCCGTCGTTCCTTTCATTAGTTGATCAAGCTTCAAACAGAGAAAAAGTTCGCAGAGGCTTCTTCTTCCACTGTTAAACAATTTCTATTGGTTGTTGTCCTGTTTTTCAGTTTGGTTTTGTTGAGTCTGGCTACAGCCTCCCCCTCCCTATTCCCCAACATGTAGTTGAGCCTCCCCTTGAGCTCCTCTATGAATTTTGTAGAAAAATAAGTAGATTTGAAGGATTAAAGGTTGAACATGAATACAAACACATCACATATTCGATGAAATGTTTCAATGAATAAGCCCAACTTAAAAAATCCATTGTGGCCACTAGGAAGCTGAGAAAATTATGAAACAATTTTTCTTGGAACCCTTATGAACAGACCTACATGATACCGGTATTCAAGGATATGATATAGGCTGGTATGTCTCTGTAAATTCATTGTAGGAAAACCTTTAGGGAATATTTTTGGCCAAATCATGCAGGAGAAAATTATTTAAATTTTACAAAAATAATATTTTTATCTTATAAACTCTATGAAAAAATTTCAACATCAGAATCTCTTATCTTCTTGCATTATAAGTTCTGCTATTAAATGTACCATTAAAGCACATATTAATGTAATTGCAGTTTATTCATATTGACCTGATCATTTTAAAGCTCATCCCTTATTTTATATATTTTTTCAAAAAAATTTCATTGAAGATGGACCACCGAGCGTGGATGTATAACATGCCAAGACCTAATCCTATGTACATTCAAAATGTTGCAAATTTTATTGAAGCATCTAAGAGACATGCGAAGATGCAAAAGATAGATGACTTATTATGTCCATGTATCGACTGCAAAAATAAGATTGCTTAAATAGATACTATAGTAATCCAATCTCATTTGGTAAAAAGAAGTTTCAAAGAAAACTACATAATATGGACAGAACATGGTGAGTTAGATACACATGAGGTGGACAAAGATGATGATAGAGGTTCAGATGACGATAATGTTCATATCAATGATGGTAGTGACAATCAAGATAATGATGATGAGTTCGATTGTGAGGAGATGTTGCGTCACATTGAACCATATGTATTCATTTCTATGGAAGCAAGTAAAGGTTTAAGTAAAATGGAGACATTGCAGAATGCGGTGATAGTGCTTTTATATGATGAATCAAAGGGTTGTCATAAAGAGTTTACTACATTGCAGGAAGTCCTAGAACTTTTAAAGTTGAAAGCCACACATGGATGGTTCGATTGTAGTTTCTCTGATCTTTTGAATCTTTTGATATAAATTCTTCCAAATCTCAATAAACTGCCCAAAAGCACTTATAAAGCGAAGAAACTTCTTTGCCAGATGGCACTAGGTGTGACAAAAACACACGCTTGTGTGAACCATTGTATTCTGTATCACAAAGAGCATGAGCTCACAACTAGATGCCCCATCTGCGGTGTGAGTAGATACAAGAAGGACTACAATCATAAGTATGTTACCAACATGAATAAGACTTAGAAGAATAATAAGTTTATTATTGGCCCTAAAGGTGACGATTACGATACATTTGATGATGTAGGCGAGAAGAATAAGAAAAATTCCTGCCTTGGTGATGTGGTACCTTCCAGTAATTGATCACTTGAAGCGTTTGTTCTCAAACCCTAGGGAGGTTGAACTTATGCGTTGGCATTCCGAGCAGCGCAGGAAGATTGAAAAACATATTCGACACCCTGGTGATGCAACCCGGTGGAAAACTTTTGATATTCAGTATCCAGAATTTGCAAAGGATATCAGAAATGTAAGGTCTGCCTTGGGTACAGATGGAATGAATCCTTTCTTGAAAAAAAAGAGCATACACAACACATGGCCCATGGTATTAACGATGTACAACCTACCGATGTGGTTGTGTCACAAAAGTAAATATATTTTGTTGTCTGTTCTTATCCAAGGTCCGAAACATCCCGACATCAAAATTGATGTGTTCTTGGAACCTTTAATGGAAGATATAACGAAATTGTGGAATGAAGGGGTACGTACATGGGATGAGTACAAGCGGGAGTTTTTCATGCTAAGATCAATGATATTCGTTACCGTGCGTGATTATCACGGACTGTTTACATTATCGGGACAAATGAAAAGGAAGAAAGGTTGTGTAAGGTGCGTGGATCGAATTGGATTTCTGTACCTCACTTCATCTAGAAAGACTGTGTACATGAGACACCGGCAGTTCTCGACAGATACACATAAGTATAGGAAGATGAAAGAACAATTTGATAACGAATCGGAAATGACAGTGCACAAAAACCTTACAGTGGAAAACCAGCCCTTAGGCCAACCCAAACCTAACTAGGACTCTAATCCTACTCAGTTCATGAATCGAAACTTTCCATAACTGCTCAAGACTCTTCTATACGCAGATAGAAGCAATCTTAAAGACTTCCAAACACCTTAGGAACTTATCCCACATTCCTAAAACAACTCAAATTCGTGACCCACATGAAATCCTATCATAACTAACTCAAAACATTCCATATTTGATTCAAACACGACTCAGCTGTAGCCTGAGTCCATAACCTGGTCGGTTGGACCTTTCTGACCAATTCTTTACGTCCACATCTCTTCATCACGCCTCAGAACCATGTAGCCACATCCATGCACTCCTTGCACATGTGCAAACATCTTCCAATGACGTCCACGATACCTTCATATGCATTGTTCTTGATTCAAACATGTTGCACAACCTCCTGATCAACTCAACCACAATTCCTCTCGAACTTGGTTGTTGAACCTCATCTTCTCCCTAAGACTAGTTCAATGGATCCCGTCACCAGCCGTGTCTTGAACTCAAGAAACACCTTCACATGATTAAACAACCAATACTTCCGAGCACAAGTCCTCGACTTGACTCTCGTAAGTTCCAAAACCACAACACCTTACGTGAGCACCTCACATAAACATGTTGCAACCCATTAAAAGAATCAACCATAACCACCAAAACACAACAAAAACTTAGTAAAGATTACTAAGTAAACTTTCCATCAGTGTAAAGCAAGTAAGAATCATTGCAAGTTAAAAGCAGGACCACAGCGATCAATCTCCGAACCTTACCAAAGCTAACCGAACGTTGAACCGGAGCTTACCAAAGCTAGCAGGACCTAGCGCCAGAGCTTACCAAAGCTAGCAGGACCTAGCACCGGAGCTAACCAAAGCTAGTCGGAACTAGTCAACCCAAAAGACGGAGCTAGGAAAACATGTCGGAGCTAACCAACATAAGTCAGACCTAGCAAAACATATCGGAGCTTAACAAAGACATGCCAGAGCTATCAAGGACATGCCAGAGCTAAAGACAAGGGTCACTGGAGCTACCCAAAAACATGCTGGACCTTGACAAAGCAAGTCGGACCTATTGTCGAACCTTGCAGAAGCTCAGAGCTAGAGTCGTACCTTGCTAAAAAGGGTGTTTTGGTAGAATTTTAGAACTTATATTATCAAAGTCAATGTATTCAGTACAAGCCAATGTATTCAGCATACATAGGTCTCACAATCTCCCCCTTGATTAATGCACTGGCAACACCACTTAAAATCCAAACATTGGCTTATTTACATGAAAAATTTTGAAAACAATTTCTCCCCCTTTGTAAAACAGAAATAAAGTGAGAAAAAAAAATAAATTCTCCCCCTGAGAAGAATCGTTCCAAAACAATTGTGAATATATGCAATGTGTAATCAATTTCTCCCCGTTGCATAGTTATCTTTAAAAATTCACATATTATCTATTATCTCTCCCCCTTTGACAATGTATTCAGCAAGATTCAAAAAAGAAATTTTAATTGTTATGAGCATATTATAACATATACATATAAAACAAAGCTCATCCAAGTCATACTATCAAGTAACTTACACTATCACAACAATGAAATACATAAAGTAGTGTAAGCCATGCTAGAGATCAAGTGTAATTTTTCAATTTAAGCAAGTCCTGATCTCACAAACTTAACTATTTCAAGACTTGAAAGCATGACACTTGTTGCTGTATTTTATTATTTTTCAAAGCACAAATTATGATCATATGACATTTGCAAGAGATTATATGCGCATCTTCCTTATTCTAACCTACAAAGCCAAGCCTATGTCATTTGGCAATCAGAAGCTTAAGGACATGATTTTAGTCATACACAACTTCTTCCAAGTTCATATCTAAGTGCAATGATAAGCCATCTCAAAAGAAGAAGTGTGATGCATGCATATTCTTTTGATCTTTTCTCAATTTATATTTGTTCATAAAAACACAACATATGAGTTGATTACTTGATTAATTCTTTATGATTAAAAGCACTTGTGAGCATGCAACAAGTTCAAAACAGCAAGAAAAATCGACCATGGCCAGATTTAGTGTAAGTAATTATTCCAATTACTAGACATGGCAAAAACTACAAAATGTATAACACAAGTAATGTAGTAAGAACTTTCAGCATGTAAAAGGAATCACAAAGTCATATATGTTTGAAATGCTATGCTCATAACATTTTAATTTCAGATTCACACATAGACTTCTCATGTTTCAAAACTCCCCCTCAATGTAAGCCATGAGGATGCATAACCCCTATTTCACTACGAATGAAACAAAAACGAGTGAAATCCAAAGGTTTTGTAAAAATGTCAGCCAATTGTTGTTCGGTATCTACATGGTGAAGCACAATATTTCCTTTTTCAACATTATCACAGGGAAAGTGATACCTAATGGCAATGTGCTTAGTTCTAGAATGTTGCACGGGGTTTTTAGCAATGCAAATGGCACTAGTGTTATCACAAAACAGTGGAACACTATCTAGATAAACCCCAAAGTCCTTAAGTGTTTGAACAATGCAAAGAATTTGTAAGCAAGCACTAGCAGCAGCTATATATTCAGATTCGGCTGTGGATTGTGCAACTAAGTTTTGTTTTGTAGAGGACCAAGCAACAAGTGAATTACTAAGAAAATGACAAGCACCGGAAGTACTTTTCCTATCAATCCTACAAACCCCAAAATCAGCATCTGAAAAATCTTTTAAAGTAACGGTTGAGGAAGAAGGAAGAAAAACGCCAAATTCTTGAGTTCTATGTAAGTACCTGAGAATCCTTTTGAGGGCTTGACGATGTGAAGCACGTGGAGAGGCTTAAAACCGTGCAGAAAGGCATACGCTGAATTGTATGTCCGGTCTTGATGTCGTGAGGTATAAAAGTGATCCGATCATGCTTCTATATTCTTTTTGATCCACAGGTTCACCATCTTCATCAAGTTCAAGTGTTGTTGCTGTTCCCATTGGTGTCCGAAGAGGCTTGCTTTTTTCCATGTTGAAGCGCCTTAGGAGGTATTTTGTATATTTCATTTGATGCACAAAGGTACCCTTCTCGGTTTGCTTGACTTGCAGCCCCAAAAAGTACGTGAGTTCTCCCATCATACTCATCTCAAATTCTGAACTCATCATAGCCGAAAACTTGGACACAAGATCATGAGAAGCACAACCAAAGATAATATCATCCACATACACTTGAACGAACAATGAGTCATTGCCATGCTTAAGCACAAAAAGAGTTTTATCAACCTTGCCCATGGTAAACCCTTTTTCAAGTAAAAATGTTTTATTCTATCATACCATGCTCTAGGGGCTTGTTTGAGACCGTACAAGGCTTTGGACAGTTTGTAAAAATGATTAGGAAAATCTGGATTTTCAAAACCCGGTGGTGTTTGACATAAACCTCCTCATCTATGTAGCCATTAAGAAATGCACTTTTAAAATCCATTTGATATAGCTTAAAATCTTTAGATGCAGCAAAAGCTAACAAAATTCTTATGGCTTCTAATCTGGGAACAGGAGCAAAAGTTTCATCAAAATCTAGACCTTCAACTTGAGTGAAACCTTGAGCAACCAACCTAGCCTTATTTCTAACCACAACTCCATCCTCACTTTGTTTATTTTTAAACACGCATTTAGTTCCAATTAAAGTGTGACCTTGAGGTGGAGGTACAAGTTTCCAAACATTATTTCTTTCAAAATTTTCTAACTCTTCTTGCATGGCAATAATCCAAGATTCATTAGTGAGTGTGTGTGATATATCTTTGGGTACAAAAGAAGCAACAAAAGCAGAATGGACATGAGAGTTTGGATCACAAAACCAAGAACATGTGACTCATTCGTGCAAGCTTCCAATAATTTGTTGTCGAGGGTGACTTTTGAGAACCCGGAGGGGAGTGGACACTTCACAAGATTCTTCTTCTTTATGTTCATCCCAAATCGATGAGCTTGTGACTTGAGGAGGATCTGGACCAGCAATGGTGGTTGTCGGTGCTGGCTGTGAATCAAAATAAGGAACTGGAACAATGTCAATTGCCGCTGAATTTACGGGCAGCAGCACCACTTCTTCCCCATCTTCAAGGAAAATGCTCTCCCCGTGCGGATATGGATCCAGATCTGCAATGTTTGAGCTAGTACATGTGCTAGCTTCATCAAAAGACACCTCACAAGTCTCCACAATTTTTTTAGTGCCAAGTAAAAGCACACGATAGCCTCTAGTATGAGATGGATAACCAAGAAACATACCATCAATGGATCTAGGTTCAAATATATCAAGATTACCATGTTTCCTACTAAAACATTTGCAACCAAAGACCCGAAAATGTGTAACACTAGGCCTATGTCCAAACCGGAGCACATATGGTGTTTTACCTAGCTTAGTGTGCAACAAAACACGATTTGAGACATAACAAGCGGTTGCAATCGCATCAGCCCAAAATTTCCTAGGAGTTTGATATTCATCAAGCATAGTCCTAGCCATCTCAACTAAGGTTCTGTTCTTTCTTTCTACAACACCATTTCGTTGAGGTACATATGGTGAAGAAAATTGATGATCTATTCCATTTTCAGCACAGAATTGATCAAAAGATTGATTTTCAAATTCGGTTCCGCTATCACTTCTAATTGCTTTTAAAGATCCTGGGTGATCAATTGATAATCTAAGAAATAAAGTTCTAAAGTGAACAAAAGCTTCATTCTTAGATTCCATAAAGTAAACCCAAGAGTATCTAGAATAATCATCAACAATCACAAGAACATACCATTTACCTCCGAAGGATTGAACATGTGAAGGTCTTACGGTGTCAAGGTGCAAAAGTTGACCCAATTCAGTTGTCATGATCATTGTGAGAGGATTATTTGAACCTGCAACCATCTTAACATGTCTATAAGAAGAGAACACAATTTCATTGTCCCCTTTAAGCTTAGGCAGCCCATGTATGTGATCAAGAGCACTAACACATGGGAGATGATCAAAGCCTACGTGACCAAGTCTATGATGCCAAAAATATAAATATTTGGAATCATTAGCAACTAGACAACTATGCTTAGAGGAAGACATATCAAAATCAGCTTTAAAAACTCTTTCAGACCGTGACATGTTAAAAATAAGCTCATTGTTTGAATTTACAACTTTGCAACAATTTTTAGTGAAAATAATTTCCAGATTTTCATCTAGCAGTTGTGAAATAGAAAGCAAGTTGTATTTCAAATTTTTAACAAGTGCCACATCCTTCCATGTGTGGTGATCAGTTACTCTAACCGAACCCTTAGCAATTATAGGAGTTGAAGAATTATCGGTAAAAGTAACATTCTCTACACGTGACACAAAAGAGAGGGAGGAGAACCGTTCTTTGTTACCGGTCATGTGGCGTGAGCAACCTGAATCCACAATCCAAATGTTCTCCTTTCTCAAGCGTGTAACCTACATAGAAGCACAATACGTCAATGACTCAATACTGGGGTTAGTCAAAAGGCATTTAGGAATCCAGTACTGAGTCACACGTTGTCCAGCAGGAATAACACGCGAAAGCTGAGATAAAACAACAGGTTTATGAGCCAAAGCTTGAGGATTTTTGTACCCAACTACTGTCCTACGAGATGTTACATGTGTAGCAAGAGAAGCAGTATGTTTGGGAGCAAACTTTGCTTGTTTTCGACTCATTATAGAAGATTGCATGTTCCTATCATTCGGTTTAGCAAGTGCAACAAATTTTTGCATGAAAATTATGAGATCTAGCAATCATTCTTTCCTTTTTCTATTGTTTAGCTAGTCTATAGAAAAAATCTATGACATGACCATCTCTACCACAGTAGGTACAATGAAATTTAACTTTGTGTTCATGTCTAGATGAGCAAGTAACATCTTTATTTGAAATCGAATGAGACAACACTCCTGTAGATTTGAAAACCACTTGTTTTTGTGTAGGAACTATTTGAGTCAAAACACTTCCTAATAACTTTACAATTTTAGGTGGGTGTGCCTTAGCATGAGCATGAGAATCAAAACCTAAACAAGTTTTATCATTACAAGACTTGAAAGAATTCAGCAGCAAGTTTAGGTCCTTATTCCCATTACAAAATCAATTTAATGTTCTATGCATGTTATCAAGTTTATTGGACAAATCAAGACAATTTTAACATGAAGTTTTTTCGTTTTAATTTGCAATTGGAAAAATATTTAACTTCATGAGAACGTAAAGCATTGTTCAATATAGAAATTTCATTCATAGCATCTTGTAGTTTCTTATAAAGAACATCAAAAGTAGAACAATACAAATCAATTGTAGAAAATCTAGCATCTTTGAAGTTTTTATCATTAAGTGCATCAAGCTCTCTGTTCTTCTCAATTTCTAACTCAAGTTTATTAAGTGTGGAGGTGTGCACACTTCTTATTGAGGACAATTGTTCATATATTAAAGCACATGAGGGACATGCATCATCACTAGGAATCAAAGTTTTTAAACGGTTGATTTTAGATTCTAGTGATTCAATTTTAGCAGCACTATCCCAAAGATTTTTGTCCTTTTTCTTAACTATAATAGTGGCATGAGAAATAGCATCACACATTTCTTCACAAGTAGGACATACCTCTTCATTGTCGCTGTTGTGTTCTGCATCCTCCATACTTGATCTTGATTTGCCCGCCATAAAGCACAAGTTTGCCAAATCATCTTCATCTTTGTCGCTTCTAATGTCCACATCGCTTGAGCCAAGTTCTTGAAGTGCGATGATGAAGCTGTTTATCATCTTGCGTCCTATAGTACCCTTCTTTTTATTATTGGAGTTTCCAGAGGTGGTCTTGACCTTGTTCTGCTTTTCCTCACGGGTAGAAGGACCTGAAAATTAGGGCATTCTGTACGAAAGTGTCATGTCTTACCACATTCAAAACATCGCTGAGGTCCGGAGCTTCCTCTCCTTCTAGTTCTCACATTTTGCAATGCTTTTGAGAATCTAGTAGAGATGAGGGCTAACTCCTCTCCTGTAAATTCCTCGATCTGCTCCACGGTTAGTGAGGACAACAAAGCAAAAGTATTGCAAGATGAAGATTGGCCGGTGCTAGGCATATCACGTTAAGAAACAAATGCAAGAGACTTGTTGGGGTTCTTACGTGAGATTATGTCAATTTCATGAGTTTTCAATTTAGAATAAAGAACATCTAATGTAAGTGTGCTCATGACAGTAGATTCACGAATGTATGTGACTTTCATCTCCCAAATTGACATGTCTAATGCACATAGTAATTGCCTAGAATTTTCAGCATCTGATAAATTAACCTTGACGCTACGTAAGTTGCTGAGAATTTTATTAAAGCGAGGAAAGAGATCATCAATGGACACATCAGGTTGCATCTCGAAGCGCATGTATTCTTTCTTGAACATGTCTTGCCTTACCTCCTTGATCGTGTTGGATCCTTTGTGGTAGTCACAAAGTACTTTCCACACATTGTATGCAGATCGGAGGTGTGCGACACGATCGAAGTCGCTTTGAGTTAATCCTTGTATGATCAAGTTCCGAGCCTTGTTGTTGTTGTCGACATCTCTACTATTTGTAGTTGTAACTTGATCATTTGATGGCACTTCATAAGGCTTGTATACCTTCTTCCATATTGCGAAGCCTTGTTCCTGGATAAAAGCTTCCATATGTGCCTTCCAAACCTGAAAATCAATACCACTAAACACACAAGGTTTGGCGGAGTATTTCTCCATAACGATTAGTCAAAAACACGTGCAAATCACAAATATTATAGCACCGTGGCTCTGATACCAATTGTAGGATCGAAGAGCACGTGAAAAGCTACCAGAGGGGGGTGAATGGTAGATTAAATCTTTTTCAGCGGAAGCAATGAAAACTCCCCGGAAGAAAAATGATCTATTAAAGAAATTGTGTTCTAGAATAATCTAAACATGTTTCACCGTGAAAAAAGTGATATAACAGAGAGAATCAAGTCATGAAGACAACACAAGAAGAATAACTCAAATCCGTCGAGAGAAACTCAAGTTATGATCAAAAGATCGAACAAAGGTCAATCTGTTCTACCGAGTAAAAAACAGATCTGCAATACTGCAAAGAAACTTGTGTAGATAAAAAACCACAAATCCAATGACTGTGAAATTTTTCTAGATGATGGATAATCAAGTTTTGAAGACAACCCAAAAAAATCACGTCAATTGGATCTGTAAAACTCGAGTTATGATAAAACCACTAAAGAAAGGTAGTGCTGTGCAGAAAACTCAACGAGAAAATCTTATCTAGAACAAGTCGGATGAACAAGGCACAAAAATTCCTTTAAATTACGATCTTTACTCAATAGAAAACAATAGGAACAGCCCCAAAGTCATACACCATGAGCTATGGTCTCCCTTGCTTATATAACCAGCCCTTAGGCCAACCCAAACCTAACTAGGACTCTAATCCTACTCAGTTCACGAATCGAAACTTTCCATAACTGCTCAAGACTCTTCTATACGCAGATAGAAGCAATCTTAAAGACATCCAAACACCTTAGGAATATATCCCACATTCCTAAAAAAACTCAAATTCGTGACCCACACGAAATCCTATCATAACCGACTAGAAACATTCCATATTTGAGTCAAACATGACTCAGTCGCAGCCTAAGTCCATAACCTAGTCAGTTGGACCTTTCCGACCAATTTTTTACGTCCACATCTCTTTATCATGCCTCGGAACCATGTAGCCACGTCCATGCACTCCTTGCACACGTGCAAACATCTTCCAACGATGTCCACGATACCTTCATATGCATTGTTCTTGATTCAAACATGTTGCGCAACCTCCTGATCAACTCAATCACAATTCCTCCCAAACTTGGCTGCTGAACGTCATCTTCTCCCTAAGACTAGTTCAATGGATCCCGTCACCAGCCATGTCTTGAACTCAAGAAACACCTGCACATGATTAAACAACCAATACTTCCGAGCACAAGTCCTCGACTTGACTCTCGTAAGTTCCAAAACCACAACACCTTACGTGAGCACCTAACATAAAAATGTTGCAACCCATTAAAAGAATCAACCATAACCACCAAAACACACCAAAAACATAGTAAAAGATTACTAAGCAAACTTTCCATCAGTGTAAAGCAAGTACGAATCATTGCAAGTTAAAAGCAGAACCAATGCGATCAATCTCCAAACCTTGCCAAAGCTAACCAAACGTTGAACCGGAGCTTACCAAAGCTAGCAGGACCTAGCGCCGGAGCTTACCAAAGCTAGCAGGACATAGCACTGGAGCTTACCAAAGCTAGTCGGAACTAGTCAACCCAAAAGCAGGAGCTAGAAAAACATGTCGGAGCTAACCAACATAAGTCGGACCTAGCAAAACATATCAGAGCTTAAGAAAGACATGCCGGAGCTATCAAAGACATGTCGAAGCTAAAGACAAAGCTCACCGGAGCTACCCAAAAACATTTTGGACCTTGACAAAGCAAGTTGAACTTACTGTCGGACCTTGTAGAAGCTCGGAGCTAGAGTCGGACCTTGCTAAAAAGGGTGTTTTGGCAGAATTTTAGAACTTATATTATCAAAGCCAATGTATTCAGTACAAGCCAATGTATTCAGCACACATAGGTCTCAGAAAAGTCAATCTTGTCCTTCTCCAAAACACCAATATTGTGAATCACAATCTCATTGCTATCGGTGTCCTCAAGGTGCAGTAGCCTGGCAAACTCAGCATAAGTAATTGTGTACTTGGATCCATGTGTCATCCAAGTCACTCTCTCTTCTTCATCGCTGGCAAAATAACAAGTTGCATAGAACTGAGCAATGAATTCATCGTTCCAGTTGTATCTAAAAGAAAACAAGTCCTTTGAACCATGCCTCGCTGCAACCTCTTCCACCTCATCAAAGGCACCACAACTCTATCTTTCAAAATGGTTTCATTCAATCCATTGGCTCTGAACCACTGGAGTCTTCATTTGGAGGTAAGCAGAGATGTAGTAATCTGAGTGAAAATGACTCCAAAATCTCGAGTCAGCTGCCTTTTTCCCACTACTATAGGCATCAATCTTCCTTAGACTCCATGCTACATCACTTTCGTTGCCATTGAACTTCTCCCCCGAGGGGTCCCTATTTCCTTGTCTTGGAGCTGTCATCTTGAGGGGGCCAATAGGGCCAGAGGCAAGCCCTTTTCCTTTTCCCTTAGCTTGGCGAGAAGCAGCCGAGCTAGGACCAACCACATCTTTCCCTATGGAAGCTGGAACCTTTCGATGCACCCTAGGTGTTGTGGGCGAGGGGTCAGCGGTACGGTCTTGCCTTTTCTTGGCGTGGCCTGTCAAAACACAAGGCAAAGTCTCTTGATGCAACTCGTCCTCGAAGTCAAAGATATCCTCGTTTGAGTTCGACATTGTCCTGACAAGAAGGTGATATATGACATAGATAGAATTGGTGGTAAGGGAAAGCATTGAGTTGAAGAATGTTAGGGTTTTGTTCAACCAACACCAGACTTGTCCGTTGCTCAGGTGCAGACTAGTCTGGAGAACCGGACTTGTCTGCACCAATAACGGACTAGTCCGATATTCGGCTGCTTAAACCCTAGTCAATGAGGTAATGGAATTCCTCAATGCAAAAGTGATGTAGTGTAGTTGTAATACAAAGGGGGGCATGTATTGATTGGAGGAGCTAAGCTAATTGAGCAAAAATAAGTAAAATCGAAGGTTCTAGGGTTTGGAGAGGAATTTACCAAATCCTTCGATTTGAGGCGTTGAAGGAGTTCTTGATGAGGACTAGTCTGGGGTCTTCGATCCCCTTGTAGTGGAGATCGATTCCCATGGAGATTTGAGTGGATTTGATGGAGAACTCGAAAAATCGCCTTGGGAGCACTTGAGTGAGGAGAGAGAATGTGAGAGGAGTTGTGAGGAGGAAGAAGATTAGGTTTGTGCCAACCCTAGGGTTATGGAGTTGAAAAATCGGACTAGTCTGTGGTTGGATCGGACTCGTCCGGACTAGCAGACACTCCACGGACTAGTCTACAATGTGCGGACTAGTCCGGGGTAACCACGGACCAGTCCGTGGTCACCTGGACAGAAAGATATAAAACCCTTCGTATATATATCCGAGGGTGCCTACAGATATAGGGGGCAAAAACACACAAATAATCTTGATGAATATGATCAGTAAACATACAACAATAAAGTTATGATCATAATTCACCAAGATCAAGTAATTAACATAGTTTTTCGGAGAAAATAGAGAGAGATGATTTTTCAACACAATCAACATGATTTTGAAGATGGCATACTGATATGCAAGTTTTCAAGCCACATTCTGAGCATCAAGGATATTTAGTTCATTTCGTGGCTCACAAAAGTGTTTTTCATCAAGTGGCTTGGTAAAGATATCGGCTAGTTGTTTTTCAGTGTTGACATGGGAAATGGCTATGTCTCCTTTCATTGAGTGATCTCTCAAAAAGTGATGTCGGATGTCTATGTGTTTGGTTATAGAGTGCTCAACAGGGTTATGGGCAATTTTAATTGCACTCTCATTATCACAAAGGAGTGGAATACGGCTTATATTGTAACTGTAATCCCTTAGAGTTTGTCGCATCCAAAGGAGTTTTGCACAACAACTCTCGGCTGCAACATACTCTGCTTCGGCCGTGGATAAGGCAATGGAATTTTGTTTCTTAGAGGACCAAGAAACTAGGGATCTACCTAGAAATTGGCAAGTACCAGAGGTACTTTTTCTATCTACCTTGCATCCGGCATAATCTGCATCAGGGTATCCAATGGGATTGAATTTTGAACCTTTGGGATACCAAAGGCCTAGGTTGGGTGTATAAACTAAATATCTCAACATCCTTTTAATGGCGGTCAAATGACATTCCTTAGGATTGGCTTGAAACCTTGCACACAAACATACACTCAACATGATGGCAGACCTAGATGCACATAAATAAAGTAAGGAGCCAATCATGGAGCGATATACCTTTTGATCCACGTTCGGTCCGTCTTCATTGAGATCCAAGTGTCCATTTGTCGCCATGGGATTATTTATGGGCTTTGCTTTGTCCATTCCTAACTTCTTGAGAATGTCTTGAGTGTACTTTGTTTGGTTTATGAATGTCCCGTCCTTTTGTTGCTTCACTTTGAATCCCAAAAAGTACATCAACTATCCCATCATGGACATCTCGAATCTATCTGTCATAATCTTACTAAATTCTTGACAAAAGGATTTGTTAGTTGACCCAAATATAATATCATCAACATAGATTTAGCAAACAAAGAGATCATCATCAAAGTGTTTAGTAAACAAAGTGTAATCAGCTTTACCAATGTTGAAGCCATTCTCAATCAAAAAATCTCTAAGGCACTCATACCAAGCTCTAGGAGCTTGTTTGAGGCCATAGAGAGTCTTACGCAGTTTGTACACATGGTCGGGGTACTCTTGATCTTCAAAACCGGGTGTTTGCCCCACGTACACCTCCTCCTTGATCGGTCTGTTGAGGAAGGCACTTTTCACGTCCATTTGATAAAGCTTTAAATAATGGTGAGTAGCATATGCAAGTAATATATGAATCGATTCAAGCCTAGCTACAGGAGCAAAAGTCTCGTCGAAATCCAAACCTTCGACTTGTGAATACCCTTTGGCCGCAAGTCGTCCCATGTTCCTTGTTACCACTCCATGTTTATCTTGCTTGTTGCGGAAGACCCATTTAGTGCTAACAACGTTGGACTTGGGTCTTACAACAAACTCCCACACTTCGTTCCTTTTGAAGTTGTTCAATTCTTCTTGCCTCGCCATCACCCAATCCAAATCTTTTAATGCATCTTCAACCCTGTATGGTTCCAAAGAAGATACAAAAGAATAGTGTTCACGAAAATTAGCTATGCGAGATCGAGTTATTACTCCCTTTTGGATGTCACCGATTATATTGTCGACAGGGTGATCTCTTTGGATGCTTTGGTGTACTCTTGGATGTGGCACTTGTGGTCTTTAATGTTCATTATCATCTTCTTCTCCCCCTGGATAGTTGCCCTCATTGATGTTTTGATCACCTTGATCTTCTTGATATTGATCTTGTGTGGAAGCTCCCCCTTGATCATTTTCCTCCACTTGTGGTTCATCTTCTTCACTCGCATTTGGAGGTGGCACTTGTCGTCGAACATCGCCTAATGCCATTCTTCTCAATGCTTTACATGTTGCTTCTTCTTGATCTAGCACACATTGATCAACTTGATTTTCTTGAGAGCCGTTAGTTTCATCGAACACTACGTCACATGCCACTTCAACAAGTCTGGAGGCCTTGTTGAAGACACAATAGGCATAGGATTCGAATCATAGTCAAGTAAGAAACCTTCATCAGACTTTGAAACGAACTTTGAAGCCCTGGGCTTCTTGTTTAAAATGTAACATTTTGAACCAAAGACTCGAAAATATGAAATATTGGGTTTGTTACCCGTGAGTAGTTCATATGAAGTTTTCTTGAGTAGACGATGAAGATAGAGTCGGTTTATGGCGTGACAACCGGTGTCAACCGCTTCAGCCCAAAACCTTTCTGAAGTCATGTATTCATCGAGCAATGTCCTCGCCATCTCATTGAGTGTTCGGTTCTTCCTTTTGGCTACTCCGTTTTGTTGAGGAGAGTATGGTGCTGAAAATTCGTGCTTTATCTCTTCTTCGTCTAGACACTCCTCAACTTAGGTATTCTTGAATTATGTTCCATTGTCACTTAGTATGTTCTTGATCTTTAGTGAGAATTTGTTTTGGGCATGCTTGATGAACTTCTTGAGGGTTCATTGAGTTTTTGTCTTATCATGCAAAAAGAAAATCCGCGTGAAGCGTGAAAAATCATCAACAATGACTAAACCATACTTATTACCACCGATGCTTATGTAAGTAATTGGGCCGAATAGATCCATGTGGAGGAGCTCAAGCGGTCTTGTTGTAGTCCTGACATTCTTCGCGGGATGGGGTGCTCCTACTAGCTTCCTAGCTTGGCACGCTCTACAAGGCCTATTTTTCTTAAAAACAACATCTTTTAAACCTCGGATGTGATCGCCTTTAAGGAGTTTTTGAATATTCCTCATACCAACATGTGCTAGCCGTTTATGCCACAACCAACCCATGTTGGTCTTTGCAATCAAGCATGTGTCAAGTTCGGCTTTATCATTGTTGAAGTCAACTAGATAAAGTTTTCCCTTTAACACACCCTTGAATGCAACCAAGTTATAACTCCTTCTAGAGATGGTCACACCCTCATTAGTGAATAAACAATAATCACCCTTGTCACATAATTGAGATATGGACAAAAGGTTATAATCCATGGAGTCAACGTGTAAGACATGAGAAAGAGTATGTTGTGATGAAATTGCAATTTTACCGGTACCAAGCACCCTTCCTTGACTATTATCACCAAAGTAAATGCCTTCGTCTGGATCTTCATCTTCTTCATATTCCACGAACATTCTTCTTTCTTCGGTCATGTGATTAGTGCATCCACTATCTAGCACCCATTTTGCTCCATCGGATAAATAAGTCTGCAAAAAGAAATTATGCCTTGGTCTTAGGTACCCAAGCTTGCTTGGGTCCTTTGAGGTTAGTCACAAGTGATTTGGGCACCCACACATGAGACTTGGATTTCCCATGGCGTGGCCCAACAAATTTAGCATAAACTCTTCCAAGATTACCTTTCATAAGTACATATGAAGCATCAAAAGTTCTAAATAGGAGTTGTTGTTCATATGTGTTCACAATGTTAAATTTATCAACATTATTAGGTTTTCTAACTTGAGAAGAGTTTCCCTTGACAAAGGCAATGTAATCCTTGTTATTTTTGTGGCTTCTAGCGTTTTTCTTGTCACCATAAGAATACCCAATGCCATATTTGATATTAGGAGGTCTTGTAACCGAGTATGCACTATGTGCATACTTGACCTTCTCCTTGTCAAATATGCCACTTTGGGAAGGTTGCTTGTCCTTTGTCAAGTTTGGCTTTTCCTTCAAGTTAGTGTCATTTTTGGCACAAGCACAAGTAATAATAGTTTCAGATTTTATATGTTGAGAAGGTGAGCTTGAAGAGGATGAAGAACCACTTTGCTTGAGTGACTCAACTTGGACCTCAAGGATCTTGTTAGTTTTGGTTAAGTTAGCAAGTTCATCCTTGATGGTGATGTTTGAGTCTTTTAACTTCAAGCAAGATTCCTTGCTTGAAGCTAGCTCAAGTTATAGTGATTTACATCGCTCCTTTTCAAGTTCAAGAAGCTTTTCAATCTCAAGATATTCCTCCTTTTCGGAGATGATCATATTTTCCTAACGATTGACTAGCTTCTCCTTACTAACAATCTTATCAAGTAAAAATTTCATTTTAGCAGCGGTCTTTTTGTCTAAACCCCTAAGCATGTATTCACTTTCATCATTGATGTCATCCTCACTAGAATTATCACTATCACTAGTAAAAGAATGCGAGGAGGAAGATTTAGTTGTTACATTTCTTTTACCTTCCTTGGCCATTAGACATGTGTGGTGGGTGTTCTTCCTTGCGCCCATGGTTGGAAAGAAAGCGGATTTCTTGGTAATCTTCTTGATGGCTATGGTGGTCGTCTCCTCTTCTTGTTCGGATGAGGATTCATCATTGGAGTCCCACTCCTTCCCTAGATGCGCTTGTCCATATTGCTTCTTCTTCTTGAACATTTTCTTTGGTTGAGGCTTGTTGTTCTTAGTCTTCCTCTTATTTTCTTCATGTGGACAATCTACTATGAAGTGATCATATTCTCCACAGTTGTAGCACACTCGTCTCATCTTGGGTCTTTGTTTGTCCCTTTGTCTTCCTTTGTTTGAGCTACCACCCTTTCTTCTTCTCATTGTTTTCTTGAACTTCTTCATGAACAAGATCATGTCTTCTTCATCGATATCACTGCTTTCATCATTGATGTCGTCTTCTCCATGAGCTTCTCGAGCTTCTTGTGATACAGGTTTACATGTTGACTTCAAATCAACTCCTTTCTTCTTTGTTGAGGTAAGATCGACAATTTCCTTGACATGCTTGGCTTGCTTCTCCATCATTTCAAAGTTGATAATCTTGCCTAGAAGTTCGTCCGGTGTCATTTTCTGATACCCGGGGCTTTCTCTAATCATGGAGCAAAGGGTCACATTGTGAGGCATGAATGCTCTAAGAATCAACTTCACGAATTCATGATCATTCCACTTTTTGTTGCCATATGCTCGGACTTTGTTGACGAGAGACTTCAATCGATTGTACATATCTTGTGGTGATTCATCTTCTTCTATGGCGAATCATCCCAATTCGCCTTCAATCATCTCAATCTTGGATTCGCGTACATGATGATCACTTTCATGTGCGGTTTGTATAGTGTCCCATATCTCTTTGGCAATTTCTAGTCCATCCACCTTGGTGAACTCGTCTCGGCTCAGTGATGAAGTGATCACAACTGCAGCTTGAGCATTCCGATGGCTGGCTTGTTCTTGTCTTGGAGTCAGCTTGAGCATCCCTATACACAGTATATGCCAAAGACTTGGGTTAAGAGATATAAGGTGCATTTTCATGTTTTGTCTCCACATTGAGTAGTCATTGCCATCAAAATAAGGTGTTTTCCCTAAAGGAATTGATAAATAATGACTATTGTTAGAATTTAAACATTCATAGTCAAAAAGATATCGGGAGTAGTCAGGGTGACTACTCCCCTTCATCTTCTCATCTTGAGTCTTCTTCTTTCCTTTTGGACATAGTGCCTTCTTCCGGAGAAGAGCCTTGAGTTGAAGCATTTCCTTATCATCGTCCTTACAGTTCTGAATTGCATCGAGGAGCTTCTCCAACTTTTGGGTCTTTTCATCATCACCCTTCTCGTTATTGAAGTTCTTGTTTACATCCTTGATGTCAGACATCATCTCTTCGAGTGGTGAGTCTCTTTTGAAGAGTTTGGCTCTGATACCAATTGAATGTAGCCTAGAGGGGGGTGAATAGGCTTTTTGAAACTTTGTCGATCCCTGAAACACTTAACAGATTGATCAAATATAATATAGAGAGATCATACTAGTCCGGTATGTGTGGACTAGAAAGATCAAGATTGATCGATAATTTCACTCCAAGTACTCTATGCAGCGGAAATAATTGGCAAATTGGATGTATTACAACAATGAAAAAATGTATGGCTAAGATCAACTTTAATTTCAATGTTTCAACGTGAGTTACACAAGGTTATGCAAACCCTAGAATATGATGAACGATAAAACAAAAGTGGGAAAGACACAATTTTATCCCAAGGTTCGATTCCACGGAGGAAATCTACGTCCCCGTTGAGGAGTCCACGAAGGATCGGGTCTTCACCAACCCTACCCTCGTCGAATCACCACGAAGGCTGATTCTCTTCCACTAATCACAAAGGGGCAAATAACTTGTTCAAGGGGCCTTCTCACAAGTTGAGGGCTCCCCAAGAATTACAATGAATGAACACCACTAAACACATTCAAAAGATATACAATAAAAAAATTAGAGTGTGCGAGAGATCAAACCAAGAGCTAAAGATGTGTAGAACAAGTATCTCCTTTGATCAATTGCTAATCCTCAAAGATTTGATTCTTTTAGGGTTAGAATGTGTGGAGAGATGTGAATTCTGAGCTCTTGGGAGGTGTGATGGTGCATGGGGTCGAGAGTGTTGGTTGTATGGTCGTACACCTCTATTTATAGTAGGGTTTCCAAAAGTTACCATTAGGGTTTGCGATGTCCGGACTAGTCTGGTGTGCGGCGTGTGGAGAACCCTAAGTATTGATGGATACCGAACTAGCCTGTTAAGGTGCAGACTAGTCCGATTTGAGTCAGAAACTTTTCGGACTAGTCCGGTTGATATCAGACTAGTCCAGTGTGGTGAACACCTTGTAGGACTAAGGACAAGTCCGCACTTGGAGGGACTTGTCCGATTTTAGTCAGAGAGTTTTCAGACTAGTCCGGTCAATATCGGACTTGTCTGGTGTTGTACAAATGTGAAGTGTTGAGGACTAGTCCGCACTAGGGGGGACGAGTCTGATTTTAGTCAGAGAGATATCGGACTATCGGGTTGATATCGGAATAGTCCGCACATGCTGATTTTTGTGCATTGAGTGTAATTTCTTTCATTTGAGCTCTTGGGGTGTGTTTCTCCAACACACTCCATACAAAATAATCTAATATTTCCAGCTCTTGATCTCTTTTTTCTTTAGATCCTCATTCTCTTTCCTTTTTGTGCTTTCTTCCTAATTTCTTTAAAACCTGCGCTCATCTCAACAATTTTGTTAGGATCTCATTTATTTGTCATAGATCAACCAAAACCCACAAGGGATGCTTAAATGCACTTTCACAAGGCAACCAACAACATGGTGGAATATGAAGCTCTCATATTCGGACTCAAGGTAGCGCTATCATATCGCGTCCGGCAGCTCCTGGTGAAGGGCGACTCGCAACTCATGATCAACCAAGTCAAAGGTGAATGCAGTTGCTATAAACCAAAGCTTGCTGCTTATCTACTTGAAGTCCAGAAGTTGTAGGAGGACATCCACATCCTAGACCTCCTCCATGTCCAGCATCTCATCAACGCTGAAGCTGACGACCTCTCGACAAAGGCTTCAACCAGGGCTCAAGCTCCCGACGGAGCTTTTGTCAGGAGATTACTGTTGACGGCTGTTATATAAAATTTTCACCCGTTAATATAACTCAATTATGTGAAGGAAATATCATTTATTGCACACATCACCTTTCTATTTTATCTTTTTCCACTTGTCTTGCTATTTAACCTATTTCTATTTAACCTATTCTGGATTCCATGTATGTGGTAGGAGTAGTCTTTATGATTATGCAATATCACTCTTAATCTATCATCATAAACACAACAAACCCCCACTATTCTAATTAGTTATGATATGATCATGTTAATATGAATAACTTATGCTATCTATCCACATTGGTTCAACGATGATTTAGTTTATTGCCTTAGGATGGCTTGTGCCAGGGCTCCTAAGGTTATTACTTAATATGCTAGCATGGTGCTAGGGTGGTTAAGTAGCATTGGATGTCTCGTCGACCCACGGATTGAAGAGGTAGGCAATAGGTGGTAACAACCCTATCTGTCCTTTGTAATCCTCCATGTTCGGTTATGCCATAGGCTCTTGGCGGGAGTCGTACTAGTATTGCTAGGGGTAAACTCGTGCCCGATGTGTTGAGCAACTTAGCATAAGGATTCACTATTGACATGCTCATTTGTATCTAACCTAGGCTATGTATATGTGTATTAGAATCATTGTAGGAGCAACTCCCCAACTCTTAGTCTAACCTCTATTAGGACTCATCTACCCTTAGAATAGATTGCTTAGGTGTGTGTCACAGTACCCATATACTATCAACTTACTCCTGTCTTGATAATCGATTAGTATCCCATAGCTTGATCATAAGAGTAGTGTTTACTTTACTCCATTGCCTTCCCTTGGGATAAATACGATACCCTTGGGAATACTCTTGGGTGAAATGCTACACGATAGTTTCTGTGCGCTTTGCGGACCTAATCTCTTTCAAGAGATGGTCTGTGACATAAGAAACATCAACAATTACCAGCACTTGCCGCTTAGCCTACCGAACTAAGTGATGGGGGCGAGACCAGCGCCCCGAAGCTGGCGGTCCCGGTGGCCCTGTTACCATGGCACCCAACAAGGATTGTAGGAACTATAGGAAGCTCTGAGCAACCAAGCGCGCAAGATCCACAAGCTCAAGTTAGTTCTAATGCATGGATCTCGGAGGTTCGGGACTACTTGAAAGACAACATCCTTCCTGAAGATTGTGTATCTGTTGAGTGAATTGTCAAGTTGGCTGAAAGGTACACATTGGTAGAAGGGGATCTATATCGATGTGGCGCCAATGGCATTCTAATGTGGTGCATTTCTCGAGGAGAAAGTTGTGAGCTCCTTGCAAGGATCCATGGAGGCGAGTGTGGGAACCACGCGTCATCCTGCACGTTGGTCGGTAAGGCCTTTCAGAACGATTTTCATTGGCCTATAACACTCCAGGATGTAGTCGAGCTGGCCTATAACATGAAAGACATCATGAACATTTGATAAGTGAGCTGGCATCTCCAACTTATATGCTACTTCTCCTTGTTTGTCCAATATCTTGAATGGCCTGATGTATCAAGGTGCTAGCTTGCCTCTTATGTTAAACCTCTTACGACCTCTCATTGGTGACACATTGAGGTAAACAAAATCTCCAAATTCAAAGGCTAGTTTCCTTCTCCTATTGTCTGCATAGCCTTTTTGCCTTGATTGAGCACCCCTCAAGTTTTCACGAATAATTTGGACTTGTTTCTCAGCTTCCTGCAGCATGTCAGGTCCAAACACCTGATTTTCTCTTGTCTCATTCCAGAACAAAGGTGTTCTACACTTCCTCCCATATAATGCTTCATAGGGTGACATTTTCAAGCTTGCTTGGTAACTATTGTTGTATGAAAATTCTGCATATGCAAGCTTTTGTCCCAACTTTTTCCATGCTTCAAGGCACAAGCTCATAACATGTCCTCTAAAATCTGGTTGGTCCTCTCAGTTTGTCCATCCGTTTGAAGCTGATATGCTAAGCTTAAATTCAATCTTGTTCCCAATGCTTCATGCAATTTCTCCCAGAACCTAGAGGTCAATTGAGAACCACTATCCGAGACTATCTTCTTTGGTACTCCATGCTGGCACACAATGTGCTCCATATATAACTCTGCTAGCTTTGCAGTGGTATAGGTGGTCTAGACAGGAACAAAATGAGCTAACTTGGTCAATCGATCCACAATAACCCATATTGAATCGTAACCGGACTGGGTACGCGGTAAACCAACTATAAAGTCCATTCCAATTTCTTCCCAATTTCATTCCAGAATCTTCAATGGCTGCAATAATCTAGTTGGTCTTTGATGTTCCGCTTGACTCGTTGGCACACATTACACAACGCTACATATTCAGTTATGTCCTTTTTCATGCTAGCCCACCAATAACATGTCTTCAAGTCCTTGTACATCTTCTTACAACCGGGATAAATTGAGTATGGCGAGTCATGTGCCTCTTTTAGTATCGTCTCTCGGATATGCTTATCATTGGGCACAACAATCCTTTTCCCAAGCCATAAGGTACCATGATCATCCTCATCAAACCTGAACTCTCTCCCCTCTTGGGTCCTTTCTTTGTTTTCTTGGATTTCCTCATCCTTTGTTTGACCCTCTCGAATTTCTTGCTCCAAGGTTAGATTTAACTCCATTATTCCCATCTCATTCACAAATCCAAGATTCAACCATTCAAACTCCTTGCATAGCTTGGATGGTAATTCTCGAATCGTGAGCTCGTGACTTACTCCTTTTCTACTCAAGGCATCAGCCACTACATTAGCCTTCACCGGTTGATTGTTGATTCCCACATCAAAATCCTTGATGAGCTCCAATCATCTTCGTTGCCTCAAATTCAGGTCCGTTTGTGTGAAAATATACTTAAGACTCTTATGATCCATATAAATTTCACACCTATGTCCAAGGATATAATGTCTTCAAATCTTCAATGCATGTACCACGGCTGCAAGTTCCAAATCATGTGTTGGATAATTTTGCTCATGTTTCTTCAATTGTCTCGATGCATAGGATACCACTTGACCTTCTTGCAGCACACATCCAAGTCCTTGTCTTGATGCGCTCCAATAAATATCAAAACTTTTGCTTACATCCGGCAATATCAAGACTGGGGCCATAGTTAACCTCTTCTTCAACTCGTGAAAGCTGTCCCGACAAGCTTGAGTCCATTGGAAAGTTTTCCCCTTCATTAGCAACTCTATCATGGGCTTGGCTATCTTGGAAAAGTCCTTGATAAACCGACGATAATATCCATCCACTCCAAGAAAACTCCTTATTTCCTTTAAGTTTTTCGGTGGCTCTCATTTCGACACGTCCCTCACTTTTCTGGGGTCAATCGATACTCCTCCTCCTGAGATGATATGACCCAAAAATGACACATCTTTCAACCAAAACTGGCATTTGCTGAACTTGGCTTACAATTGATGCTCCCTCAATTTCTTCAGTGTGAGCCTCAGATGTTCCTCATATTCCTTCTCATCCTTCGAGTAGCTCATAATGTCATCAATGAACACCACAATAAACTTATCCAAGTACTCCATGAAGACCTTATTCATGAGGTACATAAAGTATGCAGGTGCATTTTTCGATCCAAAGGACATCACGGTGTACTCATAGGATCCATACTGTGTCCGAAAAGCTATCTTGGGTATGTTCAAAGGTCTAATCTTCATTTGATCAATCAAATCCTCTATGCGGGGCAAAGTATACTTATTCTTGATGGTCACCTCATTGAGAGCTCGGTAGTCCACACACATCCTTTGTGGCCCATCCTTCTTATCCACAAAAAGAATGGGCGCTCCCCAAGGTGAAGAGCTTGGGTGAATGAAACCCTTCTCTAGTTGCTATTGAATCTGATTCTTGAGTTCTGCTAACTCCTTAGGAGGCATCCTATATGGCCTCTTAGCTATAGGTGCAGTTCCAGGTATTAAATCAATAACAAACTCAAAATCACGATTAGGTGGCATATCTGGCAACTCGCCCGAAAACACATCCAAAAATTCACACACTACTGGAATCTCCTCAAATGCGGCACCATCCATATGATTCAACTCCAATGCTTCGGTGCATGTTGAGATGCTTCAAATTCTATGGTGATTCGTTCCTCATTGGTCAACTTTACCGTCTTTGTGGCACATTCAATGACTCCATTGTGCTTCCCCAACCAGTCCATACCAAATATAATGTCCAACCCTTGAGAATCCAAGACAATGAGCTTGGCAAAGAAGTCTACCCCCTTATTCTAAGTCTTACTTTTGGACATACTATATTTGTCCTCATCTCTCCTCCAGGAGACTTAACCAATAAGGTAAACTTCATATAAGAGATTGGCAAACTATACTTGGCAACTGTCGGTACCCTTCATATCGGATACCCTTTGAGATTGCAAAGAATGCTAAGGAACTTCACACACCTGAGTTGAAGACCTCCGAAGGCCCCACGTGTGATACGGAACCTGACCTGCCTTCCTTCTATGGTTAGTCCTAGTGCCTCCACGTGTATCATAAAACCGGAGCTACATTCCTTACATCGGAAAGCTCCGGGCTAGATACTTGTGCGGCACTCCCGGACCTAACCCCCAACAAAGGGAAGCTCTGGTACCGACACGCATACAACATCACCGGACCTACTCGTCCAAGATGATAAGCTCTGGAGCTGCCACGCGTCCAACCGCCAGACCTTCATGTTCAACAGGCAGGTTGGTGGACCTCCAACGGCTCTGAACTTCAAGGAACAATTAAATCTTCAAGACCCAATTGTGTGTCATTAATGCTATCCTAATGACACACGATCGGAGGACCCTTAATACCAGTAACGCCACCATCAAGGGGTGTTACCATGCTATCAAGGGTAATTAAGTACATTAATTGTGTATTAAGCATCAGTAACCGCCAGGGCCACATGTTGGGCCAGGCTGATGATGTAACGGTCAGTCCTTGTAATATAAAAGGACTGGTCAAGCAATACACAAGGGAGGCACGCACGCTGAGACGAGTAAAGCTAGTCTTTCATACTAAAGCGCTCAGACACTCAATACAACAACACACACCCGTGGAGTAGGGTATTACGCTCAGGCGGCCCGAACCACGTAAATTCCCGTGTCAACTCATCATCTTGCTCTGAATCTCTGCGCGCCCACAATCGAACTACAAACTCCGTGGGCTGCCAACGGTAGTACCGGTAGAATTGCCGGAATCACACTCTAATAGTTAGCGCACCAGGAAGGGGGTGCCCGAGATTCAAACATGGTGAACTCTGATGCTGGATCGTCCAACGGTAACCATGCTGCGCTACTTGCTGGAGGCAATCCCTCCAACATGCAGCAGCCAGCAGGTGTCGTGGCTCCAGCAGGAGTCATGCCACTGCCACCACCATCTGCTCCTGCGAATCAAGCTGGACGTCCAGATGGGGCGTCTGTGTTGGTCACTACATCGGCAAACAACAACCCTGAACACACGATTAATGTCGTGTGTGCTCTTCTCCAACGTCCATCGCCTCAAGAGCACCCCAGGGTGCATGGAGCAGTGGAGAGCTGATGTGGAACATCTGGTTGCAGCAGCAGCCGATGGCATCAGCAATTAATGTCCTCCCCCCTCGGGGCGGGCCCCATCGCAGCATCGGACTGTGTTGGGTAGATTTGGTCCGCACGCTTAACAGCACACGAGGCGTGTTGCGTCTCAACAGGTGATGTCGCTGCCTTACGGGGCGCGATGTACTCAAACGGTAACCAGGCTTTCGACTCACGTCCTCCGGGTAGAGCTCGATCGTCATTACCGTCAATAGGACGGTCGTGTCCACATCGAGCGTGCTCGTGAGAGGCGAGAGGCTCGAGACAGCCCTGATCCTGAGGGAGTAGGAGGAGACTATTATGCCTTGGCCATGCATCTACGCATGGTTAGATGGCCACAGAAATTCTGGCCTCACCTACCAGAAAAATTTGATGGGACTGTCAATCCCGGTGAATTTCTCCAAATCTACTCCACCGCTATCCTTGCGGTTGGGGGAAATGAGGCTGTGATGGCCAATTATTTCTCTGTGGCTTTAACTGGGACCATCAGGTCTTGGTTCATGAGCCTTCCGCCCGACTCCATCAACAGTTGGGCGGAACTATGCCAACAGTTCAATGCCAATTTCAGGAGCTCATACACCTGACCAGGCACATAACTGGACCTTTTTGCTGTCAAGCAAAAAGGGGGAGGGTCCTTGTGATCCTTCATCTAGAGGTTCTCCCAGGTACGAAATACCATTCCTTCTGTCGCAAGCACCTCTGTTATTGTGGCATTCAGACAGGGCGTTCGATACAAGAAGATGCTGGAGAAGCTGGCGACCAAGGAAGTCACCAGCGTCACGGAACTCTTCAGCTTCGCAGACAAGTGTGCCAAGGCTGCGGAGGGTCGTGAAATGTACTCCCAACCACCTCCGAAGAACAACAAAAAGTCCTCCAAGGGTGAAGCCGCTACCTCCGGGAGTGGCAAGAAGAAGAAAAAGTCCAACGGCAAGAAGAAGACGTCGGCCGGCACACCTACTGCTACAGCTGCTGCAGCTCTAGGTGGCCGGGGGCCACGCCCTGAGAAATGACTTCGACAGTCGTCTGAAGATAGTGGAAGCTCCAATATGTGGTGTCGTATACACAAGACGAATAGCCACAACTTGGAAGGCTGTCGAGAGGTCCAGAACCTCGCCGAGCGCTATAACAAGCGTCGGGAAGAAACTCCTTTCTGTCAAAGGGAAGGCAAATAAAAAGTCGACGAAGCTCCAGCTGAAGAGGAGTTAGGCTTTCAGGACCCCAAAAAGGTCTTAAAGGCGGTTTACACCTCCGTTGACGATGACTCCGACGTCTCCAACAACGAGCGTCGGAAAATCATGAACACCATCTTTGGTGCCTCGTGGGACATCACCTCCCACTGTGTCCTCAAGACCATGCGGCGGGACATGGCCTCTGTAGATCCCACCGCCAAGGCGAAGCCTCATCGGAAGTGGATGGATACAACCATCATCTTCGATGCTTCAGACTGCCCGCGGAACATGATCGGACCTGGTCAACTTCCTCTGATGGTATCTTTGACCATCAACAACATCCAGCTCCACCATGTAATGATGGACGGAGGTTCGGGGCTAAACCTCATAAGCTTTGAGGCCTTCGTCAAGCTTCAGCTCCGACCTTCGGATCTTCGCCCCTCCCGACTTTTCTCTGGAGTAGGTCTGGGGGCCATAACTCCACTCGGTGCCATTACTCTCCTGGTGACCTTCGGGACCCGGGAGAATTACAGGACTGAGAAGTTGGTCTTCGACGTGGTGCAGATCAACTTGCCATTCAACACCATCTTGGGCAGGCCAGCCTTGTACAAATTCATGGCCGCTGCTCATTATGGTTACTTGGTGTTGAATACCCTCAGGTGTTCTCCGGATCCGCAGAGATCGCACCGCCAGAGTTACTGCTCTAGAAGAACTCCATGCGCTTGCTACAGCGCAGGAGGAAGAATCTGGAAAGGAGCAAGCTCCGAAACCCCCGAGCATTTGCCATCGAGGCTCAACCTCCGCACCTCGCGTGCAACCAAGCGGCGACACCGACATTCCCATCAAAGTCGTCCAAATTGGTTACGATGCTGCTCAGACCACTCGAATATCGGGAGGTCTAAACGACAAATAGGAACTTGCGCTCATTACTTTCCTCCGGGCTAATGTTGACGTGTTTGCCTGGCAACCGTCACAAATGTCTGGGATCCCTAGGGAAGTGATTGAGCACAATCTGAAGATTTATCCCGATGCCCAGTCTAAACATCAGAAGCCTCGGAAACAATCAGTAGAGTGACAGAACTTCATACGTCAAAAAGTGAAGAAGTTGCTCGAAGTTGGATTCATCCGAGAAGTCTTCCACCCAAAATGGCTGGCAAACCCAATCGTTGTACCCAAGGGCGGCAGGAAGCTTCGGATGTGTATTGACTACACTACACTAAATAAGGCATGCCCAAAGGATCCATTCCCACTACCTAGAATAGATCAGATAGTGGATTCACCTCCGGGTGTGAATTATTGTGTTTCCTAGACGCATGTTCTGGGTATCATCAAATCAGAATGTCTAGGGAAGATGAAGAGCATACTTCCTTCATCACAGTAGATGGATTATATTGTTACACTGCCATGCCATTTGGTCTCAAAAATGCTACTTCAATGTTTGTACGAGCTATGTACAAAACTTTTGGAGATATTATCAGAGATGTAGTGGAAGTGTACATCGATGACATCATCGTCAAAATCAAGAACAAGGAGTCATTCCTTGACACCTTGCAAGCTGTATTCGACAAGTTGCGAATCACACGCACAAAGCTAAACTCGGGCAAGTGTGCTTTGGGGTTAGCTCCGGGAAGCTTCTTGGATTCTTGGTGAACCATCGAGGAATAGAGGCAAATCCGGCGAAGATTAAGGTTATTGAAGACATGCGGCCACCAGCCCGCATCAAGGACATCCAGAAGCTGGCTAGATGTCTAGCTGCCCTCATCCGGTTCATCTCAAGACTTGTGGAACGTGCGCTACCCTTCTTCAAGTTATTGAGGAAGTCTGGACCCTTCCAATGGTCTGAAGAAGCAGAAAAGGTTTTCCAAGAGCTAAAGCAGCTCCTCACCACTCTACCAACTTTGGTAGCTCCGAATCCTGGTGAGCCACTTCTGCTTTACATTTTGGCAACAGACAAAGTTGTCAGCATGGTCCTGGTTGCGGAAAGACCAGTACCATCTCTAGTTCAGGAAGCCAGAACCCTCTGGGAGGGTTCGGAGCTACCTGAAAGCGAGTTTGGGTCCCAGCCCCCAGACCCGGATCCTCGAGGTACAACACCAGAGGACCAACCTCCTTCAAGTGGAGGAGTTACTGTGGTCGAACAAGTAGATTCAGACCCCTCCGGGAAGGTCCGGGTCACTTCAGAAGAAGCTCCAGACGTCCCTGAACAAGGTCTAGACCCCTCCGGGAGGGTCTGGGTTGATGAGGAGGAAGCTCTGGGCCCCTCCGGGAGGGTCCGGACAGTCCAACACATAGTGTACTTCATCAGTGAAGTACTTCATGATGCCAAGACTCGGTACTTAGAGGTGCATAACCTTGTGAGCAAACAGGACAACTCCAAACCGCTCAACTGGAGAGACACCCTTCTTCCTGGTGTACGGAGCTGAAGGAGTCCTTCCTCCGGAAATCACATTGGGGTCACTCCGGGTCTAGACCTTCAACGAAGCCACGTAGGACCAGCTCCGGCATGAAGACCTTGACCTCATTGAAGAGGGAAGGTGTCGAGCTGCTGTTTGAAATGCACGATACCGCCAAGCGCTCCGGCGTTATCACCAAAGGCATGTGCATAACCGACAGTTTGAGGAAGGCGATCTGGTGCTACGGAGAATACAAACTCGAGAAGGGTTAAACAAACTTTCCCCCAGCTTGGAAGGACCCTTTCGACTGATCAAAGTATCCCATCCCAGATGCGTTCGCTTGGCAAACGAAGATGGGACGCCACTCCCTAATCCTTGGAACATTGAGCACCTCCGTAAGTTCTACACTTAATATCACAGAGGTGAGTCTGTAGTTACATATGATGTATGTTATAGCATCGTTGTACAGAGTTGGGTAGCTCCTCCGAGAGAAGAGCCGGACCTTTCCCAGAAGGTCCGCAAGGTTTAGGCAACACTTGACACAGTCTCAGAAATAAAAGTGTGGCTAGTTACCCTGGGTCAAACAAGAAATGTAACACACTTAGCCTGGTTCCGTACCCTAAGAGTGTACTTGTTTCCCCTGTACCCCGAACATATAATGAAAGACATCATTATGTGAAAACGGACTCCACGTGCATTTACTTTGTACAGGCTCATTCTTTTTAATTTTCTCTTTCTTGTGTATAACGAAATTGTGCAATTCTCAAGAAACTTTAGCTCAAACAATTCATATATAATTCGAGTTGCATTGTAAATCTTTCGGGTCTTATCATTGTTGAATGGCCTACTCGCCTGAATGCCGCCAAGCTAATCTAGGTCCGGAGTGTGCTATCGACTTAACCTGGTCCTGCAACCTAAGTACACCACTCTACCTACACCCCGGCAGGCCTAAGTAAGGCGAGTCCAGGAATGATTGGACCTGAAGAAAACAAACAAATGCGCTTGATTGTATACAGAATTGCTTTCGGTCTAAAATTTCTTTTGGGAATAATAAGCCGCAAATGAGTTATAGATAAGAAACGGATTTTACTGTTTTTCTTGACTCCAGTGTGCAGGAAAAACAAAAATCTCATGATGATGGTGGATGATGCCGGAGCTATCAGACCTTCGACATTCCCTAAGGTGGCCCACCGTCGATGTTTTAAACATTGATAGTAGGCATCACCGGAGCTATCAAGTTCTGGCAAATCCAGGGGGGCCAGCCCTCAACGTGAAGAAAAGATGATAGAAGGACACCCTAATGGGGTCTACTGTCGACGCTCTACGTGTTGACAGTGGATGCTACCGGAGCTACTAAGCTCCAACAACCCCAGAGGACCAGCTATCGACGTTCTGCACGTGATAAAGGTCGCTGTCGGAGGTACTAAGCTCCGACACCCTCAGGGGGCCCTGCTATTGACGACTTCGGACCTATACTCTACAAGTTCGAAATACTCAAGTCTTCAACAAAAAGGTACGCCCTTTTGGTATATGTTTGCAATCAAATTGTGCACATCTACCAGGGGTCCAAGTGAAACTGAGACGTTGAAGACAAAAAATGAAATTCATAAATTTCTTGGATTTCATTCATCTGAGGACAAGAGATTACAAAATTAGGGAAAAGAAGAGAAGATACAAGTGGGAGATACAAAGAGAAAATCCTATGTCCTATGGAAGAATGAGGCGACCTTCTGGGCAACCTCTGACATGCTGGCCTTGGCAGCATCTCCCTCTCCGTCGATGGGACCTTCAAGCACCGGGTCTAGTGGAAAGTGAGGATCCCGGCTTGTGTAGCACGTCAGCATGTACTCTGCGACGTTCTTCGCTAGGGATTGTCCTTCAGTTTCCAACTGGTCCACGATGACATCGCCCATCTTGTTGAGCTTGTTTCCCGCCGAGCTCAATGCCTGCAACGCCTGGTCCGGCTTCGGCTCCGGCTCATTCAAATGCACGGGACTAAAGCCCAGCGGCGTTAGCGCGTCATTGGCTTTGCCCAAGAAGTCCCATACTTGTTGGGACTCCGCAGCCCTTGAGCCTCGCACCTCTTGCTAAGACCTCTTGGTCACCGCAAGCTCGGAATCCTCCCGGGCAAGGTGCCCGACCTCTTTGGCGTGCTGCTGAATCTTTTTAGCAACTTGCCTTTCGAGTTTACCAAACTCCTCTTCCCGGACGTGGATCTTGTTCCGGCTGTCGACCAGGTCTCTCTCTCGGCCTCGCACTTTCTTCTCCCTGGCAGCAACTTCGTTCTCCCTCTTGGTGAGGTCCTTTCCCCGCTGCCAGGCCTTCTTCTCCTCTTTCTCGCAGAGCTCCTCCAACTTCTTGGCGCGCTCTGCGAGGCTGTTGTCACCCAGAGCCAGCCTCTGAGCAAGCTTCGCCTCCCTCTTCACGAGGTCATCCCGCAGCTCCATGAGTTTTTGCTCTTCATCTTCGAGCTTTTTCTCCCGCTACTCAAGAGCCTCCCGGCGCTTGACGAGGCTATCGTGGATGGTGCTGAGCTTCTCCTGGCGATCATTTGTTGCTTCATTAACAGCCACGACCTGTTTGTGGATTTTCTGGGACTGGTTATCGAAGGATCGCACCATGCTTTCCCTCTCATCCAGCAGCTGACCCCAGTACTCCAACCAGGCCTTCTCCCTTTTCACCCACTCCTTGTCGTCAGCCAGCCCTGTCTGTGCCAGCTTGGTCTCGAATTGGAGCCGGTTGCGCCACCTCCTAAGGCTTTGGTGCTCCTCCTCGAGGGCCTTGCTGTCGTGGTAAAAGAACAGTTGAACCCGACGAAGGCTGGAGCACGCGTTGTTGATGGACAGCGACAGGGGGATCGGCTCCGGACCTACCGGGGTCCTCTCCACTGACTCCATCGGGTTCTCCATAAAAAAAATCGGGTCCCACTCTACAAGAGCGGTCCTCTGAGCTTCCGCGGCACTAGGGCCACCCTCCGGGATAGCCTCGATCATCGCCAAGGAAGGTCCTGCAATGGAAGTTTCCACCTCCGGAGTCGGCTCTAAAGGTTCGGCCGCCAGGTCATCAGAACCTAGTCCCTCAGGCGGGGGACCAGCAGCTTCGTCTTGGCACCCTGGCTCAGGTACGGGTACCTCCGGAACCACCACCTCCGGGGCAGGCGTTGAAGATTCACCCGGAGCTGAGGCCACTTCCAGCTCCGACGCTGGTGCCTCCTCCACCGCCGGTTCAGGCGCTGGCGCTTCGACCTCCACCGGCACGGGCGCCAGCACTTCCGCGACAACCGGCTCAGGCGCCAGAACTTCATCAACACCCGGCTCCGCCGCCGGGGCTTCAATAACATCTGGCTCTAAGGCCGGAGCTGCAGCTACCTCCGGCTCTGAGGTCGGAGCGTCCGTCATCACAACATCCAAAACTGGAGCTTCAACCTCTGGAGCTGGTGTCGTTGGTACATCTTCATTCCCGTGGTCCAGCGCTGCCACGGGTGCAGCGGGAGATGAGTCGAGGTCAAGAACCACGACAGGCGGCGCTGAGGCTGCCGCGACCTCAGCCACCACCTGGGGCGGCACTGGAACTGGAGCCAGAGCCTCCGCCTGCGCAGCATCAGCTGCTGTCGCAGGAGACGAAGCTTCAGCCCCTTTCTTGGATACCCTGTGGATGAAGGATGAATAAACTTAAAATATGATTACAACAGAAAATTAACCAACTGGGATAAAAAAGAAAATTTACCTTGGAAGGCTTCCGCTCTAGCTAGCACGGAACCTCTTCACCGGATGCTCAGGACCGAACCCTGTCGCCACTAGCGTAGTAGCTCCAGAAGGATCCCCGGAACTTGTTGCCTCCCTCAGTGACGTCTTAGTTGAGGCTCCCCTCGACTGAAAAGGACCCTCGGACCTAGAGCCCTTAGATGGCACTGGTACCGGAGTCACATGTCTAGAGCTGGTGTCCTGAGGAGACGCTGTTGTTGGAGTGGGAGTCGCCGTTGAAGACCTCCCCCTCCGGGGAGAAGGAGCTGCTGCAGAAGGAGCAGGTCTAATGGACCTCCCGTCAGAGTGCTTCAACTTCCTCTTGCGGCTGGAGGGCTCGGCCAACTCCTTGCCCTTGCCTACGACTTCAACTCTTTGTCTCGGAGCAGGAGTAGCGCCTCCTTCAGAAGCTCCGGGGATCACCAATCCGGTGGTCGAACGCCTCTCAACTTCACCACGGTCATCAAGCATCAGCATCCTCTGCCGGAGCTCCCTGCTGAACTCCGCCTCCACGTTCAGAGGGAGGAAATCCGCTGGCGGAGTCAAATCATCGCCCTCGACGTCGATGCCGTGCTGGAACTTCTTGAGATGAAGCTCTAAAGCTGCACCTTTCAGGTTGGACTTCAAACTGGTCTCG
Organism: Tuctoria greenei; assembly: GCA_036927565.1. Classification (NCBI taxonomy): domain Eukaryota; kingdom Viridiplantae; phylum Streptophyta; class Magnoliopsida; order Poales; family Poaceae; genus Tuctoria; species Tuctoria greenei. The sequence goes on along the minus strand of JAYESD010000003.1, from coordinate 190,558,754 downwards.
ATCCGGTCATCGTCCATCACGCTGTTAAGGCCCCAGGCGAGCTTCTCCCTCTTCTTCAGCAGAGCCCACCTGTTGACCAGGAAGTTGCAGAATACCGCCTGGAGAGTCACCCCTCCTTCCACACATTGGCGGATCCTGTTCAGGGCAGGGTTGAAGGCGTCCGACGACATCGGAACTTCACTCCAGGCTTCAATTTCGACGTTGGGAAGGCCTTCGAGCAGTTCCAGCTTCTCGTGCTCCTCCGCTGTGAAGGCAATCCAATCCTTCTTCCAGTCGTCCCACATGCCGGAAGGGAACGACCTCGAGTACTTGTACGGGCACTTCTTGTGCTTCACAAAATAGTAGAAGCTAAGATACTCATCACTCTTGCCGGTGGTGTGGATGGTAAAAAAGTTGCAGAAAAGCTCGACGCAGGGGCGGGATACCCACCCACATCTCGCAGAAGTGGACGAAGGTAGACACGAGAAGAATGGAGTGGGGACCAAGGTGGTACAGCTGCAGACCATAGAAGTCTAGCAGCATCAAAAGAAAAGTAGAGAAGGGTGGGATCAGTCCCACCATGTCGTACGCGGATAAGTACACCATGTCGTCGGTGCGCTCCTTCTTGAACGGGAGCTTGACGGCGCGGACCAGGTGGTTGAAGGAGTCGCTGGACCACCCCATGAAGGTTCGGACCTTCTTCAAATCACCGTCGATCGTGAGACGGCTCTTGCGGAGACCCAACTCCATCGCAGCACGGAGGAGCGAGAGAGGAAAAGCAAGTGAAAGTTTGGAGGATTCGAGCGCAAGTTCAAATTAAGGCATAAGGAATCCCCAAACAGTGTGCGCTTCCCTTCTTAAGTAAGCCCCCGCAAAGCTTGGATGGAAACCGCAGAAGGGCCAACGGTACAATTCAAAAACTCCACCCTGCCAATGACGAGGGGGCCAGGGGCCACCCTGACGATCAAGTCGAGGTCCTTACCGCAGGCGAACAGTTTTCATCATGAGAGGCGGGAAACCCAATGGTGGCGGCCTGACAGGGCACGTGGAACTGATACGGTTTTCATATTGGGAACCGACGACCTTCAATTGCGTGAGATCCGCACGCGCGGATCTCACCTGCCGCATCCTGAAGATGCGAACCACCACCGCAATGGCACATCCAAAAACCCTTGAAGACACGGCACGGAAATCGAAAGAGGGACCCACCTCCAGCAAAATGACTTCATCCAAAAGGTCTCTCCTAGAGGTGGGCCCTAGGGGCCACTGTCGGTACCCTGCGTATTGGATACCCTTTAGGACTGCAAAGAATGCTAAGGAACTTCACATACCTGAGCTGAAGACCTCCAAAGGCCCCACGTGTCATACGGAACCGGACATGCCTCCCTTCTATAGTTAGTCCTAGTGCCACCACGTGTATCATAAAAACGGAGCTATATTCCTTACATGGGAAAGCTCCGGGCTAGATACCTGTGCGGCACCCCCGGACCTAACCCCCGACAGAAGGAAGCTCCAGTACCGACATGTGTACAACAACACCGGACCTACTCGTCCAAGACGATAAGCTCTAGAGCTGCCACGCGTCCAACCGCCGGACCTTCAAGCTCAACAGGCAGGTTGGTGGACCTCCAACGGCTCGGACCTTCAAGGAACAATTAAAGCTTCAAGACGCGATTGTGTGTCATTAATGCTATCCTAATGACACACGATCGGAGGATCCTTAATACCATTAACACAACCATCAAGGGGCGTTACCATGCTGTTAAGGGTAATTAAGTACATTAATTGTGTATTAAGCATCAGTAACCGCCAGGGCCACATGTTGGGCCAGGCTGATGATGTAACAGTCAGTCCTTGTACTATAAAAGGACTGGTCGAGCGATACACAAGGGAAGCACGCACGCTGAGATGAGTCACTCTAGTCTTTCATACTAAAGCGCTCAGACGCTCAATACAACAACAACACACACCCGTGGAGTAGGGTATTATGCTCAGGCGGCCCGAACCATGTAAATTCTCGTGTCAACTCATCATCATGTTCTGAATCTCTACGCGCCCACAACCGAACTACAAACTCTGCGGGCTGCCAACAGTAATACCGGGAGAACTGCCGGAATCACACTCCGACAGCAACATATTTCGATGCAACGAATGAATGTGATGCTCCAGAATCAAATAACATAGTCATCAAGTTGGAGTTTGTGAGAAACATACAAATCACCACATCATCCGCTTGTTGAGCTTCCTCTATAGAGACATAGTTCACGTTGCCACGAGCAAAATTCTGCTATCCATGGTTCCCTTGCGGCTCTCCTCCATTGTTTCTTGGGTTTTGTCTTGGGGCATTGCTTCCTTGACCAAGGCCTGACTTAGGACATTGAATTGCAAAGTGTCCTGCTTCTCCACACGAATAACACTTCCTAACGGAACAAGAATTTGGACGGACTTGATTCTGAACATTTGCACTAGGAAAATTGGCATGACGTGAAAAAGGCATTAGAGGCCTAGGTGCTTGCATGACATGGCGTTGCTGCAAAACCTGAGCTAGGTGCGGTGCATAACCAGAGCATTGTACAGGAGTAGAAGAGCTGTAATAAAGTGCATTAGGTGATGCAAAGTGAGGGCGAGCATTACTTCCTTAGTGCTATCCTTGATATGGCGCCTTCCTCTTGGTGTCTAGCTCCATTTCAATGACTTTGTTCTCCAAAACAATTGCTTTGTCCACTAGCTTCTGGAAGTTTGCATGATCACAATTCAGCAATTGCACTTGGATCTCATTGTTCAAGCCCCTCATGAACAAGTGTTGCTTCTTGCTGTCCCGACTCACATCCTCAGGCGTGTATCTTCAGAGTTGAGTGAATTTATTGAGTGTTCACCTACACTCGATCTTCCTTGCCTCAGGTTCTCAAATTCTTGTCTCTTCAAGATCATAACACCTTCCGGCACATAATGAGAACGGAAGATCTCCTTGAATTCAGCCCGATTAATCCTCTTGTGGTTCTCATGAGCGTTGCATAGTGAATCCCACCAATGGCGGCTGCTCCAACAAGTTGATGAGATGCAAAAAGCACCTTCTCCCAGTCACTGCATTGGACTATTGCAAGTTTCCTCTCCACAGACTTGAGCCAGTCATCAGCATCCATAGGGTCAGCAGCTTGAGCAAAAGTCGGCGGCCTGGTTCTCATGAACTCTCCCAACCTGTTATGAGGAGGTGGGGTGGTGGAGGGATGTGGGGTTGATTGTTGTTGTTGCCAGCCTGCAGCTGTCCCATAGTTTGTATCATGGTCTGCATGAGCTGGTTTTGCATAGCCAATAGCAGCTCAATATTGATAGCTCCCTGAGCATGTCCTTGTCCATTGTTGTTATAAGGTGCTCCGTGGTTCTCCTCCTCATTATTGTCATCCCTCTGGTTGCGAGTCCTTACCATCTGAAGAAAAGTAAGAGATAACAATTTAGAAAATGTCTCCAACTATATGCATCAAGGGATATGAAACTAAGCAACTACCTATACTAGCCTATTGGACTTGGCAATGCTAAAACATACCATAGTCCTCTATTAATCACACAAGCAGCAATACATAGAAATCAGCACACCAAGCAAAAACACATCAATTCCTGAGTGCCCCTATGTGCTCTAAAGTGTCCATTATATCTAGGTTGTGTCCTACGGTCAACCTGTGGCTCTGATACCAATTTGTGCTACCCGGTTCCAAAAATGAACCAAGTGAATGCATATGTGTGCCCAAGACGTTTAACTCACATACACGAGTGCAATCACAAAAGGATATACAGAAAATTACCATAGAACAAGATTAATTAAGAACTTTATTATAGAATTCAGAATATCCTCAAATACAAGCTCTAATGAATATTAATGACATGTTTGAACTAATGCAGCGGAAATAAACTAAATAAGAAATTATGCAGCTAAGCAAACAGGCATAAGGGATAGCGCGGCTCCAATCAATCCATAGGCAAGCTGACGGCAGACACGGCCTAGGACTCCGCATTATCATCGTTATACTCTCAATCTTGACTTGCAACTATTGGTGGGGGAATTGCAAGAGTGAGTACATGTCGTACAGCAAGTGTGGAAAGTATAACATGTAGCTTATTTAAATGACTAATATAATAAAGGCTAAGTGATGACAAGTACATTAAAACATTTGAAAAGTAATATATTATATGTAAGTGAAGTAAACCCATCGTAAGCCATGTAGTTATCTTAATACCAATCCATATTCAATATCCATTACCGTTATACCAGTTCTCACCATGTCTAATACCGTAATTCAATCCATAACCATCCATAACCATACTACCAACCATAACCAATACCAAACCATAACCATCCCAAATCCCAAGTTTCCCTCCAATCATGTTGGTCATCCAAGTGCTCTTAACCGGGAGCACGGACATCATGATAGTTTTAATACTCTGCAGAGTTTGTACCACTTTACCCACGTGTTTGTGATTTCATCACCCGTCGGCGACTAAAGAAACCTCCCTTAAGCCAATTATATTTCCTTTGGTGTATGGCCAATAGATCATAAAATAGTCTTTACAAAGGGACTAGTAGCATGTACGGACCCACTGAGGTTTCACACGTGACGATGCCTCCAACTGAGCGCATCCTAAACAAAGGGCCCCCTCTTGTGCCGTTCGGATCCCAGGGAGTACCACCTCAAATCCAAACCCAATCTACCTCCCCTTCCCCGGTGCACCATGTGATCCATGCAAAACTAGCAATACCCTAATTAATCGGCTACGCCGCACCCATACTTGGCCTCGTGGTGGCATTGTAGTCCTGGCTTATTCTCGCATGAACAGGTCCTTAGATCTAAAGCAAGCAAACCACCATAGCATCCAACCCAATCCACATACCATGCTTGCTTAGATCACCCATTACCGTATCATATTGACTAGTTAATATTAATCATAATCTCATTAATGCATAATTAAATAGTATAATTGTTTTCCCATCCCAATTAATTAAGCGAAGCAAAAAGGTAAAAAGCACTTCCCGACTCTCTACCATGTATTCTAGGTGACAAGGGTGGTTAAACAAAGCTAGTAAACTTCTTATCATAGGGATTCCCATCAAATTGACACAAGCATGCAGTTTTGAAAACAAAACATTTATTGTAAAATAGGATCAATATGTTCAAGGACACTTGCCTTGCTCTTGGGCTTGATTGGGATCAATGCCTTCAAATTCCTAATACAGGAGGTCCTCCGCGGCACTCTCTGGCGCAAATCCGTATAAACCGCGCAATAAACATACAAGACAAGAATCACACTCAATAAGTGCACATATATTACTCAATATGACATGACATGAATGATTAATGCAAATGCGATGCAAAACTAGTTAATGGGTTGTTGATAATGTTTACTATCTAGTTGTAATAGTTTTTAACAAGTTTGGACAAGTTTAGAATTGATTCAGATCAATTTAGATTTAATTCAGCAGGAAACATACAGCAAAATCGGACTAGTCCGCCCTACGCAGAAACAGCGGATTAGGGTTTTCTAGATCGACGTGAATTTGGAGAAACGGGATTGAATTCTCGTGAGAAAAAAGGAAGTAGAAGGTACACCAGGTGTTTAGAACTCCAATGAATCAAGGGTTTTTGAGGCAACACTTGGATCTTGACGATCTAGGGTTGATGAAGAACTTGAAGGTGAATTGTTGATGAAAAACAAAAACATGATGGAGATCTTGATCCTCTTTCGTTTCATCCTCTTCTTCTTCTTGCTCGGGATCTCCTTCTCCCTCCTTGATGTGCTCTCCACGAACTAGGGTTTGCGGGCTTTCAATTGAGGCAAAAAGATGTAAAGTCAAGGGGTGGGGTTGTTTATATAGAGATGGAAGGCTAGGGTTTGATGGATTTTGAGTTTGGGTGGGTGGAGGCCGGTGTGGGGTACCACATGGGCTCCAAAAGAGTTAGACACGATGTCCTTAGGCCCACTTAAGGTAAAACCCAAAAACATGCCGGGGAACAAAAGATCAACTCGGAATCGTGATCATCGAACAAGTCCACAAGAGGCCGGACTAGTCCAAAATTAGTCAGATAGAAAAAGGAGAAGTCCGCTAGATGTCGGACGAGTCCGGACAAGTCTAGGGACTTAGCAAAATTTCAAGGAATTGGAATATCGTACTAGTCCGCTATGGACCGGACAAGTCCGAAAATTGTACAGAGACGAAACTGGAATAGTCCGCACGAAAATGAACATGTTCGATTGAGGTCAGAGAGAAATCGGACTAGTCCACACCGAAAACGGACGAGTCCGCACTTCATAGAATTTTTAAGTGCGGTTTTGCTTCTAATTCATTTTAAACTCATTCCTTTTTATGTGGATTAATATTAAACATGTTTATGAACTTATGCAAAGCATGATGTATGAAAATGAGGGTGTTACAGACAACCCCTAGGGGGCCCGCCGTCGATGTTTCACGTGTTGACCGTGGGCGCCGTCAAAGCATCAAGCTCGGACAACCCCAGGGGGCCTGCCGTCGACTTTTCACATGTCTATAGTGGGCGTCGTCGAAGTATCAAGTTCCGACAACTCCCAAGGGGCCGCCGTCGATGCAAGAAAGGGTCCTTGGAGATTTTGGAAGCAAGAATAGAATCTCGGAGCTTTCATAGTGGCTACGAGTTTGGAGCTATCAAGTTTTCAAGACATTTTATAAATTCTCATGATAGATGTCTTGAATCCATTGAACACATCTACTAGTGGGCCAACAAGATAAAGGCCAATGTATTGAAGACAAAAATGTAATTCAAAAGGATTTCATTCATTCAAAAGTGGAGATTTACAAGTTAAAGGTAGAAAGAGTAAAATCCTAGCTATTGGAGTTCCTCACGAAGAACGAAGCAACCTTCTTGACGACTTCTTGGACGCTAGCCTTGGCACCTCCCTCCTCCTCAGCGATGGATCCTTTGAATACCGGAGCTAGAGACATTAAGGATTCTCGGCTTTGGAAGCACATAAGCACAAACTCTGCGATGTTCAGAGCCAGAGTTTTCCCTTTAGTATCAATCTCATCGATGACCACATCTCCTATAGCTTTCAGCTTCGCATCGGCGAAGTTGAGTGCCACCAGGGCCTTGTCCATCTCTGGCTCCGGATCAGTCGATCGAACCGGACTGAATCAAAAAGGTACCAAAGCTTCTTTTTGTATGTCAGAGGAAGCCCTAGATCTGTTGGGACTTGATTGCTCTTGAACTTCAGAGCTCCTCTAGTGTCCTCCTTACATAACATAGCTCTGTGGAACCCTCCTTTGAGAAACGTTCGACCTCTTTGGCATGATGTTGAATTCGCTCAGCCAGTAGCTTCTCTTGGTTGGCAACATTCTTCTCTCGGAGGTGAATGTAGCCTCGCATTTCTGCAAGGTCCTTCTCATTCGCCTTCATCTTGTCCTCCTGGGCAGAGACAACACTTTCTCTTTTGCTGACATCTTGACCTGCCTGCCACAATCGGTGCTTCTCTTGTTCACACCAATACTCAAACTCTTTCACGCTGTTAGCCAAGTCTTGCTTGTCACGTTCCAGCTTTTGGGAGAGCTCATCCTCCCACTGTTGGATCTTTTCTTCTTTTTCTTGGAGGTTAACCTCCTTATTATCGAGCTCATCCTGACGCTTGAGGAGATTTTCCGTCAACTCTTCGAGACTCTCCGAGTGGTTGTCAGCCATTTCACAGGACCTATGTGCATGCTCGTAGATCTCCTTAGTCTTCTTGTCGAGGGCCTTAATAGCACCCCCTCGGTTATCCAGCGCCTTGTTTAGGCACGACTGTCGGGCCTTCTGTGACGCCACCCACTCCTTCTGGTCAGCGAGCCGAGACTGTGTCAGCTTCATCTCGAAGAAGAGCTTTTGGCGCCAACACCCTAGCATGGCGCGCTCTTCTTCAAGAGACCTCCGCTCGTAGTCGAAGGCAAGCTGGACCTGTCAGAGGATGGAGCAAGCACTGTCAATTCATAGCTCCAGGGGGATTGGCTCCGAGCCTGCTTGGGGGCCATCCTCTAGTTCCTCCAAGTCTTCTGGGATGGTTGTTGGAGCCCATGGCACGAGCATGGACTCCAGTTGATCGACGTCGACGGGGCCAGTCTTCGGCAATTCATCCATCTCCAGTGCGGGTGGGGAAGGTCCCGCAGCTGGATATTCTACCTCCAAAGTTGATGAGAAGGGTCCCACCGCCGGAACTTCATCCATCGGCAATGAAGTCAAAGGTCCCGCAGCCGGACCCCTTTGTGCAGGATCGGGCATGGACACCTCCGGTGTTGCCACCTCCAGAGCTTGTGCTGGGACTTCAATTGGAGCTTCATTGATTTCTGGCATTGATGTTGGAACCTTTGTAGCTGGCTCCGAGAATGCCGGAGCTTGCCCAAGAATTTTTTTCTCGTGGTCTGGTGCTACCACGGGCTATTTGTTTGCCAGTGCTGAAGTCAGCTCCATGATAGTCGGCACCGAAGCTATCGCGTGGTCCACCACAACCGTAGAAGGAGGGGCCGGAGCAGTAGCAGGAGCTTCAGCTAGCGTAGTCTCTGGGGCTGCAGCAGGCACCGGAGCTGTCGTTCCTGTTATTGACACTCTAGAAATTGGGAATAGAGAATAGACAATTCAAGACAAAGCAAGAAACAAAATAAAAAAAAAAGCTAAAGATCCGGCCCTTACCTAGGGATGTCGTCGCTCCAGTCAGCGCAGATTTTCTTCTTCGGACACTTGGAGCTAGAGCCCATTGTCGTCAGTGTGGCGGAAGCTCCGAGCTCCGTGCGAGGCATTGAGATAGCCGTCGGCGCTGCCTCAGCTGGTACCTCTATCGTCGGAGGATTTACTCCGGATCCAGAGCCTTCCGCTGGCACCGAGGCTGGAGTTGACTTGCCAGACCTAGTGCCCTCTGAGGACACTAGAATCGAAGGATCATCCGGAGCTAGAGGCACAACCAGCACGGACCTCAACCGAGTCTGAGGGGTTGCTTCTCTCACAGCATCCCTCTTATAGCTCCCGTCACTTCTAGCCAGCTTCCGCTTGCAGCTCGGGGTGACAACGGGGTCTATCCCCTTTCCTTCACTTGACGTCGACTCCTTGGAAGATGGAGCTGCGGGACCTTTGCCTTTGTCGCTGATTGGCGCAGGTCCGGAGCCTTCATGTGGACAAGAAGCTCCGAATATCACGATTCCTGCTGGTGGAGTGCTTCTATGCCTCTCCATAAGGCCTAAGTCATCAAGCACCAACATCTTCCTCCACAGCTCTCTCCTGATCTTCGAAACCATGTTCAGGGGCAGGAAATCTGTCGGAGGTGTCAAATCGTCGGGGTTGATGGCTTCGTCGTGCAGATTTTGGAGTTGAAGCTTCAAAGCCTTTTCACCTAAATTGAACCCGATACCAACATCAATCCGGTATGGGTCAATCTCTCCACTGAATGCCCATGCTGGCCATTCCCTCGTCTTCAGTGGAGCCCAATGGTTGGTTAGGAAGTTGGCGATCACCACTAGAGGATTCACTCCTCCCTCCATGCAACCCCAGATCCTTGATAAGATCCAGTTGTACTCCTCCGACAGCTGCAAAACCACCTCCCAAGCGTTAGTGTTGGTTGTGGGAAGGCCTTCAAGTAGCTCCAGCCTGTTGTGACGATCCACCTAACGATTACCCAGTCCTTCTTCCAGCCATCCCATTTCCCAGAAGGAAATGTCTTCAAGTACTTGAAAGGAGAATTCTTGCACTTCACAAAATAGTAGACGCCAAGGATCTCATTTCCTTTCCCGGTAGTGTGGACCGTGAAGAAGGCACGAAAGAGCATGACGCAGGGCAGCGCACCCACCCACATCTTGAAAAAGTAGACGAATGTTGCCACTAGCAGGGAGTGGGGGCCGAGGTGGTGAAGCTACAACCCGTAGAAGTCCAACAGCATCAGCAAGAAGCTGGAGAACTGCGGGAAGAGCCCCACCATGGCGAACGCCGAGAAGTAGACAATCTTGCTAGCACTTTCCTTCCTAAATGGGGAGCTTGCCGGGGCGAATCGAGTTGTTGAAGGAATTGCTCGACCACTCCATGTAGATGCAGACTCTCGAGAACTCGGTGTCATTCTTGATCCGGCTTTGCGGGAGTCCTAACTCCATCGCCGCAAAGGGGAGCAGAAGTGGAAAAAGTGTTGCCAAAGCAGAGAGCTCTAAGTGCAACATCAAATCAAAGCGTAAGGAGTTCTCTTCCCGTGCAAACTTTCTCCCTTTAGTAAGCCTCTGCAACGCTTGGATGGAAATCACTTCTAAACCCAAATTACAAATGACCTTTTCAATGACAAGGGGGCCCAGGTCCACTTTGTTAAAAAGTCACACCAGGTGAACCGTTGTCATGATGGGAAGTTGGAAGACCGAGGGCGGCAGCCTGATAGGGCTACAAAGATTATGCTGGGAACCGATACGAATTTCATATTGGGAACTGGCGACCTTCAATTGTGTGAGATCTACACGCCAGGATCCCACTGATTGTATTAAGAAGGGCCACGTGGTGACAGCATAACTACGTGCTATCACCCCTACCACTCAGGAAAAGACTTTGAAGCTACAGTGCGGGAATTGATGATGGCCCTACCTTCGATAGCATAACCTCTCCCTGAGGTGGGCCTAGGGGCCACTATCAGTACCCTGCGTAACAAGTACCCCCTTACATAGAAAGCTAAGCCGATGAGTTCCACTGTCCAAGTGGCAGACGTCCGAAGAGGATACACATCCCATAGAACCGGATCTACCTCCTACCTTAGGGTGGCTCCAATGTAGCCACGTGTCCAGAAGAGCCGGAATGCCTCCATCGTTTGGGTAGCTCCAGTGCTGCCACGTGTCCTGCAGAGCCAGACCTGCCTCCCTCCTCAGGGATGCTCCAGCACTGCCACGTGTACACCGGCACCGGACCTATCCCCCAGTAGAGGCAAGCTTCAGAGCTTCCACGTTTCAACACCCGGACCTACGTCAGCAATGGGAAGACTATTGGATCTCCAATGGCACGGACATTCAAGGGCCATAAATTGGCCGTTACAAGACCTGATTAACGCGTCATTAATTCTATATTAATGACGCACAATCAGAGGACTATCAAGACCGATAACACTGCTTTTAAGGCACTTTATCATGCTATTAACCACCCATAACACTGTAAATCATGCATAGGGTAGTTTATTACAGACGAGGCCACTTGTAGGGCCAGGCACATATTGTAACAGCTAGTCCTTGGCATATAAAAGGGTTGCGCTGTATGATAGAAGTAGAGGCTATCTCAAGCTATTTGAAGTGATCACAATTGATCTCAAGCTCATACAATCAACACACACTCCGTGGAGTAGGGTATTACGCTTAGGCGACCCGAACCATGTAAAACTCTTGGTGTTCACCTCTTGTCTCAATCTTGACTCGCGCTGCAATATGAACCTTCGCGGACTACTTCTTAGTAGTACCATAGGAAGTGTCCTAGTCCACACTTCGACACATATATATATATATATGTGTGTGTGTGTGTGTGTGTGTGTGTGTGTGTGTGTGTGTGTGTGTGTGTGTGTGTGTGTGTGTGTGTGTGTGTGTGTGTGTGTGTGTGTGTGTGTATATATATATATATATATATATATATATATATATATATATGTATGTATACACATATATATAAATGTCTAATTACTATCCTGAAGTATAAACTTTATTCACCAAACCCCCTAATACAATTTTTTGTTCAGTTTACCCCCAAATTATTTAGATTGGTTCAATTTGCATTCTACTCAAATTTCTCTTTTCTTGTTTCTCTTTGTATGTGTTATATCAGAAGTTAAAATTTTGTAAGATGGCACATGATATCAAGCTACGCAAGAAAAATAATTTTACAATTTTTCATAATTTTTTTCATATTTTAATTCATCTCCCAAGCGAGACTTGTTTACATATTTTTAAAACACAAAAATACATGAAATATTTGAAAATATGTTCTAATGTATTGTCTCTTGTAACATTAATCTCATAGAATTTCACCTTCATAAATGATGTTTACAAAGAGAAACAAATAAAAACAATTTACTAGGGTATGAGTTCAACAAATGTAAATAGTTTGAGTGGTAAACTGAACCAAAATTTTCTTTGGGGATTAAGTACACAACGTTGATACTTGAGGATAGTAAAATGGACTCTCCTCTCTCTTTCCTCTCTCTCTCTCTCTCTCTCTCTCTCTCTATATATATATATATATATATATAATATTACAATGATTTAAAAGTACAAAAATATATTAATTATGATTTCTATAATATTTATCACGGGCGGATATTTAGTATAACCGCCTGCGAAGATATTTGTGTTAACTCAATGATAAACCAATATACTAGAAGGAACATAACAACCACATCTTACTAAAATTTTTGTTTCCTCATCAGTAAGTCATGAGAAATTGTGAAAATAAGATTTCCTCTTGACAAAATCATCATATTAAGTTGTGTCTAGTATCTCCACATTTTTCCTCTTGGTAAGATCATGTTATTAAGTTGTACTTAGTATCTCCACATTCTCAAATAGATGTCGTTTAGCGAGGCAGTAAAATTTTCTATACTTTAATTAATAATATTGCATCTAAGATTGGGAAGTCAGCATTTTCACAAAGCCTAATGAAATGCTATTTCACAGGAGGTTATTGTCACAAGGACCGAATGTGACAATCACAGGTGTGAAAAAAATGTCTATATAAGTCGCTCGTCCGCACCCCGCAATCCTAACCCGGGAGATTCATAATAGACACCACCACCAAGCCCTCCCTGCCGAGCCCCGTCGCTAGTGAGCGTCGTCCTCACCCTCACCATCACTGTCGCCATCCTCTCGGTCACCATCGCCATCATCGCCCCCGCCCTCGCCATCGAGCACCGTCCTCACCCTCACCACCGAGCGCCATCCTCACCATCACCACCGAGTGCCATCCTCACCCTCGCTGTCGAGTGCTGCCCTCATCCTCGCCGTCACGGTCCTCTCATCCATGCTCTCGTCGCCGTCCTCATGGTCACCGTCGTCATCCTCGTCCTCACTCTCGCTGTCGTCACCGTCCTCGTGCTCGCCGCCAAGCACCATCCTCGCCCTCGCCATTGTCATCGCCGAGCCCCGTTGCTGTTGTCGTCCCCATGACGTCGTTGTCGTATGCCTCCCTCCTCCCTCATCTCCGTACTCCGAGAAGAAGTATACTTATATTGCACTATATATATTGTCTAGTTATTGGGTTTTAGTTCGTATCTGGATGTGTTTCATTCTATATAATTCACATTTGTGCTTAGACAAAACGTCACTCCTATGATTAGGTGTAATCTCATTTGGCTTATTTGTTTATATTTAAGTTGTTTGTTGGACACATATGTGCAGATATTTGTTTGGTTTTAAAAAGGTTATGTTATTTGTATGGTGCATGGTTTATAATATATTGCTATATTTTATCAAGATCTTGTTAAGTGATTTAACCATTAGCCAGGGTTTCTATCACAATAACCCACAATAGCGATGTGTTTCTCTATTATTCTCGGGATCTTTTTTGTCTTTTCAGTATTAACATGGAAGGCTCTAAGAACCGCTGATAACAAGGAACTCTGCAATAATGAATGGAACTCGGACCACTCTACTAACGAGTCGAGTAGCGATGGCTTGTATCCCAGTCCATCAGATCCTTTTACAAATCTAATAAAAACTAAAAAGACTTCATACGTTGTTGACCCGAATTATGATCCCGCCGACGAGGTATGGTACTTGTCCAGTCTAATAAATTGCAAATAGAATTGTTTAACTTAATGTTTCTTGTCAAGTAAATGAAGTCTTTGAATTCTTTTCTTTCTTGCTTAACTGCCAAGAGTATGAGGTGTCTTCTGCTCTAAAACATGCAGAAGGTTCTCCAATGGTTGAATCCTCGGGTTCACAAAAAACAACAACGAGGGAAACGAGATGCAAATAAGGGTTTAGAAGACATCATATACATAATAAGAATTAGTGAAGGCAGGCTTTCCCAAGAATCACTTTATGCTATTACAAAGTATCAAAATGCATGTAGTTGTCTTGTTAGAGCGCTCATGTGGATCACAATGGATACTTGGAGAAAATTCCCTGAGGAGGGAAATAATAAGTTGTGGGAGAAGTTGAAGAAACAATTCAAGCCACAAAATCACAGAAGAAGTTGTATAGAAAGCAACATTGATCTCTTTCTCCAAAAAGTTTCATGGCTGGAGAGTGAAACGAATGCTTATGTTAAGGATAATTAGGTCCCTAGCCCTAAGATGATGGGAAAGATCATGCAAGCTCAGTGGCAAGAATTTGTTTGTCAAAAGATCAAACCTGAGGTTAAAGCCCTAAATCAAGTTAGCTCTGAGCTCGCGAAGAAGAACACAAACCACCATCGCTTGTGGTCTACCAGATATGCCCCCAAATTTGAGAAATGGCATAAGATACCAGAGGACGCTGTCAGCGCGAGCAATCTTGACCCGCTAAAAGGCTGCGATGAGCGAACTAGATGGTGGTGTTAACTCAATCAGGTTTGACTAGTGAGGGCAAACTTGCAAAGCTCAACTATGCGAGGTTAGTAGAGCAAAGAGTAAAAGAAGTAATTTAAAAGCAAGAGAAGGGTATCTTCAAGCTGATGAGGGAGAATGACCAACTTATTATTGTCCTAGGCATCCCTAAACACTGTGGACAGTTCTGAGCAATCTCTTCTTAGATGTCCTAGAAAAAAGGGTTCCCTAACGATTCACGTCATATAGAAGACATGATAAGTTCAAGAAGACACTTGAAGATACAACTGAAGAAAAGGTCAAGCAATTTGTACAACCAATATTGCATGAACTTAGAGAATCAAGGCAATTGCCATCTGAGAATAGAGCTTTGGTTCCCATGGCAAATTAGGTGTTGTTATCTCTAATTGCCATGACTAACAGCATTGGATCAGTGCCAACTGACTACCCTGTCAATGATAACCTTGAGGACAAATCTTATTGTCTTCTTGTCCCCATCGATAGAACAGGAAACAAAACAAAACAAGTTTTTGCTTCTATGGCAAAACCATATCACGTCTTCTACGGTAATCCCCTTCCTATGTACTATGTCTTCGTGCAAGATCTTGAGATCATCGACCATAATTTTGAAGATCATGAAATAGACCACAACACTCCTAAGGGGATCACAACACTAGGGCATATTGTCCACAAGTTAATCCTTCAGCACTGACGTGAAATCGTGTTGGACGATGAGCTGATGTCCAACCCCGTCGTCGCAACTCGGAAGACCTCAACCCCATCTTCTACAATGAAGATTCAATGACATCCACTCCCGCTTTGTCCCAGCAGGGACGATAGTAAAGGTAAATAAGAGCAACAAGTTGAACAATAGGTTGAAACAGTACAAGAGCAACTAGTTGAACATGCAGCAGTATAAGAGCAACTAGTTGAACAACATGTTTGAATTAGTACAAGAGCACATTGAAGAAGTTAATACCAATGTCCAACTTCCAAAACTGCTCCTTCGACAGTTCAACTACAAGTTAGGTCATACAATGATAAGGAACCTTCAGAGGCAATGTCAAAGTTTCTGGAAGGAATATAAAATAATTTCAACATCTCATGCTTCATATGTGCCAGAAATAGAAAACAATGAGACGTGGAAAGTAGACGGCAAAGTTCATTCTATGAAATCCTATCTCATTAAAAATGAAACCCGGTATACAAGAAGGGTGATGTTCCTCCTAAATTTGAGAATGGGAAGTCGTTCATGACAATGATACAATTAAACAAATAGGAATTCTTGATTAGGAGAATGCATGAGTGGTACATATTGTGCAACACATATGACATTAACACTATCACATTTCGTGTGTCAGCAAAAGCATTTTGGAGCAGAGCCGCAAACGATAGACACCCAATTTTCTTTGAAGATTTGCGGGGCCTGTTCTCTCGATAAATGCTCGAAATCAACTTTTTACTCATCTGGTGCTTGTAAGTGCCTCTAATCTTTCATACTTGTTTTTCTTACTATGTGCATACATGGCATGAGATTATAACGATTTCGGGCTTATTCTAGGATACAATACATGGATGGCAAAAAAGTGAACGGCGAGATGGGTATCCTTGACCTGACAAGGATTCCTAAGTCGAATTTCGATGTAATAAAGGACCGGTATTCAGATGAATACCGGAAAATGACAGAAAAAGAATTTACAAAGAAAAACCAAGAGTTGATGAAGAAAAAATACGGAAGTGGCAACCTACATAGGACGAGCTATGGATAACTTTGTCACAGCTGGCAAGGACGTCATAAAGGCTCCTTATCAATTCGAAAAAGTCTTATACAACCCCACTGTTGGAGCAAATCTCATTTTCGATTCTTGTGCTCTCGCCATTCTAGGTGATGTGTTATTGGCACCAACATGTATATCCTTCCGAGATTCTTTCGGAAACATCCGTAAAGGATGTGAGGTTTTGCAACAGGTGTCTGTAAGACACAAAAATATTGAGGCAGTCCTATATTTCCATGTGTTCAATATTCAATATTTCGACATTATGGTTGGGATTCCCCTTGAGAAAATTTCTCATGGAGATTTCCTTGGAAGGAAAACTCAATGTCAATCTTGGAGTGAGAAAGTTCTCTTTTCCTATCCTGCGTTCCAAGAACACATCCACAAAATCTCACATCCAAGATGATCCATTAGATGAGGTTAGAACTCTTCTATTCTTAGCACCCCCATAAATTGAAGGAGAAGAAGATTTCATCCAAGAGGACGATTTATTTCATGAGGCAATTGAATAGCCAAAACAAGAGCTCTTCCAAAAACCTCCTGTTGAGCTAAAAATTCTACCTCCAGGCCTACGTTATGTCTTCCTAAATGGCGATTTGGAAGCCCCTGTCATCATAAGTGACAAGCTTTCAGATGATGAGACGCTCGAACTCATAGCTATGCTAGAAAAGCATAGAGCTGTTTTTGGCTATTCACTAGAGGATCTCGAGGGGATTAGTCCAGCGTTATGCACCCATCACATTCCTATTGAGCCCGAGAGTGTCCCCTCAAGGGAACCTCAAAGGCGATTGAATAATGCGATGCGGGAAGTGATGAGGACATCACTTATATGGATACAAAAAACACTCTACTGAATATACAAGATGCAATCAATAGAGTTCATACACAACAATTAATTTTAGAGGTGAACTCGTTCTTATATATTTCCTTATATGTTTTTGAGCATAGATTGCTACTTAATGATTTATTTGTGATTAGGATCCATGGAGAGGTTCAAGGAGTACTTGGAGGGAGTATTAGGGACGTGGAAGACCAGAGAATTCGTTCAAAGAAGATGGAAACCGAACCAAACTCCAAATCGTATCCAACTCGGAGTCCAGGAGCAGTATGCACTAAAACGGACGCCCAGGACGCATACGAACTCCGTTTTGGACGTTCTACATATGCACGGAAAGGGGAGAGGATAAACTTTACAATGGCACCTGTCCCATGTCAAAATTCCTTCGAGTCGTCGGGAATCGTCGAAACAAAATCAAGTACAGAATCTGTCAGGGTGCTGCGCCACCGTATTGGGCCATTGGGCCTTGTATCAAGTCTAAGTCCATTATTTTCGTGTCTTAGGGTTAGGTCACGACCCTAACACCCCCTTGGACGTCCTCCCACCTATATATACTCCATGGTAGCCGCCATAAACAATTGGGTTTTGCTTAGATCAATAATATCGCCGTTTTTCGGTTTGTGAAACCCCAATTCAGCAATTTCAGATTGCTTCTTCTACGTTCTTGCTTGTGTTCTCGGTTGCACTTGCAGGGATTAGCCTTCTTGGCGAGGTCAATTGTGTGAAGCACGGTTGATAACCAACGGAGCGGTGGTGTAGTGATTGCAGGGGCTGTTCGTGTTCTACTCGAGAGCCTCGGATCATCAACGTCGAGATCTCCATCAATCGACTTACCCATTACCTTTCGGAAGATCGGGATCAATTCTCCTATCAGGAAGTTGTCAAGAATGAAGTCTTGAAACTTTTTCATGCCACAATTATTTACCTTGTTCCTCATAGTGAATGGGTCAGCCCAGTTCAAATAGTGCCTAAGAAGGGAGGTATGACGGTCGTTTAAAATGAGAAGAATGAATTAATTCCTCAATGAACCGTCACGGGTTGGAGGATGTGCATCGATTACCGAAAACTTAACAAGGCTACAAGGAAGGATCATTTTCCACTACCCTTCATCGATGAGATGTAAGGGCCGTTGGTAAAACACTCCTACTTTTGTTTCCTAATGGGTATTCGGGTTTTCATCAAATTCCAATCCATCCTGACGATCAAAGTAAGACCACATTCACATGTCCCTATGGAACTTATGCCTACCGGTGTATGTCTTTTGGACTGTGTAATGCTCCTGCCTCTTTTCAAAGATGCATGATGTCTATCTTTTCTGACATGATTGTGGAGATCATGGAAGTTTTCATGGATGATTTCTCGGTCTATGGAAAAACTTTTGATCATTGTCTGGAAAACTTAGACAAGGTCTTAGAAAGATGCCAAGACAAGGACCTAGTACTTAATTGAGAAAAGTGTCATTTCATGTTTCGTGAAGGCATCGTCCTTGGACACTTAGTGTGTAACACCCTCATTTTCATGCATCATGCCCTACATACACTCATATACATGTTTAACATTAACCCACATAAAGAGGAACGAGTTTAACATTGATTCGGAGCATTTAAAATTGATTTGGAGCAAAACCGCACTTAAAACGCAGGAAAGTGCGGACTAGTCCGATTTTACTGAGGACTAGTCTGATTTCTCTCTGACTAAAAACGGACTTGTCCGTTTTTGCTGCGGACTAGTCCGATTTTGGCTCTGGAAAAATTCGGACTTGTCCGATTTTGTGCGGACTGGTCCGATATTCCATGAATCCTTGAAAATTTGCTAAGTCCCTGGACTTTTCTGGACTAGTCTGGTGTTCCAGCGGACTTGTCCGTTTTTCCTCTCTGTTCAAATTCGGACTTGTTCGATTTTTGGCCAGACTTGTCCGATTTTCTCTCTGACGACTTCAGACTAGTCTGGTCCTGTCCGGACTTGTCCGATATTTCGCGACTCCGAGTTGATCTTTTGTTTTACGACTTGTTTCTTGGGTTCCACGTTAAGTGGGCCTAGGGACGTCGTGCCTAACTCTTTTAGAGCCCATGTGGGACTCTAAACCGGCCTCTACTCATCCCAAAGCTCGAAATCCATCTAACCCTAGCCTCCACCTCTATATAAACAGCCCCACCCCTTGGTTTGACATCTATTTGCCACTTTTCCACCCACCCAAACCCTAGTTCGTGGCGATCCACCATCAAGGAGGGAGGAGAAGATCCCAAGCAAGAAGAAGAAGAGGAGGAAACGAAAAAGGATCAAGATCTCCACCAAGTTTCGTCCTTCACCACCAATTCATCTCCAAGTTCATCACCAACCATAGATCATCAAGATCCAAGTGCTACCTCCAAGTTTCTTGATTCACTGGAGTTCTAAACACCTGGTATACCTTCTATTCTCTTTTCCTTACGTGAATTCAACCCCTAATCTCCAAATTCACATCGATCTAGAAAACCATAATCTGCTGATCTCGCCAAGAGCGGACTTGTCCGGTCCCTAGCGGACTAGTCCGATCTTTCTGGTTAAATTGTGTTGAATTAGTTCTAAAATTTGATCTAATCGACCCCAAACCTGTATAAACTTGTTAAAATCTATTAGAGCTAGTTAGTGATCATTAAAAGCAATCTAGTAACAAGTTCTACCTTGCATTTGCATCAATCATGCATGTCATGTAAAATTGAGTAATATTTGTGCACTCTTTGATTGTGTTTCTTGTCTTGTATGTTTATTGTGTGGATTAGACGGATTTGCGCTAGAAAGTATCGTGGAGGATCTACAGCACCAGGAGTTTGAAGGCTTTGACCCTAATCAACAGCAAGAGCAAGGCAAGTGTCCTTGAAGCATATTGATCCTGTTTTTAAAATAAATGTTTTGTTTGTAAAACTGCATGCTGTGTCAATTTGATGGGAATCCTATGGTAGGAAGTTTACTAGACTCGCTAAACCACCCTTGTCACCTGGAATTTATGGTAGAGCGTCGGAATGGACTTTTTACCTTTTGCTTCGCTTAATCAACTGGGATGGGAATAACTATACCACTCAATTTAATTATGCATGGATGAGATTATGGTTAACATGAACTGGTTAAATATGGTATGGTAATGGATGATCTAAGAAAGCCTGGTATGTGGATGGGTTGGATGTTATGGTGGTTTGCTTGCTTTAGATCTAAGGACCGGTTCATGCGAGAATAAGCCAGGACTATAGTGCCACCACGAGGCTAAGTATGGGTGCGGCGTAGCTGATTAATTAGGGCTTTGCTAGTGCTGTTTGGACCATTGTGGATGCTCGGGGAAGGGGTAGTCGGATTGGGTTTGTTGATGATTGGTGGGACTACCCTGGGATCCGAATGGCTCAAGAGGGGGCCCTTGGTTGAAGATGTGCTCTGCGGGAGACATCGCCACCGGTGAAACCTCTGTGGGGTCTAAATAGGCTAGTAATCCCTTTGTAAAGGCTATTTTGTGATCTCTCGGCCACACACCAAAGGAAGTGTGTAATGTGACCGACGGATCATAGGCATAAGGTAGGTTCTTAGTCGCCGAAAGGTGATGAAATCACGAACACGTGGGTAAAGAGGTACAAACTCTGCAGAGTGTCAAATAAAACTATCATGATAGCCGTGCTCCCGGTTATGAGCACCTGGACAACTTCCATGATTAGAGGGAAATTGGAATTTGGGATGGTTATGGTTTGGTAATGGTTATGGATGGTTATGGATTAATTTCTGGTATTGAATATGGTTATTGACGATGGTGAAATCTGGAATTATTGATGATGGTAGTGAATTCAGATTGGTATTATGATATTACTTATGATTATGATGGGTTTACTTCACATACATATGATATATTGCTTTTCAAATGTTTTTATGTACTTTTCAGCACTTTGCCATTATTATTGTCGTCATTTGAATCAGCCACATGTCATACTTTCCACACTTGCTGAGTACGACATGTACTCACTCTTGCAATCCCCCCCAACAGTTGCAGGTCAGGATTGGGAGTTTAATGGTGATAATACGGAGTTCTAGGCCGTGTCTACCGTCAGCTTTGCCTGTGGTGTTGCATGGAGCTGTGTTATCCCTTTTGCTTAGTTTGCTTAGTTGCTTAATTAGTTTATTTCCGCTGCATTAGTTGAACTTGTCATTAATATTCATTAGAGCTTGTTTTCGAGGATAATATGGTTTGTGTAATAAAATTTGATAATTAATCTTGTTATGTGGTAATTTTCTGTATACTCTTTTGTGATTGCACTCGTGTATGTGTGTTGAACATCCTGGGCACACATATGCGTTAGCTTGGTTCACATTCGGAATCGGGCGTCACAGATTGGTATCAGAGCCACAGGTTGACCGTAGGATGCAGCCTAGATAGAATGGACACTTTAGAGCACAAAAAGCACTTAGGAATCGATGTGTTTTTGCTTGGTGTGCTGTTTGCTATATATTGATTGCTTGTGTGCTTAGTAGAGGATTTTGGGATGCTCTAGCATTGCCATGTCCACCTAGGCTAGTGTAGCTAGCTGTTTAGCTTCATATCCCTTGATGCATAAAGTTGGGGACGTTCTCTAATTCTTACCTATTGCTTTTTTTCAGATGGTAAGGACTCGCAACCAGAGGGATGGCAATAATGAGGAGGAGGACAATGGAGTACCTCAGAACAACATTGGACAAGGATCTACTCAGGGAGCTATCAACATTGAGTAGCTATTGGCTATGCAAAACCAGCTCATGCAAACCATGATACAAACTATGGGACAGCTGCAGGCTGGCAATATCAACAATCAGCCCCACATGCCTCCACCGCCACCCCCACCTCCTCATAACCGATTGGGAGAGTTTATGAGGACTAGGCCACCAAACTTTGCTCAAGCCGCCGACCCTATGGATGCGGATGATTGGCTCAAGTCCATGGAGAAGAAGCTAGCTATTGTCCAATGCAGTGACCGGGAGAATGTGCTATTTGCTTCTCATCAACTAGTTGGAGCAGTTGCGGATTGGTGAGATGCTTATTGCAATGCTCATGAGAACCAAGAGAGAATTACTTGGGCCGAATTCAAGGAGAATTTCCGTTCTCATTATGTGCTCGAGGGTGTTATGATTTTGAAGAGGCAAGAATTTGAGAATTTGAGGCAAGGAAGATCAAGCGTGAGTGAATATATCAATAAACTCACTCAACTCTCAAGGTATACGCCTGAGGATGTTAGTCGGGACAGCCGGAAGCAATACTTGTTCATGAGGGGCTTGAACAATGAGATCCAAGTGCAACTACTCAACTGCGATTATGCCAATTTTCAGAAAATTGTGGACAAAGCAATTGTGGTTGAGAACAAGATCCATGAGATGGAGCAAGAAATCAAGAGGAAGGCGCCGTATCAAGGACAGCAACAAGGAAGTAATGTGCGCCCTCGCTTTGCGCCGCCCAATGCGCCTCATTACAGCTCCTCTATTCCTGCTCAGCGCCCTAGTTATGCACCACGCCCAACTCAGTTCGTGCAGCAATGCCCTGTCATGCAAGCACCTAGGCCTCCGATGCCTTATGCACCTCGTGCTGATTTTCCTGGAGCCAATGTTCAAAACCAAGCTCGTCCCAACAATTATGGTGGAGTTAAGAAGTGTTATACTTGTGGAGAAGCTGGACACTTTGCGCATCAATGTCCTAAGTCGGGCCTTGGTCAAGGAAGCAATGCACCGAGGCAAAACCCAAGACCTAATGGAGGACAGCCACAAGGAAGCCGTGGACAGCAGAATTTTGCTCGTGGCAACGTGAACCATGTCTCTACGGAGGATGCTCAACAAGCGGATGACATGGTCATTGGTATGTTTCTCGCCAACTCCAACCCTGCGACTATGTTATTTGATTCTGGAGCATCGTATTCATTCATTGCATCGAAGTATGTTGCCAAGTATAGTTTGCCTATCTCTCATATGAAGTTTACTCTGTTGGTTAAGTCTCCTGGAGGAGAGATGGGGACAAATATAGTATGTCCAAAAGTAAGCCTTAGAATAGGGGGGTAGACTTCTCCGCCAACCTCATTGTTTTAGATTCTCAAGGGTTGGATATTATACTTGGTATGGACTGGTTGAGGAAGCACAATGGAGTTATTGAGTGTGCCACGAAGACGGTGAAGTTGACCAATGAAGAAGGGATCACCATAGAATTTGAAGCATCTCAAACCACACCGAAGCAATTGGAATTGAATCATATGGACGGTGCTGCAATTGAGGAGATTCCGGTGGTGTGTGAATTTTTGGATGTTTTTCCGGATGAGTTGCCAGGTATGCCACCCGATCGAGACATTGAGTTTGTTATTGATTTAATACCTGGAACTGCACCTATAGATAAGAGGCCGTATAGGATGCCTCCTATGGAATTAGCGGAGCTCAAGAAAAAAATTCAAGAGCAATTAGAGAAGGGTTTTATTCGCCCTAGCTCTTCACCTTGGGGAGCGCCCATTCTATTTGTGGACAAGAAGGATGGATCCTAAAGGATGTGCGTGGAGTACCGAGCTCTCAACGAGGTAACAATCAAGAACAAGTACACCTTGCCCTGTATAGAGGATTTGTTTGATCAGATGAAAGGCGCTTGTGTGTTTTCCAAGATTGATTTGAGGTTGGGATACTTTCAAATGAAGATTAGACCATCGGACATACCCAAAACAGCTTTTAGAACACGGTATGGATCTTATGAGTACACCGTGATGTCATTTGGATTGGCAAATGCGCCTGCCTACTTTATGTACCTCATGAATAAGGTCTTCATGGAGTACTTGGATAGATTTGTTGTGGTGTTTATTGATGATATTATGATCTACTCGAAGGATGAGAAGGAACAAGAGGAACACTTGAGGCTTACGCTGCAGAAATTGAGGGAGCATCAATTGTATGCCAAGTTCAACAAGTGCAGTTTTGGTTGAAAGAGGTGCCATTTTTGGGTCATATAATCTCAGGAGGAGTATCGGTTGACCCCAGAAAAGTGAGAGACGTGTTGAAGTGGGAGCCGCCGCAAAATGTCAAGGAAATAAGGAGTTTTCTTGGGATGGCTGGATATTACCGTCGGTTTATCAAGGATTTTTCCAAGATAGCCAAGCCTATGACAGAGTTGCTAATGAAGGGAAAGGCGTTCCAATGGACTGGAGCTTGTCAAAACAGTTTTGAGGAGTTGAAGAAGAGGTTAACAATAGCCCCAGTTTTGTTATTGCCGGATGTAAGCAAGAGTTTTGATATTTATTGTGACGCATCAAGACAAGGACTTGGATGCGTGCTTATGCAAGAAGGTCAAGTGGTCGCCTATGCGTCAAGACAATTGAAGAAACATGAGCAGAATTACCCAACACATGATTTAGAACTTGCAGCCGTGATACATGCATTGAAGATTTGGAGACACTATATTCTTGGACATAGGTGTGAAATTTACACGGATCATAAGAGTTTGAAGTATATTTTCACACAAACGGATTTGAACTTGAGGCAACGAAGATGGTTGGAGCTCATCAAAGATTATGATTTGGGGATCAACTATCATCCGGGAAAAGCCAATGTAGTGGCCGATGTCTTGAGTAGAAAAGGAGTAAGTCACCAACTCACGGTTTGAGAGTTACCATTCGAGTTATGTAAGGAGTTTGAAAGGTTGAACCTCGGGTTTGTAAATGAGACGGAGATGATGGAGTTAAACCCAACCTTGGAGCAAGAAATTTGAGAGGCCCAAACCGCAGATGAAGAGATCAAGGAAATCAAGGAAAGGACTGAGGAAGGGAGAGAATTCAGATTTGATGAGGACGAACATGGTACCTTATGGCTTGGAAAGAGAATCGTTGTGCCTAATGTAATACATATTCGGGAGACAATATTAAAGGAGGCACATGACTCACCTTACTCGATTCACCCCGGTTGTACGAATATGTACAAGGACTTGAAGACTTGCTATTGGTGGGATAGAATGAAAAAGGACATAGCCGAATATGTTGCATTGTGTGATGTGTGTCAACGAGTCAAGGTGGAACATCAAAGGCCAGCCGGATTATTGCAACCGTTGAAGATTCCGGAATGGAAGTGGGAAGAAATTGGAATGGACTTCATAGTTGGGTTACCACGTACTCAGTCCGGGTATGACTCAATTTGGGTAATTGTGGATCGCTTAACCAAGTGAGCTCATTTTGTCCCTGTGAAGACCAAATATACAGCTGCACGATTGGCCAAAATATACATGGAGCATATTGTGTGTCGGCATGGAGTCCCTAAGAAGATAGTCTCGGATAGAGGTTCTCAATTTACCTCCAGATTTTGGCAAAAATTGCATGAAGCTTTGGGAACGAGGTTGAATTTTAGTTCAGCATATCATCCTCAAACGGACGGACAAACCAAGAGGACCAATCAGATTTTGGAGGACATGTTAAGAGCTTGTGCTTTAAAGCATGGGAAAAGTTGGGACAAAAGCTTGCCGTACGTGGAGTTTTCATACAACAATAGTTACCAAGCAAGTTTGAAGATGTCACCATATGAAGCGCTTTATGGGAGGAAGTGTAGGACACCTCTATTCTGGAATGAGGCAGGAGAAACTCAAGTATTTGGTCCAGACGTGTTGCAAGAAGCCGAAAAGCAAGTCCAAATAATTCGTGAAAACTTGAGGGCTGCCCAATCAAGGCAAAAAGGCTATGCGGATAATAGGAGAAGGAAATTAGCCTTTGAAATAGGAGATTTTGTTTACCTCAAGGTGTCACCAATGAGAGGTCATAAGAGGTTTAACATAAGAGGCAAGCTCGCACCTCGTTATATTGGACCATTCAAGATTTTGGACAAAAGAGGAGAAGTAGCATATAAGTTGGAGATGCCAGCTCATCTTTCAGACATACATGATGTGTTTCATGTTTCCCAGCTCAAGAAGTGCTTGAGAGTACCAGAAGAACAAGTGCCAATGGAAGGATTGGAATTAGAGGAATATTTGTCTTATGCCGAGCAACCAGTTAAGATCTTGGGAACCAAGGAGAGAGTCACAAGGAACAAGGTGATTCGATGGTGTAAAGTTCAATGAAAGCACCATACCGAAAAAGAAGCAACTTGGGATCTAGAAGATGATCTCAAGAAGGAATTTCCCTATCTCTTCTCTTCCGCGTCGAATCTCGAGGGCGAGATTCATTTTAAGGGGGGTAGGTTTGTAACACCCTCATTTTCATGCATCATGCCCTACATACACTCATATACATGTTTAACATTAACCCACATAAAGAGGAACGAGTTTAACATTGATTTGGAGCATTTAAAATTGATTTGGAGCAAAACCGCACTTAAAACGCAGGAAAGTGCGGACTAGTCCGATTTTACTGAGGACTAGTCCGATTTCTCTCTGACTAAAAACGGACTTGTCCGTTTTTGCTGCGGACTCGTCCGATTTTGGCTCTGGAAAAATTCGGACTTGTCCGATTTTGTGCGGACTGGTCCGATATTACATGAATCCTTGAAAATTTGCTAAGTCCCTGGACTTTTCCGGACTAGTCTGGTGTTCTAGCGGACTTGTCCATTTTTCCTCTCTGTTCAAATTCGGACATGTCCAATTTTAGGCCAGACTTGTCCGATTTTCTCTCTGGATGACTTCGGACTAGTCTGGTCCTTTCTGGACTTGTCCGATATTTCGCGACTCCGAATTGATCTTTTGTTTTACGACTTGTTTCTTGGGTTTCACGTTAAGTGGGCCTAGTGACGTCGTGCCTAACTCTTTTAGAACCCATGTGGGACTCTAAACCGGCCTCTACTCATCCCAAAACTCGAAATCCATCTAACCCTAGCCTCCACCTCTATATAAACAGCCCCACCCCATGGTTTGACATCTATTTGCCACTTTTCCACCCACCCAAACCCTAGTTCGTGGGGAGCCACCATCAAGGAGGGAGGAGAAGATCCCAAGCAAGACGAAGAAGAGGAGGAAACGAAAAATGATCAAGATCTCCACCAAGTTTCGTCCTTCACCACCAATTCATCTCCAAGTTCATCACCAACCCTAGATCATCAAGATCCAAGTGCTACCTCCAAGTTTCTTGATTCATTGGAGTTCTAAACACCTGGTATACCTTCTATTCTCTTTTCCTTACGTGAATTCAACCCCTAATCTCCAAATTCACGTCGATCTAGAAAATCCTAATCTGCTGATCTCGTCAAGAGCGGACTTGTCCGGTCACTAGCGAACTAGTCCGATCTTTCTGGTTAAATTGTGTTGAATTAATTCTAAAATTTGATCTAATCGACCCCAAACCTGTATAAACTTGTTAAAATCTATTAGAGATAGTTAGTGATCATTAAAAGCAATCTAGTAACAAGTTCTACCTTGCATTTGCATCAATCATGCATGTCATGTCATATTGAGTAATATTTGTGCACTCTTTGATTGTGTTTCTTGTCTTGTATGTTTATTGTGTGGATTAGACGAATTTGCGCTAGAATGTGCCGCGGAGGATCTACAGCACCAGGAGTTTGAAGGCTTTGACCCTAATCAACAGCAAGAGCAAGGCAAGTGTCCTTGAAGCATATTGATCCTATTTTTAAAATAAATGTTTTGTTTGTAAAACTGCATGTTGTGTCAATTTGATGGGAATCCTATGGTAGGAAGTTCACTAGACTCGCTAAACCACCCTTGTCACCTGGAATTTATGGTAGAGCGTCGGGATGGACTTTTTACCTTTTGCTTCGCTTAATCAACTGGGATGGGAATAACTATACCACTCAATTTATTTATGCATGGATGAGATTATGGTTAACATGAACTGGTTAAATATGGTATGGTAATGGATGATCTAAGAAAGCCTGGTATGTGGATGGGTTGGATGTTATGGTGGTTTGCTTGCTTTAGATCTAAGGACCGGTTCATGCGAGAATAAGCCAGGACTACAGTGCCACCACGAGGCCAAGTATGGGTACGGTGTAGCTGATTAATTAGGGCTTTGCTAGTGTTGTTTGGACCATTGTGGATGCTCGGGGAAGGGGTAGTCGGATTGGGTTTGTTGATGATTGGTGGGACTACCCTGGGATCTGAATGGCTCAAGAGGGGGCCCTTGGTTGAAGATGTGCTCTGCGGGAGACATCGCCACAAGTGAAACCTCAGTGGGGTCTAAATAGGCTATTAATCCCTTTGTAAAGGCTATTTTGTGATCTCTTGGCCACACATCAAAGGAAGTGTGTAATGTGACCGATGGGTCATGGGCATAAAGGAGGTTCGTAGTCGCCGAAAGGTGATGAAATCATGAACACGTGGGTAAAGAGGTACAAACTCTGCAGAGTGTCAAATAAAACTATCATGATAGTCGTGCTCCCGGTTATGAGCACCTGGACAACTTCCATGATTAGAGGGAAATTGGAATTTGGGATGGTTATGGTTTGGTAATGGTTATGGATGGTTATGGATTAATTTCTGGTATTAAATATGGTTATTGACGATGGTGAAATCTGGAATTATTGATGATGGTAGTGAATTCAGATTGGTATTATGATATTACTTATGATTATGATGGTTTACTTCACATACATATGATATATTGCTTTTCAAATGTTTTTATGTACTTTTCAGCACTTTGCCATTATTATTGTCGTCATTTGAATCAGCCACATGTCATACTTTCCACACTTGCTGAGTACGACATGTACTCACTCTTGCAATCCCCCCCAACAGTTGCAGGTCAGGATTGGGAGTTTAATGGTGATAATGCGGAGTTCTAGGTCGTGTCTACCGTCAGCTTTGCATGTGGTGTTGCATGGAGCTGCGTTATCCCTTTTGCTTAGTTTGCTTAGTTGCTTAATTAGTTTATTTCCGCTGCATTAGTTGAACTTGTTATTAATATTCATTAGAGCTTGTATTCGAGGATAATATGGTTTGTGTAATAAAATTTGATAATTAATCTTGTTCTGTGGTAATTTTTTGTATACTCTTTTGTGATTGCACTCGTGTATGTGTGTTGAACATCCTGGGCACACATATGCGTTAGCTTGGTTCACATTCGGAACCGGGCGTCACAGATTGGTATCAGAGCCACAGGTTGACCGTAGGATGCAGCCTAGATAGAATGGACACTTTAGAGCACAAAAAGCACTTAGGAATCGATGTGTTTTTGCTTGGTGTGCTGTTTGCTATATATTGATTGCTTGTGTGCTTAGTAGAGGATTTTGGGATGCTCTAGCATTGCCATGTCCACCTAGGCTAGTGTAGCTAGCTGTTTAGCTTCATATCCCTTGATGCATATAGTTGGGGACGTTTTCTAATTCTTACCTATTGCTTTTCTTCAGATGGTGAGGACTCGCAACCAGAGGGATGGCAATAATGAGGAGGAGGACAATGGAGTACCTCAGAACAACATTGGACAAGGATCTACTCAGGGAGCTATCAACATTGAGCAGCTATTGGCTATGCAAAACCAGCTCATGCAGACCATGATACAGACTATGGGACAGCTGCAGGCTGGCAATATCAACAATCAGCCCCACATGCCTCCACCGCCACCCCCACCTCCTCATAACCGATTGGGAGAGTTTATGAGGACTAGGCCGCCAACCTTTGCTCAAGCCGCCGACCCTATGTATGCGGATGATTGGCTCAAGTCCATGGAGAAGAAGCTAGCTATTGTCCAATGCAGTGACCGGGAGAATGTGCTATTTGCTTCTCATCAACTAGTTGGAGCAGCTGCGGATTGGTGGGATGCTTATTGCAATGCTCATGAGAACCAAGAGAGAATTACTTGGGCCGAATTCAAGGAGAATTTCCGTTCTCATTATGTGCCCGAGGGTGTTATGATTTTGAAGAGGCAAGAATTTGAGGCAAGGAAGATCAAGCGTGAGTGAATATCTCAATAAACTCACTCAACGCTCAAGGTATGCGCCTGAGGATGTTAGTCGGGACAGCCGGAAGCAATACTTGTTCATGAGGGGCTTGAACAATGAGATCCAAGTGCAACTACTCAACTGCGAATATGCCAATTTTCAGAAACTTGTGGACAAAGCAATTGTGGTTGAGAACAAGATTCGTGAGATGGAGCAAGAAATCAAGAGGAAGGCGCCGTATCAAGGACAGCAACAAGGAAGTAATGTGCGCCCTCGCTTTGCGCCGCCCAATGCGCCTCATTACAGCTCCTCTATTCCTGCTCAGCGCCCTAGTTATGCACCACGCCCAACTCAGTTCGTGCAGCAATGCCCTGTCATGCAAGCACCTAGGCCTCCGATGCCTTATGCACCTCGTGCTGATTTTCCTGGAGCCAATGTTCAAAACCAAGCTCGTCCCAACAATTCTGGTGGATTTAAGAAGTGTTATACTTGTGGAGAAGCTGGACACTTTGCGCATCAATGTCCTAAGTTGGGCCTTGGTCAAGGAAGCAATGCACCAAGGTAAAACCCAAGACCTAATGGAGGACAGCCACAAGGAAGCCGTGGACAGCAGAATTTTGCTCGTGGCAACGTGAACCATGTCTCAACGGAGGATGCTCAACAAATGGATGACATGGTCATTGGTATGTTTCTCGCCAACTCCAACCCCGCGACTATGTTATTTGACTCTGGAGCATCGCATTCATTCATTGCATCGAAGTATGTTGCCAAGTATAGTTTGCCTATCTCTCATATGAAGTTTACTCTGTTGGTTAAGTCTCCTGGAGGAGAGATGAGGACAAATATAGTATGTCCAAAAGTAAGCCTTAGAATAGGGGGGTAGACTTCTCCGCCAACCTCATTGTTTTAGATTCTCAAGGGTTGGATATTATACTTGGTATGGACTGGTTGAGGAAGCACAATGGAGTTATTGAGTGTGCCACGAAGACGGTGAAGTTTACCGATGAAGAAGGGATCACCATAGAATTTGAAGCATCTCAAATCACACCGAAGCAATTGGAATTGAATCATATGGACGGTGCCACAATTGAGGAGATTCCGGTGGTGTGTGAATTTTTGGATGTTTTTCCGGATGAGTTGCCAAGTACGCCACCCGATCGAGACATTGAGTTTGTTATTGATTTAATACCTAGAACTGCACCTATAGCTAAGAGGCCGTATAGGATGCCTCCTATGGAATTAGCGGAGCTCAAGAAACAAATTCAAGAGCAATTAGAGAAGGGTTTTATTCGCCCTAGCTCTTCACCTTGGGGAGCACCCATTCTATTTGTGGACAAGAAGGATGGATCCCAAAGGATGTGCATGGATTACCGAGCTCTCAACGAGGTAACAATCAAGAACAAGTACACCTTGCCCCATATAGAGGATTTTTTTGATCAGATTAAAGGCGCATGTGTATTTTCCAAGATTGATTTGAGGTCGGGATACTTTCAAATGAATATTAGACCACCGGACATACCCAAAACAGCTTTTAGAACACGGTATGGATCTTATGAGTACACCGTGATGTCATTTGGATTGACAAATGAGCCTGCCTACTTTATGTACCTCATGAATAAGGTCTTCATGGAGTACTTGGATAGATTTGTTGTGGTGTTTATTGATGATATTATGATCTACTTGAAGGATGAGAAGGAACATGAGGAACACTTGAGGCTTACGCTGCAGAAATTGAGGGAGCATCAATTGTATGCCAAGTTCAACAAGTGCCAGTTTTGGTTGAAAGAGGTGCCATTTTGGGTCATATAATCTCAGGAGGAGGAGTATCAGTTGACCCCAGAAAAGTGAGAGACGTGTTGAAGTGGGAGCCGCCGCAAAATGTCAAGGAAATAAGGAGTTTTCTTGGGATGGCTGGATATTACCGTCGGTTTATCAAGGATTTTTCCAAGATAGCCAAGCCTATGACAGAGTTGCTAATGAAGGGAAAGGCGTTCCAATGGACTGAAGCTTGTCAAAACAGTTTTGAGGAGTTGAAGAAGAGGTTAACAACAGCCCCAGTTTTGGTATTGCCGGATGTAAGCAAGAGTTTTTATATTTATTGTGACGCATCAAGACAAGGACTTGGATGCCTGCTTATGCAAGAAGGTCAAGTGGTTGCCTATGCGTCAAGACAATTGAAGAAACATGAGCAGAATTACCCAACACATGATTTAGAACTTGCAGCCGTGGTACATGCATTGAATATTTGGAGACTCTATATTCTTGGACATAGGTGTGAAATTTACACGGATCATAAGAGTTTGAAGTATATTTTCACACAAACGGATCTAAACTTGGGGCAACGAAGATGGTTGGAGCTCATCAAAGATTATGATTTGGGGATCAACTATCATCCGGGAAAAGCCAATGTAGTGGCCGATGCCTTGAGTAGAAAAGGAGTAAGTCATCAACTCACGGTTCGAGAGTTACCATTCGAGTTATGTAAGGAGTTTAACCGGTTGAACCTCGGGTTTGTAAATGAGACAGAGATGATGGAGTTAAACCCAACCTTGGAGCAAGAAATTTGAGAGGCCCAAACCGCAGATGAAGAGATCAAGGAAATCAAGGAAAAGACTGAGGAAGGGAGAGAATTCAGATTTGATGAGGACGAACATGGTACCTTATCGCTTGGAAAGAGAATCGTTGTGCCTAATGTAATACATATTCGGGAGACAATATTAAAGGAGGCACATGACAAACCTTACTCGATTCACCCCGGTTGTACGAAGATGTACAAGGACTTGAAGACTTGCTATTGGTGTGATAGCATGAAAAAGGACATAGCCGAATATGTTGCATTGTGTGATGTGTGTCAACGAGTCAAGGCGGAACATCAAAGGCCGGCCAGATTATTGCAACCGTTGAAGATTCCGGAATGGAAGTGGGAAGAAATTGGAATGGACTTCATAGTTGGGTTACCATGTACTCAGTCCAGGTATGACTCAATTTGGGTAATTGTGGATCGCTTAACCAAGTCAGCTCATTTTGTCCCTGTGAAGACCAAATATACAGCTGCACGATTGGCCGAAATATACATGGAGCATATTGTGTGTCGGCATGGAGTCCCTAAGAAGATAGTCTCGGATAGAGGTTCTCAATTTACCTCCAGATTTTGGCAAAAATTGCATGAAGCTTTGGGAATGAGGTTGAATTTTAGTTCAGCATATCATCCTCAAACGGACGGACAAACCGAGAGGACCAATCATATTTTGGAGGACATGTTAAGAGCTTGTGCTTTAAAGCATGGGAAAAGTTGGGACAAAAGCTTGCCGTACGCGGAGTTTTCATACAACAATAGTTACCAAGCAAGTTTGAAGATGTCACCATATGAAGAGCTTTATGGGAGGAAGTGTAGGACACCTCTATTCTGGAATGAGGCAGGAGAAACTCAAGTATTTGGTCCATACGTGTTGCAAGAAGCCGAAAAGCAAGTCCAAATAATTCGTGAAAACTTGAGGGCTGCCCAATCAAGGCAAAAAGGCTATGCGGATAATAGGAGAAGGAAATTAGCCTTTTAAATAGGAGATTTTGTTTACCTCAAGGTGTCACCAATGAGAGGTCATAAGAGGTTTAACATAAGAGGCAAGCTCGCACCTCGTTATATTGGACCATTCAAGATTTTGGACAAAAGAGGAGAAGTAGCATATAAGTTGGAGATGCCAGCTCATCTTTCAGACGTACATGATATGTTTCATGTTTCCCACCTCAAGAAGTGCTTGAGAGTACCGGAAGAACAAGTGTCAATGGAAGGATTGGAATTAGAGGAAGATTTGGCTTATGCCGAGCAACCGGTTAAGATCTTGGGAACCAAGGAGAGAGTCACAAGGAACAAGGTGATTCGATGGTGTAAAGTTCAATGGAAGCACCATACCGAAAAAGAAGCAACTTGGGAGCTAGAAGATGATCTCAAGAAGGAATTTCCCTATCTCTTCTCTTCCGTGTCGATTCTCGAGGGCGAGATTCATTTTAAGGGGGGTAGGTTTGTAACACCCTCGTTTTCATGCATCATGCCCTACATACACTCATATACATGTTTAACATTAACCCACATAAAGAGGAATGAGTTTAACATTGATTTGGAGCATTTAAAATTGATTTGGAGCAAAACCGCACTTAAAACGCAGGAAAGTGCGGACTAGTCCGATTTTACTAAGGACTAGTCCGATTTCTCTCTGACTAAAAACGGACTTGTCCGTTTTTGCTGCGGACTAGTCCGATTTTGGCTCTGGAAAAATTCGGACTGGGCCGATATTCCATGAATCCTTGAAAATTTGCTAAGTCCCTGGACTTTTTCGGACTAGTCCGGTGTTCCAGCGGACTTGTCCATTTTTCCTCTCTGTTAAAATTCGGACTTGTCTGATTTTTGGCCAGACTTGTCCGATTTTCTCTCTAGACAACTTCGGACTAGTCCGGTCCTGTCCAGACTTGTCCGATATTTCACGACTCCGAGTTGATCTTTTGTTTTACGACTTGTTTCTTGGGTTCCACATTAAGTGGGCCTAGGTACGTCGTGCCTAACTCTTTTAGAGCCCATGTGGGACTCTAAACCGGCCTCTACTCATTCCAAAACTCGAAATCCATCCAACCCTAGCCTCCACCTCTATATAAACAGCCCCACCCCTTGGTTTGACATCTATTTGCCACTTTTCCACCCACCCAAACCCTAGTTCGTGGGGAGCCACCATCAAGGAGGGAGGAGAAGATCCCAAGCAAGAAGAAGAAGAGGAGGAAACGAAAAAGGATCAAGATCTCCACCAAGTTTTGTCCTTCACCACCAATTCATCTCCAAGTTCATCACCAACCTAGATCATCAAGATCCAAGTGCTACCTCCAAGTTTCTTGATTCATTGGAGTTCTAAACACCTGGTATACCTTCTATTCTCTTTTCCTTACATGAATTCAACCCCTAATCTCCAAATTCACGTCGATCTAGAAAACCCTAATCTGCTGATCTCGTCAAGAGCGGACTTGTCCGGTCACTAGCGGACTAGTCCGATCTTTCTGGTTAAATTGTGTTGAATTAATTCTAAAATTTGATCTAATCGACCCCAAACCTGTATAAACTTGTTAAAATCTATTAGAGATAGTTAGTGATCATTAAAAGCAATCTAGTAACAAGTTCTACCTTGCATTTGCATCAATCATGCATGTCATGTCATATTGAGTAATATTTGTGCACTCTTTGATTGTGTTTCTTGTCTTGTATGTTTATTGTGTGGATTAGACGGATTTGCGCTAGAAAGTGCCGCGGAGGATCTATAGCACCAGAAGTTTGAAGGCTTTGACCCTAATCAACAGCAAGAGCAAGGCAAGTGTCATTGAAGCATATTGATCCTGTTTTTAAAATAAATATTTTGTTTGTAAAACTGCATGCTGTGTCAATTTGATGGGAATCCTATGGTAGGAAGTTCACTATACTCGCTAAACCACCCTTGTCACCTGGAATTTATGGTAGAGTGTCGGGATGGACTTTTTACCTTTTGCTTTGCTTAATCAACTGGGATGGGAATAACTATACCACTCAATTTAATTATGCATGGATGAGATTATGGTTAACATGAACTGGTTAAATATGGTATGGCAATGGATGATCTAAGCAAGCCTGGTATGTGGATGGGTTGGATGTTATGGTGGTTTGCTTGCTTTAGATCTAAGGACCGGTTCATGCGAGAATAAGCCAGGACTACAGTGCCACCACGAGGCCAAGTATGGGTGTGGTGTAGCTGATTAATTAGGGCTTTGCTAGTGCTGTTTGGACCATTGTGGATGCTCGGGGAAGGGGTAGTCGGATTGGGTTTGTTGATGATTGGTGGGACTACCCTGGGATCTGAATGGCTCAAGAGGGGGCCCTTGGTTGAAGATGTGCTCTGCGGGAGACATCGCCACCAGTGAATCCTCAGTGGGGTCTAAATAGGCTAGTAATCCCTTTGTAAAGGCTATTTTGTGATCTCTTGGCCACACACCAAAGGAAGTGTGTAATGTGACCGACGGGTCATGGGCATAATGGAGGTTCTTAGTCGCCGAAAGGTGATGAAATCACGAACACGTGGGTAAAGAGATACAAACTCTGCAGAGTGTCAAATAAAACTATCATGATAGTCGTGCTCCCAGTTATGAGCACCTTGCAACTTCCATGATTAGAGGGAAATTGGAATTTGGGATGGTTATGGTTTGGTAATGGTTATGGATGGTTATGGATTAATTTCTGGTATTGAATATGGTTGTTGACGATGGTGAAATCTAGAATTATTGATGATGGTAGTGAATTCAGATTGGTATTATGATATTACTTATGATTATGATGGGTTTACTTCACATAGATATTATATATTGCTTTTCAAATGTTTATGTACTTTTCTGCACTTTGCCATTATTATTGTCGTTATTTGAATCAGCTACATGTCATACTTTCCACACTTGCTGAGTACGACATGTACTCACTCTTGCAATCCCCCCCAACAGTTGCAGGTCAGAATTGGGAGTTTAATGGTGATAATGCGGAGTTCTAGGCCGTGTCTACCGTCAGCTTTGCCTGTGGTGTTGCATGGAGCTGCGTTATCCCTTTTGCTTAGTTTGCTTAGTTGCTTAATTAGTTTATTTCCGCTGCATTAGTTGAACTTGTCATTAATATTCATTAGAGCTTGTATTCGAGGATAATATGGTTTGTGTAATAAAATTTGATAATTAATCTTGTTTTGTGGTAATTTTCTGTATACTCTTTTGTGATTGCACTCGTGTATGTGTGTTGAACATCCTGGGCACACATATGCGTTAGCTTGGTTCACATTCGGAACCGGGCGTCACATAGTGTCTGAGAGAGGGATAGAGGTGAACAAAGCAAAGATTGAAGTCATTGCAAGACTTCCACCTCCTATCAATGTTAAGGGAATGCGCAGCTTTCTAGGTCAGACGGGGTTATATCGGCAATTCATCAAAGATTTCTTAGAAGTCGCTAGACCCCTCACTAACCTATTAGCTAAGGAAGCTCCATTCGGTTTTGATGATGAATGCCTTAAATCATTTGATACACTCAAAAAGGCACTCATCTCAGCTCCAATCCTTCAACCTCCCGATTTGATGCTGCCATTCGAATCATGTGTGATGCTAGTGATTTTGCTCTTGGTGCGGTCCTAGGCCAAACCAAAGATAAAAAGCATCATGCAATAGCCTACGCTAGCAAAACTTCGAAAAGAGCTCAACTCAATTATGCCACAACTGAAAAAGAGCTCTTGGGTGTAGTTTTTTCTATCGATAAGTTTAGGACCTATATGGTTGGAGCCAAGGTCAAGTATACACAGACCATGCTGCCTTAAATACTTGCTCACCAAAAAGGATGCTAAACCAAGGCTAATCTGATGGATTCTTCTACTCCAAGAGTTTGACTTAGAGATCAAGGATAAGAAAGGAGTAGAGAATTTTGTGGTAGATCATCTCTCGCGTATGGAAGTCACTCAAACCATGGACATTCCTATCAATGACTTCCTATGAGATGATATGCTTCTCAAGGTGACTCACTCTCACCCTTGGTATGCGGATATCATGAACTTCATGGTCACGGGATACGTACCACTAGGAGAAAACAAAAAGAAACTCATCCATGAGAGTCTTAGACACCTTTGGGATGACCCATACCTCTATCGAGTTTGTGCTGATGGCCTTCTAAGAAGGCGCGTCCCATCAATTGAAAGCACCAGGATTATTGAGAAATGTCATGCTAGCCCCTATGGTGGCCATTACGGTGTTTACCGTACCCAGGAAAAGATCTGGCAAAGTGGATTCTATTGGCCTTCTATGTATGAAGATACAAAAGAATTCATTTGCAGATGTTGAAAATGCCAGAATCATGGAGGAGTCTCTGCTCACA
Source organism: Tuctoria greenei (assembly GCA_036927565.1). Lineage (NCBI taxonomy): Eukaryota > Viridiplantae > Streptophyta > Magnoliopsida > Poales > Poaceae > Tuctoria > Tuctoria greenei. The sequence continues at coordinate 190,520,935 of JAYESD010000003.1, read as the reverse complement.
ATCCGATTCCCCTAACATATAATCTCCAAGTGGAATTAATTGATGTGTGGGGTATTGATTTCATGGGACCTTTTCCTGGGTCCTATGATTGCGAGTATATCCTGGTGGTCGTGGATTATGTGTCAAAATGGGTAGAAGCTTTGCCATGCAAAAATGCTTATTCCAAGCAAGCTAGGAAAATGTTCCATCAGATCATTTTCCCAAGCTTTGGCACTCCTCGTATGGTTCTAAGTGATGGAGGGTCTCATTTTATAAATAAGACCTTCCGAAACATTTTGAGAGAGCTTGGCGTCCAGCATAACAATGCTACCCCATACCACCCATAAACAAGTGGTCAAGCAGAAACATCTAATAAGCAAATTAAGAATATTCTACAAATGACCGTCTTGGAAATGGGAACGGGATGGAAGCATAAGATACCCGACGCATTGTGGGCACACCGTACTGCCTACAAAACTCCCATCGGCGTGTCTCCATTCCAACTTGTCTATGGGAAGACTTGTCATCTTTCTGTAGAGTTGGAACATATAGCCTATTGGGCCATCAAGCGGTGGAACATGGACTTTTACGAAGCAGGAAAACACCGACTGAAGCAAATTTCCGAGTTGGAAGAGTGGAGAGATAAGGCGTACCATAGTGCCAAAATCTACAAGGAAAGAACCAAAAGATGACACTATAAGAGAATTACGCCTAAAGAGTTCAAACCTGGAGATAAAGTTCTACTCTTCAACTCTAGGGTTAAACTCTTTAGACATGGGAAGCTTAGAAGTAAATGGGAAGGACCCTTCACTATAGTAGAAACCTCATCCTATGGAGCAATCACACTCCAAGGTGATGATAATCAGCTATTTAAAGTGAATGGGCACCGACTCAAATTATTTCTTAAATTCCAGGAGGAGGAGGCGGAAAAAGAAATTGACATAATAAATCTTATTGATTTTCATGCCATTTCTTTAAATTCTATCTAAATTATCCGTGTCTAATTAATGGGCCCATCCAATTAATCATCTATGGGGCCCAGTAAGCCAACCCACGAAAATCTAGCCCGAACGGAGGCAAGAAGGGTTCGGCCAAACCCTAGGGTCTACCGACCTCTCCCTTGCGCCATCGGCGCTCTGTTTTCTCGTGCGGACTCCGCCGACATATCCCAACAAAACTCTCGGTGGTATCGTACTTTCTCCGCTTATTTAATGACGAAAACAGAGAGGGGAACCTTGCACCATCCAGAAATTCATCTCATGTTCCTCTCATCCAAGTCATGACCGACAAGAAAATTGTGCCTCATGCCTCCTATAGCTCAACCTTCAACCTGAGCGGAGACAATGCGCTGGCCAATGACAAGTCCACCCTCACTTTGGAGTCTGTCATGACATTAGATGTCATACATCTCGCCATGATCCTGCCACCGACGATGACTCCGCATAGGTGTAGCACCACTGAAAGTGCATCTAGGACTCCCTTGTGGGTTTTGGATGATTTATGACAAGCAATTGGGATCCTAACCTCTTTGTTGAGATGAGTGCAGGATTTTCATAGGAAAATGAGCAAAGTGCCAAAAAGAAGGAAGAATGAGGAGCAAAGTGGAAATGAGCTCAAGGAAGAAGAATAGTAGATCATTGTGTATGGAGTGTGTTAAGAAAACACATACCAAGAGTTCAGTCACAACTTAACACACACATTGCACAAAGTTACACATGACCGGACTAGTCCGACTAACACTGGACTAGTCCGATATCCTTTCTGCACGAAATTGGACAAGTCCGATATCTATCGGACTAGTCCGATATCCTTTCTGACTAGAATCGGACTAGTCCTCCCCAGTGCGGACTAGTCCTCAAAATACTTCACAAGTCACACAAAATCGGACAAGTCCGATCACAACTGGAATAGTTCGATATTCTTTTTGATCCAAATCGGACAAGTCTGATGTTTGCACGGACTAGTCCGAAATACCCTCTGATCTGAATCGGACAAGTCCTCGAAGTGCGGACTTGTTATCCTATACACTTAGGGTTTCTCTTGTCCGGACAAGTCCGATGACTATCGGACTAGTCCAAAGATTTCCAGTAGCGAAATCGGACAAGTCCGCTCCTCGCCGGACTAGTCCGATATTTCAGGACACTTAGGGTTTGCTACACACAGCACACCGGACTAGTCCGGTGACCACCACGGACTAGTCCGATCTTTCTAAACCCTAACGGTCACTTTTAGAAACCCATATAAATAGAGTTGTACGGCCATATTTTACACTCTCTCGAACCCTAGCGCCGTCACACCTCCCAAGAGACTCAAAAACAGTATCTCTCCACGAAATTAAGTGCAACAAAGATCAATCCTTTGAGGATTCACTCTAATTCATTGGAGAGACACATTTTACACAACATTGAGCTCTTGGTTTGATTCTCTAACACACTCTTGCGATTTATTTGTAATTTTTGAGTGTGTTCTTGGTGGTATTTTGTGTTGTAATCCAAGGGAGCTCTCAACGTGTGAGAAAGCCCCTTGAATTCGGTTATTCACCCCTTTGAGCTAAGTGGAAGAGGATTGGCCTTGGTGGCGATCCAACGAGGGTAGGGTTGGAGAAGACTTGGTCCTTTTGTGGGCTCCCCAACGTGGATGTAGGTTTCCTCTGTGGGAACCGAACCACGGGATAAATCTCTTGTGTTCTCTTTTGTGTTCATTGTCCTTACTTCATATCAATCTAGGGTTACAAATTGATCTTGATTACTTTATGGTTAAATATCAAGTATAAGTTTGAATTGTGATACAACCTGATTCATAACCTTGTGACACTTTGTTTAATCGTATACTTCCACTGCTTATATTGAAGAACAAAGTTAATCAATCAAACCTAATCAATCTAGTCCGTATACACCACCGATTTATCTGGTTTTGAACCGGTTGTTAAGTGTTGCAGGATCCGACAATTATCAAAAAGGCCTATTCACCCCCCCTCTAGACCACATTCAATTGGTATTAGAGTAGGTTATTCAAGAAAGAGACTAATCGCTCGAAGGAGATCATGTCAGACATGAAGGACACCCACAAGAGCAACAACCAAGAGAAGGTTGATGATGAAAAAAACCTCAAGGTGGAGAAGCTCCTCGAAGCCATTCAAGACTTCGAGGACGACGATGAGGAAACGCTGGAGCTAAAGGCGCTCCTAAGAAAGAAGACAATTTCCAAAGGGAAAGTAAAAGTTGAAGAGAAGAAGAAGGGGAGTAGTCACACCGACTACTCCCTATATCCTTTTAACTATGATCGTCTCATTTCCAATAGAAATCATTATTTATCTATCCCACATGGAAAAGCCCCACACTTTGATGGAAGTGATTACTCAATGTGGAGGCAAAATATGAAAATGCATCTAATTTCCCTCAATCCAAGTTTGTGGCATATTGTGTGCACAGGGATAGATATCCCGGACGACGACGAAGAGCTCACCCCCAGCCAAGAGCAGGCAATTCACCGAAATGCTCAAGTTGCGGCCGTAATAACCTCTTCACTCAGTCAGGACAAGTTCACCAAGGTGGATGGACTCGAAATTGCAAAGGAGATATGGGACACACTACAAACTACACATGAAGGTGACCGACATGTGCGTGAAGCAAAAATCGAGATGATTGAAGGCGAGCTAGGAAGATTTGCAATTGAAGAAGACAAGTCACTCCAAGACATGTACAATCGATTAAAGACACTCATCAACAAGGTCAGATCATACGGAAGTAAGAAATGGAATGACCACGAGGTGGTAAAGCTCATCCTTAGAGCTTTTATGCCTCGCAACGTCACACTATGCTCCATGATCAGAGAAAGCCCCGATACAAAAGGTTGACTCCGGATGAACTACTTGGAAGATCATCAACTTCGAGATGATGGAAAAACAAGCAAAACATGTCAAGGAGATTGTCGACCTCACCTCGGCAAAGGGAGAAAGGGGTTGCTTTGAAATATACTCTCAAGCCCCTTTCCAAAGAAGCTAGAGAAGCACAACTAGAGGAAGATAGTGACGACGAGAGGAGTGAATTGGATGAAGAAGACATGATATTGTTCATGAAGAAATTCAAGAGAATAATGAAAAAGAGACAAGGTACAAAGTCAAGCGAATGAAAGTACAAGGAAAGAACGAAGCCAAAGTTGAGGCGGGCATGCTATAATTGTGGTGAATACAGCCACTTTGTAGTTGATTGCCCATATGAGGAGAACAAGAAGAAGACCAAAGAATCCAAGCCTCAACCCAAGAAATTCTTCAAGAAGAAGAAACAAGCCGAACAACCGCGCATTAGAAAGGAATGGGAATCAAATGACGAGTACTCATCGTCCGAAGAAGAAGAGATGGCTAGCATAGCCATCGAGAAGACATCCAAGAAGTCTACCCTTTTCTCCACACTTGGCGCATGGAAGGGAGATGGGACTTGCCTTATGGCAAATGCCGGTAAATGCAAGGTAACCATTAAACTCCCTTCTGTGCATTCCTATTCTAGCGATGATGAACTCAATAGTGATAATGAGGACATGCTTATTGGACTAGATAGGAAAACAGCTACTAAAATGAAATTTTTGCTTGATAAACTTGTTGAGAAGGAGAGATTAATACATAGTCAAGCGGACATGATCATCTCCCAAAAGGAGGAATATGTCGAACTTGACAAACTTCTAGAACTTGAAAAGGAACGAAGCAAATCACTAGATCTTGAGTTAGCTTCAAGTAAGGGAACTTGCTTGGAGCTAACTGACTCAAATGCCACAATCAAGGACCAACTTGCTGACCTGATCAAGATCAACAAGATCCTTGAAGTGCAGGTTGAGTCACTCAAGCTGAGTGAACCTTCCTCCTCTTCAAGTTCACCTTCTCAACTAACTAAAGATGATTTTTCTAATGCTTGCACATGTAAGAAAAGTGACACCAGTTTGAAGGATAAGCCAACTTCTACAAAGGAAAAACATCCTGCCCAAAGTGGCATATTTGACAAGGAGAAGATCAAATATGCACGTAGTGCATACTTGGTCAAAAGACCTCCAAATGTCAAATATGACATTGGTTATTCTTATGGTGAAAAGCAACATGCTAGAAGACATAAGAATAACAAGGAGAGGATTACCTTTGTAAAAGGAAGGCCCTCTCAAATTGGAAAGTCATAGATTAAGACTGTAACTGCACAGGTACACCGGACTAGTCCGGTCGGTGTCCGGACAAGTCCAGCTCTCCAGACTAGTCCTGTACATAAACAGCAACAGCTATTGTTTAAAACTTTTGATGCCTCCTATGTGTTAATGAGAAATAACTTTGGCAAGGTTTATGCTCATTATGTTGGGCCACGCCATGGGAACACCAAGTCTCATGTGTGGGTGCCCAAATGCATTGTAACTAACCTCCAAGGACCCAAGCAAGCTTGGGTACCTAAAACCAAGGCATGATTTGTTTTTGCAGGCCTATTCCTCCGGTGGATCTAAATGGGTGCTAGACGGTGGATGCACCAATCATATGACCGGGGAAAGAAGAATGTTCGTGGAATATGAAGAGAATGAGGACCCAAACGAGGGCATCTACTTTGGAGATAATAGTCAAGGAAGGGTACTCGGTACTGGTAAAATTGCAATATCCTCCAAACACACACTTTATCATGTTTTACATGTTGAATCTCTAGATTATAACCTGCTGTCCATATCTCATTATACAACAAAGGTTATAATTGCTTGTTCACTAACGAGGGTGTGACTGTTTCTAGGAGGAATGATGATTCCGTTGCACTCAAGGGTATGTTAAAGGGAAAGCTCTATCTTGTTGACTTCAATAAGGATAAAGTTGAACTTGACACATGCTTGATTGCAAAGACCAACATGGGTTGGCTGTGGCATAGACGGCTAGCGCATGTTGGTATGAGGAACCTTCAAAAACTCCTCAAAGGCGATCACATCCGAGGTTTAAGGGATGTTGTATTTGAGAAAGACAGGCCCTGTAGCGCGTGCCAAGCCGGGAAGCAAGTTGGAGCACCTCACCCGCCAAAAACGTCATAACTACAACAAGACCACTCGAGCTCCTACACATGGACTTGTTTGGTCCAATAGCCTACATAAGCATCAGCGGTAACAAATATGGTTTAGTTGTCGTTGATGACTTTTCTCTCTTCACTTGGGTTTTCTTTTTGCATGATAAGTCAGAGACACAAGGAACAATCAAGAAGTTCTTCAAGCGAGCTCAAAACGAATTCTCATTGACAATCAAGAATATTCGAAGCGACAACGACACGGAGTTCAAGAACACGCAAGTGGAGGAGTACCTTGATGAAGAAGGCATAAAGCACGAATTTTCAGCGCCATACTCCCCACAACAAAACGGAGTTGCCGAAAGAAAGAATCGAACACTCATAGAGATGGCAAGAACAATGCTCGATGAGTACAAGACATCGGATCGATTTTGGGCGGTAGCGATTAACACCGCTTGCCACACTGTAAATCGACTCTACCTTCATCGACTACTCAAGAAGACATCATATGAGCTACTCATCGGTAACAAACCAAATATTTTATATTTTCGAGTTTTCGATTCTCCATGTTATATCTTGAACAAGAAGCCTAGGACATCAAAGTTCACTTCGAAGTCCGATGAAGGTTTCCTGCTTCGTTATGATTCGAACACCTACGCATATCGTGTTTTCAACAAGACCTCCGGACTTGTGGAAGTAGCACGTGACGTAGTGTTCGATGAGACTAATGGCTCCCAAAAGGAGCAAGTTGATCCATGTGAACTAGGTAAAGAAGAAGCTCATTGTCAAACATTAAAAAGAATGGCTCTAGGTGAGGTTCGACCACAAGAGCCACCTCCACACGTACATGAGGAAGATGAACCACAAGAGGAGACCAACGATCAAGGGAGAGCTTCAACACAAGATCAACCACAAGGATACGAAGATAATCAACAAGTCAACGAAGACAATCACTTAGGGGGAGAAGGAGATGATCATGAAGATACAACTCCTCAAGTTCCACACCCAAGAGTACACCAATGCGTCCAAATGGATCACCCAATCGATAACATCATCGGTGACATCCAAAAGGGAGTAACCACTAGATTGCATAGCTAACTTTTGTGAACACTATTCGTTTGTATCCTTTTTGGAACCACGCAGGGTTGAAGATGCATTGAAAGATCCAGACTGGGTGGTGGCAATGCAAGAAGAATTAAACAACTTCAAGCGAAACGAGGTGTGGGAACTTGTGGCAAGACCCAATGCAAACATCGTCGGCACCAAGTGGGTCTTCCGCAACAAACAAGATGAACACGGGGTGGTGACAAGGAACAAGGCACGACTTGTGGCCAAAGGGTATTCACAAGTCGAAGGTTTCGATTTCGATGAGACTTTTGCTCCAGTAGCTAGGCTTGAATCTATTAGAATATTACTTGCATATGCTACTCACCATGATTTCAAGCTATATCAAATGGATGTGAAAAGCGCCTTCCTCAACGGACCAATCAAGGAAGAGGTGTACGTGGAGCAACCATCCGGGTTTGAAGACGAAGAGTTCCCCGACCACGTATTCAAATTGCGTAAGGCTCTCTACGGCCTCAAACAAGCTCCTAGAGCTTGGTATGAGTGTCTTAGATATTTCTTAATTGAAAATGGCTTTAAGATTGGCAAAGTAGATTATACGCTGTTTACAAAGAATTTTGATGATGATCCTTTTATTTGTCAAATTTATGTTGACGATATAATCTTTGGGTCAACTAACCAATCTTTTTGTGATGAATTTAGTAAAATCATGACAGACAGGTTTGAAATGTCAATGATGGGAGAGTTAAAGTACATCTTGGGATTCCAAGTGCGGCAACAGAAGGAAGGGACGTTCCTAAGCCAAACCAAGTACACGCAGGACATACTTAAGAAGTTTGGCATGGACAAGGCGAAGCCCATAAAAACCCCATGGCAACGAATGGCCACCTAGACCTCAATGAACATGGACCTAGCGTTGACCAAAAGGTATATCACTCCATGATTGGATCTCTACTCTATTTATGTGCATCTAGGCCAGATATTATGTTGAGTGTATGTTTGTGTGCAAGATTTCAAGTCAATCCTAAGGAATGTCACTTGACAGCCGTAAAAAGGATCTTGAGATATTTAGTTCATACACCCAACCTTGGCCTTTGGTACCCAAAAGGCTCAAAATTCAATCTCATTGGTTACTCCGATGCAGATTATGTCAGGTGCAATGTAGATAGAAAAAGCACTTCCGGTACATGCCAATTCCTAGGGAGATCCTTAGTTTCCTGGTCCTCCAAGAAACAAAATTCCATTGCCTTATCCACAGCCGAAGCGGGGTATGTTGCAGCCGGGAGTTGTTGTGCTCAACTCCTTTGGATGCGACAAACTCTAAGGGACTATGGTTACAATATGAACCATATTCCACTCCTTTGTGACAATGAGAGTGCCATTAAAATTGCCCACAACCCAGTTGAGCACTCCAGAACTAAACTCATAGACATAAGACATAACTTTTTGAGAGATCATGCCATGAAAGGAGACATAGACATTTCACATGTCAACACTCAAAAGCAATTGGCCGACATATTCACCAAGCCACTTGATGAAAAGTGTTTTTGTGAACTCCAAAATGAACTAAATATCCTTGATGCTCGGAGTGTGGCTTGAAATGTTGCATACCTGTATGAATTCTTCAAATATGTTGATTGGATTGTGAAAATCATCTCTCTCATTTTCTCCGAAAAACTATGCCAATTACTAAATCTTGATGAATTATGATCATTGCTTGATTGTTGTATGCTTACTGGTCATATTCATCAAGATTATTTGATGTGGTTTGCCTCTCTTTTCTCTAAATATGTACCTTCAAATATATATGAATGGGCTAAAATTCTTGTCTGGTGACCACGAACTAGTCCGTGGTTGCCCAGACTAGTCCGCCCATGCAGACTAGTCTATAGAGCGTCGGTTAGGCCGGACTAGTCCGGTAGACAACGGACTAGTCCGATATAGCCTCTGGAAAAGTTTGGACTAGTCTGGTCATCTCCGAACTTGTCCAATTTTTCGTGTCCATAACCCTAGCCGCCGCCAAACCCTAATTTCTTCACCTCCACTCTTGCCTCACGCGCTCTCTCTCTTCGTGCTCGAGCTCCCAAGGCGATTCCTTGCTCCCTCCACCAAAAGCTTCGCATTTGGGCCGAAATCAAGCTTGTCCACTTGAGATTGAAGCTAGCGGACTTGTCCGGCCTTCAACACCCTCATCTCCAAGTTTCAAGCAATTTTTCCGGTAATTTTCACTCAAACCCTAGAAATTCCAAATTTCTTCATTGTTGATCAAATAGCCTTGCATTCCTCGCTATATACATGCTCTCTTGATATATTACGTGTATGCTAAGGTCGTTGTGCATTAGAATTCACCATTTGTCCAGTCTCTTAGGTTTTTGAGGATGAACACCGGACTAGCAACAGGCCCGGTTGGCCCGTTGAAACTTCATGCTCCAAGGGAAGGGGTCCGGGACCCCAATGAAGAGAAGTTCAACGGGAAGAGCAGTGACTCGGCGGCCAAGTTCAGAAGCATCGATTGGTATGGTCGACCGAAGCAAGCGGCTGATGGAAGATTCTGATGCAACTTCCATGCTGATTTCTACAGATTGGTGTATCTCCCAATGAAGACACCAGTTGTGCGCAGTCAGTGGATTGACTGGGCACATTTTGAGAAGAAGGGTTGCTCACCATTCACTGATGTATTGAGATCCATTGAGAAGCATGGACTGAGAGATCTGTTTGCTTTCAGAAATAACTGGAATGATGAAGTGATTGTGCAGTTCTTTGTGACCTGTCACTTATCTAGTGAGGATGAGGAGAGTGTCACTTGGATGACCCATGGATCCAAGTATAGCATTACTCAAGAAGATTTTGCTAACCTGCTTCACCTTGACAGCACAAGATCTGATTGCTTGGTCATACACAACATTGGTGTCATTGACAAGGATAGGATGAAGTTCCTATATGAGCCAAACTCAAAGTTCAACCCTCCTTCCACCAAAAACATGAATCCATTCTTTATGGTGTTGAACGGAGTGTTAAGTAAGACAATTGCTCCCGAGGATGGAGATGCTGGGAGTGTGCAAGGATACCTCAGGACTCTGATGAGGGTCATAAGCAAGGACCGCCTATTTGATGTGTCGGAATACATTTGGAATGATATGGTGAACATATCCTGCACTCCCAACAGATCTTGCGGATATGCTCCTTATCTAATGTTTGTGATTGAAAAGGTCACAGGGATTGAGTTTGTTAAAGATGTGGAGCATCTCCCCTTGAGGCCTAAAATGCCTCAAAAGCCTAGTGTGCAGGTTGCTCCCTCACCGGCCTCCAGTCCCGAGGCACCGGCAAGGTCAAGAGAAGATGCTAGGGCCGCCCCTGCTTCTAGTGCAGCCCCTCAAAAAGGTTCAGCCAGTAGAATTCTCAAATACTTGGCTGCTATCTTTGCCTCCTGCAAAAAGGCCGAAGTGAAGGCCCATAAGCTCAACAAGAAAAGAAAGGAGGACATGAAGTATATCAAGGCAAATGTGAAGCAAATTTGCCAAAAGCTGGAGATTGAGCCAATTGGGTCTCCAACAATCTCTGAAGACTCAAATTCTGATTTCACCGAGCTCGGGCCCTTGACCCCCTCCGAACTTGCCTACTTTGGCATTGGGGGCTCGAGTACCTCCGCACCTCCTCCTCCTCCTCATCAAACTGAAGTTGAAGATGATGAAGACGATGATGAGAGGACCGACAGCAAAGAGTGAAGACCTTAGGACCCTCCTCTTCCTCTTTTTGGTGTCTTGATGCCAAAGGGGGTGAGATTGAGGGGGAGTCATAGTTCTAGCTGTAGTCTGCGAGGAGAGAGCTTTATGCTATTTCTTTTAACTCTTTTGTGGCTTGTAAAGTTTTAACATTGATCTTATGTTAATTATGGTTCTGTGATACAATGATTTGCTCCTTTGAGTAGTATTTATGAAAACTGTGTTTTTGCTCTAGAATGACATATATGCTTGCTATTGTGTAATTAATGTCAATTATGTCATTCTCAATGCTTCAGTGCACTTAGTCATGCATCCCACCCTAAAGAATGCACATATGGACTATGCTTTCACTACTTGATGTATTTTGGACTCATATGTGTACACTTTATGAAAATCTCAATTTTTATCATATTTTGTGAAATCTCAATTGGTTGTCACCAATCACCAAAAAGGGGGGGATTGAAAGTGCATCTAGGACTCCCTTGTGGGTTTTGGATGATTTATGACAAGCAATTGGGATCCTAACCTCTTTGTTGAGATGAGTGCAGGATTTTGATAGGAAAATGAGCAAAGTGCCAAAAAGAAGGAAGAATGAGGAGCAAAGTGGAAATGAGTTCAAGGAAGAAGAATAGTAGATCATTGTGTATGGAGTGTGTTAAGAAAACACATCCAAGGAGCTCAATCACAACTTAACACACACATTGCACAAAGTTACACAGGACCGGACTAGTCTGACTAACACCGGACTAGTCCGATATCCTTTCTGCACGAAATTGGACAAGTCTGATATCTATCGGACTAGTCCGATATCCTTTCTGACTAGAATCGGACTAGTCCTCCCCAGTGCGGACTAGTCCTCAAAACACTTCACAAGTCACACAAAATCAGACAAGTCCGATCACAACCGGACTAGTCCGATATTCTTTCTGATCCAAATCGGACAAGTCTGATGTTTGCACGGACTAGTCCGAAATACCCTCTGATCTGAATCGGACAAGTCCTCCAAGTGCGGACTTGTTATCCTATACACTTAGGGTTTCTCTTGTCCAGACAAGTCCGATGACTATCGGACTAGTCCGAAGATTTCTAGTAGCGAAATCGGACAAGTCCGCTCCTAGTCGGACTAGTCCGATATTTCGGGACACTTAGGGTTTGCTACACACAGCACACCGGACTAGTCCAGTGACCACCACGGACTAGTCCAATCTTTCCGAACCTTAACTGTCACTTTTAGAAACCCATATAAAAAGAGTTGTACAGCCATATTTTACACTCTCTTGAACCCTAGCGTCGTCACACCTCCCAAGAGACTCAAAAACCACATCTCTCCACGAAATTAAGTGCAACAAAGATCAATCCTTTGAGGATTCACTCTAGTTCATTGGAGAGACACATTCAACACCACATTGAGCTCTTGTTTTGATTCTCTAACACACTCCTGTGATTTATTTGTAATTTTGGAGTGTGTTCTTGGTTGTATTTTGTGTTGTAATCCAAGGGAGCTCTCAACGTGTGAGAAAGCCCCTTGAATTCGGTTATTCACCCCTTTGAGATAAGTGGAAGAGGATTGGCCTTCGTGGCGATCCGACGAGGGTAGGGTTGGAGAAGACCTGGTCCTTTTGTGGGCTCCTCAACGTGGATGTAGGTTGCCTCTGTGGGAACCGAACCATGGGATAAATCTCTTGTGTTCTCTTTTGTGTTCATTGTCCTTACTTCATATCAATATAGGGTTACAAATTGATCCTGATTACTTTACGTTGAAATATCAAGTATAAGTTTGAATTGTGATACAACCTGATTCATAACCTTGTGACACTTTGTTTAATCGTATACTTCCGCTGCATATATTGAAGAACAAAGTTAATCGATCAAACCTAATCAATCTAGTCTGTATACACCGGACTAGTCCGCACTTTACCGGACTAGTCCGATTTCTCTGGTTTTGAACTGGTTGTTAAGTGTTGCAGGATCCAACAATTATCAAAAAGGCCTATTCACCCCCCTCTAGGCCACATTCAACCAAGCCTTATGGTGCTATACGGTTGCTCTCCCCTCGGAGGATACCCATGAAGTCGATGACACCTGCACGTCGTCCGACTATGGCTGGTCTTAAGTCAGTCAAGACCCATATTTTTCCTGAAAAAGATGAGTCTCTCCAACAGCTGCAGCCTGGTGAGGAGTTCATATACACTCTAAAGACCAAGGGCGATGACATAGTGAGCCACCACTACAAGTCACCTACAGGTACCTCGCATGAGCGTGTGGGAGATCGCCTCATTATCCACGGGATGCTCAAGCTTGAAGGAGGCTCGCAAAAGGCTTTCTCAAGCAAGTGGATAATTTGGCGATGGAGGAATCAACGGTCTTGTCACCCTCCAAGATTAGGCGTCACCTCTCGTCACCTGCCATCAGAGGGCCACCTGGACAATATGAGGACAGCGACGGGAAGTCTCCTCGTGCCACTAAAGTGGCACAACTTTCTAAGGAGTTAGCTTCTCTCCGTTTGGAGAACAAGAAGCTATTGGACTTAGTGGCTGAAGGGCTCATTTAGAGGGCGAAATTGAAGGATGAGCTCATATCACTCAAGGAGGAGATTGATGGTGTTCGCTGTGGCATGGGCGCCAGGCTGCGGTGCGTATGCAATGCCGTCGAGAAGCCCGACATCTAGAACGCTCCATAGTTTAGATGTTCCGGTCGCATAGGATGCTTACTAGTTTAGTTTAGTTTTATTCCAAATTTTTATTCATTAAATTTAGATTGAATAATGTAAGCATCACCAATCTTTTGAGTTCAATAAAGTGAACTTACCAGTTCGTCTAACCCAGTAAAGTTCCATCTTTAGTTTATTTTTGTGAATAAGAATTGAGGGAACAAGTGTGGGGGAGGCACCCCAAATTTGCGAAATCCTGACGTGCAAAAATAGTGTTGCATCCCGAAACACATCGCAACCGAACATACGACTCGACACGTCGAAACAGAGCAACAAAGAGGCCAGAAGGGGGTCAGTCGAACCCCCTAGTCGGCGGACCTGTTATGGGCCCCACATGGCTCCTTTTGGCTCCACAAATTTGATTGGGATTTTCTACGCCTGAATATGCAAGCTACGTTATTGTTTGAGTTGATTTAGTATTTAATACTAAATATTTGAAAGCAAATCAACTCAACAATTAAAAACTTAAAACTTGGTAGTCAAAATTTACTTGAGCAGAAAATTTGAATATTTTATGATTTATTGCCTTGTTTGTGATTCCCACAAATAAAATAGGAACAATATGTCATCTAAGTATTTGACTAGTGTGATATGGTAAATGAGTTATTCGAGGAGATATCTCTTTGCTTGAAATTTATTTTGATGTTTGCACAATTTGGAGTCTTGAACTTTGCCTGATTCTCTCACTGGAAATATAAATACCCACCATGGCCATATGTTACAAAATTCTTGAAAAACCACATGCATATGCCACTTTGTTTTTCATTGAACTTTGTCAAACTTGTAGATAGATAGTTGATCGGACTAGTCCGCATTGCACCGGACTAGTGCGCATAGAACCGGACTAGTCTGTAGCGGTACAGCGAGACACGATGAATTAAGTTTCGACATGATTTGTTCGAACGGCGGGATAAATTTTATCGTAAAATCTGAACTGTAAAACCTACCGATTGTGTGGCTAGTCTCGACGGTCGTAGAACAGTGGTGCAGCGTGTGTCTCCAGGATCTAGAGTTTTGTTGGTGAAGAGGACGACGACGACGTAGCGAGTCCGCCGAATATCAGTGGCATAATGTAGACAAAGAAAACGACGATGATACATTGATGAAGAAGAGGATGCAGCGATCTTACGCGAAGAATGGCGATGTTGTGACGATCCCTGACGGAACAGCGACTCCTCCCTTTTTCTTCCTCCTCTTTTCTTCTTCATCTTTTCCCCTTCTTTTTTTTCTTCCTGGCGACTAGCCTTTCTACTGTCGGTTTGCAGCAGCTAGGACTTCTTCTTTTTTTCTACCGGCAGCAACTCACGAGACAGAGGGCAAGGCGGTAGGGTAATTTCTTTTCTTTCTACGTGAGCAGCTGGGGTTGCGGGAGAGGCCGACGCCCTCCTTTTATGCGCGCGGGCGGGGGCTCTCGGTAGGAATCCTTTTATGGTTCCTGGCCGCATGCCAGGCTGGATTGACTTTTTTTCTTTCCTTCTCTTTATTTTTTATTGGCTAGTTGTGGCTTCTTTATTTCTAATTTGTTATTGTACCGGATAAGTCCGTTGTGTTCAGTGAAGGCTTTCCGACTAGTTCGTTATTGTCCGAATTAATCCGGTGCCTGCCTCAATTTTTACTTGCTTCTTTATTTCTAATTCTTTTAGGTTTGTTCTTTCTCATCGTACTTAATAGTTTTGCATTGATTCAACATATAATTAAACTATTATATATATATATATAGTCTCCTTTATTTATTTTATTCTAAATTTGTTATGGCAAATAAATTACTTTTGGCGTATTTATTTTGGTAACTAATTTTCAATGCTTGGGGATCAATGCAAAATGCAATATGAGATGCATATACTTTATATTTTTCTTTATAAAAACAAATTCCTTCTCATTATTAACTCTAAATTCCTATTTAAGTTTTAAATTTGCCGAAACTCGAAAATCAGGGTGTCACAAGTTTATCCCCCATAAAATGATTCTCACCCTCGAGATTAGGATGGGTTGAAGAACATATTTGGAAACAAAAAATTAAAATTCCCTTTTATTTTTGAATTAACCAAGTTTGAAAATTTCGGGATGTTACAATCTACCCCTCCCCCTAAAAGGAATCTTGCACTCGAGATTCGGATGGATTTGGAAGAGATGAGAAAACTCTTGATAAGTTCTTCACACTCCCATGTAGCTTCGCCCGAACTAGTGAATCTTCTAGCGGTGACCATCTTTCGTGGATGTAGAGACAAGAATGAAAGGAGATGGAAGGAATCCTCAACTATATGCATGCATTAAGGTGTATGATCCTAATTAATGCATTAATGGATGAGAATGTGGATATATATATACATATATATATATATATATATATATATATATATATATATATATATATATTAAAGTGTTCCACAATGCACATCCAAACACACAAACATACAAGCAAGCAATCATATATTCATCGCACCATCAAATCTAGCACACTAACGAACTAAGTGTTTAGTACAGCCTAACCAAGATTAGAATTAAATCCTAATTTAAGAGTAATAAATTTATCGAGTTATGGAAAGGTGAAGGCATACTATTTTTTTACGAGCTTGGGACAGGGTCAAGGTGGCAATCTAGGTGGGGGTGGGGGTCAAGAAAAGAGAACGGGGTTGCGAGGAAGAAGCAAAAAAATCAATTTCAGTGCAGTAGCAAACATATATGGGAATAAGAAAAATATTTAGTGGCAAGTGTTTAAAATGCAGCAGGAAAGAAGAGGAAAAAATAGAGGGTGTGCATCAGCACAGAGTGAGGAAAAAGGATGCAATTGCAGTAGCTAGCAAAATTGTTTACTCACAACTAGGAGCAGCAAAAACAGACATTTTTATACGAAAATATTAGCGACAATTGCAGCAGCAAGCGCATCAAAACATGGCTGAAATTACATTTAAAAAGCAGCAGCAAAAGAGATGAAAAACAGAAAAACGCAGCAGCGAGCAAAGAAGCAAATATTTAAGGTATTGCAGCAGCAAAACGCATAAAATTTTGCAAGAAGATATTAGTAGAGGAAGTTTTGAACGCAGCAACAAGCTCTTTAAAACGCACCTGAATTATCAAGGAAAACGCAGCAGCAGATGATATCATTAAGTGGCTGAAAATGGCAGAAATAGTTGCAGCAGCGAGAAGAAACAAGAAAAGGGAATGTGGTGGCGACAAGGAAGCGTAAAAAATCAAGCTCGGTACAGCAGCAAACACACTTGCAATTTAGAAGAATATTTAGTTGAGAGTGTGTTAAAATACAGCAGAGGTTGTGTTGCAGCAAAAAGGGAGGGAAAAGAGAAAAATATAGCAGCAGGCAAGAAGCAAATGTTCAATGTACTGCAGCAGCCAAGTAGTAGGGAAAATAGAGTGTGCAACAGTCCAAAAGGAGAGAAAAGGAGATCAAAACGCAGCAGCAAGTAGCTCAAGGTGTAGCTGAATTAGCAGGAGAGACGCGGTAGCAAACAACACTTTATAGTGACTGAATCGGCAAAAAATAAATACAGCAGCAAGCAATTCGAAAATAGCTTTTTAGAAAATAGTTTCTATGTGCTTTGTGGTTTCCATTCTAGTTAGGCTTGGGTCATATGGTCAATACGACTCTGATACTAATTTGTGATACCCGGTTGTGAAAAATGAACAAAGTGCAGTGTATGTATGCCCAGGATGTTGCTTCACACATACACATCAACGTCAAAAATGATAATTAAAATTTAACTAGGTCACTAATAATAAATGTACCTTGATTTTATTGCAACGGTAAATAATCTAGCATAGGCAACTCCAACTCCACAGGCAATCGACGGTAATATGCACGCCTAGTACTCCATAACGATCTCCAAAAACATTTCTTGTAGTTAAATTAATGTGGGAATAGTAAGGGTGAGCACATATCGTACTTAGCAAGTGTAGAAAAGTATGACATGTAGCTAAAAACAAGAATGATAATAAATGGCTATTTGCTAAAAAGTACATTTAAAACATGTAGAAGCATCCTACAATATCTATGTGAATAAATCTCATCGTTACCTAAATAATTAACATCATATGAATCTATCATCATCTTTGATTAATATATCGCATCCATAAATAGTTATTCATATATATACCAAATTCTTACCATCATCATCAACCACGTTCATTTATCACAACTTAATCCCTCATCATAACCAAACCATCCCAAATCCCAATTCCAACTCTAACCATGTGAGGGTACAGGTCGCTCAT
The DNA here is from genome assembly GCA_036927565.1 of Tuctoria greenei. Classification (NCBI taxonomy): domain Eukaryota; kingdom Viridiplantae; phylum Streptophyta; class Magnoliopsida; order Poales; family Poaceae; genus Tuctoria; species Tuctoria greenei. The sequence continues at coordinate 190,503,224 of JAYESD010000003.1, read as the reverse complement.
AACCGAGAGCACGACTATCATGATAGTTTTTAACACTCTGCAGAGGTTGTACCACTTTACCCATAAGTTTGTTATTTTGTCACCTTTCGATGACTAAGAAACCTCCATCATGCCCATGACCCGTCGATCACATTACACACATCCATCGGTGTGTGGCCAAGAGATCACAAAATAGCCTTTACAAAGGGACTACCAGCATATTCAGACCCACTAAGATTTCACCGGTGGTGATGCCTCCAACTGAGCACATCCAACCAATGGCTCCCTCTTGTGCCGTTCGGATCCCAGGGCAGTCCCGCGACTATTGCAAACCCAACTAACTCCCATTTTCTGCTCCTCCAAATGATTCGAAGAATGCTTGCAATACACCTATTAATTGGCTAAGCCACACTGTAAAACCTGAGATGTCACCCCATGAACCGGTCCTTAGATCTAAAGCAAGCGAAACCACTATAACATTCAACCCAATCCACAAATTATGCTTTCTTAGATTTCCCAATCCCATGTTACCAATTAACCATATTCATCAATTCACATCATTCGTTCATTAATTCATAATTAAGCCATTTGGTTGTTCTTCCTATCCCAATTAATTAGAGCGAAGTAAAAAGGTAAAATACCATTCTTGACTCTCTACAATATATTTCAAGCGATAAGGATGGTCAAACAAGACTAGTAAACACGTATTATGGATTTCCCATCAATTTGACACAAGCATGCAATTTTGCAAACAAAACATTTAAAAACGGGATCAAAATAATCAATGGCACTTTCTTTAATATTTCGCAATTGATGGCCCAAGCAATTTAAAGTCTTGCACATGAAGATCCTCGGATAATCGCTTCTCGGTCATAACCTCTTGAACGCATCCATCTACTCGCAATCAAGCACATTCAATCAATACAATGCACACATACTAATCAATACGCAATGATGCGGATGCATGCACAATTATAAGTGTAACACATGCTATTAATTCACTACTATTGTTTACTAATTAGATTCGACTAGTTCTCAAATTCTTATCTGAGTTTTGGGTCAATTATAGTGGTTCTTGTGATAATTAAAGATTGCTGGAATTTTAATACCGGACTAGTCTGATGAAGGCCGGACAAGTCCGTTTAGGCATAGATAGTTGATCGGACAAGTCCGCACTGATCCTGACTAGTCCGCACTGCACCAGACTAGTGCGCACAGGACCGGACTAGTCTGTAGCGGCACAGCGAGACACGATAAATTAAGTTTTTAGACATGATTTGTTCCAACGGTGGGATAAATTTTAACGTAAAATCTGAACCATAAAACCTACCGGTTGTGTGGCTAGTCTCGACGGTTGTAGAACAGTGATGCGGCGTGTGTCTTCGGGATCTAGAGTTTTGTTGGTGAAGAGAACAACGGCGACGTAGCAATATCGGTGTTGTAATGTAGACGAAGAAGATGACGACGAGACGTTGATGAAGAAAACGATGCTGCGATCTTACGCTAAGAACGGCGATGCCATAACGATCTCTGACGGAACAGCAACTCCTCCTTTTTTTACTCCTCTTTTCTTCTTCTTGAGAACAGCAACTCCTCCCTTTTCTTCCTCCTTTTTTCTTCTTCTTCTTTTCCCTTTTTTTCTTCCCGGCGGCTGGCCTTTGTCCCGGTCGGTTTGCAGCAGCTAGGACTTCTTTTTTTCTACCGGCAGCAACTAACGAGACAGAGTGCAAAGCGGTAGGGTAATTTCCTTTCATTCTACGTGGGCAGCTGGGGTTACGGGAGAGGCCGACGCCCTCCTTTTATGGGCGCGGGCGGGGGCTCTCGGCAGGAATCCTGATAGGGAACGGAGGCTACCGTGGCTTGAGCGTGCACTAGAACTTGAGTCCTGATAGACTCGGTTCCTGGCCGCATGCCGGGCTGGATTGACTTTTTTTTCTTTCCTTCTCTTTATTTTTTTTTATTGGCTGGCGGTGGCTTCTTTTTCTTTTGTGCGGTCAAGTTCTTGTGCGGCCACAGCCGTGGTTGACTTTTTGTTTTTGTTTTGTTTTGTCTTTTTTTTTCTATTAATTTTGTATTGTATATTATATATATATTTGTCTTTTATTTTTATTTCTTTTACCCTACTTAGTAATTATTATTATCTCTTTCTTCTATATTAGATCATTCTTCTATTATTTTTCTTTGCCGTGCGGCAAGGCTCTTTGTGCGATTCGTGATCAGACTAGTGGTTGACTTATATTTATTATTTATATATCCGATATGGTGAAGTGCTAAAATACACCAAACTGTAGAGTACTGGATTAGTCCTTTTAATACTTGACAAGTCCGTTCTGGTACAGAGAGGTATATCAAACAAGTACGGTATCGTGCCGACAAGTCCGGGGTTTGTACAGTAAACGACTTCAGACTAGTCTGTTGTTGTAACGGACAAGTCTGTGGTGGGAAAAAATTTGATTAAGCCTGTGCATACCGGACTACTCCGGTATGGTACTGGACAAGTCCCTTGATGTTCACTGAAGGCTTTCCGACTAGTCCACTATTATCCGGACTAATCCGGTGTCTGTCTCAATTTTTACTTTCTTCTTTATTTCTAATTCTTTTAGGTTTGTTCCTTTTCATGGTACTTAATGGTTTTGCAATAATTCAGCACGTGAGATTGATATATTTTATATATTTTCTTTATAAAAACAATTTTCTTCCCATTATTAACTCTAAATTCCTATTTAATTTTTAATTTGCTGGAACTCGAAAATCAGGATGTCACAATGCACCCGATTATGGTTCAGTTTTCCTGCAGCTCTTCTCCTCCCTCGGAATGCTAGCTAAGCCCGACAGTTATATAATGGTAAACTGTGAAGTAGTTCGTCACCTTGCACATCGCTGCCAATGTTCCTTACGGCTACCTCTGTTTTGTCCAAAGTAACAGCAATCCCGATCGCGTCACTGGTGGCCTGACCTGCTGCAGAGGACCGCGCCGTCCATCTGATTCGTAGGGTATGCCGTTCCTCACGGCCGGCTAGTTCAGGTGAGCCTCAGCCCTTCCAACTGCCCCAATGGATTTCGATAGCCATGCTTGTGCTGCTAGTGCCGTCGTGGCCAGTTCTGCGACAAAGTTAGTATTTCTCTTCCTGCTGTGACAAAAATAATATTTCTCTTCCTGTTACAAAATAAAGCCTGAAAGCATGCAGCATCTTAATATGTACCAAATTGTAGAAACATCACGAAAATATGAAATCAACTATGTGTACTCCAAGTACCCAGTTCTGTCTAATGAACAAAAATTTCTTTGTATAAAAATGTACTTTAACTTGTTGTCAGAATATTTACTAAGTAGAAGTGTTGTGAGCTAAATTAGGCAATATCCAGACCTTACAAAATCCAGTATTTTGCAGAATGCTTCTCTATGTGAGTAGTAACCAGCAGAATGAGTTCTATTTTATTTTGACCAAGGAATTGTGCTCTCTTATGTCTTGCTATCGTTTCATTTTTTTAAATATATGTTAGAGGAATTCCCAGACTTGGTTAAAAATTTTGTTAACCTATTCCCTCCCATGATATACTCACCATTGCCTCCCACTCCTCCCTAGTCCCATTCATGCACATATACAAGTGTATGTTTATATGTAGTTCAAAGTAAAATACAGTCATGAAACCAGTATGTTGGTTAACGTTCATAGCTTGTAAGAAGACTTCACAAATTGGTCGCCCATGTTAACCATACCGTTTAATGACCATAGCGCCACAAATAATTTAATTTGCCTCCCATTTACCCTATACCCCTCAATGTCTTATTTATACACACACATACATGGATATATTGATACTTCCTCATTTTGCATACTCATGACATGATAAATAGGACCGTGTGATTATGGAGACGACGCACCAGGGGGAGGAGGAACAACAAGATATCCTAACATTGTCACTAACTTTGAAGCAAGGCAAGCCACGTTTGGTCATAAGCCGTTTTAAAATTCTTTATACACAATTAGTGTATGTTTATTGTTTTATGTGCATTAGGTCTAAGATTTGGTTGGAAACTCCACTTGCATAGCCAAAGAAAGTTTTTGGGCATGGGAAAGAGTTATCACCTACGTCGTTATATGCTTGCTAATTGTAGGTGATTGGTAGAAGTCAAATGGTAGGAATCCGCTCGCGGGATTGCACGTTGTTGGGAAAAATTGGGAGGTAACTTGAGAACTTGGATCAGCTTGATTAAATTGAGACCGAGCAAGTAGTAGGGCAGCGAGACATGGGTTCCGTGTGCATAGGCTTGCTTGTGTCAATTAAGGACCTCATCGTAGTCAGCCCCTTGGGCAAGTATTGAATAGTACCGTGTGCATGCTAGTTTATGGAACCTAGTAAACCGATGTACCATAACACTTAAGTCGAATGTATTTGCCGTCATCCCTGTTGGCGCTGAGGAGGACAACTTGGGTGTAAATCCTCCAGTGAGTAACGTACCTCTCATGTAGTCATGTAGAGGACCTACTGTTCGGGACGATAGCTGTTCTTTCGGTTTGGATGGCTTGGGAAAGGTTGTCGCGTACGATGTGGAGTGAAGTGTGTCGTAAGCCACTTCCGAACAGGCGTACGTGTCGTGCGCTCGGGTTTCTCCCTACAGGGTTAAAAATCGGTTTGAATCGCCGTTCACTTGCAGTTCAAATGAGTCCACTTGTTCTTTGAGTCACGTAGTAAGAAGTACTTGTCCTATTATGAAATGTGATCAGCTACTCGTATTTTAAGTTATTGTTTTGCAACGTTGTATGTTTAGACATAATGCTAACTAAAGTTTATATTTCTGTGAATCTTTAAGTTCTTGCTAAAATGTAAAATTAAGGACCCACGCTTAGTGCTTTTCATGCAAATCAACCTCCTATTATGTAGATGTACCCTTGCATGTTGGATAGGTGTCTAGTGTTTTATTTTGTCGGGTAAGCCTTGCTGAGTCATTAGGACTCACCGCTCGTTGAATAACCTTTGTCAGGTGATAAGAGTAGATCAAGCCCTCCTATGCCGCTATCAATTGTGAGTGTTGCTGGTATGGTGTGCTTGTGGGCTAAGCACATCACTTTTGCTTATTTGACTATTATGAGAGTTATACTATCGTTATATCATGTATTTCTGATGCATATGATATTTTTTCAAAAAGCAAACTGAAATTCAAGATAATGAACTTGTTTATGTATTTTCAAGATATATCACTTGTAATATGCAATGTGGTGTCGTAGCACGCGGAACCGGCCCAAATAAGATCCTGTGACGTGCACGTGTTGGTCGTTTTCGAGCTGTCGGCCGTCACAGCGTGGTATTAGAGCAGGTTGGGTTAATTGCATATTAAAAAGTGACTTATTTTCAAAAATGCGTTCAAGGTGAGGATTAAATTAATATTGAAGCACATATAAGGATGCTATTAGTGTATATTTCAGTTGGCAAAGCTAACAGTCTTTTCATACTTGCATCTACGACTATGATTGAAATAGGCAGGTAAAATAGGTTGGATGAATGGGTGCATTTTCAGTGTTTGATTTATTGTGTCGTTGGTGCTCTTTTTAGTTTTACTAGGTTGTGAGTATGATTCATTTTATTGTTTGTGGATTTTGTTTTAAGGATTGATTTTAGGTTTTATTCGTCTATGAGTTTTATGTAATATTTTTGATATGTTTAGTAGATTTTTAGGAGTTGTAGTGAAAATTATGTTGATGTGATTCATCTTCTGCAGGTACACTAATCGTGATTAGTACTACGGGTAGAAAACGGTTTGTGAGTGATCGATTTAGTGCCACCGACTATACGTATGCCAGCTAAGATCTGGTATAGGTTTTTCATTTTGTGAGGCACGTAGTACCGTAATGATAATTCATATGCATTGATAATTAACTTGGTCGTAAAGAATGTTAACGAGAACATGTAACCATAACATTGAGTGTAATTAATCCTGTCCACTTCAGTGAATCTGATTCAAAGACCCATGTAATGTCCCCTCTAATCTTTATTGTGAACTGCCCCTCAATGTGGAATCTTCTTTGCGCCCTCTTGCACCTGGCTGTCCCAGAATTATGGAAAAAGAACTATGTTGTTGCTGTTACTATGAACACCAGAGAACAAACAACCCTGTTTTTCATGGCAGATTTAAGACCAAACTTACTAAGAGCCTAACTCCTAGTCCATTTAGACGTGTGATATACCTTTGAAAAAATATGGAAGTCCCCTCCAACTGTTCTGTTCACCTCAACAGATTCACCTTCCAAACTAGTCAAAATCCTAATGGAACGGAGTCCATTACAAAAATGGAGCTGGGGAAAAACTGTTTCTGTACCATTATATATTTTAGCCGTAATTCTTTGAATAAAAACTATTAGAGGTCATATAATACACCCCTGGAAACATTAGGAGGTAAGCTACAACTTTGTATTCAACAAATTCTCAGAAACTGGTCAGAAACGTCTGGAAAAATTCAAACCGAGTTAGGTATGCCACTTACCTCGAACTGGTACTTCGCTAGAACTTTTGTCAGATTTATCGTCCACTTCCAAAACCCATAACTTTTAATCTAGAACTGATCTAGGTACAAATTGTTAGAGATATATGGGGTATTTGTATTTTCCTTTTTTCATAAGGATTTTTCTGCATATTTATAATCTCTAGTACCTCTATTTATTATGGTCTCTGGCCCTCATAATAATATGAGTATCATTCATAACATGGTATCACAGCTTAGGTTATTAGATTACTAATTTTTTCAGGTCGGCCGCTCATCTTGGTTGTTCGACTCTATTCCCGTCCGACGATCTTGCTCGGTTAGATCCGACGGTTGGGCGAGCAATTTTTCGCCATCACGTGCCTCTGTCCCCGCCGCTCGTTGGTTCCAGATCCCGACGGCGGGCCGAAGATTCACGGCGACCCGGCACTTTGGGCGAGCGGTTCTGCGCAGTCCCATGCCTCTGTTACCGGTTGGATCCGTCGTCGATTTCTGTTCCTGTGCGGCTCTCCGAAAAATCCGCGACGCAGGCTCATCTACCTCCGCCGGCTGCTTCGATCCAGGCGCCGGCAGCTTCTGCCTTGTCGGTCCCCATCCGAAGTGCGCCTGACGTTGGCCTGCCTCCATCTCCACACCTGTCTCCTGAGGCTGCGTACTGCTGGACAGTTGAGGGTCGCACCTTCAAGGCATTGTCTTCTCCACGTGAACCAAACTAAGACACAAGACTGGTGTCCACGTGAACCATTAGTTTGCTCTACGCTCTGTATTCATGTGAAGCAATCTCGTCACGTGAAGGTGCCGCCGCCACCGGGTTCAACAGTGGTGAGTGATTAGGGTTTAACCCTAATAAAAAAAATAGAAAAAAAAGAAATAGAAAAAAAAAAGAGAAAAAAAAAGGAAGAAAAAATTTGCAGCTTGCGGCGCTTTTCTCTTGCACTCTACTTGCCGTCGTCCGCCGTTGCTCGCTTTGCAAACTAGCCATCGTCTATTATCTCATCACGATGACTTCTTTGTCGAGTGGAGTTATAATCTTGCGTTGTCCGGTGCTTTTCAATGACACCAATTATCGCGATTGGGTTTCCCGCATGCGTATGCATATGCGTGGTATGCGTCTCTGGGAGTTTCTTAGGCAATCTCAAATGTCCGTCTTGTCCTACTAGTTCTCAACAGACTTGGTTGTATGATGATGCTCGGGCTAGTGTTATTCTTACTGCTAGTATGGAGGATCATTTGGCTGCTGATATTGTTGAGTTTGAGTACTTACACCAGATGTGGGCTTTTATTCGTCGTCGTTATGAGCCTACTGGTTAGTCTACCTCTCATGCTGCTTTTCGTCACGAGCAGCTTGATCAGATGGAGGAGGCTCGTCTTCGTGATGGTGGCTTGTTGCGGACCTCTACTGCTTCGCCTGCTCGTTCTTCGACTTCTCGACCCACTGCTGGTGTTCAGGCTTACCGTTCTTCACAGGATGCTCGTGGTGCTGGTACTGGAGGATGTGAGGGGATTTCTGCTGCCACAGATGTCCGGTTGCTTATGCTTCTTCGTCGCTTTGTTGCCTCTACATCTTCAGGAGTTGTTGGTATTGTGACACGGCCTTCTTCACCTTCAGGTACTGCTGCTGCTTCTCCATCTTCTTCTGAGGGACCACCTTCCACTTTTGGTTCAGGTACTCGCCTCTGGATTCTTGATTCTGGGGTTTCGTTTCATATGACTCCTAACTCCACATGTTTATCATCTCTAAGTCATTTGTCTCGTTCTCTCATTGTTCTTATTGTTGATGGTTCTTCACTTCCAGTTCATGGACAGGGCACCTTTTTATCTAATTCTTTTAATGTTCCTGATGTCTCATATGTTCGTAACTTGACCATGCGCTTATGTCTTTTGGTCAACTCACTGATCATGGTTATCGAGTGATTCTTGATTCTGATTCTTGTTCTGTTGTGGATCATCGTACGGGTCAGCTTGTTGGCTCTGGTCCGCGTCGTTGCGATTCCCAGCGGCTCTGAGAGCTTGATTGACTTCGTCTTCCTTCCGCTGCGCCTGCTAGTCATGTTAGCTTCGCTTTTGTTGCTCTGTCTACCCCGTCTTTTGCTCAGTGACACCATCGTCTAGGACATATTTGTGGCTCTCGTCTATCTGCCTTGATTCGTCGTGGTGTCTTAGAATCGATTTCAGGAACTCAATCGTTAGCTCAGTGTCAAGATTGCTGATTAGGAAAGCAGATTCAACTTCCTTATCCTTCTAGTGAGTCATTATCTCAGCGTCCTTTTGACCTTGTTTATTCAGATGTCTGGGGTCTTGCTCCTTTTATTTCCAAAGGAGGGCATCGGTACTTTATCATTTTAATAGATGATTTTTCTCGCCACACATGGGTTTACTTCATGAAACATCGTAGTGAGGCGTTGTCTATCTATAAATCATTTTCAGCTATGGTCCGCACTCATTTTGACACTCCTATCCGTGTCTTTCGTGCTGACTTTGCTGGTGAGTACCTCTCTGATGCTCTTCGGGACTTTCTTTCTGAGCAAGGTACCCTTGCTCAATATTCTTGTCATGATGCTCATGCTCAGAATGGCGTTGCTGAGCGGAAACATCATCATCTACTTGAGACAGCACGTACACTTCTCATTGCTTCCTTTGTCCCGCCTCATTTTTGGGTCGAGGCTTTCTCCACTGCCAATTACTTGATTAACATTCAGCCCACGTCTACTCTTAAAGGTGGGATTCCTTTTGAGCATCTTATGGGAAATATGTCTGATTACACCACCCTTCGTCTTTTCAGTTGTGCGTGTTATGTGCTGCTCACATCTCGTGAGCGTACTAAGCTAACTGCTCAGTCGGTTGAGTGTGTTTTCTTAGGGTATAGTTCTGAGCATAAGGGTTTTCGTTGTTGGGATCCGGTTGGTCGACGGATGAGGATTTCACGGGATGTTGTTTTTGATGAAACACGTCATTTCTATCCTTGTCCTTTCTCTGATGCTTCTTCTACATCTGTAGTTGATCCTATTTCGTTCTTATTCTTTCCAGATGCTCCTGTTGCTAGTGTACCCCTTTCACACTGTGTACCACGTTCAACAGTCTCACCTTCTTCTTTGGAGCCTTGTTCTTTTGTTCCCGATTCACTTTGAAGGCTCCTATCACGCAGGTTTATACTCGACGAGTTGAGCCCCCTTCAGATGTGCCATCTTCTTCTGATGAGTTGTCTACTCCAGTTGAGTCATTTTTTGATGTCTCAGCTTATTCAACTCAGCCTGCCTCTCCAGATATGCCTTCTTTTTTCTAAGGGATCATCTCCTTCCGATAATTCTTCTCTTGAGCAGCCTCTTGGACGCGACCATCGTCCTCGTCAGCCTCCTGCTCGGTACTCTCCTTCTAGCTTTGCTGCTACTGCTATAGCTGAGTCGACTTCGTATCGTGATGTTTATATGTAACCATCACCTGGATATTCTGTTCCTGAGGGTATGGTTTGTCGCCTTCGGCGTTCTCTTTATGGCCTTAAGCAGACTCCTCGTGCTTGGTTTCAGCGTTTTGCGTCTGTGGTCACTGATGTTGGTTTCTCTGCCAGTGCTCATGACCCCGCGCTTTTTGTGCACACTTCGTCTCGTGGACGCACTCTTGTTCTTCTCTATGTTGATAACATGATCATCACCTGAGATAATTCTGAGTACATAGCCTTTTTAAAGGCCCGTCTCAGTGAGCAATTTCTTATGTCCGATCTTGGTCCTCTTCGCTACTTTTTTTGGATTGAGGTTTCTTCCTCTTCTGAGGGAATTTATCTGTCTCGGGAGAAGTACATTCAGGATCTTATTGATCGGGCTTCTCTTACTGATCACCGGACTGTTGAGACTCTCATGGAACTCAATGTCCATCTTCGAGCCACTGATGGTGAGCCTCTTGATGATCCTACTCGTTACTGTCATATTGTAGGGAGTCTCGTATACTTTGATGTCACTCGTCCTGATATCTCGTACACTGTTCACATTTTGAGTCAGTTTGTTTCGGCTCCCACCCAGGTCTACTATAGTCACTTGCTTCGTGTATTGCGTTATCTTCGTGGGACTATCACTAGATGTTTGTTCTTTCCACGCTCTAGCTCTTTACAGCTCAAAGCATATTCTGATGCTACTTGGGCTAGTGATCCCTCAGACCGCCAATCTATTTCTGCCTATTGTATTTTTCTTGGTGGTTCCCTCATTGCTTGGAAGACTAAGAAGCAGGTAGCAGTTTCTTGTTCGAGTGCAAAGGCTGAGTTGCGTGCTATGACTCTTGTGAGTACAGAGGTTACTTGGTTGCGGTGGTTGCTTGAGGACTTTGGTGTTTCTCTTGGTATGTTGACTTCTCTTTTATCTGACAGTACGGGTGCTATCAGTATTGCTTGTGATACGGTCAAGCATGAGCTTACCAAGTATATTGGTGTTGATGCTTCTTATACACGAGCACAGGTACATGACGATGTTGTTGATCTTCAGTATGTGCCTTCAGAGCTTCAGCTGGCGGATTTCTTCACGAAGTCACACAACTCGAGCTCAACATAGTTTTTATCTCTCCAAACTCAGTGTTCGTGACGCACCTTGAGTTTGAGGGGGGTGTTAGAGATATAGGGGTTATTTGTATTTTCCTTTTTCCATAAGGGTTTTTCCACATATTTGTAATCCCTTGTACCTCTATTTATTATGGTATCTGGCCCTCATAATAATACAAGCATCATTCATAACACAAATAAGCACTCTCTGGAAAGATAAGGACGTCAACTTTATCTTTTGTATTCGCTCGAAGATCAAAGTTTCCCCTCAAACATCTTGAAATGCTTAAAAATCAAGTTCTGCCATAAGGAAACAGAATCAGCAACTTCTCTGAAACTTTTGCTAAAACGAGCATAACTCTGTTCAAAAAAGAAAATCATCTAAGATTGTCCTAGACATCGTCAGAAAGATTATAAGTTCAACTATCTTGTCGTAGTTCTGATCAACTTAAAATTTTGCTTCCGAGACCTCTGAAACATTTGTGCTAGCTATACTATCCATCCTTTCCAGAACATAAAGGTTCATCACCTATGTTAATAACAGCAACCATAACATTAGACCTGATTATTGTTTGGGCATATAAAAATATGTGTTGGAAAGATACGGAAGTAAAACTTTATCTCTGGTTCTCAACTCGAGTTAGAAATTGAGCCCCTAATGCTGTCAGATTTTAAGAATTCTAACTGCTGCTCAGCTACAACATATTGGAATCAGGCTTTGAGATGAAATTATAATGTTCTAATCGATTGTCCAAATCACTAATTGTCCACCAATGGGTTTAATATATCCTGTACCCTACTCGAAACAAACCCATGGTCTGTGCAACCAAAAACAAGTATGAATTTGTTCTATGTCAAGGAACGTTTTGCATAATGCTAAAACAAACTGAATTTTTCCAGCACCCTGAGACCAATAACAAAAGGGTTGTCTAAATTTCAGATGCCTGAAATTTACTCAAATTTCAAACACAAGTAATTAGCAGCTAATTATTATAATTAATCATTAATCTTTATAATTAACTATTAACTATTTAAGTCTATAAGTTGATCAATCAAAAAATATTTTATTATTTTACAATGAACATAACTCAAACAAGAATACAGATTAACAATAAAAAATAGTTGTATTCCGGCTGTACTCGCCGCTGTTCCCGTGCACAGTGCGCTGCGCCCGTCGCCTGAAAGCTCACCCAGTTTCAGGCGCCTGCTCAATAGCATATTCGATAACAAAAACTAGGGGAGGTGCCAATGCGAAATCATATTTCCCTGAACTGTGATGATTATTTTGTGAGTTAAGATTAATTGTCCTAGTCCTGGGCAAGGCACCCGCTTATTTAAGTGAACAAAATGGGAGAACCGTAAGCACCTGAAAACCATGGCTCTAACGACCTTATCGATTCTTGAAATTTTGTCAGTTCACTCTCAACCAGTTGCAGTGCGAGACAGGCTGACAGATAAATGACCTTTGATTTACAAATCACCCGGACATAAATTTTGCAACGCTACTGATAGCTAAGACAAAAGGCATGCCTGAACAACAAAAGACAGAAATGATACCTTGTTTCCCCCTTCCCAGATATTGCCCATGCAACAAGATCATCTCCTCAAGAAACAGAAATACCCTGTATGTGACTTTGAAGTCTTCCTATGCAGTAGATGTAATGATATGATGAGTGGAGCAGCTAACTGATCCAACTTTAAGACCATGAAGTTACAAAAAATAATAATAACAACAACAACAACAAATGAATTGGTAAGAAAATTCTTGAGCCGTCGAATATGAACACCATTAAATACCATTCGAAGCCACACTAAATAATTACTTGGCTGTTACCCTTGAGCTCTCTGTTACACTATGCCAAGTGTAATGTGACATACCGATGCCGCAGAAGAGCACGATGAGAATGCACTCAAATCTGATAGCTATACAAAGACCAATTTAAACAGAGTATATATATACACACACACGTAAGATGAGACTGTAAATGTTCCACATCTAATGAAAGAGAGCTAAACCATTAGCATCATGGGTGAAACCTCAGTGAAATCCCTGAAACCAGCTAACACACAAGTAGGTTTGTATTTACCACGATAGCGTTATTGAACCATAAGTAATAACCAGTTCAGTTAAACGAACCTTCCTATATAGTTTGTTGATCATATAAGCACTGAGCAATCCAGCCTGCCAGATATAGAATGAATATTTGGTGATCCAATTAAGTCTGGAAAAAAATTTATAAATGCGAGTAGGACTGTAGGAGTCAACTTACAGCACATCCAGAAAAGAGCTTGATAAAAAGAAAATGGCGTTGTATGATAGATCGTTGGGAAGGTCTGAAAGTCCCCTCCAACATTGATGTTCACCTCCCGATCAGATTTTTCTTACAATTGGCCAAATCTGCAATTAATAGAATATATCCCAGAAGCAGAGCAGGAAAAATCTGTTCTGTGTTGTTCTGAATTTTGATCATAATCCTTTAAACAAAATCGACTAGGGCATATAATACATCTTAGGAAAGAACATGAAATGGGCTACAACTTTCTAGTTCAGAGCTGTTCCAGATTCTGATCCTAACCCTCTGTAAAATGGTGATGAAGTCGGGTAACTCACAGACATCCTGCTGCAGAATTTCCAGATTGTCAGCCAACCTTAAAAATTCATAACTCTTGATTCATAGCTGATCTTGTTAAGAATAGAGCTTATATTATTGAGGAGGTCAGAGGCCTCTATAAATATAGTTACAGGATATCTGAAATATACATAAAAGTCCCTCACACATGGGAAAAATATAAATGTATCATATATCTCTAACACCCCCCTCAAACTCAAGGTGTGTCACAAACACTGAGTTTGGAGAGATAGAAATTATGCTGAGACCAAATTTGTGCCATCGTGAAAAATCCGTCTGCTGAAGCTCTGAAGGCACACACTGAAGATCAACAACACCTCCTATACCTGTGCTCGGGTATAGGAAGCATCAACACTAATATGCTTGGTAAGCTCATGCTTGACTGGATCACGAGCAATACTAATATCACCTGTATTGTTAGACAAAAGAGTAGTCGACATACCAACTGAAACATCAAAATCCTCAAGCAACCACCGCAACCAAGTAACCTCTACACTCAAAAGAGCCATAGCACGCAACTCAACCTCTGCACTCGAACGAGAAACTACTACCTGCTTCTTAGTCTTCAAAACAATGAGGAAATCATCAAAAAAAACACAATAGGCAGAAAGAGATTGACGATCGGAGGGATCACTAGTCCCAGTAGCATCAGAATATGCTTGGAGCTGTAAAGAGCTAGAGCGTTGAAAGAACAAGCGTCTAGAGATAGTCCCACGTAGATAACGCAAGACATGAAGCAAGTGACTATAGTAGACCTGCGTGGGAGCCAAAACAAACTGACTTAGAATGTCAACAAAGTACGAGACATCAGGAGGAGTGACACCAAGGTACAAGAGACTCCCTACTATATGACAGTAATGAGTAGGATCATCAAGAGGCTCACTATCAGTGGCTTGAAGATGGACATTGAGTTCCATGGGAGTCTCAATAGTCTGATGATGAGTAAGAGAAGCCCGAACAAGAAGATCCTGAATGTACTTCTCTTGAGATAGATAAATTCCCCCAGAAGAGGATGAAACTTCAATTTCAAGAAAATAACGAAGAGGACCAAGATCAGACATAAGAAACTACTCACTCAGACGAGCCTTCACAAAGGCTATGTACTCAGAATCGTCTCCGGTGATGATCATGTCATCAACATAGAGAAGAAGAAGAGTGCGACCATGAGACGAGGTGTGCACAAAGAGCGCGGGATCATGAGAACTAGCAGAGAAATCAGCAGCAGTGACCATAAAAGCAAAACGCTTAAACCAAGCACGAGGAGCTTGCTTAAGGCCTTAAAGAGATCGTCGAAGGCGACAAACCATACCCTCAAGAACAGAATACTCAGATGGTGGCTGCATATAGACCTCCTCACGTAGCTCACCATTAAGAAAGGCATTCTTCATATCAAGCTGAGAGAGAGACCAATCACGAACAGAGGCCACAACAAGCAGGGTGCGAAAAGTAGTCATGTGAGCGACATGAGCAAAGGTCTCATCATAGTCACGACCATGTTTCTACTGGAAGCCACAGGCAACTAATCGAGCCTTATATCGCTGAAGTGAACCATCAGAGCGGTTCCTAACTTATAGAACCACTTACAGGTAATAGGACGAACACGTGGGGGACAGAGCACAAGTTCCCATGTGTCAGTGTGCTCAAGAGCAGAAATCTCCTCGGCTATCGCATGTTTCCATTCCGGATGAGGAACAACGTCACGATACGTAGTCAGGTCAGGAAGAGCAGTAGCAGCAAAGCTAGAAGGAGAGTACCGATCAGGAGGGTGGTGAGGACGATGACCACATCCAAGAGGTTGCTCAGGAGAGGAATCATTATAAGGAGATGATCTCTCAAAATAAGAAGGCGTATCCAGAGAGGAAGGCTAAGCTGGAGAAGCTGAGACATCAAAGGATGACTCAACTAGAGTAGACAGCTCATCAGAAGAAGATGGCACATCTGAAGAGGGCACAACTCGTCGAGTGTAGACCTACGTGATAGTAGCCTTCAAAGTGTAATCGGGAACAAAAGAATAAGGCTCCGAAGAAGATGAAGAAGAAGGGGACACTGTTAAATGCGACAAGGAGTGTGAGGGGGGTACACTAGCAACGAGGGCATTTGGAAAGATCAAGAACGAAATAGGATCAAGTACAGATGCAAAAGAAGCATCACAAGAAGGACAAGGATAGAAAGGACGTGTCTCATCAAAAACAACACCCCGTGAAATCTTCATTCATCGACCAACTGGATCTCAACAACGATAACCCTTATGCTCTGAACTGTACCCTAAGAAAACACACTCGACCGACTGAGTAGTCAGCTTAGTGCGCTCACGAGTTGCGAGCAATACATAACACACACAACCAAAAAGACGAAGGTTGGTGTAGTTAGGGGTCTTGCTTGTAAGACACTCAAAAGGAGTCTCGCCTTTAAGAGCGGATGAGGTTGAATGTTAATCAAGAAAGTGGCAGTGGAAACAGCCTCGGCCCAAAAATGAGGCAAAATGGAGGAAGCAATGAGAGGTATACGTGCTGTCTCAAGGACATGATGATGTTCTCGCTCAGCAACGCCATTCTGAGCATGAGCACCAGAGCAATAATATTGAGCAAGGGTACCTTGCTCAGAAAGAAAATCACGAAGAGCATCAGAGAGGTACTCACCAGCAGAGTCAGCACGAAAGACATGGATAGTGTGTCAAAATGAGTGCGAACTATAGCTGAAAAAGACTTATAGATAGACAATGTCTCACTACGATGTTTCATGAAGTACATCCATGTGTGACGAGAAAAATCATCTATAAAATGATAAAGTATTTATGCCTTCTTTTGGAAACAAAAGGAGTAGGACCCCAGACATCTGAATGAACAAGGTCAAAAGGACGCTGAGACACTGACTCACTAGAAGGATAGGGCAGCTGAATCTGCTTCCCAAGTCGACAACCCTGACACTGAGCTAATAAATGAGATCCTGAAACTGATCCTAAGACACCACGATGAATGAAGGTAGATAGACGAGAGCCACAAATATATCCTAAACGATGATGCCATTGAGCAAAAGATGAGGTAGACGGGGCAACAAAAGCAGAGCTAACATGACTAGAAGGTGCAGCTGAAGGAAGACGAAGCCAGTCAAGCTCCCAGAAACGCTGAGAATTGCAACGACGAGGACTAGAGCCAACAAGCTGACCCGTACGACGGTGCACAGCAAAACAAGAATCTGAATCAAGAATTACCCGACAACCAAGATCAGTGAGTTGACCAGCAGACATAAGCTGTATGATTATGTTTGGAACATAGGATACATCAAGAATATTAAAAGATTCAGATAAAAGAATGCCTTATCCAAGAACCAGAAGTGGAGACCCATCGGCAGTATAAACAGTGAGAGAACGAGACGAATGACTCAAAGATGGTAATCAGGTGGAGTAAGGAGTCATATGAAAATAAGCTCCAGAATCAAGAATCCATGGTCGAGTATATGAACGAGAAGTGGAAGATGGTCCCTCTGAGGAAGACGGAGAAGTAGCAGCAGAACCTGAAGGTGCAGAAGGCTGAGTCACAATACCAACAGCTCCTGACAATGTAGACGCAGCAGGACGACGAAGCAGCGTGAGCAACTGGACATCAGTGGTAGTAGAACTCTCTTGAGATCCTCAAGTACCAGCACCATGAGTACCCTGTGAAAAACGGCAAGGCAGAACAACAGCAGTGGGTCAAGAAGTCGAAGAACGAGCAGACAAAGCAGTAGAGGTCCGCAATAAGTCACCATCACGAAGACGAGTCTCCTCCATCTGATCAAAGAACTCCTCCAAGGTAACATCTCCCTGTCGTAACAACTACTCGTGACGAAAAGCAGCAAGAGAGATAGACTGACAAGTAGGCTCGTAACGACGATTAAGAAAAGCCCACATCTGGTGTGTATACTCAAACTTAACTATATTTGCAGCAAGACGATCCTTCATACTAGCAGCAAGAATAGCACTAGCTCGAGCGTCATCATCCAACCAAACCTTGTACACGCTGAAGTCAGAACAAGGCGAGCACTTGAGATCGCCCGTAAGGAACTCTCAAAAACGCAGACCACGCATATGCATACTCATACAGGAAACCCAGTCGCGATAATTGGTACCATTAAAAAGCAACAGACATCGCAAGACTAGAACACCATCTGACGAAGTCATCATAACGAGATGACAGGCGACGACGAGAGTGCAAAATAAGAAGTGGCAGGCGACGGTGAGAGCGTAATAGAATAAGCGGCACAAGCAAAAAAAATCCCTTTTTTCTTTCTTCTATTTTTTTTGCTGTCACGTCACCATAGAACAGAGGAGGACGTGACCGGAACCAATTTCACGGGAGAACTACCAGCTTCCACACGCTGGTACCATGGCTTGTGAGAGAAGCCGATCCAAGATGCTGGACAGCGCCAGACCCAGCATGCCAACAGTGGCGCAAACTCGATCTGGACAGCTCGAACTTGAATTAGGCGAGGATTCCTCGGGCGTTGCCGCGTTTACCCGGCGGCAGAATCAAATCAGCGCCTTTGGAGTCCGAATCCACGCACGAAACAGCATGGGGACCGAGCGAAGAGCCGGGCCGACGCTGACACCCGATGAAGATGAGGCAGAGAGACGTGGGACGGCAGGAAGAGCACGCCTAGACGAGTCTCGGGAGCCAGCCGCGGAGAGGAGCGGCCGACAGTGATGCATAGGGTAGAAACAAAACTAACTCTAATTTTGTAGCTGTGATATCATGTTAAGAATAATGGGCTTGTATTATTGAGTAGATCAGATGTTTCTATAAATAGAGTTACTGGATATCTGAAATATACATAAAAGTCTCTCACACGTAGGAAAAATATTAATATACCTTATATCTCTAACAGATCTTAGCACCTAAAATACACTGTTGAAAAGTCCTTTAAGTCATGATCAACTTTTTGTTTCAGGTCGATACCAAATTTTTACTCCGACCTAGGTCCATTGCCTAATTCTCAGAGTCTGCACCAAACAGGAATTTCAGAATTCAGTTCTGTAGCTTTCTGAAAACATTCTTAACTCTTTGTAGAAAACTCTTCTAAGGTCAAACTTTACATTGTTAGAAAGCTTATAAGATGCTCTATGCCTTTGTAGTTTACCAAGTTTTTGAATTCCAACCAGAAGTCCTCTGAACAGTTCGAGCAAACGGAAAATGTCAAAATGATACATCACTAAAAAAATTCAGCACTTTTGTTAACTTTAAAAAAATCATATCTGTTGATCAGACTATCGTTTGGTGACATATAAATATTTCTTAGAAAGCTACAGAAGTCAACTACAATTTCTATAGTCAACAACACTCATGATTCTGCTCCCACAACTGTCGAAACATCGATTTTCGACCGCTGCACAGTTAGACCCTATATCAGCCATTTTTGTTGAGCTCTTAGACTTGTACTCCAATTATGTCATTGCTGGTTATTACATTTGCTTGTGAAGCTCCTAACATTACTACAGGAAACGCGATCATTTGCAACGGCTGCATTTATTTGCGACGGCTGGCCGTCGCAAATAGCGTAATTTGCGACGGCTTGTCATCCGCCGTCGCAAATAAAGAAGCCGTCGCAAATAACCTATTAATTGCGACGACCAACCCTAGGGCCGTCGCAAATAACCACTTATTTGCGATGGCCAACCCTAGCGCCGTCGCAAATAAGAAGACCATCGCAAATAAGATGTTATTTGCGACGGCTTCAAAAAAATGCCGTCGCAAATAAATGTAATTACGACGGCCGTGGACTGAGGCCGTCGCAATTAAGGAAGCTGTCGCAAATAAGGGCTTCTATCTGTCGTCCCAGACCCCGACGGTTCATTCACCTCCACAGCCGCCTCCCTCGCCCCCGCCGCACTGCCGTGACCCTGCCGCCGGCCCGCCGTCGCCGCCCCGCCGCCGCTGCCGCCGCCCCCCCTCCCTCCGCCGGCCTGCCGCCGCCCCGCCCCCGCGGCGCCGCCCCAACCTCGAGCCGCGCCCTCGCCCCGCGCGCCGCCCCGACCCCGAGTCGCCCCGCCGCCGGCCCGCCGTAGCTGCCCCGCCGCCGCCCCCGCTTCAGACGCCGGCCTGCCGCCTCCCCACCCCCCGCACGTCGCTCCGACCCCGAGCCGCCTCACGCCGCCGACCCGCCTTCACCGCACTGCCGCCGCCTGCCCCGCCCCTGCAGCGCTGCCCCTCCGGCCGCTGGCCCGCCTTCACCGCCCCGCCGCCGCCTGCCCGGCCCCTGCAGCGCCGCCCCTCCGGCCGCCGACCCGCCTTCACCGCCCCGCCGCCGCCTGCCCCGCCCCTGCAGCGCCGCCCTTCCGGCCGCCGGCCCGCCGCGCCACCCGCTATGTGCCCTAGCCTCGGACAGCAGCGCTGCCGTCCCTCTGACACCGCTGGCCACCGACCTCCTCCAACGTCGTCTCCTCCAACGCCGCCGTCCCTCAACGCCTCCGCCGACTAGGTATGGGAATGCGTTTGAATGATGGAATGTGACGATGATGCAATGTTTAGATGATGGATGTTTGATGCAATAGTTAAATTTTCAAGTTTTGTTTGGTAATGCATGATGGACGTTTGAATGATGGAATGATTAGATGATGCAATGTTTAGATGATGCAATGTTTATATGATGCAATGTGGTAATGTGTAGATGATCCTACTTTATTGCTAGTTATGTTTAGATGATTCAATGTTTTAAATTGTGCATGCTCATATACGTGCTCATATATGATCATACATTGCTAGTTATGTTTAGATGATCCTGCTTCATTGCTACTTCATTGCCAATGATCATACACATGCTCATATAACATATTGTCTATTGTTTGATATTTATTTTTTTATTGGTGCTTATTGTTCATTGATATTTAATGTTTTTGAGTGACTACTTAATATATGTAAATAAAGGGGTTTTGGTCCGACTCGGACCAAGCCGGAAGGGCACGACACACAATAAGTGTGATCGTGCCGTATAGACCATAGTAGTGATACCGTATGCGTCAAGGCGACATGGAAGCATGGAAGCGAATGGGTTGGTCAGGACGTCAATGACCCGCGATTGTGTGGGCGGTGGAAATGGATGTGGAATTGTCATCTAAGAGCAACTTTCCTCTCACTCTTTCTCTAGTTCTTTCCTCTCTCTTAAATGATCTGAAAATGAAAATGAGGAACGTAACCTATAGCAATGTATTACCCGTTTCGGATCGGCACGTCTCACATGCCATTGGCATGTGAGATGTGCAGGTTCGGAATTGTCCCTTTTTGGACAGCCTCGGAGTGACCGAGGGGGCATGGCTTGTGACGAGACGCGGGTCCAGATTTGGACGAGATTTTGGTGGCGTAACCCTGCTGTTCTCTGCTGCACCATTTTTGGGCTTGCAGTGGAGAACAGCGGGGTTATGCTGCTGAAATTTCGTTTGAATCCGGATCACGCATCTCGTCATGAGCATGCTCCGCTCGGTCACTCTTGGGTGGGTTTAGGATCTATCTGCCTAGGTTGTAGGGCCGTGACATAACACAACAATACATTAGCGATAATTTCTTTCGCGTTAAACTGCAGAGCCAAACATGGGTGAAGACCGTAGTTGGATGTATACTGGCTGGAAGAGCAGAACTGGTGGTCACTCCGATGAGTGGTTTATCAAGTTAGATCAATTTTTGGATCGAGCATTTTCGTTGTCAACGGAAGATATGGTGCGGTGCCTATGTACAAAATGCCGGGACACCAAGTTTATGAGAAGATTGGAGCTTTTGTTTCACTTATGTCGAAACGGTTTCACTCCACATTATGAAGTGTGGACCTTTCACGGCGAGACTAATTCTCGAGTCATAGCCGAAGTGGATGAGGATGATGATATAACAGAGGTTGATAGGATGGATGAGATGCTAGAAGCTCTGGAAGCAGAGGATCCTCTTACAAATGAGGCAGAGAAGTACTTTGAGGAGGTGAAGAAATCACAAGAGCCGTTGCATGAACACACGGTTGTGACCGTACTTGCTTTCTTGATCAGATTTATGGCAATTAAGTCCAAGTACTTTTTTTTCCATCAACTACTACAATGATCTCATGAAATTGATCTGCGATATCCTTCCACAACCTCACAAAGCGCCATCAGATATGTATCAGTCAAAGATCAAGATATCTGGTCTCGGTATGAAGTATGAAAAAATCGATGTGTGCCCAGACAACTGCATGCTATTCTGGAAAGAGCACGCCAATGAGAAGATGTGCTTGAAATGTGGTAAATCGAGGTATGTCGAAGTTGTTAATGACAATGTCGATAATGTGATGACAGATGTTGCACATAAGCAGCTTAGTTACTTGCCTGTGACACCTCGGTTGAAGTGGATGTTTCTTTCAAAAAGAACCACAAGACACATGAGATGGCACAAAGAAGGTAAACGTGAGAACAAAGAATTCTTGATGCATCCGTCCGACGGTGATGCATGGAAGGCGCTAGACCGTTTTGATCCAGACTTTTCTGAAGATGCGAGGAATGTTCGCATCGGATTAGCGACAGACAGATTCTCACCGTTCAGTACGAACGCCATGCCATACTCATGTTGGCCTGTCTTTGTCATTCCGTACAACCTGCCACCTGCTTTTTGTATGAAGAACGAGTTCATGTTTCTCAGCCTCATTGTACCTGGACCTGATCATCCCGGGTCACGTCTCAACGTGATGTTAAAACCACTGATCGAAGAATTGAAAGTCTTGTGGACAGGAGTCGAAGCGTACGACAGTTACAAGAAGCAGAAATTCAACCTTCGAGCTGCTTATTTGTGGTCCGTCCATGATTTGCCGGCATACGGCATGTTTTCCGGATGGAGCACTCACGGTCATCTGACGTGTCCGATATGTTCTTCAGACACGGATTGCTTTCGACTAACTCATGGAGGCAAAATATTTTACTTCGATTGTCACAGACGTTGGCTGCCCTCGAATCATATATTTAGGCAGCAGAGGCATGTCCTTCGAAAGAACACTGTTGTCACTATAGGACCACCGAAGCGTCTCAACAGGTCAGAAATTTCTGATATGTTGGACAAACTGGTGTCTGATGAAGGTCGTCCTGGATATTTCGTAGGTTATGGAGAGGAACACAATTGGACTCACATATGTGGACTTTGTGAGCTACTATGTGAAGTCGTTGATTCTAATGCACAACATTGATGTCATGCATCAGGAGCGTAATATGAGCGAAAGTATCATAAGCACTTGCATGGATATGCCTGGCAAAACGAAAGACAATTATAAAGCTAGACTAGATTTGGTAGACATTTGTCACCGTCCAACTCTTGAAATCTTTGAAAGCGGTGGAAAGCCACGTGCTTCTTTCTGTCTTCGATTGAAAGAAAAGAAAGAAGTTATGAAATGGATGAAAACTTTGAAATTCCCAGATGGTTACGCAACTAGCCTGAAACGAGCCGTAAATGTTAACACAGGAAACCTCACTGGGTTGAAGAGTCATGATTATCACATTATAATGGAAAGTCTCCTACCTGTTATGTTCTGAGGCTATCTAGATGATGCGGTGTGGAAGGTTTTAGCCGAGTTCAGCTATTTCTATAGACAGATTTGTGCTAAAGAAATCAAGATCGGGATGATGGATAAGTTAGAGAAGGAGATACCCATACTTTTATGTAAGATGGAAAATTTTTTTCCACCGGGTTTCTTCAATCCAATGCAACATCTGCATATCCATCTTCCATTCGAAGCTAAAGTTGGCGGTCCTGTGCAATATAGGTGGATGTATCACATTGAAAGAGCGCTACGATATCTGAAACCAATGGTTGGCAACAGGGCAAGGGTGGAAGGGTGCATCGCTGAAGCATGTGCTCTTAAGGAAGTAGGATACTTTTCAAGTGTCTACTTTGCGGAAGAAAACAATATCAATACTTCGGCGATGCGGTACAATGTGGACGAAACACCCCCTCTAAGCGACCTTTCCATTTTTCAAACGAGAGGCGCCACCGTTGGTAGCTACACAACCTACGTGCTATCCGAACATGAAAGGACTGTTGCTTTACTCTACATGTACACAAATATAGAAGGCATGCAGGAATACTTCGAGTAAGTGTTTCTCCTACGTTTATGCTAATCGACATATTTTGCTACACATGTACTCTAAAAGATGTTTTTTCATGTTCAGCGAGTTCCACAGACAATATTGGCCACATAGGCATCAACCTACGGCCAAAAAAGTAGAAGCGATGCGAAAGGAAGGAATAAATGGGGGCCAGAGTTTTCTATCTTGGTTTCGAGAATATGTAATATTCTCTCGTCTTCTATGTATTATAAATTACTATTATTAAAGAAGTCTTATGTAATATTCTCTCGTCTTTTATAACAGTGTCGGACTCACAATGTCCATGAAGATTTGCGGCAGCTATCTTATGGATTGGTGAATGTTAGAAGCTATAGTCGATATGACGTAAATGGCTTCCGATTCCGTACAACTCATTTTGAAGCTCATCGTCCTCTCGCGGCAACATCAAATTCCGGTGTTGTGACGAGAGTAATGGACACTCAAGGGAATTTAACCGATTATTATGGTATCATTAACAAAATCCTTGAATTTACTTTTACCAAAAATAAGACCCTTCGAGTTGTCTTCTTTGACTGTGACTGGTTTGATCATACTCATGGAACTCGAGAAAACCAATTTGGAATGGTGGAAGTGAAACATAAGGACTGACTACGAGGTTACGATACATTTGTTCTTGCACATCAAGTTGAACAAGTGTATTATCTACCTTATCCATGCACGAAGCTCAGTACTTGGTGGGTGGTATATAAGGCGAATCCTCGTGAGTGGCTATATACTCCTGGGGATGATGGTTACCATGATAGCGAAGACGTTGAAGAAGTGTACCAAGAAGAAGAGTTGCCAGACACTTTTATCATCGAGCTTGGTGCAGGACTCGATCAATTAGTTGGAGATGTTGAAGACGTTGAAGATGTAGAGGCAGATGATACGTGAAAACGAAAATTAGAACAGGCCACGATGGAAGATCGTTGGGCTGGTTTAAGGAGTAGGGCACAGGCACATGACAATGATGTTGATGAATCTTGAAAGTGACTACAAGTAATGTTTTCTTGAAGATAGCAACATGAATTTTGTATATTTTATTTGTATATTTACTAATTATCTAATTACATCAGGATGGCGTTAAAGAAGGGTAAGAACGTGCCGCCGACGAGGGGGTTCTACCCCTCTAAACCTGAGGACGCTTTCGTTGGTGCCTCGTCAACTGGCAGCAGACGCTCTCAGCTGCTGGGGCACGTTCAGACCAGCTCTAGAGCTTCGTCACACATAAATGTCACTCATTTTTGACAAATTCTTTAAATTAAAATTCACATTAAACTTACTTATGAATCATTTGAATGTTGTAGTCCTCACCGGCTGACTCAGAGGCTGCGGCGCCTTCGGTGAGCCAGCCCTCGGCCAGCCAGCCCTCGGCGAGTCAGCCCTCGGCGAGCTAGTCCCCGGCTGGTGATGAGTTTGTTCCTGAGGCCTTTGACTCGGCTGGTGAGGAGCCGTCTGGGTCACCTGACGTGGTGCCCCAGCAGACGCGGAGGACGAGGAGGACTCACTTTGTCAGTCCTCCCGCGGTCCCTTCACACAGGATCGTGATTCATCCAGTCGGAGACAGGTAATAAAAATTATAGTGTTCAATTTTAGTTTCTTTTGATTACTTAAGTAATGAATGAATAAATATCTTACAGGGCTTGGGACGACACGTCTTTCACCGGGTGAGAGACACCACAGACCGGTGAACGGTGTCCTCGGGTCCATAGTGCGTTTGCACTATCCCGGGGTCATCGACGGGGTGCCTGCTCTTTCGTGGGAGGACTACGCACGCGTCCATCACCAGGAGCACGGCAACCTTCAGGAGGCCGTATGGGCTGATTTTATGGTAAGTATGTTAAAAAAGTTTCTAAGTTTCAACTCTTAAACTCTTTTAGTGAACATCTCTTCAATATATTCTTTATCGCAGGCAAGATATACTTTAGAGGACCCGAACAACCATCGCCAGTTTAAGGATGCGAGGCGAGTGTTTCACTATAATGCTGCCAAGGCGCTTCGACAAGCTTTTTCAAACGCCCGTGTTCAAATTCTTAATGAGCACTTGAAGGCGAACCAACAACCCGTGCTACACTTCCGGCAAGCGAGCGAGATGCACCTGACGGAGGAGGAGTACGCGCATGTACGTGGAGTGTAGTAAGTATTTTTTTTAATAATTTCCTCGATGGTATTTTTAACGACTTCCAACTATGTGCAGGGCCACGTGAGCTGGTTGCAGGGTCGGACCGATGCATTTTAGGCCCTTTGTCGCTACTGGGCTAGCGATGAGTTTAAAGCTAAGTCTGAGAAGGCTCGAGACTGCAGAGGGGTCGAGGGGAAGAGCAGGCACGGGCAAGATAACCACTTGCGTTTATCTAAACACATGGTAAGTGTGTGTAACTTATGTTTATATATTAATAATATATTGTTCGTACTAACACGTATTGACAGGAGCGCGAGACGGGGGTGCCGCCCACCCCTGCTGAGGTCTGGAAGAGAGGTCACATGGACCCTTCTCAGCCGACGGGGTGCAGTCAGGCTGCAGCCGAGCGGTTGGTAAGTTTAGAAATCATTCATATTAAATATAACTATATAGATTATTGAACTTACACGATTTTCTTGTTTTGCAGGCTAAGTACGGGGAGGAGGTTAGGAAGATACACGGCGAGGATTTCGATTGGGAACGTCAACCGATCGATCCTCAAGCCGCGTATACAACCGGTGGTGGAAAAGCACACGGAAGGTGAGTTTACAAGTCATTTTATCGTTTTCAATTCAAAGTATTCAAGATATTTCAATTTCATATTACTGACTCTCTTTTTTATAGGCTCGCCATATTCGACGGAGTTGTCGACTCGAGGGCGGGGAGACCTGCGAGAGGCAGCTCCACGCAGGCTTCATCGGTGGGCACGACAGGTCACCGCGTATCACAGAGGGACATTAAGATGCATTCCCTCTGAGAAACTGTAGAAGAAAACCAAAGGCGACATGAGGAGGAAAGGAGGGAGGCGGAACGCCAAAGGATCACAATGGAGGCCACGATCCAAACCCAGGAAGCCTGGATGGCGCAGATGCGGGAAACAATGGAGGTAACAAAATAAAAACTAAAGTTCTCATTAATTTAGCGTAAATGACTTACTAATAGGTAACATTTAATGTTTGCAATGACAGGCCATGGCTCGGGCGCAAGGTCTGGGGATCCAGCTACCAGTAATACCACCGGTCCTTCCAGGCGATCCTTCATCAGCGGGTCAGGTAAGTTTCTATGTAATCCTTCTTCTCCAGCGTAATAAGATTGAGATATATGAAAGAGAGAGATAGTTAGATAGAAGAAAATGATTGAGATAGAAGAAAGAGAGAGATAGAAGAAAGAGAGAGACAGAAGAAAGAGTGAAAGATAGTTAGATAGAGTAGGAGGGTGTCGGTGGTTTTGATCCGGTAGATCTCCCGACACTACTAAAGTGTTTGCGGAGTTTGAAGTTCGGTGTGGGCGCGCGGGGATTCCAGAAGGTGAAATGTAAAATGACACAGGAGACACAAAGATTTACATGGTTCGGGCCGCCTGAGCATAATACCCTACTCCACGGGGTGTGTTGGTGTTGTATTGGATGTATGAACTCAACTCAGGTGACGTGAGTTGATAGCGCGTGTGAGCCGATCAGACCAGATTAGATCAGAGCAGAGCAGAGCAGATCCGAGAGCTCAGAACCGAGAGCCCCCTATGTATCGTCGGCCTGTCCTTTTATAGTACAAGGACAAGCCGTTACAAGTTGGCCTGGCCCGATATGTGGCCCCGACGGTTACTAATATTGATACACATTTGATGCGCTTAATTACCCTTAATGACCGAGTTACGGGCTTTGACAGCACCGTTACTGGTAATTAAGGTCGTCCGATCGTGTGTCATTAACATAGTATTAATGACACTTAATCGGGTCTTGAAGTCCTTGATTCCCCTTTGAAGATCCGGAGTCGTTGTGGAGTCTACCGGAGGTTTGAGGCTGAAGATCCGACGGTAGGACATGTGGCAGCTCCGGAGCATGCTGTGAGGAACAGATAGGTCTGGTGCCACCAGACACGTGTCAGTTCCGAAGCTTCCCTCGGTCTGGGGTTAGGTCCGGGGGTGCCGTTATGGTACATAGCCCGGAGCTTCCCCCTTGTGGGCGGTAGCTCCGGTTTGATGGTACACGTGGCGACCTTGGGACTAACCATGTTGGGAAAGCGGGTCCAGTTATGTCTGACATGTGGGCCTTCAAAGGTCTTCAAATCAAGTAGATGATATTTCCTTGAGATCTTTGCAATCTCAAGGAGTATACGGTACCCAGGGTACCGACAGTGGCCCCCTGGGCCCACCTCTGGGGAAGACACCTTGGGTGAAGTCATTCCGCCGGAGGTGGGTCCATCCTTCGACTTTTGAGCTGAGTCTTCAAAGGTCTTCAGATGTGCCATTGGTGATAGTTTTGGAGTTAAATCCTCGCCGCGTGGCATATCCCGAGTGCGGCAAATGAGATCTTTGGCGTGTGGATCTCACACAATTGAAGGTTGTCGGTTCTCGATACGAAAATCGTATCGGTTCCGCGCGCCTTGTCAGGCCGCTGCCTTCGGGCTTCTCGCCTTTCATGATGACAACCTTTAGCCTGGGTAAGAACCTCGACTTGATCGCCGGGGTGGTCCCAGGCCCTCTTGTCATCGGCAGGGTAAAATTTTTGAATAGTATCTTCGACTTCCCTGCGGTTTCCACCCAAGCGTTGCGGGGTCTTACTTAAGAAGGAAAGCGCGCACCGTCTGGGGTTCTTTATGCCTCTCATATGAACTTGCGCTCGAAATCCCAAACTCGTGCTTGCTTTTCCTCCCTTGCCTCGCTGTGCTGCGATGGAGTTGGGTCTCTGCGAGAGCCGCTTGAAGACCGAAGGTGACCTGAAGAAGGTCCGGGCCCTCATGGGGTGGTCCCCGCACTTCTTCAACCACTTGGTCCGCGCCAGGGGAGAGCTCCCATTGGAGAAGGAGCACGCCAGTGAGATGGTGTACTTTTCTGCGTACGCCATGGTGGGGTTGGTCTCACCTTTTTCCTCCTTTTTCTTGATGCTGCTAGACTTCTATGGTCTGCAGCTGTACCACCTTGGCCCCCACTCCATTCTTCTAGTGTCTGTCTTCGTCCACTTCTATGAAATGTGGGTGGGCATCCCCCCTACATTGAGCTTTTCCGGACCTTCTTCACCATTCATACCACCGGAAGGAGTAATGAGTACCTTGGCTTCTACTACTTTGTGAAGCGCAAGAAGTGCCCATTCAAGTACCTCCGGTCGTTTCTCTCTGGAAAGTGGGACGATTGGAAGAAGGACTGGATAGTCATCCGGGTGGAGGAGCACGAGAAGTTGGAGCTGCCCGAAGGCCTCCCCAACATCGACACTACAGTCTGGAGTGAAGCTCCAGTGCTGTCGGATGCCTTCAACCCTGCTCTGACTAGGATCCACCATTGTGTGGAGGGAGGATTAACTCCTCAGGCGGTATTTTGCAATTTCCTGGTCAACAGGTGGGCACCGCTGAAGAGGAGAGAAAAACTCGCTTAGTCCCTCAACAGTGTGATAGACGACGACCGAGTCGAGACCGGGCTGAAGTCCAACATGGAGGGGGCGACCTTGGAGTTTCATCTCAAGAAGTTCCAGCACGGCATCGACGTCGCGGGTGATGACTTGACCCCACCACCAGCTTTCCTCCCTCTGAACTTGGAAGTAGAGTTCAGCTGGGAGCTCCGGCAGATGATGCCGGTGCTTGACGACCTCGGTGTCATCGAGAGACGATCGACTTCCAGGGTGGTGATCCCTGGGGCTTCTGAAGGTGGCTCCGACCCTGCCCCGAAGCCAAGGACCGAAGTCGTCGGCAAGCAAAAGGAGCCGGCGGCCGAACCCTCGAGCCAGAAGAGGAATCTAAAGCATGCCGACGGAAGGTCCGTCAGGCCTGCATCCTCTGTAGCAGCTCCTTCTCCCCAGAGGGGGAGGTATTCTACAACTACGGCGACTGTACCTGCAGCAGTGTCTTCTCGAGGTGCTAGCCCCGGGCATGTGACTCCAGTACCAGGGCCAGCTGAGGCCTCTGGGTCCGCAGGTCCTTCCCGGTCAAGGGGGGCCTCGACTAAGGAAATGCCCACGGCTGCAATAAGTTCCGGGGGGCCTTCCGGAGCTACCACGCCGGTGGCGGCCATGGTCAGTCTAGAACACCCGGGAAAGAGATTCCATGCAAGCTGGTGCGGAAGCCTTGCGAAGTAATTTTTAATCTTTACCTCAGACAGTTGTTTTGTTGTAGTAACTGTTTTTTAGGTTTCTTCATCCGTCATCTGCAGCGTCCCCAAGAAGAGGAGTGAGGCTCCACCCCCATCCACAGCGGCTGAAGCTATGAGGGCGAAGGCTTCTGCTCCTGTCCCGGTGCCGCACCAAGTGGTGGCTGAAGCTGCGGCAGCTCCTGCGCCAGCTGTCGTGGTCATAGACCTCGACTCATCCCCCGAGACTCCCGTGGTAGTGTCGGACCACGGGAGAGAAGATGTGCCAGCGGCACGTGCCCCGGAGGTTGAAGCCCCGGGTCTTGATGCTGAGATGTTGGAAGCTTCGTCCGCTGAGCCGGAGGAAGCAGTGATTCCGGCCCCAGAGCCGGAAATTGTCGAAGCCCCAACGGTTGAGCCGGAGTTTATTGGAGTCCCGGCGAGCGAGCCGGATGTTGAGGAAGTCCCGGCGGTTGAGCCGGCTACCTCCGAAGCTCCAGCCTCAGAGCCGGTTGCAGTTGAAGACCTTCTGGCGCCTGAGCCAGTTGAGGTTGAAGTTCTGGCCTCAGGGCCGGTTGTTGCGGAGGCATCAGCACTCGAACCCATGATGGTCGAGGCGCCAACACCCGAGCCACCAGCGGAGGAGGAGCCCAGGCCGGAGCCGGAAGTAGCCCCTGCTCCGGAAGTGGTGACGGTGGAGGTGCCTGCTGCTGGGCCAGGGTGCCCTGATGAAGTCGCTGGCCCCCTGACTGAAGGGGCAAATGAAGACCTGGCTGCAGGGCTTTCGGAACCGCTTCCAGAGGTCAGAACTTCTTCTGCGGAACCCTCCTCGGTGGCGACTGAGGCTAACCCAGAGGACGTCCCTAGTGCCGTGGAGGCTCACGGGACCACTCTTGTGGAGTGGGACCCAATTTTTGTAAGTGAGAACCCGCTGGAACCAGCGGAGGAGACCCCAACAGGTCCGGACCCTATTCCCCTGTCATTGTCCATTGACAAGGCTTGCTCCAGTCTGCGTCAAGTCCAGCTGGCATTCTACCACGACAGCAAGGCTGTTGAAGAGGAGCGCCAAACCCTTAGGCGGTGGCGTAATCGGCTCTACTTTGAGACCAAGCTAGCGCAGTCGAGGCTGGCAGACGACAAGGAGTGGATCAAACAGGAGAAGGTCCGCCTGGAATACTGGGGCAAATTATTGGATGATAGGGAGAGCTTGACTCATGCCCTCGACACTCAATCCCGGGCCATTTATGAGTAGGCCAAGGCAACTAATAGTGTGGCTGATGATCGCCAAGAAAGGCTTGAAGCCATTAACACTACTCTCATCAAGCGCCGGGAGGCACTTGAGGAGAGGGAGAAGAGGCTCGAAGACCGAGAGCAAAAACTTCTAGAGCTGCGGGATGACGTCTTGAAGAGGGAGGAGGAGCTCGCCGAAAAGGTGGCTCTGGCTGACAAGGGCCTCGAGGAACGCACCAAGAAATTGGAGGAGCATTGCGTTGAGGTGGAGGAGAAGGCCTGGGTGCGAGAGCAGGAACTCTACAAGCAAGAGTGTGCCATTGCTGCCAGGGAGAAGAAAGTTATGAGCCGGGAGAAGGATCTAGTCGACCGCCGGAACAAGATCCACCTTCGGGAGGAGGAGCTCGAAAAACTCGAGAAGCAGGTTGCTGAAAGGATTCAGCAAAATGCCAAAGAGGTTGAGCGCCTTGCTCGTGAGAATTCTGAACTGGCAGCGGCCAAAAGATCCTTGGAGGAACTGAAGGGCTTGAGGACTGCGGACTCCCTACAGGTTTGGGAGTTCCTGAGCAAAGCCAACGACGTGCTGACACCAATGGGCTTCAGTCCCGTGCGTCCGGATGATCCGTAGCCGGACCTGGCGTTGCAAGCGTTGAGCTCGGCGGATGGCAAACTCTCCAAGGTGGGTGACGTCATCACGGACCAGTTGGAGGTTGAGGGGCAGTCCCTGGCGAAGAATGTCGCAGAGTATGTGCTGACGTGCTACACCAGCCGTGATCCCTAATTTCCTCTAGACCCGGTGCTTGAAGGTCACGTCGAAGGAGAAGGTGAAGCCTCCCATGCCAACGTGTCGGAGGTTGCTCAGAAGGTCGCCCAATTCTTTCATAGGGTCTAGGACCATCTCTGTAGCTCCTACTTGTATTCTCTCTTTTTCTTCCCCAATTTTTTAATCCCTTGTCTCCAGATGAATGAAATCCAAATTTTTGTGAATTTCATTTTTTGTCTTCAACACTTTTGTCTTCACTTGGCCCCCTGGTAGATGTACACAATTTGATTGTGAACATGTACC
Organism: Tuctoria greenei; assembly: GCA_036927565.1. Lineage (NCBI taxonomy): Eukaryota > Viridiplantae > Streptophyta > Magnoliopsida > Poales > Poaceae > Tuctoria > Tuctoria greenei. The sequence goes on along the minus strand of JAYESD010000003.1, from coordinate 190,471,000 downwards.
AAGAGGATATTTTGTTTTGTTGAAGACTCGTTTTCTTCGAACTTGTAGAGTGTAGGTCCGAAGTCTTCGATAGTGAAGGCCCCCTGAGGTTGTCGGAGCTCAGAAGCTCCAGCATTGACTACCGTCGGAGCTTAGTAGATCCGGCAATAATCCTTATCAACGCGTAAAGCATCGATAGTTAGCCCTCCGGGGTGTCAGAGCTTAGTAGCTCCGGCAGTGACCTTTGCCAACACGTAGCTTGTCGGCAGCAGACTCCGCTTGTGGGGTCTTCTCACCATCTCTTATTCTACATTGGCGACTGGCCCCCCTATCTTTGTCGGAGCTTGGTTGCTCCGGTAATGCTTGTTTTCAGTGTTTAACATCGATTACAAGCCACCTAGGGGGAGTCGGAGCTTTGTTAGCTCCGGCTTTTCTCCATCAACGTGGATTCTTTATTTTTCCTGCACACTGAAGTCAAGAAAAATAGTAAAATTCGCTCCTTGCCTATAACTTCATCGCGGCTTACGATTCCTAAGAAAGTTTTAGGTCAAACACAATTCTGAATACAACCGAATGCATTGCCTTCTTTCTTCTAGATCTAATTGTACTTGGACCCTCCTTACTTCGGCCTGCTGGGGTGTAGGTAGAGTGGCGTACTTAGGGTGCTTGACCAGGCTAAGTCGATAGCACACTCCGGCCCTTGATTGGCTTGGCGGCATTCAGGCGAGTGGGCCATGAACAATATTTGAATCCAAAAGAATTGACAATACAGCTCGAATTGTACATGAACTGGTTGAACTAAAATTTCTTAAGAATTGCACAACGTTGTTATAGACAAGAAAGAGAAAAATAAAAAATGTTGAGCCTGTACAAAATAAATGCACGTGGAGTCTGTTTAACATGAGGATGTCTTTCATTATAGGTCTGGGGTACATGGGAAACAAGTACACTCTTAGGGTACGGAACCAGGCTAAGCGTGTTTCATTTCTCGTTTGACCAAGGGTAGCTAGCCACACTTTTAGTCCTGAGACTCAGACAAGTGTTGCATGAACTTTGCGGACCTTCCGGGAAAGGTCCGGCTGTTCTCCCGGAGGAACTACCCGACTCTGTACAATGACTCTATAACATACACCTCAAGTTACTACAGACTCACCTCCGTGATATTAAGTGTAGAACTTACGGAGGTGCTCAATATTCCAAGGATTTGGGAGAGGTGACCCATCCTCGGTAGCCAAGCGAACGCTTCCGGGACGGGATACTTTAATCACTCAAAAGGGTCCCTCCCAGCTGGGGGAGAGTTTGTTTAACCCTTCTCTGGAATGTATTCTCCGTAGCACCAGATTGCCTTCCTCGAGCTGTCGGTTGTGTACATGCCACTGATGATAGCGCCGAAGGGCATGGCGGTATCGGGCATTCCGAACAGCTGCTTGGCACCTTCCCTCTTCAAGGAGGCCTAGGTCTTCACGCCGGAGCTGGTCCTGCGTGGCTTCGTCGAAGGTCCGGACCCGTAGTGACCCCAAGGTAATTTCTGGAGGAAGGATTGCTTCAGCTCCGTACACCAGGAAGAAGGGTGTCTCTCCAGTTGACTGGTTTGGAGTTGTCCTGTTGGCCCATAGTGTGGGCAGAAGCTCTTCAATCCAGTTGGCTCCATGTTTTTTCAAGCGCTCATAGGTGCGCGTTTTGAGTCCTTTCAGGATTTCAGCATTTGCTCTCTCAGCCTGGCCATTGCTTGTCGGGTGAGCTACGGAGGCGTAGCAAACTTGAATGCCGAGGTCTTCACAATATCCTTGAAATGTAGAGCTTGTGAATTGGGTCCCGTTATCAGTAATGATTTTGTTTGGGACTCCAAATCTGCATACAATGGATTGCGAAAAGTTGATAGCAGATTGCTTGTTTATTGTCACAACTGGAGTTGCTTCCGGCCACTTGGTGAACTTGTCAATGGTGACATACAGGAACCTGTAACCTCCGACGGCTCTTGGGAAAGGTCCCAAGATGTCCATCCCCCACACAGCGAAGGGCCATGTAGGAGGTATCATTTGTAGAGGCTGAGCCAGTGTGTGAATTTGCTTTGCATGAAATTGGCATGCTTTGCATTTCTTCACCAGCTCAGTTGCATCCTGGAGTGTTGTAGGCCAGTAGAAGCCATGCCGGAAGGCTTTACTGACCAGCGTGCGGGAAGATGTGTGGTTCCCACACTCGCCTCCATGGATTTCTGCGAGGAGCTCGCAGCCTTCTTCCCTTGTGATGCACCGCATTAGGACGCCGGTGGCACCGCGCCGGTAGAGATCCCCTTCTACCAACGTGTATCTTTTAGCCAATCTGACTATCCGGTCAGTGGATACATCATCGTCAGGAATGATGTTGTCTTTCAAGTAGCTCCGGATCTCCGAGATCCATGCATCAGAGCTAACTTGAGCATTTGAGTCTTGCATGCTGGGTTGCTCGGAGCTTCCGGCAGCACCTATTACCCTTGATGGCTGCCATGGTAACAGGGCCATCGGGACCGTCAGCTTCGGGATGCTAATCTCGCCCCCTTCGCTCAGTCCGGCAGGCTGAGCTATGGGTTTTGACAACCTCTGGACAAAAGTTCCGTCAGGATCTGGAGCTCCAGTTGACGCTTTTGTCGAGAGTTCGTCGGCTTCAGCGTTGTGGACACACTGAACATGGTGGAGGTCTAGGACTTCGAAGTCCTTCTGAAGCCTCTGGACTTCAAGGAGGTAAGCAACTAGCTGGAGATTATTGCAGGAGCATTCACCCTTCACTTGTTTAATGATGAGCGGTGAATCTCCCTTGACCAGTAGCTGCTTGACACCGTATGACAGTGCCACCTTTAGTCCGTAGATGAGTGCTTCGTACTCCGCAATGTTGTTGGTCGCCTTGAAGTCAAGGTGTACCATGTATTTTACCTTCTCCCCGGTTGGTGCGAGGAGAAGGATTCCAGCTCCGGCCCCCTGCTTTTGCATGGAGCTGTCAAAGTAGAGGGTCCAGTGAGGCTCGGTGAAGACCGGAGCCTTGTGTTCCGGCTTCTGCTCACTGGGGCCCCCAGGGTTTGATGGAGAGGGAGTCCATTCCGCCACAAAATCTGCCAATGCTTGACTCTTGATTGCTTGTCTTGGAAAGAATTCGAGATCGAATTCGGACAATTCCGTTGCCCACTTTGCAATATTCCCAGTCGAATTGGGATTATGCAAGATTGCTCGAAGTGGGTAAGAAGTCACCACTGAAATCTTGTGAGCTTGGAAGTAATGTCAAAGCTTCCTGGAGGCGATAAGAACTGCATAGAGCAGCTTATACACCTCTAGGTATCGAGTCTTGACGTCATGAAGTACTTCACTGATGAAGTACACTGGGCATTGAATGGTCCTGACCCTCCCGGAGGGGCCCGGAGCTTCCTCTTCATTGACCCGGATCCTCCCAGAGGGATCTGGACCTTCTTCGGGGACCTCTAGGTCCTTGCTGGAGGGACCCAGAGCTTCTTCAGAAGTGACCTGGACCCTCCCGAAGGGGTCAGGGTCTTCTGAAGTAACTTCTTGTGGAATCAAGTCTGGGAACTGGGACCCAGACTCGCTTTTAGGAACCTCCGGACCCCCCCGAAGGCGTCTGGATTCCGGAGCATGGGATGGTTCTGGTCTCTCCGCAACCAGGACCATACTGACGACTTCGTCAGTTGCTGAAATGTAAAGCAGCAAAGGCTCACTAGGGTTCGGAGCTACCAGAGTTGGTAGGGTGGTGAGGAGCTGTTTTAGCTCCTAGAACGCCTTTGCTGCTTCTTCAGACCACTGGAATGGTCCGGACTTCCTCAATAACTTGAATAAGGGAAGTGCCCATTCTGCCAGTCTTGAAATGAACTGGTTGAGGGCTGCTAGACATCCAGTCAGCTTTTAGACATCCTTGATGCGGGCTGGTGGCCGCATGTCTTCAATGGCTTTGATCTTCGCTGGATTAGCCTCTATGCCCCGGTGATTTACCAGGAAACCAAGAAGTTTTCCGGAGTTAACCCCGAAGACACACTTGTCTGGGTTTAGCTTTGTGCGGGTGACCCGTAGCTTGTCGAAGACAGCCTGTAAGGTGTCAAGGAGTGACTCCTTGTTCTTGACCTTGACCACGATGTCATCAACGTACACTTCCACTATGTCTCTAATGAGTTCTTCAAAAGTTTTGTACATAGATCGTACAAAGGTTGAAGCTGCATTCTTGAGACCAAATGGCATGGCTGTATAATAGTATAATCCATCTACTGTGATGAAAGAGGTATGCTCTTCATATTCCCTAGATATTATGATTTGATGATATCCAAAATATGCGTCTAGGAAACACAGTAATTCACACTCGGAGGTGGAATCCACTATCTGATCTATTCTAGGTAGTGGGAATGGATCTTTTGGACACACCTTATTTAGTGTTGTGTAGTCAATACACATCCGAAGCTTCCCGCCGGCCTTGGTCACAACAACTGGGTTTGCCGGCCATTTTGGATGGAAGACTTCTCAGATGAATCCGGCTTCGAGCAACTTCTTCACTTCTTGTCGAATGAAGTTTTGTTGCTCCACGGATTGCTTCCGAGGCTTCTGATGCACGGGCCGGGCGTCAGGGTAGATCTTCAGATTGTGCTCAATTACTTCTCTGGGGATCCTAGGCATTTGTGACGGTTCCCAGGCAAACACATCGATATTAGCCCGGAGTAAAGCGATGAGCGCGAGTTCCTATTTGTCATTCAGTCCCCCTGATATACGGGTAATATGAGCGGCATCAGAACCGATTTGGACGACTTTGACAGGAATGTCGGTGTCGCCGCTTGGCTGCACATGAGGTGCAGAAGTCGAGCCTCGTTGACGAATGCTCGGGGGTTTTGGAGCTTGCTCCTGCCTGGAGTCCTCCTCTTGCGCCGTAGTAAGCGCTTGAAGTTCTTCCAAAGCGGTTACTCCAGCAGTGTGATCTCCACGGATCTGGAGAACGCCTACTAGTGTTGGCATCTTTAACACCAGGTAGCCATAATGAGCGCGCTGCCATGAATTTGTACAAAGCAGGCCTACCCAAGATGGCGTTGAAAGGTAAGTTGATCTAAGCAACGTCAAAGACCAACTTCTCAGTGCGATACTTCTCCCGGGTCCCAAAGGTAACGGGGAGAGTAATAGCACTGAGTGGGGTAATGGCTCCCGGACCTACTCCAGAGAAAGGTCGGGAGGGGTGAAGATCTGAAGGTCGGAGCTGAAGCTTGGTAAAAGCTTCGAAGCTTATGAGGTTCAGCCCTGAACCTCCGTCCACCATAACATGGTGGAGCTGAATGTTATTGATGGTAGGAGATACCATCAAAGGTAGCTGGCCTGCTCCAACCATGCTTCGAGAGCAGTCCGAAGCATCAAAAGTGATGGCCATGTCCATCCACTTCCGATGAGGCTCCGCCCTGGCTGTAGGAGCTACAGCGGCCATGTCTCGACGCATTGTCTTGAGGACACGGCGGGAAGTGATGTCCCATGATCCACCAAAAATGGTGTTCATGATCTTCCGAAGCTCGTTGTCAGAGACGTCAGAATCGTCGTCGACGGAGGTGTATACGGCCTTCAGAACCTTTTAAGGATCCTGAAAACCTAACTCCTCTTCAGCCGGAGCTTCGTCAAATTTTTGTTTTCCTTCCCTCTGTTGGAAAAGAACTTCTTCTCGGCGCTTGTTGTAGCGCTCGGCAAGGTTTTGGACCTCCCGGCAGTCTTCCAAACTGTGGCTGCCCGTCTTATGAATTGGACACCACACCTTGGGTTTGCCACCGTCTTCAGAAGACGGTCGAGGTCGCTTCTCGGGGCGTGGCCCCCGGCCACCCGGAGCTGCAGCAGCTGCAGCATTAGATGCGTTGGCCGATGGCTTCTTCTTGCCGTTGGTCTTTTTCTTCTTTTTGCCACTCCCGGAGGTAGTGGCTTCTCCTATGGAGGATTTCTTGCGATCCTCCGAAGGTGGTTTGGAGTGCATTTCATGGCCCTCCGCAGCTCTGGCACATTTGTCGGCCAAGATGAAGAGTTTTGTGACACTGGTGATCTCCTTGATCGCCAGTTTCTCCAACATCTTCTTATCCCGTACGCCCTGTCTAAATGCCACAATGACAGAAGCGCTAGAGATAGAAGGGATAGTGTTTCGTATCTGAGAGAATCTCTGGATGAATGATCGTAGGGATTCTCCCCCTTTTTGCACGACTACAAAAAGGTTCAGTTCGGTGCCTGGTCGGGTGTATGAACTCCTGAAGTTGGCAGTGAACTGTCGGCACAACTCCTCCCAACTATTGATGGAGTTGGGTGGAAGGCTCATAAACCAGGACCGAGCGGTCCCAGTTAAAGCCACTGGAAAATAGTTGGCCATTACGGCCTCATTTCTTCCAGCTGCCAGGATAGCAGTGGAGAAAATCTGAAGAAATTCGACGGGATTAACGGTCCCATCAAACTTCTCCGGCAGGTGAGGCCGGAATTTCTGTGGCCACTTGACCATACGCAGATGCATGGCCAGGGCTGAACAGCCTCCTCCTACTCCTTCAGGAGCAGGAATGTCCTGAGCTTCTCGTCTTTCTCGAGCATGCTCAATATGGACTCGACCGTCTTGTTGACATTATCGGCGATCAAGCTCCGCCCGGAGGTCATGAGTTGAAAGCCTTGATACCGTGTGAGTGCGTCGCGCCCCGGAGGGCAACGACGTCACTTGCTGTGACACAACATGTCTCTTGTTGTTGGAAACGTGCGGACCAAGTCTGCCAGACAAGGTCCGTCGCTGCGACGGGGCCCGTCCTGAAGGAGGAGGACCTTGCTTACTGATGCGGTCGGCTGCTGCTGCAACCAAGTGTTCCACATCGGCCCTCCACTGCTCCATTGCATCCCGGGATGCATGCGGAGGTGGTGGGCACTGAAGGAGAGCACGTGCTGCATGGAGCGCGTGTTCTGGGTTGTCATGATTTGCCGACGCGGTGATTGATGCTGGTGCACCATCGCGCTGCCCAGCTTGATTTGCTGGTAGAGGCGGCGGTGGTGGAAGTGTGACTCCTGCTAGAACTGAGGTTCCTGCTGGTGGCTGCATATTGGAGCGATTACCCCCAGCAGCTTGAACAGCGGGATGACCATTGGATGATTCAGCAGCTGAGTTCACCATTCTTGAAATCTCAGGCACCCCTACCTGGCGCGCCAACTGTCGATGGTTTTGATCCGGCAGATCTCCCGACACTACTAAAGTGTTTGCGAAGTTTGAAGTTCGGTGTGGGCGCGCGGAGATTCAAGAAGGTGAAATGTAAAATGACACAGGAGACACAAAGATTTACGTGGTTCAGGACTCCTGAGCGTAATACCCTACTCCATGGGGTGTGTTGGTGTTGTATTGGATGTATGAACTCAACTCGGGTGACGTGAGTTGAGAGCGCATGTGAGCCGATCAGACCAGATTAGATCAGATCAGAGCAGAGCAGATCCGAGAGCTCAGAACCGAGAGCCCCCCTATGTATCATCGGCATGTCCTTTTATAGTACAAGGACATGCCGTTACAAGTTGGCCTGGCCCGATACGTGGCCCCGGCGGTTACTAATATTTGATACACATTTGATGTGCTTAATTACCCTTAATGACCGAGTTACGAGCTTTGACAGCACCGTTACTGGTAATTAAGGTCGTCCGATCGTGTGTCATTAACATATTATTAATGATACTTAATCGGATCTTGAAGTCCTTGATTCCCCTTTGAAGATCCGGAGCCGTTGTGGAGTCTACTGGAGGTTTGAGGCTAAAGATATGACGGTAGGACATGTGACAGCTCCGGAGCATGCTGTGAGGAACAGATAGGTCCGGTGCCACTAGACACGTGTCAGTTCTGGAGCTTCCCTCGGTCTGGGGTTAGGTCCGGGGGTGCCGTTATGGTACATAGCCCGGAGCTTCCCCCTTGTCGGCAGTAGCTCCGGTTTGGGGTTAGGTCCGGGGGTGCCGTTATGGTACATAGCCCGAAGCTTCCCCCTTGTGGGCGGTAGCTCCGGTTTGATGGTACACGTGGTGACCCTGGGACTAACCATGTTGGGAAAGCGGGTCCGGTTATGTCTGACATGTGGGCCTTTGAAGGTCTTTAAATCAAGTAGATGACATTTCCTTGAGATCTTTGCAATCTCAAGAGGTATACGGTACCCAGGATACCGACAGAGGGGAATGAAGAGAGAGAGTAAGATGTAGATGGAGATAGAGAGAGGGAAAGATAGAGGGAGAGAGATGTAGATGGAGATAGAGGGAGGAAGATAGAGGGAAAATGATAGCAATAGAGAGATAGAGTGAGAGAGAAAGATAGAGTGAGAGACAAAGAGAGAAATGAAAAGAGAGAGGAAGAGAGGGGGATCTAGATAAAGATAGAGGGAGAGGAAGGGAGGGAGAGAGATGTTGATGCATTTATATTCTAACTCTAAGTTTCATTAATTACAGGGATCTGCGACGGCTGCACAAACGCCGTCGCCGTCGCTAGTGCCGCCTGGAATGAGGCACGACGACGACTTCGACTTCGGAGGTGGCTCCGGAGGTGGCTACGGAGGTTAGATGGGCGAGTGAGCCCTTTTGTTTGCTTTGTTGATGACGATGTGAGATGTATCGGAACTTATTAGTTTGTGATTGTGATGATGTTTGTGTGTTATATAGTGTGTGTATTGTATCTGTTCTGTGATTCTGGCCATCGAGCCGGGTAGTATTTTCTGTTTTTTTTTAAATAAAAAACCTTCTTTGCGACGGCTTTTTATACAGTACCGTCGCAAATAAGTTTCCAGGCAGTCGTAAATAAATATTAATTGCGACAGCCCGGCCGTCGCAAATAGCGGCGTGGGTCCCGGAGGAGGACACGTGGGCCCTGTCCACTGAACTTATTTGCGACAGCCTGGCCGTCACAAATAACTTTTAATTGCGACGGCCTGGCCGTTGCAAATTCTGTGGCGGGGCCCACAGGCCCGCGGCATTAACTTGCGACGGCTGCTGCTAGCCGTCGCAATTAAGCTTATTTGCGACGGTGGCCGTAGCAAATAAGCTTAATTGTGACGACTTATTTGCGACGGCAAAAAACCGTTGCAAATAAGCAAAGCCGTCGCAAATAGCTTATTTGCGACGACATTTGGCTTATTTGCGACGGCCCTGGCTGTCGCAAATCGTCGGGTTTCCTGTAGTGCATTTCTATAAGTTGTATAACCCGATTTGACGCACGCAAATATTCTATTTTCTTTCCCATGATCAAATGTTCCAGCCTTGTTATTTTTCAGATTACCTTGATCTTGCTTAACTTGTGGCTTCTCATTCTTGCTCAAACTATAAAAGTGGACCACACAAGACATGCAAATCCTTGTTGCATGTACCTCATGGCAATAATGGCATTGCAGTAACATCTTGCGGAGCATTACAATATGCATCAAGAATTGCATCATGTATCAAAAGCATCATAATGCACATCAAGCAATGCATAACATATCATGAGATTTCTCGCATGATGCACCATGATCATTTGCACAACATTCATCGACATGTGCACATCAGAACATAAACATGTGCACCATTGTGCACCACATAATCATTCATGTGCGCCATCGTGCATCATACATATGCACCATTGTGCACCATCCATATGCATCCTTGCGCACCATATATGTGCACCATAATACATCATCTCATATGCATCACGGAAACATTGCAATCCATCCTTGCACTGGAAGGGAAAGCCCATATGCATTGCACCATAGCGTTATGTGAAGCATCATATGTCTCATTATCATAAAATGCATAGAAACATGATGCACATAAAGTAAAGAAAACCTTGAGCAAAGATGTGTTGCTTGTCCAAATCCTTGAGGCTATGCACCATAACCTCGAGTCTTCTAAAAACTCTTGTGCTACGCAATGCTTCAATTGCCTCCTTGTGCATAATATAAGGGAAACCCTGTTTTGACCGTGCAATAGCTTGAGATCAAAACCTTGAATGGTTAAAAAACAACTAATCCTTTGTGATAGTTGTATCCACACTATTTACCCTTATGGGTGTGTTGATTAATTGATTAATCTCATGAGGCCTTCTTATCTCTTCCTTGAGGAAATTGCCACCCAAGCTCGTCTTTATGTGTACAAGGACGGAGAGTAAATACTCGTATCCCCAAGCCATTTTTTTACAGTGTTCAACTTAGAGCGCACTATCAGTTTACTGGTCACGACAGCCTAAAGATGTCCGCTGAGCTGCTGTACTTATTCACCCCTGCTGAACTAAACCATTCCCCACTGTCCAAACAGAAAACTACAGGGAGAGAAAGGATGAATCTAATTAGTGGTCGAAAGAATGAACTTTGAGACTGTCCCCAGCCCGCTGCCTACAATCATAGCGAAAACACCTACGTTAAGACTCTACGATTATAACATACCTAATATACTGTTCCTAAATTACTGAATTAATAAGGTCAAGAATTCCAGACCATCCAATTCAGGAGCCATTCAAATCTGTGTTATCCAAGGTGATGCAATACCTCAATGCGAAGCTTACGAGTGACATGACTTTTGTTGTGTGGACCATGGAATTATATGTTGCGCCTGGAAATTATTCTGAACAGAGGTTCATTTCACTTTACACAGGACCCACACTATAATCATCTGCTTCACTTCATTCTCTGCTCCCTGGTATCCGGGCTTGGCTACCATGATCATTTCCCCGGCTGCCTCGCTGCCCAGATTTTAAGTCTGGCTGTGTTGTGCACATGAATATCACCTCAGTCATACGCCACTAACCCACTGAATTCTGCTAAATTAGTTACAACAAGTACTTTTGTTTATTAAATTTTAGACAACAGAAGTCTCTGTCCTAGGAACCAACTACAAAACATCACTGGTTGCCCAAGAAGCGGTTGACCAGACAGACTCGATGAACCTGACATTTTAGATATATCTGAGCACATTTTTTTGAAATACATATCTGAGCACATTAATCAAAACACACACACACACAAAAGAGAACAAATAAATGGACCTACATATATCAGGATATTTCAAGCATTAAGGGGGGTAAAGGATCTGCTTTTGACTGGGTGAATGTAGCCCAGAGGAGGGTGAATAGGCATTTTCAATATTTGTCGGAACATGCAACACTTAACAACCAAATCAAAACTCGAGATATCGGACTAGTCCGGTAAAGTGCGGACTAGTCCGGTGTGTACCGACTAGGTTAATCAAGTTTGATCGATTAATTTGATTCTAGGATGTATGCAGCAGAAATATACTTGTAATTGAGGTGTTACAATATTATGAGCTAGAGTATACCACAAGTCAATCTTATATTTGATGTTTCAACGTAAAGTGAGTAAGATTGATTGAAACCCTAAATTGATATGATGAATAAGAACGATGAACACAAAGCAAGAACACAAACAATTTATCTCGTGGTTCGGCTCCCACAAAGGCAACCTACATCCACGTTGAGGAGTCTACAAAAGGACCGGGTCTTCTCCAACCCTATCCTCATCGGATCGTCACGAAGGTTAATCCGCTTCTTTTATCACAAAGGGTAAATAACCAAATTCAAGGGGCCTTCTCACACGTTGAGGGCTCCCCTAGATTACAATGAAAACTCCACCAAGAACACACTCAAAAGATTATAATGAAAATCACAGGAGTGTGTTAGGGAATCAAACCAAGAGCTCAAGAGTGATGAATCGTATCTCTCCAATGTTCCAAAGTATATCCTCAAGGGATTGATCTTTTTGGCTTTCGATTTCATGAAGAGATGTGTTTTTGAGGCTCTTGGGAGGTGTGACGGTGCAGGGAGTCGAGAGAGATTAAAGTTGAGCCGTGCACCTCTATTTATATGGGGTTTCTAAAAGTGGTTGTTAGGGTTTAGAAAGATCGGACTAGTCCGTGGTAGAAACCAGACTAGTCTGGTGTGCTGTGTGTAGCAAATCCTAAGTGTCTCGAAATATCGTACTAGTTCGGCTAGGAGCGGACTTGTCCGATTTCGCTTCCAGAAATCTTCGGACTAGTTCGATAGTCATCGGACTTGTACGAATTAGTGAAACCCTATGTGAATTGGATGACAAGCCCGCACTTGGAGGACTTGTTCGATTTAGGTCAGAGGGTTTTCGGACTAGTCTATGCCAATATCGGACTTGTCCTAGGAACCAACTACAAAACATCACTGGTTGCCCAAGAAGCGGTTGGCCAGACAGACTCGATGAACCTGACATTTTAGATATATCTGAGCACATTTTTTTTGAAATACATATCTGAGCACATTAATCAAAACACACACACACACAAAAGAGAACAAATAAATGGACCTACATATATCAGGATATTTCAAGCATTAAGGGGGGTAAAGGATCTGCTCTTGACTGGGTTTACTACTGTATGTGCTGTTAGGGATGAAAATGGTATGGTAAAAATTCCCGGATCATCGATGCCATTTTCGACAATTTTCGAAATTTTCGATCCGATTACCGCTTTTATTGGATATTGAAATTTAGTAAACATAAGGGAAACGATTTGGACTGATTTCCGACTGAGAATATCGTATTTTAATGGTAAATTTCCGAACAGTAACTGAATAATTTTCGAATATTGAATTGGGTCTAATGGGCTGACATGTAATGAGCTCAATTCTTTAAATTTTTTATACACCACAGTTTGGATAAGGAGTTAACTTTGATTATATACAAATATTTATTTACTTTAAAATGTGTTTCTAAAGTGATTTCGTTTTATATTGAATTTTTTTATAAAATGAAACTAAAAGTTGTTGTCTCATATTTTATACTTAAGTTGTTGATGTTACAGATGAATAATATTTTAGTGCGTTATTTCCGAATAAAATTTAGAACTGTTCCGATGTCGACATACTTTCGATCCGATATACCTGTTTCCGATATTTCCGATACTGTAACAGTTTCCGATTCCGTTTCTGAAAATTTTATTTGAAAATGAAACGATTTCACTCTTTTTCCGTTCGTTTCCGACCGCTTTCATCCCTATGTGCTGTGCACATTGAGTTGGCAGGCCAAGGTTAGCTGTACTTGTGTGCTGTAGGTACCAGAGATTTGGAACCAGATCATCATTTTTATGAAGCCCAATAGAGTGATCCAAGATTACACTCGGAGTGGAATGATTATGTGCATCCTCGTCACTCATACTCATTGACCTCATAGTGAATCACTAATCATCTTCTCTCCCTTTTCTGAGAAACACTCATTTGTCCAAAATCTCGGGACGAGATTTCTTTAAGGAGAGGGCTGTAAGACTCCGAGTTTTCAATTATACATGCATACAACTCTTGAAGCACATTTCCATAGAAACTCAAAGTAAAAAAATGAAACATAACTCCATTCGACCAGGATGAGCACAAGTTCCAATTCTAGCCCAAGGAAAATTGGAAATAAACTTTATCTTAATGCATAATGTCTATTAGAAGATCATAAAAGAATAGGATCTGAATAATTACATTGTTCATGTGTTTGTTTGATTAAACCAATAGATAAAAGAGAAAAATCATAATTAAATATTATCAAGGCCAATGCAAACCTGACTTCACCAAAATGAAGCTTATACTGGAGATGACCATCATGTAAATTTTCACTATATTTGGAGGTATCTAAGTATTTATTTTCAGATTTACTAAAGCGTGTATTTTTAAAAAGTCTAGAAACAAGAAAAACACTTGGGACCTTATGTCAGCCTCAACGGGGGCCTTATCCAGCAAGCCACCCTCGGCCTCTCTTCTCCAACCACCCACGCAGAGCACAAGCTCCGCCCATGGCTCCCATTACCGATCCTCCTCGCCTAATCCACTCGCCCACCCCTGCGTCAACCTTGATCGCGCTGCCGCGTCGCTCCTCCATCCCAAAGCTGCTCTGCTCGTGGCTTTCCCCGCCGCCTCTCCCAGTTGTGGGATCTTCGATGGCCGTACTAGGGTTGTGGCCAACGACCTCGTGCCGCCGCGGCTGACTGCTGCATGCTTCGCACGTGCGGCAGTTCTCGATCGGCTTCCTACAATCCACGTCGTCGATTCTGCTACCGTCTTCCTCCTCGACGCGAACCACCAGCGCGTTCTCGACCTCGTACCGCCCCTTCCTAAAGATGGGGTTGCTATGTCACCACCCGTGGCCGGCGTGAGAGGCGCAGCACCGTGGCAGCCTGGACACGCGGCGGCAGGGCGACGATGAGACGAGAATATCGTTTCTGGTTTTCTCTTTCTCTTCTTTGTCCCTCAATCTAACACCAAGTTGTTTTACATGGGCCACGCGCGGCTCGCCGACCTCACACGACAGCCACACACTGGCGACACGACACTCCCTTACATATAGGCCTCACACCCGGCCGTATCGACCTTATCCGCCGTTTCGCGTTCTCCCCATCACTCGCCTTCCCTTCACTTGAGTCCTCTAACCTCGTGTGTATTGCCTCCCACCTCCGCCGCCATTTGTGCTCCCCATAGCAACACCATCGTCACACCTTTCCCATAGGTTCAACAACAATCCAGTGTCCAACTTCTGACGACTACTCCTCGATCATCAGTGCCTATCAAAATTAGCTCATACGAAATTAAGAAACCTTCATCAGAAGTGTCAAAGTATTTGAAAATTATGAAGTAAAATATTAGAAAATCGAGTGCATCTCGTTCTTCTCATGAGCCAGTATTAGAAGATATCGAGGAGTGGGAAGAAGACGGTGTCATGTATAACCGGCGGATGACTTTAGTTAAACAAAGAGTTCCAATATACAAGTTTGAGGATGTTTCTCCTAAATTTGAGAATGAGAAGCTGTTCATAACATCCGTACAACTTAGCAAACAACATGTCCCGCTCAAAAAATGCACGAGTGGTACATCCTTGCCAGCACAAAATATGATCTTTCTTGCGTCACATTTCGTATTCCAAAAGATGCATTCTGAAGCACTGGAGCAGATAAACGAGTTATTTCATTTGAAGAGCTGCATACCCTTTTTTATCGGAACATGCTCAAAATCAACCTGCTACTCCTCTGGTGCTTGTAAGTGTCTCTAATATTTTGTATTTGCTTTACTTACTACACGCATACATATTTTATGAAATTATAACAATTTTATAGTTCTTTAGTATGATGCAATATATAGATAATGAAAATATGAAATGCAAGACAGGTATCCTTGACCCTACACGGATTGCAAAGACGCTATTCGACGTCAAGGCGGATCAAGACTCAGCACAATTCAAGCACATGATTTTTTTTTGAAAAATCAATCGCAAAACTTCAGAAGGATAGAAGGACAGAAGTTGCAGCTTACATAGGACATGCAATGTTTAACTTTCTCAGAGACAGCAAAGACCTCGTAAAGGCTCCGTACCACTTCGAGTAAATTTGACACATGACATTGAAATATAATTTATTGCTAATTGTTAACACGTGTGTTTGTATTTTTGCAGTAATCACTACATAATGATCTTTATCAAGCCGACGCAGGGTTTGACAATAGTCTTGGACTCAGCCGATTAACCACCAGATCGTTACAAATATTTTCTTTCCATTTCGAAACTGTACGTTTATTCAATAATTTTAATTTACACACATTTAGAATGTATTGACAAGTTTTATATGACATTTCTTGTATTACAGCGCTTGACGGTTTTAGACAGAACAACTTGGCGGTAAGAGACCTCCTAATACGAATGCATTGGACATTAAAACGTATTATGCTTGTCTGAAGCAGTCTGCTGGGAGTGTCTTATGCGGGTATTATGTATGCGAGCATCTTCGGACCGCCAGTGAATATAGAGTGAATCGTGAGGATGTAAGTTATCTTTGATGTCGATATCTTATTTTCTTACTTTTGAGTTTCATTTTCATTGTAACTAGCATAGTTTAATACTTATATTCTCTGCTGTTCAATATTACCAGAAACATTATTTTCATATTTTGATTCCAACTTCAAAATTCAATTGCTCATAGTACAACTGCTCCAAAAATACCAAATAAATTCATATATACTCTCACTTTGTTCTATACTTTGAGATTGTTCAAACCAACACATTCTAAACCTTGTTATGTGCTTCATTGCACACACGAAGAATGTGAATGAAGAATGACTGATTTGTAGAAGTATTCCTGGTGGAGGAGCTGACAAGATTGCTGCTGAACTGTGTCAATTTGTGCGTCGCGAAATTTTGCACAAAAGATGGGAGTTCTTTGATGAGAATAGTGCAATAGCTGATGTGCCAGAACTGTACGACTATGCCAATAGAAACAGTTTTTAGCGAAAACTTATAAACTATGAGATTAATTGTATGTGTAACTTGTACATATGTATATTATTTCAGTGAAATTGACTTCTGTGAGATGACTTCTGTGATGATATTGTTGGCTTCTGTGATGATATTGTTGACTTCTGTGATTATATTGAATTGACCAGAAAATTAGAAATAACAGCAACTAGTACTGCATAGGTTATACCTTATCACAGACGGTTATTTACCAACGACTATACCTACTTGTGAAAAACAATTATCACAGGAGGCTAGATATAGGTAAAGAACCATCTGTGATAACCTAATTATCACAAGCGATTACTGTTACGGTACAAACCAGCTGCGATAAACTGTCTTCACAAGCGACTTGGCGTAGGTCAAGATCCGCCTATGATAACATAATTATCACAGACGGTTATATATGCTACACGACCCGCCTGTGATAATATGTCTTCACAGGCGGCTAGCCTAAGTAAAGAACTGTCTGTGATAATGTGTTTTCATAGATGGTTTCACTTCTCCATCTGTGAAATTGCGGATTATCACAGACTCTTCGTTTCTGGCGGTTTTAGAAACCGCGTGTGATAATAGGTTTAGAGCCGCCTGTGATGAGGCTTATTGTAGCAGTGATGAATTGAGTCACATAGAATATATCATCTAGCTCTGGATTATGCATCGCAGTCGCATACCTGCTATCATCGAAGGAGGCAATATACTCTTCAAGACTTCCAGTCTGTCTAAGGTTTAGCAAATCATGCCTCGCCTGGGGGTACTCATAAGTGCCAAATTTCATCTTCACTGGCTCAACAAAGCACTGCCAAGTTGTTAATCCTTCTGTTATCTTGAACACTTGCAACCACTTCGAGGCTTGCCTTCCATATGTAGGGATGCTGCTCGAACCTAAAAGTGCTCTGCCACTTTGTAGATCTGAAAGTAATCTTCGCATTTATTAATCCATATCGTGGGATTCTCCCCTGAGAACTTTGGAAATGACAGTTTCATCAGGTTCTTCTCTCCTGCTTGCGCTTCCCTTCTATCCTGCTGCATCTCCTCATGATCCCGCCTAGTTCCTCTTCTCCCAGTCTCCATCAACCTCTCACCGCTGCCTCTCCTGGGAATCTCGAAGGTGCCACTCCTCTGTTGTTCTCTACCACGATGCCTATCATCATCTACTGCTTGTTTGCCTCGCACTCTGCTAAGCAATTCTTCACTCTCACCTGATGTGTCCTCCGATCTTCCAGCAGACCAGCGATCCATCTCTTCCGCCCTCCTCTCCAACATGAGATCGGCGACTCTCCGCCCCATCTCTGCTGTCTGCTTGATCAAAATGTCACGCTCCTTCGCCGCCTGCTCCGCCACCGACAACGCTAAGGCCTGCTGCCCCAACATGTCGCGCTAAACACGATCTACCTGATCCAATCGCTTCGTGACCGAATCCAATGCTTGGAGCACCCTCTCCCACCTTTCTCCTTCAGCTCGTGCACTCTCCGCCATGGCGTCCAGCATGAATCGTGTCTAGACAGACGGCTTCAGAGTAGGCGTCATCGTGGAAGCCGCTCACGATCGCCATCCAGAAAACCCTGCCACATACGGGTTGCCCAGGAAGACGAGAACCCCCTCCGCCCCAACATTTAAGGATCAGGGAAGAGAGCGGCTCTGATACCAGCTGTCACCACCCGTAGCCGTCGGCTCGTCGACACCAACGGCGTGGGAGGCGCAACACCGTCGCGGCGTGGACACGCGACGGCAGGGCGACGATGAGACGAGAATACCGTTTCTGATTTTCTCTTTTTTCTTTCTTGTCCCTCAATCCAACATCGAGTGGCTTTACATCGGCCACACGCGGCTCACCGGCCCCACACGACAGCCACACAATGCCACACACTGGCGACACGACACCCCTTACATGTAGGCCCCACACCCGGCCGTGTCGACCTTTTCCGCCGCTTCGCGTTCTCCCCACCACTCGCCTTCACTTCACTTGACTCCTCTAGCCTCGTGTTCATCACCTCCCACCTCCTCCGACGCCGTCTGTGCTCCCCGTGGCGATGCCGTTGTCACATGCTAGTGCTAGTTGGAGGCGATGTCGCACGGCCTGATCCGCGGCCATCCCGTCTACACAGCCACTAAGGCGTTCATTGCCATGCTGCTCCAGGACTACCATTCAGGAGTCGCACCCACTAGGTGTTCGACAGATTGCCACTCCTCCAATGGTCAAGGCAACACCCTCCGCACCACCACCTCCACCCATACCCCTGCACTGCCCTACCATTGCACAGAGCACCTGCTCCCCGTGAACACTCAACGCTACGCACCACTGCTACAAGATGCACTCGTTTATGGCTCAGTTTACCTGCAGCTCTTCTCCTCCCTCGAAATGCTAGCTCAGCCCGACAGTTGTATAATGGTAAATTGTGAAGTATCTTGTCACCTTGCACACCCCCGCCAATGTTCCTTACGGCTTCCTCTGTTCTGTCCAGAGTAACAGCAATCCCGAGCACTTCACTGGTGCCCTGACCTGCTGCAGAGGACCACCGTCCATCTGATTCGTAGGTTATGCCGCTCCTCACAGCCGGCTGGTTCAGGTGAGCCTCAGCCCTTCTAACTGCCCCAATGGATTTCCATAGCCATGCTTGTGCTGCTAGTGCCGTCGTGGCCAGTTCTGCGACAGAATAGTATTTTTCTTCCTGCTGTGACAAAAATAATATTTCTCTTCCTCTTACAAAATAAAGCCTGAAAGCATGCAACATCTTGTGAAATATGTACCAAATTGTAGAAACATCAGGAATATATGAAATCAACTTTGTGTACTCCAAGTACCCAGTTCTGTCTAATGAACAAAAAATTCTTTGTATAAAATTGTACTTTAACTTGTTGTCAGAATATTTTACTAAGTAGAATTGTTGAGAGCTAAATTAGACAATATCTAGACCTTACAAAATCCAGTATTTTGCAGAATGCTTCTCTATGTGGGTAGTAACCAGCAGAATGAGTTCTATCTTATTTTTACCAAGGAATTGTGCTCTCTAATGTCTTGCTACCATTTCATTTTTTTTTAAATATATGTTAGAGGAATTCCCAGACTTGGTTACAAATTTTCTTAACCTATTCCCTCTCATGATATACTCACCATTGCCTCCTCCTCCTCCATAGTCCCATTCATGCACATATACAAACGTATGTTTATATGTAGTTTAAAACAAAATAAAGTCATGAAACCAGTATGCCGATTAACGTTCATAGCTTGTAAGAAGACTTCAAAAATTGTTCATCCATGTTAATTATACCCTTTAATGACCATAGTGCCACAAATACCTTAATTTGCCTCCCATTTACCCCATACCCCTATATGTCTTATTTATACACACATACATGGTTATATTGATACTTCCTCATTTTGCATACTCATGACATGATAAATAGGACCGTGTGATTATGGAGACGACGCACCAGGAGGAGGAACAACAACAAGATATCCTAACATTGTCACTAACTTTGAAGCAAAGCAAGCCCCGTTTGATCATAAGCCATTTTAAAATTCTTTATACACAATTAGTGTATGTTTATTGTTTTATGTGCATTAGGTCTAGGATTTGGTTTGAAACTCCACTTGCATAGCCAAAGGTACCTTTTGAGCATGGGAAAGAGTTATCACCTACGTTGTTAGATGCTATAGGTGATCAGTAGAAGTCGACATGTTGGAATCCGCTCGCGAGATTGCATGTTGTTGGGAAAATTTGGGAGGTAAGTTGAGAACATGGATCACCTTGATTAAATTGAGACCGGACAAGTAGTAGGGCAGCAGGACATCAGTTTCGTGTGCATATGCTTGCTTGTGTCGATTAAGGACTGCGTCGTAGTCGGCCCCTTAGGCAAGTATTGAACAGTACCATGTGCATGCTAGTTTATGGGACCTAGTAAACTGATGTACCATAACACTTAAGTTGAACGTCTTTGCTGCAGTCCCCGTTGGCGCTGAGGAGGACAGTTTGGATGTAAGTCCTCTAGTGAGTAACGTACCTCTCACGTAGAGGACCTACTGTTCGGGACGGTAGCTGTTCTTTTGGTTTGGGTGGCTTGGGAAAGGTTGCCGTGTACGACGTGGAGTGAAGTGTTTCGTACGCCACTTCCGAACGGGCGTACTTGTCGTGCACTCGGGTTTCTCCCCACAGAGTTAAAAATCTGTTCAAATCGACATTCACCCGCGGTAAAAATGAGTCCTCTTGTTCACTGAGTCGGCACGTAGTAAGAACTTGTCATATTATGAAATGTGATCAGCTACCGGTATTTTAAATTATTGTTTTGCAACCTTGTATGTTTAGACATAGTGCTAACTAAAGTTTATATTTCGGTGAACCATTAACTTGTTGCTAAAATATAAAATTAAGGACCCACACTTAGTGCTTTTCATGCAAATCAACCTCCTATTATGTAGATGTACGCTTGCATGTTGGATAGGTGTCTAGTGTTTTATTTTGTCAGGTAAGCCTTGCTGAGTCATTAGGACTCAATACTTGTTGATTAACCTTTTTTAGGTGCTAAGAGTAGATCAAACCCTCCTTGCTGCTGCCAACTGTGAGTGTTGCTAGTGTGGTGTGCTTGTGGGCTAAGCACATAACTTTTTCTTATTTGACTATTATGAGAGTTATACTATTGTTATATCACGTATTTCCGCTGCATATGATATATTGTCAAAAGCAAACTTAAATTCAAGATAATGAACTCGTTTATTTATTTTCACTATGTCACTGTAATATGCAATGTGGTGTCGCAGCACGCGACACCGGCCCAAATAATATCCTACGGCATGCACGTGTTGGTCGTTTTCGAGCGGCCGGCCGTCACAACAGAGACCGAGGATCACTCGTGTTGATGACTCGTTAGTAAATGTATAATTCATTTGTTGGAGGGGTAAATTTATAATATGTTAAACTTACTTGCATACAATGGAATGAGTTGGATTTGGATGGTCAACGACACCGTAGACAGCCTAACGCGATTTTGGGTGCCATATGTCATTATATTATCCAAGTCTTGTCACTATAAAAGTGAGGAGAAACATGCAACAAACTTCGAGCACTACAAGATTGCTCTACATCCTATGCATTGGAATGTTGCCAGGAGCTGTCTGGCATAATTTCTTTGTGCGATTTTTCTAGATTGCATCATGTTTATCTTGATAATATTGGTTCTAATAGATGTAATGTTGTTTTTGTATGAACTATATAGCTTGCCTATTGACCATGACGCTGCTCTCGATGCACAAGCACGCAAAGTCTTTCATAAAGCAGTATGCTCCAATCATGTAAGAATCAAACATATCGATAGCTACACCAATTGTTGGGAGCTCTTATATAGTCTGGCATGGTTGAAATGAGCTTCTGCTAGAGTCTTGCTAGTGTAGGCTATTGTTTGATTCCTTTTATTTTGGGTTGGCAAGAGCCTTCTATGTGAAAAAAATGTTAGCATCACACATGATTTTGAATAGCAGCATCCAATAGGGGTATTGAATGATTGGAGTTGTGATGAGTGCCTTTTGATGTCAAAACACTTGTGGCACACATCATCAAAATCTAGTGGGAAGTGGAAATCATTGAATAATCTGAATCTTAGCCTTATCCACCTCCATCTTTGCTCTGGACAAGGTATCCAAAAGTGATGCCTTCACGGACCATAGAATCTACTTTTCCCAATTTAGTATTGGGTCCTTTTTCTGACATCTTTGTAAGATCTTGTCTACATTCTTAAGATAATGATCACAAATTTGTCCGTAGTCGAATAGTTTGTTCAAGAAAACTTTCATATTTCTCTTGATCATGCCCAAGAAGATAGACATCATGCGCCTTTGAAATGATGCGTGTGCATTACACAATCTAGATAGCATTCAACAATGAGCTTGCATTACATAGGGCATATGAAGTTGGTTGTTGACAGTCGCTGAATAACTATCACTTTAGCTCATACACATAAGGGATTAAGTATGTGAGCTAAGTTCCACATGTACTTGGACAAATTGTTCATGTATGTGATTTTATACAGATTTGAGGTGAATGCATCGCCACATGGCAAAGAAACATACTTCTGACCAATCTGACACTGTCACATGGCAATCCATGGACCCAATGGTCCACAAACAGGTGTGTAATGTGCTTTTTCTCCGCCATTCACCCAAAAGGTCGATGAGGGTCCAAAACTTAGTGCCTCGGACCAAGATGGGGCCGAGTGGAGCAGAGACTAGTTTAGCTAACACCCCTAGTCGGCCAAACCAATCTTCTACTTGTTTTTCACGTGCTTCCATGTGGAGGCTTGTGGTGGCTTCCTTGTGACCGGTGTTAGTGAAAGCTCAATATTTTAGCACGGGAACCGACTTAGTGCAGGTGTAAATAGGGAGGTGCTTCACACTCACACACACACACCATTGAGCAACACTCGTGTACGTTCTCTTCAAGGCCATAGTGGAGTTTAGGCTTTGAGAGGAGCTTCTCAAGTTCCCAAGTTAGTTAGGAAACCTTGGTATGCCTCTTGAACTAGTCCTTCTTATGTTGACTCATGCATTCATAATGGAGTTAGTCTTCTCTTATTCATGTGTTTGGATGAAACATTTCTTGTTTGATTATGGATTCCATATATGTGGTAGGACTTGTTGTTCTTACATTAGTATGATAATCCTATTGTTAAGCTGTCATAAACATCATAGATCACAACTATAGTCGAATTGTGTAAGTTATGAATATGTTAGTATGAACCCGTTAGTGTTTAGTTCTGGCATTGGTCCAACGATCATTATGTTAGAAACTGCCTTCAGTGTATACAGAGGATATAGGGTATCCACTTAGTATGCAAACGTGGTGTTTGAATACTCAACTAGCATTGGATGTCTCATAAGCCCACAAATTGAAGAGGTAGACAGTTAGTGATGACAGTACCGTCCATCCTTCGTAGTCCTCCACGTTCGGCTATGCCACAAGCCTTTTAGCGGGAGTCACCTGCGGACTTGGTGTATGACAGTGTTCGATATGTTGGAATACTAAACCCGAGGACTCATCACTAACATGCTTTTTTTTATGTACATTACTAGGTTATGCACATGTATACTAGAGGCACAATAGGAACAACTCCCTCTTTAGTCAAACTCTCACTAGGATTAAGTTATATTCTTAGAGTAGATGCTCGTGTGTGTCAGACTACCCACTCAATTCATTTATCTTCCTTGTCGGATACCTACTAGAGTATTCAATATCTTGATTATAAGAAAAGTTACGTCTTGCTTTATCACCTTTCATTGGGATAAACAAATATGATACCCTGAATACTTCCAGGTGAAATGCTATAACGTTACGCTCCGTACGCTTATGGATTTTACCCTGTATTGACCCTAGGGTACATTAGTAAAGTATTCTGGCTCCATTTTCATGAATATTTTACTAGTGCAGCCTAGCAAGAGTCAATAGTAGTCTTACTTTGAATATCAGGATCGATGGAAATTTTATGGGCAATCGATGGACAACCTCCATCCTGGGATGATTCATCGAGGAATGAGTCCTGGTGTGTGCTCGATTCAGCCACGGCGTCTTCTTCGGGGGTACCAATGCGATTATTCTTTTTGGGATGATTATTATGGACTAACAAAATCAGATGCAGTTAGTATTGATATGACTTCTTTCTGAGAACTTTAGCTCTTATGTTTGTCTGATTCTAATGTTTTATTGTCTTAACAGATTGGGTGTCTAACCTTGTTTTATATTCATGTAGAATGCAAACAAAAATATGTGATGACAATAAGATCAAGAGTATGTCCTACATCAACCCACAGATGGTGGGCACTCAAGCAACCCCAAACTGTAGATAATACATATTTGAATTTTTCTGAATTCCCAAAGTAAGAAATTCATCTTTTTACCTTACTGCTTCAAGGATGTGTTTACCTTTAAGGTTGATTGCTTTACATTTGAGTAACATGTTCTTATAACTTATGAGTAACTGGTTACAATGTAATTTGTGTAAATTTCACTGGATCTTATTTGTCATTGAATTAGAGGCCAGCACCATGTATGTCCTAGACTCCAGAAGAAGAGAAAGGGAAAGAGAGTGCTGGAATAATCTTGAAGTCTGTGCACAAAAGTGAGTAATTGTTATATTATTGCTTTGTAGTGACGCATTAAAATGATTGAGCCCAATTCAACTTATAATTTATAACTATACATGTGAAGAGCGTATGTGCGCTAGAGAAAGAAGAGTGTGCATTGTCGACCATTCATAAAACAATCATCAGAACCGCGGACTTACGACATCATTTATCATATCTAACTGGCTGGACATAACACCTGTGCATTATATATGTTTGATTACATGCTTAAATTCACTAACATGTGGGCTCGAGGTATAGCAGATCTCAACGTTGAGGTAAGACACTAATTGCTTCGTTTGTGTATCTTGCATTTCACTTCCTACATGGGTTTAAATGATTTGACATGTTTGATTGTTAAAATTGCAAAATTATGGTCCCATCAGTGATCCTCTCGTAGATGTTGAGATCGTCAGAATTCAACAAACTATTATAGATTTTATCTGTAAGCAAGTTATTTTTAATTTAGGTAAGTATCATGTTCCAGATTTTCCAGATGTTCCAGGTGATGAAGCTCCTTCACATAGACCTTGGCCTGAACTTTCACATCGGCGTAGGGCTGAACCCTCTATAAGACAAAAAAGATCATCAGTAAAGCGAACATAATTTATTTCTGTCATGAGAGTAGTGTTCTGGTGTTTGTGACTCTTTGAGTCATTGCTTGGTTCTGTATATAAACATTAGAAGTTTATATGACGGTTGTTTATAAGTTTTAAGTTCTGTGTGATGTTTATATTAAATTGAATTTACTAATTTACATTTATTTTTTTAAATTGAATTTACTAAATTATATTTATATTTGAATTTTTTGTTGTTGCTACCAACAACTATCAGTACCGATTCATAAAAGGAAACACTTCTAAAAATTGCAAAATCGGCATCGGTTGGTTACAAGAACCACTTTGACGTACCAGAGTCGATTCGTCTAAAGAAACATTAACATATAAAAATGGTTCTTAATGTTAACTAGTTCTGATAATTGTCCTATCAGTATCGGTTCTTGAAACAAAATAGTTCTTACTGTTCCATTTTCCGCATCGGTTCATAAAATGAAATGGTTCTGATAATCGCAATATCTGTATCGATTCGTTAGACAAACTGATTCTTATAATTCCATTATGAGTATCGGTTCTTTAAAAGAACTGCTTCTGATGATCCACTTATCAGCATCGATTCTTTACATGAACCGATTCTGAAAGAAGTTACCGTACTGGTTATAAAACCGATATTGATAAACCTAACTATCTGCTTCTACTATTCAGCATCGGTTGAAGAACCAGAGCAGATAGGTAGTTAGTAGTTATGACCCGACACAAATGAAGTCTTTTGCATGAGTGAAGTGAGAAGGATAAAAATAGTATGGTGTACATTTTATGTCTCCCTACAGACCAAGGTGGTGTTGGAATCCAAGGCTTTCAGTACTAGCATAAATATTTGTTATGCAAATAGATTAAAAGTTTTACTCAATACTACAGAAAACAGAGCAACTAATGACAGCCAGAAGCTGTCATTAATAGGCCTATTACCATCACAAATAAGTTATTTATGACGGTATAGGTTTATTTACGATTGTTTTTGGCCGTTACAAGTTATTGGTCATAAATAAGCTTATTTATGATGGTCCCTGTCGTAAATAAGCTAATTTACGATGGCGGGAACTAGCCATCGCAAACAAGGAGCCCCTGCCACATGGCATCTTGGGAGCCTTGTTTATGATGGACAGACTGGACCGACATAAATAACAATGGCTTACTTACGAAGGCGCACGCTGGTCGTCGTAAAATACAATGGTCTATTTATGACGGCAAGGACCTATGCCAGTGTAAATAACAATGGCTTATTTACGACGGCCAGAACCTGGGGCATCATAAATTAGTGTTTTGAGTTTTATAAAGAAAAACTAAAAATTGCTAACCGGGCTTTGAGGCCAGCCCTGGTTCAATGACCAGCTCACACAGGCAGTCATAATAATACAACATCACAATAATATCAACATTATCATGAGAACATGCAAAAGACACTATCACATCACACTAATGACTACACACTGCCATGTCCGCTACTTCCGGAGCCCGTGACACCGTCCTCATGCTCTAATCGAGGTGCCTCTAGCTGCGGCAGCGGAGTCCGAACCTCCATCGCCGATCCCTGTGATGTACATATGTAGTTAGACAAGTTATAGCTTTAAAAGTGTATGTTTGACTAAATTTGCTTATAACGAGCGGTAATTGAGCAAGTTTAGCTAGTTTTGACTAGTTTTGAGTAAATTTGTCTCAGTTTGAGTAACTTTGATAAAAGTTTACTAAGTTTGGGTTAAATTTAATCAAGTCTGGCCAAGTTTGTCTATGTTGGAGTTTGTTTTTATCAGTTTTACTAAGTTTGATCAAATTGGATAAAATTTGATGAAATGTATTGAATGTGGCCTAGAGGGTGGGTGAATAGGCATTTGAATCTTTTTCCATTAACACTTAACAGAATTGTCAAATACAGGAAAGCCAGACTAGTCCAGTGTAGGTGCAGACTAGTCCGATGTGCTTGTTACACCTACGAAAAGATTAACTGATTTTGTGTTTTCCTTCAAACATTATAGCAGTGTGATAGTAAATCAAATATAGAGTGATTAACTGGTGAATATAACAATTAGGTTCTTCGAGAAACACAAAGTTAAAGACAATCATGAGTATGATCAAGTTTAACCTTAGATAGTGATAAATTCAAAAAGTAAAGATAAAAAACACGTGAGACAAAGGATTTTTACCGAGTTATGATCCAAAGAAAGAGATCTACATCCTCGTTGAGGAGCTCACGCAGAGCCGGGTCTCAACCAACCCTTTACCTCGTCAAGTCACCACGAAGGCCGACTTGAGTTCCACTATCACAGGGTAATCACCGAGTTGATGGGGCAACCTCACAAGCTGAGGGCTCCCACAAGATTACAGCAAGAAAATAGATTGAATAGACTCAAAAGATTTATAGTAATTGCGAGAGTGTATGATAGATCAAACCCCAGGAGCTCAACGATATGTAGACATCGCTCTCCCTTTCTTAAATCTTGATTCCCAAAAGGTTTAACCTTTCTGCGCTTTAGATGTGTGGAGAGCAGTGTTTTTGTGCTCTTGGGACGTGTGATGGTGCTAGGGTTCTTTTTTGGATATGGGGTCGTGGATCACCTATTTATAGATATTTAGAAAAGTTACAATTAGGGATCCCGACACCCGGACTAGTCTGCTTTTGGGACCGTACTAGTCCGGTGTGCTATGTGATATGTGCGTGAAACGTGCAACACCTGAAACCCTAATTACTATGAGTGAACCAGACTAGTCCGTATAGGACCGGTCTAGTCCGTTGTAATTCCAATAACCAAATCTGACTAGTCCGTATGAAACGGACTTACTCGGTGCAAGGTGTGGTTTGTATTATGTTGACGTACTAGTGCGCGTTTTGGGAGTTGTTTGTGCGAACAACAGAGAGTTAATTTGACTAATCCGGCTCTCGTCCGGACTGGTCCGTATGAGAACAGAAAGGAAATCGGACTAGTCTGCTGGTGTACGGACTTGTCGGGTGCTTCACTGAATTTCCCAACTTGTTGATTTTAGCACTCACTCTCTATGCAAAATCATGAGCTCTTAGGATGTGTCTTCACACACATGCTATACATTAACAACTACTTTGTGCTTCAGGTATTCACTTCGGCTCTTCCCTTCTCATTCCTCATTTTTCACCTTTTTGTGCACTTATTATTTTTATTCTCTGTGAACCTGCTTTCAGCTCAACAAATATCATTAGGATCTCATCTTTTTGTCATCAATCATCCAAAACCCAGAATGGTATGCCTAGATGCACTTTCAATCTCCCCCTTAGTGATTGATGACAACAATTTGAGATTTTGCAATTAAGAGTAAAAATTTGATTTTTATAAAGTGTGCATATATGAGAATGACAAATGTGGACAAGAGATACTTCTCACATATATGCACTCTTTATGGTGGGGTGGCTATAGAGTGTGTGTGAGCAAATATTGTGATGAGCATAATTGAAAATACAATAGTCATAATGAACAAACAACACAAGAATATCATAATGAGCACCAGACATCAATATTAAACAAAATAGGCATCATTCAAAAAGAAATTACAATAGTTTAAAACTCGAAGCATAAAAAGATACAAGTCTATGACCAATAGTCCTTAAGGCTCAAAATATACTACTAATCTCAATCTCCACCCTTGGCAGGGAGGCGGGTCCGGAGTTGCTGGACGTGTGACAGCACCAGAGCCACCTTTGGCAGGGAGGCGCGTCCGGAGCTGCTGGACGTGTGACAACACCGGAGCCACCTTTGGCAGGGAGGCGGGTCCAGAATTGCAGTCTTGTTGCAGCACCGGAGCCACCCTTGGTAGGGAGGCATGTCCAGAGTTGCAGGACGCGTGGCAGTCAGATGTCTCCTCTCTTGGAAGGTGGGACTCAACACTTCTTTTCTTGGTATGCGAGGGTACCAGGTCCGCATGGTACTAACAGTATGCCTAGATGCACTTTCACGTACATGTGCTCCTTCACTCGAGTGTGTGGCTCCAATTGAAATGGCCATTGTGTTGCACTTTCAAGTACAGGCTGTTGTTTGGCGGCTAAGGCATGTGATTGCGAAGTATCAGCACGTTTATGTCATTAAAATGTTCCAAATGTTAAGTATGGTAAAATACATACTTGCATAGCTTGTTGCATCTGTAACATAAGGAGGTTTAATATTCCTGTGTCACCTTGGTATTGGCTTCCGTCCTATGGAGCCCCTCTCGTGTCCTTAGGAGCTCCTCCTGGACATTCCGGAGCTCCAGGTCCCTCTCCGACAGAGGACGGCTTGGTCCTTCTGACAGTGTTGAAGAGGCTCTCGAGGAAGGACTTGCCTCCCTCGAGTCTACCGCTCAATCGAAAACAGCAAACCTACAAGAAGAACAAAGAATAATAAAATTTTGTATACTAATTGACAACAAAAACACAAGTGAATTCACCATCCACGGGCTTTACCACCTCCGCTCGCATACACGGCTTGGGGGTCGATTGGTGCATTTTTCCAATCGCACCTCTTGCCGTGAATCCTCATCGCCTCCTGCCCATACTTTGCCTACAAATAAAAGAAAATCATGTTATCAAAGTTATTAGTTACAATTCAATACAAGTAGGTTGAGAACTTACCACCCGATCTGTCGCAACCTAAGAGCACAACTAGTCAGGCTGTGAAGGATCACTTCTTCTGTGACCCCTCTTCCACAGCTACATAGCGGTCGGCTTCTGACCGCTCTCGCGCTCCTATGGATATGTGGTAGTATGATAAATATATTATAAATACTTAAAAAGAAACGGAGTCACTCTTATCATGCGTTTGGCGAGACGCACGTAGCCATCTGCACCAAACTTGTGGACCCCAAACGTCCCCCTACCCTCTCGACCCCTCCTAGATGTGGTGACGAACGCATTGCTGGCTCACATCCTATATGGCATCAATATTGTGCATTAGAATTAGTGACCTCACATACGGTAGCTCCAGTTGTCTATATATATGAGTTCAATTATGCTCCTCTCCATAACCTACAAAATAGCTGGGATGACCTTCATCTGGCACCATTTTGTGCAATATATCACCAACTTTTGATCTTCTTAGACGTTTCAATGCGGTCCTTTGGTGATAATGTTGTCCATTTTGAAGGCATTCTTCTGTTGGCTAAACATGTGATTCTGATGCAATCAACGACAGTGGCAATCAAAGTAGCATATCTTGCCACCATGACTAAGCCGAAAACAATTCACGTTTGAAGCACATATTGGACAAGTCAAATGATCATGAGTGCTCTAGCTATAAAACATGTCATATGCTAAGAAATCATAGATCTACCACAAGTATGCAGCTCGAAGGTTAAATTTTTGCTACTTGTAACAATCGTACGCTCCGACTCCTATTCACAATATTTTCAACTCTTCAATCAACAGTTTCAACATCACGTTGAAATGTGGACCACGATGATCCGGTCCAGGTACGATGATGCAAAGGAACATGAAATCATACATCATATGAAGAGAAGGTGGTAGGTTGTAAGAAACAGCAAAGACGGGTCCACAAGAATATAGTGTGGCGTTTGTACTGAATGGTGAGAAGTACTTTGTCGCTAACCTGATACAAATATTTTCACATCACTGGCGTCACTGGTGAAATTAGGATCAAAGCGGTCCAGCACCTTCCATGCCTCACTGTCGGACGGATGCGCCACTAAAAGTGCATCGAGGCATACCCTTGTGCGTTTTGGACGATTGATGACAAACAAACGAGATCCTAATGAGATTAGTTGAGTTGAAAGCAGGTCTATGGAGAATAAAAATAATGGCGCACAAAAAGGTGAAAAAGGAGGAATGAGAAGGGAAGAGCCCAAGTGGAGAATAGAAGCGTAAAGTAGTTGTTAATATATAGGATGTGTGTGAGAGACACATCCCAAGAGCTCATGACTTTGCATAGAGAGTAAGGGCTAAAATCAGCAAGCTAAGCAATTCACTGAAGAAATGGACAAGTCTGTTCAGAAGCGGACTAGTCCGGATTTCCTTTCTATTCCCAAACGGACAAGTCCAAAAATAAGCTGGACTAGTCCGATTAACTTTCTATTTTTTGTAAGGACAAGTCCCAATATGCAGACTGATCCGTCAACATAACACAAACCTCACCATGCACCGGGCAAGTTCGTTTTGATACGGACTAGTCCGATTTAGTTATTGGAATCACAACGGACTAGTCCAATTCGACACAGATTAGTCCGGTTCAGTCACAACAATTAGGGTTTCAGGTGTGCTGCACATTTCATGCACATATCACATAGCACACCGAACTAGTCCGACCCCCTGAGTGGATTAGTCCGACCTTCGGGATCCCTAACGTTAACTTTTTGGAATGTCTATAAATAGGTGATCCACGACCCCATAACCATATAATGAAGAACCCTAGCACCATCATTGCATCCAAGAGCACAAAAACACTCCTCTCCACACATTCTAAGGCCCTAAGAGTCAAACCTTTGGGAGTTGGCACTTGGGAAAGGAAGAGTGACGATCTCATCAACATTGAGGTCTTGGGTTTGATTTCTCACACACTCTTGTTGATTATTGTGTAATTATTCGAGTGTGTTGATCTCTCTTCTCGCTATAATATTGTGGGAGCCCTCAACTTGTGAGGTAGCCCCATTGACTCGGTGATTACCTTGTGATAGTGGAACTCAAGTCGACCTGCATGGTGACTTGAAGAGGTAAAGGGTTGGTTGAGACCTGGCTCTGTGTGAGCTCCTCAACGAATATGTAGATCTCTTTCGTGTGATCGAACTTCAGTTAAAATCCTTTGTCTCATGTGTTCCAGATCTTTATTTTTGCAATCATCACTATCTAGGGCGTAGACTTGATTATATTTGCAAGTTGTATTAATCTTGTATTCCACATGTAAATTACTCATCCTAAACACTTGCTAAAGTTGTTAGGATAGTTTACTACATTCTTCTACTGTAATGTTAGAGAAAAACACAAAAAATAGTTAATCCTTTCGTAGGTGTAACTAGCACACCAGACTAGTCCGCACTCTATACCGGACTAGTCTAACCCTCCTATATTTGACAATTTTGTTAAGTGTTGCAGGAAAAAGTTTCAATGCCTATTCACCCCGTCTAGGCCAAATTCAATTGGTATCAGAGTCAGACTCTCCATTTATGAGACTCACCGCTCGGAGAGAGACATGTCCACTGACAAGACCAACAAGATCCCGAAAATGCTCGTCATCAAAGGAGAACAAGATACCAAAGTGTTCGATGTGCTTAAAGACTATGATGACGATGATGATGAAGTGCGCCAACTGAAGGCACTCCTGAGAAAGAAGCTTTTAAGCCAGAAAGGCAAGAAGGAGGATGAAAAGCCGAAAGGGGGTAGTCATCAAGACTACTCCCGATATCCTTTTAATTATAAGAAGCTCAACAACAACAATCACTATCTCTCAATTCCATTGGGAAAACCTCCCCACTTTGACAGATCAGACTATACCATGTGGAAGTATAACATGAAGATGCATCTTATTTCACTAAACCCAAGTCTTTGGCACATAGTCTGTACACATATAGATATCCCCGACAACGACGAAGAACTCACCTCAGAGCAAGAACAAGCAATTCATTGCAATGCACAAGCTCTTGTGGTGATTACCTCATTTTTGAGCCGAGAAGAGTTCACCAAGGTGGATGCACTCGAAGTTGCCAAAGAC
This sequence comes from Tuctoria greenei, assembly GCA_036927565.1. Lineage (NCBI taxonomy): Eukaryota > Viridiplantae > Streptophyta > Magnoliopsida > Poales > Poaceae > Tuctoria > Tuctoria greenei. Next base: position 190,438,399 of record JAYESD010000003.1, on the reverse strand, counting down.
ATACAGGACACACTCAAAACTCCTCATGAAGGGAACTGCTCCGTCCGCAAAGCAAAAATCAAAGTGCTTGAAGCAGACTTTTGGAGATTTGTGATTAAGGATGGTGAATCCCCTCAAGAAATGTACAACTGAATGAAGGAACTTATCAACAAGATCCGTGCCTATGGAAGCAAGAAGTGGACCGATCATGAGTTTATCAAGAGGTTGATAAGGGCATTCATGTTGTGAGACCTATGTATGCTGAATACATTGGCTATATCGATAAAAGTTTTGAATATTGTCAAAACACACTTTTCAATAAGGTCCAACTTTAGATCCAAGCTTTGGCAAGGTCCGACATGTTTTGGGTAGCTCCGGCAAGGTCCGATGATAGGTCCAGCATGTTTTGGGTAGCTCCGGCAAGGTCCGACAATAGGTCCGGCATGCTTTGGTTAGCTTTGGCTAGGTCCGGCGCAAGGTGCGGTTAGCTTTGGCTAGGTCCGGAGCAAGGTCTGGTTAGCTTTGGCTACGTCCGGAGCAAGGTCCGGTTAGCTTTGGCAAGGTCCAATGCAAGATCACAGTGGTTCTGATTTTAACTTACAATGTTTCAAACTTGCTTTGCGCTTATGGTAAGGTTTGCTTACTATTCATTTGCTAAGTTTTTGGTTGTTAGAGGCTGGTATTATCTTGCTATGTTTGCAACATGCTTATGTGAGGTGCTCACGTAAGGTGTTGTGGTTTTCGAACTAATGAAAGTAAAGTCGAGGACTTATGCTCGGAAGATTGGTTGTTTGTTCATGTGCAGGTGTTGCTTAAGGTCAAGACATGGCTAGTGACGAGATTCATTGAACTAGTCTTAGGGAGAAGATAAGGTTCAACAACTATGTTCGGGGGGAATTGTGGTTTAGTTGATCCAGAGGTCATGCATCATGTTGGGTCAAGAACAATGCATATGAAGGTATCGTGGACATTGTTGGAAGGTGTTTGAACGTGTGCAAGGAGTGCATGAACATTCAAACATGGTTCCAAGGCGCGATGAAGAGAAGTGGACGTAAAGAATTGGTCAGAAAGGTCCAACCGGCTGGATTATGCCTCAGGAATGTGGGATACGTTTCTAAGGTGTTTGTAAGTCTTAATATTGCTTCTATCTGCATATGGAAGAATCTTGAATAGTCATAGAAAGTTCCGGTTGAAACTGAGTAGGATTAAAGTCCTAGTTAGGATTGGGTTGGCCTTAAGGCTAGTTATATAAGCAAGGGAGGCCAGAGCTTGTGGTAAGATGACTTTGGGCTGTTCCTCTTGTGATCTATTGAATAAAAATCGTATTTTAGAGGAGTTTTGTGCCTTGTTCGTCTGATTTGTTTCTTACAAGTTTTTCTCGTCGAGTTTCCGCACAACACTACATGTTGCATCAGTGTTTTTTTCATAACTCGAGTTTTACAGATCCAATTGACGTGATTCTTTTTGGGTTGTTTTCAAAATTTTATTATTTATCATCTATGAAAATTTCATGGTCACTGGATTTTTTGTTTCTGATCTACATGAGTTTCTTTGGAGTGTTGCAGATCTGTTTTTACTCGGGTAGAACAGATTGACCTTTGTTTGATCCTTCGATCATAACTTGAGTTTTTCTCGATGGTTTTCCGTGATTCTTGTTGTTCTGTCTCTGTGACTTAATGATATATAATATATGCTACTTTTGTCATGGTTTAACACGTTTAGACTAGTTGCACAAATGGTTTCTTAAACAGATTGATTTTCTAACTAGGAGTTTTTCGTTGCTTCCGCTGGAAAAGTTTTAATGTACCATTCACCCCCTCTGGTAGCTTTTCATGTGCTATTCGATCCTACAATTGGTATCAGAGCCACGATACTCTAATTTTTGTGATTTTCACATGCTTTGACTAATCATCATGGAGAAATACTCCGCAAAACCTTGTGTGTTTAGTGGCATTGATTTTTAGGTTTGGAAGGCATGTATGGATGCTTTCATCCAGGCGCAAGGTTTTGCAATATAGGATATGGTCTACAAGCCTTATGATGTGCCACCAAACGATCAAGTCACAACTACGAACATGAGAGATGTCGACAACGACAACAAGGAGCGGAACTTGATCATACACTACGTAAGAAACACAAAAAGGAGACAAAGATGGGCGATGAGCTAAAAGGAGAAGGTTACTGATAAGCTGAAGCGAGACAAGCCCGCTTCAACGAGGATCTGACATGGCTCAGTTGAACGTACAAGGAGACACGCTACAATACAGCTCGTCTCAGTTAAGTAGATATCCGCGACGTGCCCTCCTCACTGACAAATGGGAGACGTGATTTAACTACGCACGACTCATATATTTTAGGTAATTGAGACGAACTTTGGTTTCAAACTATCTCCTTTCATTGTGGAATAAGGCGCGTCTCCCATAACCACCGGTCTGGCTCGTCTCCTTTAGTTGTGGAAGCGGGCCCGTCTCCCATTCCATCTATAGAGAGACGTGCTTTATATCGGTCTGTCTCGATTTTCTGTTGCCCTTCTACGACCTCCCTGCTGTGGCAGAACAAGTGGCTACCAGATCTTCCCTGTTCTTGCCCTGTTCTTTCTCTCTTTCATTCTAAAAGTCTTGGTGATTACCAGTGGATCTTAAAACAAAAGGGTTAGTCCTCTCCTCCTCTCCTGTTCCTTACTTTTTTTTACTTTAGATCTTCTTTGATTGATGTTGGCTTGCGGTGATTATCAGTGGCTCCGAATTTATTTGATTAGCTCTTCTTTTCTGTACGTAGATGTCATTGGATCGAAGTTGAATGTATGGGGCGTACCTTTGCAATGATTATATCGAAGGGGTAGATGCATTTCTCGCTTTCGCGAAGAAAGACATGTTGGACAACATTAGAGGGAATCTTTGTTGTCCTTGCAAACACTGCAAGAATGAGAAGAGATATCGCACAGATGAAGTGTGTAGGTCACATTTGATTGCGCATGGATTCATGGTGGATTATCGATGTTGGAACAAACATGGGAGGAAGGGCTTAATGAAGCAGAGATGATAGATTCATATCTGGAGAGGGAGGTCCCTACCAGTGTCCAAGAAGATCATGACGAGGATGTGAACGAGCCAGATATATCAGGGTTCACCAATGACATCATTGAGTTTCAAGTGGATAACATAGAGGAGATGGTACGCAATGTTGAGAGACATGGCGACGATGATCGGTACAGTAATGGTGAACTTGCAAATTACAAGAAGATGATCGAAGACTCGAAGAAGCCATTGTATCATGGTTGTGCGGCTAAGTACACCAGACTGTTTGCAATGGTAAAACTTTTCCAGTTGAAGGCGTGCAACGGATGGAGTGATTGTAGTTTTAAGGATTTTTTGACGCTCCTTAAGGACATGTTACCCCAAGGCAACACAATCTCTATGAAAGTTTATGAGGCAAAATAGATAATCTGTCCACTGGGTTTGGAGGTGGAGAAAATCCATGCGTGCAAGAATGATTGTATTTTATATCGTAGACCTGAGTATGAAAACCTCGATAAATGCCCTATTTGTGGAGTGGACAAATTCAATCGTAGGAAAGACGACAGTGATGATGAGAACTGCAATAGAAGAAAAAGAGGGGCTAAAAAGGTGTTTTGGTACTTTCCTATCATTCCTCATTTGAAGCATTTGTTTGCAAACAAGAAGGAGTTAGAATTGTTGCGATGGCACAAAGAGAAGCATAAGCAGGATGCTGGAATGATAAGACATCCTGCTGATGCCACACAGTGGCAAAACATTGATTCACAAAATCCTGAATTTGCCATTGATCCGAGGAATGTTAGGATCACAATGAGCACCGATGGCATGAATCCTTTTTTGAACAATAGCACACATAGCACATGGCCAATTGTGCTTACAATTTTGAACATTCCTCCTTGGTTGTGCAACAAACGGAAATATATTATGATGTCAGGACTGATACTGGGGCCACAACAACCTGGGAATGACATCGACACTTATTTTAGGCCTCTGGTTGAAGATCTGAAGCAATTGTGGTACAACGACGGAGTGCAGGCCTGGGATGACCACAAGCGTGAGTACTTTTTCCTCAAAGCCATTTTATTTGTGACTGTTAGTGATTGTCCAGGAGCATGTAACTTGTCCGGACAGAGTAAGAAAGTAGGTTGCGGATGTCCACATTGTTTGAGAGAAACAGACTCACAGTACTTGAGCAAGTCACGAAAAACAGTGTACATGGTACATCGATGCTACATTCCAATGAAGCACCCGTTTCAGAGTATGAAGGATAATTTCAATGGTGACACTGAGAAGAGGCATCCTCCACCTCACATCACGGGTCATGAAGTCTATGAAATGGTCAAGGATATCCATGTGGTCCTTGGTAAGCGCAAAAGGACTACAAAAATACTGGCGAAGATGACATGTGAAAAAAGCAAATGATTTTTTGGGAGCTACCGTATTGGAAAGACATAGACATCCGTCATTCGATTGATGTGATGCATGTTGAGAAGAATGTGTGCGAGTGCCTACTCGAAACATTGCTTAACACAGATGGGAAAACTCAGGACCATGGACATGCACAGGAAGATCTAAAGAAAATGGGAATTAGACCTGAGTTGTGGATCGATGACTCGGTAAAAGGAACGGAACTACCCACATCATGCATCACCCTTTCAAAAAATGAAAAAAAAGATTTTTGTGGGTTATTGAAAAATGTGAAAGTACCATCCGGCTACTCGACGAACGTCTCAAGGCTTATTTCATTTCCAGATCTAAAAGTTGCTCTCGGTGTGAAGTCTCATGATTACCATGTATTGCATACGCAGATGATTGCTGTTGGAATTCGAAATATCCTACCAGTAAATGTTCGGGAGGCTATAATGAACTTTTGCTTTTTCTTCAATGCAACTGGTCAAAAAGTACTATGTGAAGAAGATCTCGAGTCATTGGAAAAAAGGCACTATGAAACTTTATGCTTCCTTGAGTTGTATTTTCCACCTGCCTTTTTTGACATAAGCGTCTATTTCACAACTCATCTTATTAAGGAGATAAAGCTACTTGGCCCTGTGTTTCTTCACCAGATGTATGCTTACGAGAGATTCAATGGCATACTGAAGTCCTTCGTTAGAAATCGAGCTTACCCTGAGGGCAGCATGGTACAAGGATACTCTATAGAGGAATCTGTGGAGTGGGCTCTAAACTACACTGACCCAAGTAACCCAATTGGTGTTCCCAAGTCTCATCATAAGGGGAGGCTCACAGGAAAAGGGACCATTGGGAATGAGGTTATATTCCCGGATTCACATTTATTCTTCTGCGCTTATTTCCCCGTGTTGCCAAACATGTCCATTGTGTCAGAGTACCTCGATGAGCACAAGGAGGTGGTGCTTAGGGACAATCCTGGCCACAACGAATCATGGTTAGCAAATGAACACAGGAGAAAATTCATTGGTTGGCTTCGGGATCGGATTTCTCACTCATCGGATACTCAAACAAGTGAATACCTAAAAAAGTTGGCTCGTGGTCCTATATTCACAGTTATTACATATCAAGGGTACGACATAAATGGATACACGTTATACACTGTAGAACAAGATAAGAAAAGCACGTATCAGAATAGTGGTGTCCGTGTTAATTCTTATAAAACTATGGGCCAAGACAAAGAAATGTACTATGGTCAAATAGAAAAGATATTAGAGCTTGACTTTCAAGGATTCAAGATTCCTCGTTTCCGTTGCAACTGGGTTGATAGAATCAAAGGTGTTGTACAAGACAAGTACGGTTTCACTAGCGTTGATCTTAACCGTCAAGAATATAAGTGGGAGCCTTTCGTGTTAGCAGAACACGTTGGTCAAGTGTTCTATGTTCCAGACACAACAAATAAAAGACTTAAGGTGGTTATACATGGAAAACGATGAATCGTCGGAGTCAAGAATGCCATCGATGAGGAAGAGTTTGACCAATTTGATGAGATTCCTCCTTTTGTCACCTCGATGATCAAGCTAAGAATACCATCGGCCAACGAGCTTCCTTACTTGCAGAACGGTCACTATGAAAAAGTTAAGAATTTCAAAAAACAAAGACCGCAACATAAAGTACCAAATTGATTGTGTGTAACTATGTTCAAATATGTGAAAATATGGTCGATTGAGTGTAAAATGGACTTCCATTTGGATATTTGTGTGATATATGCCATGTGCTCTGTTTCTTATGGAGAAGTAGTGATGCCTTGTGTTTTGTTTCTGTAACACCATCATTTTCATGCATCATGTCCTTCATCCATCATTAAATATGTTTAACATTGAGTAACATAAAAAGTAACAAGTTTAAAATAAATTAGAAACAAAACCGCACTTAAGAATTCAAGGAAGTGCAGACTAGTCCGATTTCTCTCTAACTTCAAACGTACTTGTCTGTTTTGCTACGGACTAGTCTGTTTTCCCTCTGGACACCTTCGGACTTGTCCGGTCCTATGCAGACTAGTCCGGTGATCCAAATCCTTGAAAATTTCACTAAGTCCCTGGACTTGTCCGGACTAGTCCGGTGTTCCAGTAGACTTGTCCGTTTTTCCTCTGACTACAGTCGGACTTGTCTGATTTTTGGCCCGACTTGTCTGTTTTTCCCCTCTGGATAAGTTCAGACTTGTCCGGTGTCCAGTCCGTACTTGTCCGATATATCTCTATCCAACTTCGAACTAGTCCGTCCCTTTTCGGACTTGTCCGATAAATCACGACTCCGAGTTGATCTTTTGGTTCATGACTTGTTTCTTTGGTTTTACGTTAAGTGGGCCTAGGGATGCCGTGCCTAACTCTTTTAGAGCCCATGTGAGACTCTAAACCGACCTCTACTCACCCCAAACTCGAAATCCATCTAACCCTAGCCTCCACCTCTATATAAACAACCCCACCCCTTGACTTGGCATCTATTTGCCACTTTTCCACCACACGCAAACCCTAGCTCATGAGTAGCCGCCACCAAGAAGGGTGAAGGAGATCTACAGCAAGAAGAATAAGAGGAAGAAACAAATGAGGATCAAGATCTTCATCAACTTCGCGTTCTTCGTCAACAATTCATCATCAAGTTCTTCATCAACCCTAGATCGTCAAGATCCAAGTGTTACCTCCAAGGTCCTCGATTCATTGGAGTCCTAAAAACCTGGTATACCTTCTATTCTCTTTTCCTTATGTGAATTCAACCCCAAATCTCCAATTTCACGTCGATCTAGGAAACCCTAATCTGCTGTTCTCGCGCAGTGCAGACTTGTCCGGTCCCTAGTGGACTAGTCCGATTTTCCTGGTTAATTTCTATTGAATTAATTCTAAAATTTGATCGAATCAACTCCAAAGCTGTATAAACTTGTTAAAATCTATTAGAACTAGTTAGTGAACATTAAAAGCAACTTATTAACTAGGTTTACCTTGCATTTGCATTAATCATGCATATCATATCATATTGAGTAATGTTTGTGCAATCTTTGATTGTGTTTCTTGTCTTGTATGTTTATTGTGCGAATTAGACGGATTTGCGCTAGGGAGTGCTGCGGAGGATCTCCGGCACCAAGAGTTTGAAGGCTTTGACCCGAACCAATTCCAAGAGCAGGGCAAGTGTCCTTGAAGCATATTGATCCTCTTTTTAAAATAAATGTTTTGTTTGCAAAACTGCATGCTTGTGTCAATTTTGATGGGAACCCTATGATAGAAAGTTTACTAGCATTGTATAACCACCCTTGTCACCTGAAATTCATGGTAGAGAGTCAGGAAGGGCTTTTTACCTTTGTGCCTCGCTTAATTAAGTGGGATGGGAAGACAACTATACCACTTAACTTAATTATGCATTTATGAGATTATGAATAACATGATCTGGTTAATATGATATGGTAATGGGTGATCTAAGCAAGCCTGTTATGTGGATGGGTTGGAAGTTACGGTGGTGTTGCTTGCTTTAGATCTAAGGACCGGTTCAAGCGAGAATATGCCAGGACTATAGTGCCACCACGAGGCCAAGTATGGGTGCAGTGTAGTTGATTAATTAGGGCTTTGCAAGTGCTATTTGGACCATTAAGGATGCTCGGGGAAGGGGTAGTCAGATTTGGTTTATTGATGATTGGTGGGACTACCCTGGGATCCGAATGGCTCAAGAGGGGGCCCTTGGTTGAAGATGTGCTCTGTAGGAGACATCGCCACCGGTGAAACCTCAATGGGGTCTAAATAGGCTAGTAATCCCTTTGTAAAGGCTATTTTATGATATCTTGATCTTTTGGTCACACACCTAAGGAAGTGTGAGACGGCATAATTGAGATTCTATAGTCATCGAAAGGTGATGAAATCAAAAACATGTGGGTAAAGTGGTACGAACTCTGCAGAGTCTATTAAAAACTATCATTATCGGTGGTTTTGATCCGGCAGATCTCCCGACACTACCAAAGTGTTTGCGGAGTTTGAAGTTCGGTGTGGGCGCGCAGAGATTCAAGAAGGTGAAACGTAAAATGACACAAGAGACACGAAGATTTACGTGGTTCGGGCCGCCTGAGCATAATACCCTACTCCACGGGATGTGTTGGTGTTGTATTGGATGTATGAACTCAACTCAGGTGACGTGAGTTGAGTGTGCGTGTGAGCCGATTAGACCAGATCTTGTCAGATATGTCTCCCCATGTATCGTCGGCCTGCCCTTTTATAGTATAAGGACAGACCGTTACAAGTTCGCCTGGCCCGACATGTGGCCCCGGCGGTTACTAATATTAATACACATTTGATGCACTTAATTACCCTTAATGACCGAGTTACGGGCTTTGACAGCATTGTTACTGGTAATTAAGGTCGTCCGATCATGTGTCATTAACATAGTATTAATGACACTTAATCGGGTCTTGAAGTCCTTGATTCCCCTTTGAAGATCCGGAGCCGTTATGGAGTCTACCGGAGGTTTGAGGCTGAAGATCCAACGGTAGGACACGTGGAAGCTCCGGAGCATGCTGTGAGGAACAGATAGGTCCTGTGCCACTAGACACGTGTCAGTCCCGGAGCTTCCCTCGGTCTGGGGTGAGGTCCGGGGGTGCCGTTATGGTACATAGCCCGGAGCTCCCCCCTTGTGGGTGGTAGCTCCGGTTTGATGGTACACGTGGTGGCCCTGGGACTAACCGTATTGGGGAAGCGGGTCCGGTTATGTCTGACATGTGGGCCTCCGAAGGTCTTCAAATCAAGTAGATGACATTTCCTTGAAATCTTTGCAATCTCAAGGGGTATACGGTACGCAAGGTACCGACAGTGGCCCCCTGGGCCCACCTCTAGGGAAGACCCCTTGGGTGAAGTCATTCCGCCGGAGGTGGGCCCATCCTTCAACTTTTGAGCCGAGTCTTCAAAGGTCTTCAGATGTGCCGTTGGCGATAGTTTTGGAGTTTAATCCTCGCCGCGTGGCATATCCCGGGTGCGGCAAATGAGATCTTTGGCATGCGGATCTCACGCAATTGAAGGTCGCCGGTTCCCAATACGAAAATCGTATCGGTTCCGCGCACCTTGTCAGGCCGCCGCCTTCAGGTTTCCCGCCTTTATGATGACAACCATTTGCGTGGGTAAGAACCTCGACTTGATCGTCGGGGTGGTCCTGGGCCCTCTTGTCATCGGCAGGGTGAAATTTTTGAATAGTATCTTCGGTTTCCCTGCGGTTTCCATCCAAGCGCTGCGGGGGCTTACTTAAGAAGGAAAGCACGCATCGTCTGGGGCTCTTTACGCCTCTCATATGAACTTGTGCTCGAACTCCCAAACTTGTGCTTGCTTTTCCTCCCTTGCCTCGTTGTGCTGCAATGGAGTTGGGTCTCCGCAAGAGTCGCTTGAAGACCGAAGGTGACCTGAAGAAGGTCCGGGCCCTCATGGGGGTGGTCCTCGGACTTCTTCAACCACCAGGTCCGTGCCGGTGGGGAGCTCCCGTTCGAGAAGGAGCACGCCGGTGAGATGGTGTACTTCTCTGCGTACGCCATGGTGGGGTTGATCTCACCTTTTTCCTCCTTTTTCTTGATGCTGCTAGACTTCTATGGTCTGTACCTGTACCACCTTTGCCCCCACTCCATTCTTCTAGTGTCTGTCTTCGTCCACTTCTGCGAAATGTGGGTGGGCATCCCCCCTGCATTGAGCTCTTCCGAACCTTCTTCACCGTCCATACCACCGGAAGGGGTGATGAGTACCTTGGCTTCTACTACTTTGTGAAGCGCAAGAAGTGCCCATTCAAGTACCTCCGGTCATTTCCCTCTGGAAAGTGGGACGATTGGAAGAAAGACTGGATAGTCATCCGGGTGGAGGAGCACGACAAGCTGGAGCTGCCCGAAGGCCTCCCCAACATCGACACTGCAGTCTGGAGTGAAGCTCTGTTGCTTTCGGATGCCTTCAACCCTGCTCTAACCACGATCCGCCATTGTGTGGAGGGAGGATTAACTCCTCAGGCGGTATTTTGCAATTTCCCAGTCAACAGGTGGGCACCGCTGAAGAGGAGAGAAAAACTCGCTTGTTCCCTTAACAGTGTGATGGACGACGACCGGGTCGAGACTGGGCTGAATTCCAACATGGAGGGGGCGACCTTGGAGTTTCATCTCAAGAAGTTCCAGCACGGCATCGACGTCGCGGGTGATGACTTGACCCCGCCACCAGCTTTCCTCCCTCTAAACGTGGAAGTAGAGTTCAGCAAGGAGCTCCGGCAAACGATGCCGATGCTTGACGACCTTGGTGTCATTGAGAGATGATCGACTTACAGTGTGGTGATCCCTGGGGCTTCTGAAGGTGGGTCCGACCCTGCCCCGAAGCCAAGGACTGAAGTCATCGGCAAGGTCAAGGAGCCGGTGGCCGAACCCTCGAGCCAGAAGAGGAAGCTGAAGCATGCCGACGGAAGGTCCGTCAGGCCTGCATCCTCTGCATTAGCTCCTTCTCCCCGGAGTGGGAGGTCTTCTACAACTGCGGCGACTGTACCTGCAGCAGCGTCTTCCCAGGGTGCAAGCTCCGGGCATGTGACTCCAGTACCAGGGCCAGTTGAGGCCTCTGGGTCCGGAGGTCCTTCCCGGTCGAGGGGGGCCTCGACTAAGGAAATGCCCGCGGCTGCAACAAGTTCCAGAGGGCCTTCCAGAGCTACGACACCGGCGGCGGCTATGGTCAGTCCAGAACGCCCGGGAAAGAGATTCCGTGCAAGCTGGTGCGGAAGTCTTCCAAGGTAATTTTTAATCTTTACCTTAGACAGTTGTTTTGTTGTAATAACTGTTTTTTAAGTTTTTTCATCCATCATATGCAGCGTACCCAAGAAGAGGAGTGAGGCTCCACCCTCAGCCACAGCAGCTGAAGCTGTTAGGGCGGAGGCTTCTCCTCCTGTCCCGGTGCCGCCCCAAGTGGTGGCTGAAGCTGCGGCGGCTCCGGCGCCAGCTGTCGTGGTCATGGACCTCGACTCATCTCCCGAGACTCCCGTGGTAGTGCCGGACCACGGGAGAGAAGATGCGCCAGTGGCACTTGCCCCAGAGGTTGAAGCCCCGGGTCTTGATGCTGAGATGTTGGAAGCTTCGGCCGTTGAGCCGGAGGAAGCAGTGATTCCGGCCCCAGAGCCAGAAATTGTCGAAGCCCCTGTGGTTGAGCCGGAGGTTATTGAAGTCCCGGCGAGTGAGCCAGATGTTGAGGGAGTCCCGGCGGTTGAGCCGACTACCTCCGAAGCTCCGACCTCAGAGCCGGTTGCCACTGAAGCTCCAGCTGCAGAGCTGGTTGCAGCTGAAGACCTTCCGGTGCCTGAGCCAGTTGAGGTTGAAGCTCTGGCCTCAGGGCTGGTTGTTGTTGACCTTTCGGTGCCCGAGCCAGTCATTGCAGAGGCATCAGCACTCGAACCCATGACGGTCGAGGTGCCAACACCCGAGCCATCAGCGGAGGAGGAGCCCAAGCCGGAGCCGGAAGTAGCCCCTGCTCCGGAGGTGATGACGGCGGAGGTGCCTGCTGCTGAGCCAGGGTGCCCAGATGAAGTCGCTGGCCCTCTGCCTGAGGGGGCAAATGAAGACCTGGCGGCAGGGCCTTCGGAACCACTTCCGGAGGTCGGAACTTCTTCTGCAGGACCCTCCTCGGTGGCGACTGAGGCTATCCCAGAGGACGGCCCTAGTGCCGTGGAGGCTCAGGGGACCACTCTTGTGGAGTGGGACCCAATTTTTGTAAGCGAGAACCCGCTGGAACCAGCGGAGGAGACCCCAGCAGGTCCGAACCCTATTCCCCTGTCGTTGTCCATTGACAACGCTTGCTCCAGTCTGCGTCAAGTCCAGCTGGCGTTCTATCACGACAGCAAGGCTCTTGAAGAGGAGCGCCAAACCCTTAGGCGGTGGCGTAATCGGCTCTACTTCGAGACCAAGCTAGCGCAGTCAAGGCTGGCAGACGACAAGGAGTGGATGAAACAGGAGAAGGTCCGCCTGGAATACTGGGGCAAATTATTGGATGATAGGGAGAGCTTGACTCGTGCCCTCGACGCTCAATCCCGGGCCATGTATGAGCAGACCAAGGCAGCTAATAGTGCGGCTGATGATCGCCAAGAAAGGCTTGAAGCCATTAACACTACTCTCATCAAGCGCCGGGAGGCACTTGAGGAGAGGGAGAAGAGGCTCGAAGACGAAGAGCAAAAACTCCTAGAGCAGCGGGATGACGTCTTGAAGAGGGAGGAGGAGCTCGCCAAAAAGGTGGCTCTGGCTGACAAGGGCCTCAAGGAACGCGCCAAGAAATTGGAGGAGCGTTGCGTTGAGGAGGAGGAGAAGGCCTGGGTGCTAGGGCAAGAACTCTACAAGCAAAAGTGTGCCATCACTGCCAGGGAGAAGAAAGTTAGGGGCCGGGAGAAGGACCTGGTCAACCGCCGGAACAAGATCCACCTCCGGGAGGAGGAGATCAGCAAACTCGAGAAGCAGGTTGCTGAAAAGATTCAGCAAAATGCCAAAGAGGTTGAGCGCCTTGCTCGTGAGAATTCTGAACTGGCGGCGGCCAGAAGATCCTTGGAGGAACTGAAGGGCTTGAGGACTGCGGACTACCTACAGGTTTGGGAGTTCTTGAGCAAAGCCAACGACGCGCTGACACCAATGGGCTTCAGTCCCATGCGTCCGGATGATCCGGAGCCAGAGCCGGACCTGGCATTGCAAGCGTTGAGCTCAGCGGGTAACAAACTCTCCAAGGTGGGTGATGTCATCGCGAACCAGTTGGAGGTTGAGGGGCAGTCCCTGGCAAAGAACGTCGCAGAGTATGTGCTGACGTGCTACACTAGCCGTGATCCCCAATTTCCTCTGGACCCGGTGCTTGAAGGTCCCGTCGAAGGAGAAGGTGAAGCCACCCGAGCCAATGTGTCGGAGGTTGCTCAGAAGGTCGCCCAGTTCTTCCATAGGGTCTAGGACCATCTCTGTAGCTCCCGCTTGTATTCTCTCTTTTGCTTCCCCAATTTTGTAATCCCTTGTCTCCAGATGAATGAAATCCACAATTTGTTAATGAATTTCATTTTTTGTATTCAACGAAATCCACAATTTGTCTTCACTTGGCCCCCTGGTAGATGTACACAATTTGATTGTGAACATGTACCAAGAGGATATTGTGTTTTGTTGAAGACTCGTTTGCTTCGAACTTGTAGAGTGTAGGTCCGAAGTCTTCGATAGTGAAGGCCCCCTGAGGTTGTCGGAGCTCAGAAGCTCTAGCATTGTGTAGGATCGAAGAGCATGTGAAAAGCTACCAGAGGGGGGTGGTGAATGGTAGATTTAAAAATCTTACGCAGCGGAAACAATTAAACCCCAAACCCTTTCGGCAGAAAAACGATCTGTTAAAGAAATCGTGTGTGAGACTAATCTAAACGTGTTTCACAGTGACAAAAGTGATAGATATCCGAGAGAATCAAGTCACGAAGACAACACCAAAAGAATCACTCAAATCCGTTGAGAAAAACTCAAGTTATGATCGAGAGATCAAACAATGGTCAATCTGCCCTACCCGAGAAAAAACAGTTCTGGAACACTGCAAAGAAACTCGTGTAGATCAGAAACCACAAATCCAATGACCGTGAAATTTTGACATATGATAGACAATCAAGTTGTGAAGACAACCCAAAAAGAATCACGTCAATTGGATCTGTAAAACTCGAGTTATGATAAAACCACCGATGAAAGGTAGTGCTGTCCAGAAACTCGACGAGTAAAACTTGTCTGGAACAAGTTGGACGAACAAGGCACAAAAGTTCCTTCAAACTACGAATTTTATTCAATATAACACAAGAGGAACAGCCCCCAAAGTCATTTACCACGAGCTCTGGGCCCCCTTGCTTATATAACCAGCCCTTAGGCCAACCCAATATCAACTAGGACTCCAATCCTACTCAGATCACAAATCGTAACTTTCCATAACTGCTCATGATTTTTCTATACGCAGATAGAAGCAATCTTAAGACTTCCAAACACCTTAGGAACGTATCTGACATTCCTAAACAACTCAAATTCGTGACCCACATGAAATCCTATCATAACCAACTCAAATCTTTGCATATTTGAGTCAAACCCGACCCAGCCGCAGCCTGAGTCTATAACCTAGTCGGTTGGACCTTTCCGACCAACTCTTTACATACACATCTCTTCATCACGCCTCGGAACCATGTAGCCACGTCCATGCACTCCTTGCACATGTGCAGACATCTTCCAATGACGTCCACAATACCTTCATATGCATTGTTCTTGATTCAATCATGCTGCGCAACCTCCTGATCAGCTCAACCACAATTCCTCCTGAATTTGGTTGTTGGAACCTCATCTCCTCCCTGAGACTAGTCCAATGGATCCCGTCACCAGCCATGTCTTGAACTCAAGCAACACCTGCACATGAATAAACAACCAATCCATACGAGCCCAAGTCCTCGACTTGACTCAAGTTAGTTCCGAACACAACACACTACGTGAGAACCTCACATAAGCATGTTGCAGAACCACAGTAACACGATATCATCCATATCAACCAAAACGCACCAAAAACTTAGCAAATGAATACTAAGCAATCTTTTCAAAAATGTAAAGCAAGTACGAAACATTGCAAATGAATAGCAGAAGCACTGCGGTCATGTTCCGGACCTTGCCAGAGCAACCCGGACCTTGAGCCGAAGCTAACAAAAGCTAGTAGAACCTAGCGCCGGAGCTTACCAAAACTAGTAGAACCAAGCTCGCGCCGGAGCTTACAAAACTCGCAGGACCTAGCGCCGGAGCTAACCAGAACTAGTCGGAACTAGTAATCCCAAAAGCTAGAGCTAGAAAAATCAACTTCAGAGCTTAACAAAAACACGGCGGAGCTATCAAAATCATGTCAGAACTATCAAAAACATGTCAGAGCTATCAAAGACATGTCGGAGCAATCAAAGAGATGCCGGAGCTAAAGACAAAACTTCACCGGAGCTGACCAAAGCTAGTCGGACCTTGTTGTAGCTCAGAGCTAGAGTCGGACCTTGATAAAAAAGGTGTTTTGGTGATATTCAAAACTTTTATCATCGTAGCCAAGTGTATTTACTACAAGCCAATGTATTCAGCACACATAGGTCTCACAATCTCCCCCTTGATGAATGCATTGGCAACACCATTTAAAATCCAAACATTGGCTTATTCACATAAAAGTTTTGAAGACAATTTCTCTGCCTTTGTAAATCAAAAGTAAAATGAGAAGAAAATCCAAAAATTATCCCATATTATCTCTCCTCCTTTATTATCTCTCCTTAAGCACATATTCTCTTTCTCTTCATGCTTATCTCACCCCCTTTGACAATGTATTCAGCAAGTCATGAGCATATAAACAAATTATCTCTCCCTGTTTAGTTGTTACGAGCATATTATAACATATACATATAAACAAAGCTCATCCAAGTCATACTATCAAGTAACTTACATTATCACATCAATGAAATGCATAAAGTAGTGTAAGCCATGCTAGAGATCAAATGTAATTTTCAATTTAAGTAAGTCATGATCTCACAAACTTAACTATTTCAAAACCTGAAAGCATGACACTAGTTGCTGCATTTTATTATTTTCAAAGCATAAATTTAGATCATATGATATTTGCAAGAGATTATATGCGCATCTTCCTTATTCTAACCAACCAAGCCAAGCCTATGTCATTTGACAATCAGAAGCTTAAGGACATGGTTTTAGTCATACACAACTTCTTCCAAGTTCATATCTAAGTGCAATGACAAGCCATCTCAAAAGAAGAAGTGCGATGCATGCATATTCTCTTGATCTTTTCTCAATTTATATTTGTTTATAAAAACTCAACATGTGAGTTGATTACTTGATTAATTCTTTATGATTAAAAGCACTTGTGAACATGTAACAAGTTCAAAACAGCAAGAAAGTTTGACCATGACCAGTTTTAGTGTAAGTAATTATTCCAATTACTAGACATGGCAAAAACTACAAAATGTATAACACGAGTAATGTAGTAAGAACTTTCAGCATGTAAAAGAAATCACAAAGTCATATATGTATGAAATACTATGCTCATATTATTTTAATTTCAGATTCACACATAGACTTCCCAAGTTTCAAAAAACTCCCCCTAAATTTAAGCCATGAGGATGCATAACCCCTATTTCACTACGAATGTAACAAAAACGAGTGAAATCCAAAGGTTTTGTAAAAGTGTCAGCCAATTGTTGTTCGGTATCTACATGGTGAAGCACAATGTTTCCTTTTTCAACATTATCTCGGAGAAAGTGATACCTAATGTCAATGTGTTTAGTTCTAGAATGTTGCAAAGGGTTTTTAGCAATGCAAATGGCACTAGTGTTATCACAGAACAGTGGAACACTATCTAGATCAACCCCATAGTCCTTAAGTGTTTGAACAATCCAAAGAATTTGTGAGCAAGCACTAGCAGCAGCTACATATTCAGATTCGGCTGTGGATTGTGCAACTGAATTTTGTTTTCTAGAGGACCAAGCAACAAGAGAATTACCAAGAAAATGACAAGCACCAGAAGTACTTTTCCTATCAATCCTACAACCCCCAAAATCAGCATCCGAAAAAGCTTTCAAAGTAACGGTTGAGTAAGAAGGAAGAAAAATGCCAAATTCTTGGGTTCTATGTAAGTACCTGAGAATCCTTTTGACGACTTGACGATGTGAAACACGTGGGGAATCTTGAAACCGTGCACAAAGACATACGCTGAATTGTATGTCCGGTCTTGATGTCGTGAGGTACAAAAGTGATCCGATCATGCTCTATATTCTTTTTGATTCACAGATTCACCATCTTCATCAAGTTCAAGTGTTGTTGCTGTTCCCATTGGTGTCCGAAGAGGCTTGCTTTTGTCCATGTTAAAGCGCCTTAGGAGGTCTTTGGTATACTTCGTTTGATGCACAAAGGTACCCTCCTTGGTTTGCTTGATTTGCAGACCCAAAAAGTAAGTGAGTTCACCCATCATACTCATTTCAAATTCGGAACTCATCATTGCTGAAGACTTGGACACAAGATCATGAGAAGCACAACCAAAGATAATATCATCCACATACACTTGAACGAATAATGAGTCATTGCCATGCTTAAGCACAAAAAAGAGTTTTATCAACCTTGCCCATGGTAAACCCCTTTTCAAGTAAGAATGTTTTCAACCTATCATACCATGCTCTAGGGGCTTGTTTGAGACCGTACAAGGCTTTGGACAGTTTGTAAACATGATTAGGAAAATCTGGATTTTCAAAACCCGGTGGTTGTTTGACATAAACCTCCTCATCTATGTAGCCATTAAGAAAAGCACTTTTAACATCCATTAGAAATAGCTTAAAACCTTTAGATGCTGCAAAAGCTAACAAAATTCTTATGGCTTCTAATCTAGCGACAGGAGCAAAAGTTTCATCAAAATCTAGACCTTCAACTTGAGTGAAACCTTGAGCAACCAACCTAGCCTTATTCCTAACCACAACCCCATCCTCACTTTGTTTATTTTTAAATACCCATTTAGTTCCAATTAAAGTGTGACCTTGAGGCGGAGGTACAAGTTTCCAAACATTATTTCTTTCAAAATTTTCTAACTCTTCTTGCATGGCAATAATCCAAGATTCATTAGTGAGTGCGTGTGATATATCTTTGGGTTCAAAAGAAGCAACAAAAGCAGAATGAGCATGAGAGTTTGGATCGCAAAACCTGGACCATGTGACTCGTTCGTGCAAGCTTCCAATCATTTGTTGTGGGGGATGATCTTTGTAAAACCGTAGGGGAATCTCACAAGCTTCTTCTTCATTAGGTTCATCGTAGATTGATGAGCTTGTGACTTGTGGACGACCAGGACCAGCATAAGTGATAGCCGGAGCTTGTTCAATGTCCGGAGCTGGACACGTGTCAACTTCGGAACTACCAGGCAGTATCACCGACTATTCTTCATCTTCGAAAATACCCTCCCCCTAAGGATATGGATCTGGTCCTGCAACACCGGAGCTAGTACCTGGGCTAGCTTCATAAAAAGACACTTCACAAGTCTCCACAATTTTGTTAGTGTCAAGTAAAAGCACACGGTAGCCTCTAGTATGAGATGGATAACGAAGAAACATGCCATCAATGGATCTAGGTTCAAATTTATCAAGATTACCATGTTTCTTAACAAAGCATTTGCAACCAAAGACCCGAAAGTGTGTAACACTAGGCCTATGTCCAAACCGGAGCTCATATGGTGTTTTACCTAGCTTAGCACGCAAGAAAAGACGATTTGAGACATAACAAGCGGTTGCTAACGCATCAACCCAAAATTTCCCAGGAGTTTGATATTCATCAAGCATAGTCCTAGCCATCTCAACTAAGGTTCTGTTCTTTCTTTCTTCAACACCGTTTTGTTGAGGTACATATGGTGAAGAGAATTGATGATCTATTCTATTTTCAGCACAAAAGTGATCAAAAGATTGATTTTTAAATTCAGTTCCATTATCACTTCTAATTGATTTTAATGATCCTGGGCGATCAATTGATAATCTAAGAAATAAAGTTCTAAAGTGACTAAAAACTTCATTCTTAGACGCCATAAAGTAAACCCAAGAGTATCTAGAATAATAATCAACGATAACAAGAACATACCATGTACCTCCGAAGGATTGAACACGTGAAGGTCCTACGGTGTCAAGATGCAAAAGTTGACATGGTTCAGTTGTCATGATCATTGTGAGAGGAGTATGTGAACCTGCAACCTTCTTAGCATGTCTACAAGAAGAGCACACAATTTCTTTGTCCCCTTTAAGCTTAGGCAGCCCACGTATGCGATCAAGAGCACTAACACGCGTTAGGTGATCAAAGCCTACGCGACCAAGTCTACGATGCCACAAATATAAGTCCTTTGAATCATTAGCAACTAGACACCTATGCTTAGAGGAAGACATATCAAAATCAGCTTTAAAAACTCTTCCAAACCGAGACATGTTAAAAATAAGCTCACTATTTGAACCTACAACTTTGCAGCAGTTTTTATTGAAAATAATTTCTAGATTTTCATCTAGCAATTGTGCAACAGAAAGCAAGTTGTATTTCAAATTTTTGACAAGTGCCACATCCTTCAAAGTGTAGTGATCATTTACTCTAACCGAACCCTTAGTAATTATAGGAGTTGAAGAATTATCGGCAAAAGTAACATTCTCTACACGTGACACAAAAGAGAGGGAGGAGAACCAATCTTTGTTACCGATCATGTGGCGTGAGCAACCTGAATCCACAATCCAAATGTTCTCCTTCCTCAAATGTGTAACCTACATAAAAGCACAATACGTCGATGACTCAATACTGGGGTTAGTCAAAAGGCATTTAGGAATCCAGTACTGAGTCACGCGACGTGCAGCAGGAAAAACACGCGAAAGCTGAGACAAAACAGCAGGTTTATGAGTCAAAGTTTGAGATTTTTTATTCTTAACTACTGACCTATAAGGTGTTACTTGTGTAGCACAAAAATCAGTAGCCCCGGAGGCAAAAATAGAAGGTTCGGAGGTAAACTTTGAATGTTTTTGACTCAAAATAGCAGGTTATACATTCGATTCAATGTGAGCAGCAAATTTTGCATGAAAGTTATGAGATCTAGCAACCATTCTTTCCCTTTTCTGTTGTTTAGCTAGTCTATAATAAAAATCTATGACATGACCATCTCTACCACAGAAGGTACAATGAAATTTATCTTTGTGTTCATGTCTAGATGAGCAAGCAATATTTTTATTTGAAACCGAATGAGACAACACTCCTGCAGATTTGAAAACCACTCCTTTTTGTTTAGGAACTGTTTGAATCAAACCACTTCCTAATGACTTTACAATTTTAGGTGGATGTGCCTTAGCATGAGCATGATAATCAAAACCTAAACCAGTTTTATTATTGCAAGACTTGGAAGAATTCAACAGTAAGTTTAGGTTCTTATTCCCATTACAAAATCGATCTAATGTCCTATGCATGTCATCAAGTTTATTGGACAGATCAAGGCCATTTTCACATGAAGTTTTTCCTTTTAGTTTGCAATTGGAACAAAATTTAACTTCATGAGAACGTAAAGCATTGTTCAATATAGAAATTTCATTCATAGCATCCTGTAGTTTCTTATCAAGATCATCACAAGTAGAACAATGCAAATCAATTGTAGAACAGCTAGCATCTTTCAAGTTTTTATCATTAATTGCAGCAAGCTTTTTGTTCTTTTCAATTTCTAACTCAAGTTTATCAAGTGTGGAGGTGTGCGCACTTCTTAATGAGGACAATTGTTCATATATTAAATCACATGAGGAACATGCATCATCACTAGGAATCAAAGTTTTTAAACGGTCGATTTCAGATTCTAGTGATTCAATTTTAGCAGCACTATCCCTAAGCTTTTTGTCCTTTTTCTTAACAATAATAGTGTCACAAGAAATAGCGTCACACATTTCTTCGCAAGTAGGACATACCTCTTCATTGTCGCTGTTGTGTTCTGCCTCCTCCATACTTGATCTTGACTTGCCCGCCATGAAGCACAAGTTTGCCAAATCATCTTCATCTTCATCACTTCTAATGTCCACGTCGCTTGAACTGAACTCTTGAAGCGCGGTGATGAAACTGTTGATCATCTTGTGTCCTATGGTACCTTTCTTCTTCTTGTTGAAATTTCCAGAGGAGGTCCGAACCTTGCTTTGTTTTTCTTCCCGGGTGGTCGGACCTGAAAGGTTAGGGCATTCTGTACGAAAGTGTCCTGTTTTACCACATTCAAAACAGCGTTGAGGTCCGGAGCTTCCTCTCCTTCTAGTTCTTACATTTTGCAATGCTTTTGAGAATCTAGTAGAGATGAGTGCCAACTCCTCTTCTGGAAATTCTTCGATCTGCTCCACGGTTAGTGAGGACAACAAAGCAAGAGTATCGCAAGATGATGATTGGCCAGGGCTAGACATATCACGTTGTGAAACAAATGCAATAGACTTATTGGGGTTCCTACGTGAGATTATGTCAATTTCATGAGTTTTTAACTTGGAATATAGCACATCTAAAGTAAGTGAACTCATGACAGTAGATTCACGAATAGATGTGACTTTCATCTCCCAAATTGACATATCTAATGCACTTAGCAATTGCCTAGCATTTTCAGCATCTGAAAAATTAACATTGACACTACGCAAGTTTCTGAGAATCTTATTAAAGCGAGCAAAAATGTCATCAATAGACTCACCGGGTTGCATCTCGAAGCACATATATTCTTTCTTGAACATGTCTTGCCTTACCTCTTTGATCGTGTTGGATCCTTCGTGGTAGTCACAAAGTGCTTTCCACACATCGTATGCAGATCGGAGGTGTGCAATACGGTCAAAGTCGCTTTGTGTTAATCCTTGTGTGATCAAGTTCTGAGCCTTGTTGTTGTTGTCGACATCTCTCAGATTCGTAGCTGTAACTGATCGTTTGACGACCCTTCATAAGGCTTGTATACCTTCTCCCATATTGCAAAGCCATGTGCCTGGATGAAAGCCTCCATGCGTGCCTTCCAAACCTGAAAATCAATACCAGCGAACACACAAGGCTTGGCAGAGTACTTCTCCATGACGATTAGTCAAAAAACACGCGCAAATCACAAAGATTAGAGCAACCTGGCTCTGATACCAATTGTAGGATCGAAGAGTACGTGAAAAGCTACCAGAGGGGGGAGGGGGGTGAATGGTAGATTTAAAAATCTTACGCAGCGGAAACAATTAAACCCCAAACCCTTTCGGCAGAAAAACGATCTGTTAAAGAAATCGTGTGTGAGACTAATATAAACGTGTTTCATCGTGACAAAAGTGATAAATATCTGAGAGAATCAAGTCACGAAGACAACACCAAAAGAATCACTCAAATCCATCGAGAAAAACTCAAGTTATGATCGAGAGATCGAACAATGGTCAATCTGCCCTACCCGAGAAAAAACAGTTCTGGAATGCTGCAAAGAAACTCGTGTAGATCAGAAACCACAAATCCAATGACCGTGAAATTTTGACAGATGATATACAATCAAGTTGTGAAGACAACCCAAAAAGAATCACGTTAATTGGATCTGTAAAACTCGAGTTATGATAAAACCACCTACGAAAGGTAGTGCTGTCCAGAAACTCGACGAGTAAAACTTGTCTGGAACAAGTTGGACGAACAGGGCACAAAAGTTCCTTCAAACTATGAATTTTATTCAATAAAACACAAGAGGAACAGCCCCCAAAGTCGTGTACCACGAGCTCTGTGCTCCCTTGCTTATATAACCAGCCCTTAGGCCAACCCAATATCAACTAGGACTCCAATCCTACTCAGATCACAAATCATAACTTTCCATAACTGCTCAAGATTCTTATATACGCAGATAGAAGCAATCTTAAGACTTCCAAACAACTTAGGAACGTATCCCACATTCCTAAACAACTCAAATTCGTGACCCACACGAAATCCTATCATAACCAACTCAAATCTTTTCATATTTGAGTCAAACCCGACTCAGCTGCAGTCTGAGTCCATAACCTAGTCGGTTGGACCTTTCTGACCAACTCTTTACGTCCACATCTCTTCATCACGCCTCGGAACCATGTAGCCACGTCCATGAACTGCTTGTACACGTGCAAACATCTTCCAATGACGTCCACAATACCTTCATATGCATTGTTCTTGATTCAATCATGCTGCGCAACCTCCTGATCAGCTCAACCACAATTCCTCCTGAATTTGGTTGTTGGAACCTCATCTCCTCCCTGAGACTAGTCCATGGGATCCCGTCACCAGCCATGTCTTGAACTCAAGCAACACCTGCACATGAATAAACAACCAATCCATATGAGCCCAAGTCCTCGACTTGACTCAAGTTAGTTCCGAACACAACACACTACGTGAGAACCTCACATAAGCATGTTGCAGAACCACAGTAACACGATATCATCCATATCAAACAAAATGCACCAAAAACTTAGCAAATGAATACTAAGCAATCTTTCCAACAATGTAAAGCAAGTACGAAACATTGCAAATGAAAATCAGAAGCACTGCGGTCAAGTTCCGAACCTTGCCAGAGCAACCCGGACCTTGAGCTGGAGCTAACAAAAGCTAGTAGAACCTAGCGCCAGAGCTTACCAAAACTAGTACAACCAAGCTCCCGCCAGAGATTACAAAACTCGCAGGACCTAGCGCCGGAGCTAACCAGAACTAGTCAGAACTAGTAATCCCAAAAGCCAGAGCTAGAAAAATCAACTTCGGAGCTTAACAAAAACACGGCGGAGCTATCAAAATCATGTCGGAGCTATCAAAAACATGTTGGAGCTATCAAAGACATGTCGGAGCTATAAAAGACATGCCGGAGCTAAAGACAAAACTTCACCGGAGCTGACCAAAGTTAGTCGGACCTTGCTGTAGCTCGGAGCTAGAGTCGGACCTTGATAAAAAAGGTGTTTTGGTGATATTCAAAACTTTTATCATCACAGCCAAGTGTATTTACTACAAGACAATGTATTCAGCACACATAGGTCTCACACATTGACGACCGTCGGAGCTTAGTAGCTCCAGGAATAGTCCCTATCAACGAGTAGAGCATCGATAGTTAGCCCTCCAGGGTGTTGGAGCTTAGTAGCTCCGGCAGTGACCTTTGCCAACGCGTAGTTTGTCGGCAGCAGACTCCGCTTGTGGAGTCTTCTACCATCTTTTATTCTGCGTCGACGGCTGGCCCCCCTAGCTTTACCGGAGCTTGGTTGCTCCGGTGATGCCCGTTTTCAATGTTTAACATCGATTACAAGCCACCTAGGGGGAGTCAGAGCTTTTTTAGCTCCGGCTTTTCTCCATCAACGTGGATTTTTTATTTTTCCTGCACAGTGAAGCAAAGAAAAATAGTAAAATTCGCTCCTTGCCTATAACTTTGTCATGGCTTACGATTCCCAAGAAAGTTTTAGGTCAAACACAATTCTGAATACAACCGAATGCATTGCCTTATTTCTTCCAGATCCAATTGTACTTGGACCCGCCTTACTTCGGCCTGCCGGGGTCTAGGTAGAGTGGCGTACTTAGGGTGATTGACCAGGCTAAGTCGATAGCACACTCCGACCCTATATTGGCTTGGCAGCATTCAGGCGAGTGGGCCATGAACAATATTTGAATACAAAAGAATTGACAATTCAGCTCGAATTGTACATGAACTGGTCGAACTAAAATTTCTTAAGAATTGCACAACTTTGTTATAGACAAGAAAGAGAAAAATAGAAAATGTTGAGCCTGTATAAAATAAATGCACGTTCAGTCAGTTTCACATGAAGATGTCTTTCATTATAGGTCCGGGGTACAGGGGAAACAAGTACACTCTTAGGGTACGGAACCAGGCTAAGCGTGTTTCATTTCTCGTTTGACCCAGGGTAGCTAGCCACACTTTTAGTCCTGAGACTGTGACAAGTGTTGCATGAACTTTGCGGACCTTCCGGGAAAGGTCCGGCTGTTCTCCCAGAGGAACTACCGAACTCTGTACAATGACTCTATAACATACACCTCAAGTTACTACAGACTCACCTCTGTGATATTAAGTGTAGAACTTACAGAGGTGCTCAATATTCCAAGGATTTGGGAGAGGTGTCCCATCCTTGGTAGCCAAGCGAGCGCTTCCGGGACGGGATACTTTAATCACTCAGAAGGGTCCCTCCCATCTGGGGGAGAGTTTGTTTAACCCTTCTCTGGATTGTATTCTCCGTAGCACCAGACCGCCTTCCTCGAGCTGTCGGTTGTGTACATGCTGCTGATGATAGCGCCGAAGGGCTTGGCGGTATCGGGCATTCCGAACAGCTGCTTGGCACCTTCCCTCCTCCAGGAGGTCTAGGTCTTCACGCCGGAGCTGGTCCTGCGTGGCTTCGTCGAAGGTCCGGACCTGAAGTGACCCCAAGGTGATTTCCGGAGGAAGGATTGCTTCAGCTCCGTACACCAGGAAGAAGGGTGTCTCTCTAGTTGACCGGTTTGGAGTTGTCCTGTTGGCCCATAGAGTGGGCGGAAGATCTTCAATCCAGTTGGCTCCATGTTTTTTGAAGCGCTCATAGGTGCGCGTTTTGAGTCCTTTCAGGATTTCAGCATTTGCTCTCTCGGCCTGGCCATTGCTTGCCGGGTGAGCTACGGAGGTGTAGCAAACTTGAATGCCAAGATCTTCGCAATATCCTTGAGATGCAGAGCTTGTGAGTTGGGTCCCGTTATCAGTAATGAATTTGTTTGGGACTCCAAATCTGCATACAATAGACTGCAAAAAGTTGATAGCAGATTGCTTGTTTATTGTCACAACTGGAGTTGCTTCCGGCCACTTGGTGAACTTGTCAATGGCGATATACAGGAACTTGTAACCTCCGACGGCTCATGGGAAAGGTCCCAAGATGTCCATCCCCCACACAGCGAAGGGCCATGTAGGAGGTATCATTTGTAGAGGCCGAGCCGATGTGTGAATTTGCTTTGCATGAAATTGGCATGCTTCGCATTTCTTCACCAGCTCAGTTGCATTCTGGAGTGCTGTAGCCCAGTAGAAGCCATGCCGGAAGGCTTTACCGACCAACATGCGAGAAGACGCGTGGTTCCCACACTCGCCTCCATGGATTCTTGCGAGGAGCTCGCATCCTTCTTCCCTTGTGATGCACCGCATTAGGACGCCGTTGGCACCACGCCGGTAGAGATCCCCTTCTACCAACGTGTTTCTTTTAGCCAATCTGACTATCCGGTCAGCGGATACATCATCGTCAGGAAGGATATTGTCTTTCAAGTAGCTCCGAATCTCTGAGATCCATGCATCGGAGCTAACTTGAGCATTCAAGTCTTGCGTGCTGGGTTGCTCAGAGCTTCCGGCAGCACCTACGACCCTTGATGGCTGCCATGGTAACAGGGCCATCGGGACCGTCAGCTTCGGGATGCTGATCTCGCCCCCTTCGCTCAGTTCGGCAGGCTGAGCTGTAGGTTTTGACAACCTCTGGACAAAAGTTCCGTCAGGAGCTGGAGCTCCGGTTGACGCTTTCGTCGAGAGTTCGTCGGCTTCAGTGTTGTGGACACGCTGGACGTGGTGGAGGTCTAGGACTTCAAAGTCCTTCTGAAGCCTCTGGACTTCAAGGAGGTAAGCAGCTAGCTGGAGATTGTTGCAGGAGCATTCACCCTTCACTTGTTTAATGATGAGCTGTGAATCTCCCTTGACCAGCAGTTGCTTGACACCGTATGACAGTGCCACCTTTAGTCCGTAGATGAGTGCTTCGTACTCCACCATGTTGTTGGTCGCCTTGAAGTCAAGGTGTACCATGTATTTTACCTTCTCCCCGGCTGGTGCGAGGAGAAGGATTCCAACTCCGGCCCCCCTGCTTTTGCATGGAGCCGTCGAAGTAGAGGGTCCAGTGAGGCTCGATGAAGACCGGAGCCTTGGGTTCTGGCTTCTGCTCACTGGGGCCCCCAGGGTTCGATGGAGAGGGAGTCCATTCCGCCACAAAATCTGCCAATGCTTGACTCTCGATTGCTTGTCTTGGAATGAATTCGAGATCGAATTCGGCCAATTCCGCTACCCACTTTGCAATATTCCCAGTTGAATTGGGATTATGCAAGATTGCTCAAAGTGGGTAAGAAGTCACCATTGAAATCTTGTGAGCTTGGAAGTAATGGCGAAGCTTCCTAGAGGCGATAAGAACTGCATAGAGCAGCTTATGCACCTCTAGGTATCGAGTCTTGGCATCATGAAGTACTTCACTGATGAAGTACACTGGGCGCTGGATGGTTCGGACCCTCTCGGAGGGGCCCGGAGCTTCCTCTTCATTGACCCGGATCCTCCCAGAGGGATCCGGATCTTCTTCAGGGACTTCCGGGTCCTTTCTGGAGGGACCCGAAGCTTCTTCAGAAGCGATCAGGACCCTCCCAGAGGGGTCTAGGTCTTCTGAAGTAACTCCTTGTGGACTCAAGTCTGGGAACTGGGACCCAGACTCGCTTTCAGAAACCTTCGGACCCTCCCGGAGGGGTCTGGATTACTGAGCATGGGATAGTTCTGGTCTCTCCCCAACCAGGACCATACTGACGACTTCGTCAGTTGCTGAAATGTAAAGTAGCAAAGGCTCACCAGAGTTTGGAGCTACCAGAGTTGGTAGGGTGGTGAGGAGCTGTTTTAGCTCCTGGAACAACTTTTCTGCTTCTTCAGACCATTGGAATGGTCCGGACTTCCTCAATAACTTGAAGAAGGGAAGTGCCTGTTCCGCCAGTCTCGAAATGAACCGGCTGAGGGCTACTAGACATCCAGTCAGCTTTTGGACATCCTTGATGCAGGCTGGTGGCCGCATGTCTTCAATGGCTTTGATCTTCGCCTGATTAGCCTCTATACCCCGGTGACTTACCAGGAAACCAAGAAGTTTTCCGGAGCTAACCCCGAAGACACACTTGTCTGGGTTTAGCTTTGTGCGGGTGACCCGCAGCTTGTCGAAGACAGCCTGTAAGGTGTCAAGGAGTGACTCCTTGTTCTTGACCTTGACCACGATATTATTGACGTACACTTCCACTATGTCTCTAATGAGTTCTTCAAAAGTTTTGTACATAGCTCGTACAAAGGTTGAAGCTGCATTCTTGAGACCAAATGGCATGGCTGTATAACAGTACAATCCATCTACTGTGATGAAAGAGGTATGCTCTTCATCTTCCCTAGACATCCTGATTTGATGATACCCAGAATATGCATCTAGGAAACACAGTAATTCACACCCGGAGGTGGAATCCACTATCTGATCTATTCTAAGTAGTGGGAATGGATCTTTTGGACATGCCTTATTTAGTGTTGTGTAGTCAATACACATCCGAAGCTTCCCGCCGGCCTTGCTTCCGAGGCTTCTGATGCACGGGCCAGGCGTCGGGGTAGATCTTCAGATTGTGCTCAATCACTTCCCTGGGGATCCCAAGCAATTGTGACGGTTGCCAGGCAAACACATCGACATGAGCCCGGAGGAAAGCGATGAGCGCAAGTTCCTATTTGTCATTCAGTCCCCCCGATATACGGGTGGTCTGAGCGGCATCAGAACCGATTTGGACGACTTTGACGGGAATGTCGGTGTCGTCGCTTGGCTGCACATGAGGTGCAGAAGTCGAGCCTCGCTGAGGAATGCTCGGGGGTTTTGGAGCTTGCTCCTGTCTGGAGTCCTCCTCTTGCGCTGTAGTAAGCGCATGAAGTTCTTCCAGAGCGGTTACTCCGGCGGTGCGATCTCCGCGGATCCGGAGAACGCCTACTGGTGTTGGCATCTTTAACACCAGGTAGCCATAATGAGCAGCTGCCATGAATTTGTACAAGGCAGGCCTACCCAAGATGGCATTGAAAGGTAAGTTGATCTGAGCAACGTCAAAGACCAACTTTTCAGTGCGATACTTCTCCCGGGTCCCGAAGGTAACGGGGAGGGTAATAGCACCGAGTGGGGTAATGGCTCCCGGACCTACTCCGGAGAAAGGTCGGGAGGGATGAAGATCCGAAGGTCAGAGCTGAAGCTTGGTAAAAGTTTCGAAGCTTATGAGGTTCAACCCCGAACCTCCGTCTATCATAACATGATGGAGCTGAATGTAATTGATGGTAGGAGATACCATCAAAGGTAACTGGCCTGCTCCAACCATGCTTCGAGGGAAGTCCGAAGCATTAAAAGTGATGGCTGTGTCCATCCACTTCCGATGAGGCTCCGTCCTGGCTGTAGGAGCTACAGCGGCCATGTCTTGACGCATTGTCTTGAGGACGCGGCGGGAGGTGATGTCCCATGATCCACCAAAAATGGTGTTCATGGTCTTCCGACGCTCATTGTCAGAGACGTCAGAATCGTCATTAACGGAGGTGTAGACAGCCTTCAGGACCTTTTTAGGATCCTGAAAACCTAACTCCTCTTCAGCCGGAGCTTCGTCAACTTTTTGTTTTCCTTCCCTCTGCCGGAAAGGAACTTCTTCCCAGCGCTTGTTGTAGTGCTCGGCAAGGTTTTGGACCTCCCGGCAGTCTTCCAAACTGTGGCTGTCTGTCTTATGAATTGGACACCACACCTTGGGATTGCCACCGTCTTCAGAAGACGGTCGAGGACGCTTCTCGGGGCGTAGCCCCCGGCCACCCGGAGCTACAACAGCTGCAGCATTAGATGCGCCGACCGACGACTTCTTCTTGCCGTTGGTCATTTTCTTCTTTTTGCCACTCCCGGAGGTAGTGGCTTCTCCTTTGGAGGATTTCTTGTGATCCTCCAGAGGTGGTTTGCAGTGCATTTCACGGCCCTCCGCAGCTCTAGCACATTTGTCAGCCAAGCTGAAGTTTTCCATGACACTGGTGATCTCCTTGATTGCCAGTTTCTCCAACATCTTCTTATCCCATACGCCCTGTCTAAATGCCACAATGACAGAAGCACTAGAGATAGAAGGGATAGTGTTTTGTACCTGAGAGAATCTGTGGATGAATGATCGCAGGGATTCTCCCCCTTTTTGCACGACTGCAAAAAGGTCCAGTTCGGTGCCTGGTCGGGTGTATGAACTCCCGAAGTTGGCGGTGAACTGCCGGCACAACTCCTCCCAACTGTTGATGGAGTTGGGTGGAAGGCTCATAACCAGGACCGGGCGGTCCCAGTTAAAGCTACTAGAAAATAGTTGGCCATTACAGCCTCATTTCCTCCAGCTGCCAGAATTGCAGTGGAGTAAATCTGAAGAAATTCGACGGGATTAAAGGTCCCGTCAAACTTCTCCGGCAGGTGAGGCCGGAATTTCTGTGGCCACCCGACCATACGCAAATTCATGGCCAGGGCTGAACAGCCTCCTCCTACTCCTTCAGGAGCAGGAATGTCCTGAGCTTCTCGTCTTTCACGAGCACGCTCGATATGGACTCGGCCTTCTTGTTGACGGTATCGGCGATCAAGCTCCGCCCGAAGGTCATGAGTTGAAAGCCTTGATACCATGTGAGTGCGTCGCGCCCCGGAGGGCAACAAAGTCACTTGCTGTGACGCAGCACGTCTCCTGTTTTTGGAAACATGCGGACCAAGTCTGCCAGACAAGGTCCGTCGCTACGATCGGGCTCGTCCTGAAGGAGGAGGACCCTGGTTACTGATGCGGTCGGCTGCTGCTGCAACCAAGTATTCCACATCGGCCCTCCACTGCTCCATTGCATCCCGGGATGCATCCGGAGGTGGTGGGCGCTGAAGGAGAGCACGTGCTGCATGGAGCACGTGTTCCGGGTTGTCATGATTTGCCGACGCAGTGATTGACGCCAGTGCACCATCGCGCTGCCCAGCTTGATTTGCTGGTGGAGGCGGTGGTGGTGGAAGTGTGACTCCTGCTGGAACTGAGGTTCCTTTCTGGTGGCTGCATATTGGAGGGATTGCCCCCAACAGCTTGAACAACGGGATGACCATTGGATGATTCAGCAGCTGAGTTCACAATTCTTGAAATCTCAGGCGCCCCCCTTTCTGGCGCGCCAACTGTCGGTGGTTTTGATCCGGCAGATCTCCCGACACTACCAAAGTGTTTGCGGAGTTTGAAGTTCAGTGTGGGCGCGCGGAGATTCAAGAAGGTGAAACGTAAAATGACACAGGAGACACGAAGATTTACGCAGTTCGGGCCGCCTGAGCGTAATACCCTACTCCACGGGATGTGTTGGTGTTGTATTGGATGTATGACCTCAACTCAGGTGACGTGAGTTGAGTGTGCGTGTGAGCCGATTAGACCAGATCTGGTCAGAGCAGGTCAGATCAGTCTCCCCATGTATCGTCGGCCTTTCCTTTTATAGTATAAGGCTAGGCCATTACAAGTTCGCCTGGCCTGACATGTGGCCCCGGTGGTTACTAATATTAATACACATTTGATGCGCTTAATTACCCTTAATGACCGAGTTACGGGCTTTGACAGCATCGTTACTGGTAATTAAGGTCGTCCGATCATGTGTCATTAACATAGTATTAATGACACTTAATCGGGTCTTGAAGTCCTTGATTCCCCTTTGAATATCCGAAGCCGTTATGGAGTCTACCGGAGGTTTGAGGCTGAAGATCCGACGGTAGGACACGTGGCAGCTCTGGAGCATGCTGTGAGGAACAGATAGGTCCGGTGCCACCAGACACGTGTCAGTCCCAGAGCTTCCCTCGGTCTGGGGTTAGGTACGGGGGTGCCGTTATGGTACATAGCCCGGAGCTTCCCCCTTGTGGGTGGTAGCTCCGGTTTGATGGTACACGTGGCGACCCTGAGACTAACCATATTGGGGAAGCGGGTCCGGTTATGTCTGACATGTGGGCCTCCGAAGGTCTTCAAATCAAGTAGATGACATTTCCTTGAAATCTTTGCAATCTCAAGTGGTATACGGTACACAGGGTACCGACAATCATGATAGCCGTGCTCGCGGTTAAGAGCACCTGGACAACTTCCATGATTAGAGGGAAATTGGAATTTTGGATGGTTATGGTTTGGTAATGGTTATGGCTGGATACGAATTAAATTCTGATATTGATTATGGTCATTGGTAATGAGAAATCTGGAATATGAATGATGATAATGAATATGGACTGGTATTATGATGATTACATGTTTTATGATGGGTTTATTTCACATACGTATAATATGCATTGCTTTTCAAATTTTTTAATGTACTTTTCAGCACTTAACCATTATTATATCCGTCATTTGGATAAGCTACATGTCATACTTTCCACACTTGCTGAGTACGACATGTACTCACTCTTGCAATTCCCCCACCAACAGTTGCGGGTCAGGATTGGGAGTTTAACGATGATAATGCAGAGTACGAGGCCGTGTCTGCCGTCAGCTTTGCCTCTGTAGTGTTGGAGTTGCGCTATACCCTTTGCTTAGTTGCCTAGTTTGCTCAGTTTAGTTTATTTCCGCTGCATTAGTTCAAACTTGTCATTAATATTTATTATAGCTTGTATTCAAGGATATTATGAGTTGTGTAATAAAATATGGTTAATTAATCTTGTCTGCGGTAATTTTCTATATATCCTTTTGTGAATGCACTCGTGTATGTGTATTAAACGTCCTGGGCACACATATGCGTTCACTTGGTTCATTTTTGGAATCGGGTGTCACAGTTTCCTAAGGAATCAGTACCAAAATATAGCACTTGATCTGCCCTGAAAAATTGGGAAAATTATGTGAGACGCGCCTCACAAGTTAATGTGCTCTGCCTATGAAAGCGATGCGAGATGCGCCTCATGAAGACGCATCTGCCAGGAAAGAGAATGTGAGACGCGTTTGCAAAAAGCGCTTCTCCGATTTTGACCCTTGCTCTGCCTACGAAAGTGATGCGAGATGTGCCTCATGAAGACGCGTCTGCCAGGCAAGATAATGTGAGATGCGTTTTCAAAAAGCTCATCTCCGATTTAGACCCTTGATTTTGTCCCACCTCGGTGATCCAAGCGCGTTGCAATGAGCATATAAGGCTTGGCGTTGCAACGTTTGCGTCAAGTTCTGCGTGGACGGTCCCTAACAGGGACGGTCCATGCGGAACTTCTCTTTTGTTATTTAGTTTTGGCACGGTCCCACATGTCATCGACAATGAGGTAGGAGTGCTTCGAGTTCTATGCGAATGGCTTTACGACAATGAACGCACATTAATTGTAAAGTAAAGAGACACTCTTTTCGAAAGTGAGACGCGCTTAGCGGTGGCTCTTCTGAGCCGTGTCTGCAATAGTTGCCCTTAGGTACTTGTACCTCTCCCGCACACTCTCTTCGCAACACTTAGCACAACTTTTCACTTTTTCGCGCGCGCTAAGCACTTCTCACCCTAGAAACCGCCGTCGCGTCGTCCCCTTCCCTGGAGCACGCCGCCGCGTCAGTTCCCCAGAGCTCGTCGCCGCCTTGACACTGCCCTAAGGTACTTTTAGCTCTTTCGCACGCTCTCTTAGCAACACTTAGCAGAACTTTTCACTTTTCGCGTACGCTGATCACTTCTCGACCTAGAAACCGCTGCCATGTCGTCCTCTTCCCCGGAACACGCCGCCGCGTCGGTCCGCTTCCCTGGAGCTTGTCGCCGCCTTGATAGGTACTTTTAGCTTTTTCGCACACTCTCTTTACAACACTTAGCACAACTTTTCACTTTTCTCGCGTGCGCTGATCACTTCTCGGCATAGAAACTACCGCCGCGTCGTCCCCTTCCCCGGAGCACGCCGCCACGTCGTCCCCTTCCCCAGAGAACGCCTCTGCGTTGGTTCGCTTCCCCGGAGCTCGTCGCTGCCTTGACACTGCCTTCTTGATCATTGTCGCACTGCCTCCATCGACCCTCGACTCCCCGTCGACCAGCTTGGTACTGCCCTAATAAGGTTTGTTCGCGCTTTGGTTCAAGGCGAAATCGCGCTTTGGTACAAATTCCATGAGAGAATTTGCTCCCTTATGTGACCGTTTGTGCCAATGTGATTGAAATTTGATAATGTTTTACAGGATTTCAGTGTTTTTTGTGAATTTGAATACGTCTCAGTCGGAGCATCAACAACATATTGAAGAGGAGGCCCACCAGTAGACTCAGTAGTAGACACATGAAGAGGATGCATATGCCTCTAGTAACACAAGAAAGAAAAGGTCGCAGACGATGTGGCCAACAGATGTTGTGACTTTTGATGAGTCCAATGATGAAGGCATACCTCTGGACCATGATGTGAATACAAGACTGTCTAGAATTTGTGGTCTAGCTGCTCGGGAAAGGGTGCCGCTAAACCTGGAGAGATTCGATTGCTTGACCGAAAATCAAAATGATGAACTCTTTGAATGCTCTATCCAACCAAATGTTCAATATCCAGAACATATGAAATAGAAGGGGAAGAAGCTAGCTATGAAGATGATCTCTCATGCATGGAGGAACTACGAAACTAAGCTTCACGAGTTTGTGAAGAATCGTGAAACCCCCTTCCATAAGTATCCACATGTGTTAGAAGAGGACTGGACGAGATTTGTTGAAACGTGCGAATCATAGGAATTTGCCAAGAGGAGTGAACATATGAAGTGGCTTCGATCGCAGAACGAGCTTGACCACCACCTCGACAACACCAGTTATGCCGGTAAAAAAAGGATTTGGGAAGAACATGATTCAACATTGGCCGAGCTAGGTTATCAGAATCCATACGACAGTTTCAGTGGACGGCTGAAACCATTCATGCGTGCTTGTTCACAGCTGTCTGACTCAGGCAGTATCATCTTCTACAGCCCGAACACTGCAAACATCGCTCAAAGAGCCTGGAACCTGAGCAGCGAAGAGGAAAATGGTGAGAGGGAAAATGATGCCCTAACCAAGGCCCTACAAAGACGGAGCAACGAGTTCGTGTTCGTAGTGTTTCCAGTAAGTTGACATGGAGAGAGGACTTTTCGGAACACAAAACTACTTATCGAAAGCGGAAAACGGACTCGAAATCACAGGTTGACGTCGAGGAGCTAAAAACACAGCTGAGAAAGGAGCTCCTAGGAGACGTTAAGCAAATGCTAGAGGGAGCAGGTATATCAATCCCTAACGCGTTATTCAACGACGACCAGCATAGGAGCAGCTTTGCTTCTACAGCGGTTGGTGGTGGACAACCACATGAGGATCTTTAGGCACCAGCGTCTGAACCTTTAATTGAGCCGGACATGATAGATAACTTGGCTCAGCCAACAACATGCAACCTTCTGCTAATGGTCTGGAGAATCGCTCAAATGGAGGTCGGGAGAGGGCTAGTGTATCCCAATCAGACCATGCTTGAAAACATTCAGGTGGACACACTATCCTATGCTGTGGTCAAGGTGGACATGGTGCATGAAAATACAAAAAACCTACAGCTCAAAGTGCCACCAGACGATACAATGCTGACTATGCAGGATGCAGTTACTAGAAGGGTTCAGTGGAGACGGAGCCTTATTGTTGTTGACCCAGCAGCAGCAGCAGCAGCTTCCACGTCGACCGCTTCAATGTCTCCTAAGGCACGTCTGCTTCTGCATCCAAATCCAGAACAGATGGAGCTATCTCCAATTCTAGAGCTATTGTTGCCTCCAATTATAGAGAAGCAGCAAAAGTCTCCAATTGGAGAGCAGTTGCCTCTAGTTATAGTGAACCTGCATCTGTCTCCAACTGCAAGCTTCCGCAGAACTCTCCACTTGAAGACCAGCCGCGTCGGTCTCCACCTCGCACTCGAAGTGCCCTGCACCCTACACCTGATCAGCCGCCGCAAAGCATGTCCACAAAAAGGGTGTGCCGCAACAGGGAGTATCAAGAAGGAAGTTTGGAAGAAACCAGTGAAACAGTCAGAACCTAACCCGAGGGTGCCAAAAGCTATGACGCATGCAAACCCGAAGTATGAAATGGGAAAGCCGATGTTAACTGCGGCCGCACTTAAACAACTTCCTAAACCTTGTGTTCAGCTTCATCAATACTACATGGAAAATTGCAATAAGTGTGATACCATACTAGTGTCATTGAAGGATAAACACTTTCTCTCGGGTGACAGCACTTTTGTCATCGCATGGTCCGATCTCTACAACCTTTTCAACCTCGACGCATTGGAGATCTCCCTAATACGCTGCTTCGCATTGTAAGTCTCCTAAAAAACTAGGTTCTTCAATACATACTCAATACAAGTGCTATATGTGACAAAATTGACATTTTGCGTGTAGGCACCAGCAACAACATGCTTGCCATAACACGCGAAACATGTCTGCAACATATCTTGACCCGCAAATACCAGCACTTCTACAAAGGTCGAGCAGCATAAAAGAGGTTATTCAATATTTGGTGAAGGCAATGAAACAATATTGTGATAAGGACCCCCTAGTCCTACCGTTCAACACGGGTAACCATTGGGTTACCATAGCAATATCTACACGGTACGACCAAGTCTGGTACTGTGACTCCTCAAGGCCAACAGATGAAAAAACTGGCAAGCAAAAGACCCAGTCATGGAATGATATCTCTTCTGTTATTGATGAGTAAGTTCCTCCTTTGCTTTAGTTTCCTTGCACAATAATTTTTCATTAACCGCGAATGTTTTTTTAGGGCTTTTGTGCAAGTAAAAGGAAAACGCCGACATCTAACACATCATACTGCATTCGACGTCCAACAACAAGCTCCGGGCAACACGTGTGGCTTCCACGTCTACTTACACATTGCTTTATTTGAAGAGCAACCTAATTGCAATGTATGTGTAAGTGTATTTATTTTACTTTATTACTAATCTTTTGCTAAATCTCATTTTATCATTTTGCAGGACTACGGACCCACCTTCAGGAACATTGAAGGTCGTAACATTGAGCATGTTAGAGACGTCCTATGCATGTTCATCATTTCTGAAAACATTAATTCTAACGGATAATTTTATTACCCACTAGATGATTATGTGATAGTTATTCTTTGTATAAATTTGTTACATGTAGCTGGATGAACAGGGAATTCTGTGTAAATAGTTACTTGGTAACCATGATTTACACTTGTTAATATTTGATTGGTCAATGTGTGTAAACTTTGTTAATATTTGATTACATGTTAAGCTAGATGAACAAGAGACATTTGGCTACATATGTTTGTATATGTGTATGTTGCTGACACAGGCAATGCGGCTGCCAAATCCTTGCTAGCTCCAGGATCAGCCGGGAACCAACATAATCAGGGGCGGGGGCACCTAATATGAGACGTGGGTCTAGCAGGGAGCGTCTCCTGTGAGTGCCGCACTGAAGTTGCCTGTATACAATCCGCGACGCATTGTAATAGATATTGTCTTAGATTACCTAAATAAAGGAGACAAGCTTTTTAATAGCTCGTCTCAGATCAGTCAACGAATGTGCGACGGGCTGTAATAAAGAACGTCTCGGATCAATCAGCATATCTGCAACGCGCTTCATAAGAGTGTGTCTCTCATTCAGAATGATGGGCGACATGCACATCTCCAATGACCTTGCAAAGCCCGTCTGTTATGACTCATCGAAGGGAGACACACTACTTTTGATCGTGTCACACACCTAGTATGATCGGCGACGAGCCTTGCCACCCGTCTCTGATGACAACGTAATGCGAGACGCGATGACGGAGACACACAGTTTGTTCGTCTCCCTTCTTCGTTTGGGCGCCTCTCGTATGAGCCTTTCTTACGTAGTGATACAAGAATTGACTCTAATCGACTTCGATCGAGTTGCACACCTTTGATCTGCATACGATGTTTGGAAAGATCGAGTTACACCTTTCTTAGAAGAAGAAGAAGAAGAAGAAGAAGAAGAAGAAGAAGAAGAAGAAGAATAAGAAGAATAAGAAGAAGAAGAAGGATTTTACAGGTCGTTAATTGGTAAACAGTTTTATCTCCGCACTTCAAGAACTTGGCTCGAGCGATGTGGACATCAGAAGTTATGAAGATGAAGGGAATTTGGCAAATATGTACTTCATGGCGGGCAAATTAAGATCAAGTATGGAGGAGGAAGAACACAACATCGACGATGAAGAGGTATGTCCCAGTTGCGAAGAAATGTGTGATGCTATTTCTCATACCACTGTTATAGTTAAGAAAAAGGACAAAAAACTTAGGGACAATGCTATTAAAATTGAATCACTAAAATGTGAAATTAATCGTCTAAAATCCTTGATTCCTAGTGATGATTCCTGTTTCTCATGTGAGCTTATATATGAACAGTTGTCCTCCCTATGAGGTGAACACACCTCCACACTTGATAAACTTGAGTTAGAAATTGAAAAGAACAGAAAGCTTGTTGCACTTAATGATAAAAACTTGAAAGATGCTAGTTGTTCAACAATTGATTTGCATTGTTCTAATTGTGATGATCTTAATAAGAAATTGCATGATGCTATGAATGAATTTTTTTTGAACAATGCTTTATGTTCTCATGAAGTTAAATATTATTCTAATTGCAAACTAAAAGGAAAACCTTCATGTAAAACTAACTAGACTTGTCTAAGAAACTTGATGACATGAATAGGACACTAGAGAAGTTTTGTAATGGGAATAAAAATCTGAACTTGCTGTTGAATTCCTCTAAATCTTGCAATGATAAAACTGGTTTAGGTTTTGATTCCCATGCTCATGCTAAGGAAAATCCACCTAAAATTGTAAACTCATTAGGAAGTGGTTTGATTCAAATAGTTCCTAAACATAAAGAAGTAATTTTCAAATCTGCAGGAGTGTTGTCTTATTTAGTTTCTAATAAATATGTTGCTTGCTCATCTAGACATGAACACAAAGTAAAATTTCATTGTACCTATTGTGGTAGAGATGTTCATGTCATAGATTTTTGTTATAGACTAGCTAAACAATAGAAAAAGGAAAGAATGCAAGTTAGATCTCATAAGTCTCATGCAAAATTTACTGCACATGCTAAATCGAATGTTAGAAACATGCAACCTGCTGTAATGAGTCAAAAACATGGAAAGTTTGCTCCCAAATATACTGCTTTTAGTGCTACACATGTAACACCTCATAAGTTTAGTAGTTGGGTACAAAAATCCTCAAACTTTGGCTCAAAAACCTGCTGTTTTATCTCAGCATTTGTGTGTTATTCCTATTGGACATTGTGTGACTCAGTACTGGATTCCCAAATGCTTTTGACTAACCCCAGTATTGAGTCATTGACGTATTGTGCTTCTATGTAGGTTACACACTTGAGGAAGAAGAACATTTGGATTGTGGATTCAGGTTGCTCACGCCACATGACCGATAACAAAGAATGATTCTTCTCCCTCTCTTTTGTGTCACATGTAGAAAATGTTACTTTCGCCGATAATTCTTCAACTCCAATAATTACTAAGGGTTCGGTTAGAGTTAATAATCACTACACTTTGAAAGATGTGGCACTTGTTAAAAATTTGAAATACAACTTGCTGTCCGTTTCACAATTGCTAGATGAAAATCTGGAAATTATTCTTACAAATCATTGTTGCAAGGTTGTAGATTCAAATAGTAAGCTTATTTTAACATGTCTCGGTTTGGAAGAGTTTTTAAAGCTGATTTTGATATGTCATCCTCTAAGCATAGATGTCTAGCTGCTAATGATTCAAAAGACTTATATTTTTGGCATCGTAGACTTAATTACATAGGCTTTGATCATCTCACGCGTGTTAGTGCTCTTGATCGCATACGTGGGCTGCCTAAGATAAAGGGGACAAAAAATTGTGCGCTCTTATTGTAGACATGCTAATATGGTTGCAGGTTTGCATGCTCCTCTCACAATGACCATGAAAACCGAACTGGGACAACTTTTGCACCTTGACACCGTAGGTCCTTCACGTGTTCATTCTTTTGGAGGTAAATTGTATGTTCTTGTGATTGTTGATGATTATTCTAGATACTCTTGGGTTTACTTTATGGCATCTAAGAATGAAGCTTTTAGTCAGTTTAGGACTTTGTTTCTTAGATTATCAATTGATCACC
Source organism: Tuctoria greenei (assembly GCA_036927565.1). Taxonomy (NCBI): domain Eukaryota; kingdom Viridiplantae; phylum Streptophyta; class Magnoliopsida; order Poales; family Poaceae; genus Tuctoria; species Tuctoria greenei. The sequence goes on along the minus strand of JAYESD010000003.1, from coordinate 190,398,629 downwards.
CAGGATCTTCAAAAGCAATTAGAAGTGATAATGGAACTTAATTTAAAAATCAATCTTTTGATCACTTTTGTGCTGAAAAAGAAATAGATCATCAATTCTCTTCACCCTATGTACCTCAACAAAATGTTGTCCTAGAGATAAATAACAGAACCTTAGTTGAGATGCCTAGGACTATGCTTGATGAATATCAAACTCCTAGAAAATTTTGGGCAGATGCGATTGCAACTGCTTGTTTTTTTTTTATGAAAAGATGATAGGGGAAGCCCCGAATGTGTTATATTAATAAATATAAGGCAATCCAGGGATTGCAGTATAGATAGTTCCGTTTTACAGAGTGGTGAATTTCACATTCCAGAGTTTGGAATGATGAAATTCAGTCCTGCTAGCCATTGTAAGATACAAGTTTTTTGCTGTTGTGGGAACCTAATACATTGTAATGAGAGGGTATCATGGAAGGAATTCTTCCAGGTAGAGAGTGAGGATGGGGCTCCCCTGAAGATTAGGGCGTTCCTTTGTTTCAAGATTTCCCAACTTGCCGTGATGAAGATCTCCATGAATGGCGGTCCTGACCAGCTTCTTTTGGCTTCTTGAATCATTGTGAAGAAAGGCAGGTTGTAGTACCAGTTGGTTTGAAGGGCGCCCCAACAGTCCGTATTGAACTCGCATTCGAAGAACAGATGGTATGTGAGTTCTTCTATTGTCATGGTGCATAGCACGCTAGAGTAGTCGTTGCTTTCGATTTGATACTTCTTTATTTTGAGTAGGTTTCTGGAGTTCAGTTTGTGCAGAAAAAGTAGCTAGCAGAAGATTTTCAATTCCTTTGTGAGCTTTGTTTTCCAAATCCAGGTTATTGGTGCTGGCAGTGTAGTGTCTCTGTAGTTGTTGTTGTAAATTTTGCTTGCATAGAAACCTTTTGCGGATGCTTTGTAAGTCCAGACATCGTTGGTGTTCTGTAGATTCTGATGAGGGTTGAGAGGAGGTTATATTCGTGTAAGGTTTGGGTGGATATTGGCGTGTGGAAATTGATATGCATGTTCTGTGTGGCGGTGTATTGTGCAATTGATGCTTCAGGTTGTCTTGCGTAAGTGTACAGGTTGGGGAAAGTTGTAGATAATATTGAGGTGTGCCATTTGTCCTGCCACATGTCGACTGTGTTGTCTAATCCAATGCGTACCTGAGTATGTTGTCTGAAGTTTTCCCATTGGCTCATGATGTCTTTGAACCAAAAAGAGCCTCTGTTCACCAGCTGATGAGGCGGGGTTCCATCGGAGCAGTATGATCGGTAGATCATCTGTACCCATGGAGTATCCCTCTTGTTGTAAAATTTGTCCAGGAACTTTTGTATGAGGGTCTGGTTCCTTAGCCTTAGGTTTTTTATCCCAATGCCTCCTTTTTATTCAGTGTTCTTTTCTGTTCCCATTTGACCAGTGGTATGCCTTTGCGCGTGATGTCTAATCCTCTCCATAAGCATGCCTTTCTAGATTTGTCTGTTAAGTATATGACCTTGGGTTTCAATTTTATGGAGCACATGGTGTGGATTGGCATGGATGTAAGGAGTGAGTCTACTATGGTGCATCTGCCGGCCATGGATAGGTAAGTGGATGCTGCTGTGAGTGTTCTTTCAATTTTTGTGATAAGTAGGAGGAAGTCTAAGGTTTTAGGGTGGGTGGTCCCAAGAGGGACACCTAGCTATGTGAAAGGAAGGCTTCCTTGCTGGCAACTGAAGGTGGCTACCATTGAGATGGCGTGTTGGTGGGTTAAGTTGATCGGGATCAGGGATGATTTCTGGAGGTTGATTTTCAGACCCGTTTCCGCTGTGAAGGCTAGCAGCAAGGTTTTGAGGAAGAATAGCTGTTGCTGTGAAGCTTGGAGCGTTATGGTCGTGTCATCGGCGTATTGGATCACAGTGAAATCTATGTCAGTGAGATGAGGTAGTGGGGGGTTAGAAGACCTCTGTTTTTAGCGTTGTTTGTGAGGTTTTGTAGCAGGTCTGCGGCTATTACAAACAATGTAGGTGATAGGGGGCATCCTTGCCGAACCCCTCTGCGTCTGTGAAAGAATTTACCTGGTACTCCGGTTAGTAGGATGTCGACGTGTTGGTTAACAGTATGTTTTGTGTCTACTCGATCCAATGATGTGGGAAGCCGAGCAGGACTCTAAGGATGGCGTCATGCTCCATCATGTTGAATGCCTTTTCAAAGTCAAGTTTCAGCAAAAGTATTAGTCTTCTTGATTTTTTGCACTGGTGTAGGAATTCATAGTTCCATGCTATGCAATCTTGTATGGTTCTTGTTTTGATGAATCCGTATTGGTTAGCGTGGACAATGTTGTGGAGGTCTGTTTGTAACCTGTCGACCATCAGTTTGCTGATCAGTTTCATGCTGGAATTCAGTAGGGATATGGGTCTATAATTCGAAGAGCTTTCTGGTTTTGGCTTTTTGGGTATGAGTGTGATCAGAGAGCTATCAATAGTTTCTAGGTTGCATCCATTCATGAAGACCGCATTGCAGAGGTTGTAGATGTCGTTTTTGATGATGTCCCAAATTTTTTTGTAGAATCTGTTGTTGAACCCATCCAGGCTTGGGGCCTTATCGCTGGGCATTTATTGGATTGTGCGGTATATATCCTCTGTTGTGAAAGGTTCTGTGAGTGCTTGGAGGTTTGGATATGGTGTGACAATGTTCTCCAGCCTTTCCCATAATGTGGTTGTGTTGGTAGAACCTAACCTCTGCTTGAAATCAGTCCACAGTAATGCTACTTTTGCCCTGTGTTCCATGACTGGTTATCATGTTTCTTCTGTACCTTTTTGTTGTTGCTGCCATGAAGAACTTGGTTGGCCTGTCTCCCATTTTTGTCCATGTTTCTGTGTATCTCTGTTTCTAGTATTCTTTATGTGGTTGTAGGAGAGTTTGTACAAGATTTTTGATGAGGGTTCTGAAAGCTTCTTCAGGCTGGCTTAGCTGTCTTTGTTCTTCTATGTAGTCTATCACTTGGGTTGAGTGGTTAAAGATCTTGAGTTTTTTGGATAAGGATCCAACTGTTTTGCTCCATCTTTTGATCGCTGATCGAAGTGCTTTGAATTTGGTGGATATGACTCTAGCTTCGTCAAGGTCGTCACTTGGTGTGCGGTTCCATATATGACTGACCAGTTCTATGAATCCTGTCATGTCAAACCAGTAGTTTTCTACCCTGAATTGTTGAGATTTTGGGATGGAGGTCCCTATTTGCACCATGCAAGGGATGTCGTCTGACGTGGTTTTGGCTAGAGGGAGAAGTAAGGTTGATGGGAAGGAGAGGGACCAGTGTGTAGACGTGAAGCACCAGTCCAGTTGTTGCAATAGTGGCGATGCTTGCATGTTGCTCCACGTGTATTTTCTGTCCTTGAGAGGGATTTCCACTGATCCCATCTGTTTAATAGAATTGTTGAAGGTTTGCATATCGTTGGCATTTCCGCCTGGTCTATTTCTGTTATTTTGTGATCTATAGTAGTCAAAATCTCCAATGATGATCTAGTCTTGGTCCTCATTGATGTCTATTGAGAAGAACCAGTCCATGAAGTCCAGTCTGGGCTGGCCCGTGCATGGCCCATAAACTGTGGTTAGGGTCCATTCTTTGCCATTTAGGTTTGATGTTAATTTGATGGTGATCGCAAATTGGAGGGTTTCTAGCACAGTTCCTTGCACCAGTGTGCTATTCCATCCTATGAGGATTCCCCTTGAAGCACCCTGTGATGGTGTGTATGAGAAATGATCAAATCTTTTTGGAGCTATTTGTTTGATGAGTGTGTGGTTGATCATATGGAGTTTGGTCTCTTTGATGCAATAGATAAAACAACCGGTTTCCTCAATTGTAGCCCGCACCGCTTGGTGTTTGGATGGGTCATTTAGACCACGAATATTCCGTTTAGGAATGACCATTTTTGTTGTGTAGTGTTCTGCATTGGGGAAACCTTTTGGCATTTGAACGTAGTCCCTGACCTAATCCAGGGAGGCGAAGAGCATGCCCGAGGGCAAGTTGGATAAAAAAGTGGTAGGTAACAGCGCGCGGGGTACAAAAGAAGCCTGGCATACAACAGCGACTATGCCGATCCTGGTAATCTACCACACAAGCCAAATAGAAAGTATATAGTTGCACACTATGGTTCATGATAGTGACCGACTTCAGGTGCATTAGACAAAAGAAGCGGGGACTCATTGGTCACTTGTGGGAGTCCCGCCTGTTGCATCGATGGGCGAACTAAGGGTGGCGATCACTATCGTTGCGTGGACGCCGCAATGCTATGCTTGTGCCTGCAATTCCAGGATTGGTATGTGAGGGTGGGGAGGTGGTGTAGATTCAATAGATTGAATGGATGGGAATTTGATTGGTCCTGGAAAGAGGTTTCTTTTGGCTTTACCACTGCGTGTTGAGGTTGACATTGCTGCGGGAGCTGAGAGTGTAGGAGCGGCGGCCCGTCTGGTTATCCTTGTTGGCATACGGAGCCCGTTTAGCGCTGCAGCAATGCAGGGGCTTCACCTGACCTCCTCCTGCAAAACTGGTGGTTGCTGGCAGGATGCACGTTTGGTGAGTATGGTTTTGGATGCGCAGGTAGGGTATTCAGAAGACGATACCTGGGTGGGCTGCACTGTTTTACTAGAGGAGTTGGCTTCCAGAGCTGGCTTGCTTGGCTCCGACCGAGTGCGGCAACTGTAGACCCTGTCAAAGCAATTGGCAAGACGAGCTGGGGAGGGCGGGAGGGATGGTTCTTGGATGGGGGGTGCGCCCTGAACCTGGCCGTGGGCATGCACCCGTGGAGCGCACCCATCGCCGTGGACTCCGCCTTCTCTGAGAAGGGGTTTTTGGCGTTCTGCCCCAGTTCAGCAGTGGCCGTCCACCAAGCAGCCTGCTCAGCGGGTAAGGCTGTCGTAAGGAGGCGGCAGAAGGCATCAGAGTCGAAGGGCTTGGTCCAGTCTGGTTGCACGCTGGGGTCGCTTTTGACGAACTACAGCGGCTGGCTGAAGGTGTTGTTGTTGTAGGTGTGCGGCCTGGGGATGTTGTTCAGGTTGGTGGAGGAGGAGCTCTCTCCCCCGCAAAGATCAGTGCCAAAGCTCAGCACTTGTTGGTCTTGAGCCGGGCCTGGCCAAACGCCCCAGCCATTGTTGTTCGACTGGTTGGTGTGCATTGCTGTTGCCGCTGCATCCCAAACCGGGTCAGTGTTTGGGTTTGGGAGGGGGAAGGTGGGGGGGGGGGGGGTTGAAGCCGCCTTCTTGATCATCTCTTTCTGGTGGTGGCGGCGCTGGGAAAGGGTAGAGGTTTACCCCGGCAAGACGTCATCTTTCTTTTGGTGGATTGTTCGACATGATGGACGCTCCGTTGAGGATGATGACGGGACAAGTCGAAGATCAGGCCTGTCCTCTGGCAGCGCTGTGACGGATGACGAGGCTACAGGGCATGGATCTTGCGCCATTGCAGAGGAACTTGCAGAGGACGTAACCGTGCTGTTCTGGCACGTTCTGCCAAGATAGGAGGGAGCCAAATGTCGCTATCGCGGCATCGATGTGCTGAACATTTTGGTTGTCCAGGTGGAAGCCGAGGATCGTTATCCAGACGCAGTGGCTGTAGTTGGCTATTCGCCGAGTGATGACGTGGTCATGGGGAAAAACTGATCGCACGGTTTTCCACAACAATGGGTTTCTCTCTGAGGACCATGTCGTGGTGTTAGACGGACTTTAGCCTGAAGAGTCCGATGTCCAGCGGCGTGATGCAGGAGGAGAGGACTCTAAGTTTGAAATCTTGCTCCAGGACTAGCGCAATGCGGTCGCGGAACCAGTCGTACTCCTCGTGGTGGATGAGGCCATCCCGGTCTTCCGCGATCATGAAGCCTTCGTGGCTTCTGTGCGCGATCGCACTAAAGTGAAGGTTGAGGTGAGAGATCCTCAGAGGCCCGCCGTCGTGGATGAAGAGATGACCTTGGGGGATGAAGCGCTGTGGGTCGACCGGGAAGTTTGCCATGGCTTGAGTTGGTGCTTGTTAGAGGACGAGTTGCTTGTTGTTATGGGGGATGGTGTTGTGCTGCAGTGCTGTGGATCTAGGTGGGCTTAAATAGGGAGCCGGAAGGTGGGTGGTTGTGTTCTGCTCTGGTGGATTTTGCACGTGCATGTGTGAAGCAGGCAGATTGCTCAGGTTATTCTCCTGTAGTTCTATATCGGGTTGTGCAGTACAGCTCAACCGTTCGACTACCACCGTGCGGTGCACAGTGGCCGTGGTGGGGCTAAATCTGGGGGGCTGTGTGTACTTGGGATTCCACACCAGGAAACTTCTGAAGGTTGAAGTGCAGGAGGCAGCTTGGTGTCCTGGCAACATGCAGCGGAAATAGCGTGCATATGCGCGACAGGAAGCGGCGAAATGATTCAGACTGAAACATCTAAACTGCAACCGTGAGAAATTAAGGAGCTGTTGTTGTGCCTGATGGGAGGTCTTGTGTGAGTAGACTGGGCGGCGTTTGCATTGGGAAGGGTCAACTTGGTCTCAGCCGCGGGTCTGTCAGTGAAGCCATCGATTGCGCATATATTCTTTCGTTGCTGCGGATTTTGTAGGTGGTTGGGCAGTCGATAGTCCACACTTGTAGTTAATGCTTGTTCCTTCTCTCGGACGTTTGTTGTGTTTGCATACCAGATCCCATGCAGACTGCGTGTGTTGTGGGCGGTGTTGTTTGCTGTTGTGTGGGGCCGTCCATTGACCACCCCAGTTTGAATATTTGGTGGGCCCGTAGCCGGTTTGGTTTTGGCCACGATAAGTCTCGCTGTCATGTGGGTCCGCTTCTGATCGAGAAAATTTCGAAATTTAGGTGGGCCCTTTCAGAGAATGGATGGGGCGGCGGAGTTCGCCTAAGTACGGCTCTTGGTGGCGGTCGAGCGCCCCTTGGTCAGCACTGGGTCGGTGGGGAAGAAAGATCGACGAAGGTTGAGGAAGGCCTTGTTGATAGGGATGTCAAGATGATTGGTCTGTGCTCTGTGCTGGTCGGGGATGGGGGGTGGGGAAGGTTGGCGGATAGGATTCGCGAAAGAATTTTTTGTGTGTTGGCGATAGGATGTTTTTTGGGGGACCGGTGGCCAAGCAGCTTCTTCTTCCTGCTGCCAAATGCAGAGGTCCCTAATCCAGTTTGGACCTCCGTTATGCCAGGGGAAAAGATAGACTTCAAATCCTGCAGTAGTCACTCTGCTAAGGGAGCGAACCATCCTACCAACTTGGCGGGAGGCCACCGCGTACCGGAAGTGCCGGTCGTGGGCCATGGAAATATGGAAACCTCCTAGGGTGCTGCCGAGGGTGGCATTGAGCGACCAACCAACTGACTCCTCAATTAGCCGGAAGGTGAACCGATGGAATACTGCTAGCATGAAGAAAGATCCTCCCATGGAGGAGGAGGGGTGGTGAACAGAGGAGGAGAGAAGATGCAACACCTTTCTTTGGAAGTCTTTCCCGGCTGCAAACGACCATGTGCTGACATCGAGCACCAGGCGGTCGCCGTCCATGGCAACGCGACGGCCTGGTGATGCCCGGGGATCAGTTGATGAAGCATTCCACCGGTGGGCGGCGGGGTGCGGTGGTGGTGGCGAAAGTGAGGCGCTAGAGGGGGGAGGGGGAGCGTCATCTATTGCAACCGCTTGTTATGTATCAAATCGTGTTTTCTTGCGTGCTAAGCTAGGAAAAACTACATATGAGGTTTGGTTTGGACATAGGCCTAGTTTCACACACTTTCGTGTCTTTGGTTTTAAATGCTTTGTTAAGAAACATGGTAATCTTAATTAATTTGAACCTAGGTCTGTTGATGGCATGTTTCTTGGTTATACATCTCATACTAGAGGCTACTTTGTGCTTTTACTTGACACTAACAAAATTGTGGAGACTTGTGAGGTTTCTTTTGATGAAGCTAGCTCAGGTACTAGCTCTAATATTGCAGGTCCAGATCCATATCCGCAGGGGGAGAGTGTTTTCATCGAAGTAGATGAAGAAGTGGTACTGCTGCCCAAAAATTCAAATGCAAATGACGTTGATCACGCTACGGATTTTGCCCCACAACCAGCACCAACGACTACTGCAGCTGATACAGATCGTCCTCAAGTCACAAGTTCTTCAATATGTGATGAACATGAAGAAGAAGGATCTTGTGTAGTGTCTACTCCCCTTCGCATCCCCAAAAGTCATCCTCCACAACAAATCATTGGAAGCTTGCACAAACGAGTTACACGGCCCAGGTTTTGCGATCCAAACTCTCATACTCATTCTGTTTTGTTGTTTCTTTTGAACCCAAAGATATGTTGCACGCACTCACTAATGAATCATGGATTATTGGAGTCAAAGTGTTAATGCGACACTTCCCCCATATTTGCTAAGGAGCAGCCTGCGAAGGTTCTTGTTCGGTGGGGCTTAGGACTCAATCAAGTGTTCTAGCGGAAGAGAGTATGACACGGTTGTTTTTACGTGGTTCGGGACGCAAGGAGCGTAACACCCTACTCCACGGTGGATGATGTTGCTAGTATGTGTGTATGCGTGTGTGATGTTGGATTGGGGATTTTCGGTATCTATTTTGGATCCTTTGTAACAGTGGCAGTCCGATCCTTTTATAGCTAAGGCCAGACGCCTTACCAGTGGGGTCCGGGGCCCGACAGGTGGTCCCGGGGCGATCTTATCCTAAAGATCTAAGGCTTCTCGCATAAGCTTGCTTTGAAAGTGGACTTGAAGACTTGCCGTCTTGCTGCCTGAGCCGTCAGTAGCCCACACACTGTTGCTGACGATAGCAGAAGGTGTCCCGTCAGCCTGTATCGTTGCCGCAAGCTACCCACTTGGCCAAGTTGGATAGGCCTGCAGCGCCTTCACTGCGATGTGATTGGTCACAGCGGTCTCTGACCATTGGCGTGCTCCGCGTTGTGCACCAGAGGTGGATGCACATCTTCAATGCTTGACTTGGGCTGGGTGCACCATCCCTTATGTCTCGCATCTTACCGTCCGAGGCGAGCTGCGGGACACGTGGTAGCATTGGGGCTGACCCCTATTGGGGAGGCCAACGCTGGTCTTCCATGACACGTGGCAGCTTTGGGGCTTTTCAAGGAACGTGTCAGCTCCGGGCCCTTTCATGTGAGGGGTGTTGGACCCGGCACCCTGAGCCACGTGGCTGCACCGAAGATCTCCCCCAAGGTTGGGTGAGGTCCCTTCCCTACATGTGGCATCTTGGGAGCCCGTCCCAGCAGAGGGGCCAAGTCCCATCTTCAAGGCACACATGGAAACACTGGAGCTTGACCTTGGGGGAGGCCGAGGTCTTGGCACCTACGGGGCACTTGGCGCCTCCAGACGTGCCTTGGTGTCTTCATCCTGTGTGCAAGGGTACCCTGTCTGTAGGGTACCGATAGTGGCCCCTGGATCCACCTTGGGACGAGGTGAAGAGCCCAAAGGTGGATCCCTTTCCATGTTTTCCCACACTGCGCTTTGAATTCTTTCTCGGACAGCTGAAGTGGTGGGCGCTTCTGCCAACGTTGCCACGCGTCCCCTTCTGGTTGAGAGACGAAGGCGACCGGACGTAGGGCCCATTGTCATGGGTGCCGTGTATCGAGCGGTGCGGGTTGAGCTGTTGCATTACGCATGAAGTGCTGTCGTGGGGGTGATCAAAAAGGAAACCATGGTTATAGGGAGCGGTTCCTTCCTTACTCGCGCCCCACTGACTGAGCTTTTGCCTTCTTCCTCGAGCGCTCGAGCCTTCATCCCTTAGACAAAGCTCTCACCTTCGCCTGTTATAATGGCCTCCCCATTGCCACCTTACTGCTTCCGGTTTGTCGGAGATATGGTGCCGATGAGGCAGCTCCTCGGCTGGTCCGCTTCAGAGTGCGGATGGATGATCTACTACGGGTTTCCTGATCTTCGAGATCTTTGTGAGGACGATACTATTCTCTTCATCGCCTACGCCACTTCCGTTGTCAAGGTTCTTCCTTGCAGCGCTGGGGGAATACGGGCTACAGCTTCAGCACCTGTTGCCAAACTCCATCACCTTGGTCACTGTGTTTGTCCATGTATGCGAGGCGTTAGTGGGCTGCCCACCCACAGTGGAGTTGTTCCGGTACTTCTTTTTGATGAAGACAAATGGAAGGAGTGCAACGACCCAGGTGGGGGCCTACTACCTCTGTCATCTGGACAACACCTCCCAGGGTTATATTGCCTCGTTCAAAGGGGGCAAATGGAGCGACTGGAGGGAAGACTGGGCAATCATGAGGACCAACCACCATGCCTCGCTGAAGATGTTGTTCGAAGGTCCAGGCTCTGACCCTACCACCTGGGAAACATTCAAGGGGTTGCCAGAGGAGTATAACCCCGTACTGAGGAGGATCTGATTCTTGGTTGGCAAGGGCTTGACCTCCATGATGGTGTTGGTAGATTTCTTGCTCTACCGTACTGCCCCTCTCCAGCAGCCCTGCACGGGGCCTGGGTCTATATTGGCATGTATGACCAATGCTGACTGGATTTGGACAACCCAACTCCCAAGATGTTGGAGGAGATGTTGAAGGCAGTGACCTCCAACATTGTTGATGATGAGCATGTCTCCATTCCGAATGACTGCCAGCTGCTCCATATGGCCACTGACTTAAGGGCCGAATTGCGGAGCTCGATGCTAAAGGTCAACGTGTTTGGCCTCGTTCGCCTACATCCTGAAGATACGGCTGGGGCCTCGACGGTCCTAAAGTGGTGCCGTGATGCGATGCAACCAAGGTCGGGGTCTTACTCTCGTCCTTCAACAAGGGTGGAGGCATGACCCTCAATCACTTCTGACAGGGCGAGGGTCAGCCAGCCGACATCAGCTCTGGAGCCGAGAAAGCGTTCCCGTACGCTAGCCACGGGTTCCGCCACTTCTGTGCCGAAGAAGCGGAAACTATTTCGGGGGGACGGTACTCCCATCTCTTGTCGTGATGAAGCCGGAGGGGATGAAGCTTCTGTCGTCGACTTAGTCTCCGATTCCAGCAGTGGCCCCGGTTCCGAAGGAGGCGTAAAGAGGTCTGCGCAGGTGACATGGCCGACGTGGGTCAATTCGGAGCAGGTGCCAAAGACGGCAGCGCCGGCCTTGTCGTCAGGTTCTGGCGACCTCGATCTATCGCGCGGGGTGGAAGGCCAGGGTCACTGGAGCGGTCCGACCCACCGGTAAGCCGCAACTTCTTCCTCTACTATTTCTCTTCTTTTTTTTTTTTTGCTTTGACGGAGTTTTACCTTGGCTTTTCAGGGCTTTGTCAACCGACTTGGTGCCCTTGGTGCTTCCAGGGGTGGGCTTGATAACCCTACCTCTCACGGAGCTAGAATAGGGCCTGCCGCGCCGCATCGTACGCCTAAAGGTGCATCGACCTTTGTTGCCATTGATGCGTCTGGACCACCATCTGTCGAGGCAGGTCAGCAGAAGTGGCACCATGCGAGGAAGTGCCAGTCGAGGAGGTGCTAGGAAAGGAGGTGCCCGACAAGGAGGAGGCTACCTTGGTCGTAGCTGCTTCCCTTGGCGGAGCTGACTCGCCCACAGTTGAAGCGCGCCAGCGCCTGATGTCATTGGCGTGCAAGATGGCGACTCTGTACCAGCTGCCAATGACGTACCTGCAGTAGAGAAGGGGACTTCAGCGTCGGGCAGCAACGCGACGGTTCTTGAACCTCCAGCTGTAGAACCATCTGTTTCCCAGGCACTGGTGACTGCTGCATCATCAGCAGGAGGGACGGAGGGGTATCTGTCCGTGGCGATGGTCGTGCCGATCCCTCTTGCCGATGCTATTGTCGTGGCCCAGTTTGTCTTGTGCCATACGTAGGCTGCTTTCGCCCGAGAGTGGGATCAACTTGCGGAGGAGCGGCGCTTGGTGAAGATGGTCGACGCGAAGAACAAGGAGCTTGAGGTGAAGGCCTTGAAGGCCCATGCTGCCGCTGATGCCCACCTGAGGCTGTGCGAAGATCAGCAGCTAGAGTTGGTCCACCGCGAAGTTGTCGTTGCTGATGCTGAACGGGACTTGGCGGCGAAGGAGGATGAGGTCTCCTGGAGCCTGGAGGAGAAGAGTTGGGCTTTGCAGGACTTGGAGCTCGCAATCAAGCGCCGGGAGGACGATCTGGAGCATCGTGCTTGGGAGCTCGCCGACCGGGAGGCGACTGCGTGGAGAGAGGTAGAGAGCCTCCAGACCCCCCGTGCGACCGAGGCCCAAGGGATCCGGGACTTCCTTGCACGTGCTAGGGTGGTGTTGGAACCCCTCGGCCTTGGTCCAGTGCCACACGGGGAACCACCTCAGGGGGTGACCGAGATGCTCCCATCTTTGGACTTCGTGTGCTTGATGTTGGGGACGGTGAACATCGTCCTTGCGAGGCGGTTGGAGGTCGAGGGAAGGGAGTTGGAGGAGCTGGTGGCCTCCCATGTCTTGGTATGCTTCCGGAGCTGTACCCGATGATCCTGCTGGAGCCGATGGAGAAGGTCCCCCTTGATGAGCGAGAGGAAGAGCCGAGAGCCAAAGTCCAGGACCTTGCCAAGCAGGTGGCCTCTTTGTTCCAGCAGAATTGAGACCGGCGACACCCTGGTGGAATGTTTTTTGTATCTGGGGATGACCCCTTTGTATAAATAATTTTTAATGAATTTGTATTCACGTTTTGCTTATTGGCTTCTCTTGTGCTTCTCAAATTGTTGCCCCAATTCCTTCTCTATGTAAGGTCTTGAGGAGCTTTTGTTGATGCCGTTAGCTTTTTAGGGACCACTGCTTGCACAGTTGACACGCCCAATTTGTCGCTAGTTGACGTCCTCCATATGTAACTCTCTTATAGGCCCCCTGGTAGGCGTGGTCAGGTTGTCGGGTATGCCTTCCACTTGAGCATAGGATGTCTTCGACCGGTCCCAGCGGAGCAGGGGAGTTGGACTGGATTGCTTCAATGTCTCCCATCATGTCGATGATAGATTCCTTGGGGGGTGCCGGAGCTGGCTGCTCCAGCGTCGCCCACCATCGTTGTAGAGACGTCGACGACAGGCCCCCTGGGAGGTGCCAGAGCTGGATGCTCTGTTATCGTCCACCATCTTCGCAGAGATGTCGACGGCAGGCCCCCTAGGTGGTGCCAGAGCTGGTTGCTCCGGCGTCACCTGCCATCATGGTAGAAGCGTCAACGGCAGGCCCCTTATGTACACGATATCGCAAGAGAACCTTGTTAGCAACAATAGATGTGTAGGAGAGTGTACCCACTTATCCATGCTTGTTGCTTCCTTTGGCGTGCTTGGACATTGACAGCTGGTCCCTTGGGCAGTGCCGGAGCTGGATGCTCTGGCATCGTCCACCATCTTCGAAGAAATGTTGACGGCAACCCCCTAGGAGGTGCCGAAGCTGGTTGCTCCGGCGTCGCCCGCCATCATGGTAGAAGCGTCGACGGCAGGCCCTTGGTGTACACGATACCGCAAGAGAACCTTGTTAGCAACAAGAGATGTGCAGGGGAGTGTACCCACTTATCCACGCTTGTCGCTGCCGTTGGCGTGCTTGGACATTGATGGCTGGCCCCTTGGGAGGTGCTGGAGTTGGATGCTCTGGCATCGTCCACCATCTTCGCAGATATGTCGACAGTAAGCCCCCTGGGAGGTGCCGGAGCTGGTTGCTCTGGTGTTGCCCACCATCGTCGTAGACGCATCGGTGGAAGGATCCCTGGGAGGTGCTGGAGCTGGATGCTCCGGCATCGTCCACCATCTTCATAGAGACATCGACGGCAGGCCCCCTGGGAGGTGCCAGAGTTGTTTTCTCCGGCATCACTCACCATCATGGTAGAAGCGTTGACGGCAGCCCCTGGTGTACACAATACCGCAAGAGAACCTTTTTAGCAATAAGAGTGGGGCAGGAGAGTTTACTCTGTTATCCACGCTTGTTGCTGCTGTTGGCGTGCTTGGACGTCGACACTTGGCCCCTTGGGAGGTGCCGAAGCTGGATGCTCTAGCATCGTCCACCATCTTCGCAGAGACATCAACGACATGCCCCCTTGGAGGTGTCGGACCTGGTTCCTCCTGCGTTGCCCACCATCGTTGTAGTTGCGTCGGAGGCAGGCCCCCTAGGAGGTGCTAGAGCTGGATGCTCCGACATCGTCCACCATCGTCGTAGGGATGCCGATGGAAGGCCCCTGGTGTACAGGCAATCACAAGAGAACCGTGTTAGCAACAAGAGAGAAACAGGAGATTTTACTCACTTATCCATGCTTGTTGCTGTCGTCGGCATGCTGGGACGTCGACAGGAGGCCCCTTGCAAGGTGCCGGAGCTGGATGCTCCGGCGTCGTCCATCATCGTCGTAGAGACATCAACGGCAGGCCCCCTGAAAGATGTTCTAGTTGGATGCTCCAACGTGTTCTGCCATCATCGTAGATTCGTCGACGGCAGGCCCCTGGGAGGTGTCGGGGCTGGATGCTCCGGCGTTGCTCATCATAGTAACCTGCTCTGTATGTCCTACACACATAATAGGGGTGCATATTTTACGCTCGTTGGTGATCTTTTCCTATCCTTTTTAGCTTTTTCATGTCTTACAGTCCTGGGCCAATACTCGGGGTTTGGGTAATTCAGTGCGTTAGCACCCGGGACCTGGCTCTCGCCTTATTTGGGGTGTGAGCATCCTTTCCCACAGTACTTAGCCGTAGCACTAGGAGGCAAAGCGCACATGCTTAGGGTACAGGACAAGGCTAAGCAGGCTGCACGCTCTGGACCTCCAGCTCGGCATAGGCCTTTCGTGGGAGACCATTTTGCACCACCGGACCCCAAGTAAGGGGGCAGCCATGATATCCCAGGGCACTTTCTAGGTACCTCAAACAAGTCTGCCTTCAGCAAGATTGCATAAGTATACTATGGATGATAGAAAAAAATTCATCAGGTATATGAAGATAATATACGAAAGAACGAAACTAGTCTAATTGATGACAAAATTAACAGGTAATTAGTGAATATTTAGAGAAAGCACATGGTAAGACAGTGATTTTTTCAAATTGGCATTCATAGGAGGGGATTGGCTTGACAATAAGGCAACGATCCACTCCGGTTGGCAAGGGAGGCAGAGTGTTCATGCTTAGGGTATGGGACCAAGCTAAGCAGCTGAACATTTTGGACCAGTCCCCCCCCCCCCAGAGCTTGGTTGTCCTAGGTGTTGTTCCTTGACACCATGACACCCCACACTTTCCTACTATTTATGCTTAGGATAGAACTTATGAAGGTGCTCTATGTTCCAAGGGTTGGTGAGGGGTTCTCCCTCTTCTGTGGCTAGGCGGACACACCCGGGGCGGGATACTTGCGTTTCTCGGAAGGGGCCCTCCCAGCTGGGGGAGATTTTGTGCAACCCTTCTCGAGAAAGTATGCGCCGCAACACCATGTCACCTGACTGGAGCTCTCTACTCCGCACGAACCGCTCCTGGTAGCGCCTCAGCACCTGTCGGTAGCGTGCGTTTTGGATGGTGGCATGCAGACGATTGACTTTATGAACTTGACTGCGGACTCCTTGTTGATGTTGATCACTGGGACTGCCTCCGACCACTTGGTGTACTTGTCTACAGTAACGTAGAGGAACCGATACCCTTCGACTGCCCTAGGGAAGGGTCCCAGGATATCCAGCCCACAGACCGCGAAAGGCCAGGAGGGCGGGATCATCTGCAGTGTGTGTGCCGGAGTGTGAATTTGCTTGGTGTTGAACTGGCACACCTTGCATATCTTGACCAGCTTGACGGCGTCTTGTAGTGTTGTTGGCCAATAGAAGCCATGCTAGAAGGCTTTGCCAACTAGCGTGTGGGAAGTTGCGTGGTTCCCACACTCTCCATTGTGGATCTCTGCGAGCAAGTCGCAGCCTTCCTCCTGACTTATGCACCGTAGCAGCACACTGTTGGTGCCACGTCAGTAGAGGTCACCTTCTATGAGCGTGTAGCATTTTGCCATCCTCACGATCCTCTCAGGGGATACTGGATCCTCTGGGAGGATGTTATCCTTCAGATAGTCCCGGATTTCTATGATCCATGCATCGGGACATTCGTGAGCTTCTGGATCTTGGGCGCTGGGTAATCTGTGGTTCCCAGTGACACACAAGAACCTCGGTGGGCCCCATGGTTGCAGGCCCGCCGTGATCGCCAGCTTTGTGGTGTTGGGCTCACCTTCTCCATTAGGCCCCGCAGGCCTAGCAGTTGGCCGCACCAACCTCTTGCCGAAGACCCCTTCAGGGACTGGGGCTCCCGTGGACGCCATGGTTGACAAGGTGTCGGCAATGGAGTCGTCAGCGTGTGGAACATGGTAGAGGTCCAAGGCCTCAGAACTAGCTTCCAACTTCTTGACATGTAGCAGGTATGCCGTGAGGTGAGGGTCGTTGTAGCAGCACTCTCCCCAGACCTTATTGATGATCAGTTGGGAGTCTCCCTTGACCAGCATCTGCTGGACACCGAGACCCTGCGCAGCTGTGAATCCGAAGATGAGGGCTTTATACTCCGCCATGTTGTTGGTTGCCTTAAAGTCGAGGCGCACCGCATACTTGGACTGCTCTCCTGTTGGTGTAGTGAGTAGTACGCTGGGCCTGGCCCCTTGCTTCCGCGAGGATCTATCGAAGAAGAGTGTCCAGTGATGTCCGGTAAGCACCGGTGCTCTAGGCTTCGACTGGCTAATTTCCCAGCCACTGGGTTGCTTGATGAATGAGTCCACTCAGCAACGAAGTCTGCCAGAGCTTGGCTCTCGATTGCATGCCGTGGTACAAAGTCGAGCTCGAACTCCACCAGTTCAGCCAACCATTAGGAGATATTTCCTGTTGCGTTGGGGCTGCATAGCACCACCCCCAGCGGGAACGAAGTCACCACTGAAACTCTGTGTGCTTGAAAGTAATGATGGAGCTTCCTCGACACAATTAGGCCCCCTTTGGCAGAGCTCCACGAAGCTGATTCTCAGGTAGAATCAGGGAAGCTATACCAAACACTGTTTTCCAGAAGAAGTGATTCTTTGCTGATTCTGAGAAGTGATTCTCTAAAATGAACTAAGAGGTTGGGAGATGAAAAAAGTAGCTTCTCCTGATTCTGTGAAGTGATTCTTTGTCCTGATTCTAAGAGTTTATTCTACAGAATAATAGAGAATCATTTTCAACCAAAGAATCACTTCATCAGAGATCAGAAGTGAATCCAGAGAATCAGCTTCGTGGAGCTGTGCCAAAGGGGGCCTTAGTACCCATAGAGCAGCTTGTGTACTTCAAGGTACATTGTTTTTGCTTCATGTAGGACTTCACTGATGAAGTAGTGAAAGTGCATCTAGGACTCCCTTGTGGGTTTTGGATGATTTATGACAAGCAATTGGGATCCTAACCTTTTTGTTGAGATGAATGCATGCCAATAATGAAAAATGAGCAAAATACCAAAAGGAAGGGATAATGAGGAGCAAAGTGAACTTGAACTCAAGCAAAAGAAATAGTAGATTATTGTGTATGGAGTGTTTTAAGGAAACACACCCAAGAGCTCAATCATATTTAAGCACACACACATATTGCACAAAGTTACACAGGACCGGACTAGTCCGATATCAACCGGACTAGTCCGATATCCTTTCTCGACCAGATCGGACAAGTCCAACATCTGTTGGACTAGTCCGATATCTTTCTGACTTGAGTCGGACTAGTCCTCCCCAGGGCGGACTAGTCCTCAACACACTTCACAAGTCACACAAAATCGGACAAGTCCGTTGTTAACCGGACTAGTCCGATATTCATTCTGATCCACTTCGGACAAGTCCATGTTTACACGGACTAGTCCGAAATACCCACTGATCTAAATCGGACAAGTCCTCCGAGTGCGGACTTTTCATCCAACACACTTAGGGTTTCATATATCCGGACAAGTCCGATGGCTATCGAACTAGTCCAAAGATTTCCAGTAGTGAAATCAGACAAGTCCGTCTTCGACCGGACTAGTCCGATATTTCGGGACACTTAGGGTTTGCTACACACAGAACACCGGACTAGTCCGGTGACCACCACGGACTAGTCCGATCTTTCTGAACCCTAACGGTCACTTTTAGAAACCCCATATAAATAGAGGTGCCCGGCCCACTTTTACAATCTCTCGAACCCTAGCGCCATCACACCTCCCAAGAGACTCAGAAACCACCTCTCTCCACGAAATTAAGTGCAAAATCGATCAATACTTTGAGGATCACTTCTAGATCATTGGAGAGATACTTGTCACACATCATTGAGCTCTTGGTTTGAATCTCTAACACACTCCTGCGTTTCAATTATAATTTCTGAGTGTGTTTTTGGTGGCATTGTGATCTGTAATCTAAGGGAGCTCTTAACGTGTGAGAACGCCCCTTGAATTTTGTTATTCACCCCTTTGTGATTAGTGGAAGAGGGTTGGCCTTCGTGGCGATCCGACGAGGGTAGGGTTGGAGAAGACCCGGTCCTTTTGTTGGCTCCTCAACGTGGATGTAGGTTGCCTTTGTGGTAGCCAAACCACGGGATAAATCGTGTGTCTTGTCCTTTTTGTGTTCATCACTCAAATTGATCTACTTACTCTAGGGTTTGATACACATTGTTCAATTTACAATAAATTGTAGAACACAAGCCCTAATTGTGATACAATCCAATATACAACTGTTAAACTGTTGTTTGATTCTATAATTCTGCTGCACACATTGAAGAATCAACATAATCGATTAATCTAGATCAACTTAGTCCGTGAACACCGGACTAGTCCGCACTTTACCGGACTAGTCCGATTTCTCTGGTATTGAACTTGTTGTTGAGTGTTGCAGGATCCGACAAAAATTCAAAAGGCCTATTAATCCCCCCCCCTCTAGGCCTACATTCAATTGGTATCAGAGCGAGGTTCTTCAAGAAAGAGTTTAACCACTCGAAGAGATCATGTCGGACATGAAGGACGTCCACAAAATCAACAACGAAGAGGAAGTCAACAACAACAAGACCCAAAAACTAGAGAAGTACCTCGAAGCCACTCAAGACTTCGAGGACGACGATGAGGAGATGCTGGAGCTAAAGGCGCTCCTTAGAAAGAAGGCACTTTCAAAAGGGAAAGCGAAAGTTGAAGAGAAGAAGAAGGGGAGTAGTCACACCGACTACTCCCGATATCCTTTTAATTATGATCGTCTAAATTCCAATAACAATCACTACTTACCTATCCCACTTGGAAAATCCCCACACTTCGATGGGAGTGATTACTCCATGTGGAGGCAGAATATGAAGATGCATTTGATTTTCCTCAACCCAAGTTTATGGCATGTTTTATGTACAGGGATAGATATTCCGGATGACGACGAAGAGCTCACCCCAAGTCAAGAGCAGGCCATCCATAGAAACGCTCAAGCCGCAGCGGTAATCACCTCCTCTCTCAGTCAAGACGAGTTCACCAAGGTGGATGGACTCAAAATTGCTAAGGAGATATGGGATACACTACAAACAGCACATGAAGGTGACCGGCATGTGCGTGAGGCAAAAATTGAAATGATCGAAGGGGAACTAGGAAGATTCGCAATTGAGGAAGACGAGTCACCCCAGGACATGTACAATTGATTGAAGACACTTGTCAACAAGGTTCGATCATATGGGAGCAAGAGTGGAATGACCACGAGGTGGTAAAGCTCATCCTTAGAGCTTTTATGCCTTGCAATGTCACGCTATGCTCGATGATCAGAGAAAGCTCCGGTTACAAAAGGATGACTCCAGATGAATTGCTTGGTAAAATTATCAACTTTGAAATGATGGAGAAACAAGCCAAGCACGTCAAAGAAATTGTCGACCTCACCTCGGCCAAGAAGAAAGTTGTTGCCCTAAAATCTACTCTCAAGCCTCTATCCAAAGAAGCAAGAGAAGCAGAACTAGAGGAGGACAGTGATGACGAGAGTAGTGACCTAGATGAAGAGGATATGATTTTGTTCATGAAAAAGTTCAAGAGAATAATGAAGAAGAGACAAGGAACAAAATCAAGTGAAGGAAAGTACAAGGAAAGGACGAAGCCAAAGATGAGGCGGGCGTGCTATAATTGTGGTGAGTATAACCACTTTATAGTCGATTGCCCGTATGAGGACAACAAGAAGAAAACTAAAGAAACCAAGCCTCAAACTAAGAAATTCTTCAAGAAGAAGAAACAAGCCGAACAAGCACACTTTGGGAAGGAGTGGGACTCAAACGATGAGTCCTCATCATCCGATGAAGAAGAGATGGCTAGCATAGTCATAGAAAGCACATCCAAGATATCCGCACTCTTCCCCACACTCAGTGCAAAGAAGGAAAATGGCACTTGTCTCATGGCAAAGGAAGGTAAACGCAAGGTAAACATCAAAAACCCTTCCATGCATTCCTACTCTAGTGATGATGAACTAGATAGTGATGATGATGACATGCTAAATGGACTAGATAGGAAAACTGCTGCTAAAATGAGATTTTTACTTGACCAACTTGTTGAGAAGGAGAGGTTAATTGATCGTCAAGAGGACATGATTATCTCCCAAAAGGAGAAGTATGTAAAACTTGACAAACTCCTAGAGCTTGAAAAGGAGAAAAACGGTTCACTAGAGCTTGAGCTAGCTTCAAGCAAGAAAACTTGCTTGGAGTTAACCGATTCAAATGTTGCAATCAAGGACCAACTTGCTGACCTGATCAAGGTTAACAAAATCCTTGAAGTGCAAGTTGAGTCACTCAAGCTAAGTGCACCTTCCTCCTCTTCAAGTTCACCTTCTCAACCCACTAAAACTGATCTTGTTCATATGTGCACATGTAGTAAAATCAACACCAGTTTGAAGGAGAAGTCAACCTCCACAAAGGATAAAAATCCTACCCAGTATGGAATATTTGACAAGGAGAAGATCAGCTATGCACGTAGTGCATACTTGGTCCAAAGACCTCTAAATGTCAAATATGGCATTGGTTACTCTTATGATGAAAAGCAACATGCTGGAAGTCATAAGAATAACAGGGGAAGGGTCTCCTTTGTGAAGGGAAGACCCTCTCAAACTGATAAGTTGAAGAATAAGAAATTTAACTCTCATGAATACCGGACTAGTCCGGGCGGTGTCCGGACAAGTCCAGTCATCCGGACAAGTCCGTCCACCCAGACTAGTCCGATTCATAAACAACAGCAGCTCCTATTTAAAACTTTTGATGCCTCTTATGTATTAATGAAAAACAATCTTGGTAAGGTTTATGCTTATTATGTTGGGCCACGCCATGGGAACACAAAATCCCATGTGTGGGTTCCCAAATGTATTGTAACTAACCTCCAAGGACCCAAGCAAGCCTGGGTACCTAAAACCAAAGCACAATTTGTTTTTGCAGGCCTATTCCTCCGGTGGATCCAAATGGGTGCTAGACAGTGGATGCACCAACCACATGACCGGAGAAAGGAGGATGTTCGTGGAATATGAAGAAAACGAGGACCCAAACGTAGGCATCTACTTCGGAGATAATAGTCAAGGAAAGGTGCTCGGTACCGGTAAAATTGCAATATCCTCCGAACACATGCTTTCTCAGGTTTTACATGTTGAATCTTTAGATTATAACCTGTTGTCCATATCTCAACTATGTGACAAAGGTTATAATTGCTTGTTCACTAACGAGGGTGTGACCGTCTCAAGGAGAAGTGATGGTTCTGTTGCATTCAAGGGTATGCTGAAGGGAAAGCTTTACCTTGTTGACTTCAACAAGGATAAAGCCGAACTTGACACATGATTGATTGCAAAAACCAACATGGGTTGGCTGTGGCATAGACGGCTAGCGCATGTTGGTATGAGGAATCTTCAAAAACTCCTCAAGGGCGATCACATCCGAGGTTTGAATGATGTTGTTTTTGAGAAAGACAGGCCTTGTAGCGCGTGCCAAGCTGGGAAGCAAGTTGGAGCACATCATCCCGCAGAGAACATTATGACTACAACAAGACCGCTCGAACTCCTTCACATCGACTTGTTTGGTCCAGTTGCTTACATAAGCATCAGCAGTAACAAATACGGTTTGGTTATCATTGATGATTTTTCTCGCTTCACTTGGGTTTTCTTTTTGCATGATAAGTCAGAAACACAAGGAACACTCAAGAAATTCTTCAAGCGAGCTCAAAACGAGTTTTCTTGTCAATCAAGAGTATTCGAAGCGACAATGGCACGGAGTTCAAGAACATACAAGTGGAGGAGTGCCTTGATGAAAAGGGCATCAAGCACGAATTTTCAGCGCCATATTCACCACAACAAAATGGAGTTGCCAAAAGGAAGAACCGAACACTCATAGAGATGGCAAGAACAATGCTCGATGAATACAAGACTTCGGATCGATTTTGGGCGGAAGCGATTAACACCGCTTGCCACGCCGTAAATCGGCTTTATCTTCATCGACTACTCAAGAAAACTCCCTATGAGCTACTCACCGGTAACAAACCAAACATTTCTTACTTTCGAGTTTTCGGTTCTCCATGTTATATCCTGAACAAGGAGCAAGTTGATCCATGTGAATTAGGTAAAGAAGAAGCTCCTTGTCTAGCATTGAAAAGAATGGCTCTAGGTGAAGTTCGACCAGAAGAGTCACCTTCACACATAAATGAGGAAAATGAACCACAAGAGGAGACCAACAATCAAGGGGGAGCTTCAACACAAGCACGAGAGTATGAAGATGATCAACAAGTCAACGAGGGCAACCACTCAGGGGGAGAAGAAAATGATCATGAAGACACAACTCCCCAAGTGCCCCACCCAAGAGTACACCAATGCATTCAACGGGATCACCCAATCGACAACATCATCGGTGACATCCAAAAGTGAGTAACCACTAGATCTCGCATAGCTAACTTTTGTGAGCATTACTCGTTTGTCTCCTTTTTGGAACCACGCAGGATTGAGGATGCATTGAAGGATCCGGACTGGGTGGTGGCAATGCAAGAAGAATTGAACAACTTCAAGAGGAACGAGGTGTGGGAACTTGTGGCAAGACCCAATGCAAACATAGTGGGCACCAAGTGGGTCTTCCGCAACAAACAAGACGAACACGGAGTGGTAACAAGAAACAAGGCGCGACTTGTGGCCAAAGGGTACTCACAGGTCGAAGGTTTGGATTTCGATGAGACTTTTGCTCCAGTAGCTATGCTTGAATCTATTAGAATATTACTTGCATATGCTACTCACCATGATTTCAAGCTGTATCAAATGGACGTGAAAAGCGCCTTCCTCAACGGACCGATCAAGGAAGAGGTGTACGTGGAGCAACCTCGCGGATTTGAGGACGAAGAGTTTCCCGACCATGTATATAAATTGCGTAAGGCTCTCTACAGCCTCAAACAAGCTCCTAGAGCTTGGTATGAGTGTCTTAGAGATTTCTTAATTGAGAATGGTTTTCAAATTGGCAAAGTAGATTATACATTATTTACAAACAACTTAGATAATGATCTTTTTATTTGTCAAATTTATGTTGACGATATAATTTTTGGATCAACTAATCAATCTTTTTGTGAGGAATTTAGCAAAATCATGACAGATAGGTTTGAAATGTCAATGATGGGAGAACTAAAATACTTTTTGGGATTCCAAGTGCGGCAACAAAGGGAAGGAACGTTCATAAGCCAAACCAAGTACACGCAGGACATACTCAAGAAATTTGGCATGGACAAGGCAAAGCCCATAAAGACCCCCATGGCAACGAATGGCCACTTGGATCTCAATGAAGATGGACCTAGCGTCGATCAAAAGGTATATCACTCCATGATTGGATCTCTACTTTACTTATGTGCATCTAGGCCAGATATTATGTTAAGTGTATGTTTGTGTGCACGATTTCAAGCCAACCCTAAGGAATGTCACTTGACAGCCGTAAAAAGAATCTTGAGATATTTAGTTCATACACCCAACCTTGGTCTTTGGTACCCAAAAGGCTCAAAATTCAATCTCATTGGTTACTCCGATGCAGATTATGCCGGGTGCAAAGTAGATAGAAAAAGCACCTCTAGCACATGCCAATTCCTAGGAAGATCCTTAGTTTCTTGGTCATCCAAGAAACAAAATTCCATTGCTTTATCCACAGCCGAAGCGGAGTACGTTGCAGCCGGGAGTTGTTGTGCACAACTCCTTTGGATGCGACAAACTCTAAGGGATTACGGTTACAATTTGAACTGTATTCCTCTCCTTTGTGACAATGAGAGTGCCATTAAAATAGCCCACAATCCAGTTGAGCACTCTAGAACTAAACACATAGACATAAGACATCATTTCTTGAGAGACCATTCCATGAAAGGGGACGTTACCATCTCACATGTCAACACCCAAAAACAATTAGCCGACATATTCACCAAGCCACTTGATGAAAAGCGTTTTTGTAAACTCCGAAATGAACTAAATATCCTTGATTCTCGGAGTGTGGCTTGAAAAGTTGCATACCTGTATGACCTCTTCAAAATTTTGACTGAATTGTGAAAATCATCCCCCTTCATTTTCTTTCTCGAAAAACTATGTTAATTATTAGATCTTGATGAATTATGATCATTGTGTGATTGTTGTATGCTTACTGGTCAAATTCATCAAGATTAATTGATTTGTTTTGCCCCCCCTATTCTCTATTAGTGAACCTTCAAATATATATGAATGGGCTATGCAAATTCTCCGGGTGACCACGGACTAGTCCGTGGTTATCCGGACTAGTCCGCTCTTGCAGACTAGTCCGCATATTGCCAGTTAGACCGGACTAGTCCGATAGACCATGGACTAGTCCGATATAGCTCTCTGGATGACTTCGGACTAGTCCGGTCATGTCCGGACATGTCCGATTTTTTGTGTCCATAACCCTAGCTGCCACCAAACCCTAATCTTCTCATCCCCACATTTGCTCACACCTTCCTCTCTCTTGCGCTCGAGCTACCAAGGCGATTCTCTGCTCCCTCCGTCGAAAAAGTCCACATTTGGGCGGAGATCAAGCTTGACCTCTTGGGGATTGAAGCTAGCGGACTTGTCTGGCCTCCAACCCCTAATCCTTCAAGCTTCAATCGATTTCTTCGGTAAATTTCTTCAAAACCCTAGAAATCTTGCTTTTCTCCATTGTCGATCGTATAGCCTAGCATCCTTCACTAGATACATGCTTATTTGATGTACTACGTGTATGCTAGACTAGATTTGCATTAGGAATCGTCCTTTGACCAATCTGTTAGGTTTTTGAGGATGAACACAGGACTAGTCCGGTCCATGCACGGAGAAGACCGGTCCTCCAGACTAGTCCGTGCCTGTGCACCGGACAAGTCCGATGTTTCTGAACTGAAAACCTAATTTCTCAATTCCTTAATGCAATTCATTGCTATCTTTTCATACCTATGCCTTGTATCACTTACCATCACTCTTGCAAAATCATTCTCAGATCATGTCAAGCTCAAACAATGAAATCTCCGACTTTGAGGCCGAGTTGGACCACGAGGTGGCACCTCGGTCCTCGACGGGTCTTGTCAAGAAGCGCCAAGAAAGACCCTCCGAGCCTGCTCCTTCCCCTCCTCAGGTTCAGAGGAAAGTGCGAGCGAAGAAGCCGGCCTCCAAGGTGCCAGCCTCTAAGGCTGGTGGTGGCCCTAGCTCGGCAAGTGCCCGCCAAGCCAAGGGCAAGGGCAAGGGGATAGCAACGGGGCCAGTCGGGCCCTTGAAGCTCCATGCTCCCAGGGAAGGGGTCCGGGACCCTACGGAGGAGAAGTTCAACGGCAAGGGCAGTGATTCTGCAGCCAAGTTCAGAAGCATTGACTGGTATGGTAGGCCGAAGCAAGCTGTCGATGGAAGGATTTGGTGCAACTTCCATGCAGACTTCTACAAATCGGTGTATCTCCCGATGAAGACACCGGTGGTGCGCAGTCAGTGGATTGACTGGGCACACCTTGAGAAGAAGAAGTGCTCAGCTTTTGATGAAGTCATTGCAGCAGTTGAGAGGCATGGCCTGAAGGATCTCTTTGCCTTCAGGCATAACTGGAATGATGAAGTGATTGCACAGTTCTTTGCAACTTGCCACTTCTCAAGTGAGGATGAAGAGAGTGTTACTTGGATGACACACGGATCTAAGTATAGTATCACTCAAGAGGACTTTGCTAATCTGCTCCATCTGGACACCTCTGGACATGACAGGCTGATCATCCACAACATAGGTGTCATGGAGAAGGATAGGATGAAATTCCTATATGAGCCGAACTCAAAGTATGTCCCTCCCTCTACAAAGTACATGAAACCATTCTTTGTGGTCCTCAACAGAGTGCTGAGGAAGACTATTGCTCCTAAAGATGGAGATGCTGGGAGCGTGCAGGGTTACCTCCGAACCCTAATGAGAGTCATAAGCAGGGACCGTCCATTTGATGTGGCGGAATACATTTGGAACGATATGGTAAACATATCCTGCACACCTAACAGGTCATGTGGCCATGCTCCCTACCTCATGTATATGATTGAGAAAGTCACAGGTGTTGAGTTCGTGAAGGATGTGGAGCACACTCCCTTGAGGCCTCAGAAGCCTCAAACAGTGAGTGTCCAGGCTGCTCCCTCACCGTCCTCCAGTTCCGAGGCACCGGCAAGATCAAGAAGCGATGCTAGGGCTGTCCCTAACTCTAGGGAAGCCCCTCAGAGAGGATCAGCTAGTGGGATCCTCAAGTACCTGACCGCCATATTCTCCTCCTGCAAAAAGACCGAAGTGAAGGTCCACAAGCTCAAAAAGATAAGAAAGGAGGACATGAAGTATATAAAGGCCAACATGAAGCAAATCTGCCAGAAGCTTGAGATCGACCCCATTGGATCTCCAGTGATTTCTGAAGAGTCCGACCCGGACTTCACCGAGCTCGGGCCTCTGAACCCCTCCGAGCTTGCCTACTTTGGCATTGGAGGCTCGAGCGACTCCGTCCCTCCTCCCTCTCCTCCTCGTCAAGCGGAAAGTGAAGAAGATGAAGACGATGACGAGAGGACCGACAGTGAAGAGTGAAGATCTTAGAACCCTCCTTTCTCTCTTTTTGGTGTCTTGATGCCAAAGGGGGAGAGATTGAGGGGGAGTCTTAGCTATAGCTGTGGTAGGGTGCGAGGAGAGAGTTCTCTTTATCTTTCTTTGTGATTGTAATACCTTAACGTTGTTTACATGTTAACTATGGTTTTGTGTTGAAATGCTTAATTAATTTGCAAATATGTGTTGAAATCTGCAATTTTGCTCCTAAAATGACATATGCACTTTGTATTGATTCATCAATGTAAATTGTGTCATTCTCAATGTTTCAATGTACTTAGTTATGCATCCCACCATAAAGAATGCACATATGGATATTTCTCTTACTGCTTGATGTATTTTTGAGTCATATGTGCATGCTTTATGAAAATCTCATCTCTTTTTGTCATATTTTGTGAAATCTCAATTAGTTGTCATCAATCACCAAAAAGGGGGAGATTGAAAGTGCATCTAGGACTCCCTTGTGGGTTTTGGATGATTTATGACAAGCAATTGGGATCCTAACCTTTTTGTTGAGATGAATGCAGGCCAATAATGAAAAATGAGCAAAATACCAAAAGGAAGGGATAATGAGGAGCAAAGTGAACTTGAACTCAAGGAAAAGAAATAGTAGATTATTGTGTATGGAGTGTGTTAAGGAAACACACCCAAGAGCTCAATCATATTTAAGCACACACACATATTGCACAAAGTTACACAGGACCGGACTAGTTCGATATCAACCGGACTAGTCCGATATCCTTTCTGGACCAGATCGGACAAGTCCGATATCTATCGAACTTGTCCGATATCATTCTGACTTGAGTCGGACTAGTCCTCCCCAGGGCGGACTAGTCCTCAACACACTTCACAAGTCACACAAAATCGGACAAGTCCATTGTTAACCGGACTAGTCCGATATTCATTCTGATCCACTTCAGACAAGTCCGATGTTTACACGGACTAGTACGAAATACCCACTGATCTAAATCGGACAAGTCCTCCAAGTGCGGACTTGTCATCCAACACACTTAGGGTTTCATATATCCGGACAAGTCCGATGGCTATCGGACTAGTCCGAAGATTTCCAGTAGTGAAATCGGACAAGTCCGTCTTCGACCGGACTAGTCCGATATTTCGGGACACTTAGGGTTTGCTACACACAGAACACCGGACTAGTCCGGTGACCACCACGGACTTGTCCGATCTTTCTGAACCCGGCCCACTTTTACAATCTCTTGAACCCTAGCGCCGTCACACCTCCCAAGAGACTCAGAAACCACCTCTCTCCACGAAATTAAGTGCAAAATCGATCAATCCTTTGAGGATCACTTATAGATCATTGGAGAGATACTTGGCACACATCATTGAGCTCTTGGATTGAATCTCTAACACACTCCAGCATTTCAATTATAATTTCTAAGTGTGTTTTTGGTGGCATTGTGATCTGTAATCTAAGGGAGCTCTCAACGTGAGAGAACGCCCCTTGAATTTTGTTATTCACACCTTTGTGATTAGTGGAAGAGGGTTGGCCTTCGTGGCGATCCGAGGAGGGTAGGGTTGGAGAAGACCCCGTCCTTTTGTGGGCTCCTCAACGTGGATGTTGGTTGCCTTCGTGGTAGCCGAACCACGGGATAAATCGTGTGTCTTGTCCTTTTTGTGTTCATCACTCAAATTGATCTACTTACTCTAGGGTTTGATACACATTGTTCAATTTACAATAAATTGTAGAACACAAGCCTTAATTGTGATACAATCCAATATACAACTGTTAAACTGTTGTTTGATTCTATAATTCCGCTGCACACATTGAAGAATCAACCTAATCGATTAATCTTGATCAACTTAGTCCGTGAACACCGGACTAGTCCGCACTTTGCCAGACTAGTCCGATTTCTCTGGTATTGAACTTGTTGTTGAGTGTTGCACGATCCGACAAAAATTCAAAAGGCCTATTTACCCCCCCTCTAGGCCTACATTCAAGTAGACAGGGCGTTGGATGGTCCGGGATCTCCTTGGAGAAAGTGGTGCATCCTCTTCCATCTGCTCTAGGTCTGGGTACTCCATGTTTCCTAGGCCCAGTGCATCCTTTGGGAGCTAGGAGCCAAAGGCCCTTTTGTTCTCTGGGGCCCTTTAGGGGGACCCGGTCATCCTCTGGTGGCTGGGACCCAAAGGCTCCTTGCTCTCCAACGCCCCCTAGGGGACCTGGACCTCCTCTGGGGGTTGGGACCCATAGGGGGCGTGATCTCTGGGGCCCCTAGGGGAACCCGGACCTCATCGGGGCGCTGGGACCCTGATGCTTCTTGCTCTCCAAGGCCCCCTAAGGGGACCCGGACCTCCCGTGGAGGCTGGGACCCATAGGCTTCTTGCTCTCCGGGGCTTTCTAGGGGGACCCGAACATCCTCTGGGGGCTAGGAACAAGAGGTTTATTTGTTGTCGGGGCCCCGTCTGAGCTCCAAGCTCTGGGGCTCAGATTTAGCAGCAGGAGCCCCTTCCATCAGTCGAGGCTGTTAGGGACCGGCCCGCTCTTCAACCAAAACCATACTTACCACCTCCGTTGTGGCGGCAATGTAGAGGTACAGGGGCTCCCTGGGCTCTGGTGCCATCATTAGCGGAAGCGACGTCAGCTGCTTTTTCAGCTCGCGGAATGCCTTTGCCACTTCCTTAGTCCAGACGAATGGTCTGGACTGGTGCAGGAGTTTGAAGAATGGGATGGCCCACTCATCCAGCCTAGAGATAAATTGGTTGAGCGCTACCAAGAACCCTACAAGCTTTTGTAAGTCTTTGATGCGAGATGAAGGTCGCATCAGCTCCACCGCCTTGATCTTCTCTGGGTTGGCCTCAATCCCTTGATGTGAGACCAAGAAACCGAGGAGCTTTCTGGCTTTGACTCTGAACACACACTTGTCGGGATTGAGCTCTGTGCGTGTGGTTCGCATTCTATCAAAGACTAGGGCAAGGTTTTCTAGCAATGATTTATGTGCCTGGATCTTAACTACAATGTCATCGACATATACCTCTACCAGGTCCCGAATGAGGTCCCCAAATGTTTTACGCATGGCATGTACAAAGGTGGGGAGGGAATTCTTAAGACCATAAGGCATGGAGACATAGCAATAAAGGTAATCTACGGTTATAAATGCGGTATGTTCTTCGTCCTCTCAAGCCATTAGGATTTGGTGAAACCCTGAGTAGGCATCTAGAAAGCATAGCATATCGCATCCCGAGGTTGAATCTATGATTTGATCTATTCTTGGGAGAGGGAAATGATCTTTAGGACATGCCTTGTTGAGGTTGATGTAGACAATGCACATCCGGAGCTTACCACCGGCCTTGGGGACAACAACAGGATTGGCCAGCCATCTGGGATGGTGGACCTCCTGAATGAAGCTGGCATCGAGTAGCTTCTAGATCTCTTTGCGGATGAAGTTCTACCGCTCGATGGACTGCTTATGGGGCCCGTGTTGTTGTGGTCGGGCATCGGGGTAGATCTTTAGACGGTGCTCGATCACTTCCCTGGGGATGCCTGGCATCTACGATGGTTGCACGTCGACGTTAGCTCGCAGGAAAGCGGTGAGCATCGATTCCTGCTTGTTGTCCAGACTTCCCACGATACGGTTGGTCTGAGCAGCATCGGAGCCAATCTGGATTGGTTTGATGGTCACTTCATCGTCAACGGAGGGAAACACCCGTGGTGGAGCGGTTTGACCGCGCACGTGTGAGCCTGGCGAAGGCTGAGTCGATCCAGCATAGCTCAAAGCAGGTGTTGGAGCCATTTCCAGCGCTCGGAGCTTCTCCAAAGCCACCACTGCAGCAGCGCGATCTCCGCATATCTTGAGGACACCGATGGAGGTCAACATCTTGAGGACGAGGTAGCCATAGTGGGCTACAGCCATAAACCAGTACATGGCTAGCTTGCCAATGATGGCGTGGAAAGGGAGGTTAACCTCCGCGACGTCAAAGAGGATGTTCTCCGTCCTGAAGTTCTCGGGTGTTCCAAGGGTCACCCGGAGGTGGATGCAGCCGTACGGGATAACACTCTCTGGTCCTACCCTCGAGAATGGTCTTAATGGGGCGAGCTTGGACACGGGCATCTTCAGCTTGTTGAAGGCCACATGGCTGATGAGGTTGAGGACGACTCCACCATCTACCAGGACGTGGTAGAACTTCATGTTGGCAATGCTGGGGGTGATGAGGAGGGGTAGAAGCCCGGCTCCTGCCATGTTCTCGGGGTAGTCAGAGGCATCAAAGCAAATTGGAGTCTCCATCCATCTGTGATGCGATGCCAGGGCATGAGTAGAGGCTGTTGAGGCCATTGCCCGGCGCAGGGTCTTGATGGCACTCATGGATGTGGGTTCCCAAGATCCTCCAGAGATGACGTGGAGCACCTTTCGATGTTCGCGGTTGCTATTGAGGTCGCAGTTTACCGCCTGGTGAACCGCTTCCACGGCGCGTTTTGTCCACTCGAACTCCATCTCCACGTCTTCGTCGACATGCTGGTCGACCATTCGCGGCTTGATCTTGCTGCTACTCGAAGGCTTGATGAACACCATGGTGGTGAAAGTGCTACCACTTTTTTGAGGGAAAAATCTCCTACCCGGCACACCAAATGTCAAAGTGTTAATGCGACATTTCCCCATAATTTGCTAAGGAGCAGCCCGTGGAGGTTCTTGTTTGGCAGGGCTTAGGCCTCAATCAAGTGTTTTAGTGGAAGATAGTATGACATGGTGGTGTTTACGTGGTTCGGGCCACAAGGAGCGTAACACCCTACTCCACAGTGGATGGTATTGCTACTATGTTTGTAAGCGTGTGTGATGTTTGATTGGGGATTTTTGGGATCTGTTTTGGATCCCTTGTAAGGGTGGCGGTCCGGTCCTTTTATAGCTAAGGTCGGACACCTTATAAGTGGGGTTCGGGGCCCAACAGTTGGTCTCGGGGTGATCTTATCCTAAAGATCTAAGGCTTCTCGCATAAGCTTGCTCTAACGGTGGACTTGAAGACTCGCCGTCTTGTTGTCTGAGCCCAAACGGTGCTCTAACGGTGGATTTGAAGGACTCCAACCATATTTGCCTCATGGAAAACGAGGGAAAGAAAAAGGTCATATCTAAACCGTTATCTTTACCTCACACTCTGATGATGATTTTGATAGCAATGATGACAATGAAGACATGCTTAAGGGCTTAAGTAAGAATATATTAGCTAAAATGAAAAAAAAATCGGATGAGATATTTGAAAGGAGGATCTTATCAACCGACAAGAAGATATGCTCATCCTTCAAAAGAAGAGATGTTTTGAGGTTTAAATGAATCTCGAGCTTGAAAAATAAAAGGGAGAAGCAGTTGAGCATGAGCTAGCTTTGAGCAAGGAAACTTGCTCAAATCTAAATGATTTTGATGGTTGTACTTAAGGATGAACTTGTTAACTTGAGAAAAGTTAACAAGAACTTCAAGTACAAGTTGAATCGCTCAAGCAAGGTGCTCCCTCCTCCTCTAAGACCTCACCTTCTTCAAGTATCGAGTTCGTTCCACCTAAGACATGTAATTGTGCTAATTTGGTTCTTGACCTGAAAAATCAGCTTAAAGTGGCACAAAGCAAACATTCACCCAAAGGTGGCATTTTTGATAGGGAGAAGATCAAGTACGCACGAAGTGCATACTCGGTTACTAGATCTCCTAATGTCAAGGTTGGCTTTGGATATTCTCGAGGTGAAAAGCGTAACGCTAGAAACACCAAGAATAACACGGAATTGATTGCTTTTGTCAAGGAAGGCTCAAATCAAAATGAGAGCACCGAACATGTTACTTCCTTTCCTGAAAAGCTAAAAATGGATCGAACATCATGTTTCATGACTTTAATGCCTCATATGTTCTTGTGAAGAATGAATTTAATCATGTTTATGCCAAATATGTTGGGCCACTCCACAAGATTCCAAAATCTTGTGTGTGGGTGCCCAAGTGTCTCATCACTAACCTCAAAGGACACAAGCAAGCTTGGGTACCTAGTACTAAGGCATAATCCTATCTTGTAGGTATACCCCTCCCGTGGATCCAAAGAGGTGCTTTATAGGCACAAACTACATGACCGGAGGAAAGAAAGATATTCATCGGGTATAATAAAAATCCATGTTCATCTCCACCCGAACCATCATCACAAGACTCAAGTGTACAACAATTGGAGAGCAATGATCAATAGGGAGCCTCTACACAAGAAAAGCTCAATATGTACAAGATCAACCTCAACAAAACCAAGATGATCAATGTAACAATGGAGGCAATGATCAAGGGGGAGATGAAGAAAATGAAGAAGAAAACGAGGATACAAGACCATAAATGCATCACCCAAGAGTGCATCAAGAACTTCGTCAAAAGTTCAATATGGACAAAGTTAAGCTCTAATGAGAACCAAATCGCTTTCCCATGTTGACAAAGTTGATCCAAATATGATCCAAAGAGGTATATCATTCTATTTTTGGCTCTATCATATCTTGGTACATCTAGGACATATTAAACTTGTGTATCACTCCTAGTTTATTGTACTCTTGTGCATCTAGGCTTAACTTCATTCTGAGTAGATGTTTTGTCTGCAAGGTTTCAAGTCGCTTCGATTCTCGAAATGTGGCTTGAAATACTGCATACCTGATTGGCTCTTCAAAGTTTACTTATTTTGCAAAAATTCATCCCCTATCTCAATTTTCTCTCTAAAACTATTTTAATTATTGAATCTTGGTGAATTATGGCCATTGTATGATTATTTATTGCTTACTGGTCATATTCATCAAGATTATTTTATGAAATGATGTCCTAAAGATCAATATTAGTTCAATCTCCCAAAATATTTTTGTTTTGTTTCAAATCTGTCTAGCTGACCTTGACTAGTCCATGGTTAGCATCGGACTAGTCCATTGCTAGAGACTAGTCCGACTCTGGTCTGGTGTACTGGTCTGGTCTGGTCTTTTTGCGGACTAGTCCACTTCTATCGGGCTTAACCCTAGCCCGCCGCCAAATCCTCTCTTCGTCCTCCTCACAGATCCCATTGCACTCTCTCTTCTCACGCGAGAGCTCCCGATGCAAAATCAGTGTTTCCCCACCAAAATAAAGTTTTTCTCCACGGGAATCATTCTCCTCGGTGCGGAGCTTCCTTTTTCAGAAATGCGGACTCATGTTGTGCTCCTTTCGTCAGATTCCTCAAATTTTCGGTAAAAATCACTCCAAACCCTAGTTCTAACCTTTTATCAATCTTTGCTAACTTTCCTTGATTCCTATGGTATACATTGCACTGCTATATGTATTCCTTTTGTCCTCCTACTTGGTTGCATCAATCTTGCTTAGATTTGTTGAAATGTGAAGTTAGGGTTCATACGGCCAAACCGAACTAGTCCAGTCCATGGTGCGGACAAGTCCGGTCCGACGGACAAGTCCACACTCTAAAATCGGACAAGTACAGCCCCTTGACGGTTTGAACCTCTAAATTTATGTCTCAACAAAGTCTAACTCACCTTCTTACCTTACCTTGTACTCTTTGTGTCAGGCAAGATGTTGTCCGCGTCGGATGATAGCATGTTCGACTACGAAGCTGAACGTGACCGCAATAGAGTGGCCAGAAAAAAGAGTTGAGAAGCAAGAAACGACATGACCATGATGCCCATGCCTCTCCTGCTGACTGTGTGCTCCCAAGGAAGAGAAAAGTGGTTGTGAAGAAGCCATCAAGCAAGGATGGTGCCGGTGCCATCTCAACGGCGCCAAAAAGAAGCACAAGCAAGGGCCTTGCTAGTGGGCCCATTTGTCCACTAAGAAAGAAGGCACCTTTACAGAGAAACATGCAGCCCTCTGAAGATGATTTCACTGGCAAAGGCAATGATCTGGCCGATAAACTCAGTAAGGCCAATGTCTATGAGTAGCCAGAACAAGCAGCTGACCCAGGATTCTGGAGTCACTTCCATGCAGATTTCTATAAGAATGTGTACAGGAAGATGAGAACTCTAGTTGTTGTGAGCCAATTGGTGGATGTGACATATATGGAGTCAAAGTCTTGCCAAGCTTATTGTGAAGTCTTATAGGCATTGGAAAGACATGGTCTAAAGGATCTCCTACCCTTCAGATACACTTGGAACAATGAATTCATCACCCAATTCTACTCTACTTGCTACTTCTTGAGTGATGACGAGGAAGAAATCACATGGATGACACATGGATCCATATACAGTGTCAAGTGTGAGGAGTTCGCTAAGATACTCCATCTTGAAAAAACTTTGAACAATGAGATTGTGATTCACAACATGAAGGCTTTAGAGAAGGATGAGCTCACATTCCTCTATGATACTCCCTCCTTTCTCAAAAGATTGTCACCTTCTAGTTCATTTTTGTACTAGAAGGTGACAATCTTTTAAAAAAGGAGGGAGTACAAGAATGTTGTACAAGCTACCTAGCACAAAATACACGAAGCCATTCTTTGTTGTGCTGAATAGGATCTTGAGAAAGACCATTGCTCCCAAGGACGGAGATACAAGGAGCATCCAAGGATCACTAATGTCCTTGATGAAAATGAGGACCTTCAATGTGTCTGAGTATATCTAGAATGATATAGTAAACATATCATCACCCCCAACAAGTCATGTGGCTATGTGCCATATATAATGTACATGATCGAGAAGGTTACCGTCCTTGAGTTTGTCAAGGATGTTGGACATACTGGTCTCGGACCTCAGAAGCCAACAACATATAGTGTTCCCAATGCACCTGCTTCATCTACAAAGGAACAAAGGTCAAAGCAAGCACATGAAGGCACAAGGGCTCCAGCAGCTACCTCTGCTCCTCCACCCTCCAGAGAGTCCTCAAGCGGTGTTATGAAGATGCTTTCCTCCATCTTTGCATCCTGCCACAAAGTGGAAGTGAAGCAACACAAGAAAAGCTTGGCTAGGAAGAGGCATTATAAGTACATGAAGGAGAATATAAAGGCTATCTGTGAGTAGTTGGACATTGAACCAGTGGTATCTCCTCAGATCTCCAAAGACTCAGCAGAGAACTTCACAAAGCTCCCACCTCTCACAGAACAAGACTGACTTCCTTTGGACTTGGTGGTGTCTCTGTTCGTCCTCCTCCCCAGCATGAGCATAAAAGATGAAGATGAGGACAGGACTGAGAGTGCGAAAGGGAGTGACGGAGAGTAACTTCCATTAGTTTTTCCCCTTTTGGTGCCTTGATGCCAAAGGGGGAGAGATTGAGACTAGTAGTATATTTTGAGCCTTAAGGACTATTGATCATGGACTTAAATCTTTTTATGATTCAGTTTCAAACTATTGTAATTTCTATTTAGATGATGCCTATTTTGTTTAATATTGATGCGTGATGCTCATTCTGATGTTCTTGTGATGGTTGTTCATTATAATTATTGTATTTTCAATTATGCTCATCATAATAGTTTCTCACACACACTCTATAGGCACCCCACCATAAAGAGTGCATATATGTGAGAAATATTGCTTGTTCTCATTTGTCATTCTCATATATGCACATTTTATGAAAATCAAAATTTTACTCTTAATTCTGAAATCTCAAATGGTTGTCATCAATCACCAAAAAGGGGGAAATTGAAAGTGCATCTAGGCATACGCTTGTGGGTTTTGGACAATTTATGACAAAAAAATGAGATCCTAATGAGATTTGTCGAGTTGAAAGCAGGTGTAGAGAGAATAAAAATAATGATGCACAAAAAAGTGAAAAATGAGGAATGAGAAGGGAAGATCCCAAGTGAAGAATGGAAGCGCAAAGTAGTTGTTAATGTATAGGATGTGTGTGAGAGACATATCTCAAGAGCTCATGACTTTATGTAGAGAGTAAGTACTAAAATCAACAAGATAATCAATTCACTAAAGCACCGGACAAGTAGCTAACTAGTCCAGAATTCCTTTCTGTTCCCAAACGGACAAGTCCAAAAATAAGCTGGACTAGTTCGATTAACTTTCTTTTGTTTGCACGGACAAGTCCCAAAATGCGGACTAGTTCGCCAACATAACACAAACCTCACCATGCACCGGACAAGTCTATTTTGATACGAACTAGTCTGATTTAGTTACTGGAATCACAACAGACTATCCGATTTGATACAGACTAGTCCAGTTCACTCACAGTAATAGGGTTTCAAGTGTGTTGCACATTTCACACACATATCACAAAGCACACCGGACTAGTCCGGTCCCCTGAGCAGAGACCGTCGGGGTCCCTAGTGGTAACTTTTTGACATGTCTATAAATAAATGATCCCTGACCCCATAACCATCTAACGAAGAACCATAGCACCGTTACTACATCCAAGAGCACAAAAACACTACTCTCGACACATTCTAAGGCCCTAAGAGTCAAATCTTTGGGATTTGGCAATTGGGAAAGGGAGAGTAAGGATCTCATCAACATTGAGCTCTTGGGTTTGATTTGTCGCACACTCTTGTTGATTATTGTATAATTATTCGAGTGTGTTGATCTCTCTTCTCGCTGTAATCTTGTTGGAGCCCTCAGCTTGTGAGGTAGTCCCATTGACTCGGTGATTACCCTGTGATAGTGGAACTCAAGTCGCCCTTTGTGGTGACTTCAAGAAGTAAAGGGTTGGTTGAGACCCAACTCTTTGTGAGCTCTTCAACAAGGACGTAGATCTCTTTTGTGGGATCGAACCTAGGTAAAAATCCTTTGTCTCGTGTGTTTTAGATCTTTATTTTTGCAATCATCACTATCTAGGGCATAGACTTGATTATATTTGAACCTTGTATTATTCCATGTCCAAATTACTCATCCTAAACACTTGCTAAAGTTGTTAGGATAGTTTACTACATTCCGCTACTGTAACATTCGAGAAAAACATAAAAAAATAGTCAATCCTTTCGTAGGTGTAACTAGCACACCGAACTAGTCCGCACTCTACACCAGACTAGTCCGACCTTCCTATATTTGACAATTCTATTAAGTGTTACAGGAAAAAGTTTCAACGCCTTCACCCCTCCCCCCCCCTCTAGGCCACATTCAGCCATGACTCTGTTGTTCTCACGCACACATTATTTTCACCTCCTCATGTGTCTAAAAGTTTTTAAAAGAAATAACCACTTCAATCGAGGTGTGATAGGCAAGCAACTACTAAACCAATGAATCATGTAATAAAACTACTAATCAATAAATTCAACAAATATTAAGCAAATTAATAAATTAACCAACAAATTGATGAATTAAGCACATAATTAACCACATTTAGGGTTAGCTCGGGGTGGCGGTCGGGGTGGGGGAAGCTTGGTGGCAGACAGGGTGGAGGGAGGCGTCAGTTTGGGGGTGTCGGGGTAGGCGAGAGTCGAGGTAGGAGGCTAGGGGGCGGCGGGCGCAGCTCTGTGGAGGATGGGGGTGGTGGCGCATGACAAGGGGAGGCAATGGGGCGATGACAACAATGGGGAGGCCATGGGGTAGCATGGTGAGGTGAGGCTAGGGGTCGGCGGCACGGGGCGACGGTAGGGGCGAGGCGAGGCGAGGGGGCGGCAGCATACTTGGCACAGGAGGGAGGCGGCACTGGCGAGGCGAGGCGATGGTGACGAGGCGGTTGCGGCAACGCAACAGCACGAGAACGAGGGAGAGTTAGTGGCGCGAGTGAGGGACTTGGGCGCGTCGGGCCGGGTATAAGGCCGCAATCTACAATGACCCGCAACAAAGACTGTCTCAAATAAGACTTAATTCGATGGTCTAGGTCAGCAGTTGTACATAAGTTTCTTATTTAGGGCGACTAGATTCAGCCGTCTTTCATAACAATATTTACGACGGCCTAAGAAAAAAACAATCATAAATAAAAATGGTCCTAAAAAATTTAGTTTTTTTGTAGTGCAATGGAGAAGGGACATGTTAAACCTTGCTTAGAATAAATATAAAAAACATACTCGGTATCAAAGGCTCTTACACATTGTGGGGGTTGGGGGTATTATTTGTAGACAGCTTTACCTCTACTTTTGTTGAGAGGCTACTTCAAACCCAAGACCTCAAAATATAAGGGGAGGCATAGCACCGTCATGCCATGTCTGCCCTTTATTATAATAAATATCTAGCATAAAATATCTTTGTTAAGTTCAAAATAAAATAAAAGGCTCTCATTTTGTAAGGGCTTAATAAAAAGTGATCAGGTTTAACTTGTGTTCCTTCAAAATTAATGATGGAATAAAAACGAGATTCTAAAAGGATGTGTAGGTAAGCAGTCACGCATTCAAATACCACTACCCATCATTTATAATTACAAATTATTTGCATGACACAATGGCAAATAGAATAAGAGCAAACCCACGAAACATTTCATTCCAAGGAGCCTGGTGGGTGTAAGCCTTAGAAATGGTATAACTTGATAGTTCAGATCATCCATATTCCATATTAATTTAATTGATGACAGAGATAAATTCATCTAGAGTAAACATAAGAATGGACAATTTATGATCCATTTCATGTATCTTCATATATTAAATTAGAATACACATTTCTCTTGTAAATTTATATAAAAGTTCAAAATTTCCTCTAAAAGTTTAGATATTTTTTGTATCTCCAACATGGTAACATTGGCAAATGATAATTGCAACAAAACCTTAAACACATTCTATTTGATTGTCATCATACCAAGACAATACTGATAATCGCAACAAACGATAATTGCAACAAAACCCTTAAACACATTCTATTTGAATGTCAAATTTAAGTCAAAAGAGAAGAACAATTTATTTTGCTTGGTGCAGCTGTGTTATGTTGGGTAATTTGGAGATCCCATAATGATTTTATCTTTGAAAATTACAAGTTTCAATTTTTATGCAACTAATTTTTAGGGTAACATACTGGTTGTAATTTTTGTGTGCTGCTGCAGCATGATGACGAAATAAGGGTGTGTTTTGTTCAATCGTTGATTCCTGAAAGTCTGATTTAGCTGTGGGTTCTGAAAAAAAAACTACTGTGAGCTGGGAAAAACGATTTGGGGTGTAACCAGTGGCCAGTAGGTATTGTTTTCCAGCCGTTTTATGAGAAATCTAAGAAATTTATTGTGTCAGGAGATTCTAATTTGTACTAAAAATTTATAGATTTTTAAGACTCTATTTCACAGGGAAACTCATGATTGAGACTTCAGATTCTTGAGAACGAACCTGCTCCATAAAGCTGAAACCAAAACAGGCTTGGGGGTCCTGTTAACCGGAACTGATCGGTTTAGTTTTCCGGTTTTTCTAAAAATGGTTTTC
This sequence comes from Tuctoria greenei, assembly GCA_036927565.1. Classification (NCBI taxonomy): domain Eukaryota; kingdom Viridiplantae; phylum Streptophyta; class Magnoliopsida; order Poales; family Poaceae; genus Tuctoria; species Tuctoria greenei. The sequence goes on along the minus strand of JAYESD010000003.1, from coordinate 190,358,495 downwards.
AGAAAAATAAAAAGTGAAATAATATATGCACAAGAAAAAATGAGGCTTCTATTAACCGTAAAATTTTGGTTCGATTTTTTGTTGTTAAATCGAGAAAACCGGAATTGAATTGCTTCGGGTAGAGGAAGGCGTAGGAGTGATGGCTGCGGACAAAGGTGAGCATGGGAGCAGCGGTTGTTGGCCGGAGGCGAGCGCTCAGTGCTGGGGCAGCGTGTCACGGCCCCAGGAGTATTGGCGTCACAAGCAAGGGCGGGGAATCTCGGAAGCGCTGAGTTGAATTCAAATGAAGAGAAGGGCGGCCGAGAACGGAGGAACGAACCGGCCCAGCCGACCCAAGTGCGGAGGAAGCGGTTTAACAGGGAGCGAGAGGCTGCCCAGTGGGACACGTCGTGTAACAGAATGATGCACCTCTCTCCTCTTCTGTTATCTCTCTCTCTAGAACTCCACTCATCTCCCTCTCTAGAACTCCACTCATCTCTCTCTCTAGTTGTTACTTGTACCACAAACCAGAATCTCAGAGGAGAAATCGAAAAGAGAACCACCAGATCCCATCGTAATTCTCTTGCGATTTTGATTCAACGAGTCGGATACTACGTTGGTATCAGATTCAGGCGTTCCGGCGACGGTGTTCTTTAGAGATTGACCCGTAAAATCCCCATCTCGGGTTGGATCATATCTGATCGGCAACAGTACGACGACGTTCAAACCTAACCAGCAGTCCCGATTCCTGGCGGCGCAGATGGCGGAGTCGAGCTCTCGGCTGGAGGAGGCAGTTAATCGCCTCACAGAGCGGATCGATGCGATTAATCGGCATGTGGCGGCGGTAGACGAGCGCTTGGATTCTCTCTGTGTGGAGGTCACGAAGGTGCAGTCCCAGGGCGACATCTCCATGAAGTCGATCTCAGGGCTGCTTCAGGATCAGGACCAACTGATGAAAATGGTGAGGACAGGCGCGCCAAGCATCATGGGACCACCTCCACCACCACCACCACCACCTCCACCATGATTTCAGGTTCCCCGCCCTCCTCCTGTTATTCCCATTGATCATGATCAGGGTGATCCTGGTGCACGGCGCAAATGGATTCCTATGATGGATTTTGCTCTGTTTGCTGGTGGTGATATGACGATACGGATCGATAAGTGTGATACATATGTTTGCCTATATGAGATTCCTGATGATATGCATGTCCTTGTTGCTTCATTGCATATGTCAGACAGGGCCTCCCTGGTTTCAAACCTATCGTCAATTCGACAACTGTCTCAGTTGGTATGAGTTCGCTAAGGCCGTGGTGCAGAAATTTGATCTGAATACTCACCAAACCAGGACCAATGCGTTTTTGAAATTGCGTCAAACTGGGAGTGTGGCTGAATGCCGGGAGTCCATTGAGCGACTAGTTTATCAGATCAAACTATATGACTCTGCTGTCAGTGAGATGATTCTAGTACAACAAGTCTTGATTGGCCTTAGAGAGGATATTTGGAACATTGTGGAAATGCACTTGCCAACAACAGTGGCTCAAGCTGCCAATCTGGCTTCGGTACAAGAAGATCTTCTATCCTTCGGTAAGTTCAAGTCTAAGCAGTCTTCATTTCAGATGGGTCATACTGGTCCCAGTAAACAGGATTTCAAAATCTGCTTGGACTCCCTCTGATGTGTGGAAGGCTAGACAGCTCAGAGAGTATAGGAGGGCCAATAATCTATGTTTTAAATGTGGTGAGGTTTTCTCCCCTACCCACAAATGTAGCGGTCAAGTCCATGGCGCACTGAATATGATTCCAGTTGAGGGAGCTGATGGGGGGCAAGTTTTGTCAGAAGAGATGTTCAACATTCTGGAGGAGGAAACTTCTGCCACTGATACACATTTATCTTTGTATGTGCTGTCTAGCAAACCACAAAATCATGCACTCCAGCTACAGGGTTTGGTCAACAATCAATCTATGATCATGTTGATTGACTCAGGAAGTACCCATACTTTCCTCAATGACTCTTTTGCTCGGAAGTTGCAGTGCAGTCCCATTCCTATCTCACAAATCTCTATAAAATTAGGTAATGGCACGTCTTTTGTCTGCACTTCTGAGGTGAAGAACTTCACTTGGTGGATTCAGGGGACAACATTCTCTCACAATGTCAAGGTTTTCCTATTGGAGCTTATGATCTTGTGCTCGGAATGGATTGGTTGGAGCAGTTCAGTCCCATGCAATGTAACTGGACTGAAAAATGGATTCAGTTCACCTATAAGGATAAAATTGTCACACTACAGGTCTTGATGCATGCACACCAAAAAGAACTATTGAAGGCTTCTGATGAACAATTGCATAAGTGGGCTAAGGGTAATGAGATCTGGGCTCTGGTGATGTTAGAGCGCACCCAAGACTCCTCTACATCAGATGAACGATACTTGTTATCTGGAATCCTTATCGAGATTAAATCATTGATACTGCAATTTGATGATATTTTCCAGGAACCTAAATCTCTGCCTCCATCCAGGGTCTTTGATCATGCCATTTCTCTCCTACCTGATGCTGTACCTGTAAACTCCAGACCCTACAGGTATACCCCAGAGCAAAAAAATGAAATAGAGAAACAAGTGACTGATATGCTGAATGCAGGGATAATTGCGCCCAGTGTCAGTCCATATGCATCACCCGTCCTTCTTGTTAAGAAAAAAGACTCCTCTTGGCGTTTTTGTGTGGATTACAGGAAGTCAATGCACTGAAAATTAAGAACAAGTTTCCTATGCCCATTATTGATGATTTTCTTGACGAAATAGTTGGCTCAAAGTTTTTCAGCACTATTGACCTTGCCTCTGGCTTTCATCAGATCCGAATGCTTCCTGCTGATGGGGGTAAAACAGCTTTCAAAATTCATCATGGTCACTTCTAATTTCGAGTGATGCCATTTGGTTTAACCAATGCTCCAGCCACATTTTAGTGCCTCATGAATTCAGTCTTTGCCAAATTTACGCGAAAGTTTGTCTTAATCCTTATGGATGACATACTTGTTTATAGCACCACCATGGCTGACCACATTCTCCATATTCGTCAAGTGTTTCAGACCCTTAAGGATCATTCCTTATTCATCAAATTCAAGAAATGCAAGTTTGCTTAGCAACAATTAACATACTTGGGTATTATTATATCAGCACAGGGAGTAGCCACTGATCCCTTCAAAACTGAGGTGACGCTTAACTGGCCAACTCCTCAAACCTTCACAAAATTGAGGGGATTCTTAGGGCTGACAGGCTATTACAGAAAGTTTGTAAACCATTATGGGGTCATTGCAAAGCCACTGACAAATTTACTTCACCACAAGACCTTCTATTGGACTTATGCAGCAACCAAGGCTTTCCAAGCTCTTAAGGAAGCAATGACTAAGACCATTGTTTTGACTTTCCCTGATTTCTCTCAAGATTTTGTTGTAGAAACTAATGCTTGTGATTCTGGAATAGGGGCTGTATTACCTCAACAAGGGCATCCAATTGCCTTCTTCAGCAAAGGATTGAGCGCTGCAAACTCTGAGCTATCTACTTATGAGAAAGAGTTTTTGTCAATCATAATGGCAGTGGATAAATGGAGGCCATACCTGCAGAGGAAACCATTCATTATTAAAACTAATCACCAAAGCATATGTCACTTATGTGGGGACCGGAGTCCACACATCCGAGGATCTCATTGGGTGGTGCCGTGCGATGCGGCACCTAACAGCACACACGAAAAAGGATACCAAAACATATAAAGTTTTCATTTCATAAGAAGAGTTTACAAAAGAGTGTACAACAAAAGTACACACGCAGCGGAAAATACATACTCATAATCTCACCTAACTAAGCAGGAGAGAAGACGTCCATGCCCTAGGACGCTTCTCACTAGCAACAAGAAGAATATTCAGCAGTGGCGTGGTTCACATGAGATTTATCTCGACACCTCGAGTCTCATGTATAACCTGAACAGCAGAAATAAAACTAATACCTGCAAAAATCATTAAAGCGCAAACGTGAGCATAAGGCTCAACAAGACTTAACCGTCTCACTAGACATATGCAGGGTGAACACTAACCGTCTCACTAGACATATGCAAAGGGGACACTAAACATAGATAAGGTGAAGCATAAATGACTCGCCTACAAGTGGATCCTTATAATAAGGTTTTATGTAGCAAATGACATTCTCCGAGCACGGCACATCATGGGCTCCACAATCAAACAAGAAACACTTTACCGATGATATGACATGCCCAGAGCACATAATGCTATTACAGCTAAAGTATGGGGAAACTGTAAACTTTTAATTATACTATCTCTAAATCATACAAGGTTGCAAAGAAATTATATTTAAATACAATGGTATTTCATGGGTCCTTTTGTATTTACTACGTCACGACATAGTGAACAAGTGGTACTCTATTACTGCGAGGGACAGTGATGGCAATCAGGACACACCCGGACAACACGACACATACGTCGTTCGGAAGTGTCAGCGAGCACACCCGTACCTACATAACACTTCAGTACTAGGCGTATATGGCAACTTTCGCAACACACTCAAATGCCGAATTGGTCGATCCGTCATGAGCAGGAGGTCCCTGCGTGGGGCGTACTCTGACGTGCCCACCAGCAGATTTACACCTTGTTGCCCTCAACCCACACCTATAAAATGGAACGGTATGCCTCGACACCCAAGTGACCAAGCTACGTCAGTTTATTGGATTCCATATGTCCATTATGTTGCCGGTACAAGTCAAGCTTGTTCAGCGGGGCCGCACACGAAGCGGGCCTTAATCGACACAGGCAGGGCTATGCGACCGAGACTCACTTCTCACTGCTTCCTATCCATTCCCTGCCCGGTCTCAACTTCATTATATTAATCCATTTTCTATCTAACCAATCCTGTGAGATATGTCCTACATCTCTCGCGAGTAGATTCCAACTACTCGACTTCTACCGGATTTCCTATGCATTAGCAAAGCAGTTACTACAGGGCACATTGTAACTCGTTCCAACAATTCCCTGGGATTTTTGGTCTTGCATGTGGAGTATAAATCATCCTAAACGTAATGCACAATTCATATACTACTCATCATAGTGATAAAGCAAAATTTTATAAACGACTTAAATGCAAACTGGGGCTTGCCTTAGTTTGCGACTCAATTAAATGTCAATTGTTAGGGCTTGGTCTTCCTCCAGAGAACCTGCCATGGAACTTCAGTGGAAACACCTTGGCCTTCTCCTCCAAGCGAAGTTTCTTGTCGATCACCTATCAGCACGTTCCTATCGACATGATATGCATATAAGTAATTAAGTAATTAAGTAATTTAAGAATAGACTCCACGGGGTTGTGTAAACTCTAAGAATGAGGAGTTTGACTAGGAAAGACAGATATGCCTCTGTTGTGTGAATGAACAAAGGATGGATTCAAGTGGTCATAGTAGTATCGATATGTGAATTGAAAGGTGCAATGTAAGCACACATTGCAACTTGGCACTCAACACTCGACGCTGTGCCACTCAAGGACGATACAGCTGAATGGTGTGGAAGTGTTGGACTGGTAGTGTAAGGATGACCTAAGTGTCAAGGTGGCATCGAAAGCTTGAGTATGAGTGGTGTACAAGATGAAGGTCGCGATTTAGCAATCGACCACTGAACTTGGCTTAACTCATAAAGGAGTAAACCTAGTTAAGTGAGCAGTGCTGTCGTAGGGTCCTGACTTAGGATGAACCATGATGAAACCTAACGACACTTGGGACTGAATTGAGATCAACATGGCTTGGACTTAAGAAGTCATTACAAGCACTGTTAACCTAGCATGAGTACCAAGACAACATCAAATGACTTTTAGGTAAAGTAGTTTCTACGGTAAGCTTCTCGAGCATCGTTCAAGTACTTACACGATGACACTAATGTAGTGTCTCCCGCAATCTTGTCCAGGTGAGCTCGGTAAGCTCTTGGGACTTAAACATGATGCGAGACATTGCCGAGAAGGCATGCTTTGCCATCTCGAGAAGATTGTCTTAGCGAGGTTTACCTCAACCCGGACTCGTCAATGGGGTGAGCGGAAAATCCCGAACACCACCTTGTGAGTCTTAAGGCTACTGATGTCGACTCGATTGTTGATAAGCGACTCGACAAACCTGCCGTCGATGAAATGGTACACCAAGTTAACACATCCTGTGATCGGCTACAGAACATCCTCAACACAACCAAGGAACTCTTATCCAAGGTTCCCCTTGGTCTAGTTCTCCTTGTTGGTCGTAACGTTCTTGCATACCTTTACCCTAGGTGATCGGTGATCACCAATACCCGTGGTTGACCTAGAAGGCCTTTTATTGAGCACCTTGGCTACACCTAGGACTTGACGAGTCTCACCTCGACTAAACTGTAATTTGGCTAAACGACTGTCGACCGTGGTGTCGTGGTTGTGTTCCAGCATCATGTACGGTACATACATCATTCATCTCGATGCCAGGACATGATGATGGCTCGGAACATCACGACGACATCATATGGTCAACGATGTTGACGCGGCTCATGGTGGAGCATCACGAGCACGCACGGACAAGCCAACGCGATCCAAAAGCCAAAGAAGGTCAATTAGGGGGCTCCTATAGGGATGATATCAATGCGGAAACTGGACGTACGACTTGACGACACATGGGTATCATTAACGATCACGACGAACGGACTTCGGTGATGTCAAACAAGGCATTTTAGGGCAAGGCTCACCTTGTAGGCATTTCGCCAAACATCTTGGGTGTGTACTTGATTCGGTTACTTCATCAACATCCCAAGAGTACCTTGGCACTTGGGTTTGTCGAGTTGCCACATCACCATACCACTGCATCAAGACCAGCTCTGAACATCAACGAAGTTGGTTCTTTCCTTGTAAGCATTTCATCGAACAGGTTGACTGCAGTCACTGATCCAATCACTCTTGCAAAATAAGAGCTAACCTTGGACCAGTTGTCGATGATACTAGCACAGAACATGATGATATGTAGATATCCATCGGCAACCATGTCACACGGCTCAATCGAGGTGTGGGCTCACTGGTGGATGGTGTGGAGCTATATAGAGCGCGTTGAGCCACGGTGCGGTGCGCGGAGGACATCGACGCGCAAAATCTGTCCATGGTCACCACGGCCAAACCGTGAACACGACACATATGAAACAAGCCGGTGGTTGCCTCGGTACAGTGAGGAACGAAGTAGGGGCGTCGCTAGGGCATGGCTGTCCGAGGTAAGGAATGTGAATGAGGCAGAGCTAGTCGACAGGGGATCCATGGCGGCCAAAAACGTGCAATGTAGATTGAATAGCAGGGCGAGTGCTCACGTGACATGAGGGAGAAAATCGACGACGCAACTAGCATTGAGGCGCGACATGGATGCCAGGACAGGGAGGCGACGCAGGTGCGAGGCTGAGGACTGTGGACATCACCGGCGGCGAGCTCGGAGTATAAGAACGGAGAACACGGGTCTTAGCTTGGCGGTGAGGAATTTCAAGAGGCAACGGTCAGTAGGCGCGTTGGCAGCGCGACGAACACACCAGCGCGGTCTGGGCGCACGAGCAGGGAAGGAAGAATGGCGATGGTGGCACGGTCCGCGATGGGACCCGAGCAGAGGCGGCCACGGCCGGCGAAAAAAAGCGGCCTGAGCGGCGACATGCTCGCGCGCGAAGGGCAGAGCGGAGGACGGTGACCGAAGTCGACCACGCGCTGCAGGGAGGAGCCGACGACGCTCTGAGCGCAACGCTGCTGAAGGGGAAAAAGCGCAGGCGGCCGAAAAGTCGTGGCACGCGGAACGAATGGCAGAGGCGTCGGAGATGATAACGAAACGCACCTGGGAGCAGGATTCGTCGGCGGTGACGCGCGCGTGAGGCGTCCGCGGCGGCGCGGTTCGCCATGGTGGCGCGCGGCGGCGACGTTGGAGCTCATGCCGACGGCGGATCTAGCGGCGCTGCTGGAGCGCGTGGTTGGCAGAGCAGGCGCGCGAGGAGGCCGGTGCGCGAAGGCGAGCTTGAGGGGGGGGCGGCGGAAGAGGCGCGGCCTGGCGCCGGCGGTCGGAGGCGCGAGCAGGGGACGACGCCGTGGGGGCGAGCTGCGGGGTGGAGCGGCGGGAAGGCGGCGCGCGGGGTCGGGCGAGCGGCAGGCGCGTTCGGGGCGAGCGCAGGCGTGCGACAACGGGGTGTGGGGCGGCGCTGCCAGCAGGGGGCGAGCAGAAGTGAAGCGCGACCGGGAGATGACAAGCCGACGCGATGATAAGGATCGAGGGAATGTCGCGGTGGCTCTGCATGCGGTTGCGTGGAGGCAGGGGAGGAGGTTCTGACCTGACTGGTGGGGACCACCTGTGGGACCCACTTCCCTCTTTCTTTCTAAAATTCAAATAGGGCTAGCAAACATGCTTCAAAAATAGTCAACTTTGGCCCAATGACCAAATAAAATGCGAAGAGCAAGTTGAATTTCGAATTCAGGTTTGAATTTGAATTCAAGTGGTGATACTTGACTCAAGGAAATAAATAGTAGATAAGTTCAAAAATTCTGAAACTTTGAAGTTACCCTTTTTGAACCATAAGGGACCTCAGGAAAAATTGGGAGTTGATTTGGACAAGGTTGAGCACAAAGTTTAAATTTGAAGTCGACATTGATTAAACTCTCAATACGTGTCCAATAAATGGAAAACATGCTTCAAAAATTGTGAAACTTTTCCGAGAGTCTATTTGGAATATTAGAAGGTCATGGAAAAATTTACAGCCTTAGATTTGAATATTTTTTAATGTCCCATTTTAGGGTTGGAATAATTCCTATTTTTAGTGAACATTGGTTAACTCATATGGTTCATGTGAGTTTGAAGTCCAAAATCCACTTTCAAAAATTTTTAAGTTCGCATTTTCGTGTTCTGGCTTTACTCAAATGCGGGCTTTTACAATCCTTCCCCCTTAAAGGAATCTCGTCCCGAGATTCTAAGGAAGAGAGAAAGTTAGGCCGAGTTGTTGATGAGACAACCATCTCCTGTCATGTGATTGGAGAAAGAGACTCTTCGTCTTCTTATTGCATCTATGGTTTGGATGCTCGACGTGACTGGAATCACACTGTAAAGTTTGTATCTTAGAAAGCTATGTTGATATATTGGGGTCTTCTTCTTTTCGTCAAAAAGAAGTAAGCTTCTTCATTGAGGAGGTACTTAGAGTTCTATGATAGTTAAGCGTCCTTAACTCTGGATGTTTCCCTTAGGAAGACTTTTCTACTTTGGTCATGTAGCCGAAGCAATGCCATCAGGCAGTACAAGTCAAAGAGTTCCAAAGTTTGGTAATCAATAATAATCTCGCAAATAGAAAGATTTTAAGGTTCTAGCGAGGTCGAGAAGTCAATAAGAAACTCCTCGCAGCTAGAAACAATCAGTTGTCAGTACTCAAGGTGATTTGAGTTTCAACAAGTCAAGGACAAGGACTCGACTGTGTTTTAGTCACAAGGTGTTAAGTGGTTTCCCTTGTGCCACTCAAGAAAATGAAACAAGTCGAAGGCGTTGCGAATGATAAAGTTGATCACAACTCAAAATTGTGAGACACAACGTAGGTATTTGAATGGGTTCATATATTCTTGCTCAAAACTCATTGGTAATTACGTTTCATGATGCATCACAAGTGGAATAATGTTATGCATTAATGATGCAATGCTGGCCAGCTAGAAATGTAGACGGTATGATGCATTCATTATTATGCTTTGAGCAAAAATAGGTAAGACAATCCAAACACAGTCAGAAGTATCCTAAATACAGGAGGATTGAATAAACTTGGTCATTAAAGGCGCTAGACAAGACTTGCTACTTTCATATCTCGACCAAGTTCGATGGTTTCAAGGTAAAAGTATTAGCAAGGAATGGTGAGGTTCATCTCAAGGCAACGGAGTGTACAAAATGGAACAAAGTGATTGAACTTCTTGTTGATCGGAAGTTCTCTAAAGCTTGTTAATCACAACTTACAGGTAGTTGTGGTTCCTTAACAAAGGGTCAGGTTTTTCATCTCGTAGTTTTCTTAAAGTACTATGTCTACCCCTTAAAAGGTGCGGCAGGGTTACCTTCAGAAGTTGCAAAGAGAGTAACCTTTGAAGAGTAAGGTTCTCATCACTTCCGTAGGATGCACGAAGTGGTTGACAAAGTACTGTGCTAGGCACGACCTTGGTTAGTGATCCACGTTCTTGCTAAAGAGTCTCCAGCTCATACTATTCACATATAGCTTCTCGTCTCAGAGACGGAAGCAAGGGAGTGGTTTAGCGTGAAGAATCGACTGACTTCTTTAACTCGATGATTGAGTTCCACAAGAAACGGGGTTCAAGGTGATCCGTTACTTAAGCTTCTCATTGACTCAATGAGTCAATGTTGTACTCGATCCTACTTACTTGAGCATTGCTTCCAGCACGTTGGTTCGATGTCGATGTAACTTGGTATGACACCTAGGTGAACGTAACACTTCGATTACTAGATGAACTCCTTCCCCCTTAAGATTCAAGCTAGGTGAGCAAGAAACTTACTCCAAGCAATCTTTATGGGGAGGGTGGTCCAACTAATGGAAGTGTGATACATGCTCAATGCATAAATAAAGTGTGAGGTGCAAGGTTGCATAGTTAAAACACTAGCATGTGCATCCGAGCAAAAGTGATTTGCCTTAGTGTAATACTCAAATCTAATAGAAAATATTGTTGGGTCGCAACACCTGGGATGTTATGAAACTCCTCGAGTTGAACTCGAGAACCAAATCCATAATCACCCTAAAGGGTCATCACCCAATTAAATCCTAGTGGAGGATGAACAGCTTGGACGCAACTTCGATTTTGGCCAAGTAAATGGCAAAATCAGATCTTGAGGTGAACAACAAAGTTAAAGTAGACTTCAATACCTTTCCAAAACGTATTGGTTTGCCTCTAGATCTTCTCTGGTTTGAACGTTATGCAATTTTAAAGTTAGCAGATTTCTCTGCACTTTCAGCAGAATCTGCTTAAACAGTAGCAGTTTTGATCTAAAGCTTTCAGGCTGTTCTGATCAAAATCTGGAAATATTCTTATTTACAAAGTCGTAACCAATGTAACAAGCTTTCCAAAAAGTACCTATTTGTCTGTATATCAGTTCTGGTTCAAAAGATATGAGTTTTTAAAGTTGGTAAAAATTTCAGCATTCAGAATTTGAATTCAGTTAAGATTGACCATTCTGCACTCAAACTTGATTTAGGATAGGTAAATGACCGATTCAGGTCTCGAGCCAATTGCAAAAATTGTAGCTGAGTCTCCTAACCTTTCCAACGGTTACTCGCGCGACACCATTGGATCAAGGGTATGCGAGTTATGGATTAAATTCAGAGGTGTACAGATTGCTGTCCAGTTCGGGTGTGCCTGGACAGTCTCTGCGATTATCCAAATTTCACCCACTTAGAGACGGATTTTGGTCTTGAGCTGAACAGAAAACTTGCAGAGGACTTCTAAATATTTCTAAAGAGTATTTACTTGCCCTCGTAGCACTTCTGATTAAGAAGATATGGCATTGCAAGTTGACAGTTTTTCTGAAAATTTGGACAGCACCTCCTTTGTTTAAGGCTGATTTTCTCCAGAATTTTCAGATATACAAACATCAACATTTGCAAAAACAATACATATAAAACTTGTTGCATACATTCTCAAGATTCTAGAAATGAAACTTATGAAGTATTTGGACAATTCTACAGCGAGTTATGCGAGAAACAGAAACTGTATACAGGACTGTCCACTCGCTGTCCAGATTTGATCAAGTTTAGAAATTTGAAATTTTGAGTATGTTAGAGATGGATTATGCTCTGGAGTTCTATAGAAACGTTGTAGAGGACTCTCTACACTTTTCAGCCCCATAAAGTAGGCCTGCAGAGGTGAAGTCTGGAAAAAGTTATGATTCAATTGGTGAAGAGTTCAGATTCTGTCCCCTCTTCCGGGCTGTCAGAACCTCTTAAACGACACTTCAATTTAGACCTTGTTAATGTGAGTTTTAGCCTTTGTGTTGAATAGGAAGTTGATAGAGGACTCTTTAAGATTTCCATATATGTATAAACATGCATAGTTTGCATTTCAAGTTTAAGAGTTATGGCCGTCCAAAGTTCAGAATTTTTCTGACTGTTTCAGATAGCACCTATATACATGTACTATCTTCAACTCTGTTTTCTAATTAGTTATAAACTGAATTTGAGGTATCACTGAATAACAAAGTTGTAGAATAGCTCTTCCCCTTTCCAGAAATGTATCATAATGGAATAGAAGAGCTTTCTTCAAGGAAATATGACAAAAGTTCAGATACTGTCTTGTACAGTTTCAGAACAGCAGCTGCAGTGGTTATGGTGCATTTTCATCACCATATAAAGGTCTTTTGGCTTGGAGGTCAATAGAAAACTTATATAAGACATCAAAAGCTTTCCAAAAAGTATTCAATTGCATTCATAGCCCTCCAGATTGAAGAGATACGGATTTTTGAAGTGGAACAATCGGTTCAGGTTTTAAAATTTAGTTTGATAGATCATGGTTGTTTATAGCTGATTTGGCCACTGATTTTCAGATGGATAATCTCACAATTTGACAGAAAGTCCCAATACAAACTTGTTGCGCCAGTCGCAAGGTTTCCGGAAATGTTTTGCACGAAGCTATCCGACGATTATGCGAAGATGTATGGTCGAAACCGTAACGGTATGCAGAACTGTCCGCTAGGTGTTCAGATTTGATAAAATGTGGAGCTTCGAGTCTTTCGCCGAGTTCCATGAGAATGCTGACCGGAAGTTCAATGGAAAGGTTGTAGAGGACTCTACACTTTACAACAAGATAGTTTAGACCTTCATTTGTGAAGTCTACAAAGAGTTATGGTCAAAATGCCGAGGCAAGTTTATTAGATCAAGGAGGTGAAGAAATGCTAGTTTCTAATGATTTGGACGAGTTTCCAAGTTTGTTCTGTCCAACTCGTCCATAGAGAAGTCGTCGAGGACTTGAAGATCTTCATACTCCATATAGCATACTATTATGTGCTATGAAGTTTAACCAGAAGCATCTCTTGACAAAATCGAGCTAGATTCCGTCAAGAGTACACAAAAGCCTTAATCTTTATCCTTCTTCGCATTGCACTAACCATGTCAAAACTTTGACCCAAAACTTACCAGCAACTGGTAGTTGGATCTTACAAGATGATAATGAAGCCATTCTGTCGTTGGGGATGGTCAAGTATCATATGTGATACTGACGGTACTACGTGCCTTACCAAAAGAAAAATCTAACCCGGTATATCCGGATACGTCTATAGGTGGTTCTAATATCGATCACTCGCAAACGTATTCTCACGGGTCGCTACCGGAGTTAGTGTACCTGCAGAAGACAAACAATCCCCTTTCACACTTTCACACCTCAAGGGCGGCACGGGGAAACACGACAGGCAGTCACAATAAGATATAATCAAAAGTAAATGCATACGACTCTGGTGTGAGTCGCCCTCGAGTGAAGTCATGTCTCGAGGTACATGGCTGTAAATACGTCTGTACAGCAAAGACTCCCGTACGAACTGACTTATACACGCTCGGGCATACGTGTTTCGCATGATCCCATAGAACATGAATAGTTCTAGAGATGCACACTATCGGGTTATACACCACCCGCCGGGGGCTCCCACTAATTTTTTGTCACGCTGGGGTACCGCGTGTCATATGTTCTCAGAAACATAGAAAGTTTCAGAGACTCATATTAACTTTCCGTGCTAAGCCACGAAAATTTCACATACCATAGCTCGTATGTAGAGTTTACCGAGATTGATCCCCTCTCGGGGGTGTACCTTACCTCTTACCTTGAAGACAGAGCGTCCTTATAGAAATAATATAACAAGTTAGTTCACCACCTTTATAACTTACACTAGTAATAGTCCTTAATGGGCATATAGCTAATCTTCACTCGACTACTTCGGAGTTTTCGAAAATAGGCTCTTTTAGAGCGTGCTATTCCCAACGAAGCTCTGATACCATGTCTGTGGGGACCGGAGTCCACACATCCGAGGATATCATTGTGTGGTGCCGTGCGATGCGGCACCTAACAGCACACACGAAAAAGGATACCAAAACATATAAAGTTTTCATTTTATAAGAAGAGTTTACAAAAGAGTGTACAACAGAAGTACACACGCAGCGGAAAATACATACTCATAATCTCACCTAACTAAGCAGGAGAGAAGACATCCATGCCATAGGACGCTTCTCACTAGCAACAAGAAGAACATTCAACTACGGCGTGGTTCACATGAGATTTATCTCGACACCTCGAGTCTCATGTACAACCTGAACAGCAGAAATAAAACTAATACCTGCAAAAATCGTTAAAGCGCAAACGTGAGCATAAGGCTCAGCAAGACTTAACCGTCTCACTAGACACATGCAGGGTGAACACTAACCGTCTCACTAGACATATGCAAAGGGGACACTAAACATAGGTAAGGTGAAGCATAAATGACTCGCCTACAAGTGGATCCTTATAATCAGGTTTTATGTAGCAAATGACATTCTCCGAGCACGGCACATCATGGGCTCCACAATCAAACAAGAAACGCTTTATCGATGATATGACATGCCCAGAGCACATAATGCTATTACAGCTAAAGTATGGGGAAACTGTAAACTTTTAATTATACTATCTCTAAAGCATACAATGTTGCAAAGAAATTATATTTAAATACAATGGTATTTCATGGGTCCTTTAGTATTTACTACGTCACGACACAGTGAACAAGTGGTACTCTATTACTGCGAGGGACAGTGATTGCAATCAAGACACACCCGGACAACACGACACATACGTCGTTCGGAAGTGTCAGCGAGCACACCCGTACCTACATAACACTTCAGTACTAGGCGTATATGGCAACCTTTCGCAAGACACTCAAATGCCGAACCGGCCAATCCGTCACGAGCAGGAGGTCCCTACATGGGGCGTACTCTGACTGCCGACCAGCGGATTTAAACCTTGCTGCCCTCAACCCACACCTATAAAATGGAACGGTATGCCTCGACACCCATGAGACCAAGCTACATCAATTTATTGGATTCCATATGTCCATTATGTTGCCGGTACAAGTCAAGCTTGTTCAGCGGGGCCGCACATGAAGCGGGCCTTAATCGACACAGGCAGGGCTATGCGACCGAGACTCACTTCTCTCCGCTTCCTAACCATTCCCTGCCCAGTCTCAACTTCATTATATTAATCCATTTTCTATCTAACCAATCCTGTGAGATATGTCCTACATCTCCCGCGAGTAGATTCCAACTACTCGACTTCTACCGGATTTCCTATGCATTAGCAAAGCAGTTACTACAGGGCACATTGTAACTCGTTCCAACCATTCCCTGGGATTTTTGGTCATGCATGTGGAGTATCAATCATCCTAAACGTAATGCACAATTCATATACTACTCATCATAGTGATAAAGCAAAATTTTATAAATGACTTAAATGCAAATCGGGGCTTTCCTTAGTTTGCGACTCAATTAAATGTCAATTGTTAGGGCTTGGTCTTCCTCCGGAGAACCTGCCATGGAACTTCAGTGGAAACACCTTGGCCTTCTCCTCCAAGCGAAGTTTCTTGTCGATCACCTATCAGCATGTTCCTATCGACATGATATGCATATAAGTAATTAAGTAATTAAGTAATTTAAGAATAGACTCCACGGGGTTGTGTAAACTCTAAGAATGAGGAGTTTGACTAGGAAAGACAGATATGCCTCTGTTGTGTGAATGAACAAAGGATGGAGTCAAGTGGTCATAGTAGAATTGAGATGTGAATTGAAAGGTGCAATCTAAGCACACATTGCAACTTGGCACTCAACACTCGACGCTATGCCACTCAAGGACGATAAAGCTGAATGGTATGGAAGTGTTGGACTGGTAGTGTAAGGATGACCTAAGTGCCAAGGTGGCATCGAAAGCTTGAGTATGATGGTGTACAAGACGAAGGTCGCGATTTAGCAATCGACCACTGAACTTGACTTAAATCATAAAGGAGTAAACCTAGTTAAGTGAGCAGTGCTGTCGTAGGGTCCTGACTTAGGATGAACCATGATGGAACCTAACGACAACTGGGACTGAATTGAGATCAACATGGCTTGGAGTTAAGAAGTCATTACAAGCACTGTTAACCTAGCATGAGTACCAAGACAACGTCAAATGACTTTTAGGTAAAGTAGTTTCTACGGTAAGCTTCTCAAGCATCATTCAAGTGCTTACATGACGACACTAATGTAGTGTCTCCTGCAATCTTGTCCAGGTGAGCTCGGTAAGCTCTTGGGACTTAAACATGATGCGAGACCTTGTCGTGAAGGCATGCTTTGCCATCTCGAGAAGATCGTCTTAGCGACGTTCACCTCAACCCGGACTCGTCAATGGGGTGAGCGGAAAATCCCGAACACCACCTTGTGAGTCTTAAGGCTAGTGATGTCGACTCGGTTGTTGATAAGCGACTCGACAAACCTGCCGTCGATGAAATGGTACACCAAGTTAACACATCCTGTGATCGGCTACGAAACATCCTCGACACAACCAAGGAACTCTTATCCATGGTTCCCCTTGGTCTAGTTCTCCTTGTTGGTCGTAACGTTCTTGCATACCTTTACCCTAGGTGATCGGTGATCACCAATACCCGTGTTTGACCTAGAAGGCCTTTTATTGAGCACCTTGGCTACACCTAGGACTTGACGAGTCTCACCTCGACTAAACCCTAATTTGGCTAAACGACTGTCGACCGTGGTGTCGTGGTTGTGTTCCAGCATCATGTACGGTACAGGCATCCTTCATCTCGATGCTAGGACATGATGATGGCTCGGAACGTCACGACGACGTCATATGGTCAACGACATTGATGCAGCTCATGGTGGAGCATCACGAGCACGCACGGACAAGCCAACGCGATCCAAAAGCCAAAGAAGGTCAACTAGGGGACTCCTATAGGGATGATATCAATGCGGAAACTGGACGTACGACTTGACGACACATGGGTATCATTAGCGATCACGACAAACGGACTTTGGTGATGTCAAACAAGGCATTTTAGGGCAAGGCTCACCTTGTAGGCATTTCGCCGAACATCTTGGGTGTGTACTTGATTCGGTTACTTCATCAACATCCCAAGAGTACCTTAGCACTTGGGCTTGTCGAGTTGCCACATCACCATACCCTTGCATCAAGACCATCTCTGAACATCAACGAAGTTGGTTCTTTCCTTGTAAGCATTTCATCGAACAGGTTGACTGCAGTCACTGATCCAATCACTCTTGCAAAATAAGAGCTAACCTTGGACTAGTTGTCGATGATGACTAGCACGGAACATGATGATATGTAGATATCCATCGGCAACCATGTCACACGGCTCAATCGAGGTGTGGGCTCACTGGTGGATAGTGTGGAGCTATATAGAGCGTGTTGAGCCACGGTGCGGTGCGCGGAGGACGTCGACGCGCAAAATCCGTCCATGGTCACCGCGGCCAAACCGTGAACACGACACATATGAACCAGGCCGGTGGTTGCCTCGGTACAGTGAGGAACGAAGCAGGGGCATCGCTAGGGCATGGCTGTCCGAGGTAAGGAATGTGAACGAGGCAGAGCTAGTCGACAGGGGATCCATGGCGGCCAAAAACGTGCAATGTAGATTGGATAGCAGGGCGAGTGCTCACGTGACCTGAGGGAGAAAATTGACGACGCAGCCAGCGTTGAGGCGCGACATGGATGCCAGGACAGGGAGGCGACACAGGTGCAAGGCTGAGGACTATGGACATCACCGGCGGCGAGCTCGGAGTATAAGAACGGAGAACGCGGGTCTTAGCTTGGCGGTGAGGAATTTCAAGAGGCAACGGTGAGTAGGCGCGTTGGCAGCGCGACGAACACACCAGCGCGGTCTGGGCGCACGAGCAGGGAATGAAGAATGGCGACGGTGGCACGGTCCGTGATGGGAACCAAGCAGAGGCGGCCACTGCCGGTGGAAAAACGCGGCCTGAGCGGCGACATGCTCACGCGCGAAGGGCAGAGCGGAGGACGGTGACCGAAGTCGACCACGCGCTACAGGGAGGAGCCGGCGGCGCTCTGAGCGCGACGCTGCTGAAGGGGAAAAAGCGGGGGCGGCCAAAAAGTCGTGGCATGCGGAACGAATGGCAGAGGCATCGGAGACAATAATGAAACGCACCTGGGAGCAGGTCGGAGGTGATGCACGCGTGAGGCGTCCGCGGCGGCGCGGTTCGCCATGGTGGCGCGCGGCAGCGACGTTGGAGCTCATGCCGGTGGCGGATCTAGCGGCGCTGCTGGAGCGCGTGGTTGGCAGAGCAGGCGCGCAAGGAGGCCGACGCGCGGAGGTGAGCTTGATGGGGGCGGGGGGGGGGGGGGGGGGGGGGCGGAAGAGGTGCGGCCTGGCGCTGGCGGTCGGAGGCGCGAGCAGGGGACGACGCTGTGGGGGCGAGCTGCGGGGCGAGCGGCGGGATGGCGGCGCGCGGGGTCGGGCGAGCGGCAGGCGCTGCCGGGGCGAGCGCGGGCGTGCGGCGACAGGGCGTGGGGCGGCGCTACCAGCAGGGGGCTAGCAGAAGTGAAGCGCGACTGGGAGATGCCCGCCTATAAAGTGGCTATACTCACCACAATTATAGCATGCCCGCCTCAACTTTGACTTTGTTCTTTCCTTGTATTTTCCTTCACTTTATTTGGCGCCTTGTCTTTTCTTCATCATTTTCTTGAATTTCTTCATGAATCGTATCATGTCATCTTCATCCAAATCACTGCTCTCATCGTCACCATCTTCCTCTATTTGAGATTCTCGTGATTCTTTAGATAAGGGCTTGAGGGTGGACTTCAAGGCAACCCCTTTCTTCTTTGCCGAGGTAAGGTCGGCAATTTCTTTGACATGCTTCGCTTGCTTTTCCATCATCTCGAAATTGATGATTTTCCCAAGTAGCTCATCCGGAGTCATTCTCTTGTATTCGGGGCTTTCTCTAATCATGGAGCATAAGGTGACATTGCGAGGCATGAAAGCTCTAAGGATGAGCTTCACCACCTCGTGGTCGTTATACTTCTTGCTTCCGTAAGATCGAACCTTGTTGACGAGCGCCTTAAGTCTGTTGTACATATCTTGAGGTGACTCATCTTCTTCGATTGCGAATCTTCCCAATTCGCCCTTGATCATTTCGATCTTCGCTTCATGCACATGACGATCACCTTCATGTGCAGTTTGTAATGTGTCCCAGATCTCCTTTGCAATCTCGAGTCCATCCACCTTGGTGAACTCGTCCCGACTAAGCGAAGAGGTAATAACTGCCGCGGCTTGAGCATTTCGATGAATTGCCTGCTCTTGGCTTGGTGTGAGCTCTTCATCGTCGTCCGGGATATCTATCCCTGTGCACACAATATGCCATAAATTTAGATTGAGAGAGATTAGATGCATTTCCATATTCTGCCTCCACATTGAGTAATCACTTCCATCGAAGTGTGGGGCTTTTCCTAGAGTGATAGATAAATAATGATTATTGCCGGAATTAAGATGATCATAGTTGAAAGGATATCGGGAGTGGTCGGTGTGACTACTCCCCTTCTTCTTCTTTTCATCTTCGACTTTTACTTTCCCTTTGGAAATTGCCTTCTTTCTTAGGAGCGCCTTTAGTTCAAGTGTCTCCTCATCGTCGTCCTCGAAGTCTTGAATGGCTTCAAGGAGCTTTTCCACTTTCTAATTCTTGTCATCATCAACCTTCTCTTGGTTGTTGCTCTTGTGTACGTCCTTCATGTCTGACATGATCTCTTCAAGCGATTAGTCTCTTTCTTGAAGAACATGCTCAGATACCAATTGAATGTGGCCTAGAGGGGGGGGGGTCAATAGGCCTTTTTGAAATTTGTCGGAACCTGCAACACTTAACAACTAGACCAAAACCAGAGATATCGGACTAGTCTGGTCAAGTGCGGACTAGTCCGGTGGGTACAGACTAAGTTAACCAAGTTTGATCAATTAATTTGATTCTAGGATGTATGCAGCGGAAATATACTTGTGATTTAGGTGTTGCACGATTATGGACTAGGATATATCACAATTCAATCTTATACCTAATGATTCAATGTAAAGTAAGCAATATTGATTGAAACCCTAGATTGATGTAGTGAATAAGAACGATGAACACAAAGCAAGACACAAGCAATTTATCCCGTGGTTCGGCTCCCATAGAGGCAACCTACATCCACGTTGAGGAGTCAACAAAAGGATCGGGTCTTCTCCAACCCTACCCTCGTCGGATCGCCACGAAGGCCAATCCTCTTCTTTTATCACAAAGGGTAAATAACCGAATTCAAGGGGCCTTCTTACACGTTGAGGGCTCCCCTAGATTACAATGACAACTCCACCAAGAACACAATCAAAGGATTACACTGAAAATCACAGGAGTGTGTTAGAGAATTAAACCAAGAGCTCAAGAGTGATGAATCGTGTCTCTCCAATGTTCCAGAGTGTATCCTCAAGGGATTGATCTTTTTGGCTTTATATTTCGTGGAGAGATGTGTTTTTGAGGCTCTTGGAAGGTGTGACAGCGCATGGGGTCAAGAGAGATTAAAGGTTGGCCGTGTACCTCTATTTATATGGGGTTTCTAAAAGTGACCGTTAGGGTTTAGAAAGATCGGACTAGTCCATGGTGGACACCGTACTAGTCATGTGTGCTGTGTGTAGCAAACCCTAAGTGTCCCAAAATATCGGACTAGTCCGGCTAGGAGCGGACTTGTCTGATTTCGCTTCTGGAAATCTTTGGACTAGTTCGATAGACATCGGACTTGTCCGGATAGTGAGACCCTAAGCGGTTATGAGGACAAGTCCGCACTTGGAGGACTTGTCTGATTTAGGTCAGAGAGTTTTTCGGAGTAGTCCATACTAATATCGGACTTGTCCGATTGACATCAGAAAGATATCGGACTAGTCCGGTGTGTGATCGGACTTGTCCGATTTTGTGTGACTTGTGAAATGTTTTGAGGACTAGTCCACACTAGGGAGGACTAGTCTGATTCTAGTCAGAGAGATATCGGACTAGTCCGTGGTGATATCGGACTTGTCCGATCTTGTGCAAAGAGAGATATCGGACTAGTCCGGTGTCAGTCGGACTAGTCCGGTCCTGTATAAATTTGTGCATTGTGTGTGTTTATTTGTGATTGAGCTCTTGGGTTGTGTTTACTTAACACACCCCACACACAATGATCTACTGATCTTGTTCTTTGAGCTCTTCTCAACATTGCTCCTCATTCGCCCTTCTTTTTGGCACTTTGCTTATTTTCACATTAAAACCTGTGCTCATCTCAACAAAGTGGTTAGGATCTCATTTGCTTGTCATAAATCATCTAAAGCCCACAAGAGATTCCTAGATGCACTTTTAACAACACATCATATCATTCCTCCCTGAACTGCTCACCATTTAAAGCTTTGTAGTGTGCAGATCCATCACCTGGTCTATTTCCTATGCTGAGTGACTCTGATAATGAAGAGGTCAAGTATATCCTCAAGGAAAGACAATTACTCACAGCCATGTTTAAAGAGCAGCTGCAGAGAGCTCAGAATAGAATGAAGATGCAAGCAGACTTCAACAGAACAGAGCGCGAGTTTCACGTTGGGGAACGGGTTCTGCTGAAGCTGCAACCATATCTCCAAGGCTCTGTGGTGCATCGACCTTATCCCATGGTATCTCATAAGTTCTTTGGCCCATATATTGTTCTCGACAGAATTGGAATAGTGGCATACAAACTTCAACTCCTTGTTGGCAGTCAGGTACACCCGGTTTTTCATGTTTCCCAATTGAAGACTTTCACACCATATCACACTCCTGTGTTCTCTACTCTGCCATCAATTCCTGCTCTGGACATTCAACATGTATCTCCGTCCAAGATCATTGACAGACGCCTGATAAAAAAGGGTAATGCTGCCATCACCTAGGTGCTGATCCACTAGGGAGACCTTCCCGTTTATTTTGATACATGGGAGGATTACTGTGTGCTGAAGGCCAAGTTTCCAGTGGCAGCACCTTGGGGACAAGCTGCATCTTCGGGAGGAGGTAATGTCACGGCCCCAGGAGTATTGGCGTCACAAGTAAGGGCGGGAAATCTCGGAAGCGCTGAGTTGAATTCAAATGAAGAGAAGGGCGGCCCAGAAGCGGAGGAACGGACTAGCCCAGTCGACCCATGTGCGGAGGAAGCGGTTTAAGAGGGAGCGAGAGGCTGCCCAGTGGGACACGTTGTGTAACAGAATGATGCTCATCTCTCCTCTTCTGTTCTCTCTCTCACTAGAACTCCACTCACCTCTCTCTCTAGTTCTTAATTGTACCACAAACCAGAAACTCTGAGGAGAAATCGAAAAGAGAACCACACGATCCCATCGTAATTCTCTTGCAATTTCGATTAAGCGAGTCGGATACTACATAGTGGCCGTTGGGCGAAGGCGAGCGCGGGGGCGGCGTCCTTCTGGTGGAGTCGAGCATGGGGCCAGTGGTTGTTGGAAGAAGGCGAGTGCAGGGCCTATGGTCGTCGAGTTAGGGGAGGCACGGCCGTGCGGGGTGATGGCTGTCAGGCAGAGGTGTGCTGGGATGGCGACCAAGAAGGCATGGGAGCGGCAGACTTGCGGGGCATGGCAGCCTGTGTGGGTGCCGGTGTGCGGCTTAGAACCAGGAATGAGGATCTGTGCCGGTTTAGTAATTGGGCCGTACTGGTTGCTTATTTAATGGACCGTACTGTTTATTTATTGGGCTAGATCGATTTTTTGGTTAACGGATAAAAGACTGAAAAAAAATCAGTTTTCGCGGAATACTAACGGAAATATTTGCCAATCTGATCGATTTTGGTTACTTCGTTTTCGGTTCTGGATAATTCAATTTTGATGGGTTTTGCCCATCTCTAAACCAAAAAGACCCTAAATGATCCATTCTGGATGTCAAGGAGAAAATTAGAGACCACTAACATTAGAGTTGTTAGGCTCTCATGAATGGAAATACAATAATACACTTTGTCATGCATAATATTTACATCTTATGTTTTCCCGGTTCATAATGATGTACCTAAAGTTATGTGATAATGTTAATGGTGTGTGCGGACACCATAGACGAGAAGTCGCTTCTATTTTCTAAGAAATATTATAACAAATTCTTTTTTGCCTCCCACCTAGCCAAATACGTGTAGACTCACCTGAATTTTTACCTTATTCGATGGTAGATTGTGCTAGATGGCTGACCTTTTCAAAAATCAAGTAATCCTTCTCAACTGAGTTGTTTTTTGTACAATTCCTGCAAAACATATATATATATATTATATATATATATATCCATTCTATACTAAAATTGAAATTAGTTTACGCTTATAAATTATAGTACTTTTTGGTGATATCTTCGAGTACCTTTGATGCAACCAAAACTTTGGTGATATATTCCACAATCTCATCTGAATATTGTTATCATTATCGTCTAATAATGTAATTTTCATCTATAAATCTTTGATGTAATGGTTATAAATCGGAGGGAAACCCCCCATGAAATCACTTCAGTGACCCTAATGATTTTGCTGGAATCTCACAAGAGGAAATAAACTTTAGTAATAAACCAGTACTTCGGAGCTCACAGATGGAAATACAATAATAGACTTTGTCATGTATAATATTTAGATCTTTTGTTTTCCTGGTTTATTAGTGATATAGTGGAAATCATATAACAATGTTAACAATGTGTGCAGACACCCGCAGACATCACTACAGGAAACGCGACCATTTGCGACGGCTACTGTAATTTGTGACGGCCCGCACTGGCCGTCGCAAATTACTTTGTTCACGATGGACTCAGGCCCATGACCATCGTAAATTAACAGGCCGTCCAAAATAGAAGTTTGACGGTCAACCCTAATGCTGTTGCAAGTTAATCGGTCGTTGCAAAGTGACACTTTGCGACGGCAAACCCTAATGTCGTCACAAATCACTTGGCCGTAGCAAATTAAGAGGATATACTCTCGACCCACGTGGCCAATACTCTTATTTCTTCCACGCCGCCGTCGTCGCCGCTCGCTTGATGTCGCCGCCTCTCACTTGAGTCGTTGCTGCCGCCTAGCTCGCGTAGCCGCCCGCACCGTCTGTCGGTTGCATCCTCATCGCCCCCGTCGGCTGCCTTCCCGTCTCCATCACCTCCCTGTTCACCTCCATCAGCCTCCCCTTCCTTCTTCCCGTTGGCCGCTTTCGTCAGCCGCCTCCCTTGAGCCCTCCCCCAACTCCCCCGAGTGGGCACTCGGTGCCCGAGCACCCGAGGTGCCAGAGCTCGCCGTCGGTGCCAAGAAGCACCCAACGCCCTCCTCCCATGCCTCCCTGGCGCTCCCCAGCATTCCCTGACGTGCCAACCAACCATAGGTCCATTTCTTGTGATTTGTAATGAATCATTAATGGTTTGTGATGCGTAGAACTGATGAATATATGAATGATGCTTAGAATTGACGAATTGATTATGAATTATACTTAGAATTGATAAATTGATGATGAATTATGCTTAGAATTGATGAACATATGATGATTATGCTTAGAATTGTTGAATCGATGATGAATTATGCTTAGAATTGATGAATTGATGAATCGATGAATTATGCATAGGGTTTAGGGCTGAATTATGGTCGATTTTTTGAATTGCATAATTTTAATTGATATATATGCTTGTTATGTTTAGATTAGTTGATATGATTATGTTGCTTACGTTAACATGAAACTGATATGATTAGGTTTAATTCATGGTTAGGTTTAGTTGGTATGCTTTATGTTTACGTTTACATGAAATTAATATGCTTGATATGCTTAGGTTTTTTTTTGAAATGCTTGATTGTTTAAGTAATATATATATATATATATATATATATATATATATATATATATATATATATATATATATATATATATATATATATATATATATATATATATATATATGGGCTTTGGAACGGCTAGACCTAGCACAACCCATCTAGGGCACAACAAGGCCCATTTAGTGGTAAGGTAAATGATACGTCTAGACGGGCACAGGGGCGAATGACGACGATGAGGGTGGCAAGCACTTGCAGAGCATGACGGCAAGGACTCGCAACATACAATGGCCTAACCCCAAAGTCATCGTAAGTTAATGGTGGGCTCCGACGGGGCATAATGTACTCTTTCTTGTTTTTGCCTCCTCTTCTCTCCTGTTCTTTCCCCTCTTTCGTAAATGACTCAAAAATGAAAGGTTAACGTAACCTGTACAATATGAGTTACCCATTTCGAACCAGCGCGTCTCACATGTGTTACGCATGTGAGGCGAGTAGGTTCGGAATTGTCCCTTTTTTGGACACCCTGAGAGTGACCGATGGGGTGTGCTTGTGACGAGATGCAGGTCTGGATTCAGATGAGATTTTGATGGCGTAACCCTAATGTTCTCTGCTGCACCATTTTTGAGTGTGCAGTTGGAGAACAACAAGGTTATGCTGCAGAAATTTTGTTCAGATCCAAACCCCACATCTCGTCATAAACATGCCCCCTTAGTCACTCTTGGTTGGGTTTAGGGCCTATCCTTTCCAATAGATGTAGGGCTGCGACATTAAACAATGTATGAAGTAATGATAACTTCTCTGGCTTTATACTGCAGAGTTAAACATGGCTAAAAATCGCAGTTGGATGTATACTATTTGGAAGAGCAAATCTGGTGGTCACTCGGACGAGCGGTTCGCCAAGATAGATGCTTTTGAAGATCGAACTTTTTTGTTGTCAAATATTGATAAGGAGCGGTGCCCATGTACGAAATATTGAAACACCAAGTTTTTGGTCAGAATGGAACTTTCGATACACTTGTGTCAAAATGGTTATACGCCACATCATGAGGTGTGGACCTTTCACGGTGAAACTATTTCTCGAGTCATAGAAGAAGTGGATGGGATGATGATAGCATAGGGGTTGATAAGATGGATGATATGCTAGAAGCTATAGAAACAGAGTATCCCCCTACAATGGAGGTAGACACATTCTTCAAGCTTCTCAATACTTCAGAACAACCATTGCATGAACACACGGATGTGACCCTCGTTGCTTTCATGACCAGACTTATGGCAATTAAGTAAAAGTACTCCTTCTCCAATAACTGCTACAACGATTTCATTAAATTGATCAGAGATATCCTTCCACAACCTCACAAAGTACCTAAAGATATGTATCACACGAAGAAATTGATATCTAGTGTTTGTATAAAATATGAGAAAATTGGTGTGTGCCTAGACAATTGCATGCTATTCTGGAAAGAGCAAGCCAACGACATTAGGTGCTTGAAATGTGATAAATCGAGGTATGTCAATGTTGTTAATGACAATGGTGATAATGTGATGACAGAAGTTGCAAATAGGCAGCTTCGTTACTTGTCTGTGACACCTTGATTGAAGTGGTTATTTCTTTCAAAGAGAACTACCAGATACATGAGACGGCACAAAGAAGGTGTACGTGAGAAAAAAGAATTTTTGACGCACCCGTCTGACGGTGATGCATGGAAGGTGTCGGACCTTTTTGATCTAGATTTTGCTAGTGATGCAAGAAATGTTCGCATCGGGTTAGCGACAGATGGATTCTCACCATTCTATATAAACACAATGCCATACTCCTGTTGAACCGTCTTTGTTATTCCGTACAACCTACCACCAGTTTTTTGTATGAAGTATGAGTTCATGTTCCTCGGCCTCATTGTGCCTAGGCCGGATCATCCTCGGTCACAATCAAAATGATGTTGAAACCGCTCATCGAAGAATTGTAAATGTTGTCGACAGGAGTCGAATCATACGATGTTACAAGAAGCAGAAATTCAACCTTCGAGCTGCTTAATTGTGGTCCGTCCATGATTTCCTGACATACGGCATGTTTTCTGGATGTAGCACTCACAGTCTTCTAATGTGTCTGATATGTGCTTCTGACACAGATTGCTTTTGACTTACTCATGGAGGCAAGATATGCTACTTCGCTTCTCATAGACATTGACTGCCTCTGAATCACATGTTTAGGCAAAAAAGGAAAATCTTTAGAAAGGACACTGTCGGTACCCTGCGTACTGGGTACCCCACGATACCATAAGAAAATCCACGGAGTTCCACCTGTCCGAGTTGAAGACCTCCGAAGGCTCCATGTGTCCCGCAACATTGGACCTGCCTCCCTCATTAGGGTAGCTCTAACGCTGCCACTTGTAAAGCAAGGCCGGACCTAACTCCTCGTATAAGAATGATCTCTTCGTACCACGTGTCTAGTGGCCCCGAACCTAACCCCCAGTAGAGGGAAGCTCCGGTCTTGCCACGTGTATAGCATCTCTGTACCTACCTCCCCACGGAGGGAAGCTGCGGAGCTGCCACGTGTCGAGCCTCTGGACCTAAGACAGCAACAGGAGGATAGACAGATCTCCAACAGTGCGAACATTCAAGGGGCAGTTAAAGCTACCATTACAAGACCTGATTATGTGTGATTAATGCCATGTTGATGACACACGATCAGAGGACCTTTAGTACTGGTAATGCCGCCATTAAGGCACGTTATCACACTGTTAAATATACTTAATACATAAAGATCGTGTATTAGGTAATTAAACACCATCGGGGCCACATGTCGGGCCAGGCAGACAATGTAACGACCAGTCCTTGGACTATAAAAGGGTTGTGCTGCACGGTACAAAGGACAAGTCCAATCAAGTGCTCACACACACATCTCATACATACAACAACCACCCGTGCAGTAGGGTATTACGCTCAGGCGGCCAGAACCACGTAGAAATTCTCTTGTCACCATCTTGTTCATAATCTCATGCGCGCCCCAATAATTCACGAACCTCCGCGGACTACGATCTGCTAGTACCGGGGGAAGTGTCGCACACTTCGACATTTGGCGTGCCAAGTAGCAACCCGGCGCGCAAGATCCGGAGGCTCAAGATAGCTCTGATGCATGGATCTCAGAGATCCAGAGCTACTTGAAAGACAACATCCGTCCCGAAGATGGTACATCCGTTGACCGGATCGTCAGATTGGCTAAAAGATACACGCTGGTAGAAGGGGATCTCTACCGGCGTGGTGCCAACGGCGTCCTAATGCGGTGCATTGCCCAGGAAGTAGGCCGCCAGCTTCTCGAGGAAATCCATGGAGGCGAGTGTGGGAACCACACATCTTCCCGCACGTTGGTTGGTAAAACCTTCCAGCATGGCTTTTACTGGCGTACAACTCTCCAAGATGCAGTTGAGTTGATAAAAAAGTGGGAAGCATGCCAGTTCCACGCGAAACAAATTCACATATCGGCTCTGTCGCTGCAAATGATACCTCCTACATGGCCATTCGTTGTGTGGGGGATGGAAATTTTGGGACCTTTCCCAAAATCCGTCGGCTGTTATAGGTTCCTGTACGTCGCCATCGACAAGTTCACCAAGTGACCGGAAGCTACTCCAGTTGTGACAATCAACAAGCAATCAGCTATCAAGTTCTTGAAGTCCATAGTCTGCAGATTTGGAGTTCCGAACAGAGTCATCACTGACAACGGAACCCAATTCATAAGTGCAGCATTCCAAGAATATTGTGAAGACCTCGGCATAAAAGTTAGCTATGCATCAGCAGCTCACCCGGCATGTAATGGCCAAGCCGAAAGAGCAAATGTAGAAATACTGAAAGGACTCAAGATGCGCACTTACGACCGCCTGAAGAAACATGGAGCCAACTCGATAGAGAAGCTTCCGTCCGCACTATGAGGGAGCAGGACAACACCTAGTCGATCAACTAGAGAGACACCATTCTTCCGGGTGTACGGAGCTGAAGCGGTCCTTCCTCCAGTTATCACCATGGGGTCACTCTGGGTCCGGACCTTCGACGAAGCTACACAGGACAAGCTCTGATGTGAAGACCTTATCCTCGTCAATGAGAGAAGGTGCCAAGCAGCTGTTTGGAATACATGATATTGCCAGGCACTCCAACGCTATCATCAAAGGCATGTGCACAACCGACAGCTTGAAGAAGGTGATCTGGTGATACGAAGAAAACTAACTTGTGAAGGAATGGACAAACTGCCCCCAACTGGGAAGGTCCCTTCCGAGTGATCAAAGTATCCCGTCTTGGATGCGTTCTCTTGGCAACAGAGGATGGGACTCAACTTCCCAATCCTTGGAACATCGAGCACCTATGTAAGTTTTATGCTTAGTTTCACGAAGGTGAGTCTGTAATTACACAAAATATAAGTTATAGAGTTTATACACAGAGTCGGGTAGGTCCAAAAGGAGAACATCCGGACCCCTCCGGGAAGGTTCGGGCAGTTCAAGCCCACCTAACTTGGTCCCTGTACTGAAAGTGCGGCTTACCTACCCTAGGTTAGAACAAGATGAATAGCACACTTGGCCTAGTTCCGTACCCTAAGTGTGTCCTTGTCTCCACTGAAATTTGGACCTATAATGAAAGACATTATTGTGTGAAAGCAGACTCCACGTGCATTAATTTTGTACAGTCTCGTTTTTCTTTCAGTATCTTTTCCTTCTTGTCTATAACAAAGTTGTGCAATTCTTTTTATGATTTAGTCCAAGTTATTCATATGATATATGAGTTATATTGTTGATCTTTTTCAGATCTTAGCATTGCTAGATGGTCTACTAGCCTGAACGCCAAAGCCAATGACAGGTCGTGCGCTATCTACTTAGACTGGTCCGGCACCCTAAGTCTGCCACTCTACCTCTATTTCGGCGGGCCTCAGTATGGCGGATCCGGAAGGCATTCAGATCTGAAGAGATTACATCAATTTACTTGTTATCATGTTGAATTCCTTCAGACCTAAATTTCAAAAAAAAACAATAAGCCGCAAACAACTTATAGACAAGAGAACAAATTTTACTGTTTTTCTTGTCTTTAACGCGCAGAAAAAATGGAAAGTTCATGGCGATGGTGGATGTTGCCAGAGCTACTAAGTTCCGACAACCCCCACGAGGCCCGCCATTGACGTTTTATACTTTGAATGTGGGCGTCCTCGGAGCTAACAAACTCCGACAACTCCCATGGGGACCAGCCATCGACGTGAAGAATTAACGGCGATCTAAACAAAGATGGTGTAGAAATCACCCAAAGGGGGTCCGCCGTCGACGTCACAAAGGGTCCCTGGAGATGTCAAAAGTAAATTTCGGACCTAAGGGCTAAGCATTCTAGCTACAAGTTAGAAGCATTCAAGTCATCAACACATTGTCAGATCCTTTTGGTACATGTTTGCAATCAAATTGCGAACATCTACCGGGGGCCACAAAGATAAAGGACAATGCATTGAACACAAATACAAAATGGAATTAATTCATTTGAGAAGATTGGATTTCTTTCATTCGAAGAATTGGATTAAAAAATGAGGATTACAAGTGAAAGGCAGAAGAAAAAGGTACTAGCTACTAGAGGTCTTAAGTCCTATGGAAAAACGAGGCAACTTGCTCGGCAGCTTCATGAACACTGGCTCTGGTGGCATCTTCCTCTTCAACAATGGGTCATTCGACCACCGAATCTAGAGATAGTTGGGGTCCTGACTTTTGAAACACGTCATCAAATATTCAATGAAGTTCATGGTTAGATACTTCCCCTCTGTCTCCAGTTGGTCGACGATGACGTTACCCATCGCGTCCAGCTTGTTGCTGGTAGAGCTTAGCGCCACCAGCGCCTTGTTTGGCTCCAGCTCCGGGTCATCCGGACGTACGAGGCTGAATCCAGGTGGCACCAGAGATTTATTGGCATGACGTAGAAAATCCTAAGCTCGCTGGACTCAGTCTCCCTCATACTCCTCAGTTCCACGAGTGACCTCTTGGTGGGCGCAAGCTTCGAACTCTCCTGGGCGATGCATTCAACCTATTTGGCATGTTGCTGAATACTCTCAGCCACCTGCTTTTTGCAGTCAGGAAGCTTCGACTCCTGGAGGTGGATGCGGTTCCGCCGGTTCGCTAGGTCCTTCCCCTGCCTTCCACCTTCTCCTCCCTGGTGGCGACATCAACTTCTCTTTTGGAGAGCTCCTGCACTATCTTCTAGTTCTTCTCCTCCTCTTGCTTGCACCGCAGTTCAAAATTTTAGTGTGGCCAGCCAAGCTTTCCTCCTCCAAAGACAGCCTCTGGGTGATCTCCTCCTCTCTCTTCATAATATGCTCCTGCCTCTCCAGGAGCTTCTCTTCCTGCTCATCGAGGTCTCCTCGGCGCTTCAGGAGAATCTCATTCATCTTGTTGAGGTTTTCTTGACGATCGTCAACATCATCATTGCTTTTCTTAGCATGCTCGGGAATGTACCGACTCTTCATGTCGAGGGCTCTGATGGAAGCCTCCCATTCATCTAGCAAGCGGCCCCGATATATCAGCCGGGCCTTTTCTTTCTCGATCCATTCTCGCTGGTAAGCAAGCCTTGTTTGTGCCAACTTGGTCTTGAAGTGAAGTCTGTTGCGCTAACGCCTCAAGGTGTGGTGCTCTTCTTTGAGGACCTTGTTGTCATGGTCAAAGGCGAGTTGAACTTGATGGAGACTGGAGTAGGCCTTGTCGATAGGCAAAGCAAAAGGAATTGGATTTGGACCTGCTGGGATCTCCTCCACCAGTTCCAAGGGGTCTCACGGCACAAGCATGGTCCCCTGCGGTTCTCCGGTGCTAGCACTGCCCTCCGAGAGCTCTTCTGCCTCCACCGAGGTTGAGGAAGGACCCACCGAGGGAACTTCAACCTCCAGGGCTAACAATGAAGATCCCCCTATCGGATCTTCAACAATCGGCTCTGCAGGTGGAGGGACTGTCGCCGATTCTTCTGGGTGCTCCAGTTCAGACGTGAGTGCCTCCGGAGTAATCATCTCCAGGGCCGGCGTTGGAGCTTCGCCCGGAGTCCCCACCAACTCCAGCTCAGAGGTCGGGACCTCAACGTCTCTGGCTTGGGGTCTGGAACTTTAACCATCTCTGGCTCAGGGGCCAAAGTTTCAACTACTTCCAGCATGGGTGCCGGAGCTTTAGTTACCTTCGGCTCAAATGTCGGAGCTTCCGCAATCTCTGCCTCCTACGCTGAAGCCACGGCTGCTAGCTCTTCAGTCGCTGGTGCTTCATCACGAACATCTCCACCGTGGTTCAGCGCTACCACGGGAGCTTATGGTGACGACTCTGAATCCAAGTCCACGACATATGGCGCCGGAACTTCCGTGTCTTCAGCCACCACTTGGGGAGGCACTGGGATCGAAGCTAGAGTTTTAGCCTGCACAACATTAGTTGCTGCAACTGGCACCGAAGTTTCGGCTTTCCTCTTTGAAATCCTGGAAGCAAATATCATAGAATTCAAAAAAGGAAAATAATGGAAACAGCAACTCAAGGTGAGAAGACAATGCTTACCTTGGGAAGCTTCCACACCAGTCATCATGGAATTTCTTCTTCTGAGGTCCGGAGTCGGAGCCCACCGGACCTGGTGAGGCAGAAACTTCAGACCTTGGTCGGGAGTTTGCCGCAACAACTGGTGTCACCTGAGCTGGGACCTCTCTTGGCTAGGAAGGAACTCCAGACCTGGAGCATGCAGCTGGAAATGGAACCAAAGTCGATTTGCCAGAGCTAGCGCCCCTCGAGGGCATCGGCCCTGAAGAGGGCTTGACCGCTGAAGTTTTGCTTGGTCGAGGTGTAGGAGCTGTTGGAGATGGAGCCGACTTGAGGGATCTCCCATCAGCATGTCTCAGCTTTGTCTTCTGGGTGGAGGATTTGATCGGCTCCTTGCCCTTGCCTTTACCCTTGCTGGCGTCGTTGAGCTTCTGGCTTGGAGTAGCGGTCAGAGCCACCCTCTCCGAAACTCCGAGAATGGCAACCCCTGAGGTCCTACGCCTCTCCACTAGGCTGAGGTCATCAAGCTCTGGCATCCCCCTACATAGCTCCCTACTGATCTCCAGAACCATGTTCAGAGGGAGGAATTCTGCCGACGGGGTCAACGCGTCGTGAGTGATCGCCCCGTGTTGAAACTTATGGAGATGGAGCTTCAAAGCTTCATCATCCAAGTTGGAATTAAAATCGGCTTCAATCCAGTTGTGATCCATATCACTATTGAAGGCCCATACGGGCCACTCCCTTGTCTTTAGCAGAGCCCACCTGTTCATTAGGAAGTTGCCGATGACCATCTGAGGGGTCACTACACCCTCTACGCACTCGTGAAGCCTTCTCGGGATGGGCTTGTATGCTTCGGACGGCTCCAGAACGGCATTTCAGGCGTCGGTGTCGACATTGGGGAGGCTCTTGGGAAACTCCAACCTCTCATGCTCCTCCACTGTGATGATCAACCAGTCTTTCTTCTAGTTGTCCCACTTTCTGGAGGGGAATGCCTTCAAGTACTTGAAGGGGCAGTTCTTGCGCTTCACAAAGTAGTAAAAGCCGATTATCCTCGTCCCCTTTCTGATAGTGTGGACCGTGAAGAAGGTTCGAAAGAGCTCGATGCATGGCGGCACACCCACCCACATCTCGCAAAAGTGGACGAAGGTTGCCACTAGCAAGAAGGAGTGGGGGCCGAGGTGGTGGAGCTGGAGGCTATAGAAATCCAGCAGCATCAACAGAAAGCTTGAGAAGGGCGGGATCAGACCCACCATGTCGTATGCCAAGGAGTAAACGATCTCACCGGTGCGCTTCCTCTTGAAGGGGAGCTTGCCGAAGCGAATATCATTGTTGAAGAAAATACAGGACCACACCATGTAGGTCCGGACCCTTAACAGATCTTCATCGCTAGTGATCTTGATGCAGGGAAGACCCAACTCCATTGCGGCAAAGTGGAGCAAAAGTTGGAAGGGCTATGCAAAGATTGGGAGGCTCTGAGCACAAGTTCGAATGAAAGCATAAAAAGTCCTCAAACCATGCGGGCTTTCCTTCTTAAGTAAGCCTCCGCAACGCTCGGATGGAAACCGTGTCGAGATCAAAATTTTATTTCAAAAGATTACCCCGACAATGACAAATGGGCCCGAGTCCACTTTGGCGGAGGAGTCGAAGTTATCACCCCAGGCGAACTGTTGTCATGATGGGAAGTTGGAAGCTCGAGGGCGGCGGCCTGACAGGGCGCTCGGAACCGATACGGTTTTTGTATTAGGAACTGGTGACCTTCAATTGTGTGAGATCCGCACGCCAAGATCTCACCTGTCGCATCAAGAAGAGCCACGTGGCGGTGGTTTAACTGCGGACCATCGACCCAACGGCCCATAAAAAGACCTTTGAAGCCATAGCGCAGAAATCGAAGATGGCCCCACCTCTGGTAGAATAAATTAACCCAAAGGGTCTCTCCAGCAGTGGGCTCGGGGGCCACTGTCGGTATTCTACGTACCGGGTACCCCACGGTACCTCAAGAAAAGCCATGGAGTTCCACCATTCCGAGTTGAAGACCTCTGACAGCTCCACGTGTCCCGCAGCACTGGGCCCACCTCCCACATTAGGGTAGCTCTGGTGCTGCCACGTGTAAAGCAAGACCGGACCTAACTCCTCATATAGGAAAGCTCTGGTCGTGCCACGTGTCGAGTAGCCCTAGACCTAACCCCCAGCAGAGGGAAGCTCCGGTGCTGCCACGTGTATAGCAGTTCCGGACCTACCTCCCCACTGAGGGAAGCTCTAGAGCTGCCACGTGTTGAGCCTCTGAACCTAAGATAGCAACGGGAAGATAGACCAATCTCCAACGGCACAAACATTCAAGGGGCAGTTAAAGCTACCGTTACAAGACCTGATTACATGTCATTAATGCCATGTTGATGACACACGATCAGAGGACCTTTAGTACCGGTAACGCCGCCATTAAGGCGTGTTATCACACTATTAAATGTACTTAATAAATTCAAATTGGGTATTAAGTAATTAAACACCGCCGGGGCCACATGTTGGGCTAGACAAACAATGTAACGGCCAATCCTTGGACTATAAAAGGGTTGTGCCGCACGGTATAAATTACAAGTCCAATCAAGTTCTCACACGCACAACTCATACATACAGCAACCACCCATGGAGTAGGGCATTACGCTCAGACGGCCCGAACCACGTAAAAATTCTCGTGTCACTGTCTTGTTCATAATCTCACGCCCCAACCAATCACGAACCTCCGCGTACTACGATCTAGTAGTATCGAGGGAAGTGTCGATCGCACACTTCGACAGACACTGTTGTCAGTAAAGGGCCACCGAAACGTCTTAACGGGTCAGAAACTTTTGATAATGGACAAATTGGTGCCAGGTGAAGGTCGTCCTAGATATTTCTGAGGTCACAGAGAGGAGCACAATTGGACTCACATATGTGGACTTTGGGAGCTACCGAATGTGAAGTCATTGATTGTAATGCACAACATTGATGTCATGCATCTGGAGAGTAACATGGGCAAATGTATCATTAGAACATGCATGGATATGACAGACAAAACAAAAGACAATATAAAAGCTAGAAATGATTTCATAGTGAGTCTTAACCGTCCAACTCTTGAAATCTCTGAAAGTGGTGGTAGCCCACATGCTTCTTCTTGTCTTCGACCTAAAGAAAAGAAAGAAGTCATGAAATGGTTGAAAATTTTGAAATTCCCAGATGGTTATGCAGCTAGCATAAAACGAGCCTTGAATGTGAACATTGGAAACCTCACTGAGTTGAATAGTCATGATTGTCACATAATCATGGAAAGACTCCTACGTGTTATGTTTTGGGGCTATATAGATGATGCAATGTGGAAGGTTTTTGCCAATCTTAGCTATTTCTATTGACAACTCTGTGCTAAAGAAATCAAGATAGAAATGATGGATAAGTTAGAGAAGGAGATACTGGTAGTATTATGTAAGATGGAGTTTTTTTCCTTAGGGTTTCTTGAACCCAATGCAACATTTGCACATCCATCTTTCATTCAAAGCTAAAGTTGGTGATGGTGTGCAATATAGGTGGATGTATCGCATTGAAAGAGTGTTATGGTATCTGAAACAAACGGTTGGCAATAGGGTAAGGGTGGAAGGGTGCATTGCTGAAGCATATACTCTTAAGGAAGTAGGATACTTTTCAAGTGTCTACTATGCAGAAGAATACAATGTCAATACTTTGAATGCAGTACAATGTGGACGAAGCACCCCCTAGTAGTGACCTCTTCATTTTTCAAACGAGAGGCACTACCATCCATAGCTACACGATCTACAATTGTAGCGAACATGAAAGGACGGCTACTTTACTCTACATGTATGCTAATACAGGTGTCATGGACAAATATTTCAAGTACATGTTTGTCCTACACTTATGCTAATCAACATATTTTGCAACACAATATTCTAGAAAGTGTTTTTTCGTTCAGCGGGTTCCACAAGCAAAATTGGACACATAGGCATCAACCTACGAGCAAACAAGTAGAAATGATGAGACAGGATGGAATAAATGGAGGGCCAAATTTCCTATCCTGATTTCAGGATTATGTAATACTCTCTCATCTTCTTTATATTTTAACTTACGATTCTTAAAGAAGTATTCTTATAACTTACCATTTCCGACAGTGCGTGAATAACGACGTCCATCAAGATTTGCGGCGGTTATCTCATGGATTGGTAAAAGTTAGAAGATGTGGTTGATATGATGTAAATGGCTTCTGATTCCATACAACTCAATTTAAAGCTCTCCGTCCTCTCATGGTAACATCAAATTCTGGAGTTGTGACGAGGGCAACAGACTCTCAAGGGCATGAAAACAATTATTATTTAATCATTAACAAAATCCTTAAATTTACTTTTACCAGAAATAAGAAATTTCAAGTTGTCTTCTTTGACTGTGATTGGTTTGATAGCAATCTTGGAACCTGACAAAACCAATTTAGCATAATGGAAGTCAAACACAATGAACGGCTACGAGGTTACGATACATTTGTTCTTGCACACCTAGTAGAGTATGTGTATTATCTACCTTATCCATGCACAAAGCTCAGTGCTTGGTGGGTGGTAAATAAGGTGAATTCTTGTGAGCGGTTATATACTCTTGGAGGTGATGTTTAGCATGATAGTGGAGATATTGAAGAAGTTTACCAAGAAGAAGAGTTGTTAGACTCTTTTATCGTTGAGCCTGGTGCAGGACATGATCAATTAGTTGGAGACGTTCAAGATGTAGAGACAGCTGGTATGCAAAAACGAAAACAGCAACAAGTCACGATGGAACATTGTTAGGTTAGTTTAAGGAGTAGGGCACATGATCGTGATGTTGATGAATTTTGAAAGTGATTACAGGTAACATTTTCTTCATGATAGTAACATGAATTTTGTATATATTCCTTTCCATATTTACCAATTATCGCTTAAAACAGGATGTTGTCGAACAAGGGTAAGAAGGTGGCGAGCGTGAGGGGGTTCCTCAACAAGGTAGTGGACGTTTCCCAGGGTACCTCATCACCCGGGAGCAGACACTCTCAGCTGATGAGTCACTTGTCGGAGTTGGCGGGCAGCATTATGGCTTCACAGCAGCGCACAGAAGTTAATTTCACTAGTAATTGACAAATTCTGAAAGTCTACATTCCAATTAAACTTAGTTATGAATCATTTTAATGTTGTTGTTCGACTCAGCGTCTGACTCAGAGACTAGGGCACCAGTTAAGCCTGGCCATCCTTCGGGTAGCCAGCCCTCGGCTAGTCACCCCTCATGTAGGCAGCCGTCGGGTAGCCCGCCATCAGCTGACCAACTCTCTGGCTCGACTGGTGACGAGCCTTCAGGGTCACTAGACGTGGTGTTGTAGCAGAGGCGACGGACGAGGATGACTCACTTTGTCGGTCCTCCTCCGGTTCCTAGAGAGAAGACCGTGATTCGGTCGGGTTGAGACAGGTAATAAAATCATGGTGTTCAATTTTGGTTTCTTTTGGTTACTTAATTAATGATTCAAGAAATATCTTGCAACTCTTGGTGCAACTCAACTTTCACTGGTGCTACACACCACAGACTGGCGAACATTGTCCCCGGGGTTCTTAGTGTGTATGCACTATCCTGATGTCATCGACGGGGTGCTCGCTACATCGTGGGGCAACCACGCTCACGCACCTTACTAGGAGCACGACAACGTTCAGGATGCTGTATGGGCGCATTTTATGGTAAGTACGTGAAACAAAATTTTTAAGTTTTAACTCTTAAACTCTTTTAAATTTCTAATGTATAGTTCTACAATATCTCCTTTATAGGAAAGGTATTTTTTAGAGCACCTAGACGACCCGAGCCATTTTGAGCACGCGAGGGCCGTTTTCCACTTCCAGGATCGAAAGGTGCTTCAGCAAGCTTTGTTGAACGCTCGCACTCAAGCGATCAATGACTTTTGAGGCTAAAAAACCACGACATGCGAGCGTTCTGATAGGAGAGCGACATGCACTTGACAGAGAAGGAGTACACAGAAGTACGTATGGTGTAGTAAATATTATTTTTGATAATTTTATTAACAGTATTTTAATGACCTACAAATATATGCAGGGCAACACCAGCTGGTTCCAGGGTGGATCCAATGCATACCGGGCTTTTTGTAGGTACTAGGCTAGCTATGATTTCATCTCTAAGTCCAACAGGGCTCGAGGGTGTGAAGGGGTCAACGGGAAACACAACTACGGGCAAGATAACCGTTTGCATTTAGCTAAAAGCATGGTAAGTATGTCTAACATATTTTAATATATACATAATTTGTACTACAGGAGCATGAGACAAGGGTGGCATCGATCCCTACTCAGGTTTGAAAGAGAGGTCATAAGGATCCTTTTGAGCCTACATAGTGCAGTTAGGTCGCAGTCGAGCGGCTGGTAAGTTTAAAAATCATTCCAATTAATTATATCTATATTGATTTTTGAATGTGCACTGTTTCCTTGTTTTCCAGGCTAATTACGGGAAGGAGGCTAAGAGGATACACAACAAAAATTTCGATTGGGAAATTGAACCAATCTATCCTAAAGCAGCGTATGCAAGCGGAGGCAGCAAAGCTTACGAAGGTGAGTTGATACTTCATTTTATTGTTTTTAATTCAAGGTATTTCAATTTTATATTACTAACACCTTTTTTGTGTAGGATCGCCATATTCAACGGAGGTGTCAACTCGAGAGTGGTGCGACCTTCGAGAGGCAGCTCCATGCAGGCTTTGTCGGTGGACACTTTGAGTCATCGTTTGTCGCAGAGAGACATAGAGGTGCAGGCCCTCACTCGTCGCTTTGAAGAGAAGTTCAGCAAGAGGAGGCGCGCAAGGTCGTGATGGAGGCCACGATCTCGTACCAGGCAGCCTGCATGGCGCATATGCGGGATGCGATGGAGGTAAGAAATAAAAGCCAAAGTACTTTAAATTAATCGTATGCTAAATAATATGTAACATCTAATGTTTGCAATGACAAACCCTAGTTCGACAGCAGGGGTGCAGATCCAGCTACCTCCACTGCCACCGCCATGGGTGCAGCCACCGCCGCCGCTGCAGACCAAGCCAGACGCTCTTTCTTTGGTGGTTCAGGTAATCAAAACCGTACTTACTTAGTCTTACTTCATCAAATATAGGAAAATATAACTCAACTTAGCTATTCTAGTTTTACCTTATCTAACATAGCCAAATCTAACTCAACTTAGCTAAATTAAGCTAAATATAATCAATTATAATTTGTTTAATCAATTATAAGTTAAAACAAAAGTTCCAACAAATAAACGTGTCAAACTACTTATATGTATTGCACGGATCGGCGACGGAGGTTCAAACTCCGTCGCCGTCGATACCGGTGCCTTGAGTGACGCACGGCGACGATGTCTATGGCTTCAGAGGTAGTAGAGGGGCTACTGTATAGCTTCTCTTTTCAGGTTTATGTTCTTGTGAGGTGATGTGATATTTGTGTTGTATATGAAGTTTGTGTCATTGTGATGTGATGCTATGATATGCTGTTATATACTGTTGTTTGTAGGTGCTATTTCTGTATTTTTGGCCATCGAGTCGGGTAGCTTTTTCTGTTTTTTAAAAAAATAAAAAATCTAATTTGCGAAGGTTTTTGTACAGTACTGTTGCAAATAAGATATCTGCAATTTGTGACAGCGTCACTAGCTGTCGCAAATTAACCATTATAATATGCGATAGTCATGGAAACCGTCACAAATAAGACCTTATATTATAATGGCCACGACAGCCGTCGTAAATAAGGAGGCCCAGGCCATCCACAGGTCCTAGGCCCTTATTTACGACAGGTGCAGGTCACCGTCGTAAATAACTTTTATTTGCAATGGTGGCCGTCGTAATTAAGCTTATTTACGATAAAACTTTGGTGACGGCCGAGAACCGTCGTAAATAAGGGAAACTGTCGTAAATAGCTTATTTGCAACGACTTTTTACTTATTTGCGACAGCTACGGCCGTCGCAATTCAACCGCATTCCTATAGTGCATGAAATCTCTTCTATTTTTCTAAAAAATATTATTAACAAATTAAATTTTGTTGTCTCTCACCTAGGCAAATACATGTAGTTTCACCTGAACTTTTACCTAATGGTTGATTATTCTAGATATCTAACTGACGTAGGGATGGCTACCCACTGAATTCAAAGACTTGGGCGCAGGAAGGCCCATGTAGCTTAGGGTTTACACTGATATAACATCGGCAAAAACCAGGCTACTATCTATGTACAGGAAGAGGAGTCCGAAAGCAATACTATCAAAAGCTAACAAAAGTTATCTTAAGCATCTAGGTAGGTATAGCACGTAACAGATGAATTCCATACTAGATTCAACTCTTTTTAACCTAATTGTATCAAGCCTTCAGAACCCCGATCCTTACAAAAAATGGGGGATAAGCGGTGGGTCGAAAGGAACGAATGGAACCAAGACTAGAGGTGGCAATCGGGCCGTGCCAGGCTGGCACAACCCAGCCCGTTCGTGCTTCAGGCCGAAATGGCCCGCGGCCCGAAAGCATGGCGGGTCGCCTCGTGTCGGGCCGACCGTGCCGGCTACGGAGAAATAGGGCCCATGCACGGCCCAAAACATGTCGGGCCGGCTTCGGGCCGTGCCGGCCCAAG
Organism: Tuctoria greenei; assembly: GCA_036927565.1. Lineage (NCBI taxonomy): Eukaryota > Viridiplantae > Streptophyta > Magnoliopsida > Poales > Poaceae > Tuctoria > Tuctoria greenei. The sequence goes on along the minus strand of JAYESD010000003.1, from coordinate 190,317,516 downwards.
CACGGCCCACAAGGATGGTTTGGCCCACATAATTGAAATGTGAACAAAAATTGAGTATTTTATAAAATAAATGGAAAAAAATTAGCAAAAAAATATAGAAAAATTCGGAGGTGATAGAGAAAATTATTTGAAGAATTTAGGAAGAAAAATCATTGAATTTCACCCATATTGACGAAAACTATAAATATTTGAAGTTTCACTTTTGAATATAAATAAAAAAGGCACAAAGGCCCAGCAGCAGCCCAAAAGCAGCAGACATGGCCCATCATGTTTAAAATTCGATTTTGAGAGAAATTTAGTTAGAGTACATTGACAATAATACTTCTAAAAATATGAAAAAATTAGGGAAGGCATGAAATATTGAACTACACGTTCTTGCAAAATTTGACTTTCAAAAACATGATATATTGTTGGTAATAAAAAAACAAAGAAAAAGCAATACTTGTCTTTTTTGTATCTCAAAAAGTAAAACGAATTTTGACATGAAATTTTTGGTGCAGTTGTTAAATCACAATAAGAACCTCTATGATTTTTTTAGATTTTTTCGTTTATGTTTGCATCAATGTGTGTTCAAAATTTAGAAATGGCTAATATGTTAATAGAGTTTGAATGGAATGAGAAGAAATATGAATTTTCACATGTTGGTGCTTAAAAAAAATTGTACAAAATTCATGGATGTATACATATATAACAAGTATGCACAAAACAAATTTCAGCTCAAGATCCATTGATTTTGATGAGATATAAAAAAATGAACAATATGTGCATAAGGATTATTTTGAGATTTACCTAAACAAACAAAAGTTATCATTATAAGTCTGAAAATTACTCATCCAAGTGGTAGATATTGTTTTTTGAAGAATATAGAAAAAATAATCATCAAATTTGGATCTAATTTGCGGATTCTATACAAGTTTGAATATTTTAATTGGAATTAAAAAAAAGACTAGCAAACAGAAGAACAGCCGCGTTCGGGCCTCAGGCCTATTTCGTGCCTCCGGCCTATTTTTGTGCTTCGGGCCTATTTTCGTGCTTCGGGCCTATTTCGTGCTTCGGGCCTATTTCGGGTCGTGCCGGCCCGGGCACGGCCCAAATCTCGTGCCGTGTCGTGCCGCCCGCCGTGCCCAATATCACGGCCCGGCACGGCCCGACTACCTGTGCCAGGCCGTGCCCATCCTCGGGCTGGCGGTGCGTGCTTCGTGCCGCCTGTTTTGGGCCCAGCCCAATTGCCAGGACTAACCAAGACACCCCGACAACACCACATTAGAATCATTGCCATATCTCAAGACATCCACCCTCAACCAACTCGTCGAGTAGTCAATAGGCAAACCTCTGCACACCATTATTGTAAACTTGATATTTAAGAGAATCAATCAAGCAGGAGTGGAATATTACCTCGCCGCAGAGGTCTTAATGTGGCTATATTGTGCCTCTTGTTACTACTGCGATCATCATCAACGTGCAGGTACATTGGTAGTCCCCCTCGATCTACCAACAAACACTAGCAAAGCCAGGTTGAAGTTTCTGTTAGAGATGTAGGGGTATATTTGTAATTTCCCTTTTGAATAAGGGTCTTTCTGCATAATTATTATCCCTGTACAGCTATTTATAGAGGTCTCTGGCCTCCTCCATAATACAAGCATAATATTCATAACATGGTATCACAGTCAAGTTAGGGTTTGATTTTTTTCGTCGGCTTGTCTTGCCGACTCTTCGGCCGACCACCCCCGATCGGTGCTGCTGTGCTTCTTTGTCTCCTTTTCTGGAGCGCGCGGATCGAAGGTGGATCGCCGTCATTCCCTAGTGCGGCGTATTCGTCTAAGCAAGCAGATCGAAGATCTGCAGGGGGTGCCACGATCTAAAACTGAGTCACGAGACTTGCTAACGCGCGCAGTACTGGATCGTGGCTCCTCCAGCGCGTGGCCTCCCAAGCTGTTCGTGTGCTTTGAAAGCTTGAAGCGACTTCCTTTGCTTCTCTGGTCTCCAGGACTTCAGGTCCACGTGCTTCTCTGCACTCCAGGTCCACGTGACTTCCTCTGTCTCCAGGTGCACGTGGGCTCCTCTCGTCTTCGTGCTTCTGGTCTTCCTCCTGGTCTCTATATCTATTCTCTGCTGATGATCGTCATGTTGTAAAAAAAAAGAAATAAAAGAAATAAAAGAAAAAAAAGAAAATATTTTTTCTCTCTTTCTTGCAGCTTGCGCCGCTTATTCTTCTGTGCTCTCGTCGTCGCCCGTCGCTGCTTATTTTGCGCTCTTGCCGTCGCCGGTCATATTCTTCATGATGACTTCTTCGGGCGAGGTTCCGGTTGTGCGGTATCCGGTGCTTTTCAATGGCACCAATTACCGCGACTGGGTTCTCCGCATGCGCCTGCACATGTGTGGTCTACGACTCTGGGATTATCTCACGGGTGATCTCCAATATTTGTCTTGTCCTGCGATTCCTTTTGAGCTAGTTATTTTAGATGAGGATACTGATGATGATAAGAAGAAGCTGGAGGACGATTAGTAGACTCGTCTGTCTGCGTATCAGACTCACTACAGTTTATACAGGACTTGGTTGGACGATGATGCTCGAGCTGCAGCTATTCTTGCTGCTAGTATGGAGGATCGTATTGCTGTAGACATAGTTGAGTTTGGGCATGCACATCAGATGTGAGATTTTATGCATTCTCCTTACGAGCCTACTGTACAGTCTACCTACCTTGCTGTTATTCATCAGGAGCAGGTGTTACAGCAGGGGGATGCCACAGTGGAGGAGTTTTCCGGTCAAATGTCTGCTATCTGGCGTCAGCTTGATGCTCTTGGTCCTCGATTGTCTACAGATACTTGTTTGTCCTGTCAGAGTCAGAAGGCTGCACTTGAGCTTCGATGCACTTATGATTTTTTGACACGTCTTCATGACGAGTTTGAGCCTCTTCGTGCTCAGCTGCTTGCTCGTCACCCTTGCGTCTCTCTTATGGACACTCTTGGTAGCGTTCGTAATGAGGAGGCTCATCTTCGTGCTGTTGGGCTGCTACAGTCTTCTTTAGTATTGGCTACTCGTAGTTCAGTATCGGCTCCTCGTCACACTGCTACTCCACTAACAGTACCTTCTTCAATTGTTCATCCTTTTGCATCTGGAGGGCGTGGTGGCCTTCATTGTGACTATTGTGGTAAAGATGGGCATGAGGAGGCACGTTGCCTCAAAAGGAGGAGGGCTCAGACTCGCCGTTCTTCACAGAGTGCTAGTGGTGCTGGTACTGGAAGATCTTAGGAGGGTTATGCTACTATAGATGCATAGATGATCATGCTTCTTCGTCGCCTCGTTGCCTGTACACCATCAGGAGTTGCTGGTTCTGTGACTCAACCTTTTGCACCTTTAGGTTGTACTACTATTTTTAAATCTTCCACTGAGGGACCACCTACCACTTCTGCTCCAAGTACTCGTCCATGGATTCTTGATTTCGGTGCCTCGTTCCATATGACTCCCTATCATAACAGTCTATCCCCTTTAAGTTCATCCTCTCATTCTCTTAATGTTCATACTGCTGATGGTTCCCCTCTTTCTGTTGTTGGACAGGTCACTCTTTTATTTGACTCTTTTCATGTTCAAGATGTCTCTTATGTTCCTGGTCTGACTATGCAGCTTATATCTGCTGGTCAGCTAACCGATCATGGTTGTCGAGTAATTCGTGATTCTGATCTTTGTTATGTTCAGGATCCTAGCACGGTTCACATAGTTGGCACTGGCCCCCATCGTCGACTTACAACGCCTTTGGGAGCTTGACTGGCTTCGTCTTCCTTCCGCTGCGCCTGCTAGTCTTGATGGCTCGCATTAACTGTTTCATCTACCTCGTCGTTTGCTCAGTGGCATCATCGTCTAGATCATTTGTGTGGCTCTCGTCCGTCAGTCCTAGTCCGTAGTGGACTTTTAGGATCGGTTTCAGGTTCTAAGTGTTTAGTTCAGTGTTAGGGTTGTCAAATAGGGAAGCAGATTTAGCTTCCCTATCCTTCTAGTGAGTCAGTGTCTGAGCGTCCATTTGATCTTGTTCATTCTGATATATGGGGTCTAGCTCCTTTTGTTTCCAAAGGAGGACGCAGATATTATACCATTTTTATAGATGACTTTTCTCGCCACACATGGATTTACTTTATGAATCATCGTAGTGAGGCTTTGTCTATCTATAAAACTTTTTCAACTATGAACCGCACTCATTTTGACACGCCTATTCATGTTTTCCGTGCTGATTCTGCTGGTGAGTACCTTTCTGATGCTCTTCGTCAGGTTTTTTCTGAGCAAGGCACTCTTGCTCAGTTTTCTTGTTCTGGTGCTCATGCACAGAATGGTGTGGCCGAACGCAAGCATCGACATCTTCTTGAGATTGCTCGTACTCTTCTGCTTTCTTCCTCTGTTCCTCCACACTTTTGGGTTGACGCTGTTTCTACTGCCACTTAACTAATTAACATTCATCCTTCATCTGTTCTTTAGGATGAGGTTCCCTTTCGGCGTCTTACTTGCAAGATGTCTGACTATACCGGCCTTTGTCTTTTTGGTTGCGTGTGCTATGTGTCGCTCGCACCTCGTGAGCGCACTAAGCTCACTTCTCAGTTAGTCGAGTGTGTTTTTCTTGGATATATTGTTGAGCATAAGGGGTATCGTTGTTGGTATCCTATTGGTTGTTGACGTCTTCTAAGATATACTAACAAATCATCCCCCGCAACGGCGCTAGAAATGTTTGTTGGTATTTCTTAACACCACAGATCATCTCCGATAAAGAGATGAGATCCGCAAGCGCACGGAAGTTACTGTTGTAGCGTTTCACCCATGAGTATTCCCATGGGTATCATATTTATCCCAAAGGAAGGCAATGGAGTAAAGTATATACTACTCTTATGGTCAAGCTATGGGATACTAATCAATTATCTGGACAGGGGGTAAGTTGATAATAGGGGTAGTGCGACACACACCTGGGCAATCTATTCTAAAGGGTAAATGGGTCCTAGAGGGAGATTGGATTAAGAGTTAGAGAGTTGCTCCTACAATGCTCCTAATACATATACATAGCCTAAGGTAGATACTAATGGCCATGTCAATGATGAATTCCTATGCAATTCTATTCAACACATCAGGCACGGGCTTACCCCTAGCAATACTAGGGCGGCTCCCGCCAAGAGCCTGTGGCATAGCCCAACGTGGAGGATTACAAAGGACAGATAGGGTTGCCACCACCTATTGCCTACCAATTCAATCCGTGGGTCTACGAGACATCCAACGCTACTTGAATACCCTAGCACCATGCTAGCATACTAAGCAAATACCTTAAGAGCTGCAGCACAAGCCATCCTAAGGCAATGAACTAAATCATCGTTGAACCAATGTTGATTGCATAGCATAGTTAATCATATTAACATAATCATATCATAACTACATAGACTATAGTGTGGGTCTATAGTGTTTATGACCATGAGAGTACAATCATAAAGACTATACCTTCCACTTAAATGGACTCCACAATCAAACAAGAAACGCTTTGTCCAAGTATACATATAAATGAAGACTAAAGATAATATCTTTATTGAGCACAAAGTCACAAATACAAGGGGGAATACATGAGATATACCTTTCTCAATGTGGAATTGGGAATAGAGACTCCTTCTACTCCTTTCCCAATTTGGACTTGGGACTAGAGGCTCTCCTCTCTAAATCCTAACTCCTCTAAGGACTATGGAAGATAGTGTATACAATAGAATGATGCCCAAGTGGTGTGTGTTTAAGTGAGGGGTATGGGGTCCTATTTATACTAGTGTTGAGGTCGGTTCCCGCTACCAAAAGCGCGCGAATTAGTCATCATTGACTCTAGGGATTCGGGAGGAGCCAACACGTGGAAGTTGACCTCGTTTGGCGCCAGGACCTGGTCGGCCGACCCCCTGGTTTGGCCGACCTGGTCAGGGCTCCAAACGGCCCGTACTTCCTCCAGGTGGCTGCTAGTTGGGTCCCACTGACTGATATTGGTGCTATAGCGTTGGATGGCCTCAGATACTTCTGTTTGTGGGCCATTTGATCCATGTGGTGCCACGAGATTGGCTGGGATGATATTTTATAGGATTGCTCCACATAATTTTCCTCAATTCCTGTATAAATATCTACATACACATATTTATCCAAGTACAAGTGGAAATAGGTCAAGTAGAAAGGTGATGTGTGCAAGAAATGATCAATCCTTCACATAATTGAGTTATATTGACGGCTGAAATTGGTATATAACAGCCGTCAACAAACTCCCCCAAGCTTATCCTTTGCTCGTCCCGAGCAAATTCAAGACTTTAGGTCAATGATCAGGAGTTGCTACAATGTTCTACCTTTTGAAACTACCAAGTGCACAACAAAATACTCTACCTAGTATTGCAAAAAGTGGCTATGGTACTTCACCCTTCTTAAGTCATTATGGGAGTTATGCCTTCTCCTATTCATGGGTAATTGAAAGATAGAACAGCAAATGGAGCAAGCATAGGCCTAGATATCAAGTTCCACTTAAATTCCGCAGAGATTCGAATTAGATTATAAGTACCTCAATTGATTCTCTCAATCACTCCTTTGTGTATAGTGGAAATATGTCCTCACCAAGGCATTATGCCTATACTATTCCTACTCTTTGAATATGGCTTGTATGTGGAGCTTGGTAGGGAAAGTAAGTAGGCATATTTGCAACACATAATATTGCTAAGTCAGAAGAGCAAGCCTTAGGAGAAATCAATTCAAACTTTTGAATCAAGACTTGTGCATGTGTGATGGAATGGAGGTGGATGTGGAAACATTGAGATGACTCCTTTTGATGTGGACTCTCTTTATTGCAAGGATGAAACATGGCTACCCTTTTTTATGCTTATGGAGTAAGCATAATTTTTCTTCTTTTTTTCATACTTATGATATAAGCATGCATTTTCTTTTTCTTGTTCTTGTAGCCATGTCTTCTACTTTTTTTTATGCAATAACATGAAGAGAGTGCTAACTATGAATAGCATGGAGTTTCTCTTTTTATTGTGGAATGGTGGATATGATGGAATTTTGCTTTCTTCTAGTGTATAAGTATAGCATGTGCATGTGAAGTCTTGAATTCAAAAAGAATTGAATGATTTCTCACATAGGTCTATACTAGTTTGACTAAGCTCAATGTGAAAGCAAATAGCATATGCATAAGGTCTTGTCTATGTATGAATATCATATGGCTTTGGTAGGTATTTCCAATCAAATGAGGGAAACTTAAATCTTGATAGAATTTCTCCAGAAATCTAAGTTTCACTTTCAAAATAGGAATAGCAACCCTATTACTAATTCAAATCTCCCAACAACCTAGAAGTAGATTAAGCTTTTGCTACCGACAATTTCTAAATCAAGGCAAAGTTAATTTTAGCCAATTTAAGCAATATTCGGAGAGTAACAAGTTGTAAACTAGGGACTTAGGAAAAATAAAACAGAGCAACTATTCATCATTTCATCAATGTGAATTCTATGTCATTCTTACCGCACATCTCTATTTGATAAGCAAAGCAAATCTAAGTTCATGTTGGATGGTGGATGAATGGAAAGTAAATATGCAATGGATGATTTGAAATAAAATGCAGTGGGTGTGATACAAGTTACCTCAAGTGGGGGTCCTCCCCCAAGCTTATTCTTGATCAAGGTCCGTGATAGGGGTTGAAACCCTAAAGACGGAGGTAGGCCATGAGTTTGCCTATCCTTGTTGCAGCGTGGCTTTGACAATGGAGGGTTGAGTGTTGATTGTTGTGTTGCCTCCCATGGACACCATGAGTGTGGTTGAATAGAGTGTTTTCGATGTTGATCGTCCGCACATCAGGGTCTCCATGTGTTGGGTGTGATTTGTCATTCCTTGGCTTCTAGCCACATAGGAACAACTTGCACCCAATGATGGTGGCAAATCCCTTGAGCTTGAATGAGTGCTTAGAATAGTTGAGAGCATAATGCTCTCACCCATTCGTGGCAGCCCATTGGTTGCTCATGGAGGGTTCCCATTTCAAATCTCTAGCCTCGTGTAGTTATGATTGACCTTCAGACATAATTTCCAATAGGTAGCAATCATCCTCATTTACTCCTTAGCCAAGAGATGTTGAAACGGGATCCTCTACAGATCCCAACAATCAGCTTCTTGAATGCCTGCATAGTAATATTACTCCTGCAAACTTCCTCTCTTGAATAGAGATGGATGGTTAGCTCCCGATACTTATACAAATGAATGTTCGGGTTAGGTAACCGAACTTTTATTTGTACATACGGGGAAGAACAAAATCAAAGATGCATTGGTTCCAATGTCAAGTGTATCCATGATCAATGTATTATTCATTGATAAGAGTGGAGCTTTATGGATAATTCATGTTGCATATTTTCTAAAGCTCCTACTCATAGCAATGCATGTGATAGAAATATACTATATGGATCCCTACATCTTTTAAAGTTTCTAACCATCTTAGCTTTCAAGAGCAAATTTTATCATTTAGATCATGACAATCAAGATTCTCAATTTTATCCTCCTGAACTTCACTAGGAATTTAAAATTTAGTGACTCCTCCAAAAAATGCAATTCAGTTTTAGAGCAAGGATATCACTTATTCCTAGGAGTTTGAAAACTAGTGACACCATCTATGCATCAAGCTCAATTAAAAATTATGGCTGCCACTATGCCCAAGTTTCTATATGCCAATTCACCAATTAAGTCATGCCCAAAAGTTTTATTTTCTAAACCTAGACAAAAATGACTAAGTCTACAAAACAATGCTTAAAGGATTCTAGGTACTTGTTTTAGATTTCTCCATGTAAGGTGGGATTTCCTTTTGGAGATCCAAATGTCAATACCCACACTCACTCTTGTGCGGATGCATGAGAATTAAATGATGAGGAAGTGTCAACCTTCCTCACAAATGCAAGCAAATACATTCAATTCTATGGCAAACCAAACAATGAAAAAAATCTAAACTCATACCTCATTTGAAGAGCAGTTGGTGACGAAGGTCTTTGTGTGAGAAACTCACAACATTGATTTTCGGCGTAGGCTTGATGGTTGATGTCAAATGCCAAGTTGAGATTGGATTTGGCAATGGATTTGGTTCTAGATCCTCCATTGGGTCATCATCTTGAACATTTCTCTTCCTCAATCTCAAAATGAGTTTGAAGGAGAGAAGTGTTCTCAAATCCTCCGAATGGTGACTTGAGCTTGATGAAACCTTCCACTTTCTTGCCATACCACCTCTTCACAATTTTGACCTAGCTGCACTTTAATCAAGAACACACAAAACAACTCGAAAACGGGTTACGTTAGCCAAATGTAAATTGAACACAATTTTCAAATTGTCTTGCCCAGCTTGAAATAACTTGTAAATGCAATGAGGGTCAAAGCAAATCTTTTTGGTTTGAACTAGGAAGATAAATTCAAGTGGTCATGCACGTAGTTCATATCCAATTAAATTTCTCCCCTAATTCAAATTTTTAGTTTTATGATGGTTGGAAATTTTATTTTCCAACATGCAAGTTTGGAATTTCAAACATGCAAATGCAAGGGTTGATGCAATTTCGAAAACAAATATGAGATAACTACCAATTGACCTATTGGCAAGGACTCACCGAATTTTTGAAGTCCGATGAGTAGGACTTACCTCCATTCTGTTCAGCACGATGATTTGCTTTGCAATCCTGGAGTTGAAGATGTGGACGATTTCTTCTGTTTTGACATGCCAAACTCATTTGGCTGTCATTTGGACATGTGGGCCACATGGTGGCCCTAGCCTCTCCCCATTGTATTGATATAGACATGTTGTTGTAGCGATGTGTTCCCCCTCTTGAATGTATTCCTTCATGAGCATGGTGAGGCTTTGTCCTTCTTAGGGGTGACACTCTGACCATATTGATATTCCATTGAATCAACCCATACCTTGATCATAGATCAAAGGCTTCCTTGGGCATGAAGACATGTGGACTCCACGATCAAACAAGCTTCATCCACAATATCACTTGCCCTTGGGTTGAATGGGTTTGGTCGAAGTGTGGGAATCCCAACAAGTGATGTGGGATATCTTGGACTTTGGATGCTCCTTAAGTTCTTGTCCTTGGACAAGATCTTCATGTGAATGTTGTCTTGATTTCTACTTGGCCGAGATACTTCAAGGTAGGCTAGTTGAACTCAAATCCCTTGGAAAGCCATAGCCTCCTTGAATACAAGGGTGATGTTAATTCCACCCTTGACCTCCTTGTGAATGGTAGCCATTGGAGTTATTGTTTGAAAAAGGTCCTCATGGGTCTTAGGGAAATAATTCCCACGCGTCCCATGATGACATGGATTTTCACAAATCATGTGAATATCCACGGCTTGGATTATCCAAACAAATCTCCAACGACTTGGATATTCATGACACTTCAATGGGAGGTGTAGTTCCATAACTAGCATATCCACCTTGTGAAGTGGTGTGCATGACAAACTATGGAAACTCGAGCATTCTTCAATCCACCCCTTGAGTGGAGACCTTCTTCTCATCCATGATGAATGAGAATAGGACTCCTTTAGCTCCAGCATGAATGTGGTCATGGATTGGTGGAGCCAACCCATGACACGAGTGTTGGATGAAGAGTCAACTATCCACCCCATGGTGGAGGCAAAACAAGAAGAACTTCTTGGGGCCTTCCCCAAGCTTGGGTATGGATGACTTTGGCTCCTACCGAAAGCTGAAATTCTCCCGCAAAAGGTAATGGTGTTGCCTAGCGGACATTTGTTGAGGTACGCCTTGAATCATCTTGCAGTTTAGCAATTTCGTCCTCGTTGGCCATCCCATACAATGGGTTGGCCAACACTACACTGTTTTCACACACAGGAGAAAACAAACAAGGGTAATCATGTCTAATAACTATTAGTACCTATAGCTTAATCACAAATGATAGCTATCCTTCACTTCCTTTGCCTTCCCCGGCAACGGCGCCAGAAATGCTTGTTGACAGCTCTAAGATATACTAACAAATCATCCCCGACAACGGCGCCAGAAATGCTTGTTGGTATTTCTTAACACCACAGATCATCTCCGGTAAAGAGATGATATCAGCAAGCGCACGGAAGATACCGTTGTAGCATTTCACCGATGAGTATTCCCAAGGGTATCGTATTTATCACAAAGGGAGGCAATGGAGTAAAGTATATACTACTCTTATGGTCAAGCTAAGGGATACTAATCAATTATCCGGACATGGGGTAAGTTGATAATAGGGGTAGTGCGACACACACTTGGGCAATCTATTCTAAAGGGTAAATGGGTCCTAGAGGGAGATTAGATTAAGAGTTAGAGAGTTGCTCCTACAATGCTCCTAATACATATACATAGCCTAAGGTAGATACTAATGGTCATGTCAATGATGAATTCCTATGCAATGCTATTCAACACATCGGGCACGGGCTTGCCCCTAGCAATACTAGGGCGACTCCCGCCAAGAGCCTGTGGAATAGCCAAACGTGGAGGATTGCAAATGACAGATAGGGCTGTCACCACCTAGTGCCTACCAATTCAATCCATGGGTCTACGAGACATCCAACGCTACTTGAATACCCTAGCACCATGCTAGCATACTAAGCAAATACCTTAAGAGCTGCAGCACAAGCCATCCTAAGGCAATGAACTAAATCATCGTTGAACCAATGTTGATTGCATAGCATAGTTATTCATATTAACATAATCATATCATAACTACATAGAATATAGTGGGGGTCTATAGTGTTTATGACCATGAGAGTACAATCATAAAGACTATACCTTCCACTTACATGGACTCCACAATCAAACAAGAAACGCTTTGTCCAAGTATACATATAAATGAAGACTAAAGATAATATCTTTATTGAGAACAAAGTCACAAATACAAGGGGGAATACAGGAGATATACCTTTCCCAATGTGGAATTGGGAAGAGAGACTCCTTCTACTCTTTTCCCAATTTGGACTTGGGACTATAGGCTCTCCTCTCTACATCATAACTCCTCTAAGGACTATGGAAGATAGTGTATACAATAGAATGATGCCCAAGTGGTGTGTGTTGAAGTGAGGGGTATGGGGTTCTATTTATACTAGTGTTGAGGTCGGTTCCCACCACCAAAAGCACGCGAATTAGTCGTCATTGACTCCAGTGAGCCGGGAGGAGCCAACACGTGGAAGTTGTCTGCGTTTGGCGCCAGGACCAGGTCGACCGACCCCCTGGTTCGGCCAACTTGGTCAGGGCTCCAAACGGCCCGTACTTCCTCCAAGTGGCTGCCAGGTGGGTCCCATGGACTGATATTGGTGCTACACTGTTGGATGGCCTTGGATACTTCTATTTGTGGGCCATTTGATCCATGTAGTGCCACGTGTCGTCGCCTGATTGGCTGGGATTATATTTTATAGGATTGCTCCCCATACATTTCCTCAATTCCTGTATAAATATCTGCATACACAAATTTCTCCAAGTACAAGTGGAAATTGGTCAAGTAGAAAGGTGATGTGTGCATCAAATGATCAATCCTTCACATAATTGAGTCATATTGATGGCTAAAATTGGTATATAACAGCCGTCAACATTGGTCAACGGATTAGGATCTCACGGGATGTCTTCTTTGATGAGACGCGTCCTTTCTATCCTCTTCCTTCTTTGGATACTCCTCCTGTATCGTTGGTTGATCCGATTTCGTTCCTATTCTTCCCAGATACCCCCGTTGCTAGTATACCACCTTCACACTCGATGTCGCATCCCACCGTGTCTTCTTTGGAGCCTTCTTCTATGGTATGTGACTATACTATGAAGCCTCATGTGACACAGATCTACACTCAACGAGTTCTGCCTTTTTCTAGTGAGCCATCAACTCCAGTTGAATGTTCTTTGTCTGATGACCCATCTTCTCCTGAGGAACCCTCTTCTCTTGAGGAATCATCTTCTTATGATGATTCTTCTCCTGAGCTGCCTCTTGGACGTGGTCATCGGTCTCATCAGCCTCCTGATCGGTACTCTCCTTCTAGTTTTACTCCTGCATGCTTTCTGAGCCAGCTACGTATCGTGATGTTGTTCCTCATTCGGAATGGTAGAATGCGTTGGCTGAGGAGATTGCTGCTCTCGAGCGCACCTACACGTGGGAACTTGTGTCCTGTCCCCCACGTGTTAGTCCTATCTCCTATAAATGGGTCTATAAGGTTAAGACTTGCTTTGATGGTTCACTTGAGCGCTACAAAGCTCGATTAGTCGCTCAGTGCTTCCAACAGGAACATGGTCGTGACTATCATGAGACTTTTGCTCCTGTCGCTCACATGACCATTGTTTGCACTCTACTTGTTGTGGTCTCTGTTCGTGATTGGTACATATCTCAGCTTGATGTGAAGAATGCCTTTATTAATGGTGAGCTACGTGAGGAGGTTTATATGCAGCCACCACCTGGGTATTCTGTTCCTGAGGGTATGGTTTGTCGTCTTTGACGCTCTCTTTATGGCCTTAAGCAGGCTCCTCGTGCTTGGTTTCAGCGTTTTGCGTCTGTGGTCACTGTTGCTGGTTTCTCTGCCGCTTTTTGTGCACACTTTGTCTCGTGGTCGCACTCTTCTTCTTCTCTATGTTGATGACATGATCATCACCAGAGATGATTCTGAGTACATAGCTTTGTGAAGTCCCGTCTCAGTGAGCAATTTTCGTATGTCTGATATTGGTCCTCTTAGCTATTTTCTTGGGATTGAGGTTTCCTTCTCCTCTGAGGGAATTTATCTATCTCAGCAGAAGTACACTCATGAACTTCTTGATCGGGCTTCTCTTACTGATCACCATACTGTTGAGACTCCCATGGAACTCAATATCCATCTTTGAGACAATGATATTGATCCTCTTGATGATCCTACTCGTTATCGCTATATTGTAGGGAGCCTAGTGTATGTTGGTGTCACTCATCCTGATATCTCGTACTCTGTTCACATTCTGTGTCAGTTTGTTTCGGCTCCCACCCAGGTCCACTATAGTCACTTGCTCTGTTGTGAAAGCCCTAAATTCAAGGTGCAAAGTCCAGAAAGGAAAAGTTAAAATTTGAATGGGGAAAAGAAATCAAATGGCAATTAGAAATTTAAACCAATTCAAACTTCAATAGAAGGGATTCAAAAAATTCAAATTAGATCCTGTTCAAACTTTGCCAAAATAAAAACCTGAGTTCACCATTAAATTCCAAATATTCCAAATATCCTCTCTGCAAAGTTTAAAATTTTTTGAAGCTCATTTGCTATTTAATTCAGTGGCTCCATTGAATTCCATTCAAATTCAAATTTGAATTGTATCTGAAATTTATCCAAATTTGAAATCTAATTTCAGGATCACAATCTCCATATTTAAATTGGCCTCTCCACAAAAATCTAGAATTTTTGGATCAATATTGGTGGGAGAATTGAAGGAGCAGAGAAGATAGGCTTAAGGGGGCAGTAGGACCCACTAGTCAGTGGGACTTCTACGGTAGTGCTCTGCACATCGTTTTTCCGACGCTGCCCCGCTAGACACTGCACGGCATGCACCATGCCAGCGATCTGCTTGCATGCCTGCATCATGGCGTGCTCTCTACTCCTCCCCAAGCCTATCTTAACTCATCTGGTCGAAGTGGATACACAACCACGAGATCGCCTCTGTTTTTCCTCTCCCGCCGCTGCACCTCATCGCCACTGTGATTCTCGACGTTGCGGCCAAATGACGCAAGGACTCTCAGTGCTCCCAAAAGCAAAAGGTGGCTTAACTTGTTGCTCTTCCTCCCATCTATTTTCTTGCTTGATTCTATGCTTATGTGAGTGGTATTTTGAAGTCTCGTCACCACCGTTAAAGTGGAGCCCGACGATCGCCTTTGTCTCTCCATCGCGCTGACGGTACAAGCCATATCATGCCTGACCACCAATAGAAAGTGGTGCGTATTTGCTCACTGAGGATGCCTGCAAAATTTGGCAGCTTGTCTTAGCGTATAACACCGGTATTTCCGGTTTTCCCGACGTCAAGTTCGTAACAAGGATACTAGGTCTTCACGTTGATTCTGTTTCTAGGTAGAACCGGACCTTAATCTAGCGAGGTATTATGCTCAATATCTCCTAGTGCACCCCTCTGCCAGGAATCGGTGGAAACCATCGAGTAAAGACCGAGCTATTCAAGTTTTCCCTGTCGCCAAGAAGAATCCCGTCGGTCCACAATCGAAGTCGACTTTGCCGGCAATTTCATCCCTTTTTCTCCCCATGGTCATCTTCCTCATGCTGCCAGGAACATTCCCAGCCATTTCCCAAGCTTTTTGTGCCATTCCTGAGCGATTCCGGCCATCGTCGGAACCCTAGCTCCGCTGCCGCCGTCGTACGCTCACCTCCGGTCGTCGCCGTCGCGATTGGACCTCACCAACGTGTAGCACGACCAATTTTAGGGCTTGGTGGCCACGGCCGAGCCGAGAGAAAGTCGACGCAGCGAGTCCGGCACGCGCCGCCGCTGCTCCGGCAAGGAGCGCCGCCTGCATCGCGAGGAAGACGAAGGTCCGTGTGCCCTGCCTGTCAGCGATGTTTTCCAGCACGCGGATCAGCTGCAGCACCGGATCGTGTGCGGCTACACGGGTTAACCCCGTGGCCCTCGGTGTGGCCCAGATGCAATTAGTCCATTTAAATGAAGCGGGGCCGGCTGCATTATTTAAACTTTCCAATTGGAAAATAATTCCAGATCTCAATCAAACTTAAAAAATCCATTACTCCTAGTATTTTTGCTCAAAATTTTCCAAATAAATTCTGGTAGACTCATATTGTTCTCAACTTTGCAGTGGTGCAATTTATTGGACATGAAACTCCCAGAATTTTCATAATTAATTCCTTTGACTAATTGCTTGGGAAATTAATTACTCCTGTTCTGTTAATTGGAAAATTCCCAATTTTGGTCAGGACCCTATTCAATATACACTTGATACACAGTAAAAAACTTAAGTTCATTGGACTTCATTTACTGGACCAAACAGTGTTCAAATCACCTGTCTATTGAAAAATGGAAAATATACAGAACCATTTTCAGCTTTTTGCCTAAACTTGTAAAATAAATTTCTCCATGTAGGAAGCTTAGAAAATTATGAAAACATTTTAATAGAACCAGTGGAACCTCCTCTACCATAATCACGTACTGGTAGCCATTAAAAAGCTACCTATTCAGTACCAAAATTCAGAGAAACCTTTTCTTTGTTGGAATTTTAGATACAACAAGCTTCATTGAACATCTCCAATTTGTGGTCCATATCTTCCACGTAGATTCTAGTGTCCACTGTAAAAATACCAAAGCCAATTAAAATCATTTACATACCTGATCAGTATTTATAAGATCTGTTCTATAGTTTCTATATCACTCATGTACTTTATATATTGCATATCATATAGTGACCGAGATCGAGGAGGACCCGGAGCCCTTGGAGACTCTACTTCCAGAGTCTAACTTCCCCTCTGACTCACAACCAGGCAAGCCCTGGTTTGCATTTAACTGCTATTTCAAATTTTCTATTTGTATCACTTATGTCTAGGATGAGTTTTGTACATTAGGGCTAAGGTGCTTGTTACTCCACTTGCATGACCCACAAATCCCATGGAGTATTGGGTAGCTATAGAGCTTGACGAGTAGACAATGCCATTCTAATGTTTATAGGAATCCGGTAGAAGTCGAGTAATTGGAATCTACTCGCGAGATAGGATTTTATCACACGGGATTAATTGAATCAAAGAATGGTTTATAAATGTGAAATTGAGACCGAGAAGCGGGTAGGATGCAGCGAGACGTGGTCTCACGTGCATAGCCCTGCTTGTGTAAATTGAGGACTGATCCGTGTGCGGCCCTGCTGGACAAGTTTGAACAGTATCGGATTCATACTCGGCATATGGAACCAAGGAAACCGATGTAACTTGATAACTTGGATGTCGAGGCATAGCCCATTGTCGATAGGGGTGGGCTGACGGTAGTAAGGTGTAAATTCGCTGGCGGGCACAGACACGCTCTGTGTTGGAACCTTATGCCCGCGATGGTGGGACCAGTTTAGCGTTTGAGTTCTCCTGTGAAAGGTGGTTGTGTATGACGTGGTGAGGAGCACGGCACGCTCCTTAGGCACGGGTGTACGTGACGTGTTATTCGGGTGTGTCCTGATTGCAATCACCGTCCCTCGCGGTTATTTGAGTACCAGTTGTTCACTGCGCTGTGATGTAGTAAAATACTGAAGAAGTAAGAGAATACGATGTATGGAAATATAATTGCTTTGCAACTATGATTGCTATAGATTGGGCTCACTAAAGTTACTGTAATTAAACAATTAAGCTGCTGCTCTTAACATGAAAAATGATGATCAACATATGCGGGTCATTTACTGCTATATCTATTCCTATGTTAAGTATCCCTACATATAGAGTTCCATGTTTAGATGAGACGGTTAAGTCTTACTGAGCCTTTGTGCTCACGGTTGCTATAATAAATTGTTTGTAGGTGGGACATATGAGGAAGGGCCGAGGATGAGGCGATGCCCCCATCAGGGTATACCATCGAGTGGGAGCCCTGCACGCCGCCGTAAATTTGTGTGTGGCTAGTGTGCATCGTCCGCGGGCTGGACGCCTGTACTTTTGCATAGCTAGGCTGAGAGTTTAGCTATGAATATTATCTTGCGCTGTATATTAAGTATTGTAAAAGACTTCCACTGTTTATATAAATAAAACTTTGTATTTTGTCGTATTCTTTTCGTCTGCGCTGTTGGGTGCCGCATCGCACGGCACCACCCTCTGCGATTCCTGGAATGTGTGGTCCCGGTCCTCACAGCCTGGTATCAGAGTCGCATTGGGAATAGCATGCTCAGAAAGAGCCTATTTTGAAAACTTAAGAGTAGTCTAGTGAGAATTAGTTATTATGCCCACATAAGGTCTATTATAGTATTAGTTACTTGAGGTGGCAAGCTAACTTATGTGCTATTATATTCTGTAATGACACTCCAATGTCAGGTAAGAGGTAAGGTACACCACCGCAAGCGGATCAATTGCGATAAGCTCACCATGCGAGAGGTAGCATGTGGTTTCTTCCGTGGCTTGGCACGGAAATGTTAATATGAGTCTCTGAAACTTTACATGTTTCTGAGAACATATGACACGTGGTACTCCAGCATGCTATAAAATTAGTAGCAGCCCCCGTCGGGTGGGACATAACCCGATGCGCCTCCTACTGCTGCAGCACTATGCAAAGACGTGGGACCCCGTTGGGTGGTAAAAACCAGGTCATGTACCTCGAGACAAGGCTTAACTCGGGGCGGCCCGTATGGAATGATACGGGACAAATGTTTTTACTTTCAAATATATTATTGTGAACTGTTTGCCCGTGCGGGCTGTGCTGTACGGCACCATATGATTGATCTATCATTTGTTTGTAGATGCAGTACACTAACCACGTTTAAGTAGCTCGAGTAGAAAACGTTTGCGAGTGAACGTCATTACTGCCACCGGTGAAACGTATGCCAGAATACCGGCTTAGGATTTTCTTTAGCGAGGGCATAGTACAAATTGCATTCGAGCTTCATCGGGCACGTCGATGATGCTATCCGTGCTGGTGTTGTTACTCGACAACAAATAAGAATTTCCAACTTAGGACTAAGTTTGAATTTGTAATCTCTGTTTTGGAGCTTGCTGGTCAGATTTAAAATTGATCATGTGGTCGCTTGGATAAGCGAACATTTGGTTTGGGAACTTGAGGAAGTCATCCACAAGTTTCATTTTTAGCTCCAAGACAGATTTCAAGATTTAAAACTTGAAAACTTCACTTGAACTTAAAGTGCCCAATTCCTGGTTCAAACTGTAAACTGGACAGAAAATTGACTAAGTTTGGAACAGCATAACCTCCAGTATATTTCACCATGAAGGTCTACCATACATGGTTGGAAAGTTTAGAGAGTCCTCTAAAACTCTTATGTTCAACTCCAGATCAGAATACCCCTGTAAACTAATGAAAATTTTAAATTTCCAAACTCTGTTAAATCTGGACAGAGACTGTACAGTTCCTATACCCTGTCACTGTCTTGGTCATATCTCTTTGTAGAATCAACGAATGACATCATATAATGCATTTATGTAATCCTAAGGATGTATACAACAATGTTGTAATTTATGATTTTTTCATATCTTGATGTTTTGTATCTGGAAAAATGTGAACAAAATCAGCCTTAAACAGGGGAGGTGCTGTCAAATTTTTTCCAGAAACACTGTCAAATTGCAAAAATCATATCTCCTTATACTGAAATGATCTGGGAGACAATAAATACATTATGGAAATATATTTTAGTGTAATACAATTTTGTAGTTTAACTCAGGTCCTGAATGTGCCTCGAACTGGATGAAAACTTCAAATTTCTCCAGACTCGTCAGAATGAACAGAAACTGAGACAGAATTCCAGTGTTATGTTTCATTTGGCATTTGAATTTGTATTCACTTTCATAATTCAATTTTCACATACATGATCTGTTTATCAAACAATTTTTGTTGAATTTGAGTATTTGACTCATTCGAATATTTCTTTTATAGATAACGGATGTGATGTTATTGTCGGACGGTTGGGTGTTCTCCACATGCGTCAACTGTCCGGGCTTCCCGATCATGTTCCGGGAAGTGCTCCAACAGTTTGGATTCATCGAGATGCCATGCTATTGGGGTCAAGAGGCATTTTACAGAGGCGTACTGTCATGTACCATCCTGGTCGACATCCCGGCGAGTCCGCGTTTCTAAGGATGGGCTCCTTTTTCGGTCGCGATCCAGGGAGCTCGTTTGGAGAACACGTGGGCCATTGCAGCGGGCGAAGCGCTTATGAAGCTTTGAGAGCTTCATAAAGATGTCATGGATGGGACACAATTTGCCCTTCCCCCGGTCCGTGGTGCTGCTGGTTTTGAGTGGCAACATCGTATGGTTGCGGCCTATCAACCATATGGCGACACGACCTTGACAACACTTTGGACATATGCCGCTGCATCCAGCATGGTGGTTCTCGCACAGGGTGCAATTCTTCGGGATCAGTTCGAAACCTTGAGGCAAGCGATGGAACGGGGTGAAACTCTTGATTATATAAATGAGAACTTCAGTTCGATCCTAGCTCCGACGAATCACCGGCTGAATCAATGCGAGGATCAGCTGAATCACACTCGCACGAGACTGCGAAAAGCTCGCGCCGAACTAAGGCAAACTCGCATGGAACTGCAGCAAGCTCGTGATGGACTACATGCGAGTCAGTTGGAGGTGCAACAACAGCAAGAGCAGCTGTTAGTAGTCACCGAGGCACGAGACAAAGCCATCGAGGAAACTCGGAATCGGGAGTACGAGGCAGACCAACTTCAGGATAATTTGATTGAGGTCGAAGCACAATTGCAATCAGTTGTGTATCCACCGGCTCATGACATACCGCTGAATATTGGTGAGCAAGTGCCTTCACATCCTGAGGAGGAAGAAGATCCAGAGATACTCGAGTACGCCAATGTACGATGCATCAGAGTAGGATGGGGCAGCACTATTGCCATCACGGGGCAACGGATAGTTAGTGGTTGCTCGTGTTTATTTTGTAGCCATGTTTGTGTCATATTATAAATAGTAGTGGGTGTGTATGAGATGACAAGATGTGTATGACATCTCATGGAGACCAAGTATAGTTGAGATGCACTTCCATAGTGGGAGTCCATCATTTTGGAAATCACTATTGTAAACTTGGTCATGAGATAATATATCTTGTGTAAAGTTTGTACTTTATCAATATCTGTGAATGTTATGCAATTATCACATTGTCAATACTCGCACTACTATGGTATAAAATGAATGAAGAAAACGAACATTTTGCTGATTTAAATCATGTGAATGCAGAATGGTGCATACGCGTTCGACGCCCGAGATGGGAGGCTCGAGCTGGGGTCGTGAGAATGAATCTCCGACCCGGGAGCAAACCGCGACACCACAGAAACAAGTCCCTCCACCACCACCTCCTGAAACTTCGAGGACGCTCGCGGAGATTCTAGCCACAAGTACTCGGCTCGCGCGATGAGCAAACCGAGTTACTGCGGATGTTGGTTCAAAATTCATCCCGTCAAGGGGACGACAAGACAATGGGCAACGCCAGCCCCAACAGAGTTCGTATTCGGACTTCTTGGTGACGCATCCATCGGTCTTCACGGAGGCCGAGGAGCCTCATGAGGCGGACAACTTTATCCACACCCTCGAGGCAAAGTTCGGTTTGCTACGATGCACCGAACAGAAGAAGGCGCTATTTGCAGCGCAACAGCTTCAAGGATCCGCCGGTGCTTGGTGGGCGAACTACATCGCCTCGCTACTGGCTGGTCATGCGGTCACCTGGACCGAATTCTGGGAGGCATTCCGTGCCTACCATATACCTCCCGGTATAATGAAGAGGAAGCTTCAGGAGTTTCTGGAGCTGAAGCAAGGCGGGAGGAGTGCCCATGAATACTCCCGCGCTTTCAACCATCTAGCGCAGTACGCGCTAGATTATGTTGGCATAGAGTATAGAAAGCGAGATATTTTCTTCCGGGGTTTGAACCCCAAGATGAAAGTCCAACTCGCGCAATGCAACCGCGGCACCTTCAATGACATCGTCAATGCCGCAATTGTACAAGAGGACGCTCAGCGTGAGCTCGTTTCTGATAAGAGGAAACGGATCGCGCCATCGAGCAGCAGCGGGGGTGGTCCGCAGAAATACCGCATGGTGTATTACTCACCATCCGGTCAACGATGGCAGCCACCAGCGCAACCACAGCCATTCCGCGGCCGTTTTTTCAACGTGTCGCGTTTCCAACCACTATTTCCACAGCAGCAGCACCATTTTGCGAAGGACTGCCCCGAAGAGCGACAAGGCGGCACGCAAGCGCCATATCAGGGTGCAGCTCAACCCCACAACCAGCCCAAGAAATCTGCAGCAAAACCCGGCAACGTCCACCATCTAGCTATCGAGGACGTGCTGGAAGGCGAAACCGTCTTTGTGGGTACGTTTTCTCTACTCCAAAATCCTGTAGTCATACTTTTATTAAGATGTCAAGCATATGTTAAGACTCCGGTGCCACCCATAATTTTATTAGCCAATCATATGTTGTCAAGCATCAATTACCTATCACTTCCACAGAAAGTCCGTATTTGATTTGCTCTCCAGGTGGGAAAATAGGAGCGGACAGAAAAGTCCATAAAGCACAACTTAAGATGGGTGGGAATATCTATCCGACTTTAGAGGGTCAAAAGCTTGATGTCGTCTTAGGGATGTCGTGGCTGCACCATCATGGTGCTGTTCTCGACATTGTTCCATGTGTGGTCCATTTGAACTCTCCACTATATGAACCACACACTCTCATTCTAGACCGCCTTATCCAAGAAATTACAGCCACATACAACACAGAAGCCACAAAGCTTGAGGACATTCATGTGGTCCGTGAATATCCGGACGTCTTTCCCAACGACCTTCCGGGTATGCCACTGGATAGGGACATCGTGTTCAAGATTGAACTTATTCCGGGAACCACGCCTATTTCTCGGAGGCCATACAAGATGGCACAAAATGAGTTGGGGGAATTAAAGGAGCATTTGAAGGACCTGCTGGACAAAGGTCTCATACGCCCAAGTTCATCACATTGTGCCTGCTCCGCATTATTTGTGAAGAAGAAGGATAAGACGTTATGTCTATGTGTGGACTATCGTCCGCTCAATGCCGTGACGATCAAGAATAAGTATCCACTACCGCACATCGATATCTTAATCGGTCAATTAGTGGGTACTAAATTATTCTAAAAGATGGATCTTTGGTCCGGATATCATCAAAATAAATCCGAACAGAGGATATACCGAAGACGGCATTCTCGACGAGATACGGGCTCTATGAATATCTCGTCATGTCGTTCGGACTTACCAACGTGTCGGCTCACTTCATGTATTTGATGAATTCAGTGTTCATGCCAAAGTTGGACAAGTTTGTCATGGTCTTCATGTAACACCCACATCTTCCCCAGCCGCCGCCCTGCCCGCGCCCCTCTACCCGAGCATCTGTTGCCCTCTACAAGTACCCCGGCCTCGCCCCCACTTTTCCCCACTATCCATTTCCCCTGCCCACATCATGCCACAACCCTAGCCCAAATCCACCATGGCCACCCTCGGCCGAGCTCGGAGCCCTCCTGGTCTTCCCCAACGCGCACTAAGTCGCACTGCCTCAGTGAAGCCCCTGCGAGACAAGAACCGATGTCCTAGGCGCCTCCCCAACGAAGTCGAAGTCGGACGACCGAACAACACCATTGAGCGTTCATCCCCGGCCCATTTCCCGCGTGTTTGACACCCTAGGTGAGTTCCCCATCCCCTCCTCTCCATTTTCCCGCATTTCTCATCAATATTGGCCCACCGGAACGCTGTTCCGGCGAAGTCCAGCGAGGGCCGACCATGGCAGCACCACCCTGGCTAGAGGTTGAAGAAGCCCATGGCTTCTTTTGTGTCCTGGCCATTGGATCTTCAATGGATGGCCCAGATTAAAACATCCCAAGGGGTATGAACTTCGGTCCACGATGGACCATAGACCACGCCCTCCCTCTCGGTCCACCGATTCATAGACCTGGTTCATGCTATTTTCCAATAGAAAAATAAATAAGAAAAGAAATAGAAAAGACAAACTTGCAGTTAGGTCCCTGTGCATATTTATCAAAATACAAATAGGTCCTCACTTTTATGAAAATGCCCCTGGACTTCCCTGGAATTAGGATTAATTGAGTAAATATTGGTTTAAGCAACTGAAATTTTCTAAAATACTACATTTAACCTCTATATGTATGGAAAAATTATAGAACAACCCCTATACTTTAGAGAAATTAGTTTATACTTTGTATTATCACTATTTTATAGGAAAATTCCAATAAGTATAATTAAATTGCAAAAATATATATTTTGTACAAAGCAAATGTTTTTAAGTGATAAAATAAATATAGAAAATATAGGAAAAATGGTTATAAATCTTTTATACTAAATTAAAATTGTAGGATTCATATGAAATATATTTTGACAATAGAAAATTTAATAAAAATGCTTTTAGCTATAATAAATATTAAAAATAGAGAATAAATATGGAAATAGTAGGAAAATTATTTATAAAATGTTTTATGCTGAAATAAAATTTATAAAATGCATATAAAATATATTTTGGCTATAGAAAACTCATTAAAAATGTTTCTAGCCTGTAAGTAAATACTAAAAATGCAAAATAAATGGTAAATGCATTTCTTTAGCTATGAAAAAATAATAAATCACACATAACTCTGATTTAAATCATAATCATAACCTATTTCAATTGTAATATTTGTATTGCTTGTATGGTGTATTGTTATTGATTGTTTTTATTTCTCTCTTGATGGTAGTTTACATGCATTCGTGTCATGATCAAGAAGAAACACGAAGAATATGGAGATCAAAAGTTCAATGAAGAAGAATTGAGCAACTATTTATACAAAGGCAAGTGTCCTTGACCATCTTGTGCCTATTTTAGGAATTATAGTTAGTTGCATGCTTGATTAATGTGAATCCTATTTTATTTACCGTTCCATATCATTCCTTATCGACCAGGTTGAATTGGCTGGTTTTGGTTATTTCAATCACGCTTAGCCATGCTTAGTAGTTGGGACGAAAATCTGGACACATGATTATATTATTAATTATGATCATTGTGTTACATTGGAAATGATGAAGTAATTGGTATGAAACTGGCGGTTGGATGGTTTGGTATGGTTTAATTTGCACGAGACTCAGGATAGAGTTTGACAACACTGGATTCTAAGGACCAGTTTATAGAGGAAGCCTCTGAGTTCCATAGTATCACCACGAGACTGAGATGGGGCGGCTTGGTCAATTAATTAGGTTTCTCCCTTCGAAATGCTAGTAGTTGGATGGTGCGGGGAATGATGCAGGGGTACTGCTCTGGGAACCGCAAGGCACAAGAGGGGGCTCTGAGGCGAAGGATTACTCCAGAAATGCCTCAGTGGTGGAATCTTTAGAGTTCTAGCACTAGTCGGGAGTACCTTTGTAAAGACAATGTAGTGATCTCCTGGCCTAACACCAAAGGAAGTGTGTAATGTGGTTGGCCGCCACGGGCATCAAGGAGGTTTACTCAGTCCACCTGGCAACAGGGGATGAAATCACTGCTTGTAGGTAAAGGGTACACTCTGTGCAAAGATTTGGAAATATGTCATGACAGCCGTGCTCATAGACAACAGCGGCTTGGGGCCAGTTCATAATTAGTCAATGGTTGAGATGATGGTTGGGAATGATATTGATATTATTACATTACTATTATTATTGTTATGATTGGGAACATTCACCTAGATATAGGTCGCTAATGAAAGCTAAGGATAGGTTTAATGCTTAGTACTTAAACCATTATCAGCCTTTCCTTTTTGATTGGCCTACATGTCATTTATTTCCCACACTTGCTGAGTACTATGAGATGGTACTCACACTTGCTTTGTTGTATTTTTTATATGTTGCTCAGTGAAGACAAGGTCTAATGAGGACAGTGACAAGTGAAGAGGGTGCATAGGTCGCGTTGCTGCCAGTCGATTTGTCTGTGGTTGCCCTAGAGATTTGTCTCTTCCGCTGCTATTCAAAACACTTTTCAAGGTATTAAGGTTGTTTTTATTCGATATGGAACTGTTTATCACTATTTGTCATACATGTATGGTGAAACTAATCTTGGCATACATGTATTTGCAGCTGGTTTTATTCTTAATAAAACTGGGTGTCACAAAGTGGTATCAGAGCTATATATCGACTCTAGGCACGTGACCTTAGTTGGAATGGACTTAATAGGCATCCCTTTGACATCACTCATGAAGATGAAGATTCAACTTAATCGACGAAGGCTGAAGATCGATTTATTGAAGACAATGCAAAGCGTGAAGAAAACTCTTGAAGATTATAAAACATCACTTGCTTAGGTTCCCCTTTGGTTAACAAGTGAAGTTCATGTCTTCCTAACCGCGAACTAGAACACGTTGTTTGATGTATTGCATTCAACTAATAATAATAAAAATAATATAATATAACATTTGTCTGTTTAAGGGGGGTAGCCGACCGCTAATAAATCAAATTCATCTCTTCTTAGTATGACCCACTAGATTCTTTGTAAGGTGGGTGGGATTGTAACCACTGTATATAACAAAAAGGAAAATAAATAATAATGATAATAAATCTAGTATCATGATAATACATTTAAAATGAAGAACTTTAAAATTGAAACCACAATGGAAATTTAGGCCAAATTCAAAATAATAATAATAATAATAATAATAATAATAATAATGTGTGTCATCATGTGATAATAATTTAAAATTAAACTAAATTGACATATTGCATCATATTTGTTTCCTTGTTAATAATACAAATTTTCAGTTGCTTGAGAATACATTTGGGTTCAAATGAAAATTTGGGCATAACAAAGAAAATCTTAGCAGACCTAGTGCACTCCATTTAAAATAATAATGTTTTGATTATAAAATCAATAATTGTTTAAAAATAATAATATGAAAGAAAATATAATATCATAATAAGATGTAAAATTGTGTGATAATGTATAATTTTCTTAAAACTGTTTAAAACAAGTTCATCATGTTATTCTTGCATTGTGTTAAATATTAAAATTTGGAAGTCTTAGAATAAATATTTCAAACCCAAATAAGAAATATAATTATATAGAGATACTTTTTAATGGTGTAGCTTTTGATTAACAAAAACATAGACCTCTTCTTAGTCTAACCTAGAATCTCGGGACGAGATTCCGTTTAAGGGGGGTAGAATTGTAACACCCAAATCTTCCCCAACCGCCGCCCTGTCCACACCTCGAACCGCCACGCCCCTCTACCCGAGCAACCGTCGCCCTCTACAAGTACACCGGCCTCGCCCCCACTTTTCCCACTCTCCATTTCCCCTGCCCACATCACGCCACGACCCTAGCCCAAATCCACCATGGCCGCCCTCGGCCGAGATCGGAGCCCTCCTGGTCTTCCCCAATGCGCACTAAGTCGCACCGCCTCCGTAGGGCCCCTGCGAGACAAGAACCGACGCCCTAGGCGCCTCCCCAACGAAGCCGAAGTCGGACGGCCGAACAACACCATTGAGCATCCATCCCTGTCCCATTTCCCAAATGTTTGACACCCTAGGTGAGTTCCCCATCCCCTCCTATCCATTTTCCCACCTTTCTTGTCGATCTTGGCCCACCGGAACGCCGTTCTGGCGAAGTCCGGCGAGAGCCGGCCATGGCAGCACCACCCTAGCTAGAGGTTGAATAAACCTATGGCTTCTTTTGTGTCCTAGCCATTGGATCTTCAATGGATGGCCCAGATTAAAACATCCCAAGGGGTATGAACTTCGGTCCACGGTGAACCATTGACCATGCCCTCCCTCTCGGTCCACCGATGTATAGACCTGGTCCATGCTATTTTCCAATACAAAAATAAATAAGAAAAGAAATAGAAAAGCCAAACTTGCAGTTAGGTCCCCGTGCGTTTTTATAAAACTACAAATAGGTCCTCACTTTTATGAAAATGCCCCTGGACTTCCCTAATTAGGATTAATTGAGTAAATATTGGTTTAAGCCCCTGGAATTTTTTAAATACTACATTTAACCTCTATCTGTTTGGAAAAATTATAGAACAACCCCTGGACTTTAGAGAAATTAGTTTAGACTCTACTTCCAGAAGCTAACTTCCCCTCCGACTCGCAGCCAGGCAAGCCCCAGTTTGCATTTAAGAGCTATTTCAAATTATCTATTTGTATCACTTATGTCTAGGATGAGTTTTGTGCATTAAGGCTAAGGTTCTTGTTACTCCACTTGAATGACCCACAAATCCCATGGAGTATTGGGTAGGTCTAGAGCTTGACGAGTAGACAATGCCATGCTAATGTTTATAGGAATCCGGTAGAAGTCGAGTAGTTGGAATCTACTCGCAAGATAGGATTTTATGACACAGGATGAATTGAATCAAAGAATGGTTTAGAAATGTGAAATTGAGACCGAGCAGCGGGTAGGATGCAGCGAGACGTGGTCTCTGTGCGTAGCCCTGCCTGTGTCGATTGAGGAACGATCCGTGTGCGGCCCTGCTGGACAAGTTTGAACAGTACCGGATGCATACTAACATATGAACCCCAGGAAACTGATGTAACTTGATAACTTGGATGTCGAGGCATAGCCCATTGTCGATAGGGGTAGGCTGAGGGGGTGTAAATTTGCCTGCGGGCACAAACAGGCTTCGTGCGGGAACCTTATGCCCGCAATGGTGGGACCGGTTCGGCGTTTGAGTTCTCTTATGAAAGGTGGTTGCGTATGATGTGGTGAGGAGCACGACACGCTCCTTAGGCACGGGTGTACATGACGTGTTATTCGGGTGTGTCCTGATTGCAATCACCGTCCCTCATGGTTATTTGAGTACCAGTTGTTCACTGCGCTGTAACGTAGTAAATACTGAAGAAGTCAGGAGAATACGATGTATGGAGATATAATTGCTTTTCAACTATGATTGCTATAGATTAGGCTCACTAAAGTTACTGTTATTAAACAATTAAGCTGCTGCTCTTAACTTGAAAAATGATGATCAACATATAAGCGAGTCATTTACTGCTATATATATTCCTATGTTAAGTATCCCTGCATATAGAGTTCTATGTTTAGGTGAGACGGTTAAGTCTTGCTGAGCCTTCGTGCTCACGGTTGCTATATTAAGTTGTTTGCAGGTGAGACGTATGAGGAAGGGCCGAGGATGAGGCGATGCCCCCGTCGGGGTATACCACCGAGTGGGAGCCCTGCACGCCACCGTAAATTTGTGTGTGGCTAGTGTGCAGCGTCCGCGTGCTGGACGGCTGTACTTTTGCATAGCTAGGCTGGGATTTTAGCTATGAATATCATCTTCTCTTGTATATTAAGTATTGTAAAAGACTTCCGTTCTTTGTATAAATAAAACTTTATATTTTGTCGTATTCTTTTCGTGTATGCTGTTGGGTGTCGCATCACACGGCACTACCCTCTGCGATTCCTAGAATGTGTGGACCCGGTCCTCACATCAATGTCTTGCGTTATCTTCATAGAACTATCTCTAGACGCTAGTTCTTTCCACGCTTTAGATCTTTACAGCTCAAAGCATATTCTGATGCTACTTGGGCTAGTGACCCCTCTGATCGTCAATCTCTTTCTACCTATTGTGTTTTTCTTGGTGGTTCCCTCATTGCTGGAAGACTAAAAAGCAGTTAGCAGTTTCTCGTTCGAGTGCAGAGGCTGAGTTGCATATGGCTCTTGTGAGTGCAGAGGTTACTTGGTTGCGGTGGTTGTTTGAGGACTTTGGTGTTTCTGTTGGTATACCGACTCCACTTTTGTCTGATAGTATATGTGCTATCAGTATTGCTCGTGATCCAGTAAAGCATGAGCTTACCAAGCATATTGGTGTTGATGCTTCTTATACACGAGCACAGGTACATGATGGTGTTGTTGATCTTCAGTATGTGCCTTCAGAGCTTCAGCTGGCGGATTTCTTCACGAAGGCACAGACCCGAGCTCAGCATTGTTTTTATCTCTTCAAACTCCGTGTTCGTGATGCACCTTGAGTTTGAGGGGGGTGTTAGAGATGTAGCGGTATATTTATAATATTCCCTTTTGCATAAGGGTCTTTCTGCATAATCATTATCCCTGTACATCTATTTATAGAAGCCTCTGACCTCCTCCATAATACAAGCATAATATTCATAACAATTTCATGGTGCACATGCACCACGGTATAAAAAATTTCTCTCTTGATAATTCATGTTTTGCTCAATATAATTTGAAAAATCATGCATAAATGAAGAGAGGCACTAGGGTATTTTATGGGCTAGCTTCGCCACTGCCTACAAATTCCAGTGTCATCGTAAAATCCCTATGACACTAACCTTACCAAAATTCAAGCAATCCAACATTCCTTCTCAACTAAGTTCTTTTTAGAGTATAAGTCATGTATAAGTCATGCAATATATATATATATATATATATATATATATATATATATATATATATTACTTTTTTTGTAATCTTCAAGTTCCTATGGTGTAACCAAAACTCGGGTGAGATCTTGCACAATCTCATCTGAGTATTGTTATCAATGTCACCTAATCATGTAATTTTCATCCATAAATCTTAGATGTAACGGTTATAATTCAAGTGGGACCCCCCACGAAATCACTTCAGTAACCCTAATGATTTTGCAGGAACCTCACAAGAGGAAATACACTATATCCAGATTTCTGCGAAATCACCTATTCCAGACCATAGCTTATTGTTCCATTGTATACTCCGGTGTACTTCACGAAGAGCTTATGAGCATGACAGCTTTAATTTACCGTCATGAACGTTTCATTTCCGTTCCCAAAGGGCCAGCTGCCACGGCTCAAGTCAACTTGTTTGCGCCGTCCAAGAATCAATTTAGGTCTTCTGTGTATAGATACAAGTATATTGATTGCCACCAGTTGCTCATCTTTCACTTGGCTCCCGTTCAGCATAGAACGGTCACTGTCACAAGAAAAAGAACCCAGGATCCACAGTCCCTAACAGTACCGGCCGAAATGAGCAGACGACATACCAGCAGTGTTTGTAAGCTGGGTATTCTTCCAATCCTGCTTTCATTAATCGTTGTCTTCTCCTTTGCATCATCGACAGAGGCGCAACTACAAGTCGGGTTCTACAACCACACTTGTCCGACGGCCGAAAGGCTCATCCGCACCATTGTTCTCGCCGCCATCCGTCGAGACCCCGGCAATGGTCCCGGTCTTGTGCGCCTCTTCTTCCACGACTGCTTCGTCAGGGTAAGGCGTCAGCCACTCTCGCTACTGTTCACTGCTTGAAGCATATGCCAGTGAAGCTCCTTTCTTTCTCGTCTTTTTTTTTTAAGGAATCTAATTCTACGTGGTGTGGCCGATTATATTTCAGGGGTGTGACGCGTCCTTGCTGCTGGATACGGCTCCCGGCAGCAATGCCACCAGCGTGGAGAAGGCGTCGCAGGCGAACAACCCCAGCCTCCGCGGGTTCAGCGTCATCAACCGCGCCAAGCGCGTGCTGGAGCGGCGGTGCCGGAGGACCGTCTCCTGCGCCGACATCGTGGCATTCGCCGCACGCGACGCCACCGGCATCATGGGCGGCATCGACTTCAACGTGCCTGCCGGGCGCCGCGACGGCCGCGTCTCGAACGTGTCCGAGGTCCTCAACAACCTCCCCCCGCCCTTCGCCAACGTCTCACAGCTCGTCGACAGCTTCGCCGCCAAGAACCTCACTGCCGACGACATGGTCACGCTCTCCGGCGCGCACTCCTTCGGCCGCTCCCACTGCTCCGCCTTCTCCTTCCGGCTGTACCCGCAGATCGCGGCCGACATCAACGCCACCTACGCAAGGTCTCTCAGGAGGCGGTGCCCAGCGGCGACGGGCCGGCGAGACCGGATGGCGGATCTGGACCCTAAGACGGAGCTGGTGCTCGACAACGAGTACTATAAGAACGTGCAGACGGGCGAGGTGCTCTTCACGTCGGACGTCACGCTGGTCAGTCAGAACGACACGGCGGCGCTCGTGGACCTCTACGCGCGCAACAGGACGGCATGGAAATTGCGTTTTGCGGCAGCAATGGTGAAGATGGGCAACCTCGACGTGCTCACTGGCGACTATGGTGAGGTCAGAGGATTTTGCAACAGAGTAAACTAGCAGGGGCCCTCTGCTTGGATGAAACCGGGATTCGTATAGCTAGTTTTGCTTTTGGATCCCGATGGCGAAGGATTCTCTTTGTTGTTTTCTGAAAAGATGATTGTATTGTAGGTGTTGGGTACTAGAATTCATTTATTTTCTAAGTACACTCTAGATTTAACTGCATTTAGTCATGTGAAATTCAGCCTAAAATTCACTTCCACTGAAAATCGAACTCAAAATGTGAGTAGTGCTACTTAGAGTACTTAACCACTAAATTAAGTCTTCTTTCAGAATAATGTTTCTTGATAACATAACTACACAGATTACTCGATGTTGTCCATGCACAATATGCACTGTCGCCTAAGAGGATCTGCCTTATTGCGAGATGTCATCGCGACAACTCACTAGTGAAATCAATATTATAAAAAGACTGTGTGCTTAGCTATCCAGTTATCATCGTTTTGTTCTAGACAATAAGCTATGAGCGTCTGCATTTATACCCGCTTGTAATAAAATTAACTATAACCTTATTTGAAAGGAAGATCGAGACTTTACTCATCATTAAAAAAAACATTACTGTGGCTTCCTTGTGCATGCTTCACAAGTGCAAAGGCTTGGAGATACTCTACACACCATCTCCGTCTAGTGCACACCAACGATATCCCGCAGTAGATCAGTACTCCACATAGACCACCCTGAAGGTAGAACAGCTTCATTTGGGCGTCATTTCACCAATATAATTGGCATTATGTGTCATTTAGTTGGCAGCCATACAAGGCTTTCAGCTATCTAAGGATTATCATATCACTATTAACCATGTATTGATCCCCTCTTTACCAGTATAAATAAAATGGCGAAAGGTGGAAGACGATGACAAAAATGCAC
This sequence comes from Tuctoria greenei, assembly GCA_036927565.1. Taxonomy (NCBI): domain Eukaryota; kingdom Viridiplantae; phylum Streptophyta; class Magnoliopsida; order Poales; family Poaceae; genus Tuctoria; species Tuctoria greenei. The sequence goes on along the minus strand of JAYESD010000003.1, from coordinate 190,284,905 downwards.
ACTGATTTGCTACCATATTACGCCTTGTGGCTCACAAGTTACAAGTCAAGCTACTACACACCTGTAAAGCACAGTATATTTGCTTGACAAAACTTCCATTGGGTAAACAGGAGTTTGAAGGGAAGGTTCAATGCAACCCTAAATGAGCTAGAGCTTACAGAAACGAGGCTTCAGCGCAGGGAATTCACATAGTCCAATCAACAAAAAGACCCCATAATGATAAGAATTGATAGATTCTTCCACACAGTTCAGTGGGAAGAAACATTCCCCACGGCGAGCTTACGAGCACTAACTTACACGCTTTCAGATCACTCCCCACTGCTTATGACGGGAGAGATAAACTTTATCAAAACCAAATTGTTCCGGTTTGAGGAGTATTGGACTATGATGACTGAGTTCATGGAGACAGTGGAAACAACATGGAGCATACCAATGCGGACCACGAATGCTATGGGAATTATACACGCCAAGCTGACAAGAACAGCCAAAGCGCATAAAAAGTGGCAGATATTGACCATTTTTTTAACCAAAGAAATTAACCATTGAGAACACAAAGCTCCAACTATCTTTTTTAATGATGGATAAAGTTATTACCTTTCCTTCTAAAGAGGATATGATGAATACAAATGCAGACACTCATAGATTATTGTCTACAAAAAAGCGACTAGAACAAGACGATGATAACTGGTTGACTAAGCACGCAACTGTGAATTGGACCTCATAGACGACCAACATTATGGCATGTTCATCCTCTCATATTTTTCGTAGGTGCACCTCAGATCTCACGCTCATATTTTCCTCTATAAATTACCTGCATTTAGTATTGTGAAATTCATTCTCAAATTCGCTCTCATCGGGAATCACGAGTCAGAGTACTTAATCACTAGGCTAAGTCCCTTTCACCAAAACATGAACTAGCTAGAGTATAAGAAATCATCACCTGGATAGAAGAGCTACATGAGGATGTATCCTTGACCATGGATGAACGGGAGTTCAAGGAAATAAAAAAATTGAAGTACCTCAATCTTCTGGCCATGTAGAGAATAAAAGCACGACAGAGAGCAAGAATCAGAAACATCAAAGCTTCTCATGCGAAAACCAAGTTGTTCCATGCACGTCCGATTTATTAAGAATAAAACCAACTGCAAACTACATGTATGTCAGGATTAGTTTCGCCATACATGTATGAAAATTAGTAATAAACAGTTCTATGTCAAATACAAACAATATTTATATCTTTAAAAAAATTTGAATAGCAGCGGAAGAAGAAAACTTTAGGGCAATCACAGGCAAATAGACTGGTAGCAACGCGACCTTCCACGCATTTATGAAAAATAATGGCAAGCGCATGAGTACATAGAGTACTCAGCAAGTTCAGGAAATAAATGACATGAAGACCAATCAAAAGGTAAGGCTATAGTGGTTTAAGCACTAAGAATCAAACCTATGTTCTTTAGCTTTATATTAACAACATATATCTGGATGAATATTTCCATTCCTAACAAAAATAATAGTAATGCAATAATACCAATATCTTTCCCAACGATCATCCTAACTATCGACTAATTATGAACTCAGCTCCAAGTCACTCTTAACCGTGAACATGGCTGCTTAGACAGTTTGACAAAGCTCCGCAGATTGTGTACTCTTTACTCACAAGCAGTGATATCATCTTCTGTTGCCAGGTGGACTAAGTAAACATCCCTTTCGCCCATGACCCATCAATCATATTTCACACTTCCTTTGTTGTGTGGTCATGAGATCACTACATGGTCTTTACAAAGGTCTTTCCAACTAGTACTAGCCCTCTAAGATTTCACCACTGAGGCATTGCTGGAGTAACTCTCCGCTTCAGAAGCCCCCTCTTGAGCCTTGCAGATCCCGGAGCAGTAACCCTACATCATTCCTCGCACCTTCCAACTACTAGCATTTCATCGGGAGAAACCTAATTAATTGACTAAGCCGCCCCATCTCTGTCTCGTGGTGGTACTTTGGAACACAAAGGATTCCTCCATAAACCGGTTCTTAGAATCCGGCGTTATCAAACCCGAACCCGGGTCTTGTGCAAACTGCACCACACAAAACTATCCAACTGCGGGATTCCTATCCACTACTTCATCATTTCCAATGTAACATAATGATCACAATTAATAATATAATCATTTGTCTAGATTTCCCTCCCAACTACAAAACATGGATGTCGGTACCCTGCATACCGGGTACCCCAAGATACCGCAAGAAGTGCAAGAGAGTTCTATCTGTCAAAGTTGAAGGTCTCCTCAGGCCCCACATGTCACACTACACCGGACCCGCACCCTTCATATGGGAAGCTTCGGGGTTTACACGTGCAATGTAAGTCCAGAAATAAACTCCCAACATAGGGAAATTCCGCTGTTAACATGTGTACAATAACCCCGGACCTAACCCCCCAGCAGAGGGGAGCTCCGGTGCCGACACGTGTATAACGGTTCCGGAGCTACCTCCCCGCAAGGGGAAGCTTCGAAGCTGCCACGTGTGGAGCCTCCGGACCTTCATCACCAACGAATACATTGGCAGATCTCCTCGAGCACAGACATTCAAGGGACAGTTAAAGCGGCAGTTACAAGACCTGATTATGTGTCATTAGTGTTGTATTAATGACACACGATCAGAGCACTATTAATAGAGGTAACGCAGCCATTAAGAAACGTTATCAGGCCATTAACCATTCTTAATGCTAAGAGACAGTGTATTATGCTATTAAATATGCCTGGGTTTAGGTACTATGGCACCACAGCCGCCATCTATTCCGGCAAGCAATGCTGGGCGACAAGATGGGGCATCCGCGTCGATCACTGCATCGACAAATAACAACCCTGAGCACGCGCTCATCGCCGCGCAAGCTCTTCTACAACATCCACCACCTCCAAGGGCACCTCAGGGTGCTATGGAACAGTGGAGAGCTGATGTTGACCATCTAGTTGCAGCTGCAGCCGCTGGCATCATCAATCAAGGTCCTCCCCCTTCGGGGCGAGCAGCATCACAACGACAGACCTTGTCGGTCCAACTTGGTCCATAAGTCTCACAGCATAGGAGACATGTTGTATCCCAACAGGTGACTTCGCTACCTCCTGGGGCACAACGCACCCACACCGTCACCAGGATTCCGACTCACGACCTGTAGTCGGAACTTGATCGTCGTTACCGGTAGCAGGACGGTCGCGTCCATATCGAGCGTGCTCGTGAGAGACGAGAAGCTTGAGACAACCCTGCTCCTCAGGGAGTAGGGGGAGGCTGTTCTACCCTTGCCATGCATTTATGCATGGTCAGATGGCCACAGAAGTTCCGACCTCACTTGCCGGAAAAATTCGACGGGACTGTCAACCCCGCCGAGTTTCTTCAAATCTACTCCACTGCTATACTGGCAGCAGGGGGCGATGAGTCCGTGATGGCCAACTACTTCCCAGTGGCTCTAACTGGGACTGCAAGGTACTGGTTCATGAGTCTTCCACCTCACTCCATTAATAGTTGGGCAGAGCTATGCCAACAATTCACTGCCAACATCGGGAGTTCTTACACCCAGCCTGGCACTGAACTGGATCTGTTTGCTATAAAGCAAACAACGGGAGAATCGCTGCGATCCTTCATCCAACGATTTTCTCAGGTACGGAATACTATCCCTTCAATCTCAAGCTTTTCTGTTATCGTTGCATTCAGACAGGGTGTTTGAGATAAGAAGATGCTGGAGAAACTGGCGACCAAAGAAGTCACCAGTGTCACGAAACTCTTCAGCATGGCAGACAAATGTGCCAAAGCTGCGAAGGGACGTGAAATGCATTCTAAACCACCTCCGGAGGCCAACAAGAAATCCACCAAGATTGAAGCCACTACATCCGGAGGTGGCAAAAAGAAAAATAAGCCCAACGGCAAGAAGAAGTTGTCTGCCGGTGCACCTGCCGCTGCGGCTGCTGCAGCTCAGGGTGGCCGGGGCCACGCCCCGAGAAATGACCTCGACCATCGTCAGAAGATGGTGGCAGCTCTAAAGTGTGGTGTCCGATTCACAAGACGGACATATACAGTATGGAAGAATGCCAGTAGGTCCAGAACCTTGCCGAGCACTATAATGAGCGCCGGGAAGAAGCTCCTTTCCATCAGCGGGAAGGAAAACAAAAAGTCGACGAAGCTCCGTCTGAGGAGGAGCTAAGTTTTTAGGACCCCAATCAAGTCCTGAAAGCTGTCTACAACACCGTGACGACTCCGACGTCTCTGACAACGAGCGCTGGAAGACCCTGAACACCATTTATGGTGGTTCTTGGGACATCACCTCTCGCCGCATCCTCAAGACAATGCGGAGGGACATGGCTGTTGCAGCTCCCACCGCTAGGGCGGAGCCTCATCGGAAGTGAATGGATACTCCCATCATCTTTGATGCTTCAGACTACCCCTGCAAAATGATCAGAGCTGGCCAACTCCCGTTGATGGTGTCACCAACCATTAAGAATATCAAACTTCACGATGTAATTGTGGACGGAGGTGCAGGGCTTAACCTCATAAGCTTCGAAGCCTTCGTCAAGCTCCAGCTCTGACCTTCGGACCTTCGCCCCTCTCGACCTTTCTCCGGGGTAGGTCTGGAGGCCATTACCCCTCTCGGCTCCATCACACTCCTAGTGACCTTCGGGACTCAGGAGAATTATAGAACCGAGAAGTTGGTCTTTGACGTCGTGCAGATCAGTCTGCCGTTCAACGCCATTTTTGGCAGGCCAGCCTTGTACAGGTTCATGGCTGTCACCCATTATGGTTACTTAGTTTTGAAGATGCCAACACCTACGGGCGTTCTCCGGATCCGCGAAGATCACACTGCAGGAATTACTGCATTGGAAGAACTCTATGCGCTTGCTATAGCGCAGGAGGAAGCATTGGGTAAGGAGCCACCTCTGAACCTTCCGAGAATTCGTCATCGAGGCTCTACCTCTGCACCTCGTGTGCAACCAGGCGGCGACACAGATGTTCCTGTCAAAGTCGTCCAAATTGGTTCCAATGCTGCTCAGACTACCCGTCGAGAGGTCTGAACAACAAATAGGAACTCACGCTCATCACTTTCCTCTGGTCTAACGTCGACGTGTTTTCCTGGCAACCGTCGCAAATGCCTGGGATCCCTAGGGAGGTGATTGAGCACAACCTGAAGATTTATCCCGATGCATGGCCTGTGCACCATAAACACCGGAAGCAATCAATCGAGCGGAAAAACTTCATCCGACAGGAGATTAAGAAGTTGCTCAAAGCTGGTTTAATCCAAGAGGTGTTTCACCCAAAATGGCATGCAAACCCAGTTGTGGTGCCTAAGGCTGGCGGGAAGCTTCGGATGTGTATCGACTACACCACCTTAAATAAGGCATGTACAAAGGATCCATTTCCACTACCTAGGATAGATCAGATAGTGGACTCCACCTCCCAGTTTGAGCTATTGTGTTTCTTAGATGCATATTCTGGATATCATCAAATCCAAATGTCTGAGGAAGATGAAGATCATACTGCCTTCATAACAATAGATGGATTGTATTGTTATATTGCCATGCCCTTTGGTTCAAAAATGCTGCTTCAACATTTGTGCAAGCTATGTACGAAACATTTGGAGAGTTAATCAGAGACTTGGTGGAGGTGTATGTTGATGACATCGTCGTGAAGATCAAGAAAAAGGAGTCACTCTTTGACAATCTACAAGCAGTCTTCGACAAGCTGCACATCACGCGCACCAAGCTAAACCCAGACAAATGTGTCTTCGGGGTTAGCTCTGGGAAGCTTTTAGGTTTCTTGGTGACTCATCGAGGAATTGAAGCAAATCCAGTGAAGATTAAGGCTATAGAAGATATGCGGCCCCCAGCTCGCATCAAGGATGTTCAGAAGTTGACTGGATGTTTAGCTGTGCTCAGCCGGTTCATCTCATGATTGGCAGAGCGGGCACTACCCTTCTTCAAACTCCTGAGGAAGTCCAGACCATTTCATTGGTCTGAAGAAGCAGAAAAGGCGTTTCAAGAGCTGAAACAACTCCTCACCACACTACTGATCTTGGTAGCTCCAAATCGTGGTGAGCCTTTACTTCTTTACCTTTCTACAACCACCGAAGTTGTCAGCATGGTCCTGATCGCGGAAAGACCGGATCCATGTCCAGTCCAGGAGCCTAGACCCCTCTGGGAGGTTTCGGAGTTACATGAAGGCGTGTCCGAGTCCCAGCCCCCAGACACGGAACCTCAAGGTGAAATGCTAGGAGATCAACCTGATTCACCATAGGGGGTTCACCTGGCTGACCAAGATGATCTGGACCCTTCTAGCAAGGTCTCGGTCGAACAAGAAGAAGTTTTAGACCAAGAAGCACAGCATGAAGGTCTGGACCCCTCCGGGAGGGTCTGGGTCGATGGAAAAGAATCTTCGGGCCCCTTTGAGAGGGTCCGGACCGTCCAACACCCAGTGTACTTCATCAGCAAAGTACTCCACAACGCCAAGACGAGATACATTGTGGTGCATAATCTTCTTTATGCAGTTCTTACTGCCTCAAGGAAACTTCATCACTACTTCCAAGCCCACAAAATATCAGTGGTAACTTCTTTTCCACTGCGTGCTATTTCGCATAACCCTAACACTACTAGGAACATTGCAAAGTGGGCAATAGAGTTGGCCGAGTTCGATCTAGAATTCGTGTCACGACAAGCAATCAAAAGTCAGACTTTGCCTGACTTCGTGGAGGAATGGACTCCCTCTCCATCAAACCCTGGGGGCCACATTGAGCAGAAACCGGAACCGAAGGTTCCAGCATTAAGTGAGCCTCACTGGACTTTCTACTTCGACGGATCCATGCAGAAGCAGGGGGGCGGAGCTGGAATCCTTCCCCTGGCTCCGACTAGGGAGAAGGTCAAGTACATGGTTCACCTTGATTTCAAGGCGACCAACAATATGGCGGAGTATGAAGCTCTCATCTACGGACTCAAGGTGACACTATCGTATGGTGTCAAACAACTGTTAGTGAAGGGTTTCACAACTCATCATCAAACAAGTCAACGGTGAATGCTCCTGTAACAATCCTCAACTAGCTGCTTATCAACTTGAAGTCTAGAGGCTCTAGAAGACTTCGAAGTCCTAGATCTCCACCATGTTCATCGCCTTCATAACGCTGAAGCTGACGAACTCTCGATGAAGGCTTCAACCGGAGCTCTGGCTTCCGATGGAATCTTCATTCGGAGGTTGTCAAGACCAATAGTTCAGCCTGCCGAACTGGGCGAAGGGGGTAAGACCAGCACCTCGAAGCTGGCAGTACCGATGACCCTGTTACCATGGCGTCCACCAAGGGTCATAGGTGCTACCGGAAGCTCCGAGCAACCCAACACACAAGACTCAAAAGCTCAAGTTAGCTCCGTTGCATGGATCTCGGAGATCCAGAGCTACTTGAAAGACAATATCCTTCCTGAAGACAGTGTATCCGCTGACCGGATTGTCAGATTGGCTAAAAGATACACGTTGGTAGAAGTGGATCTATACCAGCACGGCGCCAATGGCATCCTAATGCGGTGCATTGCAAGGGAAGAAGGTCGCGAGCTCCTCGCGGAAATCCATGGAGGCGAGTGTGGGAACCACACATCTTCATGCACGCTGGTCGGTAAAGCCTTCCGGCATGGCTTTTACTGACCTACAACACTCTAGGATGCGGTTGAGCTAGTGAAAAATGTGAAGCGTGTCAATTCCACGCAAAGAAAAATCACACACCGGCTCAATCCCTACAAATGATACCTCCTACATGGCCATTCGCTGTGTGGGGTATGGACATCTTGGGACCATTCCCAAAAGTCGTCGGAGGTTACAGGTTCCTCTCTGTCGCCATCAACAAGTTCACCAAGTGGCCAGAAGCAACTCCAGTTGTGACAATCAACAGGCAATCAGCAACCAAGTTCTTGAAGTCCATTATATGTTGATTTGGAGTTCCAAATAAAGTCACAACTGACAATGGAACCCAATTTACAAGTGCTGCATTTCAAGAATATTGTGAAGACCTCGACATTCAACTCAACTACGCCTCATTAGCTCACCCAACAAGCAATGGCCAAGCCGAGAGAGCAAATGCAGAAGTTTTAAAAGGACTCAAGACGCGCACATATGAGTGCCTGAAAAAGCATGGAGCCAACTGGATTAAGGAGCTTCCGTCCACATTATGGGCGAACAAGACAACTTCAAACCGGTCAATTGGGGAAACCCCCTTCTTCTTGGTGTACGGAGCTAAAGCAGTACTTCCTCCGGAGATCACCTTGGGGTCCCCACGGGCCCGGACCTTCGACGAAGCCACGCAGGACCAGCTCCGGCATGAAGACCTTGACCTCGTTGATGAGGGAAGGTGCCAAGCAGCTGTTTGGAATGCACATTATTACCAAGCGCTCCAGCGCTATCATCAAAGGCATGTGCACAACCGACAACTCGAGGAAGGCGATCTGGTGCTTCGGAAGATATAACTCGTGAAGGATGTGGGGACCGGAATCCCTACCTCCAAGGATCTCATTGGGTGGTGTCGTGCGATGCGAAACCCAACAATATGCAAGAAAAGAACGAGAACAAATTACAATACCAAGTCTTTATTTAAAAGCATAGCGGAATTTTACAACACTAAACGAAAGGAAAGAGAACTATACATCATAGCTACGCTCTCGGCACTAGCTATGCAAAAGCAAAGTCATCCATGCCCTTGATACTTTGCACTAGCAACACAAAAATTATGGTGGCGTGTAGGGTTCCCACTCGGCTGTAAACCCTGGAGGGGGTGCAACCTCGTCATCGAACCCATCATTAGTCATATAATCTGCAAAAACTTGTTAGCTGCAAATGTGAGATTAAGGCTCAGCAAGACTAACCCGTCTCACTAGACATATGTAGGGTGAATACTAAGCATAGGTAAGGAATAGCATAAAGGACTCGCCTACAAGTGGATCCTTATATTCATATTTTAAGTAGCACATGACATTCTTCAGGCACGACACATCATAGACTCCATAATCAAACAAGAAACGCTTTGGCGATGATATGACATGCACAAAGCACATAATGCTATTACAGGTAAAGTATGGGGAAAATGCAAACTTTTAATTGTACTATCTCTAAGCCATACAAGGTTGCAAAGCAATTGTAATTCAATACATCGTATTCCCCTGACTTCTTCAGTGTTTACTACGTCACAGCGCAGTGAACAAGTGGTACTCTATTACCGCGAGGGACGGTGATTGCAATCAGGACATACCCGAAACAACACGACACCTACTCACTTTCGGAAATGTCAGCGAGTACTTACAGCAGTACCTATGTAACACTTCAGTACTAGTCGTATATGGCCACCTTTCACTAAACACTCGAATGTCGAACCGGTCGATCCGACATGAGCACGAGGTCACTGCGTGGGGCGTACTCTGACATGCCCACCAGCTGATTAACACCTTGCTTCCCTCAACCCACGGCTATAAAACAGAACAGAATGCCTCGAAAAACTAATATCAAGCTACATCAGTTTACTAGAGCCCATTGCTCTAGTATGTCGCTGGTACAATTCAAGCTTGTCCAGCAGGGCCACACACGAAACGGTCCTCAATCGACACAAGCAGGGCTATGCACGTGAGACCATGTCTCATTGCATCCTACCCGCTGCTCGTTCTTAATTTCATATTCATAAACCATTTCTTGATCCAGTTCATCCCGTGTGATGAAATTCCTATCTCACGATTAGATTCCAACTACTCGACTTCTACCGAATTCCTATGAGCATAAGCATAGCAGTTTCTACTCAACGGGCTGTAGACCTACCCAAGACTCTATGGGATTTGTGGGCCATGCAAGTGGATGTCAAACACCTTAAACATAATGCACAAACATCTGAAGACGTAAGATGAATGAAAACTGCAAAAACACCGTAAGGAACTTAAATGCAAACCGGGACTTGCCTGAATGCGAGTCTGAGTCTATGTTAGTTTCTGGCAGCTGGACTTCCAAAGCTTCCTTCTTCTCCTCGACTTCAGCTACTACACGATATGCATATATTATATATGAAAGACTCTGAAAATAATCAATATGCTTAAGGTCATAAGCTAATATCTTATGATCAAAATAAGATAATTATCTTAATTGACTTTGGTACTTTTATGGTAGATACTAGTGACTATAGTGAAGACTGTGGCAAAGAACAGGAGATGATCAAGGAAGTTTGTTGTTCTTAAAAATTATGGTAAGCGATAACCTTCTCTAAATTCTGGTTGAAATTTTGGAGACCTATCATGGCTACCAGTGGTTGTACCATGTAGAGGGGGTCTCACTAGTTCTAGGAAAATTTGTTTCACTATTTTCTAAGCTTCCTGCAGGGAGAAACTGATTTTACAAATTTGGGAAATTTCTGAAATTGATTTTGTATTTTTCTAAATTTATAACTACATAGAGATTTGGAACAGTGATCAACCCAGTAATTGAAGTCCACTAAACATGAAATTTTTACTGGAGATCAAGTGTGTTAATAATAGTGTTCTGACAAAAAATGGGAATTTTCCAATTAACAGAACTGTAGGAGTGAATTCTATAAGCATTTTTCTTATCTGAATTATGGAGAAATTTCTATGGATTTTCACACAAATCCAAGTGCACCAATGGAAATTATTCTTCATGCTGGTTCTAACAAAATTTATTTGGGAATTTTTGGATAATTCTTCTAGGAGTTATGGATTTTCCAAGTATGGTTAAATCCTGGAATTATTTTTCAAATGGAAACACTTAAATAGTTCAGCCGGGCCCACTGGTTTAAAACCAACCAATCGCAGCAGGGCCGCACCGGGGGTCATGGGTTTAACCCGCGCAGCCACACCAGATCCCAAGCCACACCCGGATCCCGAAGTGACTGACACATGGGGTCCACAACTTTCTTCAACCTCGGGCTGGCGCCCGTGTGCGGTGGCCAAACCGCTGCACTAAACTCGCCACGAATCGCCGCCTGGGGGTTCTCAGGGGCGCCGAGCACGTCGGTGAGGTCGGCATCGGCTGAAACAGACCGGAACAATGCGTGCGATGGCGGCGGCAGCGGTGAGAGCTCGGACATGCTTGAACTCACCCAACTCAGGCTCAAACAACTCGGGAACATCTCCAAAAGCTTCCTGGGACCTCAAGGGTCAAGGATCTAGACTAGGGAAGAGAGGAAACAACCGCGAGATATGAGCTCGACGGCGAAGTATGGTTTTTCAACCAATGTCCGCGAAATCTCGAAATCTAAGGTGCTCGGTTGATAACTTTTGGGGCCCTTGGGCAGGGAGTTGCGCGAGGACATATAGGAGCTACCTTCTAACCAGATTTAAGAATGATTGCAAGAGTGAAGTGAATTTAAGCATGAAGCCTTGCTGTTCTACCGAACAACAATTCAGTTATCGAATAAAAACTCGAGCTATAGTTCAAGTCATGGGCTTAAATTTGGTGAGCATAAACTAGAGATTGTTGTGAACCTTTTTGCTCAAAGGGTTGAGACTAGAAATGGCCTAGAACCGGAGCTAGACAGTGAGGCAGTGAAGGTTCCCGGCGGCTTCCTCGACAGCGACCGAAAAACTTTGAAATACCTCCAGTAGAAGCTATGTCACGATCAATGACCAAATAGAACACGTAGCAGAGGTTGTTACAAGACTTTTATCTACTTACAGCTCGGTGAGAAACGGCTTCAATCTTCGGCCAAAAGCTCAAAGAACAGAGGCGGCGGCTATGGCGCGAACAGAGATGGAGCTCGACGCCGACGGTCAAGGGATGGTATTTATAGGCATAGAGGGATGAGGGGAGCTCGCCACGGCACAAGCAAGCAGGCAGCTCGGTGGCTTGCATGCCGCGTCGCGGTGTCGAGCGTTCTCGGCGTCGATCGGCGGGGACAGCCGGATACAGGGTATGGCGTCGGTTCAATCGAGTTTGTCAGGCTGACAGTGGGTCCCACCTCCCCTTATCCTCTTCCCTTCTCTGCAACATCAATTCTCCTACCAAACTTGATCCAAAAATTCCAGATTTTTGTGGAGAGGCTCAAATAAATATCTGGAACTTGATTCTGAAATTGAATTCCGAATTGGAACAAGTTTCATTTGAATTTCAAATTTGAATTTGAAATTGAATGAAATTCAATGGGGTCACTGAATTAAATAGCAAAAGAGTTTGAAAAATACTGAAACTTTGGGAATAAGTCAAGCAAGTCATGCTGACCATGATGGTGTGTTCAAATCTTGATGTTCAAATAATTTGAACAGAATTCAAAATTTGAATTCTAAATATAGCTTGAATTTGCTAAGTGTCTCAAATAAAATAGCAAATAGAATTCAAAAATCTTGAAATTTGGCAGGAAATATATCTGGAATATTATGAGGCCATCGAAAAATTTATGGCCACAGATTTGAATATTTTGGCAGGGCCTAATTGTACAGTGCTATATTTAAATGAATTTTAATATACTTCGTACTGCATAGTAATTTGCCCTGAAAATTTTTTATTCAATAAATTCCAAAACTTGCAGAAAGGTCATTTAAATTATTCTAATGTCATTGGTGAAGTTCATCCCTTATGTTAATAAAATTTAAGAATGGGTGAAAGAAAAATTCTTAATAATCTCAAATTCAAATGCACAACCACATTTGATCTCCACTATGGTTGAAAACAAACTGATAGTTGAACTTTATATTAAGGAAAAAACTGGGATTTTACATTCCCCCGCCCCCCCCCCCCCTTAAAAATATCCCGTCCCGAGATTACAAAAGGAGGGATAAAAGAAAAAGATCTAATGAACATATGCCGCTAACAAGTCCGGATAGTTTGTTCTAAGATATTCCTCGCTTTCCCATATTGCTTCTTCAGCGGTGTGGTTTCCCCACATGACCTTGTAGAAATCCATGGTGCGGTTTCTTGTGGTACGAGTCTTCTCATCGACTATCTGGGTTGGATGCTCAGAGTAAGTAAGATCTGGCTGGAGAGCTTCCAAATCCTCCATATGGACTTCCGTTGGGGCCTTGAGACATTTTCTCAACTGTGAAATGTGAAACACATTGTGGACCCCTGAAAGCGACACTGGCAGCTCTAGCGAATAGGCTACAGGTCCATATTGTTCAATTATTGCGAATGGACCATTGAAACGTGGAGCTAGCTTCCCTTTTGCTTCGAAGCGTCGAATCCCTTTCGTTGGGGATACACGAAGATAAACGTGATCCCCGACATCGAGGTGAAGGGGTTGATTCCATTTGTCCGCATAGCTTTTCTGACGAGGCTGAGCAGCCTTGAGGTTGGCTTGAATAACTCATACTCGTTCTTTGGCTTCATTCACCAAGTCTATACCATATATTACTCGTTCACCGGATTCACACTAGTTCAAAGGTGTGCGGCACTTCCGGCCATTAAGAGCTTCATATGGTGTCATTTCGATGCTAGTCTGATAACCATTGTTGTATGAAAACTCCGCTAATGGTAGATGATCATCCCAATTCTTACCATGGTGAATGGCACAGGCGCAGAGCATATCCTATAGCACTTGGTTTACTCGTTCTGTTTGACCATCAGTCTGTGGATGGTAAGCTGAGCTTTGAATCAACTTGGTACCCAGAGATGCGTGGAGGTGCTCCCAAAATCGAGCAACGAACAAGGTTCCATGATCTGATACGATATTGTAGGGTACTCCATGTAGGCATAGGATCCTGGCAATATACAACTTTGCATATTGTCGTGCCACAAATTTGACATTGACTCGAATAAAGTGAGCCTACTTGGTGAGTCGGTCGACTATCACCCAAATCGAGTCATGCTTGCGAAAGGTGAGAGGTAATCCAACAATAAAATCCATGTTGATGTCCTCCCATTTCCAGGTTGGTATGCTTAAAGGTTGTAGTTGTCCGGCAGTCTTTAGATGGTCGGCTTTCACCCGCCGAACGTATCACATTCGGATACGTACTTCGCTATCTCCCTCTTCATCTGGGTCCACCAAAATTTCTTCTTTAAGTATTGATACAATTTGTTACTTCCTGGATGAATAGAATACTTGGACAAATGAGCTTCGTCCAAAATCTTCTTCCAAAGTCCCACATTGCGGGGCACCACGATGTAGTCTTTGAACCAGATGGTACCATCATCGTCACATCAGAAACACTTCATATCCCCCTTTTTCGTTCTTCGGTGAATATGCGATATGCCCTTGTCTTTCTTCTGATCCCCCACAATTTCTTCCCTGATGGTAAGAATGAGAGCTAGATTGTAGAGCGCCCCATATGGAACCAAGTAGAGACTCGGTTCTTATTCTTCTATCAAGGTGATAGAAAGATTATTGACATGGTACTTGCGACTCAGCGCATCCATGACTACATTTGCCTTTCCAAGATGGTAGTGGATCTCAATTTCATAGTCTTTGATCAATTCCAACCATCTTCGTTGTCGCATATTGAAGTCCTTTTGGGTGAAGATGTACTTCAAGGCTTTGTGATCAGTGTAGAGATGTACTAGGTTGCCCCATATATAGTGTCTCCACATTTTCAATGCAAGTACCACGGCAGCGAGCTCAAGATCATGAGTCGGATAATGCTACTCATGGTTTCGAAGATACCGTGATCCATAAGCGATCACCCTTCTGTCTTGCATTAATACGCAACCCAAACCAATCCCAGATGCATCATAATATACATCAAATGACCTGGTTGTGTCTGGTTGGGCTAATACCAGCGCTGTTGTGAGGTGTTTCACTAATGCTTGAAAACCTTCCTCACATTCCTTTGTCCATGCATATTTCTTCACTTATTTCAGAAGTTCCGTCATTGGTTTGGCTATCTTGGAGAAACTTGGAATGAACCTCCGATAATATCCTGCTAAACCCAGGAAGCTTCGAACTTCATGCACAGACTTTGGAGACTCCCATTTGAGTACTTGCTTAATCTTGCTTGGATCAACTGCAATCCCCTCGGTAGAGATGACGTGCCCTAGAAATGGCACTTGGGTGATCCATAACTCACATTTGCTGAACTTGGCGTATATCTTGTGGTCTCGCAATCGCTAAAGCACGATGTGCAAATGTTGTGCATGTTCTTCTTCAGATTTCGAGAACACAAGGATGTCGTCGATGAAGACCACGACAAACTTGTCCAAATCCAGCATGAACAACGAATTCATGAGATACATGAAATGGGCCGGTGCGTTGGTCAATCCGAAGGATATGACAAGGTACTCATACAATCCATACCTCGTCGAGAATGTTGTCTTAGGTATATCCTCTTGTCGAATCCTGATCTGATGATATCCAGAGCGAAGATCCATCTTTGAAAATACCCTAGCACCCACTGATTGATCGAACAGAATCTTGATGCGTGGTAGTGGATACTTGTTCTTAATCGTGACAGCATTGAGTTGACGATAGTCCACACATAGTCTCAACGTTTTATCCTTCTTTTCCACGAACAATGCAGAACAGCCCCAAGGTGATGAACTTGGACGAATGAAACCCTTGTCCAAAAGTTCCTTCAGTTGCTCTTTCAGTTCCGCAAGTCCCTTAGGCGCCATCTTGTACGGCTTTCTCGAAGTTGGCACTATTCCCAGTACAAGTTCAATCTTAAACTCGACATCTCTTTCTGGTGGCATACCAGGAAGATCTTCGGGAAATATGTCCGGATACTCACATACTACTGGAGTGTCTTCAAGTTTACAGGCCTCGATGTTATAAGTAGTTGGAGTCACGTGGATATTACTCTCAAGAGTGAGAGTTCGAGGAGAGTGAACTGGAGAATTTAGATATATCTTCCAAGGAACGATGTCAATAATAGCACAGTTGTATTGCAACCATGCCATCCTTAAGATGACATCTAAATTTTGATGCTCTAGTATAATGAGAGAGATAGGCTATATGTTCCCACCCAGATTAAGAGGTACCCTATGGACCATCTTATCTGCTACTACTTTCCCTCCCGGAGAACAAATCAAATATGGGGTTTTTGTGGAAAAGATAGGAAACTGATATTGGATGACATAAGACTTGCTAATAAAGTTGTTGGAAGCACCAGTGTAAAAAAGGATGACTATAGGATGATCAATGAGAGAGAACGTTTCCGTGAGTACGGGTGCGACTTCTGAAACGTCCTCAATGGCGAGGTGGTGGACGTTGCTGGTTCTGGTGGCTGGATTCTTGGGCTGGTTGCGGGGCTGATTTGCTCCCTGGTACGACGACTGTCCTCCGCTCTACGGGCAGTCCTTGGCGAAATGCCCCGTACGACCACACGTGAAACACGTGTACGGGGTCTGACCGGTACAGAAAGGAGGACGGAATCCCGGTGCACGTGGTGGAGGTAGAGGTGCACGTGGATTCATACCTTGTTGCTGCTGTGGGTGAAAGCTGGTGTTGTTGAACTGGCGACCCCGAAACATCGGTGGTCGCGATGGCAGTTGCCACCTCTGGACGGATGGTGATCGGTACAACACTCGGTACTTCTGAGGAGCACCCCCTCCGCTGCACGGCGGAGCACTCCTTTTCTTCTTGTTGGAGAACAGCTCCCTAGTAGCGTCCTCCTGCACGATTGCGGCATTGACCATGTTGTTGAAGCTGCCGCTGTTGAACAAGGCAAGCTTGTCCTTCATCTTGGGGTTCAAATCCCGATACAAGCATTCACGCTTCCGATCTTTAGTACTCACTTGGTCCTGAGCATATTGGGCCAAGTTTTTGAATGCCTTGGAGTACTCGTAAGCACTCTTTCCTCCTTGCTTCAGCTCCAAGAACTCTTGAAGCTTTCTCCTCATAACATCGGGAGGTATGTGATAGGCGCGAAACGCCTCCTGGAACTCCTCCCAGCTCAAGGCATAGCCGGCTGGTCGTGCGGCAAGATAATTTGCCCACCATGAACTAGCAGACCCTTGTAATTGTTGGGCCACGAACAGGGTCTTCTGATGTTCGGTCATTCGTAGCAAACCGAACTTCCCTTTGGTGGAACGGAGCCAGTAGTCCGCCTCCAACGGTTCATCGGCCTCCATGAAGACTGGCGGGTGCGTTGACATGAAGTCTGAGTAGGCCGTCGTGGACCCGCATCTAGTCGCCCCCCTTGACGGGACGAATGTTGAACCAAAGTCCACAGTAACTCAGTTTGCTCGTCGTGCGAGCTGAGCACTGCGGAGAGAACCTCCACTAGACTCCTCGAAAGTTCAGGAGGTGGTGGTCATGGAACTTGTTGTTGCGGTGTCGCAGCTGGCTCCTGGGTCGGAGATTCGTCCTCATGACCACGACTTGATCCTCTCATTTCAGGCGTCGAGCGCGTACGCACCATTCTACATCCATATGACTTACAATCAGCACATGTTTTCTTTTTCTTTCTTCCATTTTATATTCAGTAGTGCGAATATTGACAAGGGAGTAAGTGCATAACATTTGCATATATTGATAAAGTACAAACTTTATACAAGGTATATTATCTCATGACCAAGTTTACAGTAGTGAACTCCAAAACGACGGACTCCCACTACGGAAGTGCATCTCAACCATACTTGGTCCCCATGAGATGTCATACACATCTTGTCATCTTATACATACCCACTGCTATTCTTAATATGATACAAACATGGCCACAAAATAAACACGAGCAACTACTAAACTATACGTTACCCCGTGATGGCAGAAGTGCTGCCCCATCCCCCTTCAATACGTCCTATTCAACGTACTCGAGTTCCTCAGGATCTTCTTCTTCCTCTTCGTCATTCCAAGGCACTTGTTCACCCATATTTAGTGGTATATCATGAGCCGGTTGATACACCACTGGTTGCAATTGTGCTTCGGCCTCAACCACATTATCCTGAAGTTGTTCTGCCTCATACTCCCAATTTTGAGCTGCCTCAATGGCTGTGTCTCGTTCCTCAGTGACTACCAACAGCTACTCCTGCTGTGGTTGCACCTCTAACTGACTCGCTTGCAGCTCACCACGAGCTTGCTGCAGTTCATTGCGAGTTTGCCGTTGTTTGGCACGAGCTTTCCTTAGTCTAATGCGCATAATGCAGCTGACTCTCGCACTTATTCGGCCCGTGATTTGTTGGAGCTAGGAACAAACGTAGATTTTCATTGATATAATCAAGAGTATCTCCCCTCTCAGTCGCTTGCTTCAAGGCTTCGACTTGCTCCTAAATAATTGCACCTTGAGTAAGAACCACCATATTGGATGCAGCCGCATACGTTCCAAGTGTCGTCGAGGTTGTGTCGCCATACGGTGTATAGGCTGCAATCATACGACGCTGCCTCTCAAAACCAGCGACACCACGAACCGGAATAAGAGCAAATTGAGTCCCAGCCATGGCATCTTGATGAAGATCGCAAAGCTTCATAAGCGCCTCGCCCGCGGCGATTGCCCAATGTCCTCCAAGTGAGCTCCCTCGATAGTAACCGAAAAAGGAGCCCATCCATAACGACGTGGACTAGCAGGTATGTCGACCAAGATGGTGCATGACAGAACACCTCTGTCAATCGTATCTTGTCCCCAATAGCATGGCATCTCGATGAAGCCAAACTGTTGGAGCATCTCCTGCAACATACTCGGGAAGCCCGGACGGCTAGCGCAAGTGGAAAATATTCATCCGTCCGGTAATAGCATCATCACATCCGCAATCTATAAATAAATATTTGAATGGTTCAATTACTCAAATCCAACAAACTATGTTGAAAATCATATCATGGATGTGATAAATGAATTTTGAAAATGAATTCAAATTCAACTGCCAAAGGAAACAACACCAAGGAACCCCATCACAGTTCTGTTCCAGCTGACCTTCCTGTACTAATTCAAAATTTTTATACAGGAAACGTCAGATCCAGATGTTGGGTTGAATACAAAAGTTGTATTACACTTTACAACCTTTCAATATTGTACTCATACAGATCCAGGTGAGCTAGGAAATAGAATCTATACAGGTTTAAAGTTGACCCAAATTTTCTGGAAATTTTGACAGAACCTCTCCTGTATATGTGGTGATTTCCACAATTTATACCGGTATATCATGACAATATATTAAGGTAATGACAAAATAAAAATTGTATAAAATCAAGTTAAAAATCCAGAAGTAAAAGATTTCGGCCATGAAACATTTGTTATATAGGTATAGTGCGCTAATTCGAATCTATGTGCAAACTGTTTCATGTTCTGGTCTGCCAGAACCAAGTTTGCGACCATAGGAATTTAAACACAGCTACACCAAGATTCAGGCCATGAGTGCAATGTAAAGTTGATAGAGGAATTCCTAGGATTTCCATAAATGTATATATATGACCATTTCACTATTCTGGATCAAAAGCTAGAGCTATCTAAACTTGACAGATGAACTGACTGTTGTTCAACAGCAGCCCTGCAGTTCACTATTTTGAGCTCGAAATTTGAATTGCCTCAAATTTGAATCAGGAAAAACTTTAAATAAAAAAACTGTAGATTTCCTTATACCCTTTTGAGATATGTATCACAATAAGGCAAAAGACTTTCTACAGTGAGTTATTGCAAAAATACAGAGACTGGTACAATGGTAGGGTCATCTGGAGCAGTTTAAGCATACCCCAAATTTCAACAGAGTATCAAGCTTTTCTTCCTTGATGGTCAACAGAAAAGTTGTAGAGGTCTTCGAGTGCATACCCCTATTTTTAATCCTAACTAACCAAGATTACAACCTGGCGAAGTTGAGCAAACTTTAGCTAGAAATCAAGAATCTTGGTTCTAACCCAATGTCGAAACGAAACTCATTTTTGCGGAGTCCAAACCTACCAGCACCTGATAGTCAGACTTTCCAAAATATAATGCATCCATTCTGTCATTGGGGATGGTCAAGTATCAAAGTTGATACTGATGGTACTACGTGTCTCACCAAAGAAAATTCTAATCGGTATTTCAGGATACTTTTATAGGTGGCCCTAGTATCGTTCACTCGCAAACGTGTTATACACGGGTCGCTACCATAGTCAATGCTGCAGAAGACAAACAATCCCCTTTCACATCACACCTCAAGGGCGGCACGGGGAAACACGACAAGCCGTCACAATAATATATATGAAAGTAAATGCATACAACTCTGGTGTGAGTCGCCCTCGAGCGATGTCATGTCTCGATGTACATGGCTGTACCACGTCTGTACAGCAAAGACTTCTGCATGAACCGGCTTATACACGCTCGGGCATACGTGTTTCGCATGCTCCCATAAAACATGAATAGTTCTAGAGATGCATACTATCAGGTTATAGACCACCCGACACGGTCTCCCACTAACTGTAAAATTTTAATTGTACTATATCTAAGCTATACAAGGTTGCAAAGCAATTGTAATTCAATACATCGTATTCCCCTGACTTCTTCAGTGAACAAGTGGTACTCTATTACCGCGAGGGACGGTGATTGCAATCAGGACATAACCGGAACAACACGACACATACGCACTTTTGGAAATGTCAGCGAGTACTTACAGCAGTACCTACATAACACTTCAGTACTAGTCTTATATGGCCACCTTTTACTAAACACTCGAATGTCGAACCGTTCGATCCATCACGAGCAGGAGGTCACTATGTGGGGCGTACTCTGACATGCCCACCAGCTGATTTACACCTTGCTGCCCTCAACCCACGCCTATAAAATGGAACGGAATGCCTCGACAAACTAGTATCAAGCTACGTCAGTTTATTGGAGCCATTTTCTCCAGTATGTCGCCGATACAATTCAAGCTTGTCCAGCAGGGCCGCACACGAAACGGTCCTCAATCAACACAAGCAGGGCTACACACGTGAAACCACGTCTCGCTGCATCCTACCCGCTGCTCGATCTTAATTTCATATTCATAAACCATTTCTTGATCCAATTCATCCCATGTGATGAAATACCTATCTCGCGAGTAGATTCCAACTACTCGACTTCTACCGAATTCCTATGAGCGTAAGCATAGCAGTTTCTACTCAACGGGCTGTAGACCTACCCAAGACTCCATGGGATTTGTGGGCCATGCAAGTGGATGTCAAACACCTTAAACGTAATGCACAAACATCTAAAGACGTAAGATGAATGAAAACTGCAAAAACACTATAAGGAACTTAAATGCAAACTGGGGATTGCCTCAATGTGAGTCCGAGTCTACATTAGTTTCTGGCAGCTGGACTTCCAAAGCTTCCGGCTGCTCCTCGACTTCAGCTACTACACGAATGACTTTGAAAATAATCAATATGCTTAAGGTCATAAGCTAATATCTTATGATCAAAATAAGATAATGATCTTAATTGGCTTTGGGACTTTTATGGTAGGTACTAGTGACTATAGTGAAGACTCTTGCAAAGAACAGGAGATGATCAAGGAAGTTTGTTGTTCCTAAAAATTATGGTAAGAAATAACCTTCTCGAAATTTTGGTTGAAATTTTGGAGACCTATCATGGCTATTAGTGGTTGTACCATGTAGAGGGGGTCTCACTGGTTCTAGGAAAATTTGTTTCACTATTTTCTAAGATTCCTGCAGGGAGAAACTGATTTTACAAGTTTGGAGAAATTTCTGAAATTGATTTTGTATTTTTCTAAATTTATAACCACATAGAGATTTGGAACACTGATCAACCCAGTAATTGAAGTCCAATGAACTTGAAATTTTTACTGGATATCAAGTGTATAAGTAATAGTGTTCTGACCAAAATTGGGAATTTTCTAATTAACAGAACTGTAGGAGTGAATTCTATAAGAATTTTGCTTATCTTAATTATGGAGAAATTTAAATGGATTTTCACACAAATCCAAGTGCACCAATGGAAGGTATGCTTCATTCTAGTTCTAACAAAATTTATGTGGGAATTTTTGGATAATTCTTCTAGGAGTTTTGGATTTTCCAAGTTTGGTTAAATCTTGGAATTATTTTCCAAAGGGAAACACTTAAATAATTCAGCCGGGCCCACTGGTTTAAAACCAACCAATCGCAGCAGGGCCGCACCGGGGGCCACAGGGTTAACCCGCGCAGACACACCAGATCTCGGGCCACACCCGGATCCCGCAGTGACTGACACGTGGGGTCCACGACTTTCTTCAACCTCGGGCTGGCGCCCGTGTGCGGTGGCGCTCGCGGCGGTAGCTCGCTGGCGATATCGCCGTCGGCCAAACCGCTGCGCTAAACTCGCCAGAAATCACCGCCTGAGGGTTCTCGGGGGCGCTGAGCATGTCAGTGAGGTCGGCATCGGCTGAAACGGACCGAAACAATGTGTGCGACGGCGACGGCGGCGGTGAGAGCTCGGACATGCTTGAACTCACCCAACTCAGGCTCAAACAACGCGGGAACATCTCCAAAAGCTTCTTGGGACTTCAAGGGTCAAGGATCTGGACTAGGGAAGAGAGGAAACAACCGCAAGATATGAGCTCGATGATGAAGTACGGTTTTTCAACCGGCGGCCGCGAAATCTCGAAATCTAAGGTGCCCGGTGGATAACTTTTGGGGCCCTTGGGCAGGGAGTTGCGCGAGGACATATAGGAGCTACCTTCTAACGAGATTTAAGAATGATTGTAAGGATGAAACGAATGTAAGCACGAAGCCTTGCTGTTCTATCGATCAACAATTCGGTTATCGAATAAAAACTCGAGCTATAGTTCAAGTCATGGACTTAAATTTGGTGAGCATAAACAAGAGAGGGTTGCGAACCTTTTTGCTTAAAGGGTCGAGACTGGAATAGGCCTAGAATCGGAGCTCAATGGTGAGGGAGTGAAGGTTCCCAACGGCTTCCTCGACGGCGACCGGAAAACTTCGAAATACCTCCAATAGAAGCTATGTCACAAACAATGACCAAATAGAACACGTAGATGAGGTTGTTACAAGACTTTTATCTACTTACAGCTCAGTGAGAAACGACTTCAATCTCCGGCCAAAAGCTCGAAGAACATAGGCGGCGGCTATGGCGCGAACAGAGATGGAGATCGACGCCGATGGCCAAAGGATGGTATTTATAGGCATAGAGGGACGAGGGGAGCTCGCCACGGCGCAAGCAAGCAGGCAACTCGGTGGCTTGCATGCCGCGTTGCGGTGTCGAGCGTTTCCGGTGTCGATCGGCGGGGACAGCCAGATACAGAGTATGGCATCGTTTCAATCGAGTTTGTGAGGCTGACAGTGGGTCCCACCTCCCCTTATCCTCTTCCCTTCTCTGCAACATTAATTCTCCTAACAAAATTGATCCAAAAATTCCATATTTTTGTGGAGAGGCACAAATAAATATCTGGAAATTGATTCTGAAGTTGAAGTTCGAATTGGAACAAGATTCATTTGAATTTCAAATTTGAATTTGAAATTGAATGAAATTCAATGGGTCACTGAATTAAATAGCAAAAGAGTTTCAAAAATTGTGAAACTTTGGGAATAAGTCAAGCAAGTCATGCTGTCCATGATGGTTTGTTCAAATCTTGATGTTCAAATAAGTTGAACAGAATTCATAATTTGAATTCTAAATATGGCTTGAATTTGCTAAGCGTCTCAAATAAAATAGCAAATGGAATTCAAAAATCTTGAAACTTGGCAGGAAATCTATTTGGAATATTATGAGGCCTTGGAAAAAATTTATTGCCTCAGATTTGTATATTTTGGCAGGGCCTAATTGTACAGTGCTATATTCAAATGAATTTGAATATACTTCGTACTGCATAGTAATTTGCCCTGGAAATTTTTTTATTCAATAAATTCGAAAACTTTTAGAAAGGTCACTTAAATTATTCTAAGGTCATTGGTGAAGTTCATCCCTTATGTTAATAAAATTTAAGAATGGGTGAAAGAAAAATTCTTAATAATCTCAAGTTCAAATGCACAACAACATTTGATCTCCACTATGGTTGAAAACAAACTGATAGTTGAACTTCATATTAAGGGAAAAACTGGGATTATACAAAGGAATGAATAAACTTTCTCCCAGCTAGGAAGGTCCCTTCCGAGTGATCAAAGTATCCCGTCCTGGATGCGTTCGCTTGCCAACTGGGGATGGGACTCCGCTTCCTAATCCTTGGAACATCGAGCACCTCCGTAAGTTTTATGCTTAGAATCACGGAGGTGAGTCTGTAATTACACACGATGTATGTTATAGAGTCGCTAAACAGACATGGGTAGGTCCTCCGGGTGAACATCCGGACCCCTCCGGGAGGTTTCGGGAAGTTCAAGTACACTTCGTACAGTCACCGCACTAAAAGTGTAACTACCTACCCTGGGTTAGTACAAGATGTATAGCGCACTTAGCTTGGTCCCGCACCCTAAGTGTGTCCTTGTCTCCCTTGTAATCTGGATCTATAATAAAAGACATTGTTGTGTGAAAACAGACTCCACGTGCATTTATTTTTGTACAAGGCTCAATATATCAAATTATTATTTTTATCCTTCTTGTATATAATAAATTTGTGCAATTCTTTTTTAGTTTTAGTCCAAGTAATTCGTATGTGTTGTAAGTTTTATTGATGGTCTCTTCGGATCCTAACATTGTTGCATAGTCTATTTCCCTGAATGCCAAGCCAACATAGGTTTGGAGTGTGATATCAACTTAGCCTTGTCCTGCACCCTAAGTACGCCACTCTACCTACACACCGACAGGCCTCAGTAGGGTGAGTACTAAAAAAGCATATGGGTCCAGAAAGATTATATCAATATGCTTGTTACCATATCGAGTTTCTTCGGATTTAAAACTCAAATAAGAATGATAAGTCACAAATGATTTATAGACAAGAGGACGAATTTTACTCTTTTCTTGTCTTTAATGTGCAGTAAAAAGATAAATCATATCGATGGTGGATGACGTCGGAGCTACTAAGTTCCGGCATCCTCCAAGGGGGCCAGCCGTTGACGTTTAATATGTTGAAGGTCGGTTATGTCGGAGCTACAAAGCTCTGACAACCCCTGTGGGGCCTGCCTTCAATGATCCGTGTGTTGACATCGGGCGCTACCGGACCTATCAAGCTCTGATAAATCCTAGGGGGCTTGCCGTCGACGTATTATACGTTGATGGTGAGTACGTCGGAGCTACCAAGCTCTGACAATCCGAGGGGGCCAGCCATCGACGCCTCAGAAATAAAGACTCCGGACATAAAATCTACAAGCTTGAAGCGTTCAAGTCATCAACGTGCTGTCAAAACCTTTTGGTACATGTACACACTACAATTGTGCACATATACCAGGGGGCCAACAAGACAGAGTACAATATATTGAAAAAAAACAACAATAAAGTGAAATTCATGGAAAAATGGATTTCATTTATTCGAAGCACTGTATTACAAAATTGGGATTACCGCAGAAGGCAAAAGGAAAAAGTCCTAGCTACTGGAGGATCTAAGTCCCGCGGAAGAATGAGGCGACTTCCTTGACAACTCCTTGGAAGCTGGCCCTGGCGGCGTCCTCCTCTTCAGTAACGGGACCTCGGAGCATCGGGTCCAGAGAGAATTGGGGATCTCAGCTCACACAACACATCAGCACATACTCTGCGATGTTTGTAGCTAGAGATTTCCCCTCTGTCTCCAGCCGGTCCGCAATGACATCACCCCTCGCGTCGAGTTTGCTGCCAGCAGCATTGAGGGCTACCAGTGCTCGGTCCATGTCCAGCTCTGGATTGTCTGGACGTACAGGACTGAAGCCTAGTGGTGTCAACACGTCGTTGGCTCATCCCAAGAAGTCCCATACTTTGATGGACTCAGTCTCCTTCAAGCTCCACAGCTCCTCCAGTGAATTTTGGGCGGCCGCAAGCTCTGAACCCTCCCGAGCGAGGCGCTCGACCAAATTGGCATGCTTCTGCATATTCTCAGCAACTTGCTTCTCATGATCGGTCATCTCTATCTCCCGGAGGTGGATGTGGTTCCGCCTTTCTGCCAAGTCCTTTCCCCTGCCTCTTACTTTCCCTTCCTTGGTGGCAACATCAGATTCTCTTTTCGAGATCTCCTGCCCCAATTTCCAGTACTTCTCATTTTCTTCTTTACCTTATAGATCCAACTTTTTGCTGTGATATGCCAAATTCAGTTCACCTAGAGTCAATTTATTGGTGACCTCCGCCTCCCTCTTCAAAATATCCTCCTGCTGCTCTAGGAGTTTCTCTTCCCTTGCATCAAGGTCCGCTCAGTGCTTCAGGAGAACCTCGTTCAATTCATTGAGGTTTTCGTGAAGCTCATCGGCAGCATCACGCCTCTCCTTGGCTTGCTCAAGGATATACCTAGAGTTAGCATCAAGCACCCTGATGGCAGCTTCCTTCTCCTCCAGCAGCTTGTCCCAGTATTCCAACAGGGCCTTTTCCCTCTTGATCCACTCCTTCTAGTCAGCTAGCCTTGTCTGTGCAAGCCTGGTGTCGAAGTGGAGTCTGTTGCGCCAACGCCTCAAGGTGTTGTGCTCCTCCTCAAGGGCTTTGCTCTCATGATAAAAGGCGAGATGGACTTGCCTGAGACTTGAGCATGCATTGTCTATGGACAGTGCCAAGGGGATAGGCTCCAGACCCACTGGGATCAACTCCGCTGGTTCTAGAGGATTGTCCATCACAAAAATTGGGTCTCACTCTACAAGGGTGGTCCCCTGAGCCCTTGTGGTACTGGCTTAGCTCGCTGGGAGCTCTTTGGCTGCTGTTGAAGAAGATCCTACTGGGGGAACTTCCAACGCTGGAGCAGAAGTAGAAGGCCCTACTTCTGGGTCTTCAATTATTGGCCTTGCAAGTGGAGGACCTGTCACCACCTCTTCATGCTGCTTCGACTCTGGTCCAGACACCTTCAGGGCAGCTACCTCCGGGGCAACGATTGGGACTTCATCCGGTGCCCGTACCACCACTGGCTTAGACGCCGACGCGTCAGTTACTTTCGGTTCAGCGACCGGAGCTTCAAGCATTTCCGGCTCATCCGCCGAACCTTCAACAACTTTTGGCCCAGGAGCTGGAGCTTCAACCATCTCTGGCTCGATGGCTGGGACTTCAATTGCCTCTGGCTCAGCGGCCACGGCTTTGACGACTTCCAGTTTGATGGCCGGAGCTTCTGACATCTCCGGCTTTCGTGCCGAAGCATCAACCTCCGGCACCGTTGCCAGAGGTACATCTTCAACTTCTCCCCTGTGGTCTGGCGCTACCACAGGAGCTTCAGGCGTCTCTTCTGGATCCAAGACCACGACTGCTGGCGCCGGAGCTGCCGTGACCTCTGCCACCACCGGAGGAGGAGGCTCGGTGGTCGAAGCTGGAGCTTCGGCATGCGCAGCCACAGTCGCTGCAACATATGCCGAAGTCCCTAACCAATTTCTCAACACCCTGGATATAAAGGGATGAGAAGATTAAATACATAACAAAAACAAGATTACATTTTAAGGAAACCACACGATGCTTACCTAGGGATGCTACCGCCCTAGTCGCCTCAGAACCTCTTCTTCTGAGGCCCGGAGCCAGAGCCCACAAAGTCTGGTGAGAAAACGACTTTTGACCTCAACTGAGGACCACTTGTGGAAGCGAGAGTCCTCTCGGCCGGAGTTTTTCTTGGTCGGGATGAACTCCCAGGCCTGAAGCTCTTAGCCGACACTAAGGTCGGGGTTGACTGTCCGGAGCTAGCACCTCTTGAAGACGCCTGCGCCAGAGAAGGTGCAGCCGCAGAAGATCTCCCTCGCCAGGGAGAAGGAGCCGTTGTAGAGGGAGCAGGCCTGACGGACCTCCCATCAGCATGCTTCAGCTTCCTCTTTCGGCTGGAGGGTTCGGCTGGCTCTTTGCCCTTGCCCTTGCCAATATGTTCAACCCTCTAGCTCGGGGCAGAGGTAGGCCTTCCTTCTGAAGCTCCGGGGATCACGATCCCGGAGGTCCGACGCCTCTCCACCTCTTCAAGGTCATCAAGCACCAGCATCTTCCTCCGGAGCTCTCTCCTGAACTCTGGCTCCTTGTTTAGAGGAAGGAAAGCAGCCGGTAGAACCAAGTCGTCGCCTTCGACAATTATCCCACGCTGAAATTTCTTGAGATGAAGCTTCAGAGCTTCATCATCCAAATTAGATTTCAGAACGGTTTCAATCCAGTCATCATCCATCACGCTGTTGAGAGCCTATACGAGCTTCTCCCTCTTCCTCAGCGGAGCCCATCTGTTGACCAGGAAATTGCAGAAGACAATCTGAGGGGTCACTCCACCCTCCACGCAATCTCAGATCCTGGTCAGGACGGGGTTAAAGGCATCTGACATCTCTCGAACTACACTCCAAGCGTCGATATCAATGTTGGGTAGTCCTTTGGGAAACTCCAACCTCTCGTGCTCCTCCACTGCAATGATGACCTAGTTCTTCTTCCAGTCATCCCATTTGCCGAAAGGAAATGACTTCAAGTACTTGAAGGGGTAGTTCTTGCGCTTCAAGAAATAGTAGAAGCCAAGAAGCTCAGTCCCCTTGCTGGTGGTGTGGACCGTGAAGAAGGTACAGAACAACTCGATGCAGGGGGGAACACCCACCCACATCTCGCAGAAGTGGATGAAGGTTGCCACTAGCAGAAAAGAATGGGAGCCAAGGTGATACAGCTAGAGACCCTAAAAGTCCAGCAACATTAAGAGAAAGCTTGAATAAGGTGGGATCAACCCCACCATGGCATACGCAGAGAAGTACACCATGTTGCCATTACGCTCCTTTTTGAATGGGAGCTTGCCGGCGCGGATCAAGTGATTGAAGGAGTCACTGGACCACCCCATAAAGGTCCGAACGTTCATCAGATCGTCATCGCTCTTGAGGCGGCTCTTGGGAAGACCCAACTCCATCGCGGCAAAGTGGAACAGAGGAAAGGAAAGCTAGGCGGAGTTTGGGAGGCTCTGAATGCAAGTTTGATCGAAAGCGTAAAGAGTCCTCAAACCATGCATACTTTCCTTCTTAAGTAAGCCTTTGTGACGCTTGGATGGAAACCTCAACGAGAGTAGGGTCACATTTCAAAAATCTACCCCGTCCATGATGAATGGGCCCGGGGCCACCCTGACGAAGAGATCGAGGTTATTACCCCAGGCAAACCGTTGTCATGATGGGCGGCAGGAAACCCAAAGGTGGAACCCTGACAAGGCGCTCGGAACCGATATGGTTTTTGTATTGGTAACTGGTGACCTTCAATTGCATGAGATCCGCACTAAAAGATCCCATCTGCCACATTCATAACAGGCCACGCGGCCATGGTTTAATCCCGGACCATCGCTCCAATGGCACATCAGAAGACTTTTGGAGTTGAAGCGCGGGAAGCAAGGATGTCCCCACCTCTGGTAGAATAACTTAACCCAGAGGGTTTCTCAACAGGTTGGCCCGGGGGCCACTGTCGGTACCCTGCGTACCGGGTACCCAACGATACCGCAAGAAGTGCAAGAGAGTTCGACCTATCAAAGTTGAAGGTCTCCTGAGGCCCCACATGTCACACTACACCGGACCCACACCCTTCATATGGGAAGCTCCGGGGTTGACAGGTGCAATGTAAGTCCAGAAATAAACTCCCAACATAGGGAAGTTCCGGTGTTAACATGTGTACAATAACCCTGGACCTAACCCCCCAGCAGAGGGGAGCTCCAATGCCAACACATGTATAACGGTTCTTGAGCTACCTCCCCGCAAGGGGAAGCTCCGAAGCTGCCATGTGTGGAGCCTCCGAACCTTCATCACCAACGAATACATTGGCGGATGTCCTCCAGCACGGACATTCAAGGGACAGTTAAAGTGGCAATTACAATACATGATTACGTGTCATTAATGTTGTATTAGTGACACACGATAAAAGCACTATTAACAGAGGTAACACAGCCATTAAGGCACGTTATCAGACCATTAACCATGCTTAATGCTCATAGACTATGTATTAGGCTATTAAATACACTAGGGCCACATGTTGGGCCAGAAAAATGATGTAACACTCAGTCCTTGGACTATAGAAGGATTGAGCCGCATGACACACAGGGACAGATCCAAGCTGAGCTAGACTCTACACTTCCTAGTGATTCTCAATATAACAACACACACCCCATGGAGTAGGGAATTAGGCTCAGGCGGCCCAAACCACGTAAATCTCTTGTATCACCATCTTGATCCTAATCTCTGCGTCCCCAACCAAAACAAGAACCTCTGCGAGCTACACTTTAGTAGTACCGGGGGAAGTGTTGTTTCTACACTTCGACTAAGCATGATAGCAATACCCATAACCACCCAATCCCACTCGGGCGAAAATGAATTATATGAAACAAGTAAATAAAATAGGATTCACATTAATTAAGCATGCAACTAACTATATTTCCTGAAGTAGGAGCAATGTGATCAAGGGCACTTGCCTCTTTTTGTATAGCTGTTCAGTCTTCTTCATTAAACTCTTAATCTCTATATTCTTCGTGTTGCTTCTCGATGGTGACACGAATGCGTATAAACTACTGTTGGAAGATAAATGAAAGAAAACATTAACAATACACCATACATGCAAATTGTGTTACAAAAGCTACTAAGTGATTCTTTTACGGTGGGATGAGGGCTTACGCACACTAACTTCCTAAATTTATTATGAATTTTTTGGATTTAATTTGTTATTTTATACATTAAAGGAGCATTAATATTGTTTATTAAATCAAGAAAACATATTAATTAATAAAGAAAAGAAAGAATTTTGGATAAGTAGAAATAATAGGTTGTACACGGGCTCATGTGTAAAAATCTAATGCTAATTTTATTAATTCTGGGGATCATAGGGTCTTATCTGTAAATTTACGTTTCTTGCTATTTTTTGTATTTGTTTTCCTAAAGAAAAGGCATGTAATAGGTTTATAGAGCCGTGGGACAAGGGTAGGGGTGATAGTCCATGGTCCACTGTGGACCAAGGGTGTACCCCTTCAAAGTCTTCTACGGAAAGCGGCGATCGAGCCTTAGTGTCGACGTGGAGGTGGTACAACGGCGGAATATCGTCGAAGAGGCAACACTCGGGGCGACACGACTTCGTGGACCTCAGCACAGTGACAGAGAAGTCCAGAGCAGCTTCTTGCGGCAGAACGCCGAGCTCCCAAGGCGCAGCAATGGCGGTGTTGCGGGCTAGGGTTGTGGCGAGTGAGTGCGGGGGAAAATGGAGAGTGGGGAAGAGTGGGGGCACACACAGGTTATTTGTAGGGGGACGCAGTTTCCTAGGAGTGGCAGTTGCCAGGGGCACGGTGCGACGGTTGCTGAGCGCAAGTGACACAGGCATGCACGGGCGAGAGGGAGGCGGCGGATGGGGGAAGAAGGCCCTGACGGGCAGAGCCCGCGCGCAGTGAGAGAGAGAGGAGAGGAAGTAGGGATAGGGCATGGTGGGCTGGGCCGAGCCCAGGAAAGAGAGAGGGAAACAAATTGGGCTATCTCAAGTTTCGGCATAGGAAGGCTTTTAACCTTTTGATCTTTTATTTTCTTTTTATATTCATTCCTTTTTATTTTTATTTCTTTATTATTTAATTATATTATATTGTTTTTTCTTTTCTTTTAGAAAATCATGGGTGTTACAATTTTACCCCCCTTTAAACGGAATCTCGCTTTGAGATTCTAGAAGGTTAGACAAAGGGTTGGATTAGGTTTGTACCCATTGACAAGTTATTATTATTATCACCATTATAATTATTATTTTTCATATATATACATATTTACTGTATTTATATATTATGTTTATTATAAAAGCTATTATAATTTTTAACAGGGTGATAAGAGGCCTGATTGAGTTTTCTTTGTCAAGCCTAAATTTGAATCCAAACATATTTCTAGAAATTGACATTTTCACTTTTCACAAATAAACACTTATGATGAAATATGTTATTTAGTTAAATTTAAAGTATTATCACACAAAAACACACATTATTTTTATGTTCTTCTACATTCTTCTTATTATTATATTTTGAAATATGTTGATTTAGTTAAATTTAAAGTATTATCACACAACAACATACATGATTTTATGTTCTTATACATTCTTCCTCTTATTATTATTATTTTGAACTTGGTCTAAATTTTCACCATGATTTCAATTTTAAAGTCTTTCATTTTAAATACATTGTCATGATTACTGTATTTATTATTATTATTTCTTTTCTTTTTTATATGTATGAGGGTCACATTCCACTTGAGGGCAAATGCGAGGAGAGTAAAGAACTACATCACTTGCTCAAAACAGCATCTGGGATTGCATCCACTCATTATGAGAAACAAGCAACAATCTATGATCACTTCACCCCAGTAGTTAGGCACAGCACAACACCGTCCACAGATCATCAACTGGGAACAACTAGGCTATGATTTAGTTGATGTGTAGGAGCTTGAAGAAGATAGAGCTGTTAATTAAGCTCAAGACTTTTGATCTACTCGAGTTCGGTTCATTAAAATCTTGCTTTGAGCCCGGTCCGATTGATAAACGAGCCGAACTCCAAGCTCGTGAGCCTGTCAAGCTCAAGCTCGTTAATCTCGATAAGTCTCGTTTACATAAAGTATGTTTTATAAATAGTATTTTTTAATATTTTTCTCCTAAATATTATTTATTTAAATGTTTAAACGAGCCTCCCGAGCTTGAACTCGAGCATTTACGAGCTTCAAACGACCCTAACTATTTAAGCGAGTCGAGCTCGAGCTTGACTACAGGATTGATTGGATTTAGGGTCGGCTCGAGCTCGGCTCAAAGTCATAACGAGCTCGAGTCTCGAAGGGCAAGCTCGCTCAAATTCGACTCATTGACAGTCCTAGGAGCAGACATCAGTGAGGAGGAGGTAAAGAAGGTTGTGCTTGAACTGGCCAAGGAGAAGGCCCCCAGGTCCCGATGGCTTCATGGTGACCTTCTTCAGGAAATGTTGCCACATTATTAAAGGACCTCACACGTGTCTTTCATCAACTATCTCAACTTAGAGGGGAAATTTTCAGTACGTTGAATACGGCCAATCTGTTGCTAGTGCCAAAGAAGGAAAATTTTGAAGAATTGATTTATTTTAGGTCGATTAGCCTAGTTCACAACATAGCAAAGATTTTCTCAAAAAATATTAGCTAATTAGGTGGCACAAAGTTGAATAGCCTAATCTCCCCCAAACCAAAGCACCTTTATAAAATACATTATATCCACGACAATTTCATCCCCTTGCAAAATTACATAAAGGCGAGTGCCAAGCGAAGAGAAAATCAGCACTACTCATCAAGTTGGACATTAGGAATGCTTTCGACTCAGTGCATTGGACTTACTTTGTGGAACTCCTAAGAGCAAGGTTCTTCAAACTGAGATGAAGGAATGAACCACTCTAGCTCTAGCAACATTGTCGGTACCATACGGACCAGGTACCCTCTCGTACTAGAAGAAGATGCGTTGAGTCCTACTTTCCACAAAAGTGGACCTTCGGAGTCCAACACATGTCCAGTAGTACCAGACCTGCCTCCCTGATAAGGGTGGCTCCGGTGTTGCCACGTGTTCCACAGTGCTGGACCTGCCTCCCTGCTAAAGGTGGCTCTAGCACTGCCACATGTCTTGTGAAGTCAAACATGCCTCCCTGCAAAGGGAAGCTCTGGCGCTGACACATACCTTGTGGAATCGGTCCTGCCTCCATGCTAAGGGAAGCTCCAATGCTGCTGCGTGTCCTGAGGTGCCGGACCTGCCTCCTTGCTAAGGGAAGCTCCGGTGCTACCACATGTCACGTGTATGGACCTACCTCACCAATGGTAGGATCCTGGGACATCCAATGGCGCGGACATTCAAGAGGCTATAAATCAGTCATTACAAGTCTTAGTTAACACGTCATTAATTCCGAATTAATGACGCACGATCAGAGGACCATCAAGTGTTGTAACACTGTCAACAAGGCATATTGTTGTAGTAATAAACTTTTGTTAAGCGCCCAGATTGTGTAGAGGGTCTTAATTACTGCCGGGGCAACCTGTCGGGCCTCAGTACGCTATAACTGCCAATCCTTGTCATATAAAAGGGTTGTGCTGCACAGTAGACTAACTCAAGCAAATCCAATCTGAGACAAGCTCACTCGCATACTCAATCATACATACAACACACCTCTGCGGAGTAGGGTATTACGCTCAGGTGGCCCGAACCACGTAAAATCGTTGTATCACCCTATTCCTGAGTTCTTGAGTTTATGGCCCCTCCTAAAGAAGAACATATGCGGACTACTTCTTAGTAGTACCGAGGGAAGTGTCAATCGAACACTTCGAGATTTGGCACACGAGGTAGGGGAGCTTTCAAGAATCTTAGCTTCAACAATGGTGAACTCCACTGCTGCTTCCACCAACCCAGATGCACAGGTTCGTAGAGGCAATAAAGTTGGCGAAAACTCTCTTTGTCCCGGTGGTAATCCTGCCACTGATCCACAAGGTGGAGCTCCAGGACAACAGCCTCTAAACAACGGACCCCCACCTGCTGCAGCAGCAGCTGCTGCTGGTCAACAGCAGGATGGTGTCTTCGCGTCGATCATGGAATCGACCAGCAATACCGAGAACATACTGATTGCAGCGTAGGATTTTCTTTAGCGTCCACTTGCGTTGGACGCATCTCCAACAGCGCTGGACTAGTGGTGCAACGACGTTGATCATCTGGTCGCCGCTGCAGCCACGGCAGGCACCTACATGCAACATGACCTTGTTGGGATGACTTGGACCTAGGCCGTCACAGAGAGGACATGCGTTGTCGCAGCACACAATGTCCCAAAACCCTTCAATGGCTCGCCGTACTCACACGGCATCGAGGCTGCCGATTGGAGATCTCCGGGCATAGCTCAACAGCCAGTACATGGAGTAGGATGGCCGCATCTCCATAGAGCATAGTCGCAAAAGACGACGTGTTTGGAAGATCCTTCTCCTCTGGGAGTTGAAGGCGGCTGTTCGGCACTTGTCCTGCATCTCTGCATGGTGGAGTGGCCACCCAAGTTCTAGCCTCATCTCCTGAAGAAGTACAACGAGACTATCAACCCCATTGAGTTGCTGCAGATATGCTCCACCGCCATCCTCGTTGCAAGAGGGAATGAGTCATTTATGGCCAACTACTTCCTTGTGGCTTTAACCAAGACCGCTAGGTCCTGGTTCGTGAGCTTACCCCCAGAATCTATCTAAAGATGGGGAGAGCTTTACCGCCAGTTCACGTCTAACTTCAGGAGTTCCTACTCCTGACATAACACCGAACTGGACCTCTTTATCGTACGGCAAAACCCGGGAGAGACACTGCGTTCCTTCATCTAGCAGTTCTCCTAGGTACAAAACACAATCCCTTCTATCTCCAACGCCTTTGTGGTGATGCATTCCAACAGGGTGTTAGAGATAAGAAGATGTTGGAGAAGCTGGCCACTAGGAACATCAACAACATTACGAAACTCTTCAGTCTGGCTGATAAATGCGCCAGGGCTGCTGAGGGTTGTGATTGGCACTCCAAGCCAGCTGCAGGGGCAGGAGCACCATCTGCCTCCAAGTCCAGAGCTACTGCCTATTGTAGTGGCAAAAAGAAGAACAATAAGTCAAGTGTCAAGAACAAGCCACTTGCCGACGCACCAATAGCTATTGTTGCGGCAGCACCAAGTGGCCGGGGGCCATGCCCCGACAATCGACCTCGACCAACATCCAACGATAGCGACAAGATGTGGTGCCCAATCAACAAATCTATGGGCCACAACCTTGATGACTGTCGTGATGTCAAGAGGCTCGTAGAGCGCGCCCA
Organism: Tuctoria greenei; assembly: GCA_036927565.1. Classification (NCBI taxonomy): domain Eukaryota; kingdom Viridiplantae; phylum Streptophyta; class Magnoliopsida; order Poales; family Poaceae; genus Tuctoria; species Tuctoria greenei. Next base: position 190,249,309 of record JAYESD010000003.1, on the reverse strand, counting down.
GCACAAGCGTCAAGATGACGTGCCTTTCCATCAGCAAGAAGACAAAACAACGAAGCTACATCAGAATAGGAGCTACGCTCCAAGACGCCAAGAAGGAGTTAAAGGTGTTCTACAATAATGACAACGACTCCGACACAAGATCCCACAACGAGCGCCAGAAGACTCTCCATATGATGTATGGAGGGTCCTGGGACATTACCTCTCGGTGCAGAGTCAACACTTCGTTTTGTGAGATGGCTGCTATAACTCCCACCATCAAGGCGAAGCCCCATCAGAATTGGATGGACACTCCGATCACTTTCGACGCCTTCGAGTGCCTGAACAACATGATCAAAGCTGGGCAACTACCATTGATAGTCTCACCGACTATCAACAACATCTAGCTCTTCCATGTCTTGGTTGATGGTGGAGCTAGCTTCCTTCATGAAGCTGTAGGTCCGCATCTCGGTCCTTAGGCCCTCGCGCCCATTCTTTGGAGTGCATCCGAGAGTTATCCTCCACTCGGCTCAGTCTCTCTCCAGAATACATCTGGGACACAAGAAAACTACTGATCGAAGAAGTTGGTCTTTGACGTGGCGGAGATCAACCTTCCCTTCAATGCCATCCTTGGTAGGCCGGCCCTGTACCGGTTCATGGCGGTGGCCCGCTAAGGCTACCTGGTGTTGAAGATGCTGACTCCATCAGGTGTCCATCGGATCTGAGGAGACCATACTGCTAGAGTTACTACGTTGGAGAAGCTTCACACGCTTGCCGCTGAGCAAGAAGTTGATTCCAACAAGGAGAAAGTAGATCACAACCTCCGAGCCGCGTCAGCACAGCTCAACTTCTGCACCCCGTGTGCACCCAAGCGGCGACAACGATGTTCCCGTCAAATTCACCCAAATTAGTTCCGACACCGCCCAAACCACTTGCATTGCGGGAGGTCTCAGTGACAAATAGGAACTCACACTCGTCACTTTCCTCTGTCCATATATTGACGTGTTTGAATGGAAACTGTCACAAATGCCTGAGATCCCTATGGAAGTGATCGAGCACCATCCGAAGATATACCCTGATGCACGACCTATACAACAGAAGCTCCAAAAGAAATCTATTGAGCAACAGAACTTCATCTCAGAAGAAGTCAAGAAGCTGCTAGATGCAGAATTCATCCGGGAGGTACATCATCCACGGTAGCTGGCAAACCCAGTTGTCGTACCCAAGGTCGGCAGGAAGCTTCAGATGTGCATCAACTACACCACTTCAAATAAGGCATGTCCGAAAGACCCTTTTCCACTTCTAAGAATAGATCAGATAGTGGGTTCTACTTCTTGCTGTGAGCTACTTTGCTTCCTGGATGCATATTCTGGTTTTCATCAAATTCCAATGTCTAAGGAAGACGAAGAGCATACTTACTTTATCAAAGTAGATGGTCTATATTGTTACACTACAATGCCTTATTGTCTCAAGAATGCCCTCTCAAATTTTGTGTGAGCAATGCACAAAACTTTTGGGGAGCTTATTCGGGACCTAGTGGAAGTCTACATCGGTGATATCGTCGTCAAAGTCAAGAACAATAACTCATTACTGGACAATCTTCAGCTTGTCTTTGACAAGCTACACATGATGCGCACGAAGCTGGACGCTGACCAGTGTGTCTTTGGGGTTTCATCCGGAAAGCTTCTTGGATTCCTAGTGACCCACCAAGGAATTGAAGCATGTCCGACGAAGATAGAAGCTATCGAGGTGATGCGGCCTCCAGCCTACATCAAAGACGACCAAAAGCTTACGGGTTGTCTTGCCTCACTCAACCAGTTTATCTCTAGGCTGGCCGAGCCGGCACTTCCCTTCTTCAAGCTTCTAAAGAAGTCCGGACCTTTCCATTGGTCCAAAAAGCAGACAAGGTGTTCTAGGAGGTTAAGCAGTTTTGCACTACACTGCCCATCATGGTAGCTCCAGAACCTGGTGAGCCTCTTTTGCTTTACTTGCTGCAATGAGAGTAGTTGTCAGGATGGTTCTCGTTGCGGAGAGGCCGGAAGCTCCCCCGAGTTCTTCTTCAAGGCCTGAACCCCTCCGAGACGGTCCAGGACTGCATGGATCAAGTCAAGGCGAGTCTGGGTCCCACCCCCAGACATTGAAGAAAGTCCCGAAGGCCAAGAGCCTCAGCTATCTCTACAAGAAGATACATCAGATCCCTCCGAGAGGGTCCTGACTGCTCAAGGAGAAGAAGATCTGAACTCCTCCGAGAGGGTCTAGGTGGATGGGGAAGATGGCCTGGTCCCCTCTGGGAGGGTTTGAGCTATCCAACGACCTGTCTACTTCATCAGCGAGGTCCTCCACGATGCCAAGACAAGATATCTTGAAGTACATAAGCTATTGTACGCGGTTTTTATTGCTTCAAGAAAGCTCCAATACTACTTCCAAGCTCACAAGATATCAGTCCTAACCTCCTATCCACTGTGAGCTATTCTTCATAATCCCAACTCAACATGAAACATCACCAAGTGGACCGCGGAGCTGACGGAGTTCGAGCTCGACTTCTTGCCTCGACATGCCATCAAGAGTCAGGTGCTAGCTGACTTTGTTGTGGATTGGTCACCATCTCTCTCTGCTCCGGGAGCTCTCATGTCGAAGTGTCAGAACCTAAGATCACGATCTTCATCGAGCCTCACAGGACTCTCTTCCTCGACAGCTCCATGCAGAAGCAGGAGACCAAACCTGGAATTTCGCTCCTCACACCGATCGGGGAGCAAGTCAAGTACATGGTCCACATTGACTACAAGGCAACAAACAACATGGCAGAATATGAAGCTCTCATCTTTGGACTGAAGACAATGCTATCCTTTGGTGTCCAGCAGCTGCTGGTAAAAGGGGATTCGCAACTCATCATCAAACAAGTCAAAGGTGAATGTTGTTCAACACCCCCAACTAGTAGCATATCTTCTTGAAGTCCAGAAGTTGCAGAAGGATTTCCAGCTCCTGGACCTATGCCATGTCTAACGTCTCAACAACGCTGAAGCTGATGACCTCTCAACGAAGGCTTCTACCGGGGCTCCATCACCCGATGGTGTTTTTGTTAGGAGATTACTAGCAGCTGCCACCCAGCCTGCCAAGCTGGGTGAAGGGACCGGGACCAACACCTCGAAGCTGGTGGTCCCCGGGACCTGTTACTGTGGTGCCCACAAAGGATCCTAGGAATAACAGAAAGCTCCAAGCAACCCGATGCACAAGATCCAGAAGCTCAAGTCAGTCCTAACGCATGGATCTCGGAGGTTCGGAACTACTTGAAAGACAAAATCCTTTCTGAAGAAAATGTGTTTGCTGAACGGGTCCGAATGGCTAAGAGATACAGGTTGGTAGAAGGTAATCTGTTCCGATGTGGCACCAATGGCATCCTATTGCGGTGCATATCTTGGGAAGAAGGTTGTGAGCACCTCGTAGAGATCCATGGAGGTCAGTGTGGGAATCACACTTCATCCCGCACGCTGGCCGGTAAGGCCTTTTCAACATGGTTTTTACTGGCCTACAACACTCCAGGATGCAGTCGAGCAGGTCAAGAGATGCGAGGCATGTCAGTTTCATGCCAAGCAGATCCATACACTATCGCAGTCACAACAGATGAGTGCTTCCTCATGGGTATTCGCTGTGTGGAGATGGATATTTTGGGACCTTTACCAAAAGACGTCAGATGGTACTGATTATTATATGTCACCATTGACAAGTTCACTAGTTCGACAGAAGTAGCTCCAGTTATGATTATCAACGAGCAATCAGCCATCAAGTTTTTGAAGTCCATAGTCTGCAGATTTGGGGTCCCGAAAAGAGTCACTCACTAACAACGGAACCCAATTCACAAATGTAACTTTCCAAGGGTATTGGGAAGACCTCGACATCAACATCAGCTACTCTCTGTAGCGCACCCGGCAAGTAATGGCCAGGCCAAGAGAGTAAATGTTGAAATTCTCAAGGGACTAAGGACCTGCACCTACGAACGCTTGAAAAGAATGGTGCCAACTAGATTGAGGAGATTCCTTCTACACTGTGGACAAGCCGGACAACACCCAGACAGACTACATGCGAGACACCCTTCTTCCTAGTGTACGGAGCTGAAGCAGTCCATCCTTCAGAGATCTTCATGGGTTCTCTCCGAGTTTGGACCTACGACATAGCTGTGCAGGATCAGCTCCGGTGCCATGACCTGGACCTTGTTGACGAGGCAAGATGCCAAGCAACTATCTAAAACATGCAATATCGCTAGGCACTCCAACGCAATCATTAGAGGCATGTATGCAATCGGCAACTTGAATAAGGCGATCAGGTGTTGCAGCAAATACTCTCTCGAGAAGGATCGAACACGCTCTCCCCCAGTTGGTAGGGTCCCTTCTGAGTCATCAAAGTTTCCCACCACAGATGCGTTCGCTTGGCAACAGAGGATAGGACTCCACTTCCCAACCCCCGGAATATAGAGCACCTCCGTAAGTTCTACACATACCACAGAGGTGAGTTTGTTTTTGTATAGTATTTCATTGTCTCTATGAACAGAGTTGGGTTGGTCCAAGATGTATAGAACGCTTAACATGGTCCTATACTTTAAGTGTGTCCTTGCCTCACTTGTTATTTAGACCTTTTATGGAATACAATTACATGAAAATAGACTCTACATGCATTTACTTTGAGTATGCTCTTATTTAGTTTCTTTTTACCTTCTTGCAAATAAAAAAGTTGTGCAATCCTCTTGAAAATTGGTTCCTGAGAATTCATGTGATACATATCCAAGTATTATTGGTAGTCTTTTTCGGAATCTAGTGTTCGTTGAATGTCCTACTTGCCTGAAAACCAATGCCAATGACAGGTTTGTAATCTGTATAGACTTAGCCTGGTCCAGCACCCTAAGTAAGCCACTCTACCTATTCTGGTGTTTCGTCAAAGAAAGGGTCCGGGAAGCACACGAACCTATGAAAGTACAACCGATATACTAAGTATTATCATGTTGAACTGATTAGACCCAGAATTCAAGGAAGGATAGTAAGCCACAACTAAACTATAGGCAAGACGAAGCACATTTACTACATTTATTGACTCTCATATGTAGGACAAATGATATACACGCTCGTTCTGGGAGTTCTAATGTCTCCAGGGGGCTCGGCGTCGACGTTTCACAAGTTGATGATCAGCGTCGATGTTCTGACATCACCCAGGAGGCCCGACGTTGACGTTTCGCATGTTGATGATGGGTACCGAGCATCTAGCTCTGACACTACCTAAGGGGCCTGACATTGGCGTTTCGCATGTTGATGATGGGCGCCACTAGAGCATCTAGCTCCGGCACCACCCGGGAGGCTCGACGTCGATGTTTCAAACATTGATGATGGGTGCCGCCGAAGCATCCAGCTCCGACATCTCCCAGGGGTCAGCTCTAACATCTCCCAAGGGGCCACCTGTCGATGTTTTACATGTTGGCAAGGTGCTCTCGGAGGCCAAAGTCAAAGCTCGAAGATATCCTGAAAGCTTCAAAACATTGTGAAGTTCCTAATGGTAGATGCTCTCAATCTATTGAGTACATCTACCAGGGGGCTAACCAAGCAATGGCAATAACAACAATGAAGACAAAAAATGAAGTTCAGGAGAATTTCATTAATTCAGAAGTCTTTGCAAGCATGAAGATATATACAAGTGGATGAAGAGGTCCTAACTACTCGCTGGAGTTGAATTGGAACCACGCGACGACCTTCTATGCAGCTTCTTGCACACTGGCCTTGGCAGCCTCCTCCGTCTCTTCGACGGGCCCTTCAAGCACCAGATCTAGTGAGATTGAGGGGTTCTAGCTGCTGAAACAAGTAAGCACACACTCTGCAACAGACTAGGCAAGATTCTTCCCCTCTGTCTCAAGCAGGTCGCGGATGACATCTTCCATCACACCTAGCTTGGTTTTGAAAGAATTTAGAGCTGTCAAGGGTTGGCTGATTCTGGCTCTAGGTTGCTCGGACGAACCAGACTAAACCCCAAAGGAACCAGTGCTTTTTCAGCTCGCCCCAAGAAGTACCAGATTTGTTGGGCTTCAATCTTCTGCTCGGCCCGCAGCTCCTCCAGAGACTTCCTGGCAGTTGTTAGCTCCGTGAAGCCTCCCTTGGTGAATACTCCGACCTCCTTAGCATGCTGCTGCATCTGCTCAGCCAGCTGCTTTTCTTGGTCGGCAATTTGCTTTTCGCTGAGGTTCAGGCGGTTCTTCTTTGCCACCAGGTTCTTCTCCCCTGCCTTCAGCTTATCCTCCTTCGTAGAGACAGCAAGCTTCTACTTGGAGACTTCATGCCCTGCTTGCCATATCTGCTACTGCTCCTCTTCGCAGCGGGACTTGAGCGAGTTGATACGGTGAGCTAAGTCTTTCTCACCTAGCTCTAACTTCTGAGAGATCTCAACATCTCTTCTCTGGAGCTCTTGCTCCTTATTATCAACAACCTCTTGACGCTTGAGGAGCTCATCCCTCAACTTATTCAGTGAATCAAAGCGAGCATCTACCAACTCGTTGGATTCTGTTGCTTTTTCATAGACTTCATGAGTCTTCTAATCTAGAGCTTCAATGGTGGGCTGCCTATCATTCAGCAGCTCGTCAAGCTACTTTAGCCGCGTCTTCTCCGCCACAAGCCTGTCCTTCTCCCCAGCCAAACGGGTCTGCGTCAACTTTGTCTTGAAGTTGAGAAGCTTGCACCACTACCTCAGAGTTTCCCGATCTGCCTCTAGAGCGCTCCGCTCATACTCAAAGTCGAGTTGGACTTGGCGAAGGCTTGAGCAGGTGTTCTCTATCGAGATCGACAGAGGGATAGGTTTTGGACCTTCTAACGGATCTACTGGAGTTTCCATAGCTTCCGGGACAGTCGTTGGAGCCCATGGCACAAGCATGGATCCCAACAAGTCTTCATCAGTTGCGTCAAGCTCCGGGAAGTTGTCTTCCTCTGGTGCAGACGTTGACGCATCCACGGCTGACCCCTTAGGTGTTGCGTCAGCAGGCAACTCTGGTGCAGCGTTGATCGCAGGCTCCAGCACGGGCACCAGCTCTAGCGTCATCACGTTGTCTACCACAGGTGCAGTGTTGATTGCTGGCTCCGGCACCTTCGAAGCTTCAGCCAGTATGTCCAGCGCCACTTCAGGATCCATCACTAGTTTCGATGTTGGCTTTGGAGCTGCTGCAACATGCTCCAGCGCTGGCGCGACCTCTCTCACAAGGTCTCGCACAATCGCAGCATCTCCGGCTCCTAGTGTCGTGGTCGTCTCAGTGTTAATCAACTCCGGAGCCACCGCACTGTTCGCCATGACCACAGCGCCTCGCCCAACCTAGTCTCTTCGGCCATGATGCTGGCCCGGCTAGTTTGTACGCGCCGAAGCAGTAGCTGGCCTTGACACTTTGGAAACAAAGGATATACAAAATCAAAAAAATGCAGAGAATGATAGAAAAGTCAAGTTTCTAGTGTCAATCCTTACTTGGGGTCGTGACAGCTCCAGTCGGTGCAAAACTTCTTCTTCGGGCATCCGGAGTCATCTGAACCCACCATTGCCAATGAAGCATATGGCCTGGGCATCGCCTCGGGAGTCTCCAATGTAGCCACCATCTTAATAGCAGCCGAGACTTCTGGAACAGACGTTGTGCTCCCTGCAGCAGGAGCTATCATCGAGAGACTCTCTCTAGATCTGGTGACCTCCGTAGGTGGCGGGACCGATGCTGAAGGTTTTCCGTACCCGATGTTTGTCTTGGGCGCCGGGACTGGAGATGTAGTCGCCGGAGGTACGACTACCACGGACCTTGGGGTTGGGCGCGGAGCTGCCCTGACGGAGCTTGTATCAACATGCTCGAGCTTCTGCTTCCCGCTGGGAGAGTTAGCAGGCTCCTTTTCCTTACGCTGGCTTGAGTCGGACCTCTTACTCTAGCTCGACTCTGCAATAGCTTTACCTTTGCCACCAGCAGAGGTAGGTTCAGACCTCTCTTGTTTGTTGGTTGCTGAAGCTCCAGAAATGAATATCCCTCTGGGGGCATTACTCCTTTGCCGCACTGCAAGACCAGTGTCGTCGACAATTGGCATCTCCTTCTGCAGCTGCCTCCTGATCTCCGGCACTACAGATAGCAACAGGAACTCTTATGGAGGCATAAGGTCGTCTCCTGAGACAGAACCGCTGTATAGCTTCTGTAGTTGAAATTGTAGAGCCTCCTCACTGAAGTTAGTTTCGAGGCCAACCTCGATTCGGGATAAGTCCATCTCTCCGCTATATATCCAAGCTGGAAATTCCCGCTGCTTAAGTGGAGCCTAGCGGCTGGACAAGAAGTTGCTAAGCACCATCAGAGACGTCAACCCTCCATCGACTAGGTGACAGATCCTGGTGAGCATTGGGTTGTACTCCTCTGATAGCTCCGGGAGCAATTCCCAGTAGTCATTGTTCGTCATCAGAAGTCCGATTGGCAACTCCAATCAGTCGTGTTGGTCCGTCTGCACAATCACCCAATCACTCTTTCAAGTCTCACACTTCCCATAGGCAAAGGATCTGATGTACTTGAACAGAGGATTTCTACATCTCATGAAGTAGTAGAATCCAATGAGACTGGTACCTTTCACAGTCATCCAGAGGGTGAAGAAAGTATTGAATAGTGGCACGCAGGGCCGCACGCCCACCCACATCTCGCAGAAGTGGACGAATACTGCCACCAATAAGATTGAGTGGGGGTTGAGGTGCTGAAGTTGAAGCTCGTACACTTCCAGCAGCACTAGCAAGAAGTTGGAGATCGCCGAAACCGGCCCAACCATGGCATACACTGTGAAGTTTACAATATTGCCAGAGCTTTCCTTCTTGAAAGGGAGCTTTCCACGGCAAATCGCATTATCGAAGGAGGGGCTCAGCCAGCCCATCAACTTCTGGACCCTTACGAGATCACTCTTGCTCGCAAGTTTGCTGGGGGGAAGTCCGAGTTCAATCGCCACAAAGTGGAGTGAGAGCAGAGAACGTGATGCAGGGGATAAAGGGAAAAGCTCTATGCGCGAGCAAACAGATCGAGGTGTAAGAGTTCTCTCCCCCTGCAAAGCCTCTTTCATTATTAGCCTATGCAACGCTTGGATGGCAACTGCACGTTGAGCCTGATTATGCATTGCATAGTTACCTCGTCTATGACAAGAGGGCCCAGGTCCACTATGCCAAAAAAGTCTCACCAGGTGAACCGTTGTCATGATGGGAAGTTGGAAGCCCAAGGGTGGCAGCATGACAGGGCTACTAAGATTGCACTGGGAACCGATACGAAAATCATATTGGGAACTGGAACCCTTCAATTGTGTGAGACCCGGACATCATGTATCTCACCTGCCAAACCAAGAAGATCTACACAGCGATGGCACAAAAGTGTGCCGTCGTTTCAACCGCCCAAGTGAAAAGTCGAAGCAGCAATGCGGGAAGAGATACTGGCCCCACCTCCGTAATCGAAACCTCACCCTGAGGTAGGCCCGGGGGCCACTGTCGATACCCTGCGTACCAGGTACTCTCTCGTACAAGAATAAGATGCCTTGAGTCCCACAATCCATGAAAGTGGACCTTCGGTGGCCAACACATGCCCCGTAGTACCGGACCTGCCTCCTGCTAAAGGTGGCTCGAGCACTGCCACATGTCTCAGACTTGCCTCCATGCAAATTGAAGCTGCAATGCTGACACGTGTCCCATGGCATTGGACCTGCCTCCCTGCTAAGGGAAGCTCTAGTGCTGCCACGTGTCCCGCGGTGTCGGACCTGCCTCCCTGCTAAGGGAAGCTCTGGTGCTGCCACGTGTCAGGTGTCCGGACCTACCTCACCAATAGAAGGATCATGGGATCTCCAATAGCGCGGACATTCAAGAGGCTATAAATCAGCCGTTACAAGCCATGGTTAATGTGTCATTGATTCTGCATTAATGATGCATGATCAGAGGACCATCGAGTGTGGTAACGCTGCCATCAAGGCATGTTATCATAGTAATGAACCGCTGTTAAGCACCCAAATCGTGTACAAGGTGTTAAATGCCACCACGACCACCTATCGAGCCTTGGTACGTTGTAACAGCCAATCCTTATCATATAAAAGGGCTGCACTGCACGGTAGACTAACTCAAGCGAATCCAATCTGAGATAAGCTCACTCGCATACTCGATCATACATACAAGACACCCCCGTGGAGTAGGATATTACGCTAAGGCGGCCTGAACCACGTAAAATCGTTGTGTCACCCTGTTCCTAAGTTCTTGATTTTACGCCCCTCCTAAAAAAGAACCACCGCGGACTACTTCTTAGTAGTACCAGGGGAAGTGTCGATCGCACACTTCGACAAACAAGATGCTTGTAAATGGAAGACCAGGAAGACCAATCCAACATAAGAGGGGTCTATGCCAAGGAGACCTCCTCTCTCTGATGCTCTTATTATAGTAATGGACCCGCTACAACGAATCCTTCAATTGGCCGAACAACAATTAATGTTTACCTCAGTGATGGAAATAGTGCCACACACAAACATTTCAATTTATGTTGATGATGGAGCCATCTTGGTGAACCCTACCAGAGGGCACCTCACATATATCAGGAACATCTTAAATTTTTTTGGTGAAGCATTAGGCTTGGTGGTGAACATGGAGAAGGTGGAAATTTTTCCACTAAATGTGATGGTCGATGAACTATTGGTAGAATTACCAAAGAAAACTAGGAGCATTCCCCTGCTAATACCTAGGCCTACCACTGAACAAAAATAAGCTGAAGAGGCAATACTTACAACCCCTCAGAGATAAAGTAAAAGGCAAACTCCAAAAAATGGAAAGGAAGGCTCACTACTACAAAAAGCTTTATCGCAAGCGGATCTGAACATATTATTACAAGCGGATTTCAAAACCGCCTGAAATAAAGAGCCTGCAAAAATCGGCAATTTTCACAGGCGGCTCTAGAAACCACTTGTGCCAATGATTTTCTAGAGGCAGTTATTTACGTACAACATGTTGTCTGTGATGATGCATTATCTCAGGGGGTTCTAATGTACAACTTTGTCTGTGATGATGCATTATTCCAGGTGGGTCCTAGAAGTAAGTAAACCCTATTATTTCTAATTTCCTAATAAAATTTAATTAATAGCAATCACAAATATATTTAATGCAATTCAAGTTTATACATTGTAATTCATAGTTCATACATTGCAAACCATAGCTTCATAAGCAATTCATAGTGTCTATATTGCAAAATATAGTTCAATTATACATAGCAACTCATTGTTTCTCTCAGCTTGTATCTAATATTCATAATTCATACATTGCAATTCATAGCTTGCTCTTCCTAACATTGCAATGAATAGGAAACAGCTGTGTTCCTATGAATAGGATACGATTGTGTCTTCTTTAATCTAGATTGAGTTGCAATCATTTCACCAAGCTTTCCAAATTGCAATATGGAAGACATGATTGTTGAAGTTCCACCTCCCACTTAATAGCATCAATGTCTTCTCCGTTTCCAGCTTTAAGCTTCAAAAATAAGATATTATCAGATTCAACATCAATGTTTTGTCACCACAATGTATAACTGGAAAAATACATAAAAACAAGAAATTGTAACCAACCTTAGGGGCCTGCAATACTCTACCATCAAACTTTAATCTAGATCGAGCAGTTAAATATTTGCAGGGCCAAGAGCAAATATTGTCCACTAAGACAAAGAAGGAAGGCACTACTTCCACACTATCATAACCATCAAGGACGACTGATCAATTATGCATAGTCTTCTCTATGATCGAGGTCATGGAACCCACATGGATAATCTATACAAAGTAAAAATATCATATACGAACATTATGAGAGATAAAAATAACAGTCCAAAGAGCAGATATCACATATAGAAAATCTACACAAAGTAAAGATACAAAGAGCAGAAAATCTATAGAAAGTAACAATACAATGTAACTTTGATTTTTTTTTTGAGATATCACATATAAAAAATCTACACAAAGTAACAATACAAAGAGTAGAAATCTATAGAAAGTAACAGTACACAGTAACTTTGATGTATTATGAGATATCACATATAAAAAATCTACACAAAGTGACAATACAAAGAGCAGAAAATCTATGGAAAGTAACAATACAAAGTAACTTTTATGCATTCTGAGATATCACATATAGAAAATCTATACAAAGTAAAAATACAAAGAGAAGAAAATTTATACTTTGAGGGCAGCGCTCGACGGTGACCTCGAGGACGGTGCTCGGCGTCGATGGCGATGGCGAGGGTGAGGACGGTGCTCCGTGGCAACGACGAGAGTAGGGACGACACTCGGCCGCAACAGTGAGGGGAGAGGACCAAGAGGGAGAGGACAACGAGGGTGAGGACGACAAGGGAGAGGAAGGCGAGTGAGAGGACGGCGAGGGAGAGGATGGCGAGATTGAGGACGGCGAGGGTGAGGACAGCGAGGGTGCGGACGGCGACGGTAAGGACGGTGAGGGTGCGGACGGTGACGGTAAGGATGGCGAGGCTAAGGACGTCAAAGGTGAGGGCTTGGCAGCGGCGGGGGAGTGCTTGGTAGCAAAATGAAAATGTTAAGATTGCGGGGCGCGACCGATGCTTCATTTATAGAGATATAATTTTCAACAGGCGATAACTTCTTAATCACTGTTTGGGGGAACATTTTAAATAATTTTTAAACTAATTTTCTCAAGCGCGGCGTCTTAATCACCGCTTGAGATGTTGAGTAGTCGCTCTTTAGAGATACAATTGTCACAAACATCTTTTGCTTAAGGACCGCCTGTGAAAAATTATGACACTTTTTGATCAGCTTATGCAATACATATCTATAATGATTTTCTACATGAACAATGTGTAACACATCCATTAAAGCGATAAATAGTCTATTAGTTTATGTTTTCATGATACATATCTATAAAGAATTTATTTGTTGTTAGGACAACACATTATTAGTTCATTTTTAGTAGTTAAATCAAGTCATGAGGTTATGGTGATTAGAACTATTCTTACACAAACAGCACACCAATGAACAACAACATTAAGTTCATTAACTTAAAAACATTATATTACAAATATAAGAAAAAAGAAAAACACCAACTAAAAACATGAAAAAAACAAAACAACTAAAAACAAGAAAAGAAAAATAAGTAATTTCTTGTTCCTCGTCGGATTGGTGGCGACATGTTCTTGTCAGCCATTTTGGTGTTCTTGGCTCAATTTTGCGAAGAAGAGAGGAAGAGTGGTTGTGCAGAGAAGACAATGGTGCACGCTGTAGGATCGAAGAGCACGCGTAAAGCTACCAGGGGTGAATGTAGATTAAAACTTTTCAGCGGAAGCAACAAAAACACCCCTCAGTAGAAAATCGATTTGTTAAAGAAACCATGTGTGCGAGTAATCTAAATGTGTTAAACCGTGATAAAACTAGTATAGATTTGAATGAATTCAGCAGCAAGTTTAGATTTTTGTTCCTAATATAAAACTGCTCTAGTGTCCTATTCATGTCATCGAGTTTCTTAGACAATTCTAGTCAGTTTTCACATGAAGTTTTTCCTTTTAGTTTGCAATTAGAACAATATTTAACTTCATGAGCACGTAAAGCATTTTTTAGTATTGAAATTTCATTCATAGCATCTTTAAGTTTCTATCATGAAGTGCAGCAAGCTTTTTGTTCTTTTCAATCTCTAACTCAAGTTTATCAAGGGTGGAGGAGTGTGCACTTCTTAAGGAGGACAATTGTTCATATATTAAATCACATGAGGAACAAGAATCATCACTATGAATCAAGGTTTTCAAATGATTAATTTTAGATTCTAGTGACTCAATTTTAACAGCATTGTCCCTAAGCTTTTTGATGTTTTTCATAAAAATAACAGTTGCACGAGTAATAGCATCACACATTTCATCACAGTGTGGACATACATCTTCATTGTCGCTTTTGTGTTCTACATCCCCCATACTTGATCTTGATTTGCCTGCCATGAAACACAAGTTTACCAGATCATCTACATCTTCGTCACTTCCAATATCTACATCACTCGAGCCAAGTTCTTGAAGTGCAGTGATGAATCTGTTTATCAGTTTGCGTCCTATAAAACCCTTCTTTTTCTTATTGATGTTGCCAGAAGAGGACTGGACTTTATTTTGCTTTTCATCACGGGTAGAAGGACCTAAAAGGTTAGGGCAATATGTACGAAAGTGTCCTGTCTTACCACATTCAAAGCATCGTTGATGTGCGGAGCTTCCTCTCCTTCGAGTTCTCAAATTTTGCAATGCTTTTGAGACCCGAGTAGAGATGAGTGCTAGCTCCTCTTCTGGAAATTCTTCAATCTGTTCCAGAGTTAGTGAAGACAGCAAAGCAAGTATATTGATAGATGAAGATTGGCCGGAGCTAGGCATATCGCGTTGAGAAACAAATGCAAGAGACTTGTTGGGGTTCTTACGTGAGATTATGTCAATTTCATGATTTTTCAATTTAGAATATAACATATCTAATGTAAGTGTACTCATGATAGTAGATTCACAAATAGATATGATTTTGATCTCCCAAATTGACATGTCTAATGCACTTAGTAATTGCCTAACATTTTTAGCATCTGAGAAATCAACATTGATGCTACGCAAGTTGCTGAGAATTCTATTAATGCGAGCAAAGAGGTCACGAATGGAATCATCGGGTTGCATCTCAAAGCGCATGTATTCTTTCTTGAACATATCCTGTCTTACCTCCTTGATCGTGTTGGATCCTTCGTGGTAGTCACAAAGTGCTCTCCACACATCGTACACTGATCGGAAGTGTGCAACACGATCAAAGTCGCTCTCAGTTAGTCCTTGGATTATCAAGTTGCGGGCTTTGTTGTTGTTGTTGACATCTCTTAAGTTTGTAGCTGTGACTTGGTCATTCAGCAGCACATCGTAAGGCATGTACACCTTTTCTAATATTGCGAAGCCTAGTGCCTGGATGAAAGATTCCATACGTGCTTTCCAAACCCGAAAATCAATACCACTAAAAACACAAGGTTTTGCGGAGTATTTCTCCATAATGATTTGTCAAAAACACATGCAAATCACAAAGATTAGAGCACCGTTGCTCTGATACCAATTATAGGATTGAAGAGCACACATAAAGCTACGGGGGGGGGGGGGGGGTGGTGAATGGTAGATTAAAATGTTTCAGCAGAAGCAACAAAAACACCCCTCGGCAGAAAATTGATCTGTTAAAGAAACCGTGCATGCGACTAATCTAAACGTATTCAACTGTGACAAAACTAGTATAGATTGTAGATAATAAATTCATGAATACGTCAAAACAAGAATCACAAAAATCCGTCGAGATAAACTCAAGTTACGATCGAAAGATTGAACAATGGTCAATCTGTCCTACCCGAGAAAAACAATTCTGAAACACTGCAAAGAAACTCGTGTAGATCAGAAAGCACAAATCCAATGACCTTTAAATTGTCACATATGATATAAAATTAAGTTGTGAATACAACACAAAAAGAATCACGTCAATCGGATCTGTAAAACTCAAGTTATGATAAAACCACCATAGCAAGGTAGTGCTGGGCAAAAACTCGACGAGAAAAACTTGTCTGGAAACAATTGGGACGAACAAGGCACAAAGGTTCCTTCAAACTACGAATTTTATAGATCAAACCAAAAGAGGAATAGCCCCAACGATGTGCCTCACGAGCTCTGGGCTCCCTTGCTTATATAACCAGCCCTTAGGCCAACCCAACCTAACTAGGACTCTAATCCTACTCAATTCACGAATCGAAACTTTCCATAACTGCTCAAGACTCTTCTATACGCAGATAGAAGAAATCTTAAGACTTCCAAACACCTTAGGAACGTATCCCAAATTCCTTAAACAACTCAAATTCATGACCCACACGAAATCCTATCATAACCAACTTAAAACATTCCATATTTGAGTCTAACGCGACTCAGCCGCAGCCTGGGTCCATAACCTAGTCGGTTGGAACTTTTCGACCAATTTTTTACATCCACATCTCTTCATCACGCCTCGGAACGATGTATCCATGTCCATGAACTCCTTGCACACGTGCAAACATCTTCAATTGACGTCCACGATACCTTCATATGCATTGTTCTTGATTCAAACATGTTGCGCGACCTCCCGATCAATTCAACCACAATTTCTCTCGAACTTAGTTGTTGAACCTCATCTTCTCCCTAAGACTAGTTCAATGGATCTCATCACTAGCCATGTCTTGAACTCAAGCAACACCTGCACATGAATAAACAACCAATACTTCCAAGCACAAGTCCACGACTTGACTCTCGTTAGTTCCGATAACCACAACACCTTACGTGAGCACCTCACATAAGTATGTTTCAAACCTTAGCAAAACATTAACAACCATGATCAGCCAAAACACATCAAAAACATAGGAAAAGAATATTAAGCAAACTTTCCATAAGTGTAAAGCAAGGTTGAAACATTTGCAAGCTAAAAGCAGAACAATTGCAATCTAGCTCCGGACCTTGTCAAAACTAACCGAACCTTGACTCAGACCTTACCAAAGCTAGCAGGACCTAGCATCGGAGATTACCAAAGCTATTCGGACTTAGCGCCGGACATACTAAAGCTTAGTAGGACCTAGCGCTGGAGCTAGCAAAAACTTGTCGGACCTAGCCATAGCAGGTTGGACCTAGACAAAGAAGTCAGACCTAGTCAAAGCAAGTCGGACCTTACATCGGTCCTTGCCAGAGCTACCCAAAACAAGTCGGACCTATTGTCAAACCTTGCTGGAGCTTGGACCTAAAATCGGACCTTGTTAAAAAGGTATTTTGGTAGTATTCAAAACTTTTATCGTCAAATCCAATGTATTCAGCACACATAGGTCTCACAATCTCCCCCTTGATGAATGCACTGGCAACACCATTTAAAATCTGAAGATTGGCTTATTCACATGAAAAGTTTTGAAAACAATTTCTCCCCCTTTTTGAAAATAAAATGAGATAGAAATAAATTTCTCCCCCTATACATAGTTCTCCCCCTTTCATACTTCTCCCCCTTTGACAATGTATTCAGCAAGGTACAGAAAGAGAAATTTTAATTTGTTATGAGCACATTATAACATATACATATAAAACAAAGCTCATCCAAGTCATACTATCAAGTAACTTACACTATCACAACAATGAGATACATAAAGTAGTGTAAGCCATACTAGAGATCAAATGTAATTTTCAATTTTAGCAAGTCATGGTCTCACAAGCTTAAGTATTTCAAAACCTGAAAGCATGACACTCTGCATTTTATTATTTTTCAAAGCACAAATTTAGATCATATGATATTTGCAAGAGATTATATGCGCATCTGCCTTATTCTAACCAACCAAGTCAAGCCTATGTCATTTGACAATCAGAAGCTTAAGGACATGGTTTTAGCCATACACGAGTTCTTCCAAGTTCATATCTAAGTGCAATGATAAGCCATCTCAAAATAAGAAGTGTGATGCATGCATCTTCTCTTGGTCTTTTCTTAATTTATATTTGTTCATAAAATTCAACATGTGAGTTGATTACTTGATTAATTCATAATGAGTAAAAGCACTTGTGATCATGCAACAAGTTCAAAACAGCAAGAAAGTTCGATCATGACCATATTTAGTGTAAGTAATTATTCCAATTACTAGTCATGGCAAAAACTACAAAATGTATAACATGAGTAATGTACTAAGAACTTTCAGCATGTAAAAGCAATTATAAAGTCATATATATATGAAATACTATGATCATATTATTTTAAGTTTAGATTCACACATAGACTTCCAAAGTTTCAAAACTCCCCCTTAATTGAAGCCATGAGGATGCATAACCCCTATTTCACAACGAATGTAACAAAAATGATTGAAATCCAAAGGTTTTGTGAAAATGCCAGCCGATTGTTGTTCGGTATCTACATGGTGAAGCAAAATGTTTCCTTTTTCAACATTATCACGAAGAAAGTGATACCTAATATCAATGTGCTTAGTTCTAGAATGTTGCACGGTGTTTTTAGCAATGCAAATGGCACTAGTGTTATCACAAAACAGTGGAACACTATCTAGATCAACCCCATAGTCCTCAAGTGTTTGAACAATCCAAAGAATTTGTGAGCAAGCACTAGCAACAACTACATATTCAGATTCAGTTGTGGATTCTGCAACTGAGTTTTTTTTTTCTAGAGGACCAAGCAACAAGTGAATTACCAAGAAAATAACAAGAACCGGAAGTACTTTTCCTACCAATCCTACAACCCCCAAAATCAGCATCCGAAAAAGCTTTCAAAGTAATGGTTGAGGAAGAAGGAAGAAAAATGCCAAACTATTGAGTTCCGTGTAAGTACCCAAAAATCCTTTTGACGGATTGACGACGTGAAGCACGTGGGGAAGTTTGAAACTGTGCACAAAGACATACGCTGAGTTGTATGTCCGGCCTTGATGCTGTGAGGTACAAAAGTCATCCAATCATGCTTCTATATTCTTTTTGATCCACAGGTTCACAATCTTCATCATGTTCAAGTGTTGATGTTGTTCCCATTAGTGTCCGAAGAGGCTTGCTTTTGTCCATGTTGAAGCACTTGAGAAGGTCCCTTGTATACCTCATTTGATGCACAAAGGTACCTTCCTCGGTTTGCTTGATTTGCAGCCCCAAAAAGTAAATGAGTTCTCCCATCACATTCATCTCAAATTCTGAACTCATCATAGCTGAAAACTTGGACACAAGATCATGAGAAGCACAATCAAAGATAATATCATCCACATACACTTGAACGAATAATGAGTCATTGCCATGCTTAAGCACAAAATGAGTTTTATCAACACTGCCCATGGTAAACCCCTTTTAAAGTAAGAATGTTTTTAACCTATCATACCATGCTCTAGGGGCTTGTTTGAGACTGTACAAGGCTTTGGACAGTTTGTAAACATGATTAGGAAAATCTGGGTTTTCAAAAACTGGTGGTTGCTTGGCATAAACCTCCTCATCTATATAGCCATTAAGAAAAGCACTTTTAACATCCATTTGATATAATTTGAAACCTTTAGATGCAAAAAAAGCTACCAAAATTCTTATGGCTTCTAATCTAGCAACAAGAGCAAAAGTTTCATTAAAATCTAGTCCTTCAATTTGTGTGAAACCTTGAGCAACCAACCTAGCCTTATTCCTAACCACAACCCCATACTCACTTTGTTTATTTTTAAACACCCATTTAGTTCCAATTAAAGTATGATCTTGAGGTGGAGGTACAAGTTTCCAAACATTATTTCTTTCAAAATTTTCTAACTCTTCTTGCATGGCAATAATCCAAGATTCATTTGTGAGTGCATGTGATATATCTTTGGGTTCAAAAGAAGCAACAAAAGCAGAATGAGCATCAGAATTGGGGTCAGAAAACCTGGATCTTGTAACTCGTTCATGCAAGCTTCCAATTATCTGTTGTGGGGGATGATTCTTTGAATCCGTAGGGGAATAGATGTCTCACAAGCTTCTTCTTCATCAGGTTCACCGTAGATTGATGAGCTTGTGGCTTGTGGATGATCAGGACCTGCATAGATGGTAGTCAGAGATTGTTCAAAGTTCGGAGCTGGACATGTGTCAGCTTCGGAACTATTAGGCAATATCACTAACTCTTCTTCTTCTTCGAAAATACCCTCCCCCTGAGGAGGACCTGAAATGTTTGAGCTAGTACCTGGTCTAGCTTCATCAAAAGACACCTCACAAGTTTCCACAATTTTTGTAGTGTCAAGTAAAAGCACACGGTAGCCTCTAGTATGAGATGGATAACCAAGAAACATACCATCAATGGATCTAGGTTCAAATTTATCAAGATTACCATGTTTCTTAACAAAGCATTTGCAACCAAAGAACTAAAAGTGTGTAACACTAGGCCTATGTCCAAACCGGAGCTCATATGGTGTTTTACCTAGCTTAGCGCGCAAGAAAACACAATTTGAGACATAACAAGCGGTTGTAATCACATCAGCCCAAAATTTCCTTGGAGTTTGATACTCATCAAGCATAGTCCTAGCCATTTCAACTAAGGTTACGTTCTTTCTTTCTACAACACCATTTTGTTGAGGTACATATGGTGAAGAAAATTGATGATCTATTCCATTTTCAGCACAAAAGTGATCAAAAGATATTTTTAAATTCGGTTCTGTTATCACTTCTAATTGCTTTTAAAGATCTTGGGTGATCAATTTATAATCTAAGAAATAAAGTTCTAAAGTGACTAAAAGCTTCATTCTTAGATGCCATAAAGTAAACCCAAGAGTATCTAGAATAATTATCAATAATCAGAAGAACATACCATTTACCTCTGAAGGATTGAACACATGAAGGTCCTACGGTGTCAAGGTGCATAAGTTGACCCCGTTTAGTTGTCATGATCATGGTGAGAGGAGTATATGAACCTGCAACCAGCATAGCATGTCTACAAGAAGAGCACACAATTTCTTTGTCCCCTTTAAGTTTAGGCAGCCCACGTATGTGATCAAGAGCACTAACACGCGTTAGATGATCAAAGCCTACGTGAGCAAGTCTACGATGCCAAAAATATAAGTCCTTTGAATTACTAGCAACTAGACACCTATGCTTATAGGAAGACATATCAAAATCAGCTTTAAAAACTCTTTCAAACCGAGACATGTTAAAAATAAGCTTACTATTTGAATTTACAGCTTTGCAGCAATTTTTAGTAATTATTTTTCTAGATTTCCATCTAGCAGTTGTGAAACAGAAAACAAGTTGTATTTCAAATTTTTAACAAGTGCCACATCCTTCAAAGTGTAATTATTGGCAAAAGTAACATTCTCTACACGTGACACAAAAGAGAGGGAGGAGAACCATTCTTCGTTACCGGTCATGTGGTGTGAGCAACCTGAATCCACAATGCAAATGTTCTCCTTCCTCAAGCGTGTAACCTAGATAGAAGAACAATACGTCGATGACTCAATACTGGGGTTAGTCAAAAGGCATTTAGGAATCCAGTACTCAGTCACAAGATGTGCAGCAGGAAGAACACGCGAAAGCTGAGATAAAAAAGCAGGTTTATGAGTCAAAGTTTGAGATTTTTTATTCTTAACTACTGATCTATAAGGTGTTACTTGTGTAGCACAAACATCTGTAGCTCCGGAGGTAAAAACAAGAAGGTCCGAAGATAAGAACAGAAGGTCCAGAGGCAAAAACTATAGCTCCGGGGGTAAACTTTGAATGTTTTTGACTCGTAACAGTAGGTTGCATGTTCCTGACATTTGGTTTAGTATGTGCAGCAAATTTTGCATGAGAGTTATATGATCTATTTTGCATTCTTTCCTTTTTATGTTGTTTAGCTAGTGTATAACAAAAATCTATGACATGACCATCTCTACCACAATAGGTAGAATGAAATTTAACTTTGTGTTCATGTCTAGATGAGCATGCTATATGTTTATTTGAACCCGAACATGACAACACTCCTGCAGATTTAAAAACAACCTCTTTATGTTTAGGAACTATTTTAATCAAACGACTTCCTCATGACTTTACAATTTTAGGTGGATGTGCTTTAGCATCAGCATGGGAATCAAAACCTAAATAAGTTTTATCATTACAAGATTTGGATGAATTCAGCAGCAAGTTTAGATTTTTGTTCCCAATACAAAACTGCTCTGGTGTCCTATTCATGTCATCAAGTTTCTTAGACAATTCTAGGAAGTTTTCACATGAAGTTATTCCTTTTAGTTTGCAATTAGAAAAATATTGAACTCATGAGTACGTAAAGCATTGTTCAGTATTGAAATTTAATTCATAGCATACTTTAGTTTCTTTTCAAGATCATTACAGGTAGAACATTGCAAATCAATTGAAGAACATGAAACATCTTTTAAGTTTCTGTCATTAAGTGCAGCAAGATTTTTGTTCCTTTCAATCTCTAACTCAAGTTTATCAAGAGTGGAGGAGTGTGCACTTCTTAAGGAGGACAATTGTTCATATATTAAAGTGCATGAGGAACATGAATCATCACTAGGAATCAAGGTTTTCAAATGACTAATTTCAGGTTCTAGTGACTCAATTCTAACACCATTGTCCCTAAGCTATTTGTCCTTTTTATTAACAATAACAGTTGCACGGGAAATAGCATCACACATTACATCACAAGTAGGACGTACCTCTTCGTTGTCACTGTTGTGTTCTGCATCCTCCATACTTGATCTTGATTTGCCCGCCATGAAACATAAGGTTGCCAGTCCATCTTCATCTTTTTCATTTCCAATGTCTACATCACTCGAGCCAAGTTCTTGGAGTGCAGTGATGAAACTGTTTATCAATTTGTGTCCTGTAAAACTCTTCTTTTTCTTGTTGATGTTGCTAGAAGAGGACTTGACTTTATTTTGCTTTTCATCACGGGTAGAAGGACCTGAAAGGTTAGGGCAATCTGTACGAAAGTGTCCTATCTTACCACATTCAAAGCATCGTTGAGGTCTCAAACTTCCTCTCCTTCTAGTTCTCACATAATGCAATGCTTCGAGAAGAGATGAGTGCTAGCTCCTCTTCTAGAAATTCTTCAATCTTTTCCAGGGTTAGTGAAGACAGTAAAGCAAGTGTATTGCTAGATGAACATTGGCCGGAGCTAGGTATATCACGTTGAGAAACAAATGCAAGAGACTTGTTGGGGTTCTTATGTGAGATTATGTCAATTTCATGAGTTTTCAATTTAGAATATAACACATCTAATGTAAGTGTACTCATGAAAGTAGATTAACGAATAGATGTGACTTTCATCTCCCAAATTGACATGTCTAATGCACTTAGTAATTGCCTAGCATTTTCAGCATCTAAAAAATAAACATTGATGCTACGCAAGTTGCTGATAATTTTATTAAATCGACCAAAGAGGTCATCAATGGACTCACTGGGTTGCATGTTAAAGCACATGTATTCTTTCTTGAACACATCCTGTCTTATCTCCTTGATAGTGTTGGATCCTTCATGGTAGTCACAAAGCGCTCTCCACACATCATACACCGATCGGAGGTGTGCAACATGATCGAAGTCGCTCTGAGTTAGTCCTTGGATTATCAAGTTGCGGGTTTTGTTGTTGTTGTCGATATCTCTTAAGTTTGTAGCCATGAAATGATCTTTTGGCGGCACATCATAAGGCTTGTACAACTTTTCCCATATTGCGAAGCCTTGTGCTTGGATGAAAGCTTCCATACGTGCTTTCCAATCCTGAAAATCAATACCACTAAAAATCCAAGGTTTTGCAGGGTATTTCTCCATGATGATTACTCAAAAACACGTGCAAATCACAAAGATTAGAGCACCGTGGCTCTGATACCAATTATAGGATTGAAAAGCACGCATAAAGCTACGAGGGGGGTGAATAGTAGATTAAAACTTTCAGCGGAAGCAACAAAAATACCCCTCGGCGAAAAATCAATCTGTTAAAGAAACTGTGTGTGCGACTAATCTAAATGTGTTCAACTGTGACAAAACTAGTATAGATTGTAGAGAATAAATTCATGAAGACAGCACAACAAGAATCACAAAAATCCGTCAAGAGAAACTCAAGTTACGATCGAAAAATTGAATAAAGGTCAATCTGTCCTACCCGAGAAAAACAGTTCTGAAATACTGCAAAGAAACTCGTGTAGATCAGAAACCACAAATCCAATGACAGTGAAATTTTCACATACGATAGAAAATTAAGTTGTGAAGACAACCCAAAAAGAATCACATCAATCGGAACTGTAAAACTCGAGGTATGACAAACCACCGAAGCAAGGTAGCAATGTGCAGAAACTCGGCGAGAAAAACTTGTCTGAAAACAAGTCGAATGAAGAAGGTACAAAAGTTCCTTCAAACTAAGAATTTTATAGATCAAACCACAAGAGGAACAGCCCCAATGAATGTGGCCTAGAGGGGGGTGAATATGCCTTTTTGAAATTTGTCGGAACTTGCAACACTTAACAACCAGTTCAAAACCAGAGATATCGGACTAGTCCGGTAAAGTGCGGACTAGTCTGGTGAGTACCGACTAGTTTGATTAAGTTTGATCGATTAATTTGATTCTTCGATGTATGCAGCAGAAATATATAGTCAAATGAAGTGTTGCAAGATTATGGACTAGGTTCTATCACAATTCAATCTTATATTTAATGATTCAACGTAAAGAATGCAATAATGATTGAAACCCTAGATTGTTGTGATGAGTAAGAACGATGAACACCAAGAACGACACAAGGATTTATCCCGTGGTTCGGCTCCCACAAAGGCAACCTACGTCCACATTGAGGAGTCCACAAAAGGACCGGGTCTTCTCCAACCCGACCCTCGTCGGATCGCCACGAAGGCCAATCCTCTTCTACTTATCATAAAGGGGTGAATAACCGAATCCAAAGGGGCCTGCTCACACGTTGAGGGATCCCTTAGATTACAACACGAAATATCACCAAGAACACACTCAAAAGATTACAATGAAATCACAGGAGTGTGTTAGAGAATAAAACCAAGAGATCAATGAGTGTTGAACATGTTTCTTCAATAATCTACAGTGTATCCTCAAAGGTTTGATCTTTGTTGCACTTAATTTCATGGAGAGATGTGTTTTTGGAGGCTCTTGTGAGGTGTGACGGCGCTAGGGTTCGAGAGAGATTAAAGTTGGGTCGTGCACCTCTATTTATATGGGGTTTCTAAAAGTGACCATTAGAGTTTAGAAAGATCAGACTAGTCCATGGTGGACACCAAGACTAGTCCGGTGTGCTATGTGTAGCAAACCCTAAGTGTCCCGAAATATCGGACTAGTCCGGCTAGGAGCGGACTTGTCTGATTTCGCTTCTGAAAATCTTCGGACTAGTCCGATCGACATTGTGCGTGTCCAAGCAGTGAAAACCTAAGTGAATTGGGTGACAAGTCCGCACTTGGAGGACTTGTCCAATTTAGGTCAGAGGGTTTTTCGGACTAGTCCGTGCTAACATCGCACTTGTCCGATTTAGATCAGAATAAATATCGGACTAGTCCAGTGGTGATCGGACTTGTTCGATTTTGTGTGACTTGTGAAGTGTTTTGAGGACTAGTCCGCACTGGGGGGGACTAGTCCGATTCTAGTCAGAGAGATATGGGACTAGTCTGATGGATATCGGACTTGTCTGATTTTGTGCAGAGAGGATATCAGACTAGTCGGGTGACATTCGGACTAGTCCGGTCCTGTATAACTTTGTGCAATGTGTGTGCTTAATTGTGATTGAGCTCTAGGGTTGTGTTTCCTTAACACACTCCATACACAATGATCTACTATTCTTCTTCCTTGAGCTCATTTCCATTTTGCTCCTCATTCTCCCTTCTTTTTGCCACTTTGCTTATTTTGCTGTTAAAACCTGTGCTCATCTCAACAAAGAGGTTAGGATCTCATTTGCTTGTCATAAATCATACAAAACCCACAAGGGATTCCTAGATGCACTTTTAATCTCCCCCTTTTTGGTGATTGATGACAACCAATTGAGATTTCACAAAATATGATAAAAATTGAGATTTTCATAAAGTATGCTCATATGAGTCTAAAATACATCAAGCAGTGAAAACATAATCCATATGTGCATTCTTTATGGTGGGATGCATAACTAAGTACATTTAAACAGCGAGAGTGACATAATCGACATTATTTAACCAAAAGCAAGCATATATGACATTCTAGAAGAAAAATCACAGATTTCAACAAATACTTCTCAAATTGATCAAGCATTGCATCACAGAACCATAATTAACTTAAGAACATAGTTAAAGCTTTACAACCCGCAAAATAGTCAAAGAGCATACAAGAGAGCTCTCTCCTTGCAAACTACAGCTAAGGCTAAGACCCCCCCCCCCTCAATCTCTCCCCATTTGGCATCAAGACACCAAAAATAAGGAGAGGAGGGACCTAAAGTCTTCACTCCTCGTTGTCAGTCCTCTCATCGTCGTCTTCATAATCTTCATCTTCAGCCTGATGATGGGTAGGAGGAGGTCGGGAGCCACTTGAGCCCCCAATGCCAAACTAGGCAAGCTCAGAGGGGGCCAAGGGCCCGAGCTCGGTGAAGTCTGAGTCTGAATCTTCAGAGATTACTGGAGACCCAACGGGTTCGATCTCAAGTTTCTAGCAAATTTGCTTCACATTTGCCTTCACATACTTCATATCTTCCTTTCTTCTCTTGTTGAGCTTATGGGCCTTCACTTCAGCCTTTTTGCAGGAAGCGAAGATGGCAGCTAGGTATTTGAAGATCCCAGTGGCTGATCCCCTTTGAGGGGCAGCCCTACTGGTAGGGGCAACTCTTGCATCTTCAGTCCATCTTGTCGGTGCCTCAGGACTAGAGGCCGGCGAGGGAGAAGACTTGATACTTGGCTTCTGAGGCATCTGAGGCCTCAAGGGTAGATGCTCCACATCCTTGACAAATTCAATCCCGGTGACCTTCTCGATCACAAACATCAGATATGGGGCATACCCACAAGACCCGTTGGGTGTGCAGGATATGTTAACCATGTCATTCCAGATGTAGTCCGCCACATCAAACTGGCGGTCCTTGCTTATCATCCTCATCAATGTCCGAAGATAACCCTGCACACGTCCAACATCTCCATCCTTGGGAGCAGTAGTCTTCCTCAAGACTATGTTCAGAACCACAAAGAAAGGCTTCATGTTCTTTGTGGAGGGAGGGATGAACTTTGAGTATGGCTCATATAGGAACTTCATCCTATCCTTTTCAATGACACCTATGTTGTGTATGATCAAGCAGTCAGATCTTGACGTGTCAAGGTGAAGCAGGCTTGCAAAGTCTTCTTGGGTGATACTATACTTGGATCCATGAGTCATCCAAGTAACACTTTCCTCATCTTCACTTGAGAAATTGCATGTTGCAAAGAATTGTGTTATGACTTCATCATTCCAGTTGTCCCTGAAGGCAAAGAGATCCTTCAGGCCATGCCTCTCAATGGCTTCCACCACTTCAGTGGACGGGGAGCAACCCTTCTTCTAAAAATGTGCCCAATCAATCCATTGACTGCGCACAACCGGTATCTTCATTGGGAGATACAAGATTTGTAGAAATCTCCATGGAAGTTGCACCAAAATCTTCCGTCGACAGCTTGCTTCGGTCGGCCATACCAATCAATGCTTCTGAACGTTGCTACCGAATCACTGCTCTTCCCGTTGTACTTCTCTTCAGTGGGGTCTCGGACCCCTTCCCTCGGAGCATGGAGCTTCAACGGGACAACTGGACCCGTCGCTATCCCTTTGCCCTTGCCTTTGGCTAGGCAGGCACTTGCCGAGCTAGGGCTACCACTAGTGGTAGCCCTAGAAGCTGGCACCTTGGAGGCCGACTTCATTGCTAGCACTTTCCTCCGAGCCTGTGGAGGAGACGGAGCTGGCTTGAAAGGTCTCTCTTGGTGCTTCTTGCCATGACTCGTCGAGGTCCGAGGTGCCACCTCGTGGTCCATCTCGGCCTCAAAGTCGGAAATTTTGTTGTTTGAGCTCGACATACCCTGAGAATGAGGTGAGTGAGGCATGAATGAGAATGAATGATACAAGGCATAGGTGTGAAAAGGATAATAAGGAATTGCATTGAGGAATTGAAAAGTTAGGTTTTGAGTTCAGAAAAATCAGACTTGTCCGGTGTACAGGCACGGACTAGTCCGGGAGATCGTACTTATCCGTGCATGGACCAGACTAGTCCATTATTCATCCCCAAAAACCTAACCAACTGGACAAATGTTAATTCCTAATGCAGAACTGGCTTAGCATAAACGTAATACATCAAGGAGGCATGTATATAGTGAAATATGCTAGGCTATTTGATCAACAATGAAGAAATTTGGAATTTCTAGGGTTTGAGTGAAAACTACCGAAGAAATCGATTAGAACTTCGAGATGAGGGTGTTGAAGGCCGGACTTGTCTGAGAACTTCAATCCCGATGCGATGATGATCAAATTCCACCCAAACTTGCGAAGTTCCGATGGAGAAATCAAGGAATCGCCTTGGGAGCTCGAGTGTGAGAGAGAGAACGCGTGAGGCAAGAGTGAGGATGAAGGGATTAGGGTTTGGCGGCGGCTAGGGTTAAGTACAAGAAAAATCGGACGAGTCCAGATATGACCGAACTAGTATGAACTTTTCCAGAGGACTATATCGGACTAGTCTGTTATCTACCGGACTAGTCCAGCCTAACCGGCACTCCGCGGACTAGTCTGCAAGGGTGGACTAGTCCGGGTAACCACAGACTAGTACGTGGTCACCAGGCAAGAATTTCTTATCCCATTCATATATATTTGAATGTACATATTTAGAAAATAGAGAGGCAAATCAAATCAAATAATCTTGATGAATATGATCAGTAAGCATACAACAATCAAGCAATGATCATAATTCACCAAGATCTAATAATTAACATAGTTTTCGGAAGAAAATTGAGAGAGATGATTTTCACAATCCAATCAACATATTTTGAAGAATTCATACAGGTATGCAACATTTCAAGCCACACTCCGAGCATCTAGGATGTTTAGCTCATCTCGGAGTTCACAAAAGCGCTTTTCATCAAGTGGCTTGGTGAATATGTCGGCCAATTTCTTTTGGGTGTTGACATGGGAAATGGATATATCTCCTTTCATGGAGTGGTCTCTCAAGAAGTGATGCCTTATGTCTATGTGTTTGGTTCTAGAGTGCTCAACCAGATTATTGGCAATTTTAATGGCACTCTCATTGTCACAAAGGAGTGGAATACAGTTCATATTGTAATTGTAACCCCTTAGAGTTTATCGCATCCAAAGGAGTTGTGCACAACAACTCCCGGCTGCAACATACTCCGTTTCGGCTGTGGATAAAGCAATGGAATTTTGTTTCTTGGAGGAACAAGAAACTAGGTATCTACCTAGAAATTGGCATGTGCTAGAGGTACTCTTTCTATCTACCTTGCATCTGGCATAATCTGCATCGGAGTAACCAATGAGATAGAATTTTGAGCCTTTTGGGTACCAAAGACCAAGGTTGGGTGTATGAACTAAATATCTCAAGATCCTTTTTACGGCTGTCAAGTGACACTCCTTAGGATTGGCTTGAAACCTTGCACACAAATATACACTCAACATAATGTCTGGCCTAGATGCACATAAGTAAAGTAGAGATCCAATCATGGAGTGATATACCTTTTGGTCGACGCTAGGTCCATCTTCATTGAGATCCAAGTGGCCATTTGTTGTCATAGGAGTCTTTATAGGCTTCGCCTTGTCCATACCAAAATTCTTGAGTATGTCTTGTGTGTACTTGGTTTGGCTTATGAACGTCCCTTCCTTTTGTTGCCGCACTTGGAATCCCAAGAAGTACTTTAGTTCTACCATCATTGACATTTCAAACCTATCTGTCATGATTTTACTAAATTCCCTACAAAAAGATTGATTAGTTGACCCAAAGATTATATCATCAAAGTAAATTTGACAAATAAAAAGATCATTGTCAAAATTCTTTGTAAACAGTGTACAATCTACTTTGCCAATCTTAAAGTCATTTTCAATTAAGAAATCTCTAAGACACTCATACCAAGCTCTAGGAGCTTGTTTGAGGCTGTAGAGAGCCTTACGCAGTTTAAATACGTGGTTGGGGAACTCTTCGTCTTCAAACCCGGGGGGTTGCTCCACATACACCTCCTCCTTGATTGGTCCGTTGAGGAAGGCACTTTTCACATCCATTTGATACAGATTGAAATCATGGTGAGTAGCATATGCAAGTAATATTCTAATGGATTCAAGTCTAGCTACGGGAGCAAAGGTCTCATCGAAATCCAAACCTTCGACTTGTGAATACCCTTTGGCCACAAGTCATGCCTTGTTACTTGTCACCACCCCGTGTTCATCTTGTTTGTTGCGGAAGACCCACTTGGTGCCGACAATGTCCGCATAGGGTCTTGCCACAAGTTCCCTCACCTTGTTCCGCTTGAAGTTGTTCAATTCTTCTTGCATTGCCACCACCCAATCCGGATAATTCAATGCATCCTCAACCCTGCGTGGTTCCAAAAAAGATACAAACGAATAGTGCTCACAAAATTTAGCTACGCGAGATCTAGTGGTTACTCCCTTTTGGATGTCACCGATGATATTGTCGATTAGGTGATCCCTTTGGACGCATTGGTGTACTCTTGGGTGTGGCACTTGAGGCGTTCTATCTTCATGATCATCTTCTTCTCCCCCTAAATGTTTGTCCTCGTTGATTTCTTGATCATCTTTGTATTCTTGTGGTTGATCTTGTGTGGAAGCTCCCCCTCGATCATTGACCCCCTCTTGTGGTTCATCTTCCTCATGCACGTGTAGAGGTGACTCTTGTGGTCAAACTTCACCTAAGGCCATTCTTTTCAATGCCTGCCAAGGAGCTTCTTCTTTATCTAGTACACATGGATCAACTTGCTCCTTTTGGGAGCCGTTAGTCTCATCGAACACTACATCACGTGCTACTTCAACAAGTCCAGAGGTCTTGTTGAACACACTATAGGCGTAAGTGTTCGTATCATAACCAAGCAAGAAACCTTCATTAGACTTCGAAGCAAACTTTGAAGTCATGGGCTTCTTTTTTAAAATATAACATGGAGAACCGAAAACTTGAAAATATAAAATAATTGGCTTGTTACTGGTGAGTAGCTCATAGGATGTCTTCTTGGGTAGTCGATGAGGATAAAGTCGATTTACGGCGTGGCAAGTGGTGTTAATCGCTTCCGCCCAAAATTGATCTGAGGTATTGTACTCATTGAGTATTGTTCTTGCCATCTCTATGAGTGTTCGGTTCTTTCTTTCGGCAACTCCGTTTAGTTGTGGGGAGTACGAAGCTGAAAACTCGTGCTTTATGCCTTCTCCATCGAGGTACTCCTCCACTTGTGTGTTCTTGAACTTTGTTCTGTTGTCACTTCGAATGTTCTTGATTGTCAATGAGAATTCGTTTTGAGATCGCTTGAAGAACTTCTTGAGTATTCCTTGTGTTTTTGACTTATCATGCAAAAAGAAAACCCAAGTGAAGCGAGAAAAATCATCAACAACTACTAAACCATATTTGTTACCGTCGATGCTTATGTAGGCAATTGGACCAAATAAGTCCATGTGAAGTAGCTCGAGCGGTCTTGTTGTAGTCATGACGTTCTTGGTGGGGTGAGGTGCTCCAACTTGCTTCCCAGCTTAGCACGCACTACAAGACCTGTCTTTCTAAAATACAACATCCTTTAAACCTCGGATGTGATCGCCTTTGAGGAGTTTTTGAAGGTTCCTCATACCAACATGCGCTAGCCGTCTATGCCACAGCCAACCCATGTTCGTTTTTGCAATCAAGCATGTGTAAAGTTCAGCTTTATCCTTGTTGAAGTCAACAAGGCAAAGCTTTCCCTTCAACATACCCTTGAATGCAATGGAACCATCACTCCTCCTAGAGACAGTCACACCCTCGTTAGTGAACAGGCAATTATAACCTTTGTCACATAATTGAGATATGGACAGCAGGTTATAATCTACGGATTCAACATGTAAAACATGAGAAAGTGTGTGTTTAGAAGATATTGCAATTTTACCGGTACCGAGCACCTTTCCTTGACTATTATCTCCAAAGTAGATGCCATCATTTGGATCCTCATTTTCCTCATATTCAATGAACGTCCTTCTTTCTCCAGTCATATGGTTGGTGCAACCACT
Organism: Tuctoria greenei; assembly: GCA_036927565.1. NCBI lineage: Eukaryota > Viridiplantae > Streptophyta > Magnoliopsida > Poales > Poaceae > Tuctoria > Tuctoria greenei. The sequence goes on along the minus strand of JAYESD010000003.1, from coordinate 190,217,657 downwards.
GTCTAGCACACATTTAGATCCACCAGAGGAATAGGCCTGCAAATACAGATTATGCTTTGGTTTTAGGAACCCAAGCTTGCTTGGGTCCTTGGAGGTCAGTTACAAGACATTTGGGCACCCACACATGAGACTTGGTGTTCCCATGGTGTGGCCCAACATAATGAGCATAAAGTTCGCCAAAATTATTTCTCATTAAGAATACGAGGCATCGAAGGTTCTAAACAATAAATGTTGTTGTTTATGTACAGGAATAGTCTGGGAGGACGGACTTGTCCGGACCCCGACCGGACTAGTCCAAACTTTTTCAGTTTGATAGGGTCTTCCCTTTACAAAGGCAATCCTCTCCTTGTTATTCTTATGGCTTTTAGCATGTTGCTTTTCACCAAAAGAATAACCAATGCCATATTTTACATTTGGAGGTCTTTGGACCAAGTATGCACTGCGTGCATATTTGATCTTCTCCTTGTCAAATATGCCACTTTTGGTAGAATGCTTATCCTTTGTAGAAGTTGGCTTGTCTTTCAAACTGATGTTAATTTTATTGCATGTACAAGTAGAAGCAACCTCAGTTTTAGTGAGTTGAGAAGGTGAACTTGAAGAGGATGAAGGTTCACCTTGCTTGAGTGACTCAACTTGCACTTCAAGGATCTTGTTAACCTTGATCAGGTCAGCAAGTTGGTCCTTGATTGTAGCATTAGAGTCGGTTAACTCCAAGCAAGTTTCCTTGCTTGAAGCTAACTCAAGCTCTAGTGATTTGCTTCGTTCCTTTTCAAGTTCTAGAAGCTTATCAAGTTCGACATATTCCTCCTTTTGGGAGATGATCATGTCCTCTTGGCGATGTATTAACCTCTCCTTCTCAACAAGTTGATCAAGCAAAAATTTCATTTTTGTGGCTGTTTTCCTATCTAGTCTAACAAGTATATCCTCATTATCACTATTGATTTCATCATCACTAGAATAGGAATGCACGGAAGGGGGTTTAATGGTTACCTTGCGTTTACCTTCCTTTGCCATAAGGCAAGTGCCATATCCCTTCCATGCGCCGAGGGTAGGGAAGAGAGTAGACTTCTTGGATGTCTTCTCGATGGCTATGCTAGCCATCTCTTCTTCTTCGGATGATGAGGACTCATCATTTGAGTCCCTCTCTTTCCCAATGTGCGCTTGTTCAATTTGTTTCTTATTCTTGAAGAATTTCTTGGGTTGAGGCTTGGCTTCTTTGGTCTTCTTCTTGTTCTCTTCATATGGGCAATCAACTATAAAGTGGCTATACTCACCACAATTATAGCATGCCCGCCTCAACTTTGGCTTTGTTCTTTCCTTGTACTTTCCTTTGCTTGACTTTGTACCTTGTCTCTTTTTCATTATTCTTGAATTTCTTCATGAACAATATCATGTCTTCTTCGTCTAATTCACTGCTCTCGTCATCACTGTCTTCTTCTAGTTGTGCTTCTATAGCTTCTTTAGATAGGGGCTTGAGGCTGGACTTCAAAGCAACCCCTTTCTTCTTTGCCTAGGTGAGGTCGGCAATCTCCTTGACATGCTTTGCTTGTTTTTCCATCATCTTGAAGTTGATGATCTTTCCAAACAATTCATCCGGAGTCATCCTTTTGTATCTGGGGCTTTCTCTGGTCATGGAGCATAGGGTGACGTTGCGAGGCATGAAAGCTCTAAGGATGAGCTTTACCACCTCGTGGTCATTTCACTTCTTACTTCCGTATGATCTGACCTTGTTGACAATTGTCTTTAATCGGTTGTACATATCTTGGGGTGACTTGTCTTTTTCAATTGCGAATCTTCCTAATTCACCTTCAATCATTTCGATTTTTGCTTCATGCACATGTCGGTCACCTTCATGTGCAGTTTGCAGTGTGTCCCATATCTCCTTAGCAATTTCGAGTCCATCCACCTTGGTGAACTCATCCCGACTGAGCGAAGAGGTAATTACGGCCGCGGCTTGAGCATTTCGGTGAATTGCCTGCTCTTGGCTTGGTGTGAGCTCTTTGTCGTCGTCCGGGATATCTATCCCTATGCACACAATATGCCATAAACTTGGACTGAGGGAAATTAGATGCATTTTCATATTTTGCCTCCGCATTGAGTAATCACTTCCATCGAAGTGTGGGGCTTTTCCAAGTGGGATAGACAAATAATGATTATTATTGGAATTGAGACGATCATAGTAAAAAGGATATCGGGAGTAGTCGGTGTGACTACTCCCCTTCTTCTTTTTTCTTGGATCTTCACTTTCCCTTTGGAAAGTGTCTTCTTTCTTAGGAGCGCCTTTAGTTCTAGCGTCTCCTCATCGTCGTCCTCGAAGTCTTGAATGGCTTCGAGGAGCTTCTCCACCTTTAGGTTCTTGTCATCATCAACCTTTTCTTAGTTGTTGCTATTGTGGATGTCCTTCATGTTCGACATGATCTTCTTTGAGCGATTAGTCTCTTTCTTGAAGAACCTGCTCTGATACTAATTGAATGTGGCCTAGAGGGGAGTGAATAGGCCTTTTTGAAATTTGTCGGAACCTGCCACACTTAATAACCAATTCAAAACCAGAGATATCGGACTAGTTCGGTAAAGTGCGGACTAGTCCGGTGAGTACCGACTAGTTTGATTAAGTTCGATCGATTAATTTGATTCTTCGATGTATGCAGCGGAAATATATAGTCAAATGAAGTGTTGCAAGATTATGGACTAGCATCTATCACAATTCAGTCTTATATTTAATGATTCAACGTAAAGAATGCAATAATGATTGAAACCCTAGATTGTTGTGATGAGTAAGAACGATGAACACCAAGAACGACACAAGGATTTATCCTGTGGTTCGGCTCCCACAAAGGCAACCTACGTCCACGTTGAGGAGTCCACAAATGGACCGGGTCTTCTCCAACCCTATCCTCGTTGGATCGCCACGAAGTCCAATCCTCTTCCACTTATCACAAAGGGGTGAATAACCGAATTCAAAGGGGCCTGCTCACACGTTGAGGGCTCCCTTAGATTACAACACAAAATACCACCAAGAACACACTCAAGAGATTACAATGAAATCATAGGAGTGTGTTAGAGAATCAAACCAAGAGCTCAATGAGTGTTGAACGTGTCTCTCCAATGATCTAGAGTGTATCCTCAAAGGATTGATCTTTGTTGCACTTAATTTCGTGGAGAGATGTGTTTTTGGAGGCTCTTGGGAGGTGTGACGGCGCTAGGGTTCGAGAGAGATTAAAGTTGGGTCGTGCACCTATATTTATATGGGGTTTCTAAAAGTGACCGTTAGTGTTTAGAAAGATCGGACTAGTCTGTGGTGGACACCGGACTAGTCCGATGTGCTGTGTGTAGCAAATCCTAAGTGTCCCAAAATATCGGACTAGTACGGCTAGGAGCGGACTTGTCCAAGTTCGCTTTTGGAAATCTTCGAACTAGTCCGATTGACATCGGACTTGTTCGTGCAGTGAAACCCTAAGTGAATTGGGTGTAAAGTCCGCGCTTGGAGGACTTGTCCAATTTAGGTCAGAGGGTTTTTCGGACTAGTCCGTGCTAACGTCAGACTTGTCCGATTTAGATCAGAATGAATATCGGACTAGTCTGGTGGTGATCGTACTTGTCCGATTTTGTGTGACTTGTGAAGTGTTTTGAGGACTAGTACGCACTAGGGAGGACTAGTCCGATTCTGGTCAGAGAGATATCAGACTAGTCCGATGGATATCGGTCTTGTCCGATTTTGTGCAGAGAAGATATCGGACTAGTCCAGTGACATTCGGACTAGTCCGGTCGTGTATAACTTTGTGCAATGTGTGTGTTTAATTGTTATTGAGCTCTTGGGGTGTGTTTCCTTAACACACTCCATACACAATGATCTACTATTCTTCTTCCTTGAGCTCATTTCCCTTTTACTCCTCATTCTCCTTTCTTTTTGCCACTTTGCTTATTTTGCTGCTAAAACCTGTGCTCATCTCAACAAAGAGGTTAGGATCTCATTTGCTTGTCATAAATCATTCAAAACCCACAAGGGATTTCTAGATGCACTTTCACCCAAAGTCGTGCCCCACGAGATCTGGCCTCCCTTGCTTATATAACTAGCCCTTAGGCCAACCCAAACCTAAATTGGACTCTAATCCTACTCAATTCACGAATCGAAACTTTCCATAACTGCTCAAGACTCTTCTATACGTAGATAGAAGAAATCTTAAGACTTACAAACACATTAGGAACGTATCCCACATTCCTAAAACAACTCATATTCATGACCCACATGAAATCCTATCATAACCAATTCAAAACATTCCATATTTGAGTCTAACGCGACTCAGCCGCAGCCTGAGTCCATAACCTAGTCGGTTGGACCCTTTCGACCAATTCTTTACATCCACATCTCTTCATCATTCCTCGGAACCATGTAGCCACGTCCATGCACTCCTTGCACACGTGAAAAAATCTTCCAATGACGTCCATGATACCTTCATATGCATTGTTCTTGATTCAAACATGTTGCACGACCTCCCGATCAACACAACCACAATTCCTTCTGAACTTGGTGGTTGAACCTCATATTCTCCCTAAGACTAGTACAATGGATTCCGTCACCAGCCATGTCTTGAACTCAAGCAACACCCGCACATGAATAAAAAGCCAATACTTCCAAGCACAAGTCCACGACCTGGTTCTCGTTAGTTCCGATAACCACAACACGTTACGTGAGCACCTCACATAAGTATATTGCAAACCTTAGAAAAACATTAACCACAATGATCAGTCAAAATGCATCAAAAACTTATTAGAAGAATACTAAGCAAACTTTCCATAAGTGTAAAGCAAGTTTGAAACATTTGCAAGGTAAAAGCAGGACAATTGCAATCTTGCTCCGGACCTTGCCAAAACTAAGCGGACCTTGAGTCGGACCTTACCAAAGGTAGCAAGACCTAGCACCGGAGCTTACCAAAGCTATTCGGACCTAGCGCCAAAGCATACTAAAGCTTAGTCGGACCCAGCGTCGGAGTTAGCAAAACATGTCGGACCTAGCCATAGCAAGTCGGACCTAGACAAAGAAGTCAAACCTACTCAAAGCAAGTCAGACCTTACATCAGACCTTGTCGGAGCTACCCAAAACAAGTCGGACCTATTGTCAAACCTTGCTGGAGCTCGGACATAAAATTGGACCTTGTTAACGAGGTGTTTTGGTAGTATTCAAATTTTTTATCATCAAAGCCAATCTATTCAGCACACATAGGTCTCACACACGCGGGTGATCTTATAGCATCATAGCAGCTCGACGGTTCGTCTCTCGACACGCGCAGTGCTGATGGAACGTGAAGTGGTTCAATTTAATTAAATGGACATGCATGCACTGTGCACATTTAAGGTACATCGGTAACTGGTGCGCACATCAGGTGCATCCGATCAAATCAACCACCTATATTTTAATGGCTACTGTGCAGATGGCTCGTCCTTCAAAGCCCGCCTATATTAATAGGTATGTTTACACCAGCGGATTATTTACGTGAGCGCCTGTGAAGTTCTATCATCACAAGCGGCTAGTCAATCATTCGACAATACAGGCGGATTTTTTAATAGACCGCCTCCGTAAAAAAATTGAGGTGCCTGTGAAAATACTTTTTGTAGTTATGGCTCTCATATCCAAAGCATGAAGGATAACACTCACGAAAGCAGTGTTGTCCAATGTAGTAATCTACTATGCAACATCAATAATCCTACCAAAGTGGGTAATCAGGAAAATTGATTTCACAAGGAAACACTTCATCTGGACAGGCAAAACAAAGATGAATGGAAACCAGAGCCCTTCCTATTAAGACGAAACATGGTATGCCGAGCAAAAGACTTGGTTGGACTAGGGATACTTGATTTGGAAAAAATCTGTGCGGCCTTGAGAATGAAATGGCTATGGCAGTCGTGGACTGAGACAACAAAGTTGTGGTTCAGGGTGAATAGGCCTTGCACAGAACATGACATAGCACTCTTCGCCACTTTGGTTGTTATCACAATAGGGAAAAGGACAAATATCTGATTCTAGTGGGATAAATTGAAAGGCCACATGACACTCAAGGATGCTGCACTGAAGCTCTACCCAAAAGCAAAGCATGAATTCGAAACGGTATATACTGAATTACACAATCTTAATCGAATTCGATCTCTGAGACAGTTAAGACGCATGGATGAAATTCAACAGCTAATAGAAGTTTGGTACGTCACAAGAGGGGTGACCCTAGATGATCGAGGGGAAGACAAAATTGTTTGGAAGTGGACTTGTAATGGGGAATACTCGGCAAAAACGGCATACAACCTAAAATTTTTAGGAGCAACAGTGTCGTTTCAGTCTCAGCATCCGTGGAGAGCCATTGCAGAGCCGAAAGTAGTATTTTTTGGATGAACTCTGTTGCATGAGAAAGTTCTAACCATGGACAACCTGGAAAGAAGGGGTTGAGATAATAGCATAATTTGTCCACTATGTCTGGAGTAGCAGGAAACGCCCAGATACAAATTCACAGAATGCAACTTCACAAATAAAGTAATCTAAACAATTGAGGAGTGTTTCCAATTGAACGAACATAGACTATTCCCACCAACGCAGGGGATAAGCATCGTATAAAGACTTCTCAGGGCTGCTACCAATGCGCCAAAAGAGAGTAGAAGAAGGAGAACGGGGTTGGCGCTAGGGCTATACACGTAATGGGACATTTGGAATGAGCGGAATAGGAGGATCTTCTGAGGTCAAGAAAGAGAGTCTATGAGAATTGCGACTCTAATTAAAGACGATTACATCTAATAATGTATTCAAATGTCAACTATTTAAGGATATAGGAAGTATATCAGACTAGAGAGTTAAATCTAAGAATGATGCTTGGTGCTCTGATGTTGGAATAAACAACGACACGATGTGTGCTGGTGATGGGATCGTGCGTGCATGCACGAGAAGAGCATGGCAAGTCATTGCCCAGTCCGGTGTCTCACGTGGAAGATTCTAAGTTTGTTAGCATGGCTGCTCGTGGGCGAAAGTTTAGGCAAGGAAGTTGTTAGCGCTGAAGACGTGACCGTACCATGAGCTAGTAGTTTGGAAGTCATTGTGGCTCCGGGTGTGTGGCTTGGCCTATAAAAGACACGTTGTGAGTTGAGTAGTAGAAATTTGGCACTCGTCGTCAGCCAGGTGTTCGTGTAGTAGCAACAAAATTTCTAGTACTTGAGTGTCCCTCTGTTCCAACATCTAACTGAACCAATTCCACCCGAACCTTATAGCCTGAATTACATCTCTCTAACATTACTAAAAATATTTTCAGGAAACTGGGTGCATCATCTCGGAAATTTGACAAACTTGTCTGATATCTGTGCAGATTGTCGTCTTGTTGGAACGGGATCCTGTTGTAGTTTGATCTCCATGAGACCCGGTCGTTTAGACCGTTTCTCCCCTTGCAACGCCCTGATTGGGAGCGTCCAGCCACGTCCTGGTTGTGTGCCCCCTATCACACCGTGTCACATATAAAGAGGAGGATTAAGGGGTTAATGACCTGATGACGTTTTCCTAACAACTAAAAAACCGATCTACTTAGACACGGGAGTGAGGGGAAGGACTCCAGCGTCTCCACCGTTGGTGAATGTGGCCTGGGGGGGGGTGAATAGGTGTTGATAACTTTTTTTGCAACACTTAACAAATTCGTCAAATATAGTAGGAACCGGACTTGTCCAATGCAGTGTACGGACTAGTCCGGTGTGCTAGATGTACTACAAAAAAATCAAGTGTTTATGCGCATTTCACAAACGATATAGCAGCGGAATGTAATCAGTTATTCTAATAACTTAAGTGTGTGTTTAGACTGATTGATTTGTACGTGGAATACAAAATTGACACAAGTTACTAGTTTGATCAACGCTATGCTCTAGATGATGATTGCAAAAGTAAATAACAAGAACACGTGAGACAGGAATTTTTATCGAGGTTCGATCTCACCAAAGAGATCTACTTCCTCATTGAGAAAGCTAACAAAGAGTCGGGTCTCTTTAAACCATTTGACTCATCAATTCACCAAAAAAGGCCGAATTGTGTTCCACTATCCAGGGGTAATCACCGAGTCAATTGGGCAACCTCACACGCTAAGGGATCCCACAAAATTACATAGAGAAAACTAACCGAATACACTCAAGGGATGCAAGAGTATATAATAGATCAAACCCCAAGAGCTTAGCAATGCATAGAAGATGATTTCCCTATCCCAAATCTAGATTCCTAAAACATTTAACTTTTAAGGGTTTTAGATTTGTTGGGACAGTTGTTTCTATGCTCTTGGGACAAGTGGCCGTGCTAGGGTTCTTAGTTGTTCAATGTTGTGTACGGTGTATATGTTGTGGGGTCATAGATCATCCATTTATAGAGTTTCCAAAAAAGTTACCGTTAGAGATCCCGACAGCCGGACTAGTCCGGTGTGTTTTGGTAAAAATTGCGTGAATTGTGCAGCACACATGGAACCCTAATTTTTGTGAGGTGTACCGGACTAGTTCGTGATGAGTCCAGAGACTCAACCTGTCTAGTCTGCAACAGGACGAACTTGTCAGGTGCAAGGTGCTATGTGTTGAGTGAATAACAGAAAGTTGAACGGACTTGTCCGGCACAAGTCTGGACTTGTCCGAGTGAGGTTAACGGGCTAGTTCGGTGCTGCTTCGGACTTGTCCGAGTGAGGACAGTAAGTTGATCGGACTAGTCCGTTGGTGAACGGACTAGTCCGGTGCTTCAATGTATTGCTTAATTAATTGATTTGAGCCCTTACCTCCACTCAAAGATATAAGCTCGTGGGAAGGGTCTCTCACACACATCCTATACATTGATATCTACTTTGCTTTCCTTGATCAATTGGGCGTTTCCTTTTTTTCACTCCTCATTTTTCACCTTTTTGAGTGCACCATAAGTTCTAGTCTTTGTAGACCTGCATTCGTCTCAACGAATTCATTAGGATCTCATTTGTTTATCATCAATCATCTAAAACCCACAAGGGAATGCCTAGATGCACTTTCAATCTCCCCCTTTTTGGATATGGATCACAAACAATTGAGATTTCACAATTAAGAGAAAAAATGTTTTCATAGTTGTAGGATCGAAGAGCACGTAAAAAGCTACCAGAAGGGGGTGAATGATAGATTTAAAAATCTTACGCAGCGGAAACAATTAAATTCCAATCCCTTTGGCAGAAAAACAATCTGTTAGAGAAACCGTGTGTGAAACTAATATAAACGTGTTTCACTGTGACAAAAGTGAAATATATCACAGAGAATCATGTCACGAAGAAAACACAAGAAGAATCACTCAAATCCTTCAATAGAAACTTAAGTTATGATCAGAAGATCAAACAAAGGTCAATCTGTCCTACCTGAGAAAAAACAGTTCTGGAATGCTGCAAAGAAACTCGTGTAGATCAGAAACCAAAAATCCAATCACCGTGGAATTTTACCAGATGATAGATAATCAAGTGGTGAAGACAACCCAAAAATAATCATGTCAATTGGATCTGTGAAAATCGATTTATGATAAAATCACCGACGAAAGGTAGTGCTGTCCAGAAACTCGACGAGTAAAACTTGTCTAGAACAAGTCGGATGAACAAGGCACAAAAGTTCCTTCAAACTACGAATTTTATTCAATAGAACACAAGAAGAACAGACCCAAAGTCGTCTCCCACGAGCTCTGGGCTCCCTTGCTTATATAACCTGCTTGAAAGCCAACTCAACTCAAATCAAGACCCTAATCCTACTCTGTTCACGAATCAAAACTTTTCATAACTGCTTAGGACTCTTCTATACGCAGATAGAAGCAATCTTAAGACTTCCAAACACCTTAGGAACATATCCCACATTCCTAAAACCACTCAAATTCGTGACCCACATGAAATCATGTCATAACCAACTCGATACGTTCCATATCGACCCATAACCGACTCTGCCACGGCCAAAGTCATCAACCGATACGATCCGATCCTTCTAACCAGATCTTCCCATCCATAAACCATATTCGAAACCATGTTGCCACGTCATGCACCACATTCATACGTGCAAACACCTTCCTTCGACGTCCAGTAACCTTAATATGCACTACCCTTGATTCAATCATCCTATGCGACCTCCTGACCCACTCAACCACAATTCCTCCTGAATTTGGTTGTTGGAACCTCATCTCATCCCTGAGACTAGTCCAGAAGATCTTGTCACCAGCCATGACTTGAACTCAAGCAACATCTACACATGAACAAACAACCAATCCGTACGAGCCCAAGTACGCGACCTGACTGAAGTCAGTTCCAAACACAACACTTTACGTGAGCACCACACATAAGCATGTTGCAAAGCATAGCAAAACAATATCATCCACATCACCAAAACACACCAAAAACTTAGCAAATGAATATTAAGCAATCTTTCTAAGAATATAAAGCAAGTTCGAAACATTGCAAGATAAAAGCAGGAACATTGCGATCAAGCTCGGAACCTTGCCAAAGCTAACCGGAGCTTGAGCTGGAGCTTACAAAAGCTAGTACAACCTAGCGCTGGAGCTTATAAAAGCTAGTCGAACCTAGCACCGGAGCTAACCAAAACTAGTCGGAACTAGTCAACCCAAAAGCCGGAGCTAGAGAAACATATCGGAGCTTAACAAAGACATGTCGGAGCTATCAAAGACATGCCGAAGCTAAAGACAAAACTCACCGGAGCTACCCAAAAAAATGTCGGACCAAGACAAAGCAAGTCGGACCTACTGTCAGACCTTGCAAAAGCTCGGAGCTAGAGTCGGACCTTGCTAAAAAGATGTTATGGCAGCATTCAAAACTTTTATTTTCAAAGCCAATGTATTCAGCACATATAGGTCTCACAATCTCCCCCTTGATGAATGCATTGGCAACACCACTTAAAATCTGAACATTGGCTTTATCACATTAAAAGTTTTGAAAACAATTTCTCCCCCTTTTGTAATCAGAAATAAAGTGAGAAGAAAAGGAAATTCAAATTCTCCCCCTTGCATACTTATCTTTAAAAGTTCACATATTATCTCTCCCCCTTTGACAATGTATTCAGCAAGGTTCAAAAAAGAAATTTTAATTGTTATTAGCATATTATAACATATACATATAAAACAAAGCTCATCCAAGTCATACTATCAAGTAACTTACACTATCATAACAATGAGATACATAAAGTAGTGTAAGCCATGCTAGAGAGCAAATGTAATTGTCAATTTAAGCAAGTCATGCTCTCACAAACACAACTATTTCAAAACCTGAAAGCATGACACTTGTTGCTGCATTTTATTATTTTTCAAAGCAAAAATTTAGATCATATGATATTTGCAAGAGATTATATGCGCATCTGCCTTATTCTAACCAACCAAGCCAAGCCTATGTCATTTGACAATCAGAATCTTAAGGACATGATTTTAGTCATACACAACTTCTTCCAAGTTCATATCTAAGCGCAATGATAAGCCATCTCAAAAGAAGAAGTGCGATGCATGCATATTCTCTTGATCTTTTCTCAACTTATATTTGTTCACAAAAACTGAACATGTGACTTGATTGCTTGATTAATTCTTTATGATTAAAAGCACTTGTGAGCATGCAACAAGTTCAAAATAGCAAGAAAGTTCGACCATGACCAAATTTAGTGTGAGTAATTATTCCAATTACTAGACATGGCAAAAGCTACAAAATGTATAACACGAGTAATGTAGTAAGAACTTTCAGCATGTAAAAGGAATCATAAAGTAATTGATGTATGAAATATTATGCTCATATTTTTTAATTTCAAATTCACACATAGACTTCTCAAGTTTGAAAAACTCCCCCTCAATATAAGCCATGAGGATGCATAACCCCTATTTCACTACGAATGGAACAAAAACGAGTGAAATCTAAAGATTTTGTAAAATGTCAGCCAATTGTTGTTCGGTATCTACATGGTGAAGTCTTTTTCAACATTATCACGGAGAAAGTGATACCTAATATCAATGTGCTTAGTTCTGGAATGTTGCACAGGGTTTTTAGCAATGCAAATGGCACTAGTGTTATCACAAAACAGTGGAACACTATCTAGATCAACCCCATAGTCCTTAAGTATTTGAACAATCCAAAGAATTTGTGAACAAGCGCTAGCAGCAGCTACATATTCAGATTCGGCGGTGGATTGTGCAACTGAACTTTGTTTTCTAGAGGACCAAGCAATAAGAGAATTACCAAGAAAATGACAAGCACCGGAAGTACTTTTCCTATCAATCCTACAATCTCCAAAATCAGCATCGGAAAAAAGCTTTCAAAGTAACGGTTGAGGAAGAAGGAAGAAAAATGCCAAATTCTTGAGTTGCATGTAAGTACCTGAGAATCCTTTTGATGGCTTGACGATGTGAAGCACGTGGGGAGGCTTGAAACCGTGCACAAAGACATACGCTGAATTTTATGTCCGATCTTGATGCCGTGAGGTACAAATGTGATCCGATCATGCTTCTAAATTCTTTTTGATCCATGGCTTCACCATCTTCATCAAGTTCAAGTGTTTTTGCTGTTCCCATTGGTGTCCGAAGAGGCTTGCTTTTGTCCATGTTGAAGCGCCTTAGGAGGTCTTTTATATACTTCGTTTGATGCACAAAGGTACCCTCCTTGGTTTGCTTGATTTGTAGCTCCAAAGAGTACATGAGTTCTCCCATCATACTCATCTCAAATTCTGAACTCATTAGAGCTGAAAACTTGGACACAAGATCATGAGAAGCACAACTAAAGATAATATCATCCACATACACTTGAACGAATAATGAGCCATTGCCATGCTTAAGCAAAAAAAGAGTTTTATCAACCTTGCCCATAGTAAACCCCTTTTCAAGTAAGAATGTTTTTAACCTATCATACAATGCTCTAGGGGCTTGTTTGAGACCGCACAAGGCTTTGGACAGTTTGTAAACATGATTAGGAAAATCTGAATTTTCAAAACCTGGTGGTTGTTTGACATAAACCACCTCGTCTATGTAGCCATTTAGAAAAACACTTTTAACATCCATTTGATGCAGGAAAAGCTAACAAAATTCTTATGGCTTCTAATCTAGCAACAGGAGCAAAAGTATCATCAAAATCTGGACCTTCAACTTGAGTGAAACCTTGAGCAACCAACCTAGCCTTATTCCTAACCACAACCCCATCCTCACTTTGTTTATTTTTAAACACCCATTTAGTTCCAATTAAAGTGTGACCTTGAGGTGGAGATACAAGTTTCCAAACATTATTTCTTTCAAAATTTTCTAACTCTTCTTGCGTGGCAATAATCCAAGATTCATTATTGAGTGTGTGTGATATATCTTTGGGTTCAAAAGAAGCAACAAAAGCAGAATGAGCATGAGAGTTTGGATCGCAAAACCTGGACCATGTGACGCATTCATGAAAGCTTCCAATAATCGTTTGTGGGGGATGATTATTGAAGATCCGTTGGGGAACAGATGTCTCACAAGCTTCTTCTTCATCAGGGTCATTGCAAATCGATGAGCTTGTGGCTTGTGGACGATCAGGACAAGTAGAGGTGGTAGTTGAAGCTTGTTCACAGTTCGGAGCTGGACACGTGTCAACTTCAGAACTACCAGGCAGTATCACCGGCTCTTCTTCATATTCGAAAATACCCTCCCCCTGAGGATATGGATTTGGTCCTGCAATACCGGAGCTAGTACTTGGGCTAGATTCATCAAAAGAAACTTCACAAGTCTCCACAATTTTGTTAGTGTCAAGTAAAAACACACGGTAGCCTCTAGTATGAGATGGATAACCAAGAAACATGCCATCAATGGATCTAGGTTCAAATTTATCAAGATTACCATGTTTCCTAACAAAGCATTTGCAACCAAAGACCCGAAAGTGCGTAACACTAGGCCTATGTCCAAACCAGAGCTCATATGGTGTTTTACCTAGCTTAGCGTGCAAGAAAACACGATTTGAGACATAACAAGCGGTTGCAATCGCATCAGCCCAAAATTTCCTAGGAGTTTGATATTCATCAAGCATAGTCCTAGCCATCTCAACTAAGGTTCTGTTCTCTCTTTCTACGACACCGTTTTGTTGAGGTACATATGGTGAAGAAAATTGATGATCTATTCCATTTTTAGTACAAAAGTGATCAAAAGATTGATTTTTAAATTCAGTTTCGTTATCACTTCTAATTGCTTTTAAAGATCCTGGGTGATCAATTGATAATCTAAGAAATAAAGTTCTAAAGTGACTAAAAGCTTCATTCTTATATACCATAAAGTAAACCCAAGAGTATCTAGAAAAATCATCAACAATCACATGAACATACCATTTACCCCTAAAGGACTGAACACGTGAAGGTCCTACGGTGTCAAGGTGCAAAAGTTGACCCGGTTCAGTTGTCATGATCATTGTGAGAGGAGTATGTGAACCTGCAACCATCTTAGCATGTCTACAAGAAGAGCACACACTTTCTTTGTCCCCTTTAAGCTTAGGCAGCCCACGTATGTGATCAAGAGCACTAACACGCGTTAGGTGATCAAACCCTACCTGACCAAGTCTATGATGCCAAAAATATAAGTCTTATGAATCATTAGCAACTAGACACCTATGTTTAGAGGAAGACATATCAAAATCAGCTTTAAAAACTCTTCCAAACCGAGACATGTTAAAAATAAGCTCACTATTTGAACCTACAACTTTGCAGCAGTTTTTATTGAATATAATTTCCAGATTTTCATCTAGCAATTGTGAAACAGAAAGCATGTTGTATTTCAATTTTTTGACAAGTATCACATCCTTCATGGTGTAGTGATCATTTACTCTAACCGAACCCTTAGCAATTATAGGAGTTGAAGAATTATCGGCAAAAAAAACATTCTCTACATGTGACGCAAAAGAGAGGCAGGAGAACCATTCTTTGTTACCGGTCATGTGGTGTGAGCAACCTGAATCCACAATCCAAATGCTCTTCTTCTTCAATCATGTAACCTACATAGAAGCACAATACGTCGATGACTCAATACTGGGGTTAGTCAAAAGGCATTTAGGTATCCAGTACTGAGTCGCACGACGTGCAGCAGGAAGAACACGCGAAAGCTGAGACAAAACAGCAGGTTTATGAGTCAAAGGTTGAGGTTTTCTGTTCTTAACAATTGATTTAAAAGTTGTCACTCGTTTAGAGCGAAAACCAGTAGCTTCGGAGGTAAGGATATTTGTTTTGAAAGAAATAGCTGAAGCTCCAGATTCACAAACCGAAGGTCCGAAAGCAAAAATTGAAGCTCCGGAGAAAACAACAGAAGGTCCGGGAGCTTTCAGAGCTATCAGAACTACTGGAGCTATCTTTACAAGTTTCTTACCAGAGGGTCCGGAAGCTACCTTTTCAAATTTTTGACTCATTAAAGCAGGTTGCATGTTTCTAGTTTTAGGTTGTGCATGAAAGTTATGAGATCTAGCAGACATTTTATCCTTTTTAATTTGTTTAGCTAGTCTATAACAAAAATCTACGACATGACCATCTTTATCACAATAAGTACAATGAAATTTAATTTTGTAATCATGTCTAGATGAGCACCCAGCATTAGAAACAGAATTAGAAAGCACTCCAGCAGATTCAAAGATCACATCCTTTTGTTTAGGGACAGTTTTGATTAAACCTCTTCCAAATGATTCTACAATTTGAGGTGGATGTGTTTCAGAATAAACATGAGAATCAAAACCTAAACCAGTTTTATTATTACAAGATTTAAATGAACTCAGTAGCAAGTTTAGATTTTTGTTCCCAACACAAAACTGCTCTAGTGTCCTATTCATGTCACCAAGCTTTTTAGACAATTCTAGGCAGTTTCCACAAGAAGTTTTTCCTTTTAATTTGCAATTAGAACAATATTTTACTTCATGAGAACGTAAAGCATTGTTCAGAATGGAAATTTCATACACTCCATCTTTTAGTTTTTTATCAAGATTATCACATGCACAACAATGCAAATCATCTGTTGAACAAGAAGCATCTTTTAAGTTTTTATCATTAAATGCAGCAAGCTCTTTGTTCTTTTTAATTTCTTCATCAAGTCTATCTAGAGTAAAGGAGTGTGCATTTCTTAATGTGGACAATTGTTCATAGATTAAATCACATGAGGAACATGAATCATCACTAGGAATCAAGGTTTTCAAACGGTTGATTTCAGATTCTAGTGATTCAATTTTAGCAGCATTATCCCTAAGCTTTTTGTCCTTTTTCTTAACAATAATAGTTGCACGAGAAATTGTATCACACATTTCATTATAGGTAGAACATACCTCATCATCGTCACTGTTGTGTTTTGCATCTTCCTGACTTGATCTTGATCTTGTTTTGCCTGTAATGAAGCATAAGTTGGCCAGATCGTCATCATCTTCATCACTTCAAAGTCTACATCGCTTGAACCGAGCTCTTGAAGTGCAGTGATGAAGCTGTTAATCATCTTGCGTCCTATGGTACCCTTCTTTTTCTTGTTATCATTTGTTAAGGAGTGCTTCGTCCTTGATTATTTTTCTTCTCGGGAAGTAGAACATGAAAGGTTAGGGCATTCTGTACGAAAGTGTCCTGTCTTACCACATTCAAAGCATCGTTGAGGTCCGGAGCTTCCTCTCCTTCTAGTTCTCACATTTTGCAATGCTTTTGAGAACCTAGTAGAGAGAAGTGCTAGCTCCTCCTCTGGAAACTCCTCGATCTGTTCAAGTGTTAGAGAGGACAACAAAGCAAGTGTACCACAAGATGAAGATTGACCGGAGCTAGGCATGTCACGTTGTGAAACAAAAGCAATAGACTTGTTTGGATTCTTACGTGATAAGATGTCAATTTCATGAGTTCTGAGTTTAGAGTAAAGCACATCTAAAGTAAGTGTACTCATGACAGTAGATTCATGAATAGATGTAACTTTCATCTCCCAGATTGACATGTCTAATGCACTAAGAAGTTGCCTAGCATTCTTAGCATCAGAAAAATTAACGTTGACACTACGCAAGTTATTGAGAATTTTGTTAAAGCGAGCAAAGAGATCATCGATGGACTCACCGGGTTGCGTCTCGAAGCGCATGTATTCTTTCTTGAAAATGTCTTTCTTTACCTCCTTGATCGTGTTTGATCCTTCGTGATAGCCACAAAGTGCTCTCCATATATCGTATGCCGATCGGAGATGTGCAACGCGATCGAAGTCGCTCAGAGTGAGTCCTTGGATAATCAAGCTTTGGGCTTTGTTGTTGTTGTTGATGTCTCGTAGGTTTGTAGCCGTAACTTGATCGTTAGGTGGCACTTCATAAGGCTTGTACACCTTCTTCCATATTGCGAAGCCTTGCACCTGGATGAAGGCCTCCATGCGTGCCTTCCAAACCTGAAAATCAATACCAGCAAACACACAAGGTTTGGTGGAGTATTTCTCCATGATGATTAGTCAAAAACACGTGCAAATCACAATGATTAGAGCACGTTGCTCCGATACCAATTGTAGGATCGAAGAGCATGTGAAAAGCTACCAGAGGGGGGTGAATGGTAGATTTAAAAATCTTACGCAGTGGAAACAATTAAATTCCGACCCCATTGGCAAAAAAACAATCTATTAGAGAAACTGTGTGTGAAACTAATCTAAACGTGTTTCACTGTGAAAAAAGTGAAATATATCAGAGAGAATCAAGTTACAAAGAAAACACAAGAAGAATCACTCAAATCCGTCGAGATAACTCAAGTTATGATCAAAAGATCAAACAAAGGTCAATCTGTCCTACCCGAGAAAAAACAGTTCTGGAACGCTGCAAAGAAACTCGTGTAGATCAGAAACCACAAATCCAATGACCGTGAAATTTTAAAATATGATAGATAATCAAGTTTTGAAGACAAACCAAAAGGAATCACATCAATTGAATCTGTAAAACTCGAATTATGATAAAACCACCAACGAAAGGTAGTGCTGTCCAGAAACTCGACGACTAAAATTTGTCTGGAACAAGTCGGACGAACAAGGCACAAAAGTTCCTTCAAACTACGAATTTTATTCAATAGAACACAAGAGGAACATCCCTAAAGTCGTCTCCCACGAGCTCTGGGCTCCCTTGCTTATATAACCAGATTGAAAGCCAACTCAACTCAAATCAGGACCCGAATCCTACTCTGTTCACGAATCGAAACTTTCCATAACTGCTTAGGACTCTTCTATACGCAGATAGAAGCAATCTTAAGACTGGCAAACACCTTAGGAACATATCCCACATTCCTAAAAACACCTCAAATTCGTGACCCACATGAAATCCTATTATAACCAACTCGATACTTTCCATACCGACCCATAACCGACTCTGCCGCAGCCAAAGTCATCAACCGATACGATCCGATCCTTCCAACCAGATCTTCCCATCCATAAACCATCTTCGCAACCATGTTGCCACTTCATGCACCGCATGCATACGTGCAAACACCTTCCTTCGACGTCCAGTAACCTTTATATGCACTGCCCTTGATTCAATCATCCTGCGCGACCTCCTGACCCGCTCAACCACAATTCCTCCAGAATCTGGTTGTTGGAACCTCATCTCCTCCCTGAGACTAGTCCAAAGGATCCTATCACCAGTCATGACTTGAACTCAAGCAACACCTGCACATGAACAAACAACCAATCCGTACGAGCCCAAGTCTGCGACTTGACTCAAGTCAGTTTCGAACACAACACCTTACATGAGCACCTCACATAAGCATGTTGCAAAGCATAACAAAACGATATCATCCATATCACCAAAACACACCAAAAACTTAGCAAATGAATACTAAGCAATCTTTCTAAGAATATAAAGCAAGTTCGAAACATTGTAAGATAAAAGTAGGAACATTGCGATCAAGCTACGAACCTTGCCAAAGCTAACCGGAGCTTGAGGTGGAGCTTACAAAAGCTAGTACAACCTAGCGCCGGAGCTTATGAAAGCTAGTCGGACCTAGTGCTGGAGCTACCCAAAACTAGTCGGAACTAGTCAACCCAAAAGCCGGAGCTAGAGAAATATGTCGGAGCTTAACAAAGACTTGCCGGAGCTATCAAAGACAGGCCGAAGCTAAAGACAAAACTCACCGGAGCTACCCCAAAACATGTCGGACCTAGACAAAGCAAGTCGGACTTATTGTCGGACCTTGCAAAAGCTCGGAGCTAGAGTCGGACCTTGCTAAAAAGATGTTATGGCAGCATTCAAAACTTTTATTGTCAAAGCCAACGTATTCAGAACACATAGGTCTCACAATAGTCCATATATGAGAATGACATATGAATAACAAAAATTTCTCACATATATGCACTCTTTATGGTGGGGTGCCTATAAGGTGTGTGTGAGCAGATATTGTGATGTGAATAATGAAAAGTACAACAATTATAGAAGCAACTATCACAACAATTAATGAAAATAGGCATCCAAATAGAGATTACAATAGTTTGAAACATAAAAACACAAAAGATACATGTCCATGATCACTAGTCCTTAAGGCTTAAAATATACATGGTGTACATGGTGTGCATGTACATGTAAGTTTTAAGCTTTCGCTGCTCTTATAAGATTAGTTGGTTTAAGTATTCTTCCAAATAAATTGTATCCCACATGAATATTTATTTGGGAGAATAATATGAGAACAATATAATTATTATTGTCATGCGTTTGGTAAGTTAATCATAATAATGATTATGATTAAAAAATTCAGAAATGATTCCCTAAGTTGTCCCATTATTTTTATTCGTTTTGAACAATTAAGTATGGTAAGAATTAAGCTTCCGCAGTGAACTTTGCTGAGGTAAATTTATTGAGTAACCAAAGTGAAAAATAAATTTACCTTGCATTAAGTTTATTAAGATTTTTTGTTTAGTACATGGAAATTTTGTTGAGTAACCAACGCGAAAAACAAAATTCACATACTTTAGTGTTGTGTTCTGTAAAGTAACAAACGCGAAAGACAAAACACATCTCTTGATCGTTTAAGTAATTTTAAGTTTATGAAGAATTCAATTTAGTAACCAACGCAAAAAACAAAATTTTGCTATGCTTTTAATGTTGTGTTTTGTCAATTAACTTACGCGAAAGACATAACACAACATTTCTACCTGATTAAGATACTAAGGTTATAGTAAATTTTGTCAAGTAACCGACGCGAAAGACAAAATTATTTTATTTTCAGATGTCTTGATTATTGTATTATATTGAGGAACCAACGCGAAAGATAAAATACAATGTTTATTCTTAGTTGTGTACGCTTTATTTAGTTTTTGATCTAAATATTGCATACATTTATTTGGTTGGACTAACACTATTTTAGTAATTAAGTTTAATCTTAATTCAGATTTATTTCCGAATTTATTCTCTCGGATATTAAAAGTATTTCTCATGCCTTAAGTTTTGATTTTAGCAATTATGTCTCTCAATAGAGAACTATCTCGCATGTTGAGAGAATTATGGCATTTGTGCTATTCTGCACCTATAAGTATCTAATGTCAGTAAGGTCTATGTAAAGTGATGATCATGATGGGAGCATTCTCATGATACTACCACTACTAAGATAAATGTTAAGAATTGAAGATTCAGTCAATACAAGAAATGAGCAAAAGAGTGTCGGCCATATAAACGTCAGTAATCTACTGTAGCCAATGCTTTTAAAATATAATCGTCAGTGTACCGAAGGCCTTAGCCGACGTTCCTTATTCGACGTTTTTATGTCTTAAACCGTCGGTACCGACACATTTAAAGCGTAAAAAGATCTGTTTCTACACAGACATCTTTACTGAGTTAAAGCCGCTGACCACTCATACTGACAGCTTTATTGCACTAAGGCCATCGGCCACTGCTGTAATGACGCCTTTATTCTTTTGTTTTTTGTTTTTTTACGCTGGTCACTTTTATTGCACTGGCGGCTTTAGTTCTTATTTTAATCACCTGTCACTTTTTTGTGCTGTGTCAGTACATATCAAACACGATTATACACATACCCAACACGATTATACAAGATAAGATCAAATAAGATTATACCACCAGTCGCTCAAACAAGATAATAAGATGAACAAATTAACACAAACATGAACAGCACAGTTTTACAGGAACACAAACAAACATTATACAATAACAAATCTCGATCTGCTCTGGATACAGCACAATCTCACAAAAACAAGATTGACAAGTCTACTCGAACAGATCTCAAAATCTCAAAAAACCTCGAACAGATCTGCTCTGCTCTACTCACTGGACTTCTCCAAGATCCGCTCAGCCAGGGTGCAGCAGTGCAGTAAGGCCAGCGGCAGACTTGCTCTCTGTCGTGGTCCAGCAGCGGCCCCGCCACCGGCGAAGAGCGGCAGAGCCCAACCGCGGCCGGCGGCAGCGAGGACCGCGAGCTACGGTGCTGGCGTCGCCACGGCAGCACAGCCGTGGAGGCCCACCAGCCGATCCGCGAGAGAAACCTTGAAGTACCTCCATCACCTTGAGGTACCTCCATGAGGAGCTCGAGAAACGTCATGATGGCCTCCCGCACGGCCATGTCACCGTCGCCTAGCCGACCCATGATCAACGGAGCGAGCCCCTCCAGCTGCACAGAGCGCGTCGAGCGCACGGCTCAGCATCGCGGAGCCCCTCCAGCCGGCCCACGAGCAATAGCTGTCCCTCCAGCAGCGCAGTTCGTGTCGAGCGCCGAGCGCATGGCATCGGCATCGCCACCGCCGTCACCGAGGCGGAGTAGTCCTCCACATCACTCGATGCATACGTACATCACAGACGGGTGAGCGGTTGTGGGGCGAGTCGTGCCGCCAACGGGCGAGACGCGGTGGGTGCTGGCTGTTGTGGGCGGCGGTGCTGGTTTTCAGAGATAAAGGGTACGAATGGAAGGGCGGGTTAGGGTTTGCAAGACGGGTGGCTACAGTGAATATTAAAAGGGATTTTGGTCGGGCAACGAAAACGGGTGCCGCGATGAAATTTTCGATGGGCGGGCGAAAAAATGAGTTTTCGTGGCGCCGTGGCCCACGCTGTGACCGTTGGTGCAAGCGTGCCTAACGAATTTATGTATAGCCGTCAGTCGGGCATAGCATACCGACAGTTTTAAGTGTCGGCAGGAAGAGCATTTTTTTTCAGTCGATTGGGGCCCACCTTTATTAAGTGTGTCGGCTTTATTAAACTAACCGACGGTTTTAAGTATACTCGTCAGGTGTCTCAAGGGCACGTTGGTTTGTCCAAACCGACGGCAGTAAACTCATATGTTCGAAGGCCCCAATGTTTTTAGTTTTCCCGACACTTTTTTGCTTGATTCCTGTAGTGAGTTCAATGTCTCTTCAAATAAGTATATTGGCACTCGCTTAGAGTTGCTAGTTATGATTGATCATAATAACACATTCTCGTATGTGCGATATGGTCACTAAGCTTAAGACATTTGACATGAAACTCAAAGGACAATAAGGCTTGATATTTTGACATTGTCAAATATGTTAAGCAGAGTAATAAGAAAAGAATTGTTTTATAATAATTCTAATATTTCCTTTTAGCATCATGTCAACTCTTAAATAAGGGCATATAGAAAACTTTCATAATCTGAATTCACTAAAAGAGGAGATGTACTCCCATCAGTATTAAGTAATGTTCTAACGATATAAACTAAGTAATATGAATATCTCCTCATATGTAAGAATTCTGAATTGTCTTCGAAATTATGGCTCTATTGTATAGGACATATTTCGAGGGAGGATTATAAGATCATTTATGTAAGATGGTTGTGAGATCATTAAGATATTCTCACCCCTCAGAGTTTCCAGACTCTAAGCAATGATTTCTATGCGTTATAGTAAGAGTAATCTCTGAGGTAAGGTAGGCGGGGGTACTATTGTCATCTAATACCCCAGATTATAAAAATTATGACTATTTCCTGGACAATTTTGTTAAGTCCATAAAGGAATATAGCGTAATTAAAGGAGTGAATATGGTAAGATGAGTATTATGTGTTTTTGCTCCGTCTTTTAAAGTTTCTTTCTTCATCAATCTTCATTAAGTCGGTGCTTAAAAACAATGTATAGTTATATAATTAAGATTACCCAATTAATGATAAGTATGCTATTGTAACACCCTCATTTTCATGCATCACGCATTCCATAAGTTCATACACATGTCTAACATTAATCCATACAAAAATGAGCAAGTTCAAAATGAATTAGAAGCAAAACCGCACTCAAAAGTTCGAAGGAGTGCGGATTAGTCCGTTTTTTGGTGCGGACTAGTTCGATTTCTCTCTGACCTTTTTTGCACTTGTCCTTTCTTGTCGCGAACTAGTCCGATTTTGTCTTTGTATAATTTTCAGACTTGCCTAACCCATAGAGGACTAGTACGGTCATCCCAACCTTGAAATTTCGCCAAGTCCCTAGACTTGTCCAGACTTGTGTGACATCTATCGGACTTGTTCGTTTTCCTCTCTGACTAAAATTGGACTTGTCCAGTTTTGGTCAGACTTGTCTGTTTTCCTCTCTGACTAAGTCCGACCTTGTCCGATGTCTAGTCCAGACTTGTCCGATATCTCTCTCACTAACTTTGGACTAGTCCGGCCTCTTGCGGACTTGTTCGGTGATCGCGATTCCGAGATGATCTTTTGTTCCATGACGTGTTTTTGGGTTTTACCTTAAGTGGGCCTAAGGACGTCTTGTCTAACCCTTTTTGGAGCCCATGTGAGACCCACACCGGCCTCCACCTACCCCAAACTCGAAATCCATCAAACTATAGCCCTCCACCCTTATATAAAGAACCCCACCCCTTGACTTTACATCCTTTTGCCTCAATTGACAGACCACAAACCCTAGTTCATGGAGAGACGCTATCAAGGAGGGAGAAGGAGATCCCGAGAAAGAAGAAGAGGAGGAGGAAATGAAAGTGGATCAAGTGATCAAGATCCCCATCAAGTTTTCGTTATTCATCAACAATTCACCTTCAAGTTTCTTCATCAACCCTAGATCATCAAGATCTAGGTTTTGCCTCCAACACCCTTGATTCATTGGAGTTCTAAACACCTGGTATACCTTCTACTTCCTCTTTCTCACGTGAATTCAATCCCATTCTCCAAATTCACGTCGATTTAGAAAACCCTAGTTCACTGTCCCTGCGAAGGGCGATTTTGCTGTCTGTTTTCTACTGAATTAATTCTAAATTGATTCGAATCAACTCCAAATCGGTGTAGACTTGTTAATAACCATTGTAAATGATTAGTGAACATTAATAATAACTCAATAACTAGTTTTTATTCTCATTGAATTAATCATGCATACCATGCCATATTGAGTAAAATATGAGCATCTTTTGATTGTGATTCTTGTTTTGTATGTTTGTTGCACGGATTAGACAGATTTGCACTAAAGAGTGCTTCAGAGGACCTCCAGCACCAGGAATTTAAAGCCTTTGACCCAAACCAAGCCCAAGAACAAGGAAAGTGTCCTTGATAATATTGATCCCGTTTTTAAAAGTTTTGTCTTCAAAACTGCATGATTGTGTCAATTTGATGGGAACCTATGACAGGAAGTTTACTAGCTTTGTTTAATCACCCTTGTCACCTGGAATACATTGTAGAGAGTCGGGAAGGGCTTTTTACCTTTTTGCTTTGATTATTTAATTGGGATGGGAAAACAATTATACTATTTAATTAATCATCAATGAGATTATGGTTAATATGAACTGGTTAATATGATATGGTAATGGGTGATCTAAGCAAGTCTGCTATGTGGATGGGTTGGAAGAACATGGTGGTTGCTTGCTTTAGATCTAAGGACCAGTTCATGCGAGAATATGCCAGGACAATAGTGCCACCACGAGGCCAAGTATGGGTGCGGGGTAGCTGATTAATTAGGGTATTGCTAGTATTGAGCGGATCTTTGGCGCACCGGGGAAGGGAAGTCGGATTGGGTTCGGATTTGAGGCTGGACTCCCTGGGATCCGAATGGCACAAGAGGGGGCCCTTGGTCGAAGATGTGCTCAGTTGGAGACATCGCCACTGGTGAACCTTAGTGGCTCCGTACATACCAGTAGTCCTCTGTAAAGGCTATTTTGTGATCTCTTGGCCATACACCTATGGTAGTGTTTTGCCATAATGGAGGTTTTATTTAGTCGCCGACGGGTGATGAAATCACAAACATGTGGGTAAAGTGGTACAAACTCTGCAGAGTATTAAAACTATCATGATAGTTGTGCTCTCGATTAAGAGCACCTGGACGACCTACATGATTAGAGTGGTTTTTGGTTGTGGTTATTGTTTGGTACTGGTTATGGGATGGTATTATGGTTTATGGCAATGGATACGGTTAATTGTAATGGTGAAATCTGGTATAATGATGATGGATATGGAATATAGACTTATACTATTGTCGAAGTGTACGAACAACACTCCCCCCTGGTACTATTGTAGCCCGCAGAGCTTCTTGTATCGGATTGGGCGCGCGGAGATCTTAGACAAGAAGGTGACACAGATGATTACGTGGTTCGTGCCGCCTGAGCGTAATACCCTACTCCACGGGATATGTTTTTTGTATTGGGGATTTGATCGTGATTGTGAGCCTATCAGCTTCGTTCTTTTGTACCGTGCAACACATCCCTTTTAGAGACCTAGGGATGGCTATTACATGGGTTGCCTGGCCCGACATGGGCCCCGGCAGTTATTCTTTCCTAATACACAATTAAGTTTGTTTAAGCACCCTAATAACATGATAACACGCCTTAATGGTGGCGTTAACAGTATTAAGGGTCTTCTGATTATGTGCCATTAATAGTGCATTAATGGCACATAATCAGCCCTTGTAATTGTAGAAATAAGAGTCCTTTGAATGCTTATGCCGTTGGAGATCCGTCTGTATTACCGTTGGTGGAGTAGGTCCGGAGGCTTGACACATGGCGGCTTTGGAGCTTTCCCTTGCGGGGAGGTAGGTCCGAAGCTGCTATACACGTGGAGGCACTGGAACTTCCTTCTACTGGGGGTTAGGTCCGGGGTCACTGTACACGTGTCAAGTGCGGATCTCCCCTATGTAGGGGGTTTGGCTCCGGTCTTATGTTACACGTGGCAGTGTCGGAGCTCCCCTATGTAGGAGGTTGGTCCAGTGCTGTTTGACACGTGGGGCCTACAGAGGTCTTCAACTTTCACAGGTGGAACTAATTTGCACTTCTTGCGGTATCATGGGGTACCCAGTACGTAGGGTACCAACAGTGGGCTCTGGGCCCACCTTTGGGAGAAACCCTTTGGGTTAAGTTATTCTACCGGAGGTGGGACAATCCTTGATTCCTGCGCAGCAACTTCAAAGGTCTTCTGATGTACTGTTGCGGCTATGGTTCGGGGTTAAACCATTGCCGCTTAGCTTGTTTTGAATGTGGCAAATGAGATCGTTGAGTGCGGATCTTACACAATTGAAGGTCGCCGGTTCCCAATACGAAAACCGTATCGGTTCCGAGCGCCTTGTCAGACTGTCGCCCTCGGGCTTCCCACCGCCATCATGGCAACGGTTTGCCTGGGATAATAACTTCGACTTCTTCGTCAGGGTGGCCTCGGGCCCATTCGTCATTGACGGGGTAGATTCTTTAAAATGTGGACTTGCTCTCATTGCGGTTTCCATCCAAGCGTTGTGGAGGCTTACTTAAGAAGGAAAGTCCGAACGGTTTGAGGACTCTTTACGCTTTTGATCAAACTCGCGCTCAGAGCCTCCCAAACATTGCCTAGCTTTCTCCTCTTTTACTCCACTTTCCCGCGATGGAGTTAGGTCTTCCCAAAAGCCGCATCCAGAGCAAGAACAATCTGATGAAGGTCCGGACCTTCATGGGATGGTCCAGTGACTCCTTCAACCACTTGGTCCGTACCGGCAAGCTCCCCATCAAGAAGGAGCACCGCGGTGAGATGGTGTACTTTTCAGCGTACGCCATGGTGGGATTGATCCCACCTTTTTCAAGTTTCATCCTGAAGCTGTTGGACTTCTACGGACTCCAACTGCATCACCTCGGCCCACACTCCCTCCAGCTGGTGGCGACTTTCTTTCACTTCTGCGAGATGTGGGTGGGCGTGCCTCCCTGTGTCCAATTGTTCCAGACCTTCTTCATGACCCATACCACTGGCAAGGGGACAGAGTTGCTTGGCTTCTACTACTTCGTGAAGTGCAAGAACTGTCCCTTCAAGTACTTGAAGTCATTCTAGATGACTGGAAGAAGGATTGGATCGTCATTGCGGTGGAGGAGCACGATAGGTTGGAGCTGCACCAAGGACTCCCCAACGTCGACACTTATGCCTGGAATGTAGTTCCAAAACTTTCGAATGCATTTAACCCTGTCCTGACCAGAATCCGAGAATGTGTGGAGGGTGGAGTGACCCCCCAGATGGTCTTCAGAAATTTCTCGGTGAACAGGTGGGCTCCGCTGAGGAGGAGGGAGGAGCTCGTCTGGGCTTTCAATAGTGTGGTGGATGACGACCGGATTGAAACTAGTTTAAAATCCAACTTGGATGATGAAGCTTTGAATCTCAATCTCAAGAAATTTCGGCACGGGTCTATCACCGATGATGTCTTAGCTCCGTCGGCTCCTTTCCTGCCTCTAAACATGATTCCAGAGATCAACAAGGAGCTCCGAAGGAAGATGTAGATGCTAGACGACATCGGTGAGGTGGAGAAGCATATGGTCTCTAGGGTTGTAATACCCAGAGCTTATGAGCAGGTGGTCGCCCCTATGTCGAGCCAAAAAGTTGATGATGTTGGCAAGGGCAAGGGCAAGGAGCGAGCCGAATCTTCCAGCTGGAAGAGGAAGCTGAGGCACGCTGATGGGAGCTCCGTCAGGTCTGCTCCATCAAAAACTGCCCCTTCTCCCTAGTGAGGGAGATCTTCTGCGGCGACACCTCCTCTGGTGCAAGCATCCTCGAGAGGCGCCAATTCCGTACAGTCGACTCCGGTTCCGGCGCCAGTTACGGGCTCCAGGTCCGGTAGTCCTTCCCAGCCAAGGAAGACCTAGGATGGGGCAAAACCAACGACGAAGGCAGGTTCAGGGCGACATTCCGGTGCTCCCTCCGTGCCGACCACGACAAGTTCTGGCTCTGAGCCTCCGGCGAAGACGTTTTGTGCCGATTGGAGCGGTAGCTTCCCAAGGTAAGCTTTGCTTTTTCACCTTGATTTGCCACTATTATTTTTGTAATTTTTTAAATCTTCTAATTTTTTTTGCTGCAGGCCATCAAAGACAGGGTCTAAAACTCCGACCTCTGTTGCAACGGCCGAAACAGTGCGCACGGAAGCTCTAGCTTCAACCCCCGTGCCTCATCAAGTGGTGGCTGAGGTCATGGCAGCTCTGGCGCTAGCTGTCGTAGATCTAGATCCAGAGTCATCGCTAGAGACTCCCATGGTAGCGCCGGACCACGGGGAAGACATGCATGAAGACGCTCTAGTAACAGCTCACCAGCGATTGAAGCTCCGGCACATGACGCGGTGATGATGGAAGCTCGAGCATCAGGGCAGGAAGTAATTGAGGCTCCAGTCACTGTGCCATAAGTTGCTGCTGAGCCAGTAGATGAACCGGCGGTGCTAGAAGCTCCATCTCTTGAGCCGGAAGTTGTTGATGCCCTGGTAACCGAGTCGATGGTACTTGAAGTTCTGGCCCTTGAGTCGGAAGTTCTTAAATCTCCGGCTGCTGAGCCACATATGGTTGATGTACCGTCACCTGAGCCTGAGGTAGAAGTGGCTTCGGTTGAAGCTCCGACAACTGCCTCGGAAGTAAGTGCTACGGAGGTGCCCCTGCTCGAGGTGGAACACCATGAAGAAGCGGCGGTAGGCTCTCCACCCGCGGAGCTAGCAGTTGAAGTTCATGCGGCAGGACCTTCGGCATCGGCCCCAGAGGTAGATGTTCCCCCAATGGGATCTTCCTCAACGGCTGCTAAAGAGCTCCCGGAAGGCCGCCCTAGTACCATAGATGCTTAGGGAACCACACTTGTGGCGTGGGACCCTATTTTCGTTCTTGAAGTCCCCTTGGAACCAGCAGAGGTGACCCCGGTAGGTCCGGAGCCTATTCCTTTGGCGTTGTCTATTGACAATGCTTGCTCAAGCCTCCAACAGGTCCTGCTCGCCTTCGATCACGACAGCAAGGTCCTTGAAGAGGAGTGCCACATCTTGAGGCATTGGCGCAACAGGCTCCATTTCGAGACCAAGCTTGCACAAACGAGGCTTCCTGATCAGAAGGAGTGGGTCAAGAGTGAAATGACCCGGATGAAATACTGCAGCAAACTGCTGGAGGAGAAAGAAGCCGCCATCAGGGCACTCAATGCTAACTCTACGAAGATCCTCGAGCATGCCAAGGTAATAAGTAGTGATGCTGCTGACGAGCGTCACGACAACCTCAATAAATTAAACGAGGTCCTCCTGAAGCGTCGTGCAGACCTCGATGCAAGAGAAGAGAAGCTCCTGGAACAGCATGAGGATGTTTTGAAAAGAGAGGAGGAGCTCGGTCGGAAGATGACTCTTGCTGAGTAGAATTTGGCAGATCGCTCTAAGTAGTTTGATCTGTGGAGTAGGGAGGAGGAGGAAAAGTACTGGAAACTGGGGCAGGAGGTCTCGAAAAGAGAAGCTGATGTTGCCACCAGAGAAGGGAAAGTAAGAGGCAGTAAGAAGGACCTGGCAGAATAGTGGAACCGCATCCTCCTTCGGGAGACGGAGCTAGCCGACCGAGAAAAGCATGTAGCTGAGAATATGAAGGCAACATGCCAAAGCAGTTGAGCGCCTCGCTCGGGAATTTTTAGAGCTAGCGGCCGCCCGGAGGTCACCGGAGGAGCTGTAGAGCTCAAGGGCAACTGAATCCCTGCTGGTATGGTATTTCCATGGACATGCGGACATAGCCCTTGTGCCTCATGGCTTCAGTCTAGTACATTTGGAGGATCCATCATAGGAGCTAGACCAGACGCTGATGGTGCTTGGCTTTGCTGGTAGCAAACTCGATGCAATGGGTGATGTCATCGCTGATCTGCTGTTGACAGAGGGAAAATCTCTGGTCAAGAATGTCATCGAGTATGTCTTGGCGTGTTATGAAAGTCGAGACCCCCAATTTTATCTTGATCCTGTCTTCGAAGGGCTCTTTGCTGAAGAGGAGGATGCCGCCAAAGCTAGTGTCCAAGAGGCTGCTAAGACGGTTGCCTCGTTTTTCCGCATGACTTAGATCCTCCTGTAGCTAGGATCTTTTTCTTTTTTCTTTTGCTGTAACCCTGATTTTGTAATCGTATACTTTGAATGAATGAAATCCACTGTTTCGACAATGAATTCCATTTTGTTGTCCTTGTCTTCAACACTTTCGTTTATCTTGTTTGCCCCCTGTTAGACGTACACAATTTTATTACGAACATGTACCAAAAGGATTTGATGATGTGTTGATGACATGGACACTTCGAACTTATAGATTTTAGGTCTGAAGTGTATTTCGGACTTCTCTAGAGGGGTTTTGTAGCATCGATGACGGGCCCCCTAGGGTTGTCGGAGCTTGATAGGTCCGACGGCACCCACTGTCCACACGTAGAACGTCAATGGCAGGCCCCCTGGGGTTGTTGGAGCTTGATAGGTCCGACGGCACCCACTGTCAACGCGTAGAATGTCGACGGTGGGCCCACTGTGGTTGTCGGAGCTTGATAGGTTCGACGGCACCCATGTCAACGCATAGAACGTCGACAGTCGGCCCCCTGGGGTGATTATGCCATCTTCACTTGAATTATACTTTATGTCAATTGTCTGGGCCTCATGGAAGTTGCCGGAGCTTGTTAGCTCTGGTGACGCCCACTTTCAACATCCGAAAACGTCGACGACGGGTCCCCTTGGAGGTTGTCAGAGCTTAATAGCTTCGGCATCGTCAACCATCGCTGGGTTTTTAGTTTTTCCTGTACATTAAAGACAAGAAAAAGAGTAAACCTCCTCCTCCTATCTATAGATTGTTTGTGACTTATTGTTCTTATTTGAATTTTAGATCCGAAGAAATTCAATATGATAACAAGGATATTTATGTAATCTCTCCAGATCTGCATGTTTTTTTAGTACTCACCCTACTCGAGCCTGCCAGGTTGTAGGTAGAGTGGAGTACTTAGGGTGCATGATCAGGCTAAGTCGATAGCACACTACGGACCTATGTTGGCTTGGCATTCAGCCAAGTAGACTATGCAGTAATGTTAAGATCCAAAGAGACCAACAATATAACCTGTGACACATATGAATAACTTGGACTAAAACTTAAAAAGAATTGTACAACTTCATTATAGACAAGAAGGATAAAAATAATAATTCAAAAGACTGAGCCTTGTACAAAAATAAATGCACGTTGAGTCTTTTCTCACACAACATTGTATTTCATTATAGGTCCGGACTATAGGAGAGACAAGGACACACTTAGGGTACAGGACCAGGCTAAGTGTGCTATACATATTGTACTAGCTCAGGGCAGGCAGCTACACTTTTAGTGTCGTGACTGTGTCAAGTGTTGCTTGAACTTCCCGGATCCTCCCGAAGGGGTCCGGATGTTTTCTCGAAGGACCTACCCGTCTCTGTATATTGACTCTATAACATACATTGTGTGTAATTATAGACTCACCTTCATGATTCTAAGCATAAAACTTACGGAGGTGCTCGATGTTCCAAGGATTAGGAAGTGGAGTCACATCCTCAGTTGCAAGCGAACGCATCTAGGACGGGATACTTTGATCACTCGGAAGGAACCTTCCCAGCTGGGGGAAAGTTTGTTCATCTTTTCACGAGTTATTATTTTCTGCAGCACCAGATCGCCTTCTTCAAGCTGTCGGTTACACACATGCCTTTGATGATAGCGCAGGAGCACTTGGCAATATCGTGCATTTCGAAGAGCTGCTTGGCACCTTCCCTCGTCGACAAGGTCAAGGTCTTCACGCCAGAGCTGATCCTGCATGGCTTCGTCGAAGGTCCAGACCCGGAGCGACCCTATGGTGATCTTCGGAGGAAGGACTGCTTCAGCTCCGTACACCAAGAAGAAGGGTGTCTCTCCAGTTGACTGGTTAGGTGTAGTCCTGCTTGCCCATAGTGCAAACGGAAGTTCTGTGATCCTGTTGGCTCCATGCTTTTTGAGCCGCTCATATGTGTGTGTCTTGAGTCCTTTTAAGATTTCCGCATTCGCTCTCTTGGCTTGACCATTGTTTGGTGGGTGAGCTACTGATGTGTAGCTGACTTGAATGCTAAGGTCTTTGTAATATTCTTGGAATGCAATACTTGTAAATTGGGTTCCATTGTTAGTTATGACTTTGTTCGGAACTCCAAATCTGCATATTATGGATTTCAAGAACTTGATCGCTGATTGCTTGTTGATAGTCACAACTAGAGTAGCTTCCTGCCACTTGGTTAACTTGTCGATGGCGACATACAGGAACCTGTAACCTCTGACAACTTTTGGGAAAGGTCCCAAATGTCCATGCCCCACACGGAGAATGGCCATGTAGGAGGAATCATTTGTAGTGATTGAGATGGTGTGTGAATTTGTTTTGCGTGGAACTGATACGCTTCACACTTTTTCACCAACTCCACTGCATCCTGGAGTGCTATAGGCCAGTAGAAATCATGCTGAAAGGCTTTACCGACCAACGTGCAGGAAGATGCGTGGTTCCCACACTCACCTCTGTGGATTTCCACGAGGAGCTCGCGACCTTCTTCCCTTGCAATGCACCGCATTAAGACGTTGTTGGCACCGCGCCGGTAGAGATCCCCTTCTACTAGCGTGTATCTTTTAGCCAATCTGACAATCCGGTAAGCAGATACACCGTCTTCAGGAAGGATGATGTTGTCTTTCAAGTAGCTCCGGATCTTCGAGATCCATGCATCGGAGCTAACTTGAGCTTCTGAGTCTTGCGTGATGGGTTGCTAGGAGCTTCCAATAGCACCTACGGCCCTTAGTGGACGTCTTGGTAACAGGGCCACCAGGACCGCCAGCTTCGAGGTGCTGGTCTCGCCCCCTTCGCTCAGTTCGGCAGACTGAGCTGTTGATCTTGACAACCTCCGGACGAAGATTCCGTCAGCAGTCGTAGCTCTGGTTGAAGCCTTCGTTGAGAGTTCGCCGACTTCAGTGTTATGGAGACGCTGAACATGGTGGAGATCCAGGACTTTGAAGTCTTTCTGAAGCCTTTGGACTTCAAAGAGATAAGCGGCTAGCTGGGGGTTGTTGCAATAACATTCACCATTGACTTGTTTTATGACGTGCTGCGAATCATCCTTCACCAACAACTGTTTGACACCATAGGATAGTGCCACCTTGAGCCCGTAGATGAGAGCTTCATACTCCGCCATGTTGTTGGTTGCCTTGAAGTCAAGGTGAACCATGTATTTGACATTCTCCCCGGACGGAGCGAGGAGAAGGATTCCAACTCTGGCCCCCTGCTTCTGCACGAAACTGTCGAAGTATAGAGTCCAGTGAGGTTTGGTGAAGACCGGGACCTTGGGTTCTGGCTTCTGCTCACTGGGGTCCCTAAGATTTGATGGAGAGGGGGTCCACTCCGCCACAAAGTCAGCCAAAGCCTGACTTTTGATTGCTTGTCGCGACACGAATTCAATATCGAACTCGGCCAACTCTACTGCCCACTTGGTGATGTGCCCAGTAGAATTAGGGTTATGCAATATAGCACACAGTGGATAAAAAGTTACCACTGATATCTTGTGGGCTTGGAAATAATGACGAACCTTTCTTGAGGCAATAAGAACTGCGTAAAGCAGCTTATGCACCTCGATGTATCTATTCTTGGCATCGTGGAGTACTTCACTGATGAAGTACACTTGATGCTAGATGTTCCGGACCCTCTCAGAGGGGCCCGGGGCTCCCTCTCCATCAACCCGGACCCTCCCGGAGGGGACCAAACCTTCTTGTTGAGCTTCCCGTACCTTCTCGGAAGGGTCCGAAACTTTTTCTTGTTCAATCCAGACCCTCGCCGAGGGGTCCGGATCTTTTTGAGCAGCCGTGGATACTCCCTCAGATGAGAGAGGTTGATCTTCTGGCAGTCGGCCTTGAAGATCTGTGCCTGGGGGCTGGGACCCATACTCACGTTCGGGTAGCTCCGGACCCTCCTGGAGGGGTTTAGGCTCCTGAACTAGATGTGGCTCCGGTCTTTCCGTGGCTAGGACCATGCTTACAACTTCTGTAGTTGCAAAAATGTAAAGCAGTAAAGGCTCACTGGGGTTCAGAGCTACCAAGATTGGCAGGGTGGGGAGGAGCTGCTTCAGCTCTTGAAATGCCTTTTCTGCCTCTTCAGACCAATGGAATGGTCCAAACTTCCTCAATAGCTTGAAGAAGGGAAGTGACCGCACTGCCAGCATTGAAATGAACCGGTTGAGCACAGCTAGACATCCAGTTAGCTTCTGGACGTCCTTGATGCGGGCTAGAGGCCGCATGTCTTCTATAGACTTGATCTTTACCAGGTTTGCTTCAATTTCTCAGTGAGTCACCAAGAATCAAAGGATTTTCCCAAAGCTAACCCCGAAGACGCACATGTCTGGGTTAAGCTCGGTGCGCGTAATGCGCAACTTGTCAAAGATAGCTTGAGGGTTAAGGAGTGACTCCTTGTTTTTTATATTCAAAACGATGTCATCAACATACACCTCCACCAAGTCTCTAATTAGATCTCCAAATGTTTTGTACATAGCTTGCACAAAGGTTGAAGCAACCTTTTTGAGACCAAAGAGCATGGCAGTATAACAATACAATTCATCTACTGTTATGAAGGTAGTATGCTCTTCATCTTCCCTAGACATTTGGATTTGATGATATCCGGAGTATGCATCTAGGAAACACAATAGCTCACACCCGGAGGTGGAGCCCACTATCTGATCTATCCTAGGTAGTGAAAATGGATCTTTTGGACATGCCTTATTTAGTGTGGTGTAGTCGATATAGATCCGAAGCTTCCCGCTGGCCTTGAGTACAACGACTGGGGTTGCCAGCCACTTTGGATGAAAAACCTCCCAGATGAAACCTGCTTCGAGCAACTTCTTGATCTCCTGTCGAATGAAGTTTTGCCGCTCAACTGACTGTTTTCGAGGCTTCTGGTGTACAGTCCGTGCATCGGGATAAATCTTCAGATTGTGCTCAATCACCTCCCTAGGGATCCCAGGAATTTGTGACGGTTGCCAGGCAAACACGTCAACATTAGCCCGGAGAAAATAATGAACATGAGTTCCTATTTGTTGTTCAAACCTCCCAATATACTGGTGGTCTGAGCAGCATCAGAACCGATTTGGACGACTTTGACGGGAACATAGGTGTCGCCGCTTGGTTGCACACATGGTGCAGAGGTTGAGCCCCGATGACGAGTGCTCGGGGGTTGAGCCATGAGCTCTTTGCCGGAGGTTCCTTCTTGCACCGTGGCAAGCGGACGGAGTTCCTCTAGCGCGGTGACTCCTGCAGTGCGGTGTCCACGAACCCAGAGAATGCCTGAAGGTGTCAGCATCTTCAATACCAGATAGCCGTAGTGAACTGCGGATATGAACCTGTACATGGCAGGCCTGCCCAGGATGGCTTTGAAGGGCAGGCTTATGTGAGCGACATCGAAAACCAGCTTTTCATTCCTGTATTTCTTCCGAGTCTCGAAGGTCACCGGGGGAGTGATGGATCCGAGAGGGCTGATTGCTCCCGGACCTACTGTAACACCCTTATTTTCATGCATCATGACCTGCAGTCATCATTAAATATGTTTAACATTGAGCAACATAAAAAGGGACAAGTTTAAAATGAAATTAGAGCAAAACCGCACTTAAGAATTCTAGGAAGTGCGGGCTAGTCCGATTTTGTGCGGACTAGTATGATTTTTCTCTAACTTCGAATGGACTGGTCCGTTTTGCTGCGGACTAGTTTGTTTCTCTTTCTGGACATTTTCGGACTTGTCCGGTCCTATGCGGACTAGTCTGGTGTTCCAATTCCTTAAAAAAATTTCACTAAGTCCCTGGACTTGTCCAGACTAGTCCAGTGTTCCAGCGGACTTGTCCATTTTGCCTTTGACTAAAGTCGTACTTGTCCGATTTTTTGCTAGACTTGTCTATTTTTCTCCTCTGGATAAGTTCGGCCTTGCCCGATGTCCAGTCCAGACTTGTCCGATCTCTCTCTGTCCAACTTCGGACTAGTCCAGCCCTTTTCGGACTTGTCCGATAAATCGTGACTCTGAGTTGATCTCTTGTTTCACAACTTGTTTCTTGGGTTTTACGTTAAGTGGGCCTAGGGACGTCGTGCCTAACTCTTTTAGAGCCCATTTGGGACTCTAAACCGACCTCTACTCGTCTCAAACTCGAAATCCATCTAACCCTAACCTCCACCTCTATATAAACAACCCCACCCTTTGACTTAACATCTATTTGCCACTTTTCCACCACATCCAAACCCTAGCTCATGGATAGCCGCCAACAAGGAGGGAGAAGGAGATCTATAGCAAGAAGAAGAAGAGGAGGAAACAAAAAAGGATCAAGATCTCCATCAGCTTCGCGTTCTTCATCAACAAATCATCATCAAGTTCTTCATCAGCCCTAGATCATCAAGATCCAAGTGTTGCCTCCAAGATCCTTGATTCATTGGAGTTCTAAACACCTAGTATACCTTCTATTCACGTTGATCCTTACGTGAATTCAACCCTGTTTCTGCAAATTCACGTAGATCTAGAAAACTCTAGTTCGCCAATTCTGCGAAGTGCGGACTTGTCCGGTCCCTAACGGACTAGTCCGATTTCTTGATTTATTTCTGTTGAATTAATTCTAAATTAGATCAAATCAAATTCAAACCTGTATAAACTTGTTAAAATATATTAGAAATAGTTAGTGATCATTAAAAGCAACTCATTAACAAGATCCACTTTGCATTTGCATTTATCATGCGTGTCACATCATCTTGATTAATGTTTGTGCACTCTTTGATTGTGTTTCTTGTCTTGTATGTTTATTGTGCGGATTAGACGGATCTGCGCTAGAGAGCGTTGCAGAAGATCTCCAGCTCCAAGTATTTGAAGTCTTTGACCCGAACCAATCCCAAGAGCAAGGCAAGTGTCCTTGAAGCATATTGATCCGATTTTAAAATAAATGCTTTGGTTGCAAAATTGCATGCTTGTGTCAATTTGATGGGAAATCCTATGATAGGAAGTTTACTAGGATTGTTTAACCACCCTTGTCACATGGAATTCATGGTAGAGAGTCAGGAAGGGATTTTTACCCTTTTTTCTTTGCTTAATTAATTGGGATGGGAAGACAACTACACCACTTAACTTAATTATGCATTTATGAGATTTGATCAACATGAACTGGTTAATTTGATGTGGCAATGGGTGACCTAAGAAAGCTTGGTATGTGGACGGGTTGGATGTTATGGTGGTTTCGCTTGCTTTAGATCTAAGGACCGGTTCGTGGAGCGACCATCCAGGATTTACAGTGCCACCACGAGGCCAAGTATGGGTGTGGCGTAGCTGATTAATTAGGTATTTGCGAGTGCTATTTGGACCATTAAGGATGCTCGGGGAAGGGGTAGTGGGATTGGGTTTGTTGATGATTGGTGGGACTACCCTGGGATCCGAATGGCTCAAGAGGGGGCCCTTGGTTCAAGATGTGCTCAGTTGGAGGCATCACCACCGATGAAACCTCAGTGGGGTCTACATTGGCTAGTAATCCCTTTGTAAAGGATATTTTGTTATCTCTTGGCCACACACCTAAGATGTATCAGACGACATATTTGAGATTCTATAGTCATTGAAAGGTGATGAAATCACAAACACGTGGGTAGAGTGGTACAACCTATGCAAAGTGTGTCTCAAAACTATCATGATAGCCGTGCTCCCGGTTATGACCAACCTGGACCCTCACATGATTAAAGAAAACTTGGGAATTGGGATGGTTTGGTATTGATTATGATTATGGTTGATAACATGGTTATGGTTATAGTTGATGCTATGAATTATGGTATTTGATATGGTTAATGGCAATGGTGAAACCTGGATTAATGATGATGGATATGGAATATGGACTTTTATTATGTTAATAATGATGGTTTATGATTGGATTATTTCACATACATATGATGTATTGCTTTTCAAATGTTTTAATGTACTTTTTAGCACTTAGCCTTTATTATATTCATCATTTGAACTAGCTACATGTCATACTTTCCACACTTGCTGAGTACGATATGTACTCACCCATGTAATTCCCCCACCAACAGTTGCATGTCAGGATTGGGAGTATAACGATGATAATGCGGACTTCTAGGCTTTGTCTACCGTCGGCTTTGCCTGTGGAGTGTTGGAGCTGCAATATCCCTTTTGCTTAGTTTGCTCAGTTTAGTTTATTTCCACTGCATTAGTTCAAACTTTTCATTAATATTCATTAGTGCTTGTACTCAAGGATAATCTGGTTTGTGTAATAAAATTTGGTTAATTAATCTTGTTCTGTGGTAATTTTCTGTATATCCCTTTGTGATTGCACTCGTGTATGTGTGTTGAACGTCCTGGGCACACATATGCGTTCACTTGGTTCATTTTTTTGAACCGGGTGTCACAAATTGGTATCAGAGCCACAGGTTGACCGTAGGATGTAGCCTAGATAGAGTGGACACTTTAGAGCACATAGGAACACTCATGAATCAATGTGTTTTTGCTTGGTGTGTTGTTTGCTATATAATGTTTCCTTTTTTGCTTAATAGAGGATTTTGGGATGATTTAGCATTGCCATGTCCACCTAGCCTAGTATAACTAGTTGTAAAGTTTCATATCTCTTGATGCATATAGCTGGGGGCGTCTTCTAAATTCTTATCTCTTGCTTTTCTTCAGATGGTGAGGACTCGCAACCAGAGGGATGGCAATGATGAGTAGGAGAACAATAGAGCACCTCAGAATAACCATGGACAGGGACCTGCTCATGGAGCTATCAACATTGAGTAGCTTTTGGCTATGCAAAACCAGCTCATGCAGACCATGATACAAACTATGGGACAACTGCAGGCTGGTAACGTCAACAATCAGCCCCATATGCCTCCACCGCCATCCCCACTGCCTCATAACTGGTTGGGAGGGTTTATGAGAACTAGGCTGCCAACCTTTGTTCAAGCCGCTGACCCTATGGATGCGGATGATTGGCCCAAGTCCGTAGAGAAGAAGCTTGCTATTGTCCAATGCAGTGACCGGGAGAAGGTCCTATTTGCTTCTCATCAACTAGTTGGAGCAGCTGCGGATTTGTGGGATGCTTATTGCAATGCTCATGAGAATTAGGAGAGGGTTACCTATGCGGAATTCAGGAAGAGTTTCCGTTCTCATTATGTGCCCGAAGGTGTTATGATTTTGAAGAGGCAAGGATTTGAGAACTTGAGGCAAGGAAGATCGAGTGTGGGTGAATACCACAATAAATTCACTCAACTTTCATGGTATGCGCCTGAGGATGTGAGTCGGGACAGTCGGAAGCAATACTTGTTCATGAGAGGCTTGAACAATGAGATCCAAGTACAATTGCTGAATTGTGACTATGCCAACTTCTAGAAGCTTGTGGACAAGGAAATTGTTGTGGAGAACAAGGTCCGTGAGATGGAGCAAGACAACAAGAGAAAGGCGCCATATCATGGACAGCAACAAGGAAGTAATGTGCACCCTATCTTTGCGCCTCCTAATGCGCCATATTACAGCTCCCCTGCTCCTGTACAACGCCCTAGTTATGCACCGCGCCCAGCTCAGTTTGTGCAACAGCGCCATGTCATGCAGGAACCTAGGCCTCCATTGCCTTTTGCACCTCGTGCTAATTTTCTTGGTGCAAGTGTTCAAAACCAAGCTCATCCCAATAATTCTGTGCAGCAAAGAAGTGTTATACTTGTGGAGAAGCTGGCACTTTGCACATGAATGTCCTAAGTCAGACCTTGGTCAAGGAAGCAATGCGCCGAGGCAAAATCCAAGACCCAATGGAGGACAGCCGCAAGGGAATCATGAACAGCAAAATTTTGCTCGTGGCAATGTGAACCATGTCTCTACAGAGGATGCTCAACAAGCGGATGACGTGGTGATTGGTATGTTTCTCGCAAACTCCAACCCGGCGACTATGTTATTAGATTATGGAGCATCTCATTCATTCATTGCATCAAAATATGTCTCCAAGTATAGTTTGCCTATCTCTCATATGAAGTTTACTTTATTTGTTAAGTCTCCTGGAGGGGAGATGAGGACAAATATAGTATGTCCAAAAGTAAGCCTTAGAATAAGGGGGGTAGACTTCTTTACCAACCTCATTATCTTGGATTCTCAAGGATTGGACATTATACATGGTATGGACTGGTTGAGGAAGCACAACAGAGTCATTGAGTGTGCCACGAAGATGATGAAATTGACCAATGAGGAAGGGATCACCGTAGAATTTGAAGCATCTCAACACGCACTAAAGCAATTGGAGCTGGATCACATGGACGGTGTCACAATTGAGGAGATTTTGGTGGTGTGTGAATTTTTGGATGTGTTCCCGGATGAGTTGCCAGGTATGGCACCTGACCGAGACATTGAGTTTGTTATTGATTTAATTCTTGGAACGACACCTATAGCTAAGAGGCCGCATAGGATGCCTCCTAAGGAATTAGTGGAGCTCAAGAAGTAGATTCAAGAACAACTAGAGAAGGGTTTTATTCGCCCAAGCTCTTCGCCTTGGGGAGCGCTAAAAGTGCATCTTGGAATCCCTTGTGGGTTTTGGATGATTTATGACAAGCAAATGAGATCCTAACCACTTTGTTGAGATGGGCTCAGGTTCAAATGGAAAATAAGCAAGGTGCCAAAAAAAGAAGGGAGAATGAGGAGCAATGTGGATAAGAGCTCAAGGAACAAGTATAGTAGATGATCGTGTATGGAGTGTGTTAAGGAAACACACCCCCAAGAGCTCAAGCACAAATAATCACACACATTGCACAGGTTTATACAGGACCGGACTAGTCCGACTGACACCGGACTAGTCCGATATCTTTCTGCACAAGATCGGACAAGTCCGATACCACCACGGACTAGTCCGATATCTCTCTGACTAGAATCGATCTAGTCCTTCCCAGTGTGGACTAGTCCTTAAAACACTTCACAAGTTGCACAAAATCGGACAAGTCCGATCACACAACAGACTAGTTCGATATCATTCTGATGAAAATTGGACAAGTCCGATATTGGCACGGACTAGTCCGAAAACCCTCTGACCAAAATCGGACAAGTCCTCCAAGTGCGGACTTGTGACCCAATTCACTTAGGGTTTCACTGATCCAGACAAATCTGATGATTATCGGACTAGTCCGAAGATTTCCAGAAGCGAAATCGAACAAGTCTGTTTCTAGCCGGACTAGTCCGATATTTTGGGACACCTAGGGTTTGCTACACACAGCACACCAGACTAGTCCGGTGTCCACCACAAACTAGTCCGATATTCCTAAACCCTAAAGGTCACTTTTAGAAACCCCACATAAATAGATGTGCATGGCCCAACTTTTATCTCTCTCGACCTCCTGCACCGTCACACCTTCCAAGAGCCTCAAAAACACATCTCTCCACGAAATCAAAAGCAACAAAGATCAATCCCCTGAGGATACACTTTGGAACATTGGAGATACATGATTCATCACTCATTGAGCTCTTGGTTTGATTCCCTGACACACTCCTGTGATTTTCATTGTAATCTTTTGAGTGTGTTCTTGGTGGAATTCTTGTTGTAATCTTGGGGAGCTCTCAACGTGCGAGAAGGCCCCTTGAATTTGGTTATTTACCCTTTGTGATAAGTGAAGAGATTGGCCTTCGTGGCGATCTGACGAGGGTAGTGTTGGAGAAGACCCGATCCTTTTGTGGACTCCTCAACGTGGATGTAGGTTGCCTCTGTAGGAACCGAACCACGAGATAAAATCATTGTGTTCTTTCTTTGCGCTCAACATTCTTATACGTCATATCAATCTAGGGTTTCAATCAATCTCGCTTACTTTACGTTAAAACATTAAATATAAGATTGACTTGTGGTACATCCTAGTTCATAATAGTGTAACACTTCAATTACAAGTATATTTCCGCTGCATACATCCTTGAATCAAATTAATCGATCAAATTTGATTAACCTAGTCAGGACACACCGGACTAGTCCGATATCTGGAGATTTGATCTGGTTGTTAAATGTTGCAGGTTCCGACAAAATTCAAAAAGGCCTATTCACCCCACCCCCTCTAGGCCACATTCAAGCGCCCGTTCTCTTCGTGGATAAGAAGGATGGATTGCAAAGGATGTGTGTGGATTACCGAGCTCTCAATGAGGTGACAATCAAGAACAAGTATACCTTGCCACGCATAGAAGACTTGTTTGATCAGATGAAGGGCGCTTTTGTCTTCTCTAAGATTGATTTGAGGTCGGGATACTTTCAAAAGAAGATTAGACCATCGGACACACCAAAGACAGCTTTCAGGACATGATATGGATCCTATGAGTACACCGTGATGTCCTTTGGATTGACGAATGCTCCTGTGTACTTTATGTAACTCATGAATAAGGTCTTCATGGAGTACTTGGACAAGTTTATTGTGTTGTTCATTGATGACATTATAATCTACTCGAAGGATGAGAAGGAACATGAGGAACACCTGAGGCTTACATTGCAGAAATTGAGGGAGCATCAATTGTATGCCAAATTCAACAAGTGTCAGTTTTGGTTAAGAGAAGTGTCATTTTTGGGTCATATCATCTCAGGAGGAGGAGTATCGGTCGACCCCGGAAAGGTGAGGGACGTGTTGAAGTGGGAGCTATCGCAAAACGTAAAGGAGATCCGCAATTTTCTTGGGATGGCTGGGTATTACCATAGGATCATCAAGGACTTTTCCAAAATAGCCAAGCCAATGACGGAGTTGCTAATGAAAGGGAAAAGCGTTTCAATGGACTCAAGCTTGTCAAGAGAGTTTTGAGGAGTTAAAGAAAAGGTTAACAACAACCCAGTTTTAGTTTTGCCGGATGTGAGCAAGAGTTTTGACATATATTGTGATGCGTTGAGACAAGGACATGGATGTGTATTGATGCAAGAAGGTCAAGTGGTCGCCTACGCATAAAGGCAATTGAAGAAACATGAGCAGAACTATCCAACGCATGATTTGGAACTTGCAGGCGTAGTACACGCATTGAAGATTTGGAGACATTATATCTTTGGTCATAGGTGTGAAATTTATACGGATTACAAGAGTCTTAAGTATATTTTCACACAAACAGACCTGAGTTTAAGGCAACGAAGATGGTTAGATATCATCAAAGATTATGATGTGGGAATCAATTATCATCCAGGGAAGCCTAATGTAGTGGCCGATGCCTTGAGTCGAAAAGGAGTAAGTCACCAACTCACGGTTCGAGAGTTACCATCCGAGTTATGTAAGGAGTTTAACCGGTTGAATCTTGGATTTGTGAATAAGATGGGGATGATGGAGTTAAGTCCGACCTTGGAGCAAGAAATTCGAGAGGGTCAAACAAAAGATGAGGAAATTCAGGAAATCAAAGAGAGGACCCAGGAGGGAAGAGAATTCGGATTTGATGAGGACGAACATGGTACTCTATGTCTTGGTAAGAGGATTGTCGTTCCTAATGTGAAGCATATTCGGGAGACAATATTAAAAGAGGCACATGACTCGCCTTACTCAATTCACCCCAGTTGTACAAAGATATACAAAGACTTGAAGACTTGTTATTAGTGGGCTAGCATGAAAAAGGACATAGCTGAATATGTAGCATTGTGTGATGTGTGCCAATGAGTCAAGGCAGAACATCAAAGGCCAGCTT
Organism: Tuctoria greenei; assembly: GCA_036927565.1. Classification (NCBI taxonomy): domain Eukaryota; kingdom Viridiplantae; phylum Streptophyta; class Magnoliopsida; order Poales; family Poaceae; genus Tuctoria; species Tuctoria greenei. The sequence continues at coordinate 190,173,920 of JAYESD010000003.1, read as the reverse complement.
GACTATTGCAGCCTTTGAAGATCCCGAAATGGAATTGGGAAGAGATCGGTATGGACTTCATAGTTGGTTTACCACGTAAACAGTGCGGTTATGACTCAAATTGGGTAATTGTTGATTGGTTGACCAAGTCAGCTCACTTTATTCCTGTGAAGACCACTTTTAATGGAGAGAAGTTAGCGGAACTGTATATGGGAAGGATAATATGTTTGCATGGAGTTCCAAAGAAGATAGTATCAGATAGAGGTTCTCAATTTACCTCCAGGTTTTGGCAAAAAATGCATGAAGCATTGGGAACAAGGTTGAATTTCAGCTCAGCATATCACCCTCAAACGGATGGGCAAACTGAGAGGACCAATCAGATTTTAGAACATATGTTAAGAGCTTGTGCTTTGAAGCATGGGAAAAGTTGGGACAAGAGCTTGCCATATGCAGAATTTTCATACAACAATAGTTACTAAGCAAGCTTGAAAATGTCCTTATGAGGCACTATATGGAAGGAAGTGTAGAACACCTTTGTTCTGGAGTGACACAGGGGAGAATCAAGTATCTGGTCTGGATGTGTTGCAAGAAGCTGAGAGGCAAGTTCAGGTAATTCATGAAAACTTGAAGGCCGCTCAATCAAGACAAAAAGGCTATGCGAACAATAGGAGAAGGAAATTAGCCTTTGAGATAGGAGACTTTGTTTACCTCAAGGTGTTGCCAATGAAAGGTCATAAGATGTTTAACATAAAGGGCAAGTTAGCACCTTGATACATAGGGACATTCAAGATTTTGGACAAAAGAGGAGATGTAGCGTATAAGTTGGATATGCCAGCTCATCTTTTAGACGTGCATGATGTCTTCCATGTTTCCTAGCTCGAGAAGTGTTTGAGAGTACTGAGAGAACAAGTGCAATGGAAGCATCACACCGAATCAGAGGCCACTTGGGAGTTCGAGGATGACCTCAAGAAGGAATTTCCCTATCTCTTCTCTACCGCGTCAAATCTCGAGGGAGAAATTCATTTTAAGGGGGTAGGTTTGTAACACCCTCATTTTCATGCATCATGCTCTGCATTCATCATTAAATATTTTAACATTGAGCAACATAAAAAGCGACAATTTTAAAATGAAATTAGAGCAAAACTGCACTTAAGAATTATGAGAAGTGCGGACTAGTACGGTTTTGTGCAGACCAGTACGATTTCTCTCTGACTTCGAACGAACTTGTCCGTTTTGCTGCGGACTAGTCTGTTTCTCTCTCTGGACACTTTCGGACTTGTCCGACTATGCGGACTAGTCCGGTGTTCCAATTCCTTGAAAATTTCACTAAGTCCCTGGACTTGTCTGGACTAGTCCGGTGTTCCAGCGGACTTGTCCGTTTTTCCCTCTGACTAAAGTCGGACTTGTCCGATTTTTGGCCAGACTTGTCTATTTTCTCCTCTGGATAAGTTCGAACTTGTCCGATATCCAGTCCGGACTTTTCTGATTTCTCTCTGTCCAACTTCGGACTAGCCCGGCCCTTTTCGGACTTGTCCAATAAATCGAGACTCTAAGTTGATCTCTTGTTTCATGACTTGTTTCTTGGGTTTTACGTTAAGTGGGCCTAGGGACGTCGTGCCTAACTCTTTTAGAGCCCATGTGGGACTCTAAACCGACCTCTACTCACCTCAAACTCGAAATCCATCTAACCCTAACCTCCACCTCTATATAAACAACCTCACCCTTTGACTTGACATCTATTTGCCACTTTTCCACCACACCCAAACCCTAGCTCATGGATAGCCGCCACCAAGAAGGGAGAAGGAGATCTAGAGCAAGAAGAAGAAGAGGAGGAAACAAAAGAGGATCAAGATCTCCATCAACTTCGCATTCTTCGTCAACAAATCACCATCAAGTTCTTCATCAACCCTAGATAATCAAGATCCAAGTGTTGCCTTTAAGATCCCTGATTCATTGGAGTCCTAAACACCTCGTATACCTTCTATTCTCTTTTCTTTATGTGAATTCAACCCTGTTTCTCCAAATTCATGTCGATCTAGAAAACCTTGTTCGCCAGTTCCGCGAAGTGCGGACTTGTCCGGTTCCTAACGGACTAGTTCGTTTTCCTGATTAATTTTTGTTGAATTAATTCTAAATTAGATCGAATCAAATTCCAACATGTATAAACTTGTTAAAATCTGTCAGAAATAGTTAGTCATCATTAAAAGCAACTCATTAGCAAGCTCCACCTTGCATTTGCATTAATCATGCATGTCATGTCATCTTGAGTAATGTTTGTACACTCTCTGATTGTGTTTCTTGTCTTGTATGTTCATTGTGCGGATTAGACGGATTTGTGCTAGAAAGCGTTGCAGAGGATCTCCAGCACCAATTGTTTGAAGTCTTTGACCCGAACCAATCCCAAGAGCAAGGCAAGTGTCCTTAAAGCATATTGATCTTGTTTTAAAATAAATATTTTTGTTGCAAAATTGCATGCTTGTGTCAATTTGATGGGAAATCTTATGATAGGAAGTTTACTAGAATTGTTTAACCACCCTTGTTACCTGGAATTCATGGTAGAGAGTTGGGAAGGGATTTTTACCCTTTTTGCATCGCTTAATTAATTGGGATGGGAAGACAACTACACCACTTAAATTAATTATGCATTTATGAGATTTGATCAACATGAACTGGTTATTATGATGTGATAATGGGTGATCTAAGCAAGCATGGTATGTTGATGGGTTGGATGTTATGGTGGTTTAGCTTGCATTAGATCTAAGGACCAGTTCGTGGAGCGACCATCCAGGATTTACAGTGCCACCACGAGGCCAAGTATTGGTGCGGCGTAGCTAATTAGTTAGGGCTTTGCCAGTGCTATTGGGACCATTAAGGATGCTCGGGGAAGGGGTAGTCGGTTGGGTTTGTTGATGATTGGTGGGACTACCCTGGGATCCGAATGGCTCAAGAGGGGGCCCTTGGTTGAAGATGTACTTTGTTGGAGGCATCGCCACCGGTGAAACCTCAGTGGGGTCCAAATAGGCTAGTAATCCCTTTGTAAAGGCTATTTTGTGATCTCATGGCCACACACCTAAGGAAGTGTGAGAAGGCATAATTGAGATTCTATAGTCATAAAAGGTGATGAAATCACAAACACATGGATAAAGTGGTACAACCTCTGCAAGGTGTGTCTAGAAACTATCATGATAGCCGTGCTCCCAGTTATAAGCAACCTGGACCCTCAGCTAATTAGATAAAACTTGGGAATTGGGATGGTTTTGTATTGACTATGATTATGGTTGATAACATGGTTATGGTTATGGTTGGCACTATGAATTACGGTATTGGATATGGTTAATGGCAATGGTGAAATCTAGATTAATGATAATGGATTTGGAATATGGACTTGTATTATGTTAATAATTATGGTTTATGATGGGATTATTTCACATACATATGACATATTGCTTTTCAAATGTTTTAATGTACTTTTAAGGACTTAGTCTTTATTATATTCGTCATTTGAATCAGCTACATGTCATAGTTTCCACATTGCTGAGTACGACATGTACGCACCCTTGCAATTCCCCCACCAACAGTTCCAGGTAAGGATTGGGAGTATAACAATTATAATGCGGAGTTCTAGGCCGTGTCTACCGTCAGCTTTGCCTGTGGAGTGTTGGAGCTGCGCTATCCCTTTTTCTTAGTTTGCTCAGTTTAGTTTATTTCCGCTGCATTAGTTCAAACTTGTCATTAATATTCATTAGTGCTTGTACTTGAGGATAATCTGGTTTATGTAATAAAATTAGGTTAACTAATCTTGTTATGTGGTAATTTTCTGTATATCCCTTTGTGATTGCACTCGTGTATGTGTGTTAAACGTCTTGGGCACACATATGCGTTCACTTGGTTCATTTTCCGAACAGAGTGTCATACCTACCCCAGAGAAGGGTCTTGAGGGGCGAAGGTCCGAGAGTTGCAGCTGGATCTTCATAAATTCTTCAAATCTCAGAAGATTGAGCGTTGCGCCTACGTCTACCAGAACGTGGTAGAGCTGAACGTTGTTGATGGTCGAAGATACCATCAGCGGGAGTTGGCCAGCTCTGACCATGTTCCTGGGGCAGTATGATGCATCAAAAGTGATGGCTGTATCCATCCACTTCTGACGTGGTTCCTCCCTAGCAGCAGGAGCTACATCAGCCATTCCCACTGCATTGTCTTGAGGACACAGCGAGAGGTGATGTCTCAGGACCCTCTGTAGATGGTGTTGAGGGCCTTCCAACGCTCATTGTCAGAGACGTCAGAGTCATCATCGACTGTGTTGTACACAACCTTTAGGACCTTCTTGGGGTCCTGGAAGCCTAGCTCCGTCTCAGCCGGAGCTTTGTCAACTTTTTGCTTCCCTTCCCTCTGACGGAAAGGAGCTTCTTCTTGGCGCTTGTTGTAGCGCTCGACAAGATTTTGGACCTCTTGGCAGTCCTCTAGACTGTGCTTGTCTGTCTTGTGGATTGGACACCACATCTTGGAACTACTGCCGTCTTCTGATGAAGGTCAAGGTCATTTTTCGGGGCGCTGCCCCCGGCCACCCGGAGCTGAAGCTGCCACAAAAGTAGGTGCATCGAACGACGACTTCTTCTTGCTGTTGGACTTCTTCTTCTTTTTGCCACCTCCGGAGGTAGTGGCTTCAACTTTGTAGGACTTTTTTTAGCCTCCAAAGCTGGCTTCGAGTGCATTTCCTAGCCCTCTGTGGCCCGGGCGCACTTGTCAGCCAGGCTGAACAACTCCATGACTCTGGTGCAGGGTTGTCCCCAGCCTCTCGCCTCTCGAGAGCACGCTCAATATGGACACGGCCATCCTGCTGTCGATAGCGGCGATCAAGCTTTGACCGCATGTCATGTGTTGAAAGCCTTGACATGGTATGGGTGTGACGCGCCCCGGAAGGCAGCGACGTCAGCTGTTGAGATACAGCACGCCTCCGGTGCTGTGATACGTGAGGACCAAGTCTCCCAGATAAGGTCCTACATTGAGTCGAGGCCTGCCTCGATGGGGGAGGACCCTGGTTGCTGATGGCATCTGCTGCGGTTGCAACTAGATGATGTACATCAGCACACCATTGTTCCATCGCACACTAAGGTGCACCGGGCGCTGGTGGACGCTCCAGCAGAGTACGCACAACAATCAACGCGTTCTTAGGGTTATTGTTCACCGATGTTGTGACCGATGCGAGTACCCATCCTGCTGTCCAGCATTGTTTGCTGGAGCAGATGGTGGTGGTGGTGGTGCGACGCTTGTCAGGACAACGGCGCCCGCTGGTTGCTGAATGTTGGAAGGATTTCCTCCAACAGGTTGAACAGCGTTGTTGCCGTTGGATGACCCTGCGGTGGAGTTCACCATCTTGGAATCTCAGGCGCCCCTAGCTAGCGTGCCAAATGTCGAAACGTATGAACGACACTTCCTTCAATACTACTAAATTGTAGCTCGCGGAAGTTCTTGTATCGGTTTGGGTGCACGGAGATTTTAGACAAGAAGGTGACACAGATGATTACGTGGTTCGGGCCGCCTAAGCGTAATACCCTACTCCACGGGATATGTTTTTTAGTATTGAGGATTTGATCATGCTTGTGTGCCTACCAACTTTGTTCTTTTGTACCGTGCAGCACATCCCTTTTATAGACCAAGGGATGGCTGTTACATGGGTTGCCTGGCCCGACATGTGGCCCCGGCGGTTATTCTTGCCTAATACACAATTAAGTGTGTTTAAGCACCCTAATAACGTGATAACACGCCTTAATGGTGGCGTTACCAGTATTAAGGATCTTCTGATTATGTGCCATTAATAGTGCATTAATGGCACATAATCAGGCCTTGTAATTGTAGCAATAAGAGTCCTTTGAATGCTTATGCCGTTGGAGATCCGTCTGTATTCCCGTTGGTGGAGTAGGTTCGGAGGCTTGACACGTGGTGGCTCTGGAGCTTTCCCTTGCGGGGAGGTAGGTCCAAAGCTGCTATACACGTGGAGGCACCAAAACTTTCTTTTACTGGGGGTTAAGTCCTGGGTCACTGTACACGTGTCAAGTGAGGAGCTCCCCTATGTAATGGGTTTGGCTCCGGTCTTGTGTTACAAGTGGCAGTGTCAGAGCTCCCCTATGTAGGAGGTGGGTCCAGTGCTGTTTGACACTGGGGCGTATGGAGGTCTTCAACTTTGACAGGTGGAACTCCCTTGCACTTCTTGCGGTATCATGGGCTACCCGGTACGCATGGTACTGACAACTATGGTAATAATTGTGGTTTATGATTGGTTTACTTCACATAGATATAATATATTGCTTTCCAAATGTTTTAATGTACTTTTCAGCATTTAGACTTTATTATATTCGTCATTTGTATCAGCTACATGTCATACTTTCCACACTTGTTGAGTACGACATGTACTCACCCTCGCAATTGCCCCACCAACAGTTGCAGGTCAGATTTGGGAGTATAACGATGATAATGTAGAGTTCTAGATCGTGTCTGCCGTCAGCTTGCCTGTGGATGTTTGGAGCTGTGCCATATACCCTTTTGCTTAGCTGCATAGTTTGCTTAATTAGTTTATTTCCGTCGCATTAGTTCAAAATTGTCATTAATATTCATTAGAGCTTGTATTCGAGGATAGTCTGAATTGTGTAATAAAAACGCTTAATTAATCTTGTTCTGTGGTAATTTTTCGTATATCCTTTGGTGATTGCAATCGTGTATGTGTGTTGAACATCCTGGGCGCTCATATGTGTTCACTTGGTTCATTCTCGGAACCGGGTGTCACAGCTATTAAGAAAGTAAGTTAGTTTTTGTTGGCTTTTGATAAGAGTGAGGATTCTCACTGCCATTGTTTTGAAATCCGACATGATAGACTTATCGGAAGATGGTCAAATCAGGGGGAGTTTGGCATCTAAAGACACTTATCTTGAAAAGAAGGTGGGCATGCAACCACTTCTATTTAAAGATCATTCTTTATGATGTCTTATAGTTGTTGTGTCAACAATGCAAGACATTATTGTCATAATACCTGTGGCAATTCTTCATCATTAATGGCCAATAATGATTAAGAGTGACAACAACCCCACTTAGATTATGATGAGCCAACCAATATGTTAAGAAATTCAAATTGAGAATGATCATCTCATTTGAATAAGCCATGAGTTATTTCCACTCATCCGAGTGATTGAAAAATTGAAAGTTTTCTAAATGAGCCAAAATAGTAGGCTGTAATGAGTCTACAAAAGTTAACGTGACTCTGAAGGGAATACTAAAATTTGATTTTAGAATCATGGCATTAGTAGCACGTCGTATTAGATGTGCATATAAGGGGGATTTATCAATTGATATGTTTCGAGAATGTCCATATGACTCAATCCAAGGATTTTGTCATGAAAACCGAGATATGAGATATTGATAAAGAAAATCTATTTATGAACTAAAGTAAGTTTCTATGTGATGATATCTCATAAAATAAGATTTGGGTTTTGTAAGGTAATGACATAGACAAATGTATTTGCGCTGAATCTAAGAGAAGAAAGTTTACTTTCTTTATTTCCAAGGATGTTGTCCTACAATAAGTAATAATATTTATTAACTATTAGAGAATAAGAAATTTGTCCTTATAATTATCTAAAAGCTCTTGATGATGTTATTTATGTGTTTAGTGCTTAAGTTTAACCAAAATATATTAAGGGGGTATTTAGACCATCACATGATGCATACCTATCAATGATTGTAAGAAAGACTAGTATGCATGCATGTAAGTTCTCGCCTGCTCTTATGGTCAAGGGTGATAAGTATGAGAACCAATAAGAGATCGACCGTATAAATCGGTTCCATGTACTTATGCTGTTGGAAGTTTTAATTTTGCTCAAGTAATCACTCGCCTTGACATAGTTTAAATAACTGGGATCCTTTTTGCATAAGTAAGTCTACTCCAGATATAGATCACTAGAATGGAGATAAGAATGTCTTGCAGTTCTGCAAGTGACTTAGGCCTCATGATAAGTTGAGTAAGAATAGATGTCATTGAGATAATAAGTTATTAAGATTCAGTTTGTACGAGATGTGTAGCAAGATCCACAATCATTTGCTAGCACACGCATTTTGGAGTTTTTATTGTGGAAAAGTTCCAATCGAGTGGTCCGTACATAATGAGTGATGCATAATGAATCTTTATGAAATATGAGGCCGCCGAGCAGGCACAAGAATGACTTTACCCGATGTAAGTGTGCTCGACAGAGTAAAACCACTTAGGTTATATTATTCCAACGGCAGCATGTCAATTGTGCTGTCAAACACATAGACATTAGATTGCAAATGATAAATCTAGGATTATACCATTTGTTTTGAGCAAATTTGACAAGCGATTGCTTGCGGTACCATTTATAAAAGGTCTTCCACCCAAGTGTTCAGTGAACACGTGATCGACATGGGTTTAAGGAAGAGCGTATGATCAACTGGATACTTATAGGCCACTGAGAGTAAGGTTGTTTCTGAATGTGAGATGTATTGTGGTCATTCGAGTCAGATAAAACTCGACTGACTATTTTAATGTGGCGTGTCCTATATGTCAAACGTGAAGAAACTAACATTAAGATCATAATTAAGTATGTAAGTTTTATGATTGAAGTACTAAGTCAGTCTTGATCCATGGGGAGATCAAGGAGAGAATATTGGAGTTTGATCTCCATAAGACCCGATTGTTTAGATCGTTTCTCCCCACACAACACCCTAATCGGGAGTGTCCAACCACGTCCTGGATGTGAGTTCCCTCTCAAACCGTGTCACATATAAAGAGGAGGATTAGGGGATAATGATCTGATGACGTTTTTCTAACAACCTAAGAAATCGATCTACTTAAACACGGAAGAGAGGGAAAGGACCCCGACATCTCCATCGCTGGCCACCGCAGCAGCAACGCCGTCTCCTCTCGGCATCGGCCTTCTCTACAACAAGATACACAAAACCTAGGTATGATCAATCCTATATCTCTAAATTATATTCCATCTTATATCATGATTAGAAATAAGCTTTCTCGTCTTTCACGAGTTTTGGCATGAATCCCGATAGATCTAGCCTCCAAGACATCATAAGATTACAACAGATCCCACTCTCGAATTTCACTTACAAGGGCGACAAGCCGCACTACTACAAAAAGCATTTTCACAGGCTACTCGATTTTTCAAACACAAACGATCTGTAAAAAAATGCAACTGTGATGACAAATGATACAATAACCGCCTATGATGACCGAACATCATAGGCGGGTTTTGAAAACAACCGCTTGGGTAAATACATGATTTTCTCACACGGCTATTAATTAAGAACCGACTGTATTCTAAAAAACTTAACAGGTGGTTTATAATTAACAACTGCCTGGGTAAATACATGATTTTCATGGGCGGTCATTGTTTAAGAACCGTATGTACTGGTTCAAACATCACAAGTGGTTTTTATTGAAGAACCGCCTGGACAAAGTCATTGTTTTCATAGGCTGCTTGTTAATTAAGAATCGCCAGTGATGATGATAGCTACTGTCAAGCTAATCCCTGCACAGCAAGCTCTTGTAGGTGCAAGTAACACCCATGACTCATCATTTGGATTGTTGAAAGCCTCTATTGAAGTCTGACCATCCCTTGGAAGGATTTTCCCATCCATTTGAAGTATTTCTTTCCCTCTTGTCCATTTGAAAACCTAGGAAGATGCTCCTTTATCAATTTTAATGACTGAATATATTGACTAAAAATCAGTACCTTCTCTCTTAGTGCTTCACACAAGTGAGGAAGCGAACAAATTCAATCACAAATCTTGTTTTTACCCTTTCATAGGGATTTGACCTTAATCTTTCAAGTATAGATTTATCAATAAGTGAAGCTTCCTTATAACATATGTTAATGACAGTATAAGTGAAGGGTGTGCCAAAGCTAACGAAATCTGAATTGAATTGAAGATAAAAGGATCCTGCATATGCATGGCAATGTCCAGGTTAGACAGCGTGAAGCTATGATGGCAACCTTCAACAACATGAAAAGTGATGCTAAGGTTATGCTTGCATCAACCAAGGCATGTTGTGAGGGCATAACACTTGGTGGGGCAAGCATAACCGTGATGCCCAACAAGTGTTATGCCCTCACAACATGCCTTGGTTGATGCAAGCATAACCTTAGCGTCACTTTTCATGTTGTTGAAGGTTGCCATCATAGCTTCATGCTTTCTAACCTGGACATTGCCACTCATATGCATCATCTCGTTGTCTTCAGTCCCGTTGAGATTTCGTTAGCTTCGACACACCCTTTGCTTGTAACTGTCATTAACGTGTCTGATGAGGAAGCTTCACTTATTGATAAATCCATGCTTGAAATATTAAGGTCAAATTCCTAAGAAAAGGGTAAAATAAAGATTTGTGATTGAAGTTGTTTGCTTTGTCGCTTGTGTGAAGCACTAAGAGAGATTGTACTAATTTTTGGTCAATATATTCAGCCATTAGAACTGATAAAGTAGCATCTTCGTAAGTTTTTAAAATGGGGAGAAGAGAAAGAAATCCTTCAGAGCTTGTTTGGGTGGACTCAATCTAATTGGATTGAAGTGGATTTGAGTGGAAAATGAACTAATTTTCTCCTCAATCCACTTCAATCCACTTATATTGAAGTGGATCCACTCCTATCCAAACAAGCCCTTAAATGGGTGGGAAGTATCGTAAAACTTCAATTGAAGCTGTTAACAATCCAAATGACGACTCCCGGGTGTTACTTGCATCTACAAGAGCTTGCCGCGAAGGGATTAGCTTGACAGGAGCTTCAAGATTTGTGCTTCTAGATGTTTGGAATCAAACTATTGGAAGGCAAGCCTGATCATCATAGGTCACAAGAAATTTATATACAGATACAATTTGATAAGTTATGGAACAGGTGACGGTGATAAATATGATAGTCAACAAGCCGAAAAGGATTACTTGTCCAAATTAGTCTTCTCTACAAAAGATAAATTTATTAATGTTCGAAACATGCTATCTAAAGTTGAAATGGAGCATTGTTCCAATTGATTTCAGAGGATACAAATATATACAATATATATCACACATTTTTTCCAGCATTGACACCTTCTCGCATATAGGGTTTCAAATCATTTTTAATGCTTCTCTCTACGCGTTTGATGTTTTCTGGTTCAATGAAAAGTTACATCTCTTCATACTAATTATATTCCTCTTCATTATCTCCCACATTATCGACCCCAACAATATTTTGCTTTCCAGAAACAACTACGTGCATCTTTTTAGTTTCTAGATCTTGTACATAAAAAACTTGTGCAACACGATCGACGAGAACCCACGGGTCATCTTTATAACCCACTTTGTTCAAGTCTACCAGTGTCAGCCCGTAGTTGTCCACTTTCACACTATTAGGATGTTTGACCCATTGGCACTTAAATACGGGCATTACCATTCTTTTGTCATAATCGAGTTCCCATATTTCCTCTATGAGCTCGAAGTATGTGGTCTTCTGCCCTTGTGAATCATAAGCCTCTATACAAACACCACTATTTTGTGCAACACTCTTACCATCTTTTTCTTTAGTGTAAAATGTGTAACCATTGATGCCATATGTTTGCCATGATGTCACCGAAGCAGATGGACCAGAAGCTAACTTCTTCATTGTTGTCTCTTCTATAGAGTTTCCTTATGGTATATTTTTGTCCATTAACCATTCAGTGAAACATCTTTTGTGCTCATTCATGATCCAGTCCTCTGTGCAGTCTTGGTTTTTTTTCATGAAGCTCAATTTGGTGTTCCTCGATGTACGACTCAGCTATTGCGAGGTGTTGTAGTACACCAAAATGTGCACGGTGTACATTCTTGTAATCTTGAACGATAAAAGCTTTCTTACCCACTTTGCCTCTCCCATGTAGTCTACCCTCATGTACTGGTATAGGTACACCTATCGGTTTTCCATCTTTGATGTAATCAGCGCAACCCTCAATCACTTCTTCAGTGGTGTATCCTTCCATAATTGAACTCTCTTGGTGAGCACTGTTCTGCACATAACCTTTTAGTACTCCTAAATATCTCTCCAACGAAAACATATGTTCTAAATATAGTGGCCCAATGCTTTTATCTGATGAACAAGATGTATGATTAGGTGTACTTGCATATTAAAAAAGGATGGTGGGAAACACATGTCAAGCTTGCACATAGTCTCGATGATGTACATTTTCAAATAGTCTAAATCTTCACGTGATATCACATTTTGCGATACTGCATTGAAGAAGTAACACAAAAATGTGATGACAACTTTTATATGCTCAAGTTTCATGACCTCTTATTGCAATGGCAAGGAACACTGTCATCATCGTGTGACAGTAGTGAGAATTATAGTCGAATAAAGACAAGTCTATCATCGAGACTAGTTTGCGGTATTGGATGAGAAACTCGTGGGCACTTTGATCCCACGCAAGCATTCGCAAATTGCTTTTTTCTCTTCTAGTGTCAAGTTGTAGCTGGCTGGGGGAAGGTAATACTTCCCGTTCACCTTTTGTACTGGGTGAAGCTCTGGTCTCATGTCAAGATTTACTAGGTCCTTTGTTTTCCTCGGCATGTCCAGCAAGGTTGCTGCCAAATACATTCTTTGTAACGTGCATAAATCAATACTATGGCAAAATTTCAGATTCTTCCAATACGGAAGATACTTGAAAAAAATTGATTGTTTCTTGAAAGCCATGTCAGTGGTATCACCTGAAGATGTACTTTTCTTTCTCTTTGTTCCTTTACATTTTTTGCCCTTATCGAAAGCAATATGAATGTTTTTGACCATTTTGAACACGAGTTTTCAATTGTAAGGTTTTGGTGTAGTATCTTTTCCGATTTTGTTATCGAATTGTTATTTCATCTTCCTATACGTGTGTGTATCTGTCAAGAAGTGTCGGTGTCTCATGTACACTGTCTTTCTGGATGAGGTGAGGTATAGAAATATAGTTCTATCCATGCACCTTACACAACTTTTCTTCCCTTTCATTCGTCCTGGTATTGTAAACAGTCAAAGATAATCATGCACGGTAACGAATATTGTTGCTCTTAGGGTGAAATACTCCCATTTGTACTCATCCCATGTGCGTACCCTTTCATTCAACAATTTTGCCATATCTTCCATTAATGGTTCCAAGAACACATCAATTTCGATGTCGGGTTGTTTCGGACCTTGGATAAGAACAGATAATGAGATGTAATTCCTTTTGTGACACAACCACGTCGGTAGGTTGTTCATCGTTAAGACCACGGGCCATGTGCTGTGTATTCTCCTTTTTTCACCAAACATATTCATTCCGTCTATACCCAAGGCAAACCTTACATTTCTAATTTCCTTTGCAAATTCTGGATACTAAATATCAATATTTTTCCACTGTGTTGCATCACCAGGGTGTCAAATTTATTTTTCATTCTTCTTGCGCTGCTCGGAATGCCAACACATAAGTTCAGCCTCCCTAGGGTTTGAGAACAAACGCTTCAAGCGATTAATTACTGGAAGGTACCACATCACCAAGACAGGAATTTTTCTCTTATGCTTCCCGTGTGCATCATCAGAAGTATCGTCATCATCACCTTCAAGGCCAATAATAAACTTCTTATTCTTCTGAGACTTTTTAATGTTGGTAACATACTGGTGATTGTAGTCCTTGTATCTACTGACACTACATATGGGGCATCTAGTTGCAAGCTCATGCTCTTTGCGATACAGAATACAATGGTTCACACAAGTGTGTATTTTTGTCACACCTAGTGCCATCGGGCAAAGAAGTTTCTTCGCTTTATAAGTTCTTCTGGGCAGTTTATTTGGATTTGGAATAATTCCTGCAAAAAGATTCAAAAGACTAGAGAAACTACAATCAGACCATCCGTGTGTGGCTTTCAACTTCAGTAGTTCTATGATTGCACGCAATGTAGTATACTCTTTTTCACAGCCATTTGATTCATCATATAAAAGCTTCGTCGCCGCATTCTGCAATGTTTCCATTTTACTTAAACCTTTATTTGCTCCCATAGAAGTCAATACATATGGTTCAATGTGACGCAATATCTCCTCACAATCGAACTCATCAGCATCATTACCATCTTGATTGTCACTACCATTATCGATATGAACATTATAATCATTTGAACCTCTCTCATCGTCTTTATCAACTTCATGTGTATCTAACTCACCATGCTCTGTCCATATTGTGTAGTTTTTTTTTGAAACCTCTTTTCACCAAATGAGATTGGATTACTATTAGTATCAATCCAAACAATGTTATTTTCGCAGTCGATGTATGGACATAATATGTCATCTATCTTTTTCAACTTCACATGTCTCTTCGATGCTTCAATAAATTTTGCAACGTTATGAATGTACATAGGATCAGGTCTTGGCATGTTATACATCCACGCTCTACAGTCCATGCTTCAATAACAAAAATTTTGTAAGATTTACAAAATTTGGCCATGAATATTCCCTAAAGGTCTTCTTTAAAATGAATTAACAGAGACATAACCAGCTTGTATCATATGAGTGAATATTGGTATCATGTAGGTTTGTTCATATGGGTTCCAAGAAAATTTGTTTCATAATTTGCTCAGCTTCCTAGTGGCCATAATGGATTTTTCATGTTAAGCTTGATCATTTAAATATTTCATCAAACACGTGATGTGCTTGTATTCATCTTCAACCTTTAATCCTTCAAATCTACTTATTTTTCTACAAACTTCATAGGTGAGCTCAAGGGGAGAATCAACTACATCTTTCAACCTTTAGGCTTTAATCCTTCAAATCTACTACAAATCTCAAGTGAAGGGGGGGGGGGGTGAAGGCATGCAAACTCAACAAAATGAAACAAGACAACAAATTGAAAACATGACAGTGAAGAAGATGTCTCTTCTAACCTTTTCTCTATTCGAAGCTTGATCAACTGATGAATACAGGACCAGCGCGCGCACGGTGGAAAATTTTGGCAGCCTGGCGGCATTGATGGAAAATCTCTCAGGTTAGATTTTTTGTGGTGCCCGAGGGGCCCTTTATATAGGCGACCGTTTTCAAAAGCGGGTTTTAACGAAAAAACTACCTGTGATAAAAATTAACTAAGTTCAGGCGGTTTTTTTTTCAAGGGGTTTTTAACTGCTTCATAGGCGGTTGTTACTAAACAACTGCCTGCGATAATGGCCCGAGCCTGTGCTGCAGTTTTCTTTTCCCTTGCTTCTTTTTTATTTAGATTCCAATATAAATACTCATACATGTATTGATTCTGCAAATTGAGTCCACATTCGATGATTCTTTCTTCTATATTTTTCAAAATTAATATCTACCACTTGGACCAAATATTTTTAAACTTGTATAGCTAACATTGTAATGTTTTGGTAAATATGAAATTAATTTATACTCACATATTATTCACATTTCTGTTGCTCCTAAAAAAGGATCATTCACTGAAATTGGTTTGTATGAACATATTTATCTTATTTATACATGTATGAATATTTTTAATTTTTTAAATCATTCCAACATGTCAAAATTCAAATTATCTATCATTGTAATCAAATGCTCATATACATATGAGGCATTCATCAAATTTTGAACAGGCATTGATTCAAAAAAATTAAAAAAATATGAAAAAATTCATAGAGGTTTGTATGATGAATAAAAAGTTCCATTGAAAAATTAAATGAAAAATCATTATATTCATCAAGATAGAAAAATGACAATAGCCAGTGTTATTTGTTGTTTATGTTCTGACCAATTTCGAAGGCTTTCTGAAGATAAATTTAATGGAAACCTTTAATTCTAAAGCATATTAAAAAAAGTGGAATTTGGGCTTCTAAAAGGCCCCCTATTTTAAACAAGAATATTAATAAAGCCTAGACTCAGTAATTTTTTTCTGGCGGTTTTTAACAGCTTCACAGGCGGTTGTTACTAAACTACCGTCTGGATAATAGCCCGAGCTTATTCTTCAATTTTCTTTTCCATTGCTTCTTTTTTATTTAGATTTCAATATAAATACTCAAATATGTATAGATTCCGCAAATTGAGTCCAAATTTGATGATTCTTTCTTCTATATTTTTCAAAAATTAATATCTACCACTTGGACCAAATATTTTAAAACTTGTATAGCTAACATTGTAATGTTTTGATAAATATCAAATTAATTTATATTCACATATTATTCATATTTCTGTTTCTCCTAAAAAAGGATCCTTCACTGAAATTGGTTTGTATGAACCTATTTGTCTTATTTATACATTATGAATTTTGTTAATTTTTTAAAGCATTCCAACATGTCAAAATTCAAATTATCCATCATCCTAATCAAATTCTCATATACATATGAGGCATTCATCAAATTTTGAACACACATTGATTCAAAAAAATTTAAAAAAATCTGAAAAAATTCATAGAGGTTGGTATGATGACTACAAAGTTCCATTGAAAAACTAAATGAAAAAAATCATTATATTCATCAAGATAGAAAAATGACAAATAACCAGTGTTATTTGTATTTTATGTTCTGACCAATTTCAAAGGTTTTCCCAATTGAAATTTAATGGTAACCTTTAGTACTCAAACATATTACAAGAAAGTGGAATTTGGGCTTTTTAAAGGCCCCTCATTTTAATCAAGAATATTAATTAAGTCTACATAAAGATCTTTTCAAGCGGTTGGTTCTGAAAAACCGCGTGAGAAAAGTCTTTATCTCAGGCGGGTATTACTTATCAACCGCCTGAGATAATAGTACATATTCACAGGCGGGTGGTAATTAATAACCGTCTGAGATAAAGACTTCTCTCAGGCGTTTGTTCCCTAAGAACTGCCTGCGAAGATAGGCGTCTATATATAGCGCTCGACTTCGTTGGAAAAACCTAACCCGGGTGAAATCACTTAGACGCCGTCAGGCTGCCAAAATTTCGTTTGCCGCCAAGTCTTCGCCGCCCTCGCCGCCGAGCTTCGCCGTCGTCGCCGAGCTTCCATCTCGCCGCCGAGCTTTGCCGTTGCCGCTTCCTTCCCTTCTGTCCAAGTACGCCAAGCTTTGCCCCCGCCCGCCGCCGTGACCACACTCACCATCGCCCTCTCTCCCTCCTCCACGCCAAGTAAGCTCATCTTCCTCTCACCCTCCTCCACAACGACCTCCACCCGACCTCACTCGATCCCCCCCTCCTCACTCAGGCCCCCCCTCTTAACCGACCTCACCGAGCCCCCTCCATGGATGTAAGCCGAGCTCCCCTCCACGCAAGCCTCCAATCAAGCACCCCCGCCCCTCAACCTCCCCCCCACCAAGCCCCTCTCCCACCCTGCATCCTAAGCGCCCCCTCCCTCCCCACCGTCAGCCGTGGTGACCACCAACACGTCGACGCCCATTCTCCTCCCCCACCAATATTTCCCTCCTCTCGGCGACCCGATTATGCTATGCAATGTTGCTAAATTGTTGATTGAATAGTGCATTGTGTATTGTTGTACATAACATTGAGCATAAATAGTGGATTGTAACTGTTATTGTTTAATTGTTGATTTAATCAATGCAAATTGTGAATTGTTCATTGTTATTGTTTAATTGTTGATATAATTGTTCTTGTCGACTTTTCATACAAGCAATACACATGCCTAGCTAATGCCTTGGTAAGTCACCTCAAACCCTATAATGGAACTTGGTCTGTCGCCTTAAACCCTAAAATGCCTTATCAAACCCTAGAATGTTTCCATCTTTTTCTTTCATGCAACACTTCATGTAGAGTTAATATGCCATTCATTATATTTCTGTTGGGTATCTACAGATTGAACCTTGTGAATTATTTTATCTGCCACTTTCTCCAGTCTCGGTGTTAATATCTTTGTAAACCATTTAAAAATACAGTTTAGGAGGCATATTGGTCTGTATATATTTCAACCTTTTGATATCCAGCTTCCCTTCATAAAAATCATGACCTAGTTGATTTTAACCCCAACCGTTTATGAACTTTTTAATTTTTCTTAATCTGAACATGAATCTACTCAAAGACTCTCTATCTCTGGTTGGCTTAGACCAGATGTCTTCCACCTTTTAGAGAAATTCAGGATTTTGAGAGCATTTATTTTTGTAGCTTTCATTGAAGTGAGACATATTTTTTGTCTTATTAGTTCTATCATGGAAAGCCCTAAGAAAACTGTTGATGGTAGTAATAATAAAGAAGGCAATATGAAGTTTAGTGACTCCAGCAGTTCAGGCTCCTTTCACAGTCCATCGGATCCTTTTCCGAATATAAAAATGAAAAAGACTTCAGAGGATCTCGACCCAGAACATGATCCTGCCGATGAGGTATGGATCACGAATCTTAACTTCAGCAGTTCAAGTTAATGTTGGTTGTGATGTATACGAGTTCTTCTAATTATTTTCTACCTAGATTAATCGCGAAGACAACGAGGTGACTTCGGCTCCTAAAACCGCAAAAGGTTCTTCAATGGATGAATCCTCAGGTTCACTCAAGAAAAAACGAGGGCAACAAGGTCTCAATAAGGGTCCATTGAACCGCATCATGTACATAACAAGGGTCGGTCCATGTGGGCTTCCTCAAGAACCACTGGATTTAGTTACAAAGTACTGAAATGCATGCAGTTTTCTTGTTAGAGAGCTTGTGCTAATCACAACCGAGAATTGGAGAAAATTACCTGAGGAGAACAAGAATAAACAATTCAAGTTCCCAAAAGGCACAAAAGAAGCTGCAAAGAAACAACATTGGTCTCTTGTGGCAAGAAGTTGCGTGGCTGCAAGAGTGAAATGAATGCTAATGTTAAGTCCGATAAGATCTCTAGCCCGAGGAAGATGGGAAAAATCACACAAGCTCAGTGGCAAGAATTTGTTCGTCAAAAGACAACACCTGATGTGAAAGCCCTAAGTGCAATTAGGCCAGAGCTTGCCAAAAAGAACAAATACCATCATCTCTTATGGTCTGCTGGTTATGCCACCAAAGTCCAGAAATGGAATAAGATATTAGAGGAAGTTACCAGTAAAGGCAATCTTCACTCGTTAGAAGGTTGCGATGGGAGAACTCAGCGGCAGGTCTTCGCTCGGTCAGGTTTGATCAGCGGGGGCAAACTTGAAAAGCTCGACTATGTGAATGAAGTAGAGCAAAAAATAAAAGAAGTAATTTAAAAGCAACAGAAAGGTCTCTTCAAGACAAAGAGAGAGAATGACCAACTTACCGCTATCCTAGGAAACCCTGAACACAGTGGACGGGTTCGAGCAATCTCTTCTAAGATGTCCTGGCTAGATGGTTTCCCGAAAGATAAAGAGACATATATAAGACTTGAGAAGTTCAAGAAAACACTTGATGAAACGATTTCTCAAAAGGTCAAGGAAAATGTGCAAGAAATAATGAAACAACTTAGACAATCGGGACAATTAGTGGCACCGAGTACAGCGATGGTTCCCGTGCCAAAGGAGCATTTGGTATCTCCAACCGCCTACCCTAGCAGTGTAGGTTTTGTGCCAGGCTCAGGGTAGACCCATAAGTTTGCTGTCGATGATATTGTTAAGGACAGATCGTGTCGTCTTCTTGTCCTGATCGGCAGAGCAGGGAACAAAACCAAACAGGTTGCCACTGCTATGGCAAAGCCTGATCGTGACTTTAATGGCAATTCACTTCAGTTGTATTACGTTGTGGTGCAAGTTCTTCAGATCATTGATAATGATTATGAAGATTATGAAATAGACCACATCACAGATGAGGGGACCATGACTCTGGGCAGGCTGTCGACCAATTAATCTTTTTGCACCGACGTGATATCGTGTTGGACGATGAGCCGCTTTCAAGCCCCATCGCATCTCAAAATATTGCAACCCTGTCTTCCAAGGCGAAAGTCCAGGAAGATCTACTCCCAGTCCAGGAAGATCGACTCCCACTATGTCTCTGCAAGAATGATAGTAACCTTGCTAGTAAAGATAACAAGAGCAACCAGTTGAACAACAGCTTCAAGCAGTACCAGAGCAAGCTATTGTAAGTAAAGAGCAACCAGTTGAGCAATAGCTTGAAGTAGTTGTAAGGATCGAATGCCCAAGAGGGGGGGTGAATTGGGCTTCTTTTCAAAAATCTAAGCAATAAAACTTAATTCCTAAAGCCCAATTCCCTACGCAACCAATCTATGCATTGAAGTAACTAGAAACTTTGCGGAATGTAAAATGCATAAATGTAAGGGAGAGGAAGGGAATGCAAACTCTCGGGGAGACACGAGGATTTATCCCGTGGTTCGGCAAGATCGTCAAGATCTTCCTACATCCACGTTGTGGCACCCACCAAAGGGTTTAGCCACACCCAAGTCACCGAGACAAGGGATCTTCACTATTCCTCTCCGTTTGCCAACCTCGGCAAGGTGGAGCTCAAGCCTTGTACAACTTCGATCCTCCGGGCTTCCACAAACGCCTTGGCAAGCTCCGGAAGTCTCTCACAGTTACAAACACCAAGGGGCACTCCCTTGAGGCTCTCACTATCCTAGAGATTCCACTCACCCAGAATGGAGGCACACAAACTCTCTCTCTAGCTAGTTCTAGCCTATCTCTTGGTGTGTAGGTGGTTGAAATGATGTAGAAGTGATGGCTCTTGGTCTTGAACGCTTGTCGATGTGTTGAGAATGTCTGGTGATCAAGAATTGTCGAAATGACCGGTTTAGGGGGTATTTATAGCCAGCCTCCCCGAAATAGCCGTTGGAAAAGTAGGCTGACAGAACTTTTCTGTGAACATCGGATGATCCAATGTCTCCCCTCAGTCAAGTTTACTTTAGCTGACGTCAGTGTGTCAGATATGACCGTTGTTAGACCGATGTTGCACTTGTCTTCTCATCGGATGATCCGGTGGCTCTTCCTCCAGAATTGGTTCAAACTTGGTGCTTACTGGAGTGATTGACCGATGTGTATACTTCTGTACATCGGATGATCCGGTGCTACACTTAGTCCAAGGATATTGCAAACTGTACTGATGAACCGATGTAGCTGAGCCCTTAACATCGGATGATCCAGTGAGTGCTTTGTTCTGAGGTCTTCTTCTTCTGCTGAACCAACTCGACTGATGTGTTGTTCTCAGAAATCATCGGTTGATCCGGTGAGTTGATTTTGTTTGATTTGAGTTGTTTCTAAGTGATTCTTTTGTGTCTTGCTCGATTGACCTCTTAGACTTTTGTTGGAAATGTGCTTCTGATGGTTGTCAAGCATTAAGTGTCATCAATTGTGGTTGAATGACTTTGACATAAGAGCTTTCACTTCTTATCTTCATATCATTGATTTGATCTCATAAAGTGATTGTATATGGGTCTCCAATGACATATAGATTTCATTTGATTGAGTGATTATGGGGACCTTGCATTCACAAATTCATTAGTAAAATCCAGTGGTTGTCATTAATCACCGAAACCGTACCTCATGGGGGCCTAGATGCTTTCAATCTCCCCCTTTTTGGTGAGTGATGACAACACAACAATTTAAGCACAATAGTAATGAATTTGATAGTACGAAACTTAAGAGGATATGCAATGAATACAAGATTATTACACTTAAAATTGAACGCTCAATCAAAGAATAACTCAAGTGAATAAGTGATCATAAGATAGGCACCAAATAAGCTCAATCGATTAATAACATAAGAGTACTCAATAAACACCAAAAGAGTAGCAAAAGTGTCGAATTACAAAAGATAGAGAAACAGACTCCCCCTGAGACTAAGCAACCCTCCCTCTGACTCCTCTAACTCTTCTCCCGCTTTGGCATAAAGACACCAAAAAGGGATCCGAGTGCCTAAGGACCCTGAGTACTAGGCGCGATGATGAACTGGTCACTGTTGCTGTCGTCGGAGCTGCTGCCTGGAGTAGAGGTGGAAGGAGCTGTCGGAGCCGTCGTCGGTGCCTGCTGAGTAGGAGCTGCTGGAACAGGGGCACTGACGACGGATGCCGGCGTCTGCTGGAACAGAGTCGTCGCCAGCAGGGGAGAGTGGATTGGTGCGCCGGGAGCTAGCAGTGGAGACATGCTGAAAGAAGGGATCGGCGTAGTTGGCACCGGAGCTGCAGCTGGAGCCAGGACTGGTGGAGGTGGAGCAACTCCTGGCAGCTGCGACAGAAGGGCAATCCCGGTCTGGGTGTAGAGGTTGGTGATCAACCCTAGGATGCCCATCATCGCCTGCTGCGTCTGCTGCTGCTGGTTGAGGGAGCGCTGGTGCATCTGGTCGATGAGCCCAGTCAGTCAGTCAGTGTCCTCTTGCCTCTCACGGGCGATCTGGCGCTGCATCTCCTGCTGCTGCTGCTGGAGCTCCAGAAGTCATGCGGCCTGCTCTGCTCAGGCCTGCTCAGCTGCAAGCCGGTCCAGGCGCTGCTGCTCAACCATCTGCTGGAGCAATGAAGTGAGATCAGACGGCTGAGACACCTGTGCCTCTGTGACGGGAGGTGGAGTAGGGGGTGGCACTGTAGAGCCTCCAACCTCCGTGTCGTGCTGTCTGGGTGAGGGAGGAGGTGGGAAGTACTCCTCGACACTGTCATCCGTGTCGCTCTCGGACCATATGTGCTGCAGGTCCTCGCCCTGTGCCTCTGCCTCAGCTAGCCTCTCATCCTCCTTCTCCAGATCCGACCAGTCCTCCTCAGATAGTCGGGCATGAACCTGACGCTCAACTGGACGGCCAAGGCGGCGGTCTCCAGGAGTTGGAGCACGGTAGTGACTGAACCGTGTGACACTCTCATTAGTGAGATGGTCACGCACAGCGGACTCCTCAGGAACCATCATAGAGAGCAAGTAGCTGATCCAGTGTCCATATACAAGCTACCTCATCATGCCCACTCCGTCGGTGATCAGATCCTCCATCTCGCATATGAGGACGTCCACAATATCAAACTCCATCCCGTTCATGATGTAGAACAGGAGGGTCTGCTGCAGGCTAGTGAACCCCTCTAGGTAACCGGACCTCAGCAAGAGTGTGCGGCGCAAGGCAAGGTGCACTGTGCACACAGCTGGAGTCAACATGCTGGTACCCTCGGCTGGTCTGGAGAGAAAGTCGGTCCGAACAAAGAGCGTATCTCCTCCAGGGGTGGTGCCACTCCTCCAGTGAGCGGCCTCCTCGGTGGGTCTGCCTGACCATATACCCTCTCATGCACGCAAGGGTCATGCAGGTCCACTCCCAGCAACTGTGCAAGCGTCTGTCTCGTCAGGTGATAGTGCTATCCCATGAACATGAAGTCAATCGACCTGCGGCCCTCAGAGACGTAGAGGGTAGCATAGAACACACGGACCCAATCCTCCACATATGCACTCTTCTCATAGGACACCAGCTGGACCAGCCATCTGTACCTCTCAAAGAAGGGGCGAATCTCCGTCTCTGCTGCCAGGGCAAGCTGATCCCAATCCAGAAAGTTATGCTGGAATAACTTGTGGCCTCGACGTCTATAGGTCTCGTAGAGTGACGCCTGTGTCACAGTCCCGAAACGACTGTCCACCAGAGCCTCTCTGGGCTGCGGGTACCACTCCTCAAGCAACACACTCCATCTGAGCCTTCGGAGCTGCTTGGCCTTCATCTTCCGGTAATCAGTCAACCGGATACCTTCACCGACACGGACAGTGGTGTCCATCTTGTAGATGGCTCTCTGGGCCTCCCTGTCCTCACGACGACCAGCAACTGTCGGTCTCGGACATGGTGCTGCCGCGGGATGCCCCCCACGGGTCCGGGCTGAGCGCCGGTGGACGAGTGGCTCTTCCGGCTCTTCTTCGGCCTCAGACTCATCGATCACGGGAGGCTGCCTCGGACGAGCCTCGCGGATCATCAGTGATCCTCCTCGGCCACGCTCTCACTCCTCGGTGGCGTGAGCGGCCATCAACGCCTTCTTCTCTTCCTTCGAGAGCTTCTGCTTCTTTGCGGCCGGCTCCGCAATGGCCTTGCCCTTGTTCTTCTTGTCGCGAGCCATTGCAATGAGGCAATGCGCGTGAACGAAGTCGATGATGCACGAAACGGCGACACGAAGGTTGACGCGGCTGGGAAACCCTAACGGCGATGAGGGGACAGCGACCGTAGAGGGTGGCACATGTTGATGGTGGAGAGGGCGATGTGTGCATGGGGCGGCTGTGGTGGTGGAGAGAGGCGGCGGCGGCGCTTGGGTGGCGGTGGTTCTGCAGATGGCGGCGACGGCGCGGCTGATGGGAGCGGGTGGCGACGGCGGCTGCTGCGGACGGTGGCGGTGTGGTGCAGCGGCGGCCGGAGGGCGGCGGCGGCCGGAGGGCAGCGACGGCGGCGGCAGTTGGCAGTGGCACAAGGCGAGGGAGATCGGCGGCGGAGGTGAAGTCGGCGCACGTCGGGTCGGGGAGAGAGAATGGAGGAGATGAAAGGCCGCCTAAATAGTGGGTCCCAAACCCTAGCCGAAACATTAACACCGGATGGACCGATGTAGAAAAGATAGAAGCATCGGTCGAATGGCATAGTAAGGGTATTCAAAAAGGTACTGTTGACACCGGATGGTCCGACGTGGAAGAGAATATCATCGGTGGAATTCATCACAGTTCCAGAAATGTGAACACCGTATCGACCGATGTTTTTCCAAATGAATGCGTCGGATGATTTGAGATACTGACTGAACTGGCCCTTGGCTTTTGAACACCAACTGATTCGATGATGGTCTGGCCTAAGCATCGGATAATCCGATGACTACAAAACAGCAACATCCCATATATGTCCTTTGACCAAACAAACAAACAATAAGAAACACATGTCTTAGGACTTTTTCAGCAACCCCTCACCCCTCAAAAAGCTAATATGCCAATAACTTGGCTAAGCCCTAAAGCAAATAGAACACCGAGAAAAATGGGAGGAAAATTATCCAAATAAAATGTAAGGCCCATGCTTTGTGAGCTAGAGTATGAAGACTTCTATCTCTTTAAAGCATGTTCCTCTAGGTATTAACGCACCTAACATTTTGTTTCTTCCACCACATATGAGTTGAGATATTGCATTTCAAACAAGTCTCTTTCTCATGAGGTGGGTTCCCCTTTGTGACAATCTACCGTATGCAATGCCAAACATTTTACAATGCAAGAAATTAAATATGAGTGCAAGTCTATATGGCAAGCATCATGCAAGACATAAAGTAAATCTATCTTGCCAAATTTGAACCTTCCAAAGGCTTCTTTAGGGAGAGCCACTCTCCAATCCTTGGGGAAACCCAAAAGAACCTTCATCCCAAGCTAACCCTTGCTCACCCCTATCCTTAGAAAGTTAGACAAGACCTATATGATATGCATTCTTACATGATCATGGCAACTTACATGACGTTTGATGCATCTAGCACATTTAATTCACTTCTTAGCCTAGAAAAAGTTTTCTCATCAAGTGGTTTAGTGAAGATATCCGCCAATTGTTCTTTGGACCTAACACCTTGCAATGAGATGTCTCCCTTAGCTTCATGGTCCCTCAAGAAATGATGGCAAATATCAATGTACTTAGTGCGGGAGTGTTGAACGGGGTTTTTAGATATCTTAACCGCACTTTCATTGTCACAAAGGAGAGGCACACAACCAAGTTTAATACCAAAGTCCAAAAGAGTTTGCTTCATATAAAGAATTTGGGCACAACATGCACCGGCCGCAATATATTCCGCTTCGGCCGTGGACAAGGCGATGAAATTTTGCTTCTTGCTAGACCAAGAAACTAGGGAACGCCCAAGCAAGTGGCACCCACCGGAGGTACTCTTGCGATCCACGCGGCATCCGGCAAAGTCCGAATCCGAGTATCCCAAGAGGTGGAATTTTGCACCTTTAGGGTACCACAAGCCCACACTAGGGGTATGCTTAAGATACCTAAGTATCCTAAAGACCGCCTTCCGATGCGATTCTTTAGGTGCCGCTTGAAAGCGAGCACATAAGCATACACTAAACATGATATCGGGCCTAGATGCGGTAAGATGAAGCAATGAACCAATCATAGAACGGTAGTTTGATTGATCAATAGGTTTACCGTCCTTATCCGCGTCGAGATGACAATTTGTTGCCATTGGAGTGCTTCTTGAGCTACAATCTCCCATCTCAAATTTCTTCAAGAGGTCCTTGGTGTACTTCTCTTGATAGACGAAGGTACCCTCTTGAAGTTGCTTGATTTGGAATCCAAGGAAGAAGTTGAGCTCTCCAATCATTGACATCTCGAATTCCCTAGACATCATTTTGCCAAACTCATGGCTAAGAGCTTCGTTAGTTGAACCAAAAATAATATCATCAACATAAATTTGACAAATAAACAAATCTCCGTTGATGTCTTTGGTGAAGAGTGTAGTGTCCACCCTCCCGATCTTGAATCCTTGCATGATAAGGAAATCCCGTAGTCGTTCATACCACGCCCTAGGTGCTTGCTTGAGCCCGTAGAGCGCCTTGTGCAACCTATACACATGATTAGGATTCTTCGGATCCTCAAACCAGGGAGGTTGTTCAACATAAACAAGCTCGTTAATGTAACCATTAAGAAAGGAACTTTTCACATCCATTTGATAAAGTCTAATATTATGATGTGATGCAAAGGCAAGAAGTATACGGATGGCTTCTAGCCGGGCGACCGGAGCAAATGTCTCCCCGAAGTCTAGTCCTTCAACTTGCGAGAACCCTTTGGCCACAAGTCTTGCCTTGTTGCGGACCACAACGCCGTTCTCGTCTTGTTTGTTGCGGTACACCCACTTTGTTCCGATGACGTTCTTGTCCTTGGGTCGCTCCTCCAACACCCAAACTTCATCGCGGATGAAGTTGCTGAGTTCTTCTTGCATGGCCATCACCCAATTTGGGTCTTGGAGTGCTTCCTCAATGTGAGTGGGTTCTACACATGAAACAAACCAGTAGTGCTCACAAAATGAAGCGAAATGGCGAGAACGTGTACTTACTCCCCTAGACGGACTTCCAATGATTTGGTCCATCGGATGCGCCTTGGAGATGCGTCCATGCCTCATAAGTGGTTGTGAAGGACTTGGCGATGGTGATGCGTGTTGCTCCTCTTGTGGTTGGACTTGATCATGGACTTCTTCTTCTTCTTGATGTTGTTGGGCTTGTGAGTCTTGAGTCGGCAATGGATCATCCTTCTCTTCTTCGTCAACTTGAGGCGCCATGGAGGAGTTGATGTTGGAACTTGAAGCTCCCCCTTGATCATGGCTCTCCTCAACTTTAGGCTTGACGTCTCCAATGGTCATGTTCTTCATGGCTTCTCGTAGAGGCTCATCATCTATTTCATCATGACCAAAACTCTCCTCTTGGGAGCCATTAGTCTCATCAAACTCAACATCTCAACTTTCCTCAACTAAACCGGAGGTTTGGTTGAATACTCGATATGCTTTTGAGTTTGATGCATAACCAAGAAATATACCAACATCACATCTTCTTTCAAACTTACCGAGCCTTTTCTTGCGGTAGATGTAGCACTTGCACACAAAGACTCGAAAGTAGGAGATGTTGGGCTTTCTCCCAATGAGAAGCTCATACGGGGTCTTTTGAAGTAGTCGATGTAGATAGACCCTATTTGCAGCATGGCACGCCGTGTTGATTGATTCGGCCCAGAACTTCTCCGACGTTCCATAGTCATCAAGCATTGCTCGTGCAAGAGTGATGAGAGTCGTGTTCTTCCTTTCAACGACACCATTTTGTTGAGGAGTGTATGTGGCCAAAAACTCATGTTTTACTCCTTCACGGTCACACGACTCCCCAATGTTGTAGTTCTTGAATTTGGTGCCGTTGTCACTCCGGACCTTGATGATGGGAAGTTGAAATTCCCTTTGAGCGCGGTTAGCGAAGGTCTTGAACACTTCCAGAGTTTCACTCTTGTCACCTAGAAACAAAGTCCAAGCATAGCGAGAGTAGTCATCAACAATAACAAGACAATAGAGGTTACCGCCAAGACTTTGATATGTGTACGGTCCGAAGAGGTCCATGTGAAGTAGTTCAAGTGGCTTGGAGGTTGACACCATTGTCTTCATTGGGTGGTGAGAAGCAACTTGCTTCCCGGCTTGACAAGCGCTACAAAGCTTGTTCTTCTCAAATGTGACATCCTTCACGCCGGTCACCATCCCAAGCTTGAATGACTTCTTAAGCTTGCTCATCCAATTTGCGCTATGCGTCGGTGCCATAGCCAACCCAAACTTGTCTTAGTGAAGAGACAAGTGGTCAAGCTAGCATTCTTGTTGCAGAAGTCCAATAGGTAGAGGTGTCCATGGCGAAATCCTTTGAAGACTATGTCTTGGCTTGTTTCACTAACCCAATTACCTTTCCCTTATAGTTATCACCAAAGGTGACTTGTTCATGATTGCCGGGGTTTTCTATGGTGGTGAACATACCATCATTGCCGGTCATATGTTGAGTGCACCCGTTATCGAGTACCCAATGCTTTCCTCCGGCTTTGTAGTTCACCTACACACATTAATTCATTTTTTGACTTTAGGCACCCAAGCCAACTTAGGTCCTTGTATGTGTGATACAAGTGTCTTTGGTACCCAAAGTTGCTTGGGGAGCTTCCCCTTCATGCCCTTCATGTCTTTGGCAATGAATCTTGCCTTCACCTTGCCATCTACTTTACTCAAGAGATAATAACGATCATTGAAAGTAGATTTGTAGTTAGTAGGCAATTTTGGAGAAGGTCGGTTAGGAAGAGGACACTCCCTTGTGTGGTGACCGGCGACCTCACAATGTTGGCAATAAGAACCAACTTCCTTGATGAAGCTTGTTCTAAGCTCCGGTGAGGGCACCTTTACTTTGTTAGGCACCGGGAATGATCCAAGTCCTCTCTTGTTGAAGGCCTTTGCTTGTTGAAAGAGGATTTTCTTGTGCTTGACTTATCCTTTTGATAGTCTAGCCACACTAGTGCGGAGACTCTCAATTTCTTCCAACAAGTCCTTCTCCCTAGTGTTCTCTTTCAAAGGCAAAGACTTGTGCAAGACATTAGTGGCATGAGAAGTAATGGATATCTTCTCATTAAGAGTTTGTTTCTTCATAGTTTTTAACTCTTGATCAAGCACTTCATAAGCAAGGTTAAGTGTTTGATGCTATTGGATTAACTCATTGTGCTTTCCCAAGAGTGCTTGGTGGGCTAAGTCAAGCTCATGATGATCTAGCTTGATTTGAGCCTTATCCTCCTCAACTTGCTTTACATGGGATTTGAGCGTGTCATGCTCTTTGAGTATGCTTTCATACTTGTCAAGAAAATCAAGGTTAGCACTCTCAAGCTTAGCACGAGTTCCTTCAAGAGCCTTAACCTTACTCTTTTCCCTCTTAATGATAGTGTGATATTCATTTATTAAGGAAGTTAGATCATCTGGGGAAAGCTCATCATCGCTAGAGTCGTCACATACCTTGGTGTTACCTTTCGCCATGAGGCACATGGGCGGAGGATGAAGAGGTGAGTCATCATTGTTGGCAATGGCGAGGCCGGCCAAACTTTCTTCTTCCGCTTCACTCTATTCATCATTTGTTTCTTCGTCGGTGACCCATTCATTTGCCTCACACATGAACACCTTTTGAGGACCATTTCTCTTCTTTGGGAAGAGTTTTGCCTTCTTGCCCTTGTCATGTTTCTTCTTCCCAAGGATCTTGGTTTGGGTTTGGCCTCTTCTTCATCATTTTCACTATCTTCTAGCTTGCGATGCTTGCTCTTGTGGTTCTCTCTTCTTTTGTCCAGTTTTGGACAATCATAGGAGATATGACCTTGATCACCACAATTATAACCAGGCTTGTTGTCATCTCTCCTTGGTAGAAACGCTTTCTTCTTGGGATCAAATGTATATCCCTTCTTAGTAATCTTTGAGTTCAAGCGTGAGAACTTTCTCATCATCAATGCAAGCTCATCATCATCATCTTCACTTGATGCTTGCTCTTCTTCACTTGATCTAGGCTCAACCACCTTCTTCTTCTTGAGGCTTGTTTTCTTGGTGGAGGCTTTTAGAGCAATTGTTTTTGAAGGTGATTGCTCCATCATCCCAAGTACACTCATCTCATGAGCGTGAATTTCTCCAATGAGCTCTGAAACTTCAATGTGGTCAAGAGACTCCTTTTGAAGCATGGAGTTGATGATGTTGTACTTTGGCTTGGGAAGGAGCATGAGGATCTTGCAGTTGATGAGTCCCTTGCCAAGAGAAGCAATGTCAAGAGCATTAATTTCTTCAATAAGTACATTCAAGCGAGAGAACATCTCATTGACATTTTCATGAGGTAGCATCTTAAATTCATCATATTTTGCTTTAAGCATGTGATATTTAAGTTCCTTGACTCGAGAAGAACCCTCATGAATCTCTATTAAGCAAGCCCAAATTTCACAAGCTTTTTCTTTACTAGCAATCCTAGCAAACACATCTTGACTAATACATTCATAGATTGCATTTCTAGCTTTAGCATCCCATTCAATTTGATCACCAATATAATTGTGTTCTCCAAACCCCGTGTGGGTCGCTTCCCATACTTCGGGAGCAATAGCCTCTAGATAAGCGCGCATGCATGCTTTCCAATAGGCAAAGTTCTTGCCCTCGAAGATAGGAACTGAACCCCCAACCTTGGCCATTTTAGCTCTCTAGCGGTGAAGCTAGAATGATCCTATGAGCAACCTTGCTCTGATACCAATTGTAAGGATCGAATGCCCAAGGGGGGGGGGGGGTGAATTGGGCTTCTTTTCAAAAATCTAAGCAATAAAACTTAATTCCTAAAGCCCAATTCCCTACGTAAACAATCTATGCATTGAAGTAACTAGAAACTTTGCGGAATGTAAAATGCATAAATGTAAGGGAGAGGAAGGGAATGCAAACTCTCGAGGAGACACGAGGATTTATCCCGTGGTTCGGCAAGATCGTCAAGATCTTCCTACATCCACGTTGTGGCACCCACCAAAGGGTTTAGCCACACCCAAGTCACCGAGATGAGGGATCTTCACTATTCCTCTCCGTTTGCCAACCTCGGCAAGGTGGAGCTCAAGCCTTGTACAACTTCGAGCCTCCGGGCTTCCACAAACGCCTTGGCAAGCTCTGGAAGTCTCTCACAGTTACAAACACCAAGGGGCACTCCCTTGAGGCTCTCACTATCCTAGAGATTCCACTCACCCAGAATGGAGGCACACAAGCTCTCTCTCTAGCTAGTTCTAGCCTATCTCTTGGTGTGTAGGTGGTTGAAATGACGTAGAAGTGATGGCTCTTGGTCTTGAACGCTTGTGGATGTGTTGAGAATGTCTGGTGATCAAGACTTGTCGAAATGACCGATTTAGGGGGTATTTATAGCCAGCCTCCCCGAAATAGCCGTTGGAAAAGTAGGCTGACAGAACTTTTCTGCGAACATCGGATGATCCGATGTCTCCCCTTTAGTTATCATCGGTCAAGTTTACTTTAGCTGACGTCAGTGTGTCAGATATGACCGTTGTTAGACCGATGTTGCACTTGTCTTCTCATCGGATGATCTAGTGGCTCTTCCTCCAGAATTGGTTCAAACTTGGTGCTTACTGGAGTGATTGACCAATGTGTATACTTCTGTACATCGGATGATCCAGTGCTACACTTAGTCCAAGGATATTGCAAACTGTACTGATGGACCGATGTAGCTGAGCCCTTAACATCGGATGATACGGTGAGTGCTTTGTTCTAAGGTCTTCTTCTTCTACTGAACCAACTCGACCGATGTGTTGTTCTCAGAAATCATCGGTTGATCTGGTGAGTTGATTGTGTTTGCTTCGAGTTGTTTCTAAGTGATTCTTTTGTTTCTTGATCGATTGACCTCTTAGACTTTTGTTGTAAATGTGCTTCTGATGGTTGTCAAGCATTAAGTGTCATCAATTGTGGTTGAATGACTTTGACATAAGAGCTTTCACTTCTTGTCTTCATATCATTGATTTGATCTCATAAAGTGATTGTATATGAGTCTCCAATGACATATAGATTTCATTTGATTGAGTGATTATGGGGACCTTGCATTCACAAATTCATTAGTAAAATCCAATGGTTGTCATTAATCACCGAAACCGTACCTCATGGGGGCCTAGATGCTTTCAGTAGTACTAGAGAAAGCTGCTGGTAGTAAAGAGCAATCAGTTGAACAACAAGTTCAACAAGTCAGTGTCTAACTTCCGACGACTACTCCTCAATCATCAGAGCCTATCAAAGTTAGCTCATACAAAAATAAGAAACCTTCATCAGAAGTGTCAAACTATTTGGAAAATATGAAGAAAATATTATAAAATCGAGTGCATTTCGTTCTTCTCATGAGCAAGCATTAGAAGATATTGAGGAGTGGGAAGAAGACAGTGTCATGTATAAATGGCGTAGGGCTTTAGTTAAACCAGGAGTTCCAATATACAAGATTCAAGATATTCCTCCTGAATATAAGAATGAGAAGCTGTTCATAACATCGGTACAACTTAGATAACAACTTGTCCCACTCAAAAGAATGCACAAGTGGTACATCACTGCCAGCACAAAATATGATCTTTCTTATGTCACACTTCGTGTGCGAAAAGAAGCATTCTGGAGCCCCGGAGTAGATAAACGAGCCATTTTCTTTGAAGATCTATATACCCTTTTCCATCGAGGCATGCTCGAAATCTACCTGCTACTCATCTGGTGCTTGTATGTGTCACTAATATTTTGTATTTGCTTTTCTTACTACACGCATACACATTTCATGAGATTATAACAATTCTAGACTTCTTCAATAGGATGCAATATATGGTTAATGAAAAGATGAAATGTAAGACGGGTATCCTTGACCCTACATGGATTACAAAGACGCTATTCGACGTTAAGGTGGATCGGGACTAAGAACAGTACAAGCACATGAAAAAAATTTGATAAGTCAATCGCAAAATAGAAGAAGGATAAGAGGATAGATGTTGCAGCTTACACAGGACATGCCATGTTTAACTTTGTCAGAGATGGCAAAGACCTCGTAAAGACTCCGTACCACTTCGAGTAAGTTTGACACATGACATTGAAATATCAATTATTGCTAATTGTTAACTTAACATGTGTGTTTGTACGTGTGTTGTGAACACTACATAATGATCTTCATCAAGCCAGAGCAGGGTTTGGCAACTGTCTTGGACTCAGCCGATTACCCACCAGATCTTTATAAAGATTTCCTTTCCATTTTGAAATTGTACATTTATTCAATACTTTTAATTTACAAACATTTAGAATGTGTTGACAAGTTCTATATGACATTTATTGTATTACAACGTTTGATAGTTTTATGCGGAACAGCTTGGCGGTCAGATACCTTCTAATACGGATGCATTGGACATTTAAATATATTATCCTTGTCCCAAGCAGCCTGTTGGGAGCGTCTTATGCGAGTATTATGTAAGCGAGCATCTTCGTACCGCCAGCAAATATAGAGTGCATCATGATGATTAAAGTTATCCTTAATATCGATATCTTATTTTCTTACATTTGAGTTTCATTTTTATTGTAACTAGCGTATTTTAATACTTATATTCTCTGTTGTTCAATATTTTTGGAAACATTATTTTCATATTTTGATTCCAACTTCAAAATTCAATTGCTCATAGTACAATTGCTCTATAAATTCCTGTATACTCACTTTGATCTATACTTTGAGAGTGTTCAAACCAACACATTCTAAACATTGTTATGTGTTTCATTGCAGCATACGAAGAATGTGAACAAAGAAAGGCCGGTTTCTAGAAGTATGCCTGGTGGAGGAGCAGACAAGATTGCCGTTGAACTGTGTCAATTCATGCGTCGCAAAATTTTGCACAAAAGAGGGGTGTTCTTTGATGTGTATGGTGTAATAGCTGATGTGCCAAAACTTTGTGACTATGACAATAGAAACAGTTTTTAGTAAAACTTGTAAACTATGAGATGACTTGTATGTGTAACTTGTACATATGTATATTATTTCAGTAAAATTGACTTCTGTGAGATGACTTCTGTGATTATATTTTTTACTTTTGTGATTATATTGTTGACTTTTGTGATTATATTGAATTGACCTGGAAATTAGAAATAACAATAGGTATTACTGCATAGGGTATACTTTATCACAGGCGGTCTTTACCTACGGCTAGACCTGCCTGTGAAATTATATTATCACAGACGGCTAGAAATAGGTAAATAACAATCTGTGGTAACTCCATTATCACAGACGGTTTTTATTATGGTTCAAACCGGTTGCGATAAATTGTCTTCGCAGGCGGCTTGTCATAGGTAAAGATCCGCCTGTGATAACACCATTATCATAGGCGGTTATATATACTGTACGACCCGCCTATGATAATATATCTTCACAGGCGGCTAGTCGTAAGTAAAAAACTGCATGTGATAATACCATTATCATAGGCGGTTTCACTTTTCCATCTGTAAAATTTTATATTATCACAGACTCTTTGTTTCAGATGATTTTAGAAACCACATGTGATAATACATTTGGAGCCGCGTAAGATGGGGCTTTACCAGTGCCGTTCGGAATTGACTTGTCTTCCTGGAAGCATCAGACTGACAACCAGACACAAGGGCGCTAGCGGCTGGGGCAACAAGGTTTAACTTGGAGTGCGGGCGGCACGTGGCACCAACACAACGGCCAGTTGCACTTGCAGCAACACATTCTTAATATTTTTCATGGCATCGATTCCAAGAAGTACACTTGTTACACTATTCTTAATTTTACACTGATGTACTCCTCTTGGTGCTGCACTTAACGATCTGTTTTACAGTTTTGACAGCTATAAACAGTGCCTTATTTAGGTGCGGACTACAAGGGCTTGTAGCATCGGCCGCATCGGGTGAACCCAACTCTAACAATGGATCGATGACTTTAGCAACTCGCTTCTGGTGTTGCGGTCACCCACGGTGGCAATGATATAAGCAACGATGACCAGTATACGCTAATGAAGTAAAAACAGTGCTATTTTATTCGAAATTTGCAAAGTAATGTACCCGTTTTGAAAATAAATACAAATAGATATCGATATCTCCCGCCTACTGGCTGGACGATCCATTTGGAATTAGAATTGCATGTACCGTTCTCCGGGGAAGCCGCTGTAAAATTGCCCTAGGGGTCTAACAATCAGACTAACAAGCTACATACTCCCTTTATCTCAAAATACTTATCACTCTTTAGTTCAAAAATAAACTAGAGAGTGACAAGTATTTTAGGATGAAAAAAGTATACCATTTATAAATTGTGATTAAAAATAATACGAGCAGCCGTGTCGATAGCCAGTCAAAGGTTGAATATAAGGGTATTTTCGACAGAGATGGCATATAAAAGTATGGAATTGTAACTTGATGGTATTCAAGGGATAAATATCTTTTGCAATGGTAAATAAGAAAGTAGATGAAATTATAATGGCAAATAAAATTGACTCAAGAAATCAATATCATGTGCACATAAGGCATTCATCACACATGCGCATGAAATGGATATGTTGGTAAGTTGATCACGTTTGTGATTTTATCCCATTTCTCGAAGTTAAAAAGAAGAAAGGATGACACTCATGTTGCCAAAGGCTACCTGAGCTGAATTAGTTGGGAAGCGGGGGAGTGAGTAAAAGCCACTATTTAACTGACCCATCATGACACTACTACAAAAAGCATTTTTACAGGCGCCTCAATTTTTCAAACACAGGCGGTCCTTAAAAATATGCGACTGTGATGACGAATGATATAATAACCGTCTGTGATGAAAGAACAACACAGGCGGATTTTAAAGAACAACCGTCTGGGTAAATACATGATCTTCAGAATCGGTTCTTAATTAAGAACCGTCTGTAATGCAACGAACTTCACAGACGGATTTTAAGAAACAACCGTCTGGGTAAATACATGATCTTCACAGACGGTTATTAATTATTAACCGCCTGCAATGCCATGAACTTCACAGACGGATTTTAAGAAACAACCGTCTGGTTAAATACATGATCTTCGTTGGCGGTTCTTGATTAATAACCGTCTGTAATGCAATGAACTTCACAGATGGATTTTAAGGAACAACCGTCTGAGTAAATACATGATCTTCGTTGGCGGTTCTTAATTAATAACCGTCTGTAATGCAATGAACTTCATAGCCGGTTCTTGATTATATAACAACGGCCTAAGAAGATCATGTATTTTCAGTGGCGGTCATTGTTTAATTATCATAAGCGGTTTTCATTGAAATTACAGGGATGTAGTTGCAATTATATATCACAGCCGCATGTAGTCGTGCAGGCAAAATTGTATCAGGAAAAAAACACAGATGAGCTAGCGGATACTAGTAAAGTAATGCATTATAGGAAATGCTCGATCACCAGTGAGGCTGGCTTAATTGTGATAATACACCATTAGAGGCTTTACAATTGTTCAAAGATAATTTCTTTACACACTGAACAAAAATCATGCTACATTCATTGTAGATCGACGATGAAGCTCCCATCGATCAATCTAAATTGTACCGTCCTGCTTGCTCCCGAACACGTCTCTTATATTCCGCTGGATCCTGAAAATATTGACATTATTTAAATTAACAAATGTCGAAGGAGGAATGAATAACCTACATTGGTCACTAAGTCAAAGTGTCATCTAACCTTGATAAGTAGATTATAGCAATCATTTTCAACATCAGGCACATTTGGCTGATGCAGCAAACGCTGAACTTCAAGTAGTATAGTTTTGATTGTAAAAGCACTGCACCACCCCTACGAAATATAATTTAAGCAATATAAGAAACCAGTTCAAATAAGTTCGACAAAAATTATAAGTAATAATTACATGAACAAAATAGGTCTATCTTACAGTCTCTTGATCAAGAATCCCGATGCAGAGTGCTCCCGAACGATGGACATTTGGGTGGAAGAACCCAAATGGAAAGGAGCATCTTGGAGGCACCAAGGGATAGTCCTCAGAGAAGGAGATTGTCAGGGGGTAGTAACCATCTTCCCATTCAGTCTGCAAAAGAAATTTATTAATAGGAGGACGATAGTTAAACTCATATTGTGCTTGTTCTTCATGACTTACCCCTTCTTTACCGGGGACGATGCACTGCCACTTCAATAAATCTCCCGATTCAGGCTTCGCAGAGAAACCCTACGCGGAGAAATTGAAAATACCAAAAACAAACAACACGGAAAAACAAACTACAGTTAAGTTCATCAGTCCATTACAGATACATATGTATATACAACCATGTGACCGGTGTGCCATATGTACATACATGGGGATGGTTCTTGCGCCACGCCAAGCGCTCCTCCTTCAATCGGCTACACGCCCGAGACATCATTATCTGAAGAAAGACCAAGCTTCCAAACTTCCAAATCATTGAGTCCAAACGCATATGTACACAAATGCAAAAGGACACAATCCATATACCAACATTGTTCTAAGTTGATTTCAGAAGATACAAATATATACAATATATATCATCTCGCATTGCTATATACATTTTTTCCAGCATTGACATCTTCTCGCATATAGGGTTTCAAATTCTTTTTAATGCTTCTCTCTACGCGCTTGATGTTTTCTGGTTCGGTGAAAAGGTACATCTCTTCATACTGATTATATTCCTCTTCATTATCTCCCACATTGTCAACCCCAACAATATTTTGCTTTCCAGAAACAACTACGTGCAACTTCTCAGTTTCTGGATCTTGAACATAAAAAACTTGTGCAACATTATCGGCGAGAACCCACAGGTCATCTTTGTAACCCACTTTATTCAAGTCTACCAGTGTCAGTCCGTAATTGTCCACTTTCAAACCATCAGGATGTTTGACCCATTGGCACTTAAATACGGGCATTACCATTCTTTCGCCATAATCGAGTTCCCATATTTCCTCTATGAACCCGAAGTATGTGGTCTTCTGCCCTTGCGAATCATAAGCCTCAATACGAACACCACTATTTTGTGCAACACTCTTACCGTCTTTTTCTTTAGTGTAAAATGTGTAACCATTGATGTCATATGCTTGCCATGATGTTACCAAAGCAGATGGGCCACAAGCTAACTTTTTCATTGTTGCCTCTTCTATAGTGTTTCCGT
Organism: Tuctoria greenei; assembly: GCA_036927565.1. Classification (NCBI taxonomy): domain Eukaryota; kingdom Viridiplantae; phylum Streptophyta; class Magnoliopsida; order Poales; family Poaceae; genus Tuctoria; species Tuctoria greenei. The sequence continues at coordinate 190,135,972 of JAYESD010000003.1, read as the reverse complement.
ATGATATATTTTTGTCCATTAACCATTCAGTGAAACATCTTCTGTGCTCTTTCATGATCCAGTCCTCTTTGCGGTCTTGGTTTTTATCACGAAGCTCAATTTGGTGTTCCTCGATGTACGGCTCAGCTATTGCGAGCTGTTGTAGTACACCAAAATGTGCACGGTGTACATTCTTGTAATCTTGAACAATAAAAGTTTTCTTACCCACTTTGCCTCTCCCACGTAGTCTACCCTCATGTACCGGTATAGGCACACCTATCGATTTTCCATCTTTGATGTAATCAGCGCAACCCTCAATCACTTCTTCAGTGGTGTATCCTTCCATAATTGAACCCTCTGGGTGAGCACGGTTCCGCACATAACCTTTTAATACTCCTAAATATCTCTCCAACGAAAACATATGATGTAAATATAGTGGCCCCAATGCTTTTATCTGATCAACAAGATGTATGATTAGGTGTACTTGCATATCAAAAAAGGATGGTGGGAAACACATCTCAAGCTTGCACATTGTCTCGACGATGTATGTTTTCAGATAGTCTAAATCTTCACGTGCTATCACCTTTTGCGATACTGCATTGAAGAAGTAACACAAACGTGTGATGACAACTTTTATATGCTCAGGTTTGATTACTCTTATTGCAATGGCAAGGAAAACTGTCATCATCATGTGACAGTCGTGAGAATTATAACCGAATAAAGACAAGTCTTTCATCGAGACTAGTTTGCGGATATTGGATGAGAAACTTGTGGGAACTTTGATCCCACGCAAGCATTCGCAAATTGCTTTTTTCTCTTCTAGCGTCAAGTTGTAGCTGGCTGGGGGAAGGTAATGCTTCCCGTTCGCCTTTTCTATTGGATGAAGCTCTGGTCTCAAATCAAGATTTACTAGGTCCATACGTGAATTTAATCCATCCTTTGTCTTCCTCGGCATGTCCAGCAAGGTCCCAATGATGCTGTCAAATACATTCTTTGTAACGTGCATCAAATCAATACTATGGCAACATTCCAGATTCTTCCAATACGGAAGATACTTGAAAAAAATTGATTGTTTCTTGAAAGCCATGTCAGTTGTATCATCCGAAGATGTACTTTTCTTTCTCTTAATTCCTTTACTCTTTTTTCCCTTACCGAAAGCAATATGAATGTTCTTGACCATTTCAAACACAAGTTTTCCACTGTAAGGTTTCGGTGCAGTATCTTTTTCGATTTTGTTATCAAATTGTTCTTTCATCTTCCTATACTTGTGTGTATCTGTCAAGAACCGTCGATGTCTCATGTACACCGTCTTTCTGGATGAAGTGAGGTATAGATATCCAGTTCTATCCACGCACCTAACGCAACCTTTCTTCCCTTTCATTTGTCCCGATAATGTAAACAGTCCGGGATAATCATGCACGGTAACGAATATCATTGCTCTTAGCGTGAAATACTCCCGCTTGTACTCATCCCATGTACGTACCCCTTCATTCCACAATTTCGCCATATCTTCCATTAAAGGTTCCAAGAACACATCAATTTCGATGCCGGGTTGTTTCGGACCTTGGATAAGAACAGATAATAAGATATATTTCCTTTTGTGACACAACCACGTCGGTAGGTTGTACATAGTTAAGACCACGGGCCATGTGCTGTGTATGCTCCTTTTTTCACCAAACGGATTCATTCCATCTGTACCCAAGGCAAACCTCACATTTCTGATTTCCTTCGCAAATTCTGGATACTGAATATCAAAATTTTTCCACTGCGTTGCATCACCAGGGTGTCGTATATGTTTTTCATTCTTCTTGCGTTCCTCGGAATGCCAACGCATAAGTTCAGCCTCCCTAGGGTTTGAGAACAAACGCTTCAAGCGATCAATTACCGGAAGGTACCACATCACCAATGCAGGAATTTTTCTCTTATTCTTTCCGTCTGCATCGCCAGAAGTATCGTCATCGTCACCTTCAGGACCAATAATAAACTTCTTATTCTTCTGAGTCTTTTTCATGTTGGTAACATACTGGTGATTGTAGTCCTTCTTATATCTACTGACACCACAAATGGGGCATCTAGTTGCGAGCTCATGCTCTTTGCGATACAGAATACAATGGTTCACACAAGCGTGTATTTTTGTCACACCTAGTGCCATCGGGCAAAGAAGTTTCTTCGCTTTATAAGTGCTTCTAGGCAGTTTATTTGGATTTGGAAGAATTTCTGCCAGAAGATTCAAAAGATCAGAGAAACTACAATCGGACCATCCGTGCGTAGCTTTCAACTTTAGTAGTTCTAAGACTGCACGCAATGTAGTAAACTCTTTATCACAACCGTTTGATTCATCATATAAAAGCTCTGTGGCCGCATTCTGCAATGTCTCCATTTTACTTAAGCCTTTGCTTGCTCCCATAGAAGTCAGTACATATGGTTCAATGTGACGCAACATCTCCTCACAATCGAACTCATCATCATCATCACCAGCTTGATTGTCACTACCATCATCGATATGAACATTATCATCATCTGAGCCTCTCTCATCATCTTTATCCACATCATGTGTATCTAACTCACCATGCTCTGTCCATATTGTGTAGTTATTTTTGAAACCTCTTTTCACCAAATGAGATTGGATTACTATAGTATCCGTCCAAGCAATCTTATTTTCGCAGTCGATACATGGACATAATATGTCATCTATCTTTTGCAACTTCGCATGTCTCTTGGATGCTTCAATAAAATTTGCAACATTACGAATGTACATAGGATCGGGTCTTGGCATGTTATACATCCACGCTCGACGGTCCATGCTTCAATAATAGAATTTTTTGTCAGATTTACAAAATTTGGCCACAAATATTCTCTAAAGGTCTTCTATAAAATGAATTTACAGAGACATAACAAGTATGATTAGGGCGACTAATGTAGGAGACGGGCGACGTCTTGAGGCGGACGGAGTCAAAGGGGGAAACAGGCCCAGCAGCATGGGCTAGGTCTGGGTGGGATCCAGTCCGTTATATCGGGAAACAAGGCCCAGATGCATCTTATATATATTACAATAGCATCTGTTAATTAAACATCATATTCATGTCACATAATAGGTACAAAAAGGAAACAATCCATATAGTCCATACATCAATATACCAGAACACAATCCATAGTCCTTACACATGCAAAAGGACAGAATCCATATACCAGAACACACAAAACTAACAGCTTATCAGCTAATGAAAATATACAAAGAAAAAGTAAGGAAACTACATTTACCTTGCAGAGGCGTCAGCACGGTGGGCCGGCTGGGTGGAGAAGTGGCGGTGCGGGGTTGAGCGGCGGCGCGGCAGTATGGGCTGGGCGGCGGAGCGGCGGCGCGGCGCAGGGGAAATTTCAACAGCCTGGCGGCGTCGATATAAATTCTCCAGGGTTGCGTTTTGACTGCGGTGAGGGGTCCTTATATAGACGTAGGTTTTTCACAGGCGGTTTTTAACTTTATCGCAGGCGGGTTTTACTTAGCAACCGCCTGAGATGATGTTTATTAATTAAGAAGTAAATATCTTCACAGGCTGTTGGTACTTAATAACCGCCAGGGAAGATTTTTATCTCAGGCGGGTATTACTTAACAACCGCCTGAGATAATGCCAACTGAACAAAATATTTTTAAAACTTGTATACATGTATGAATTTTTTTAATTTTTTTAAAAGCACTCCAACATGTCAAACTTCAAATTATCCACCAGTATTCATTGACACTTGATTGAAATATGTACAAAACACAAGAAAAATGTACAAGAACACTTGATTGAAATCCTAAAACTACACTACGGCCCCGCCTCCTCCATCCTCTCCGCCAGCTTCTCAAACCAAGCCAAGCGGTCCTCCTCCGACTCGTCGTCGTCGTCGTCGTAGTCGTCACCATGGTGGTGGTCGCCGTCGTCGTCGTCGCCGTCGTCAGTGGACGACTCGTCGTCGCCGTCGTCGGTGGACGACTCGTCGTCGCCGTCGTCGGAGGACGACTCGTCGTCGCCGTCGTCGGAGGACGACTCGTCGTCGCCGTCGTCGGAGGACGACTCGTCGTCATCATCGTCATCATCGTCGTCGTCGTCGAAGTCGTCCTCCTCCTCCTCCTCCTCCTCCGGCGACGATGCAGCAGGAGAGAGGGTCGGCTTCTCCGGCTGAGCCGATTGCTCCGGCTGTACCGGTGGCTCCGGCTGCACCGGCGGTGGAACGCGCTGGTCGTCATTCACCCTCTCGGGGGAGGTGCAGCGTATCCGCTTGCATGGCTGACTCGGAGGGCTAGGTGGTGGAAGGCTGGCCATGGCTGTGGTGGTTAATCGGCGGCGGGCTAGGAGAAGAAGAAAGGAGTGGAGAAAAGTTTTGTGCTTGTCCATAACCGACGACGCGCCTTATATAGGTCTGTGCGGAGTAGACGAGGGAGCGGTTCGTTTCCCGCGCATTGAACTCTTTGCAGACCTCGTGCGGCGCACAATTAAACCACTGCGGAAGACGATCTTGAGAGATCCTTGCACGCGTCCCTGCACCACGGCTTCTCAACTTCTCCGCAGACCTCGTGCGGCGCGTCAGTTAATTAACACTTCTCAGGCCGTTAAATAACATATTGTAATTTCAAAAATGATTATCTCAGGCGGTTATTACTTATAAACCGCCTGAGAAAAAAGAAGTAAAAATCTTCACAGACGGTTGGTACTTAACAACCGTCTGCAAATATGTTTATCTAAGGCGGGTATAACTTAACAACCGCCTGGGATAATGCCCGATACTCTTCTGCAGTTTCCTTATCCCTTGCTTCTTTTTTATTTAGATTCCAATATAAATACTCAAACATGTTTACATTCTGCAAATTGTGTTCAAATTCGATGATTCTTTCTTCTACATTTGTATTAAATTAACATCTACCAACTGAACAAAATATTTAGTTCATTGCGCATTGAACTCTTTGCAGACCTCGTGCGGCGCACCATTAAACCACTGTGGAAGACGATCTTGAGAGATCCTTGCACGCGTCCCTGCACCACGGCTTCTCAACTTCTCCGCAGACCTCGTGCGGCGCGTCAGTTAATTAACACTTCTCAGGCCGTTAAATAACATATTGTAATTTCAAAAATGATTATCTCAGGCGGTTATTACTTATAAACCGCCTGAGAAAAAAGAAGTAAAGATCTTCACAGCGGTTGGTACTTAACAACCGTCTACAAATACGTTTATCTAAGGCGGGTATAACTTAACAACCGCCTGGGATAATGCCCGATACTGTTCTGCAGTTTCCTTATCCCTTGCTTCTTTTTTATTTAGATTCCAATATAAATACTCAAACATGTTTACATTCTGCAAATTGTGTTCAAATTCGCTGATTCTTTCTTCTACATTTGTATTAAATTAACATCTACCAACTGAACAAAATATTTTGTTCATTGCGCATTGAACTCTTTGCAGACCTCGTGCGGCGCACAATTAAACCACTGTGGAAGACGATCTTCAGAGATCCTTCCGTCGCACGCGTCCCCTGCACCACGGCTTCTTAACTTCTCCGCAGACCTCGTGCGGCGCGTCCCCTGCACCACGGCTTCTTAACATATATAGCATTTGTTGTATGTTTTTTATGTTCTGACCAATTTCAAAGGATTTATGAAGTGAAATTTAATGGTAACCTTTACTTATCAATAATATTACAAGAAGGTGGATTTTTGCCTTTTTAAAGGACCAAATTTAATCAAGAATATTAAATAAGAAGAAGTAAATATCTTCACAGGCGGTTATTGCTTAACAACCGCCTGAGATAATGCCCGATACTGTTCTTCAGTTTCCTTATCCCTTGCTTCTTTTTTATTTAGATTCCAATATAAATACTCAAACATGTTTACATTCTGCAAATTGTGTTCAAATTCGATGATTCTTTCTTCTACATTTGTATAAAATTAACATCTACCGACTGAACAAAATATTTTGTTCATTGCACATTGAACTCTTTGCAGCCCTCGTGCGGTGCACAATTAAACCACTGTGGAAGACGATCTTCAGAGATCCTTCCATCGCACGCATCCCTGCACCACGGCTTCTTAACTTCTCCACAGACCTCATGCGGCGCGTCAGTTAATTAACATCTTCTCAGGCGGCGCCTGAGAATATATTTATCTCGGGGACAGGTGTTACTTACTAATCGCCTAAGATAAGCCCATGGAGTTCCCCTTGCCGCACGATATTGCGGTCCTGATCGCGGGGTGGGTCGCCGCAACCTCCACCCAGCCCATGGACGACCTCTCCAGTCTGCGCGCCACCTGCAAGGCCATGCACGCAGCGTGCCGTGATCCCACCGTCGGCAGGCGCGTGGCGCTGGAGCGCGAGAGCAGCTGGGAGTGGTTCCAACGGCACGGGAACGGGAGCTACGACGCCCTCGTGGAGCGCCTGGCCAACGTGGGCAACCCTCATGCGTGCTATGTCACCGGGTTCGACCTCGTCTTCAACTACGGCCGCGCGCAGGCGCAGCAGGGCACCCAGTTCCTTGCCCGGGCGGCCGCGAACGGCCACAAGGTGGCGGCCTACGTCCTCGCCATGCTCTGCTACGACGCCGACCGCGGGGACCGCGATGCCCTCGAGTATATCCGGCAGGTCGAAGGCGAGGCCCACATCGGCGACAACACGGTCGGGTCCGTCGCGATGAAGAGGACCAACAATGAGTGTTGCCAGTGTCGGAATCAAGCCATGCAGAGGCTCGACATTTTCGTGAGCTGGAGGTTACTGCGTAGGCCTCCTCCCGGACCGCCGCCGGTGGCAATGCCCGACATTGACGATGGCGTTTGCCGCTGCCCAACAGGGGGGAACCAGGGGCCTGCCCGCTGCGGCAGGCGAGGGTGGTCCGAGACCGTCTTCTGTACTGAGAACTGTAGGATTGAGCGCGAGTATGACCTGTTCTCCCATAACGTGTTGTACTCTATGGGTTATATTAATTAAGAAATAAATATCTTCACAGGCGGTTGGTATTTAATAACCGTCAAAGAAAATATTTATCTCAGGCGGTTATTACTTAAAAACCGCCTGAGATAATACCCGATACTGTTCTTCAGTTTCCTTATCCCTTGCTTCTTTTTTATTTAGATTCCAATATAAATACTCAAACATGTTTAGATTCTGCAAATTGTGTCCAAATTCGATGATTCTTTCTTCTACATTTGTATAAAATTAACATCTACCACCTGAACAAAATATTTTTAAAACTTGTATAGCTGACATTGTAATGTTTTGGTAAATATCAAATTAATTTCTACTCACATATTATTCACATTTGTGTATCTCATAAAAAAAAAGGTTCCTTCACTCAAAATTGTTGGTATGAACATATTTGTATAATTTATACATGTATGAATTCTTTTAATTTTTTTAAAAGCATTCCAACATGTCAAACTTCAAATTATCCACCATTCTAACTAAATGCTCATATTCATATGAGGCATTCATCAAATTATGAACACACATTGATTCCAAAAAATTTAAAAAAATATGAAAAAATTCCTAGATGTTGGTATGATGATTAAAAATGTCCACTGAAAAAATAAATGAAAAAAGCATTATATTCATCAAGATAGAAAAATGAAAAATAGCATTTGTTGTATGTTTTTTATGTTCTGACCAATTTCAAAGGATTTATGAAGTGAAATTTAATGGTAACCTTTACTTATCAATAATATTACAAGAAGGTGGATTTTTGCCTTTTTAAAGGACCAAATTTAATCAAGAATATTAAATAAGAAGAAGTAAATATCTTCACAGGCGGTTATTGCTTAACAACCGCCTGAGATAATGCCCGATACTGTTCTTCAGTTCCCTTATCCCTTGCTTCTTTTTTATTTAGATTCCAATATAAATACTCAAACATGTTTAGATTCTGCAAATTGTGTCCAAATTCGATGATTCTTTCTTCTACATTTGTACAAAATTAACATCTACCACATGAACAAAATATTTTTAAAACTTGTATAGCTGACATTGTAATGTTTTGGTAAATATCAAATTAATTTCTACTCACATATTATTCACATTTGTGTATCTCATAAAAAAAAAGGTTCCTTCACTCAAAATTGTTGGTATGAACATATTTGTATAATTTATACATGTATGAATTCTTTTAATTTTTTTAAAAGCATTCCAACATGTCAAACTTCAAATTATCCACCATTCTAACTAAATGCTCATATTCATATGAGGCATTCATCAAATTATGAACACACATTGATTCCAAAAAATTTAAAAAAATATGAAAAAATTCCTAGATGTTGGTATGATGATTAAAAATGTCCACTGAAAAAATAAATGAAAAAAGCATTATATTCATCAAGATAGAAAAATGAAAAATAGCATTTGTTGTATGTTTTTTATGTTCTGACCAATTTCAAAGGATTTATGAAGTGAAATTTAATGGTAACCTTTACTTATCAATAATATTACAAGAAGGTGGATTTTTGCCTTTTTAAAGGACCAAATTTAATCAAGAATATTAAATAAGAAGAAGTAAATATCTTCACAGGCGGTTATTGCTTAACAACCGCCTGAGATAATGCCCGATACTGTTCTTCAGTTCCCTTATCCCTTGCTTCTTTTTTATTTAGATTCCAATATAAATACTCAAACATGTTTAGATTCTGCAAATTGTGTCCAAATTCGATGATTCTTTCTTCTACATTTGTATAAAATTAACATCTACCACATGAACAAAATATTTTTAAAACTTGTATAGCTGACATTGTAATGTTTTGGTAAATATCAAATTAATTTCTTCTCAGACGTGAAATTTTAATTAACGATGAACACACTACATCCATTAACAATATTCAATCATTCACACAGTTCAAGAACACACAAGATACTCATTCATTAACAATATGCACATCTCACAAAAGAACACACAAGATGCACAATATTTACACAAGAACACACAAGAACACAAAAGATACACAAGTAATATTCAATCACATAGATGAAAAAAGATAGATTTCATTCATTAACAATATTTACAAAACAGAAGCAACTAAAAACAACAAAAAGAAAAACTAATTAAATCCTACTCCTACTCCTCTTCCATCTCCTCCTCCTCGTCCTCCGGCGGCGACTCCGGCACCGGCTGCACCGGCTGCACCGGCTGCACCGGCTGCACCGGCTGCACCGGCGGTGCAACCCCGAGGTTGCTAGCCGTCGCCTCCACCAGCGTTCTACGGCCCTGGGGGCCAAGAACCTGGGCCATCGTCGCGAACAGAATGTCGAGACGATCAGCCACCCCCACGAGGGCGTAGAGGTAGTGGCCCAAGGTACCCATTCCAGTATACTCTGGAAGGGTACCCAGCCCCAAGGCACTCATGGCGCGAGACGTATTGTTGTACGCCTCTCGCGCCATGAGGAGGCGCTGCTCGGCGTTGATCTTCTCGGGGGAGCTGCAACATTGTTTCTTGCAAGGTGGCTCCCTCGGAGGGCTTGGCGGCGGAAGGTCGGCCATAGTGGTGTTGGGTCGTCGGAGCGGAGGAAGACGAAGAAAACAAGAGGATTCAAAGTGAGCGATGCGCTTGTGAGCCATAGTGGTGTTGGGTCTTTAAGGCCGCGCGGAGTGGAAAAGAAAGGTCGCACCTCGGGGAAAAGAAAGGTCGCGCACGCGTGACATGGTCACTGACGTGTGGGACCGGGTCCACATGTCAGTGACCGCTGATTAAGTCAGGGGATCCTCATCCCGGTTGGTGAGGGGTCTTTATGTAGGCGTTCATCAAATTAAGAAGTAAATATCTTCATGTTTAACTCAGGCGGGTGTTACTAACCAACCGCCTGAGATAATTGTATCTTCTCAGACGGTTGGTAAGTAAAATCCGACTGAGATAACATTCTTCCCTGACGGTCGGTACTTAAAATCCGCCTGAGAAAATGTGAGTCTATATATACCCCTCGGCAGCATTGGAAAAACCTAACCCGGGCGAAACACTTAGACGCCGTTAGGCTGCCAAAATTTCGTTTGCCGCCAAGTGTTCCCCCTCGTCACTTCCAGGTACGCCGCCGAGCTTCGCCGTCGCCGAGCTTCGCCGTCGTCGCCGAGCTTCGCCGTCGCCGCCGAGCTTCGCCCTCCTCACTTCCAGGTACGCCGAGCGAAGCCATTTCCGTCACCGCCGAGCTTCAAGGTAAACCCTAAACCCTTCGACCTTCCATCCTCCTTCGCCGTGCCGCCTCCCTCCCCGCCCTCGCTGCCGCCTTGCATATCCTTGGTTAGGGTTCGGGAATTAGATAATGGTAGGCATCCTTGGTTAGGGTTCGGTGGAATTCGAAAAACTGTCAAGTTCGGTGGCATCTTTGGTTAGGGTTCGGTGGGGCAAGATTTATGTGGATGGTTATATCACGATAAATTGGTAGTTGGTTCTGTGTGTCTGAAACTGTTCCGACACATTAGTGGTAAACATGATTCTAGACTCTAGTAACAGCAGTATATTCCCTATTTCTGTCATCGGCCTTGCATATGCCACATAATTCTCTATTAGGGGCAAGATTTAGCTATATTTGGTTAAGTTGACCAAATTTGGCTAATTTTGGCTAAGTTACATTAGATATAGTTATACTTGACTAATTTTGACTAAGTTATGCTATATTTAGCTATATTTGGCTACTTTTGCTTAGAGTTAGCTATGCTAGACTAAGTTTGGCTAAGTTTGCTTTTATTTCTCTAAGTTTCATTTGAGCAATTGTAGCTAATCTGTGCTACCAAAGATGTCTGCACTTGTGGCTCCATCAGCTTCATTTTAGCAATTGTACCTAATCTGAGCTACCAAAGTTATGCTATATTTAGCTCTGAAGCCAAACAAAAGTTGCTGGCCAACTCATTTGTGATGCCAGGAGCATCCTCACGCCCATATCTAGGTAACACTAGGTGTGGCGATGGAGTCTGAGCATATGATGCCGATCTCTATGATACAAGAATTTAGTTAGACCTATATAACTTCAAAAATGTGTTTTGGCTAAATTTACTTAATTGAGCCAAAATTGAGAAAATTTGTTTTAAATATGACCAAATTTAGTTATGCCATTTATTAGATTTTTTGTCTTATTAGATCTAGCATGGAAAGCCCTAAGAAGACTGGTCCTGATTGTAACAACAAAGAAGACAATATGGAGTTTACTGACTCCAGCAGTTCAGGCTCCTATCACAGTCCTTCGGATCCTTTTCCGAATATAAAAATTAAAAAGACTTCAGTGGATCTAGACCCGGAATATGATCCTGCCGACGAGGTATGGATCACGAATCTTAACTTCAGCAGTTCAAGTTAATGTTGGTTGTCAAGTATACGAAGTCTTATAATTTTTTTCTACCTAGATTAATCTCGAAGACAATGAGGTGACATCGGCTCCTAAAACCGCAGAAGGTTCACCAATGGATGAATCCTCAGCTTCACTCAAGCGGAAACGAGGGCAACGAGGTCCCAATAAGGGTCTATTGGACCGCATCATGTACATAACAAGGGTCGGTCCAAGTGGGCTTCCCCAAGAACCACTGGATTCAGTTACCAAGTACCGTAATGCATGCGGTTTTCTTGTTAGGGAGGTTGTGCCGATCACAACCGAGAATTGGAGGAAATTACCCGAGCAGACCAAGAATGAGTTGTGGGAAAAGATAAAGAAACAATTCAAGTTCCCGAAAGGCACAGAAGAAGCTGTAAAGAAAGCAACATTGGTCTCTTGCGGCAAGAAGTTTCGATGCTGGAAGAGTGAAATGAATGCTTATGTTAAGGCCAATAAGGTCCCTAGCCCGAGGAAGATGGGAAAAATCACACAAGCTCAGTGGCAAGAGTTTGTTCGTCAAAAGAGCACACCTGATGCTAAAGCTCTAAGTGCAACTAGGTCAGAGCTTGCAAAAAAGAACAAATACCATCATCGCTTGGGGTCTGCCGGATATGGCCCCAAAGTCCAGAAATGGAATAAGATAATAGACGACATTCTTAGTAAGGGCAATCCTCACCCATTAGAAGGGTGCGATGAGCGAACTCAACGCTGGGTCTTTGCTCGGTCAGGTTTGACCAGCGAGGGCAAACTTGAAAAGCCCGACTCTCTGAATGAAGTAGAGGATAAAATGAAAGAAGTAATTGAAAAGCAACAGAAGGGTCTCTTCAAGCCGAAGAGGGAGAATGACCAACTTACCGCTATCTTGGGAAACCCTGAACACAGCGGACGGGTTCGAGCGGTCTCTTCTCAAATGTCTTGGCTATATGGTTTCCCTAAAGATAAAGACACATATAGAAGACGTGAGAAGTTTAAGAAAACACTTGATGAAACAATTGCTCAAAAGGTCAAAGAAAATATGCAAGAAATTATGGAACAACTTAGACAATCAGGACAATTAGTGGCACCGAGTACAATGATGGTTCCGGTGCAAAAGGAGCAATTAGTATCTCCAACTGCCTACCCTAGCAGCGTTGGTTCCGTGCCAGGCTCAGGGTCAGCCCATAAGTTCCCTGTCGATGATATTGCTAACGACAAATCTTGTCGTCTTCTTGTCCCGATAGGCAGAGCAGGGAACAAAACCAAACAGGTTGCCACTGCTATGGCAAAGCCTGATCGTGACTTCAACGGGAGTCCACTTCCGTTGTATTATTCTGTGGTGCAAGTTCTTCAGATCATTGATAATGATTATGAAGATTATGAAATAGACCACGTCACACCTGAGGGGATCGCGACTCTGAGGCAGGCTGTCAACCAATTAATCCTTTGGCACCGACGCGATATCGTGTTGGACGATGAGCCAATTTCTAGCCCCGTCGCATCTCCAAATACTGCAACCCCATCTTCTAAGGCGAAAGTGCATGAAGATCCACTCCCAGTCCGGGAAGATCCACTCCCCCTATGTCTGAGCAAGGATGATGATATCCAAGAGCAACAAGTTGGACAACAACTTCAAGCAGTACCAGAGCAAGCTGTTGCTAGTAAAGAGCAACTAGTTGAGCAACAGCTTGAAGTAGTACTAGAGCCAGCTGCTGGGAGTAAAGAGCAATCAGTTGAACAACAGGTTCAACAACAAGCCAGTGTCCAACTTCCGACGACTACTCCTCGATCATCAGTGCCTGTCAAAGTTAGCTCATACGAAAATAAGAAACCTTCATCAGAAGTGACAAAGTATTTGGAAGCTATGAAGGATAATATTAGAAAATCGAGTGCATCTCGTTCTTCTCATGAGCCAGCATTAGAAGATATCGAGGAGTGGGAAGAAGACGGTGTCATGTATAATCGGCGGACGGCTTTAGTTAAACCAGGAGTTCCAATATACAAGCTTGAGGATGTTCCTCCTAAATTTGAGAATGGGAAGCCGTTAATGACATCCGTACAACTTAGCAAACAACCCGTCGCGCTCAGAAGAATGCATGAGTGGTACATCACTGCCAGCACAAAATATGGTCTTCAGTGCGTCACATTTCGTATTCCAAAAGAAGCATTCTGGAGCACTGGAGTAGATAAACGAGTCATTTTATTTGAAGAGCTGCTTTCCCTTTTCCATCGGGGCATGCTCGAAATCAACCTGCTGCTCGTCTGGTGCTTGTAAGTGCTCTAATATTTTGTATTTGCTTTTCTTACTACACGCATACGCATTTCATGAGATTATAACAATTCTGGACTTCTTCAATAGGATGCAATACATGGATAATGAAAAGTTGGCGCACAAGACAGGTATCCTTGACCCTACTAGGATTGCAAAGTCGCTATTCGACGTCCAGGCAAATCGAGAATCAAGCCAGTACAAACACATGAAAAAAAAAGATTTTGAAAGAGCAATTGCAAAACTTAAGAAGGATAGAAAGGCAGAAGTTGCAGCTTACATAGGACATGCGATGTTTAACTTTGTCAGAGACGGCCAGGACCTCGTAAAGGCTCCGTACCACTTCGAGTAAGTTCGACACATGGCATTGAAATAGCAATTATTGGTAATTGTTAACACGTGTGTTTGTATGTTTGCAGTAATCACTACATAATGATCTTCATCAAGCCAACGCAGGGAATGGCAACAGTCTTGGACTCGGCCGATTACCCACCAGATCGTTACAAAGATTTCCTTTCCATTTTGAAAAAGTACGTTTATTCAATAATTTTAATTTACGCACATTTAGAATGTGTTGACAAGTTTTATATGACATTTCTTGTATTACAGCGCTTGGCGGTTTTACGCGGAACGGCTTGGCGGTCAGAGACCTCCTAATACGAATGCATTGGACATTAAAACGTATTATGCTTGTCCGAAGCAGCCTGCTGGGAGTCTCTTATGCGGGTATTATGTATGCGAGCATCTTCGAACCGCCGCCGTATATAGAGTCAATCGTGAGGATGTAAGTTATCCTTAATGTCGATACCTTATTTTCTTACTTTTGTGTTTCATTTTCATTGTAACTAGCATAGTTTAATGCTTATATTCTCTGCTGTTCAATATTACCAGAAACATTATTTTCATATTTTGATTCCAACTTCAAAATTCAATTGCTCATAGTACAACTGCTCCAAAAATACCTACTAAATTCTTGTATACTCTCACTTTGATCTATACTTTGAGATTGTTGAAACCAACACATTCTAAACCTTGTTATGTGTTATATTGCAGCACAAGAAGAATCTGAACGAAGAATGGCCGGTTTGTAGAAGTATTCCTGATGGAGGAGCCGACAGGATTGCTTCTGAACTCTGTCAGTTCATTCGTCGCGAAATTTTGCACAAAACGGGGAAGTTCTTTGATAAGAGAGGTTCAGCAGCTGATGTGCCAGAACTTTGCGACTATACCAATCTAAACAGTTTTTAGTGAAAACTTGTAAACTTTGAGATGAAATTGTATCTGTAACTTGTACATATGTATATTGTTTTAGTGAAATTGACTTCTGTGATGATAATATTGTTGTCTTTTGTTCTGTGATGATTGTTGTTTTTTGTTCTGTGATTATATTGAATTGACCTGGAAATTAGAAATAACAGCAGTAGTACTGCATGACCTGGAAATTAGAAAAACAATTATCACAGGCGGCTAGATACAAGTAAAGAAACATCTGTGATAACCTAATTTTCACAGGCGGTGTCTGTTATGGTAGAAACCGGCTGCGTTAAAGGGTCTTCACAGACGGCTGATATAGGTAAACTCCGTCTGTGATAACTTCATTATCATAGACGGGTTAGTTATGCTTCAATAACCGTCTGTAAAGACACATTATCATTGGCGGTTAGTTATGCTTCAAAACCCGCCTGTGAAGACATATTATCATAGGCGGTTAGTTATGTTTCAAAATCCGCCTATGAATACAAATTATCATAGACGGTTAGTAATGCTTCAATACCCGTCTGTGAAGACTTCTTATCATAGACGGTTAGTTATTCTTCAATAACCGTCTGTGATAAGACCTTTATCACAGACGGTTATATATGCTGCACGACCCGTCTGTGATAAAGTGTTTTCACAGACGGCTAGCCTAAGTAAAGAACCGCCTATGATAATCGATCTTCACAGGCGGCTATCCTTAGTGAAGAACCGTCTATGATAATTACTCTTCACAGGCGGTTTCACTTCTCCGCCTGTGAAATTGCGGATTATCACAGACTCTTCGTTTCAGGCGGTTTTAAAAGCCGTCTGTGATAATAGGTTTGGAGCCGCCTGTGATGAGGCTTATTGTAGCAGTGTGAGGAAGGTTTCTCTATTGGGCCCGCACGAGATACAAAATGAATATTCACATGGGTCACAACTAGGGGTGGTAAAGGACTTAAAAGAAAATCAACTAAAAGTGAAATGTTGAGTCGGATTTGGATCGGGCCAAATTTTTATTCATTTTTAGTGTAGATTTTGATAAGGGCTGAAATAATTTGTGAAATGGCCCTTTGAGCCAGATCCATCACCAGGCCTAGACACAGCACGCATGCTACGGCCCATCTGCCACCTGGCCATTAAAAAGCCATTTTTAAAAAGTGTAAGCATATTCCGAGTTGGAGGGGACTATGTCGAGCGTTATATGGTACGGTATCTTCGACGCACCACCAACCATCACCCCCGGCTTGCTACTAGTTGCCTCTTGCTGCCACCTACCCTATCACCGATGTTGTCGCGGCTCACCTCACCGCCTGCGACCACCACTGATTGCTGCAGGCTATGGCTATCACTAAAGATCGAGACTCGTGAGCTATCAGAGTTTGGCTCACTAAGAAGTCAAATCGAGCTGCGTTTAATGTATAAATGAGATGAAATCAAGCTTAATTCAAATATCACGAGCTTGATGAGCTCAAGCTCGTATAGCTCCACAAACATTTAGATGAGTTTTACATAATAGACATTGCTTGTTATTGTTTCTCCCCTCACTACGGCATGTTGTTGTTTAAACCAGCCTACCGAACTCAAACTCGAACTTCTACGATCTTTACGTGAGCCAAACTTTTTAAACAAGCCTTATTAAACTCAAACTTGAGCTTCTACGAGTTCAGTGAAATCAAACTCGAAGTTGACTATGCCATCGATTGGATCACAATCTCGACTGGAGATTGGTTTGAATTTTTACTGAGCTTGATTCTAAAGAAGTAAGCTCGCTCGGAAATTGACCTGCTAACAACCCTGGTGGTACCGCCCGGATCTGCTGTCAATCCCACCCACCACCCTCTTGCGGCCTACGATTATGGTGCCATCACCGACGCCCAACCATTTTTGGATGGTGACTGTCATCCCAAATCTCTTTTTACTGTGACCAGATGATCCTCCACCTCTAGCGATGCGTCGGCCACCCACTCCTCTTCATTATCCCCTCATTAGTGGACCAGGCTGTGATGTGTCGCGTACTATTGCACTCACACCAGCACGACCCATAGCTTGAAAGACTTTCCTATTCTGAGTTCAGGTAATGGTTGTTGGAGCTTTGAAACATAGGTCGTTAGAGTCCAGGAGCCCAATCTTCAAATGGATGGATATACTTTCCTTGGATGATCCAGTGCTCAATTAGGACGTGATTTTGAACGGAGGACACGCCATAATCGCCATTTGTCCTGATTCTGCATATCCAAGTGGCAAGGATTGTTCTGTTGTTGGAGTTGATATGTCTGCATGGAACTATTCCATGAAGGCAATGACTAGTATTGCAATCTGATTGATGGTGCAATCCAGCAATCATTTATCCTTCACCATTGGATATTCATCTTAGGGTGGTTATTTTTTTATACTTAACCCCCTGCACATGTGTTTCTCACATGGAGGGAGTTAAGTGAAAAAACAGAACCACCAGCATCCAATAGTTGAGAATAGATAATTACAAGATTCCACCATAAGTCAGATTGCATACTAATCATTGCCTTCTACGAAGGACCAAAGGGTAAAGCAAATGTCAACCTTACTAACTGACGACTATATGAAGCAAATGTGAGCATCTTTACTGTCACATGCTCGGTGCGGTTTTCGAATAAAGCTAGCTTTTCAGTCTTTGAGGTCGTCTTTAGATGGGTTAGTCTCTGTCTCACCACTTAACTACGTGGATTCCACTGTGGGACCAACGCTTGGCACAGTGGCAATTTTTTTTTTTTGAAAGCTCGACACACTGACAGATGAAGATAGCTGTTACAAGAATATGAACTGAATCCATGTATGAACGCAACACGCACGATGCTTATACTTGTACCAAATCAAGTCTAAAGCCACCAATTGATTGTTGATTTTTGTGGCTAAAACATGTGTTATACACGGGCATCTATTACTGAAATAAATTATGTTTAGAATATATAATTTAGTTCAACTTTTTTTTTTATGAAAGTGTCAGGTCCTCTTTTTTATTAATGAAGAAAATTAGAGGAAATACAAAACACGATCATAATTAACGACAACCTCAGCTCCCATAATCTAGCAGAGCACAAACATAAACACACACTAAGCAACTTCCCAGATTGGAAAAGAGGCTCACAACAAACTACATAACTGATAGTAAGCTTTGTGCCACGATGACCAAAGGTGTACTACCATACCTCCTAGTTGTCCACATGCAACAAACTACAGGGAGAGAGGGGCGAGAGAGAAGAAGATCTACTCCTTCTCTATAGTCATGCCATCTTAAGCAATTGGGAGGCAAAAATAAGCGACTAGTTGCTGAATGTGGCCTATAGGAGGGTGAGTAGGCGTTGAAACTTTTCCTGCAACACTTAGCAAAATGATCAAATACAAGGAAGGCTAGACTAGTCTGGTGTTAACTCTACACCGACAATTACTTTACTCTTTTTGGTATATTCTCAAATATTTAACACAGAGAAATATGTAAATCAACTTAAGAATAATAAGCAAGTATGAGGGTTGGTCAAGTTTCACAAGATTTAATTGCCAAGTTGTAGATTTGTGGAATTGAGCCCTTTCTAGTTGTAAGTATAAAAGAAATAGGCAAAAACCACAAGACAAGACAATTTTTACCGAGGTTCAATCCCACACTAGGGATCTACGTCCTTATTGAGGAGCTCACACAGAGCCGTGTCTCAACCAACCCTTAACCTTATCAAATCACCATGGAGGCTGACTTGAATTCTACTATCAACGGGTAATCACCAAGATAATGGGGCAACCTCACAAGCCAAAGGCTACCACAAGATTACAATGTAAGAACAGATCAACCACATTCAAAAGATGTGCAAGAACAGCAAGAGCGTGAGAGAGATCAAACTCCAAGAGGTCAAGATTGCGTAGACATCACTCTCCCTTTCCCAAATCTCAAATACCAAAAGAATGAACTTTTAAGGGCCTTAGATGTGTGGAGAGGAGTGTTTTCGTACTCTTGGGAGGTGTGATGGTGCTAGGGTTCTTCGTTGTATGTTATGGGGTCGTGGATCACATATTTATGGGGTTGTGAAATCCTGACGCCCGGACTAGTCCGCTACAGGGACCGGATTAGTCTGGTGTCTTGTGTGAATTAGCGTGAGAAAGTGCATCACACTTGAAAGCCCAATTTTTGTGAGTGTACCGGACTAGTCCATATAGGACCAGACAAGTTTGTTTTGTGTCCAGAGAGAAATCGAACTGGTCTGGATAAAACTAGACAAGTCCGATGCATTGTGGATTGTAAGGGGAAGAGGACTAGTACGCATTTGAGGTCTTGTCCGTTTGAGCACCAGAGAGATATCGGACTAGTACGTACATGATCAGACTAGCCCATTTTCTACTCAGAGAGGAATCGGACTAGTCGACACATTATTAGACTAGTCCAGTGCACTGACTGTGTTTTGAATTTAATGATTAGCCCTTACTCTTTACACAAAAGTTTGAGCTCTTGGGGTGTGTCTCTCACACACACCCTATACATTTTGAACTACTTTGTGCTTCTATTCTCCACTTGTGCTCTTCCCTTCTTGTTTCTCATTTTTTCACCTTTTTTGCACTGTTACTTCCATTCTCCAAAAACTTGCTCTCAACTTAACAAATCTCATTAGGATCTCACTTGTTTGTCATCAATCATCCAAAACCCACAAGGGTGTGCCTAGATGCCCTTTCAATCTCCCCCTTTTTGTGATTGATGACAACCATTGAGATTTCATAATTAAGAGAAAAACATGATTTTCATAAACATGCATATATGAGAACAAAAATTAAGAACAAATATTACTTCTCACATATATGCACTTTTTATGGTGGGGTGCCTATCAAGTGTGTGCGAGCGAAAATTGAGATGAACTTAAAAACAATATGATAAGCATAATCAACAATTATCATTGAGACATCATAATAAGCATCACACACTAACATAATTGCATAATAGGCATCATCCAAATGAAAACTTACAATAGTTCCAAATTAATAAAAAATACATATCCAAGATCAAATAGTCAAGGAAATACTCTACTACTCTCAATCTCTCCCCCTTTGGCATCAAGACACCACAAAGGGAGAAATGAGGGAAACTACTCGTTGTCCTGACTCTCTCCTGCACTCTCCGTCCCATCTTCATATTCCTCTTCATCATCATGATCATGGGGAGGAGGAGGAGGAGGGGAGGAGCCGAGGAACCACCAACTCCAAAGAAGGCGAGCTCGTTGTCTATGAACGACAAGAGCTCTAAGAAGTCTTCAGCTGAGTCCTCTGATATTTGTGGGGAACCAACGGGTTCAATTTCCAGCTTCTGACATATGGATTTGATGTTGTCCTTCACATACCGCTGGTGCTTTTTCCTTGCTAGTCTCTCCTTATGTTGCCTCACTTCCACTTCGCGACAGGATGCAAACATGGAAGAAAGCATCTTCAAAATGCCACTGGAGGACCCCTTGAAGGAGGGTGGAGCAGATGTTGTAGCAGGAATACTCAAACTTTCCTAAGCATGCTTAGAGTGTTGTTCCCTTGCTGGTGAGAGAGGTGCAAGAGGAACGGAGAATCTTGGAGGCATCTAGGGCTAAGACTGGTGTGTTCGACATCCTTCACAAACTCGAGCACAGTGACTTTCTCGATCATGAACATGATATATGGAGCATTGTGTAAGAGCCCTAATTTCAATAAGTCAAAATTTAGTTAGGACAAAAAAAATTAATAATAAAAAGCAATAAAAAGGAAATGACAAAAACAAATAATTTCAAACTCCAAATGAGGGGATTCAAAAAAATAAACTTAGCTACTGTTCAAATGAAGTTAACATGAAGATTTGAGTTGGCCAATGGATTCCAAATATTTCAAATAGCCTCCTTGCAAACTTTCATAATTTTTGATGCAAGTTTGCTGTTTAATTCATTAGCTACATTGAATTCAACTCAAATTCAAATTCAAGTTTGAATTCAGATGAAACTTTGTCAAATCAACTATGCGAATTCAAAATCAATCTTTATATGTTTAATACAGCCATCCCACAAATATCTAGCAAACTTTGGCATGAATTAGGTCGTAGAATTGATGGGGCAAGGATAAGGATGAGGTGGGACCCACTTGTCACCCTAAGAGGGGTGCAGTTTTTGCTCTCCAAGTGACACCACATGCCATGCAAAGTACAGGCAGCTGCTTGCCTGTTTGAGGTCGCCTCTAGCTGCCTCCAGCAAGGCCAAGCCTCCTCCTTACCCCTCTCCATGTCACTGACTCGACCTTTTCTTCCCCTGTTATGTTCCAGCGCCATTTTTGGCTCTCCCTCGATTTCCTCTATGTCCAGCTGATTTGGAGCAAAGGTACTCGGGTTTGATTTCTTTTCTTCATCTATACTTCCTCACCAAGGTCGTGTGCACCTCCCTGACCATTTTCTTGCCCAGCCGGAGCCTTCACGTCGCCAATCAAAGTGAAACCGTGGCCGCCGGAAAGACTCCCCTGTTTGCCGCCTCTCTAATCATCATTGACCCGATGATACATCCGTCAACTCGCCTCGGCCATTGAAGGAAAAAGGTGCACAATTACATGTAGAACATGCTCGTAAAGTTTCAGCCCTTGTTATGCCTCCTAGCCCCCGTATTTCCATTTCTTCCGATGAACTTCGGTTATGAGCCAAGCTAGGTCGCGTGAGAAATTCCTTTTCTACCGTTGATTATTACTTGTGCACGTGTGCTATGTTGTTCTACATGACCAGGGGCCTCACCTCGAAGAAGATTCATCGAGTTTTATCAAGAAATCGAGCTGGAATACCATTTTTCCCCAACCGCCGGTTTTCACGTCCTCGGTCCATTGTCGCCACCATGTTCCAAACCCTTTATCTCCTTCTTATGCCCATATTCTTGTTCCTCATGCTTCCATGAAGCTTCCTGAGGTTTTCCCGACCATTTTAGCCCACCGTAGGGCTCAACCGACATGGCTGAAACCCTAACCGCCGTCGCCATCGCGCAAGCTTTCCCGGCCATCGCCAACATGCGCTGACCCCACTGACGTGCTCAGAACCTCAAGATATGGCTAGGCCGCGAGTTTAGGGAGGTACCGTGCTGTGGATCGACGGGCGGTGAGATGTCCGGCGAGGCGCCGCCGCGGTCGCGCGCGAGCAGCTGGAGGTTGAAGATGACCGCGGGCCCCACCATTCAGTGAGTCTTCACCTCGCTCGGATCTGGTGTGGCAGCGGGATCATTTGTGAATACGCGGTTAACCCAGTAACCCTTTGTGTTTCCGCCCAGCGATTGGCCCATTTTAAACCCGTGGGCCAGGCCATTATTCAAATGTTTCCAATTGGAATTTTATTCCAGAAATTTCTCCAACTTGGGAAATCCATATCTCCTAGAATACTTGTCCAAAATTCCCAAATAAATTTTGTTAGAACCAGGATGATCTGTACTTTCTTGTGGGGCACTTGGATCTGTATGTAAATCCATAAATTATCCTCAATAGTTCCATGAAAAAAATGCCTTTGGAATTAATTACTGGTGCTCCATTCATTAAAAAAATCTCAAATTTGTCCACATCATTTCAAATAATTACCTTGAGTTCCAGTAAAAGTGTCAGGTCCATTTGAGTTCAATTGAATAGCCAAATTGTATTTCCAATCTCTATGTACCTGAAAATTCCAAAATGTCCAGAAACATTTCAAAAATTTGTCCAAACTTCTAAATTCAATATCTCACAGTAGAATGCTTATAAAATTGCGAAATCAATTTCGTTGAGTCACTCTTGACCTCCTCTAAACATAAAACCAACTTTTAGCCATGTTAATGTCCCAGGTTGCCCATGAAAATTATGGGAAGTGTTTTTATATATTGAATTTTATACAACAAAGACTTCCATGAACTTAACTCCGCCTATGTTGTAATGACATAGCCGGTCCCAAGCCCGGGTAAAGGAGGAGGGGGTTGTGATAGGCTTGGCAAGCCAGCAACTAAACATAGCCATTCTCATGGAAATGAAACTCATTGGAAATTCGTTGGGGCGTAACCCTCTTAGCGACGCGCCATACCGGAACCCGGGTATGGTGTTAAGTGGGCGAGGGCCGGGTCGCCACCGCCTTAGTGGCGCGCCATATCGGAACCCGGATGTGGTGTTAAATGAGCGAGGGCCGGATCGCCATCACCTTAGTGGCGCGCTACATCATCACCCGAATGTAGTGTTAAGTGAGCAAGGGTCTTTGCATCTTCCTCGACGGATGCGAAGGGTAACGAAGCTAGCCGAGGAAACTAGGTTTCGGGTGGGTAGTTGGAATGTAGGATCCTTGACAGGAAAGCTACGAGAGGTAGTGGACGTTGCGATTAGGAGGCGTGTAAACATTCTTTGTGTACAAGAGACTAGATGGGCAGGTCAAAAAGTGAGAGAGGTTGAGAATACCGGTATTAAGCTTTGGTATTCTGGCTCGACGGGAACTAGGAATGGCGTAGGCATCCTAATAGATAAGAGCCTCAAGGATGGAGTAGTGGATGTCTGTAGACGAGGGGATAGGATCATCCTAGTCAAGGTAGTTGTGGGGGACCTTATCTTGAATGTCATTAGTGCTTATGCCCCACAAGTTGGGCTTGACATGAGCACTAAGAGACAATTTTGGGAGGACTTGGAGGATATGGTTAGTAGTGTACCGGTAAGCGAGAAGCTCTTCATAGGAGGAGATCTCAATGGTCATGTAGGTACAACTAACGTAGGTTTTGAGGGGGTACACGGAGGTTTTGGGTGTGGCGATAGAAACCAGGAGGGTAAGGATATCCTAGACTTTGCCGTAGCCTATGACCTATTGGTAGCTAACACCCTATTTAAAAAGAGGCTATCTCACATAGTGACCTTTACTAGTGCCCAACATTCTAGTCAAATCGACTATATCCTCACCAGGAGAAGGGAGAGAGGGGCATGTTTAGATTGTAAGGTGATTCCTGGAGCATGTGTTGTTCGACAACATAAACTTGTGGTAGCCGACTTTCGTTTCCACGTGCGTGTGTCACGAGACGAAGGTGTTAAAACCATGAGAACAAAGTGGTGGAAGTTGAAGGATGAAGCGCAACAATCATTCAAAAGGAGGATGATCGCAGAAGGACCTTGGAACGATGAGGAAGATGCAGATAGTATGTGGGAGAAGATGGCGACTTACATTAGGAAGACGGCTAGGGAGGTGCTTGGGTGGACAAAAGGTAAGAAACTTGTAGATAAAGACACTTGGTGGTGGAATGAAGATGTACAAAAAGCTATTAAGGAGAAGAAGGAGTCTTATAAGGGCTGGCATCATGAGAGAAGTGCAAGTAACATGGCGAAGTATAAAGAGGCTAAGAAAAATGCTAGGCGTGTTGTGAGTAAAGCAAGGGGGCAGGCCTATGATGCGCTATATGAGAGGCTAGGGACAAAAGAAGGCGAAAAGGATATATACAAGATGGCGAAACTTTGTGAGAGAAAGGTGAGAGATCTCAACCAAGTAAAATGCATTAAGGATGAGGCAGGCCAAATTCTATTGAAGGAGGAAGAAACTAGGGACAAATGGCGGGACTACTTCAATGGACTATTCAATGACAGGAATGAGAGTATTAGGTTCGAGTTGGATGACTCATTTGATGACATCAACAGACGATTCGTGCGGAGGATACAAGAGTCCGAGGTTAGAGAGGCTCTAAAAAGGATGAAAGGAGGAAAGGCCCACGGCCCCGATGATGTCCCCATTGAGGTGTGGAGATGTCTAGGGGATGTAGCAATAGTATGGCTCACTAAACTATTCAACCGCATTTTTCAGTCAAACAAAATGCCTGAAGAGTGGCGGAAAAGTATTTTAGTACCCATCTTCAAAAATAAAGGAGATGTTCAAAGTTGTACTAATTATCGAGGAATTAAGCTCATGAGTCATACTATGAAGCTCTGGGAGAGAGTGATTGAACACCGCTTGAGGAAAGTGACCAATGTCACTAAAAACCAGTTTGGTTTTATGCCTGGGAGGTCCACTATGGAGGCGATTTTCTTACTCCGTCAGCTTATGGAGAGGTATAGGGAGCAAAAGAAGGATCTACATTTAGTGTTCATTGACTTGGAGAAGGCATACGATAAGGTACCAAGACCGGTCATGTGGTGGGCACTAGAGAAACACAAAGTCCCAACAAAGTACATTAACCTTATCAAGGATATGTACGATAATGTGGTGACAAGTGTGCGCGTAAGAGATAGTGAGACCGACACTTTTCCTATCACAATAGGGTTACACCAAGGATCAACCTTAAGTCCTTACATCTTTTCCTTAGTGATGGATGAGGTGTCGAAGGATATACAAGGGGATATCCCTTGGTGTATGCTCTTTGCTGATGATGTAGTGTTGGTAGATGAAACTAGGGATGGTGTTGATAGAAAATTGGAGCTATGGAGGCAGACCTTAGAGTCTAAGGGGTTTAGACTTAGTAGAACCAATACCGAGTATATGAGATGCGACTTTAGTGATGTCGGGTGCGAGGATGGTAATGTTAGTTTACAAGGACAAGTAGTACCTAGGAGGGACACATTTCGATATTTAGGATCAATGTTACAAAGCAATGGTGATATTGATGAAGATGTTTGCCGCAGGATCAAGATCGGGTGGATGAAGTGGCGACAAGCATCTGGAATCTTATGTGATAAGAAAGTCCCACAAAAATTGAAAGGAAAATTCTATAGGACGGTGATCAGACCTGCGATGCTGTATGGAGCAGAATGTTGGCCAACTAAAAGGCAACATGTCCAACAAATGAGTGTTGCGGAGATGCGCATGCTACGGTGGATGTGCGGTCACACAAGAAGAGACAAAATTAGGAACGAAGTAATACGTGATAGGGTAGGGGTGGCACCGATTGAGGAGAAGCTAGTCCAACATCGCCTACGGTGGTTTGGGCATATCCAGCGGAGACGTCCAGACGCACCGGTTAATAGTGGGATTATAAAGAGTGGAGAAAATTTTAGGAGGGGTAGTGGTCGACCAAGGTTGACATGGCAGGAGGCGGCGAAACTAGATTTAAAGGAGTGGGACATACCTAGAGATTTGGCTCATGATAGGACTGCATGGAAATTAGCAATTCATGTGCCAGAATCTTAGTTTATTCGTAATTTGTTATTCTTATCTTCTTTCTTATTAACCCATTTCTAGAATAAATAAAATGTAGATTTTTTTTACTTTCATCTTATTTTCTATTACTTTTCTTCAAAATTGTTGGGTTTCATTTCTAGCCGACCCCAACTTGTTTGGGACAAAGGCTTGGTTGTTGTTGTTGTTGTTGTTGTTGTAAAGACTTCCATGAACTTAGCCCAAATTTGTCCACAACCTCACCCATAGTGCCTAGTTTCCTTTGTATACTTTCCAGGACCAGTGGCCATCATTTAATATACTTAACTGTCTTTCCTTTAAGCTATGTAATAATACCAATATTGATTCAATTGCATTTTCCATTGCATATCGAATAGTTGCCGAGATCGAGGAGACCCAGGAGACATTGGAAGTAATCAATCTGGAGACTAAATTTACCCCCATCTCGCAGCCAGGCAAGCCCCGGTTTTTATTTAACAGTGTTCTAAATTTTATTTGTATCACACTTTATGGGTTAGGATGTATGTGCATTAAGTCTAGGATTTTCTTGGAGTTTTCCACATGCATGACCAGAGAACTCATGAGATAAGGGTAGATGATTAAGTTCTCGATGTGTCCATGCTATGCTTAATGTTATATTAGCTTCTATAGAAGTCGAGTAGTTGGAATCTACTCGCGAGTTTAGGAATTGGGTTCACACGGGATTGGTCGAGTGAAAGATTCACCATTTGGTTAAATATGAGACCAGACATGGAGTAGGAGCAGCAGGACATAGGGGCCTGTGAGCTGTAGCCGTGCCTGTGTCGGTCAAGAACCGATCCATGTGCGGCCCTATTGAGCAAGTTTGAATGTACTGAAGGTATACTGGATATATGGGACCCAGTAAACCGATGTAACTTGTACACCTTAGCGTCGAGGCATACCCTGCCGCCTTATAGGTGTGGGTTGAGAGCAGCATGGTGTAAACCTGCCAGCGGGTACATCGTACTCCCTTTGGGGGCCTCCTACTCGTAGTGGTGGGACCGGTTCGGTGTGTAGGTAGCGGGTGAAAGGTTGCTGCATACAATATGAGTGGAGTGTGCCGTCGCAGCTCCGAGTGTGGATGTATTTGTCGTGCTATTCGGGTATCTTTGCAGGTGTATATCGATTCGAGTCGCCGCCCCTTGCAGTTATTGAGTACCGCTTGTTCATTGAGTCGTGACATAGTTAATTATTTAGAGCTAACTATTATTGAATCATGCTTTATGGAATAATTATGTGTTGACGCTTGTATGTTTAGATCAGGTTGTTCACTAAATTTCAGATTCATGAAGCTTTAATTTGCTGCTAAAAGCTGAAAGTAAGGACTAACACTTAGGCGAGTCTTTTATTGCAAACTGCCGTCCTATATTAAGTTTCTACTGCATATAGAGTTCCATGCTTAGTGGAGACGGTTAATTCTTGATAAGCCTTCGTGCTCACGGTTGCTATTTTAAGTTTTTGCTGCAGATGATGATGTATTTGATGAAGGGTTCGCCTGTAAGGCGTTGCCCCTGTCGTGGTACACGACCGAGTGGGAACCATGCACGCCGCCGTGATGTTTTCTTTGTGCTGCCTGTGTGATTCCTTTCTATGGCTGAACGGAATGACTTTTGCATAGCTTAGGCTTGAGTGTCGAGAGCTATTATTGGTACCCTGCGTACCTGATACCCCTTGGGATTGTAAAGATCACAAGGAAACTCCATCTATCAGATTTGAAGACCTTCGAATGCCCCACATGTCAGGCGTAACCGGACCTACTTCCCCGACATGGTTAGTCCCAGGGACGCCACGTGTATCATAAGACTGGAGCTATCACCCACACATGGGAAAGCTCTGGACGGAATACCAATATGGCACCCCCGGACCTAACCTAGACAGAGGGAAGCTCTGGTACTGACACGTGTCCAACAACACCGGACCTACCCGCCCACGACGGTAAGCTCTGGAGCTGCCACGTGGTGACCGCCGGACCTTCAACTTCAATAATCAGGCTGGTGGACCCCCAGCGGTTCCGGACCTTGAAGGAGCAATCAAAGACTTCAAGACCCGATTAAGTGTCATTAATGTCGTATTAATGACACACGATCGGATGGCCCTTAATACCGGCAACAGCACTGTTAAGGCCCGTTACCGGGCTATTAAGGGTAATTAACCTCATTAATTGTGTATCAAGCATGTGTAACCGCCGGGGCCACATGTCGGGCCAGGCTAACGGTGTAACGAACAGTCCTTGTACTATAAAAGGACTGGTCGACGATACACAAGGGACGGTTCTAGACCACTACTGGACTCCCTAACCTAGACGTGCTTCTTCTTCTGGAGCTTCTTCTAGACTCACATGCTTAATACAACAACAACACACCGCGTGGAGTAGGGTATTACGCTCAGGTGGCCCGAACCACATAAATCTCTGTGTCCACTTGCTATTCACCTTCTTGAATCTCTGCGCACCCATTACCAACCTACAACTCCTCAGTCTACCAACGGTAGTGTCGGGAGAACTGCCGGATCCAAACACCGACAGTTGGCGCGCCAGGTAGGGGCGCCCGAGATTTCAAGTATGGTGAACTCAGCTACTGGATCATCCAACGGCAATCCTTTTGTTCAACCCGCTGAGGGCAATCCCTTCAACATGCAGCAACCAGCAGGTGCCACGGCTCCACCAGGAGTCATGCCTCCACCGCCACCGCCTGCACCAGCACGTCAAGATGGGCAGCGTGACGGTGCATCGGCGTCGGTCACCGCATCGGCGAATAACAACAACCCTGAACATGCGCTTCATGCAGCGCATGCTCTGCTCCAACGTCCACCACCTCCAGGCGCATCCCATGGTGCAATGGAGCAGTGGAGGGCTGATGTGGAACATCTGGTTGTAGCAGCAGCCGACCACATTAGCAACCAAGGTCCTCCCCCTTCGGGGCGGGCCCTATCGCAGCGCCGTACTGTGTCTGGCAGACTTGGTCCGCATGCTTCCCAAAATAGGAGGCATGCTGTATCACAGCAAGTTACGTCACTACCTTTCGGGGCGCGATGCACTCATACGGTAACCAGGCTTTCAACTCATGAACTCCAGGCGGAGCTTGATCGCCGTTACCGTCAATAGGACGGCTGTGTCCATATCGAGCGTGCTCACGAAAGGCGAGAGACTCGAGACAGTCCTACTCCCAAGGGAGTAGGAGGAGGCTGTTCTGCCCTGGCCATGCGCCTACGCATGGTTAGATGGCCACAAAAGTTCCGGCCTCATTTGCCGGAGAAATTTGACGGGACTGTTAATACCGCTGAGTTTCTCCAGATATACTCCACCGCAATCCTTGCGGCCGTAGGTAACGAGGCCATAATGGCCGACTACTTCCCTGTGGCCTTGACTGGGACTGCCAGGTCCTCGTTCATGAGCCTTCCTCACAACTCCATCAATAGTTGGGAGGAATTGTGCCAACAGTTCACCACCAATTTTGGGAGTTCATACACCCGACCAGACACTGAACTGGACCTTTTTGCAGTCGTGCAGAAGGGGGGAGAATCCCTACGCTCATTCATCCAGAGGTTCTCCCAGGTATGAAACACTATTCCTTCTATCTCCAGCGCCTCTGTTATTGTGGCATTTAGACAGCGCGTACGAGATAAGAAGATGTTGGAGAAGCTTGCGATCAAGGAGATCACCAGCGTCACGGAGCTCTTCAGCTTGGCAGACAAGTGTGCCAAAGCTGCGGAGGGCCGTGAAATGCACTCCAAACCACCTCCGGAGGATGGTAAAAGATCCTCCAAAGGTGAAGTCACTACCTCCGGGAGTGGCAAAAAGAAGAAAAAGTCCAACAGCAAGAAGAAACCGTCAGCCGGCACATCTACTGCTGCAGCTGCTACAGCTCCGGGTGGACGGGGGCCATGCCCCGAGAAACGACCTCGGCCGTCCTATGAAGATGGTGGCAACTCCAAAGCGTGGTGATCTATTCACAAGTCGAATAGCCACAACTTGGAAGACTGCCGGGAAGTCCAAAACCTTGCTGAGCGCTACAACATGCGCCAGGAAGAAGTTCCTTTCCGTCAGAGGGAAGGAAAATAGAAAGTCGATGAAGCTTCGGCTGAAGAGGAGTTCGGCTTTCAGGACCCTAAAAAGGTCCTGAAAGCTGTTTACACCTCCGTCGATGACGACTCCGACGTCTCCGACAATGAGCATCGGAAGACCATGAACACCATCTTTGGTGGTTTGTGGGACATCACCTCCCGCCGTGTCCTCAAGACCATGTGGCGGGACATGGCCTCAATAGCTCCTACAGCCAGGGCGGAGCCTCATCGAAAGTGGATGGACACCACCATCACTTTTGATGCTTCAGACTGCCCTCGGAACATGATCGGAGCTGGTCAACTACCTTTGATGGTATCTCCTACCATCAATAACATTCAACTCCACCATGTAATGATGGACGGAGGTTCGGGGCTGAACCTCATAAGCTTCGAAGCTTTCATCAAGCTTCAGCTCCAACCTTCGGACCTTCGCCCCTCCCGACCTTTCTCCGGAGTAGGTCCGGGGGCCATAACCCCACTCGGTGCCATTACTCTCCCCGTGACCTTCAGGACTCAGGATAATTATCGCACTGAGAAGTTGATCTTTGACATTGCTCAGATCAACTTACCTTTCAACGCCATTCTGGGCAGGCCCGCCTTGTACAAGTTCATGGCTACTGCTCATTATGGCTACCTGGTGTTGAAGATGCCAACACCAGCTGGTGTTCTTCGAATTCGCGAAGACCGTACTGTCGGAGTAACTGCTTTGGAAGATCTTCATGCGCTTGCTACAGTGCAGGAGGAAGAATCCAAGTAGGAACAAGCTCCAAAACCCCCGAGCATTCGTCAACGAGGCTCAACCTCCACACCTCGCGTGCAACTAAGAGGCGACACCGGCATCCCCGTCAAAGTCGTCCAAATCGGTTCCGATGCCGCTTAGACCACCCGTATCTCGGGAGGTCTGAATGACAAACAGGAACTCGTGCTCATCACTTTCCTCTCGGCTAATGTCGACGTGTTTGCCTGGCAATCGTCACAAATGCCTGGGATCCCTAGGGAAGTGATCGAGCATAATCTGAAGATCTATCCTGACGCTTGACCCGTACATCAGAAGCCTCAGAAGCAATGAGTAGAGCTACAGAACTTCATATGACAAGAAGTGAAGAAGTTGCTCGAAGCTGGATTCATCCGAGAAGTCTTCCATCGAAAATGGCTGGCAAACCCAGTCGTTGTACCCAAGGCCGGCGGGAAGCTTCGGATGTGTATCGACTACACAACACTGAATAAGGCATGCCCAAAAGATCCATTCCCACTACCTAGAATAGATCAGATAGTGGATTCCACCTCCGGTTGTGAATTACTGTGTTTCCTAGATGCATATTTTGGCTACCATCAAATCAAAATGTCTAGGTAAGATGAAGAACATACTTCTTTTATCACAGTAGATGGATTGTACTGTTATACTGCCATGCCATTTGGTCTCAAGAATGCAGCTTCAACATTTGTACGAGCTATGTACAAAACCTTTGGAGAGCTCATCAAAGAAGTAGTGGAAGTGTATGTCGATGACATTGTCGTCAAGATCAAAGACAAGGAGTCACTCCTTGACACTTTGCAAGCTGTCTTTGACAAGTTGCAAGTCACTCGACCGAAGCTGAACCCAGACAAGTGCGTCTTTGGGGTTAGCTCCGGAAAGCTTCTTGGTTTCCTGGTAAACCACCGAGGCATAGAGGAAAATCCGGCGAAGATTAAAGCCATTGAGGATATGCGGCCACCAGCCCGCATCAAGGATGTCCAGAAACTGACTGGATGTCTAGCCGCCTTCAGCCGGTTCATCTCAAGACTGGCGGAACGGGCACTACCCTTCTTCAAGCTATTGAGGAAGTCCGGACCATTCCAATGGTCCGAAGAAGCAGAAAAGGCGTTCTAGGAGCTAAAGCAGCTCCTCACCACTCTACCAACCTTGGTAGCTCCGAACCCTGGTGAGACCTTACTGCTTTACATTTCGGCAACTGACAGAGTTGTTAGCATGGTCCTGGTTATGGAGAGACCAGAACCTTTACAAGCTCAGGAATCCAGACCCCTTTGTGAGGGTTTGGAGGTTCCTAAAGGTGAATCTGGGTCCCAGCCCCCAGATTTGGATCTACAAAGAGTTACTCCAGAAGATCTAGACCCCTTTGGGAGGGTCCGGGTCGCTCCAGTAGAGGCTCCGGGTTCCTCTAGCAAGGACCCGGAGGTCCTCGAAGAAGGACCGGACCCCTCTGGGAGGGTCCGGGTCTATGTGGAGGAAGCTCTGGGCCCCTCCGGGAGGGTCCAGACAGTCCAGCGCCCAGTGTACTTCATCAGCGAAGTACTACATGATGCCAAGACTCAATACCTAGAGGTGCACAAGCTGCTTTACGCAGTTGTCATCGCCTCCAGGAAGCTTCACCATTACTTCCAAGCTCACAAGATCTCAGTGGTGACTTCTTATCCACTGCGTGCGATCTTGCATAATCCCAACTCAACTGGGAATATTGCAAAGTGGGCAGCGGAATCGGCCGAATTCGATCTTGAATTCGTCCCAAGACAAGCTATCAAGAGTCAAGCACTGGCAGACTTCGTGGCAGAATGGACCCCCTCTCCATCAAACCCTGAGGGCCCTAGTGAGCAGAAGCCGGAACCCAAGGCTCCGGTATTCTCCGAGCCTCACTGGACCCTCTACTTCAACGGCTCCATGCAAAAGCAGGGGGCTCGAACTGGAGTCCTCTCCTCGCTCCAACCGGGGAAAAGGTAAAATACATGGTCCACCTTGACTTCAAGGCGACCAACAACATGGCGGAGTCTGAAACACTCATTTATGGACTAAAGGTGACACTATCATATGGTGTCAAGCAGCTGTTGGTCAAGGGAGATTCACATCTCATCATTAAACAGGTGAAGGGTGAATGCTCCTATAACAATCCTCAACTAGCTGCTTATCTCCTTGAAGTCCAGAGGCTACAGAAGGACTTCGAAGTCCTGGATCTCCACCATGTCTAGCGTGTCCATAACACTGAAGCTGACGAGCTCTCGACGAAAGCGTCAACCGGAGCTCCGGCTCCTGACGAAACCTTCGTCCGAAGGTTGTCAAAACCCACAGCTCAGCCTACCGAACTGAGCGAAGGGGGCGAGACCAGCATCCCGAAGCTGGCGGTCCCAATGGTCCTGTTACCATGGCAGCCATCAAGGGTCGTAGGTGCTGCCGGAAGCTCCGAGCAACCCAGCACACAAGACTCAAATGCTCAAGCTAGCTCCGATGCATGGATCTCGGAGATCCGGAGCTACTTGAAAGACAATATCCTTCCTGATGATGATGTATCCGCTGACCGGATAGTCAGATTGGCTAAAAGATACACGGTAGTAGAATGGGATCTCTATCGGCGCGGTGCCAATGGCGTCCTCATGCGGTGCATCACAAGTGAAGAACGCTGCAATCTCCTCGCAGAAATCCATGGAGGCGAGTGTGGGAACCACGCGTCTTCCCGCACGCTGGTCGATAAAGCCTTCCGGCATGGTTTCTTCTGGCCTACAGCGCTCCAGGATGCAACTGAGCTGGTGAAGAAATGTGAAGCATGCCAGTTCCATGCAAAGCAAATTGACACACCGGCTCAGCCTCTACAAATGATACCTCCTACATGGCCTTTCGCCGTGTGGGGGATGGACATCTTGGGACCTTTCCCAAGAGCCGTCGGAGGTTACAAGTTCCTGTATGTTGCCATTGACAAGTTCACTAAATGGCCGGAAGCAACTCCAGTTGTGACAATAATCAAGCAGTCAGCTATCGACTTCTTGCAGTCCATCGTATGCAGATTTGGAGTCCCAAACAAAATCATAACAGATAATGGTACCCAATTCACAAGCTCTACATTTCAAGGATATTGCAAAGACCTCGGCATCCAAGTCAGCTATGCCTCCGTAGCTCACCCGGCAAGCAATGGCCAAGCCGAGAGAGCAAATGCAGAAATCCTGAAAGGACTCAAGACGCGCACATATGAGCGCCTGAAAAAACATGGAGCCAACTGGATCGAAGAGCTTCCAGCCACTCTATGGGCCAACAGGACAACTCCAAACCGGTCAACTGGAGAGACACCCTTCTTCCTGGTGTACGGAGTTGAAGCAAACCTTCCTCTGGAAATCACCTTGGGGTCGCTCCGGGTCCGGACCTTCGACGAAGCCACGTAGGACCAGCTCCGGCGTGAAGACCTTGACCTCCTTGAAGAGGGAAGGTGCCGAGCAGGTGTTCGGAATGCCCGATACTGCCAAGCTCTTCGGCGCTATCACCAACGATATGTACACAGCCGACAGCTCGAGGAAGGTGATCTGGTGCTACGGAGAAAACAATCCAGAGAAGGGTTAAACAAACTCTCCCCCAGCTGGGAGAGAACCTTCTGAGTGATCAAAGTATCCCGTCCCGGATGCGTTCGCTTGGCAACCAAGGATGGGACACCTCTCCCAAATCCTTGGAACATTGAGCACCTCCATAAGTTCTACTCTTAATATCACGGAGGTGAGTCTGTAATTACATGTGATGTATGTTATAGAGTCATTGTACAGAGTCGGGTAGCTCCTCCGGGAGGGAAGCCGAACCTACCCCGTTAGGTACGCTACGTCCATGCAACACTTGTCACAGTCTCAGAACTAAAAGTGTAGCTAGCTACCTTGGGTCAAACGAGAAACGAAACACACTTAGCCTGGTTCCGTACCCTAAGAGTGTACTTGTTTCCCCTGTACCCCGGACCTATAATGAAAGACATCATTGTGTGAAAACAGACTCCACGTGCATTTACTTTGTACAGGCTCAATATTTTTTATTTTTCTCTTCTTGTCTATAACAAAGTTGTGCAGAT
Organism: Tuctoria greenei; assembly: GCA_036927565.1. Taxonomy (NCBI): domain Eukaryota; kingdom Viridiplantae; phylum Streptophyta; class Magnoliopsida; order Poales; family Poaceae; genus Tuctoria; species Tuctoria greenei. Next base: position 190,101,222 of record JAYESD010000003.1, on the reverse strand, counting down.
CTTAAGAAACTTTAGCTCGACCAATTTATGTACAATTCGAGTTGCATTGTCTATTCTTCTGGGTCCAAATATTATGGATGGTCTACTCGTCTAAATGCCGCCAAGCCAATCTAGGGTCAGAGTGTGCTATCGACTTAGCCTGGTCATGCACCCTAAGTACGCCACTCCACCTACACCCCAGCAGGCCGAAGTAAGGCGAGTCTAGAAACGATCGGACCTGAAGGAAACAAGACGGCGCTCTTGATTGTATTTAGAATTGTGTTCGACATAAAACTTTCTCGGGAATAGTAAGCCACAATGAAGTTATAGATAGGAAACAGATTTTACTGTTTTTCTTGACTTCAGTGTGCTGGAAAAATAAATATTTCATGATGATGGTGAATAAAGCCGGAGCTACCAAAGCTTTGACATCCTCTAGGCGGCTTGTGGTCAATGTTCAAACATTGACATCGAGCATCGCTGGAGCTACTCAGCTCCGGTAAAGCTAGGGGCATGCCGTCAATGTGAAGATGGTGGAAAGACTCTAAAGAGGAGTCTACTGTCGATACACCACGTGTTGACAGAGGTCACTGCTGGAGCTTCCAAGCTCTGACACCCCAGAGGGCTAACCGTCGATGCTTTACACATTGATGGAGACTACTACCAGAGCTACTAAGCTCCGACGATGGTCAATGCCGGAGCCACTAAGCTCCGATAGCCTCAGGGGGCCTACACTATCGAAGACTTCGAACCTACATTCTACAAGTTCGAAGCATGCAAGTCTTCAACTGTTACATCCCCTAGGTACATGTTCACAATCAAATTGTGTACATCTACCAGGGGGCCAAGTGAGACAAAGATGTTGAAGACAAAAAATGAAATCATAAAAAATTTTGGATTTCATTCATCTGGAGATACGAAATAACAAAATTGGAGAAGAAGAAGAGAGAATACAAGCGGGAGCTACAGAGAGATGGTCCTAGACCCTATGGAAGAACTGGGCGGCCTTCTGGGCCACCTTCGACACGCTTGCTCGGGTGGCTTAACCCTCTCCTTCGATGGGGCCCTCAAGCACTGGGTCCAGAGGGAATCGAGGGTCTCGGCTAGCGTAGCACGTCAGCACGAACTCTGCAATGTTCTTCGCCAGGGACTGTCCCTCAGTTTCCAGCTGGTCCGCGATGACATCGCCCATCTTGGTGAGCTTGTTGCCTGCTGAACTCGGCGCCTCCAACGCCTGGTCCAGCTCTGGCTCCGGATCATCCGGACGCACAAGACTGAAGCCCATTGGCGTCAGCTCGTCATTGTCCTTGCCCAGGAAGTCCCAGACTTGTTGGGACTCCGCAACCCTTGCGCTACGCATCTCCGCCAAGGATATTTTGGCCGCCGCAAGCTCCAAGCTCTCCCGAGCAAGACGCTCCACCTCTTTGGCATTATACTGAATCCTTTCAGCAACCTGCCTTTCGAGTTTGCTGAGCTCTTCCTCCTGGAGGTGGATCTCATTCCGGCGGTTGACCAGATCCTTCTCTCGTCCCCACATTTTCTTCTCCCTGGCGGTGATGGCATTCTCCTGCTTGTAGAGATCTTGCCCTCGCTCCCAGGCCTTCTTCTCCTCCTCCTCGCAACGCTCCTCAAATTTCTTTGTGCGTTCTTCAAGGCTCTTGTCAGCCAGAGCTGTGTTTTGTACAAGCTCTTCCTCCCTCTTCATGAGGTCGTCCTGCAGCTCTAGGAATTTTTGCTCTTCATCTTCGAGCCTTCTCTCCCGCGCTTCAAGAGCCTCCCGGCGCTTGACGAGACTATCGTTGATGGCGGCGAGCCTTTCCTGGTGATCATCCGCTGCGCTATTTGCAACCTTGTCCTACTCATAGATGGCTCGGGACTGGTTGTCAAAGGATCGTGTCATCCTTTCCCTCACATCCAACAGCTTACCCCAGTACTCCTGGCAGACCATCTCCCTCTGCACCCACTCCTTGTCTTCAGCGAGCCTCTACTGCGCCAGCTTGGTCTCAAAATGAAGTCGGTTGCGCCACCTCCTAAGGGTTTGGCGCTCCTCCTCGAGGGCCTTGCTGTCGTGGTAGAAAGCCAGCTGGACCTGGGGAAGACTGGAGGAGGCATTGTCAATAGACAACGATAGGGGGATCGGGTCCGGACATGCCCGGGTCCTCTCCGCTGGCTCCAGCGGATCTTCAGTAACAAAAATTGGGTCCCACTCTACAAGAGCAGTCCCCTGAGATTCCACTGCACTATGGCCGTCCTCCGGGATAGCCTCGGCCGCCGCCGAAGAAGGTCCTGCAACAGAAGTTCCGACCTCCAGAATTGACTACGAAGGTCCCGCCGCTAAGTCATCAACAACTGGACCCTCAGGTGGGGGGGGGGGGGGGCAGCAGCTTCATCTTGGCACCCTGGCTCAGCAGCGGGCACCTCCGGGATCACCACTTCCGGAGCTGGTGTTGAAGGTTCGATCGGAGCAGAAGCTACTTCTGGCTCCGGTGCAGGCGCCTCCTCTGTCGCTGGCTCAAGTGCTGGCGCTTCAACCATCATTGGCTCAGGCGCTGGCGCTTCGACCACCATAGGCTCAGGCACCGACACCTCCGCAGCAACTGGCTCAGACGCCAGAACCTCTTCAATGACCGGGTCCACAACCGGAACTTCTGCAGCAACTGGCTCTACCGCTAGAGCTTCCTCGACGATCGACTCAAGTGACGGAGCTTCATCAACACCCGGCTCCACCGCCAGGATCTCATCAATCACCAGCTCGACTGCTGGGGCTTCAAAAACATCTGGCTCTAGGGCCTGAATTGCAGCTACCTCCGGCTCTGTGGCCGGAGCGTCCAACATCTCAGCATCCAAGCTCGGAGCTTCAACCTCCGGGGCTGGTGCCGCTGGTACATCTTCATTCCCGTGGTCTAGCGCTACCACGGGAGCTTCTGGGGATGAGTCGAGGTCCAAGACCATGACAACCAGCGCCGGGGCTGCCCCAGCCTAAGCCACCTCTTGTGGCGGCGTTGGAATCGGAGCCGGAGCTTCAGCCTGCACAGCCTCAACCACTGCTGCAGGGATCAGAGCTTCAACCCTTTTCTTAGGCACGTTGTGGATGAAATACGAAGAAACTCAAAATGCAGTTATAAAAATAAAACAACTGACTGAGATAAAAAATCAAAAATTACCTCAGAAGGCTTCCGCACTAGTTAGCACGGAACCTCTTCTCCGGACACTCCGGACTGGCCCCAGCAACCACTGGCATGGTAGACCCGGAGGGTCCCCCGGAGCTTGCTGCTGCTATCGGCGTTGCCCTGGTCAAGGCTCCCGTCAACCGAGAAGGAAGTCCGGACCCAGAGCCCTCAGCTGGCCCTGGTACTGGAGTCACATGGACAGAGCTAGCACCCCGGGAAGATGTCGCTGCTGGAGTAGATGCCGCCGTTGTAGACCTCCCCCTCCGTGGAGAAGGAGCCGCCTCGGAAGAAGCAGGTCTGACAGACCTTCTGTCGGCATGCTTCCTCTTACAGCTCGAGGGCTCGGCCAACTCCTTGCCCTTGCCTACGCCTTCGGTTCTTGGCTTAAGGGCAGGAACGGAGCCGCCTTCATGAGCTTCAGAGATCGCCAACCCGGTGGTCGAACGCCTCTCAACGACACCAAGGTCCTCAAGCACCGACATCGTCCACCGGAGCTCCCTGCTGAACTCTGCCTCCATGTTCAGAGGGAAGAAAGCTGCCGGTGGAGCCAAGTCATCATCCTCGACGTCGATGCCATGCTGGAACTTCTTGAGGTGGAACTCCAAAGTTGCACCCTCCATGTTGGACTTCAAACCGGTCTCGATCTAGTCGTCGTCCAGCATACCGTTGAGGGCCCAAGCAAGCTTCTCCCTCCTCTTCAGCAGAGCCCACCTGTTGTTCAGGAAGTTGCAAAACACCGCCTGAGGAGTCACCCCTCCTTCCATGCACAGGCGGATCCTGGTAAGAGCAGGGTTGAAGGCGTCCGAAAACAACGGAGCTTCACTACAAACTGCAGTGTCGATGTTGGGGAGGCCTTTTGGCAGCTCTAGCTTCTCGTGCTCCTCCACCCTGATGACAATCCATCCTTCTTCCAGTCATCCCACTTCCCAGAAGGGAACGACCGCAAGTACTTGTACGGGCACTTCTTGCGCTTCACAAAATAGTAGAAGCCAAGGTACTCGTCACTCCAGCCCGTAGTTTGGACAGTGAAGAAGGTGCGGAAATGCTCAATGAAGGGGGGAATGCCCACCCACATCTCGTAGAAGTGGACAGAGATTGACAGCAGGAGAATGGAGTGGGGGCCAAGGTGGTACAGCTGAAGACCATAGAAGTCTAGCAGCATCAAGAAGAAAGAGGAGAAAGATGGGATCAGCCCAACCATGGCGTACGCGGAGAAGTACACCATGTCGCCGGCGTGTTCCTTCTCGAACGGAAGCTTGCTGGCGCGGACCAAGTAGTTGAAGAAGTCAGGGGACCATGCCATGAAGGCTTGGACCTTCTTCAGATCATCATCGATCTTCAGTTGGCTCTGGCGGAGACCCAACTCCATCGCGGCACAGCGAGGCAAGAAAGGAAAAGCAAGCGAAAGTTTGGAAGGTTTGAGTGCAAGTTCGAATGAAAGGCGTAAAGAACCCCAAACGGTGCATGCTTTCCTTCTTAAGTAAGCCCCCGCAATGCTTGGATGGAAACCGCAGAGGAGCCAATGATACCAGTCAAAAACTTCACCCCACCAATGACAAGGGGGCCCAGGGCCACCCTGATGATCAAGTCGAGGTCCTTACCCCAGGCGAATGATTATCATCATGAAAGCCGGGAAACCCGAAAGCCACGGCCTGACAGGGCGTGCGGAACCGATACGATTTTTGTATCGGGAACCGGCGACCTTCAGTTGTGTGAGATTCGCACGCTGAGATCTCACCTGCCGCCTCCTGGATATGCCACGCGACGGAGGTTTAACTGCGAACTATCGCCAACGGCACGTCCGAAGACCCTTGAAGACACGGCTCAAAAACCGAAGAATGGACCCACCTCCAGCGAAATGACTTCATCCAAAAGGTCTCTCCCGGAGGTGGGCCCAGGGGGCCACTATCAGTACCCTGCGTACCGGATAACCCCTGGGATTGCAAAGATCACAAGGAAACTCCATCTACCAGATTTGAAGACCTCTGAAGGCCCCACATGTCAGGCGTAACCGGACCTGCTTCCCAAACATGGTTAGTCCCAGGGCCACCACGTGTATCATAAGACTGGAGCTACCACCCACACATGGGAAAGCTCCGGACGGAATACCAGTATGGCACCCCCAGACCTAACCCTAGATAGAGGGAAGCTCCAATACTGACACGTGTCCAACAGCACCGGACCTACCCGTCCACGACGGTAAGCTCCAGAGGTGCCACGTGTCGACCGCCGGACCTTTAACTTCAACAATCAGGCTGGTGGACCCCCAACGGTTCCGGACCTTCAAGGAGCAATCAAAGACTTCAAGACCCGATTAAGTGTCATTAATGCCATATTAATGACACACGATTGGATGGCCCTTAATACCGGTAACGACACTGTTAAGGCCCGTTACCGGGCTATCAAGGGTAATTAACCTCATTAATTGTGTATCAAGCATGTGTAACCGCCGGGGCCACATGTCGGGCCAGGCTAACGGTGTAACGACCATTCCTTGTACTATAAAAGGATTGGTCGACGATACACAAGGGACGGTTCCAAACAACTACTGGACTACCTGACCTAGACGAGCTTCTTCTTCTGGAGCTTCTTCTAGACTCACACGCTTAATACAACACCAACACACCCCGTAGAGTAGGGTATTACGCTCAGGCGGCCCGAACCACGTAAATCTCGGTGTCCACTTGCTATTCACCTTCTTGAATCTTTGCGCGCCCATTACCGATCTACAACTCCTCGATCTACCAATGGTAGTGTTGGGAGATCTACCGGATCCAAACACCGACATCTATGAACTTATCTTCCGCTGTAGTTTATTTAAATGTATATTATTTGTAAAAGACAAAGCTTGTATAATACTATGTTGTTTTACGCAATACAATGTATCTTTTTCTGTGTGTTGTTGGGTGCCGCATCATATGACACCACCCAATTGTGATTCCTGGAATGTGTGGACTCCGGTCCCACAGCCTGGTATTAGAGCCGTATTGGGAATAGCACCCTTAAAAAGGATCGTATTACAAGAAAAAAAATTAGGTTTCGGTGAGCAATCAATAGTAGCCCATGCAAGGATTATTATTAGCAGAGTTACTTAAGGTGGCAAAGCTAACCTATGTCTTATTATATTCTGTAACGATGCTCCGACGTCAGGTAAGAGGTAAGGTACGCCACCGCAAGTGGATCAATTGCGGTAAGCTCACCATGCGAGAGCTAGCATGTGATTGTTTTTGTGGCTTGGCACGGGAAAGTCAATATGAATCTCTGAAACTTTCCATGTTTCTGAGAACATATGACACGAGGTACCCCCAACGTGCTTCAAAATTAGTGGAAGCCCCCGTCGGGTGGGACATAACCCGATGCGGCTCCTACTGGTGCAGCACTATGCAAAGACGTGGGACCCTGTCAGGTTGTAGAAAACCCGGTCACGTACCTCGAGACGTGGCTTAACTCATGGCGGCTCGTATGGAACGATACGGGACAAATGTTTTTACTTTTATATATACAGTGACTGTTGAAATTATTGCCCGTGCGGGCTGTGTCATATGAAACCATATGATTGATCAGTAGTTTGAGTGTAGTGACAGGTACACTGACCACATGATCGTATTGCGCTTAGAAATCGTTTGTGAGTGAACGTCATTAAGGCCACCGTTGAGACGTATGCTGGAATACCGGCTTAGAATTTTTACTTTGTGAGGCACATAGTACCGACATATAATCCATTGTTGCATTAACCACTTTTCTGTAAAACGGAACTTAGAAGATGTAAAACTTCTTATATTATCTATCGAGATCTGAGTTTGAACTAAGTTTTCAAATTTGGAGTAGGCTTTGAAGTCACCAATTAAAAAACAGAGTGTTCTGTTTTCTGCCAGAAAAGACCTGACCTATATCTCCCAGTAGAAAACTCCAATGAAAGTGTAACATAGATGGATGGAAATTTTAGGAAGTTCTTTAAAACTGTTATGTTCAACTCCAGAACTGAATTCCCCTCTAACCTGTTCAAAATTTTAAAGTTCCAAAATCTGCCAAACTGAACAGAAACTGTAACCCTCTCTGGACTCATTACTGTTTTGACCATATCTCACTCTAGAAAAATCGAACAGGACCATGCAAGACAATTTTGGAACCCAGTAATTTGGATTACAATTTTGTAATCTGTGGCTGTTGTAAATGGTGAAGTTTTATATCTGGAAATTGTGGCCCAAAATCAGCATAAACAAAGAAGATGCTGTCAATATTCCAGAAAAACTGTCAGGTTTACAATGTCATATCTTCTGAACCAGAAATAATCTGAAGGCAAACCAATAGTTTTTGGAAAGTCTTGAAGTGTAATTCGACTTTGTAGTTCACCTCAAGATCTAATTCTGCCATTTACTGGGTTAAATTTGTGTTTGAGTACAAACTGGTCAAGTTTTAACAGAAACTTCATCGGTTTGGCATAATTTGGTCTTGTTATGAATCTGGTCCTCGATTTCACTTTGAGAAGTGTCGTAACAGACCAGTTGTCGATACTCAACCATGTACCAGTGGAACTAAGAGTTCGACCCACTCGAACATCTTTTCTTTTATGGCTATGTTTGTATCATATTGAAGACAAGAACATGTATTCGCACGATAACGCGCATAACGTCCCGTCGCGATCAACGATAGGTGAAATGAACTTCAATTGATGTAGTTTATTATTTTGGAACTCGCTATTGTAACATTGGTCTAGGGATGATGTATTTTGTATAAAGTCTATACTTTATCAATATATGTTACCGTTATGCAAGTTGGTTATTAATACGCACGCTATTGTTTTTATCCTGGAGTGATCTTACAATATGACGTCTCATATTGGATTCATGGTTGTGACTGCAGAATGGTGCGCACCCGTAACACGCTCGTGATTGGTGGCACAAGTCAGGGAGGTGATGACTCCCAGCAGCAGAGTACTCATGATCAACGACAACCGACACCGCCACCACCACCTCCTCCTCCGCTTACGTTGGCGAATGTGATTGCACCTATGGTGGATTCGTGCGACGAGCAGACCGAGCTGCTGTGAACCCTCGTGCAGAATACGTCCCGCCAGCGGGGGTGTCCAGACGTAGGCAATAATCAGCCTCAACACACCACCTACTCAGACTTCTTAGCAACTCATCCACCGGTCTTCACGGAGGCCGATGAACATCTTGAGGTGGACAACTAGCTCCGCACTACTGAAGCAAGGTTCGGGTTGCTCCAATGCACCGAACAGCAGAAGGCGCTCTTCGTGGCACAGCAGCTTCATGGCTCCGCCGGCGCTTGGTGGGCAAATTACATCGCCTCTCTGCCGGCTGGTCATGCCGTGACATGGACCGAGTTCCGGGAGGCGTTCCACGCCTATCACATTGTAGAATCGAAGAGCACGTGAAAAGCTACCAGAGGGGGGTGAATGGTAGATTTAAAAATCTTACGTAGTGGAAACAATTAAACCCCAACCCCTTCGGCAGAAAAATGATCTCTTAAAGAAATCGTGTGTGAGACTAATCTAAATGTGTTTCACCGTGACAAAAGTGATGGATACCAGAGAGAATCATGTCACGAAGACAACACAAAAAGAATCACTCAAATCCGTCGAGAAAAACTCAAGTTATGATCGAAAGATCAAACAATGGTCAATCTGTTCTACCCGAGAAAAAAACAGTTCTGGAACGCTGCAAAGAAACTCGTGTAGATCATAGACCACAAATCCAATGACCGTGAAATTTTGACATATGATAGAAAATCAAGTTGTGAAGACAATCCAAAAAGAATCAAGTCAATTGGATCTGTAAAACTCGAGTTATGATAAAACCACCGACGAAAGGTAGTGCTGTCCAGAAACTCGACGAGTAAAACTTGTCTGGAACAAGTCGGACGAACAAGGCACAAAAGTTCCTTCAAACTACAAATTTATTCAATAGAACACAAGAGGAACAGCCCCAAAGTCGTGCACCACGAGCTCTGGGCTCCCTTTCTTATATAACCAGCCCTTAGGCCAACCCAATATCAACTAGGACTCCAATCCTACTCAGATCACGAATTGTAACTTTCCATAACTGCTCAAGATTCTTCTATACGCAGATAGAAGCAATCTTAAGACTTCCAAACACCTTAGGAACGTATCCCACATTCCTAAACAACTCAAATTCGTGACCCACGAGAAATCGTATCATAACCAACTCAAATCTTTCCATATTTGAGTCAAACCCGACTCAGCCGCAGCCTGAGTCCATAACCTAGTCGGTTGGATCTTTCCGACCAATTCTTTACGTCCACATCTCTTCATCACGTCTCGGAACCATGCAGCCACGTCCATGCACTCCTTGCACACGTGCAAACATCTTCCAATGACGTCCGCGATACCTTCATATGCATTGTTCTTGATTCAATCATGCTGCGCAACCTCCTGATCAGCTCAACCACAATTCCTCCTGAATTTGGTTGTTGGAACCTCATCTCCTCCCTGAGACTAGTCCAATGGATCCCGTCACCAGCCATGTCTTGAACTCAAGCAACACCTGCACATGAATAAACAACTAATCCATACGAGCCCAAGTCCTCGACTTGACTCAAGTTAGTTCCGAACACAACACCCTACGTGAGAACCACACATAAGCATGTTGCAAAACCACAGTAACACGATATCATCCATATCAACCAAAACGCACCAAAAACTTAGCAAATGAATACTAAGCAATCTTTCCAACAATGTAAAGCAAGTACGAAACATTGCAAATGAAAAGCAGAAGCACTGCGGTCAAGTTCCGGACCTTGCCAGAGCAACCCGGACCTTGAGCCGGAGCTAACAAAAGCTAGTAGAACCTAGCGCCGGAGTTTACCAAAACTAGTACAACCAAGCTCCCGCCGGAGCTTACCAAAACTAGTAGATCCTAGCACCGGAGCTTACCAAAAACTAGTCAAAACTAGTCAACCCAAAAACCGGAGCTAGACAAACTACGTCGGAGCTTAGCAAAAGCATTCCGGAGCTATCAAATATATGCCGGAACTATCAAAGACATGTCGGAGCTAAAGATAAAGGTCACCGGAGGTAACCAAAGCTAGTCCGACCTTACCAAGAAGTTGCACCCAGCTTCGAACATAGCCGGAGCTACCCAAAACAAGCCGGACCTACCGTCGGACCTTGCTGTAGCACAGAGCTAGAGTCGGACCTTGATTGTAAAGTGCTTTGGTGATATTTAAAACTTTTATCATCAAAGCCAAGTGTATTCACTACAAGCCAATGTATTCAGCACACATAGGTCTTACAATCTCCCCCTTGATGAATGCATTGGCAACACCATTTAAAATCCGAACATTGGCTTATTCACATAAAAGTTTTGAAGGCAATTTCTTCCCTTTTGTAAATCAAAAGTAAAATGAGAATAAAAACTCTCCCCCTTTATTATCTCTCCTTGTGCACATATTCTCTTTCTCTTCATGCTTTTCTCTCCCCCTTTGACAATGTATTCAGCAAGTCATGAGCATATACACAAATTATCTCTCCAACTTTAGTTGTTATGAGCATATTATAACATATACATATGAACAAATCTCATCCAAGTCATACTATCAAGTAACTTACACTATCACATCAATGAGATACATAAAGTAGTGTAAGCCATGCTAGAGATCATATGTAATTTTCAATTTAAGCAAGTCATGATCTCACAAACTTAACTATTTCAAAACCTGAAACATGACACTAGTTGCTGCATTTTATTATTTTTCAAAGCATAAATTTAGATCATATGATATTTGCATGAGATTATATGCGCATCTGCCTTATTCTAACCAACCAAGCCAAGCCTATGTCATTTATCAATCAGAAGCTTAAGGACATGGTTTTAGTCATACACAACTTCTTCCAAGTTCATATCTAAGTGCAATGACAAGCCATCTCAAAAGAAGAAGTGCGATGCATGCATATTCTCTTGATCTTTTCTCAATTTATATTTGTTCATAAAAACTCAACATGTGAGTTGATTACTTGATTAATTCTTAATGATTAAAAGCATTTGTGAGCATGCAAACAAGTTCAAAACAGCAAGAAAGTTCGACCATGACCAGTTTTAGTGTAAGTAATTATTCTAATTACTAGACATGGCAAAAACTACAAAATGTATAACACGAGTAATGTAGTAAGAACTTTCAACATGTAAAGGAATCACAGAGTCATATATGTATGAAATACTATGCTCATATTATTTTTATTTCAGATTCACACATAGACTTCCCATGTTTCAAAAACTCCCCCTCAATTTAAGCCATGAGCATGCATAACCCCTATTTCACTATGAATGTAACAAAAACGAGTGAAATCCAAAGGTTTTGTAAAAATGTCAGCCAATTGTTGTTCGGTATCTACATAGTGAAGCACAATGTTTCTTTTTTCAATGTTATCTCGGAGAAAGTGATGCCTAATGTCAATGTGCTTAGTTCTAGAATGTTGCACGGTGTTTTTAGCAATGCAAATAGCACTAGTGTTAGCACAAAACAGTGCAACACTATCTAGATCAACCCCATAGTCCTTAAGTGTTTGAACAATCCAAAGAGTTTGTGAGCAAGCACTAGCAGCAGCTACATATTCAGATTCGGCTGTGGATTTTACAACTGAATTTTGTTTTTTAGAGGACCAAGCAACAAGAGAATTACCAAGAAAATGACAAGCACCGGAAGTACTTTTCCTATCAATCCTACAACCCCCAAAATCAGCATCCGAAAAAGCTTTCAAAGTAACGGTTGAGGAAGAAGGAAGAAAAATGCCAAATTCTTGAGTTCCATGTAAGTACCTGAGAATCCTTTGGACGGCTTGACGATGTGAAACACGTGGGGAAGCTTGAAACCATGCACAAAGACATACGCTGAATTGTATGTCCGGTCTTGATGCCGTGAGGTACAAAAGTGATCCGATCATGCTTCTATATTCTTTTTGATCCACGGATTCACCATCTTCATCAAGTTCAAGTGTTGTTGCTGTTCCCAATAGTGTCCGAAGAGGCTTGCTATTGTCCATGTTGAAGCGCCTTAGGAGGTCTTTGGTATACTTCGTTTGATGCACAAAGGTACCCTCCTTGGTTTGCTTGATTTGCAGCCCCAAAAAGTAAGTGAGTTCACCCATCATACTCTTTTCGAATTCGGAACTCATCATTGCTGAAAACTTGGACACAAGATCATGAGAAGCACAACCAAAGATAATATCATCCACATACACTTGAACGAATAATGAGTCATTGCCATGCTTAAGCACAAAAAGAGTTTTATCAACCTTGCCCATGGTAAACCCCTTTTCAAGTAAGAATGTTTTTAACCTATCATACCATGCTCTAGGGGCTTGTTTGAGACCGTATAAGGCTTTGGACAGTTTGTAAACATGATTAGGAAAATCTGGATTTTCAAAACCCGGTGGTTGTTTGACATAAACCTCCTCATCTATGTAGCCATTAAGAAAAGCACTTTTAACATCCATTTGATATAGCTTAAAACCTTTAGATGCTGCAAAAGATAACAAAATTCTTATGGCTTCTAATCTAGCAACAGGAGCAAAAGTTTCATCAAAATCTAGTCCTTCAACTTGAGTGAAACCTTGAGCAACCAACCTAGCCTTATTCCTAACCACAACCCCATCCTCACTTTGTTTATTTTTAAATACCCATTTAGTTCCAATTAAAGTGTGATCTTGAGGTGGAGGTACAAGTTTCCAAACATTATTTCTTTCAAAATTTTCTAACTCTTCCTGCATGGCAATAATCCAAGATTCATTAGTGAGTGTGTGTGATATATCTTTGGGTTCAAAAGAAGCAACAAAAGCAGAATTAGCATGAGAGTTTGGATCGCAAAACCTGGACCGTGTGACTCGTTCGTGCAAGCTTCCAATCATCTGTTGTGGGGGATGATCTTTGTAAAAACGTAGGGGAACAGATGTCTCACAAGCTTCTTCTTCATTAGGTTCATCGTAGATTGATGAGCTTGTGACTTGTGGACAATCAGGACCAGCATAGGTGATAGCCGGAGCTTGTTCAATGTCCGGAGCTGGACACATGTCAACTTCGGAACTACCAGGCAGTATCACCGACTCTTCTTCAATTTCGAAAATACCCTCCGCCTGAGGATATGGATCTGGTCCTGCAACACCGGAGCTAGTACCTGGGCTAGCTTCATCAAAAGACACTTCACAAGTCTCCACAATTTTGTTAGTGTCAAGTAAAAGCACATGGTAGCCTCTAGTATGAGATGGATAACCAAGAAACATGCCATCAATGGATCTAGGTTCAAATTTATCAAGATTACCATGTTTTTTAACAAAGCATTTGCAACCAAAGACCCGAAAGTGTGTAACACTAGGACTATGTCCAAACCGGAGCTCATATGGTGTTTTACCTAGCTTAGCACGCAAGAAAACACGATTTGAGACATAACAAGCGGTTGCTAATGCATCAGCCCAAAATTTCCTAGGAGTTTGATATTCATCAAGCATAGTCCTAGCCATCTCAACTAAGGTTCTATTCTTTCTTTCTACAACACAGTTTTGTTGAGGTACATATGGTGAAGAGAATTGATGATCTATTCTATTTTTAGCACAAAAGTGATCAAAAGATTGATTTTTAAATTCAGTTCCATTATCACTTCTAATTGCTTTTAATGATCCTGGGTGATCAATTGATAATCTAAGAAATAAAGTTCTAAAGTGACTAAAAACTTCATTCTTAGACGCCATAAAGTAAACCCAAGAGTATCTAGAATAATCATCAACGATAACAAGAACATACCATTTACCTCCGAAGGATTGAACACGTGAAGGTCCTATGGTGTCAAGATGCAAAAGTTGACATGGTTCAGTTGTCATGATCATTGTGAGAGGAGTATGTGAACCTGCAACCATCTTAGCATGTCTACAAGAAGAGCACACAATTTCTTTATCCCCTTTAAGCTTAGGCAGCCCACGTATGCGATCAAGAGCACTAACACGCGTTAGGTGATCAAAGCCTACGTGACCAAGTCTACGATGCCAAAAATATAAGTCCTTTGAATCATTAGAAACTAGACACCTATGCTTAGAGGAAGACATATCAAAATCAGCTTTAAAAACTCTTCCAAACCGAGACATGTTAAAAATAAGCTCACTATTTGAACCTACAACTTTGCAGCAATTTTTATTGAAAATAATTTCTAGATTTTCATCTAGCAATTGTGCAACAGAAAGCAAGTTGTATTTCAAATTTTTGACAAGTGCCACATCCTTTAAAGTGTAGTGATCATTTACTCTAACCAAACCCTTAGCAATTATAGGAGTTGAAGAATTATCGGCAAAAGTAACATTCTCTACACGTGACACAAATGAGAGGGAGGAGAACCAATCTTTGTTACCAGTCATGTGGCGTGAGCAACCTGAATCCACAATCCAAATGTTCTCCTTCATCAAACATGTAACCTACATAGAAGCACAATACGTCGATGACTCAATACTGGGGTTAGTCAAAAGGCATTTAGGAATCCAGTACTGAGTCACGCGACGTGCAGCAGGAAAAACACGCGAAAGATGAGATAAAACAATAAGTTTATGAGTCGAAGTTTGAGGTTTTCTATTCTTAACTCTTTTAGCACAAAAACCAGTAGCTCCGGAGGTAAAAGCAGCAGTTCCAAAAGACAAGGCTAAAGCTCCGGAAACAAAAGCTGAAGTTCCAAAGGAAACAACAGAAGGTCCGAGAGCTCTCGGAGCTATAGGAACTATCGGAGCTACTTTTGCGGATTTCTTACCAGAAGGTCCGGAAGCTACCTTTTCAAATTTCTGACTCACTAAAGCAGGTTGTGTTTTTCTAATTGCATGAAAGTTATAAGATCTAGCATTTTTTCTTTCCTTTTTCTGTTGTTTAGCTAGTCTATAACAAAAATCTATGACATGACCATCTTTACCACAGAAGGTACAATGAAATTTGACTTTGTGTTCATATCTAGATGAGCAAGCAATATTTTTATTTGAAACCGAATGAGGCAACACTCCTATAGATTTGAAAACCACTCCTTTTTGTTTAGGAACTGTTTGAATCAAACCACTTCCTAATGATTTTACAATTTTAGGTGGATGTGCCTTAGCATGAGCATGAGAATCAAAACCTAAACCAGTTTTATCATTGCAAGACTTGGAAGAATTCAGCAGTAAGTTTAGGTTCTTATTCCCATTACAAAACCGATCTAATGTCCTATGCATGTTGTCAAGTTTGTTGGACAGATCAAGGAAATTTTCACATGAAGTTTTTCCTTTTAGTTTGCAATTGGAACAAAATTTAACTTCATGAGAACATAGAGCATTGTTCAATATAGAAATTTCATCCATAGCATCTTGCAGTTTTTTATCAAGATCATCACAACTAGAACAATGCAAATCAATTGTAGAACAAGAAGCATCTTTTAAGTTTCCAATATTAAGTGCAGCAAGCTTTTTGTTCTTTTCAATTGCTTCATCAAGTCTATCTAGAGTGGAGGAGTGTGCACTTCTTAATGTGGACAATTGTTCATAGATTAAGTCACATGAGGGACATGCATCATCACTATGAATCAAAGTTTTTAAACGGTTAATTTCAGATTCTAGTGATTCAATTTTAGCAGCATTATCCCTAAGATTTTTGTCCTTTTTCTTGACAATAATAGTTGCACGAGAAATAGAATCACACATTTCATTGCAGGTAGAACATACCTCATCGTCTTCACTGTTGTGTTCTGCATCCTCCTGACTTGATCTTGATCTTGTTTTGCCCGCCATGAAGCATAAGTTTGCCAGATCGTCATCATCTTCATCACTTTCAAAGTCTACATCACTTGAACTAAGTTCTTGAAGTGCGGTGATGAAGCTGTTAATCATCTTGCGTCCTATGGTACCCTTCTTTTTCTTCGTATCTTTTGTAGAGGAGTGCTTCGTTCTTGTTTTCTTTTCATCCCGGGAAGTAGGACCTGAAAGGTTAGGGCAATCTGAACGAAAATGTTCTATCTTACCACATTCGAAGCATCGTTGAGGTTCGGAGCTTCCTCTCCTTCTAGTTCTCACATTTTGCAATGCTTTTGAGAATCTAGTAGAGATGAGTGCCAACTCCTCTTCTGGAAATTCTTCGATCTGCTCCAGGGCTAGTGAGGACAACAAAGCAAGAGTATTGCAGGATGATGATTGGCCGGAGCTAGACATGTCACGTTGTGAGACAAATGCAATAGACTTGTTTGGGTTCTTACGTGCTAGGATGTCAATTTCATGAGTTTTTAGTTTAGAATAAAGTACATCTAATGTAAGAGAACTCATGACAGTTGATTCACGAATAGATGTTACTTTCATCTCCCAAATTGACATGTATAATGCACTAAGAAGTTGCCTAGCATTCTCAGCATCAGAAAAATAACATTGACACTACGTAAGTTGCTGAGAATTTTATTGAAATGAGCAAAGAGGTCATCGATAGATTCACCTGGTTGCATCTCAAAACACATATATTCCTTTTTGAACATATCTTGTTTTACCTCCTTGATTGTGCTGGAGCCTTCATGATAATCACAGAGAGCTCTCCAAACATCGTATGCTGATCGGAGGTGCGCGACATGATCAAAGTCGCTTTGAGTGAGTCCTTGAATGATAAAGTTTCGGGCTTTGTTGTTGTTGTCGACGTCCCGTAGGTTTGTGGTCGTGACTTGATCATTAGGTGGCACTTCATAAGGCTTATACACCTTCTCCCATATTGCAAAACCTTGTGCTTGGATGAAAGCCTCCATGCGTGCCTTCCAAACCTAAAAATCAATACCAGCAAACACACAAGGTTTGGTAGAGTACTTCTCCATGATGATTAGTCAAAAACACGTGCAAATCACAAAGATTAGAGCACCGTGGCTTTGATACCAATTGTAGGATCGAAGCGCACGTGAAAAGCTACCAGAGGGGGGTGAATGGTAGATTTAAAAATCTTACGCAGCGGAAACAATTAAACCCCAACCCTTTCGGCAGAAAAACGATCTCTTAAAGAAATCATGTGTGAGACTAATCTAAATGTGTTTCACCGTGAAAAAAGTGATGGATACCAGATAGAATCAAGTCACGAATACAACACAAAAAGAATCACTCAAATCCGTCGAGAAAAACTCAAGTTATGATCAAAAGATCAAACAATGGTCAATCTGTCCTACCCAAGAAAAAAAACAGTTCTGGAACGCTGCAAAGAAACTCGTGTAGATCATATACCACAAATCCAATGACCGTGAAATTTTGACATATGATAGACAATCAAGTTGTGAAGACAACCCAAAAAGAATCACGTCAATTGGATCTGTAAAACTCGAGTTATAATAAAACTACCGACGAAAGGTAGTGCTGTCCAGAAACTCGACGAGTAAAACTTGTCTGGAACAAGTCGGACGAACAAGGCACAAAAGTTCCTACAAACTACGAATTTTATTCAATAGAACACAAGAGGAACAGCCCCAAAGTCGTGCACCACGATCTTTGGGCTCCCTTTCTTATATAACCAGCCCTTAGGCCAACCCAATATCAACTAGGACTCCAATCCTACTCAGATCACGAATCGTAACTTTCCATAACTGCTCAAGATTCTTCTATACGCAGATAGAAGCAATCTTAAGACTTCCAAACACCTTAGAAACGTATCCCACATTCCTAAACAACTCAAATTCGTGACCCACACGAAATCCTATCATAACCAACTCAAATCTTTCCATATTTGAGTCAAACCCGACTCAGCCGCAACCTGAGTCCATAACCTAGTCGGTTGGACCTTTCCGACCAATTCTTTACGTTCACATCTCTTCATCACGTCTCGGAACCATGCAGCCACGTCCATGCACTCCTTGCACACGTGCAAACATCTTCCAATGACGTCCACGATACCTTCATATGCATTGTTCTTGATTCAATCATGCTGCGCAACCTCCTGATCAGCTCAACCACAATTCCTCCTGAATTTGGTTGTTGGAACCTCATCTCCTCCCTGAGACTAGTGCAATGGATCCCGTAACCAGCCATGTCTTGAACTCAAGCAACACCTGCACATGAATAAACAACTAATCCATACGAGCCCAAGTCCTCGACTTGACTCAAGTTAGTTCCGAACACAACACCCTACGTGAGAACCACACATAAGCATGTTGCAAAACCACAGTAACACGATATCATCCATATCAACCAATACGCACCAAAAACTTAGCAAATGAATACTAAGATATCTTTCCAACAATGTAAAGCAAGTATGAAACATTGCAAATGAAAAGCAGAAGCACTGCGGTCAAGTTCTGGACCTTGCCAGAGCAACCCGGACCTTGAGCCAGAGCTAACAAAAGCTAGTAGAACCTAGCGCCGGAGCTTACCAAAACTAGTACAACCAAGCTCCCGCCGGAGCTTACCCAAACTAGTAGATCCTAGCACCGGAGCTTACCAAAAACTAGTCAAAACTAGTCAACCCAAAAACCGGAGCTAGACAAAGTACGTCGGAGCTTAGCAAAAGCATTCCGGAGCTATCAAATATATGCTGGAACTATCAAAGACATGCCGGAGCTAAAGATAAAGGTCACCGGAGCTAACCAAAGCTAGTCGGACCTTACCAATAAGTCAGACCTAGCTTCAAACATAGCCGGAGCTACCCAAAACAAGCCGGACCTACCGTCAGACCTTGCTGCAGCTCATAGCTAGAGTCGGACCTTGATAAAAAAGTGTTTTGGTGATATTTAAAACTTTTATCATTAGCTCAGAGCTAGAGTCGGACCTTGATAAAAAAGTGTTTTGGTGATATTTAAAACTTTTATCATCAAAGCCAAGTGTATTCACTACAAGCCAATGTATTCAGCACACATAGGTCTTACACACATACCTCCCGGGATTATGAAACACAGGCTTCAATAATTCCTTGAACTCCAGTAAAGCGGGAGGAGTGCTCACGAGTACTCCAAGGCCTTTAATCACTTGGCACAATATGCACCGGATCATGTGAATACGGAGGAGAGGAAACGGGACTGTTTCTATCGAGGTTTGAATGCAAATATGAAGGACAAGCTCGCTTTGTTCAATCGCGGCACATTTAATGATTTTGTCAATGTGGCGATTGTACAAGAGGATGCAACACGTGAGTTGGTAATGGAGAAGAAGAGGAGTACTCCACAGGGGAGCAGTGGTGGAGCTCCACAGAAATACCGAATGATGTACCGATCACTGTACGGTCAAAGGTGGCAGCCACCAGCACGACCGCCAATGTTCCGTGGCCGCTTGTTCAACGCACCAAGCTTCCGACCACCCCTGCCACAGCACTAACATCAGCAGAAACAGATGATGGTACCTCGTGCACCCCCACAACAGCAGCGTGCACCGGGTTTCCATTCTCCGGTCTATGGTGGTCCGACACAGTACATGTGCTACAACCGTAGACGTGTCGGACATCTTTCCTACAACTGTCCGGACAAGAAAGGCAGCGGACAAGCATCGTATAAGGGTGCTAATCAACCCCGCAACCATCCCAAGAAACCAAATACCAAACCCGGCAACGTCCACCACATCGCCATTGAGGACGTACCGGAAGGCAAACCCGTACTCGCCGTACATTCACTCTCATTGATAACCCCATTATCATACTTTTTGATTCTGGAGCCACCCACAATTTCATTAGTAGTTCATATGTTGTCAAGCACCAACTACAAATATTTCCTCTTAAATATCCATACATGATTTGTTCCCCGGGTGTGAAAATATCAGCTCATAGTATGATTCCCAAAGCACCGCTGTGCATGGGTGGAAAAATATATCCAACAAATATCATAATCTTAGATGGCCAAAAGATCGATGTCATATTAGGTATGTCGTGGTTACATCACCACGGTGCTGTTTTGGACATCGTTCCTCGAACCGTTCATTTAGATTCTCCACCACACAGTCCACATACTCTCATTCTTGGTCGACCCGTTCAAGAAACTGCAGCAGCGTACCACTTTGAATCCCAAGTTGGAAGATATTCCGGTGGTCGTGAATACCCCGATGTGTTTCCCGATGATCTACCGGGCATGCCGCCCGAACGTGACGTCGAGTTCAAGATTGAACTTGCGCCGGGAACTACACCGATCTCTCGAAGACATTATCGAATTGCCCCCAATGAGCTAGCTGAATTACAAGAACATCTCAGGGACCTGCTGGACAAAGGATTTATTCGCCCAAGCTCCTCACCTTGGGGCTGCTCCGCGCTGTTCGTTACAAAGACGGATGAAACGTTGAGGTTATGTGTGGACTATCATTCACTAAATGCTGTGACTATCAAGAACAAGTATCCACTACCTCGCATCGACATTCTCTTTGATCAATTAGTGGGTGCTAAGGTATTTTCCAAGATGGATCTTCGGTCCGTATATCAGCAAATAAAAATTTGGACGGAAGATATACCGAAGACGGCATTCTCAACGCGATATGGACTATATGAATATCTCGTCATGTCATTTGGTCTCACCAACGCTCCGGCCCACTTTATGTATCTTATGAACTTAGTGTTCATGCTGGAGTTGGACAAGTTCGTCGTGGTCTTCATCGACAACATCTTGGTTTATTCCAAATCGGAGGAAGAACACGCTGGACACTTGCATATCGTACTCCAACGATTGTGAGACCATAAACTCTATGCAAAATTAAGCAAGTGTGAATTTTGGATCAGTCAAGTGCCATTCTTGGGACACATTATTTCAGCTGAGGGCATTGCTGTGGACCCAAGTAAAATTGTTCAAGTGATGAAATGGCAATCTCCAAAGTCCGTACATGAAGTCCGAAGCTTCCTTGGTTTAGTGGGATATTATCGGAGGTTCATCCCGAGCTTCTCAAAAATTGCTAAACCAATGACAGAGCTGTTGAAGAAAGGTACCAAATATAATTGGAGTGAAGCATGTGATAAGGCATTTCAAACATTGGTGAAGCATCTCACAACAGCCCCATTTTTAGCTCAACCGGATATGACAAAACCGTTCAATGTTTATTGCGATGCATCCGCCATCGGTCTTGGCTGTGTTCTTATGCAAGAAGGGTGTGTGGTCGCATATGGATCACGGCAGCTCCGCAATCATGAACAATATTATCCGACTCACGACTTGGAGCTCACTGCCGTGGTGCTTGCTCTAAAAATGTGGAGGCATTACTTGCTTGGAAATTTTGGTTCACCTCTACACCGACCACAAAAGTTTGAAATATATCTTTACTCAAAAGGAACTGAACATGAGGCAACGAAGGTGGTTAGAATTGATCAAGGATTATGAGATTGAGATTCACTATCATCCCGGCAAAGCTAATGTGGTTGCCGATGCGCTTAGCCACAAATCTCATGTCCATAATGTGACCATCACACCTATGAAAGAGGATGAACTGAGTCTATACTTGGTTCCATATGTAGCTTTATACAATACTGCTCTCATTCCGACAATCCGAGATGATATTATTGAAGCTCAAAAGAAGGACAAGGGTATGTCTCACATACTCAAGAGAATGGACAGCGGTGACATGAAGTGCTTTAGAAGATATGAGCAAGGTGCTCTATGGTTCAAGAATCGGATCGTAGTGCCCCATGACATGGAACTTCAAAAGAAAATTTTGGACAAAGCTCACTTGTCTAAATATTCTATTCATCCAGGCAGCAATAAAATGTATCAAGACTTGAAGACTAAGTTTTGTTGGACACGGATGAAGCATGAGATTTCTAAGTACGTATCCGAGTGTGATACGTGTCGGCGAGTGAAGGCCGACCATATGATGAAAGCGGGACAGCTGCAACCACTGAATATTCCGGCATGGAAATGGGAGGATGTGAGTATGGATTTCATCGAAGAGATTGCCACTCACATTCTGGAAGCATGATTCGATTTGGGTGATAGTCGATCGACTAACCAAATCAGCACATTTCATTCCGGTAAATGTCGGATTCAATGCCAAGAAATATGCGGAGTTGTACATATCAAGAATCGAGTGCCTACACGGCATTCCTCACATGATTATTTCAGATTGAGGCTAGATTGAGGCTCGCTGTTCGTTGCTCGTTTCTGGGAGAGGCTGCATGCCTCATTGGGGACTAAACTGATTAGAAGCTCCGCCTATCATCCGCAGACCGATGTACAAACTGAGCGGGTGAATTAAGTACTTGAAGACATGTTGCGAGTGTGTGCCATCCAGCATGGTAAAAATTGGGATGATCATTTGTCATTGGCGGAATTCTTGTAGAACAATGGTTATCAAGCGAGTATCAAGATGGCACCATATGAAGCCCTCTATGGCGGAAAATGTCGTACCCTTCTGAATTGGTGTGAGTCCGGCAAAAGAGTGACCTTCGGGATTGATCTAGTCAATGAAGCCGAGGAACAAGTTCGGATCATTCAAGCAAACCTGAGAGCAGCTCAATATCAACATAAGAATTATGCGGACAAGCTGCATCGCCCGCTGCAGTCGATGTTGGGGATCACGTGTACCTCCGCGTGTCTCCGGTGAAAGGAATTCACCGGTTCGGGGTAAAAGGAAAGCTAGCTCCCCGGTTTATTGGCCCATTTACTATCACGGAGAAGTGCGGGCATGTGGCTTACAGATTGGAATTTGCCAGTATATATCGCTGGTATACACGACATTTTCCACGTATCTCAGCTCCGGAAATATCTCAAGTTCACAACTGCAATCCACACAGATGAAATCGGCGAATTACAACCAGATCTCACATACTCTGAACATCCGGTTCAGATTCTCGACGAGAAGGCTCGAAATGCGGAACAGCACGCTGTGGTTCTATAAAGTGTTATAGAGCAACCATACTGCTGAAGAAGCAACATGGGAATCCGAAGAATATCTCCGCTCCAACTATCCGGATTTCTTATCGTCTCCTATCCGGTAATTTCTCTCCTACTTTCATCTCTTCATTGTAATCTTGGGACGAGACTCTTTCAAAGGGAGGGGAATGTAAGAGCCCTTATTTCAATAATTCAAAGTTCAGTTAGGACAAAAAATTTTGGATAATAAAAAGCAATAGAAAGGAAATGGGAAAAACAAATAATTTCAAACTCCAAATGAGGGAATTCAAAAAAATAAATTTAGCTACTGTTCAAATAAAGTTAACAAGAAGATTTGAGTTGACCAATGGATTCCAAATATTTCAAATACCTCCCTGCAAACTTTCATAATTGTTTATGCAAGTTTACTATTTAATTCATTAGATACATTGAATTCAACTCAAATTCAAATTCAAGTTTGAATTCAAATGAAACTTTGTCAAATCAACTATCTGAATTCAAATCAAATTTTATATGATTAATCCAGCCATCCCACAAATATGTAGCAAATTTTGGAATGAATTAGGTGGTAGAATTGATGGGGCAAGGATGCGGATGTGGTGGGACCCACTTGTCATCCTAAGAGGAGTGCTGTTTTTGCTCTCCGAGTGACACCACATGCCATGCAAAAGTCTAGGCAGCTGCTTGCCTGTTTGAGGTCGCCTCCAGCTGCCTCCAGCAAGGCCAAGCCTCCAGCACCATTTTTCTTCCCCTGTTAAGTTCCAGCGCCATTTTTGCCTCTCCCCCGATTTCCTCTCTGTCCAGCCGATTTGGAGCAAAGGTACTCGGGTTTTATTTCTTTTCTTCGTCTATACTTCCTCACCAAGGTCGTGCGCACCTCCTTGACCATTTTCTTGCCCGGCCGGAGCCTTCCCGATGCCAATCCAAGTGAAACCGTGGCCGCCGGAAAGACTCCTCTATTTGCCGCCTCTCTGATCGTCGCCGACCCGACTATACAACCGTCAACTCGCCTCGGACCTTGAAGGAGAAAGGTGTGCAATTACATGTAGAACATGCTCGTAAAGTTTCAGCCTTTGCCATGCCTCCTAGCCCCCATATTTCCATTTCTTCCGATGAACTTCAGTTATGAGCCGAACTAGGTCGCGCGGGAAATTCCTTTTCTACCGTTTATTATTCCTTGTGCACGTGTGCTATGTTGTTCTACCATTTTTCCCCAACCGCTGGTTTTCACCTCCTCGGTCCATCATCGCCACCATCTTCCAAATCCTTTCTATCCTTCTTATGCCCAGATTCTTGTTCCTCATGCTTCCATGAGGCTTCCTGAGGTTTTCCCGACCGTTTTAGCCCACCGTAGGGCTCGGCCGACATGGCCGAAACCCTAACCGCCGCCGCCGCCGTCGCGCATGCTTTTCCGGCCATCGCCGGCGTGCGCTGACCCCACCGACATGCTCAGCACCTCGAAATATGGCTAGGCGGTGAGTTTAGGGAGGTACCGTGCCATGGATCAATGGGTGGCGAGATGTCCGGCGAGGTGCCACCGCGGTCGCGCGCGAGAAGCAGGAGGTTGAAGACGACCGCGGGCCCCACCAGCCAGTGAGTATTCACCTCGCTCAGATCTGGTGTGGCAGCGAGATCTTTTGTGACTACGCAGTTAACCCAGTAACCCTTCGCATTGCTGCCCAGCGATTGGCCCATTTTAAACCTGTGGGCCCGTCCTTTATTCAAATGTTTCCAATTGGATTTTTATTCTAGAAATTGCTCCAACATGGAAAATCTATATTTCCTAGAATACATGTCCAAAATTCCCAAATAAATATTTTTAGAACCAGGATGATCTGTACTTTCAAGTGGTGCTCTTGGATCTGTATGAAAATCCATAAATTATCATCAATAATTCCATGAAGCAAAATGCCTTTGGAATTATTTACTGGTGCTCCATTCATTCAAAAATTATCACATTTGTCCACATCATTCCAAATAATTCCCTTGAGTTCCAGTAAAAGTTTAAGGTCAATTTGAGATCAATTGAATAGCCAAATTGTGTTTCCAATCTCTATGTACCTGAAAATTCCAAAATGTTCAGAAACATTTCAGAAATTTGTCCAAACTTCTAAATTCAATATCTCATAGTAGGATGCTTAGAAAATTGTGAAAAAAATTTTGTTGAGTCGCTCTTGACCTCCTCTAATCATAAATCCAACTTTTAGCCATGTTAAAGTCCCAGTTTGCCCATGAAATTCTGGGAAAGGTTTTTATACATTGAATTTTATACAACAGAGACTTCCATGAACTTAGAACAAATTTGGCAACAACCTCACCCATAGTGCCTAGTCTCCTCTGTAAAATTTCCAGGACCAGTGGCCATCATTTAATATACTTAACTGTCTTTCCTTTAAGCTATGTAATAATATCAATATTGATTCAATAGCATTTTTCTTTGCATATCGAATAGTGGCCGAGCTCGAGGAGACCCCAGAGCCATTGGAAGTAATCAATCCGGAGACTGACTTTACCCCCATCTCACAGTCAGGCAAGCCTCGATTTGCATTTAACATCGTTAAATTTTATTTTTATCGCACTTTATGGGTTAGGATGTATGTGCATTAAGTCTAGGATTTTCTTGGAGTTTTCCACATGCATGACCAGAGAAATCATGAGAGAAGGGTAGACGGGTAAGTCCTCAATGTGTTCATGCTATGCTTAATGTTATAGTTGCTTCGGTAGAAGTCAAGTAGTTGGAATCTACTCGCGAGTTCAGGAATTGGGTTCACAGGGGATTGGTCGAGTGAATGATTCACCATTTAGTTAAAAATGAGACCGGACATGGAGTAGGAGCAGAAGGACATAGGGGCCTATGAGCTGTAGCTGTGCCTGTGTCGGTCAAGGATCGATCCGTATGCAGTCCTGTTGAGCAAGTTTGAATGTACCGAAGGCATACTGGATATATGGGACCAAGTAAACCGATGTAACTTGTCCACCTTAGCGTAGAGGCATACCCTACCACCTTATAGGTGTGGGTTGAGAGCAGCAATGTGTAAACCTGCCAGCAGGTACGTCGTACTCCGTATGGGGGCCTCCTGCTCGTAGCGGTGGGACCGGATCGGGGTGTAGGTAGCGGGTGAAAGGTTGCTGCATACAACATGAGTGGAGTGTGCCGTCGCAGCTCTGAGTGTGGGTGTATGTGCCGTTCTATTCGGGTATCCTTGTAGGTGTATATCGATTCGAGTCGCCGTCCCTCGCGGTTATTGAGTACCACTTGTTCACTGAGACATGACATAGTTAATTATTTGGAGCTGAATTTTATTGAATCACGCTTTACGAAATAATTATGTATTGATGCTTGTATCTTTAGATCAGGTTGTTCACTAAATTTCATATTCATGAAGCTTTAATTTCCTGCTAAAAGCTGAAAGTAAGGACTAATACTTAAGCGAGTCTTTTATTGCAAGCTACCATCCTATATTACGTTTATCCTGCATATAGAGTTTCATGCTTAGTGGAGACGGTTAAGTCTTGATGAGCCTTCATGCTAAAGGTTGCTATTTTAAGTTTTTGCTGCAGATGATGACGTATTTGATGAAGGGTTCGCCGGTGAGGCGTTGCCCCCGTCGGGGGTACACGGCCGAGTGGGAACCCTGGACGTCACCGTGATGTTTTCTGTGTGCTGCCAGTGTGATTCCTTTCTAGGGTTGAACTTATCTTCCGATGTAGTGTATTTAAATGTATATTATTTGTAAAAGACAAAACTTGTATAATACTATGTTGTTTTATGTCATATGATGTATCTTTTTCTGTGTGCTGTTAGGTGCCGCATCACACGGCACCACCCAATTGTGATTCATGGAATGTGTGGACTCCAGTCCTCACACATAGCCACAAGATCTGTTCAGAGTGCAGGAGATGTTCACAATGTCATTATAGATATAGTCAAAATATTGAACGTGCTTCTTCTTCTTGTCACTTTCATCAGGGACCTTAGGAATCCATGGATACTTCCAGCATCTCCATCTTTGAGAGCAATAGTCTTCCTTAGAACCTGATTAAGGACCATAAAGAATGGCTTCATGTACTTTGTTGTAGGTGGTCTATATGGCATCCGAGTGTCATAGACGAAACTGAGCTCATACTTGTCAAATGCCTTTTTGTTGTGGATGACAATCTCGTTGTCCAGAGTATCTTCAAGGTGGAGTATCCTGGCAAAGTCATCATTGGAAACACTATACTTAGACACATGTGTCATCCATGTGATGCCTTCTTCATCATTGCCTGAGAAGTGGCAGGTAGTGTAAAACTGGACAATGACCTCATCATTCCAGTTGTATCTGAAGGAAAAGAGATCATTCAACCCATGTCCCTCTAATGCTTCCAAAACTTCCTGGAAGGCCTCACAACTCTTGGACTCAAGATATTGCAAATCAACCATTTCACTTTTGACCACTGGAGTCTTCATCTTCATGTACACAGTGTTGTAGTAGTCAGCATGGATGTCACTCTAGAATCTTGGATCGGATGCTTGCTTGGATTGTTCATAGACATTCATCTTCTTGTGCTTCCAAGCAATATCACTCCCGTTGCCAGTAAAAGTTTCATCAGAGGGTCGCCAATTCCTATGAACGGAAGACTTCATCTTTGGAGGACCAAAAGGTCCACTTGCAAGACCCTTGCTCTTTCTTCCTCTTGGCAGCGCTGAGCTGGCGCCAACAACATCTTTACCCTTGTCTCGATCGCCTAAGGGCTTCTTGGCTACAACCTTCCTGCATTGCACATGAGAGGAGGCAGGTGGAGGAGTGGAGGCATCGCAGTCATGATGTTTCTTGCTTCTCATTTTTCTGCCCAAGTCAACCTCTCACAGTCTTGCTCGGCCTCGTAATCGAACATGCTCTTGTTCGATGAGCTTGACATGATGCCTGACATAAGATACAATGAGAGTAGTTAGAAGGATACCAATTGAATGATAAGAAATCACTCAAGGGCTTGTCGAGATTAAAATAAAGTTGGTACAAACCGTACAAGGCCGGACTTGTCCAATTTCAGAGCGCGAACTTGTCCAGTTATCTGGACTTGTCCGCACCCTTGAGGACCAGACTAGTCCGGTATGTGAAGTTTAAACCCTAGCTTCAAAATCAAGTCTAATCTCAATGAGAATTGGTACAATATGATGGGAAATATTAGGGATGTGCTAAGGAAAGGTAAACTACCCCTAAGAATCAAGGCTTTGTACCAAGAACTTTGAAAAAGAAAGGATTAGTGTTAGGAGCAAGGTTTATCAAAAACACTGATTCGAGGGATTAAGCGGAGTATTGGTCCAGATTAGTACGGGGATCAGGATCTCCCTTCGATGGAAAATGATACCCTTTGAGAAAAATCGACGTAGTGGTGGAGGAATCAAAAGATCGCTTTGGGAGCTCAAGGATGAAGAGAGAGAAAATGGGGGAAGTTGTGAGGAAGAATAAAGACAGGATTGACGGTTGGCTATGGTTAAGCCCGAAAATAAAGGACTAGTCCCCTCGAGACCGTACTAGTCCGGTATACTGAACCAGGGTCGAACTAGTCCGTTGGAACGGACTAGTCGGGTGTTGACCACAGACTAGTCCGGGGTCAACAGGACAAATTAGGTTGGGATTCAAAAGATATTGAAGGTTTAGGCTAATATTGATCTTTAGGACACAATTTTACAAATAATCTTGATAGGTATGACTAGTAAGCAATCAACAACCAAGCAATGGCCATAACTCACCAAGATTCAATAATTAAAATAGTTTTCAATAGAAAATCAAGATAGGAGACAAATTTTCGCAAAACAAGTAAACATTGAAGGAACTATCAGGTATGCAACCTTTCAAGCCACATTTCGAGCATCAATGATATTTAGTTCATTTCTAAGATCACAGAAGTGTTTTTATCTAAATGGTTGGTGAATATCCTGGCTAGTTGTTTCTTGGTTCTAACATGTGAAATTAATATGTCTCCTTTTAATGAGTGATCTCTTAGGAAGTGATGGCGGATATCTTTGTGTTTAGTTATGGAGTGCTCTAAAGGATTGTGTGCAATTTTTATGGCAATCTCATTGTCACATAGTAGTGGAATACGGTTCAAGTTGTAACCCTAATCTCTTAGAGTTTGTCGCATCCAAAGGAGTTGCACACAAGAACTACCCGTTGCGACATACTCTGCTTTGGCTGCGGAAAGGGCAATGGAGTTTTGTTTCTTTGAGGACCATGATACTAAGGATCTACCTAAAAATTGTCAATGTTTCGGATGTGCTTTTTCTATCAACTTGGCAGCCTGCATAATCGGCATTGGAATAACCTATAAGGTTAAATTTAGAGACTTTAGGGTACCAAAGGCCTCGGTAGGGTGTGTGAACTAGGTATCTTAGGTTTCTTTTTACATCAATTAAATGACACTCTTTTGGTGCAACTTGAAACCTTGCACACATACAAACACTCAACATAATATCAAACCTAGATGCACATATGTAAACCAAAGAAAGTATCATAGAACTGTATACATTTTGATCCACACTTGGTCCATATTCACTAAGGTCAAGATGCCCATTTGTTGCCATGGCATTCTTAATGGGCTTGGCTTTGTCCATGTTGTACTTTTTGACGATGTGTTGTGTGTACTTGGTTTGGCAAATGAATATGCCCCATTTATGTTGCTTCACTTGGAATCCCAAAAAGAACCTCAATTTGCCCACCATAGACATCTCGAACTTGTCTGTCATGATCTTACTAAATTCTTCACAAAACAATTCATTAGTAGAACCAAAAATGATATCATCAACATAAATTGACAAACAAATAGATGACCATCAAAATGCTTAGTAATAGTGTATAATCAGGCTTTCCTATTTTAAAACAATTTTGAGTGAGAAAGTCTTTAAGGCACTCATACCAAGCTCTATGAGCTTGTTTGAGGCCATAGAGAGCCTTACGTAGTTTGAGCACATGGTCGGGGTGGTCTTGGTCTTGAAAGCCCGGTGGTTGCTCCACATATACCTCCTCGTTGATAGGACCATTGAGGAAGCACTATTGACATCCATTTGATACAACTTAAAATTGTGGTGCGTAGCACGGCTAACAAAATTCGAATGGACTCAAGTCTAGCTACAGGAGCAAATATTTCATCAAAATCTAAATCATCAACTTGTGAGTAACCTTTTGCCACAAGTCGTGCTTTGTTCCTTGTTACAACTCTATGCTCATCTTGGACGACCCATTTGGTGCCCACAATGTTTGCTTTTGGTCTTTCCACAAGCTCCCACACTTCAATAGTTTTGAATATGTTTAACTCTTCTTGTATGGCCATCACCCAATCCGAATCTCGCACTGCTTCATCAACCCTATAAGATTCCAAAGACGAAACAAAAGAATAGTGTTCACAAAATTAGCAATACTAGATCTAGTGGTTACTCTCTTTGCAATATCCCCAATGATGTTGTCGACGGGGTCATCTCTTTGTACACTTT
The DNA here is from genome assembly GCA_036927565.1 of Tuctoria greenei. Taxonomy (NCBI): domain Eukaryota; kingdom Viridiplantae; phylum Streptophyta; class Magnoliopsida; order Poales; family Poaceae; genus Tuctoria; species Tuctoria greenei. Next base: position 190,070,820 of record JAYESD010000003.1, on the reverse strand, counting down.
GGTGTACTCTTGGGTGAGGCACTTGTGATCTTGTTCCCTCTTCATCTTATTCATTTTCATCATCTCCCCCTAGGTCATTGCCTCCATCATTATGTTTATCATATTGATCTTCTTGAGGTTGATCTTGTATAGAAGCTCCCACTTGATCATTGCTCTCCAGTTGTGTTACATTTTGAGCACTTGAGTCTTGTGATGTTTCTTGTGTTCGAATATCACCAAGTTCCCTCCTCTTTAGTGATTGACATGGGGCTTCTTCTTGATCTAGCACACACTTATCAACTTGCTCAACTTTGGAGCCATTATTCTCATCGAACACTACATCATGTGCTACTTCAAAAATTTTGGAGGCTTTCCTAAAGACACGGTAAGCATAGGCGTTCGTGTCATAACCAAGCAAGAATCCTTCACCGGATTTTGAAGCGAACTTCAAAGTCCTAGGCTTGTTATTCAATATGTAACATTTATTACCAAAGACTCTGAAGTATGAAACATTTGGTTTGTTACCCATTAGGAGCTCATATGGTGTCTTCTTTATAAGTCGATGAAGATATAGTCGGTTCGTGGTGTGATAAGCGGTGTTCACTGCTTCCACTCAAAACCTATCCTAAGTCTTGTATTCATCTAGCATTGTTCTCGCCATTTCAATGAGTGTTCGGTTCTTTCTCTTGGCCATCCCATTTTGTTGAGGTGAATAGTGTGCAGAGAACTCGTGATTTATTCCTTCTTCATCCAGGTACTCCTCAACTTGAGTATTCCTGAACTCCGTTCCATTGTCACTCCTTATCTTCTTCATTGTTGTAGAATTCATTTTGTGCTCTCTTTAAGAACTTCTTGAGAATACCTTGAGTTTCTGATTTGTCATACAAGAAAAACACCCACATAAATCTAGAAAAATCATCAACTATAACCAAGCTGTATTTGTTACCGCTTATGCTTATATAAGAAATTGGACCAAAAAGATCCATATGCAGAAGTTCCAGTAGTCTTGACGTCGTCATCACGTTCTTTGCCAGATGTGCTGCTCCAACTTGCTTTTCGGCTTGGCATGCACTATGCAGCCTGTCTTTCTCATACACAACGTCTTTCAAGCCTCGGATGTGACCACCTTTTAGATGTTTTTGCAGATTCCTCATACCAAAATGGGCTAGCCGTATATGCCACATCTATCCCATGTTAGTCTTTATAATCAAGCATGTGTCGTGTTCAGCTTTATATTTGTCGAAGTCAACAAGATATGGCTTTCTATTCAACATACTATTGAATGCAACTAAGTTATCACTTCATCTTAAAACTATCACACCATCATCAGTGAACAAGCAGTTATATCTTTTCTCACATAACTGAGATATGGACAAAAGATTGTAATCCAATGAATCAACATGTAAAACATGAGAAAGGGTGTGTTGAGATGATATCACAATTTTACCGGTACCAAGCACTTTTCCTTGGCTATTGTCACCCAAGTACATACATTCACTTGGGTCTTTATTTTGCTCCTACTCTACGAACATTCTCCATTGTCCAGTCATGTGGATGGTGCATCCACTATCTAGCACCCATTTTAATCCACCAAAGCAATATGCGATGAGAATATTAGGCCCGATCTTCCGAAAGGTAAGTCGATTGAGGTGGAGATCTCGACGTTGATGATCCGCAGCACTTGAGCAGCTCGAATACCCCTGCAATCACTACTCCACTGCTCCGTTAGATATCAACCATGCTGCACACGCTTGACCTCGCTAAGAAGGCTAATCCTTGCAAGTGCAACCGAGAACACAAGCAAGAACGTAGAAGACGCGATCTGAAATCACAAAGTTGGGGTCTCGCAAACCATAGAACGGCAAATTTTTGTATCTAAGCAAAACCCACTGAGTAAGGCTGGTGTCTGCAGTATTTAAAGGCTAGGGTTCGGCCAAAACACTCTTCGACGCGTCCCTAATGGGTTCATACGGGATACAAGACCCAAAGGCCCGATACGGTGGCGCAGCACTAGACAGAAATCTGGACTCGACTTGTTTTGACGATTTCTGATGATTCCAGAAGAATTTTGAGGTGGGGCCAAAGCCATTGGAAATTTTATCTTCTCATCTTTTTGTACATATGTAGAACGTCAAAAACGGAGTCCGTATGCATCATGGGCGTCTGTTTTAAGATGGACTGCTTTTGGACTCCGAGTTGAACTCGAGGTCTAGTTGTAAACTGATTCCATCAACTTGTGGATGTTCCAGCTGGTTCTCCACGTTCCGAAGGCCTCCTCCCATCACTTGTTGATCCTCTCCATGGTTCCTAATAACAGTTAAATCATTACATAGCAATCCATTCTCAAGTTCACATGGGTAGGCAGTTAAGAATGAGTTCACCTACTGGTTTAGTATTGTGCTCTTGTGATTGGTCCTTGTAGTTCAATGTGTGTATCTGCTGTTGTAATGTCCTGATCATCCTCCCCCTCTTGAATTGGAGTCGTCCTCGACTCAAGTTCATCTTCTTCTCCCATGTATGGTCGCAAATTTGAAATGTTAAATGTGGGACTAACCTCAAAATCGGGAGGCAACTCAAGCGTATATGCATTATCATTGATCTTTTCAACAATCTTAAAAGGACTAGCGACTTGTGGCATAAGTTTAGATTCTCTCAAGTCAGGGAATCACTCTTTTCTCAAATGCAACCATTCCAAATCTCCATGTTGAAGTTTTACTTCTTTTCTACCTTTACTACCTGTAATTCTATAATTCTCATTCATCCTTTCAATAATTTTCTTTGTAGTTCATGAATCTTAAAAATGAATTCAGTTCATTGTGTAGCATCCAAATTTATAGTTTCCGAAGGAGGCAAAGGTAGTAAGTCAATAGGAGCACGGGGGTTGAAACCATACACTATCTGGAATAGGCTTACCTTCGTCGTGGAGTGAATGGACCTGTTGTAAGAAAATTCTATATGCGGTAAACTCTCCTCCCACAACTTTAAATTTGTTTGCAAAATAGCATGCAACATAGTGAATAAAGTACGATTAACTACCTCAGTTTGTCCATCCGTTTGTGGGTGACATGTAGTTTAAAACAGCAACTTGGTTTCCAATTTATACCAAAAATTTCTCCAAAAATGACTTAAAAATTTTGCATCATGATCAGATAAAATGGTATTTGGCACACCATGTAAACGAACAATTTCTCTCATAAATTAGCAATATGTGAGGTATTATCATTCTTATAACAAGGTATAAAGTGTGCCATTTTGGAGAAATGATCAACAACTACAAAGATACTATCCCTCCCCCTCTTAGTCCTAGGCAATCTTAAAATAGAGTCCATAGAAATATCCTCCCAAGGTACACTAGGAACGACATAAGGCATATAAAGACTATGTGGATTAAGGCGAGACTTAGCACTATTGCAAGTAGTGCATCGTGACACGTAGCATTGACAACGCGCCTCATCTTCATACAAAATAAGTGTGTGGACAGCACATCCTTAGTTTCATTCACTCCAAAATGTCCCATCAAACCTCCTACATGTGCTTCCTGCAAAAGTAATAGACGAACAGAGCTAGCTGGAACGCATAGCTTGTTAACACGATAGAGGAGACCCTCTCGCAACACATATTTATTCCAAGTTATTCTTTCTCTACAATTTTGAAAAACATCTTTGAAGTCCAAATCAGTAGGATATAATGCTTTTACTGTTTCCAAACCAAAGATTTTATGATCAAGTTGGGACAGCACGGTATTATGTCCAGATAATGAATTGGCAATGACATTTTCCATATCCGCAGGGGGGACAATATTTTCATCGAATAAGAGGAAGAAGTGGTGCTGCTGCCCAAAAATTTAAAAGCAAATGACGTTGATCACCACTTCCGATTTTGCACCACTACCAGCACCAACAACTACTGCAGCTGGTATAGATCGTACCACACGCACTCACTAATGAATCTTGGATTATTGCCATGCAAGAAGAGTTTGAAAATTTTGAAATAAATAATATTTGGAAACTTGTACCTCCACCTCAAGGTCACACTTTAATTGGAACTAAATGGGTTTTGAAAAATAAAGAAAGTGAGGATGGGGTTGTGGTTAGGAATAAGGCTAGGTTGGTTGCTCAAGATTTCACACAAGTTGAAGGTCTAGATTTTGATGAAACTTTTGCTCCCATCGCTAGATTAGAAGCCATAAGAATTTTGTTAGCATTTGCTGCATCTAGTGGATTCAAGTTATATCAAATGAATGTTAAAAGTGCTTTTCTTAATGGGTACATAGATGAGGAGGTTTATGTCAAGCAACCACAAGGTTTTGAAAATCCAGATTTTCCTAATCATGTTTGCAAACTATTCAAAGCCTTGTATTGTCTCAAACAAGCACCCGAAGCATGGTATGATAGGTTAAAAACATTCTTACTTGAAAAGGGCTTTACCATGGGCAACGTTGATAAAACTCTTTTTGTGCTTAAGTATGGCAATGATTCATTATTCGTTCAAGAGTATGTGGATGATGTTATCTTTGGTTGTGTTTCTCATGATCTTGTGTCCAAGTTTTCAGCTATGATGAGTTTAGAATTTGGGATGAGTATGATGGGAGAACTCGCGTACTTTTTGGGGCTTCAAATCAAGCAAACCAAGGAGGGTAATTTTGTGCATCAAACAAAGTATAGAAGAGACCTTCTTGGGCGCTTCAACGTGGAAAAAAGTAAGCCTGTTCGTACACAATGGGTACGGCAACAACATTTGAACTTGATGAAGATGGTTAACCCGTGGATCAAAAACAATATAGAAGCATGATCAGGTCACTTTTATACCTCACGGCATCAAGACCGGACATACAATTCAACGTAGTATGTCTTTGTGCACGGTTTCAAGCTTCCCCACATGCTTCACATTGTAAAGCCGTCAAAAGAATTCTCAGGTACTTACATGGAACTATAGAATTTGGCATTTTTCTTTCTTCTACCTCAACTGTTACTTTGAAAGATTTTCCGGATGCTTATTTTGGGGGTTTTAGGATTGGTAGGAAAAGTATTTCGGTGCTTGTCATTTTCTTGATAATTCACTTGTTGCTTGGTCCTCTAGAAAACAAAATTCAGTTTCACAATCCACAACCGAATCTGAATATGTAGCTGCTGCTAGCGCTTGTTCAAAAATTCTTTCAATTGTTCAAGCGCTTAAGGACTATAGGGTTGATCTAGATAGTGTTCCACTGTTTTATGATAACACTAGTGCCATTTGCATTGCTAAAAGTTCCATGCAGCATTCTAGAACAAAACACATTGACATTAGGTATCACTTTCTCCATGATAATGTTGAAAATGGAAACAATACGCTTCACCATGTAGATACCGAACAACAATTGGCTGACATTTTCCCAAAACCTTTGGATTTCACTTGTTTTTGTTTGAGTTGTAGTGAAATAAGGGTTATGCATCCTCATGTCTTAAATTGAGGGGGAGTTTTGAAACTTGGGAAGTCTATGTGTGAATCTTAATTTCAAAATAATATGAGCATAGTATTTCATACATATATGACTTTGTGATTCCTCTTACATGTTGAAAGTTCTTACTACATTACTTGTGATACATTTTATAGTTTTTGCCATGACTATTAATTGGAATAATTACTTACACTAAATCTGGTCATGATGGAGCTTACTTAGTGTTTTGAAATTGTTGCATGCTCACAAGTGCTTTTAATAATGAAAAATTAATCAATCAATTATCCACATGTTGAGCTTTTATGGTCAAATAAAAAAATGAGAAAAGATCAAGATAATATGCATGCATCCCACTTCTTCTTTTGAGATGGCTTATCACTGCATTTAAATATGAACTTGGAAGAAGTTGTGTATGAATAAAACCATGTCTTTAAGCTTCTGATTGTCAAATGACATAGGCTTGGTTTGGTTGGTTAAAATAAGACAGATGCGGCATATAATCTCTTGCAAATGTCATATGATCTGAAGTTCTGCTTTGAAAAATATTAAAAATGCAGTAACAAATGTCATGCTTTAAGGTGTTGAAATAGTTAAGTTTGTGAGATCATGACTTGCTTAAATTAAAAATTTACTTGATCTCTAGCACGGCTTACACTACTTTTTGTATCTCATTGATGTTATAGTGTAAGTTACTTAATAGTATGACTTGGATGATCTTTGTTTTATATGTATATGTTATAATATGCTCATAACTATTGAAATTTCTCTTTTGAACCTTGCTGAATACATTGTCAAAGGGGGAGAAATACTTGTTTTTTGAAATTTCTTTCTCATTCGATTTTCAAAAGGAGGAATTTTTTTTTCAAAACTTTTAATGTGAATAAACCAATGTTCAGATTTTAAGTGGTGTTGCCAATGCATTCATCAAGGTGGAGATTGTGAGACCTATGTGCTGAATACATTGGCAATTATGTTAAACGTGGAGGTTTAGATGCAAAGTTTTGAATATACTTGAGAAACGCACTTTGCACTGTCCGACCTTTTGCTGCACGTGAGCTGCACGTGTTGTGTGTTCCGGAATGTCCAAACTTTTCTTATACATTGCATAGCGGCTATTTTGGATTGTCCGAACTTTCTATATGCTGAAATAATCATGTGGCTGCTTTTTTTTGCGATATTTCAAACTTACTTTACACTTGTGAGAAGATTTGCTTAGTAATTTTATACTAAGTTTTTGATGTATTTTGGCTGATCATGGTGGATATTATCTTGCTATGTTGGCAACATGCTTATGTGAGGTGCTCACATAAGGTGTTGTGGTTATTGGACTAACGAGAGCCAAGTTGAGGACTTGTGCTCGGAAGAATTGGTTTTTTGTTCATGTTCAGGTGTTGCTTGGGATCAAGATATGGCTGGTGACGGGATCCATTGAACTAGTCTTAGGGAGAAGATGAGGTTCAACAACCAAGTTCCGGGGGAATTGTGGTTGAGTTGATCGGGAGGTCACACAACATGTTTGAGTCTAGAACAATGCATATGAATGTATCATGGATGTCGTTGGAAGGTGTTTGCACATGTTCAAGGAGTGCATGGACGTCGCAACATGGTTCCAAGGCATGATGAAGAGAAGTGGACGTAAATAATTGGTCGGAAAGATCCAACCGGCTGGATTATGTCTCAGGTTGTGACTAAGGTGGTTATGATTCGTTTATGAAAAGTTTCGAGTTTGTTTTGATTAGATTTTGTGTGGATCACGAAGTTCAGTTGTTTTATGAATTTTTAGGACATTCCTAAGGTGTTTGGAAGTCTTTAAGATTGCTTCTATCTATGTATGGAAGAGTCTTGAGCAGATATGAAAAGTTTTGGCTGGAACTGAGTAGGATTAGAGTTCTAGTTTTCATTGGGTTGGCCTTAGGGCTGGTTGTAAAAGCAAGGGAGACTAGATCTCATGGTGTGACGACTTTGGGCTGTTCCTCTTGTCTTCTATTGAATAAATATCGTAGTTTTAGAGGAGATTTTGTGCCTTGTTTGTCCGACTTGTTTCAGATAAGTTTTTCTCGTCGAGTTTCTTCACAACACTATGTTGCTTCGGAGTTTTTATCATAACTCGAGTTTTAAAGATCCAATTGATGTGATTATTTTTGGGTTGCATTCACAACTTTATTATCTATCATGTTTGCAAATTTCACGATCATTGGATTCGTGGTCTCTGATCTACACGAGTTTCTTTGTAGTGTTGCAGATCTGTTTTTACTCCAGTAGAACAGATTGACCTTTGTTCGATCTTTCCCTCATAACTTGAGTTGTTCTCGATGGTTTTCCATGATTCTTGTTGTCGTGTCTTCGTGAATTGATTCTATATAATGTCTACCACTTTTGTCATGGTTGAACACATTTGGATCAGTGGCACACACAGTTTCTTAACAAATCGATTTTCTGACGAGAGGTTTTTGTTGCTTCCGCTGAAAAAGTTTAATTTACCATTCACCCCGTCTGGTAGCTTTTCACGTGCTCTTCGATCATACATACGTACTTTTTGAGGTTAGCAAACAAGTGTGCATCTATAAAAACTACAGAAACAGAATGTAAATGATAGGAAAATTTTAGGCCCGATCTTCCGAAAGGTAATGGATAAGTCGATTGATATGGAGATCTCGACATTGATGGTCCGAGGCTCTTGAGTAGAACACGAACAGCCCCTGCAATCACTACACCACCGCTCCGTTGGTTATCAACCGTTCTTCACACGATTGACCTCGCCAAGAAGGCTAATACCTGCAAGTGCAGCCGAGAACACAAGCAAGAACGTAGAAGACACGATCTGAAATCGCGAAGTTGGGGTTTCATAAACCATAGAACGGCGATATTATTGATCTAAGCAAAATCCAATTGTTCATGGTGGCTACTATGGAGTATATATATGTGGGAGGACGTCCAAGGAGGTGTTGGGGTTGTGACCTAACTCTAAGATACGAAAATAATGGACTTATACTTGATACAAGGCCCAATGGCCCAATACGGTGCCGCAGCACCCTGATAGATTCTGAACTCGATTTTGTTTCGACGATTCCCGTCGACTCCGAAGGAATTTTGACATGGGACCCACTCCATTGGAAAGGTTATCCTCTCCCCTTTCCGTGCATATGTAGAACGTCCAAAACGGATTTCATATGCGTCCTGGACGTCCATTTTAGTGTGTACTGCTCCTGGACTCCGAGTTGGACAAGATTTTGAGTTGGGGTCGGTTTCCATCCTCTTTGAACGTATCCTCTGGTCCTCCACGCCCCAAAATCTTCTTCTAATTACTCCTTTAACTTATCTATGGATCCTAATCACAATTAAGTCATTAGGTAGCAATCTATTCTCAAAAATATATAAGGAAACATATAAGAACAAGCTCACCTCTGAAATTAATTGGTGTGTGTGAATTCTATTGATTGCATCTTGTATCTTGAATGGAGTGTTGTGTATATGCATACGAGTGATGTCCTCATCATCCTCCCCTTCTTGAATTGGAGTCATCCTTGACTCAAGTTCATCTTTTCTCATGTGTGGGTCCATATGTGCAACGCCATCAAATCCTCTTGTGTGCATCAAAGGAGGAGGCCAAGGTGGTGGACGACATAGTGCACTATCTCTATGTTCTTCATCAAATACGCATGCACATTGACTCGAGCCAGGATCCCAAACAAATAAATATCGTTCCATGCTTGTATGTGCAATGACAATGTGCTTGATCTCATCATTCTCCCCTTCTTTATGACAAGCCGACCTCGGCTTGCTTGTATGTCTAGCAAAGAGGCTTGCTTTGGGGGTATAATGAGCGCTGCCCATACCTCACAACCTCAGTGAATAATGCTTTTGTTGTCTCTGCTGCAAGGAAAAAATACTAAAAAAAATTGACAAGACATTATTAGCGTTAGTACATTCATTTACTTGACCATGTTGTTGCAGCACAAAAGGAGCTTTCTCATTTGAACATATGTAAACTTTATGCACTATAAACATACCACTATGTTCATATTTGCCTATAGCATGAAAAATATTTCTATTTAACAAAGGCAATTCAGATCGGGAAAATATTCTCTTCTCTACAATATCAAGATCACAAAAAGTGTCAAATTTAATATAACCCAAAGTATTAGAGAAGACAACAATTTCAGCTCATCCCTTTCACATGTAATTGGAATCAAATGCTTAATTTCAGCACATGTGAGTGATAAATTACCAAATTCATTTGATTGTTCTAGCATAGATACAATATAATTATCATCACACAACTCTTTCTTAGCGCAACGATCAGCAGGAAAATCAATATGTGACAATGGTGTATAAATAAACGATTCTAATAGTTGTTCCTCAAAAATAGCATGATTGGTGGAAAAATTCAGAACATCCAAAAACTTCTCACCTTCTGTATCTGTAGAATGTCTTGCCTTACCATTTTCAGCAGTGATTTCAAGTGCATTATGAGTTGATCCATCTAAAATTTCACAAGTGTTGTTATAAGCCTCGTTCTCTTTTGCATCATCTATATTATTTTCTATATTGTCCTGCAAAACGTTAGACATAAAAGGAGGTACAACAAGAAATTTCTCCTCAAATTGATGTTCTTCATCTTTGCAATTAGATACATTCATAAAAGTTTCTCGCATACAAATTTTCATATCCTTCCATGTTCGAGGTTTTTCCAAATCATTTAAATTGTTCCATAAAGTTAATGCACAACCTACTAATGCACTTGCAACATTTCTAATCTTTCTCCTCTCACACATATGACATTGTCCAAAAATTTTATCCAACTCTATTTCCCAAGCAATATATTTATCGTAACCAAAACCATCATAAGAAGGAAGAGATGGGAGAATGTAATTACTTCTTGTGGAATGTGTTGTAAAGGTGGTCTAAATGTCATATGAAACCTTGATTGATGTTTGATTTTGAGTGAGCAACTTCGGCGTCATCTTCATCATGTCAATCATCTCAGCATATAATGCATGATTCTTGCTATTACCTGACATTGTTAGTAGCAAACAAAAGACAACAAAAAATATGTTATCCGTATCAACTACGGAGGATAATGGCAAAGTGGAAGTAGAATCACACACTCTCAAGCGTATTACCACACTCTTACAAGTGTTCTTACTGACACTGCAGGTGGCAAACGGAGGCCGGTATGATGAAACCAATGAAGCGTGGGATGATTGCAAAGGTGTATCGATTCTGCTCAAAAGTAAAGTGTAGCTTGGATGGCACTTTATATGTAGAAAAGATTAGAAAAAATGAAATCAGATAGTAAAATTGAATAGGTGTCCAAAGTACTTGTCAAAGTTACTGGCCTAAATGTGTTCCTAGTAGTTCAAGCTAGCAAGACATGAGACAAAACAAGATGACACAAAGAATGCAAGCACTTCTGTTTTTTGTTGTTGTTTTTTTCTCTTTTTTTTGTGCGGCTTTTGTATCTTCTTTTGCACTTGTGTTTTTCTTTTTTCTTCCTTTTTTTTCAGAATGTGCTGCAAAAGAACAACACAATAAAAAGCAATCAAAGATATTTCGTGGGTCTGTCACAGATTTTCTGCTCAATCGTCCATTGACAAATAGGCATACTTAGAGGCTCCAAATAGAAAAACTTTCAACAGCAGGATTGTAGATATATCCATCCTATTTAATTTCAATATATGGAAGACCTATTTTGGACAAGAACAATAGGAGATATTGTCCTCGAAATACAGACTGTTCAGAAATTCTAGGTCAAGAACAAATTCAGATCTAAAAAACTTTTGACCACCATATGTCCGTTTAATGGGAAATCTATGAATACAAAAGTTGTAGAGAACTTCTTAAGATTTCCATAAAGTACAATAACTCCAAAATTCGAGTCCGTATGTGTGAGATATGATGAAAATACCCAACTGGACAGAGATAAATCTAATCTGGACTTGATGACATGATTCAAAAGGATGAATCAACACAATGCAAAACTCAAACTAAGACCAAAAACAATTTCTAAACCAGCAATATGACTCAAAAACAGACACAAACTCAATAAAACCAAACTGAAAACGAAAGTTGCAAAGGCTCAATGGTGGTTTGGACAAAGTAATGAACAAATATACTAAACTGCAACTCTTTTGTGGCTTTTTTGTGGACTCTAGGTATGAAAAACAAAACTAATGTAATGGATAGATGAATTACCTAACGGAAAACCTGGAAATCTGATACCAATTGATAAGAAAAGATGAGTCCCGATCTTCCGAAAGGTAATGGATAAGTCGATTGATATGGAGATCTCGATGTTGATGATCCGAGGCTCTCGAGTAGAACACGAACAGCCCCTGCAATCACTACACCACCGCTTCGTTGGTTATCAACCGTGCTTCACACGATTGACCTCGCCAAGAAGGCTAATCCCTGCAAGTGCAACCGAGAACACAAGCAAGAACGTAGAAGACACGATCTGAGATCGTGATGTTGGGGTTTCACAAACCGTAGAACGGCGATATTATTGATCTAAGCAAAACCCAATTATTCATGGCGGCTACTATAGAGTATATATAGGTGGGAGGACGTCCAAGGTGTTGGGGTCGTGAACTAACCCTAAGATACGAAAATAATGGACTTAGGCTCGATACAAGGCCCAATAGCCCAATACGGTGGCGCAGCACCCTGACAGATTCTGATCTCGATTTTGTTTCGATGATTCCCGTCAACTCCGAGGGAATTTTTACATGGGACTGACGCCATTGGAAAGGATATGCTCTCCCCTTTCCGTCCATATGTAGAATGTACAAAACGGGGTTTGTATGCGTCCTGGGCGTCCGCTTTAGTGCATATTGCTCCTGGACTCCGAGTTGGACACGATTTTGAGTTGGGGTCGGTTTCCATCCTCTTTGAACGTATCCTCTGGTCCTCCACGCCCCTAAATCTTCCTCCAATTACTCCTATAACTTCTCTATGGATCCTAATCACAATTAAGTCATTAGGTAGCAATCTATTCTCAAACATATATAAGGAAATATATAAGAACGAGCTCACCTCTGAAATTAATTGGTGTGTGTGAATTCTATTGATTGCATCTTGTATCTTGAATGGAGTGTTGTGTATATGCATAGGAGTGATGTCCTCATCAGTAAATGATCAAAATGTTCATCATATGACTTGCTGTAAATGAGAATATCATCAAAGTAAACCACCACAAATTTTCCAATGGACGCACGTAAAACCTCATTCATTAATCGCATAAAGGTGTTAGGTGCATTAATTAAACCAAAAGGCATGACTAACCACTCACAAAGTCCAAACTTGCTTTAAATGTCATTTTTCATTCATCTCCTAGTGCCATTCTAATTTGGTGGTAACCACTACGCAAATCAATTTTTGTGAAAATGATAGCACTACTCAATTCATCAAGCATTTCATGTAAGCGAGGAGTAGGATAATGATATCGAATGGTGATGTTATTAATCGCTCGACAATCAACACACATGCACCAACTACTTTCTTTCTTAGGAACAAAAAGAACAAGAACAGAACAAGGGCTAAGGCTTTCACGAATGTACCCGCGGTCCAAAAGATCTTTGACTTGTCGCTCAATTTCCTTAGTCTCCTGTAGATTGGCCCTGTACGCTGCATGGTTTGGCAAACTTGCTCTTGGAATCAAGTCGATCTTGTGTTCAATGCCCCTCATGGGTGGTAAACCAGGGAGTATCTCAGAGAAAAAAACATTTGTAAACTCTTGCAAAAGGTTAGTAACAGCAGGGGGCAAAGCAATAGACAATTCATGAAGTTAAAACATGGCTTGTTTGCATACTAAAGTATAGCACATCCTCTTAGCACCAATTAAATCAACAAAGTCAGATATAGTTGTGAGCAGCGAAGGTGATTGTATCTTAATGACTTGTTGTTTTTTAGATTCTAGTTTGGTTGCTTTATCATCACAAATTTTACTCTTCTTAAAATGCACAATTTTAGTAGGATTCATATGAAGCAAAGTGATTTTCTTTCCTTTATGCATGAGAGTATATTTATTAGTTCTACCATGATGAATAGAATCCGTATCAAATTCCCAAGGACAACCCAACAAAAGATGACAAGCATCCACAGGCACGACATCAAAATCAGCAAAATCATTGTAAGAACCAATAAAAAATGTATTCTCGCTGTTTGTGTTACCTGAACCATACCCCTGTTGTTGAACCATTGAATGTGGTATAGATGAGGGTGTGCTCTTGTTGTCAAACCAAGTTTCTTGATGACACCCGTGTTCACCAAGTTATTACAGCTGCCTCCATCAATTATATTGTGTACACGGCAGTCCTTGACGATGAGAAACATGTGAAATAGGTTGTGTCGTTGTAGCCTGTTGTCGGCCTCCACTTTGGAGCTCAAAGCACACTGCACAATGATGCTTCTATAGTTCTCCATCGCTGTTGTACCAAATACCTCTTCATCGAAATGTTCGTCATTTGGACCTGCAATGTTAGTAGCAAAAGAATATTCATCTTCAACATTCGAAGTACTATTATACCCACCATCGTCGCGTTCTATGTATGCTTGTTTGCTCGGGCAATCTCGCATCATGTGACCAAGTCCCTGGCAGCGGTGACACTTCATGTTGGTAGTATGACACGTAGGAGTGCAAGACAAAGGATTGAATGATGTCAACTTGCTGCCCTCTGGCATGTGAGAAGGTGGAGCAGCAGGTGTAGTTCGTTGGCCGCTATTGGATGGTGTAGTGGCTTCACGAAAACTCGAAGATGGTTCTGTTTTGGGTGGTGTAGATGTCGAACGTGGCGTGAAGGTGCTCCTCGTGCGTGGTTGGTGCTGTTGTTGGCCCTACAATTCTTTTTCTGCCAACATAGCAAGAAGAAACAATTTGTTAAAAGTATCATACTCCTTGTAATCAATAATGTCCATAATTTCATGTCTCAACCCCGCATAAAAACGAGCTCATCCATGTCTTCTACAACCTCGCAGCGCAACATACCCTTTTATTGCTCTTGATAGTACTTATCTACGAACATGTTAACTTGGTCTAAACGCTGTAATTTTTGATAAAGGTCGCATTAAAAAGAAGGTGGAACAAATCGAACAAGCATAACTTCTCTTAATATATCATATGTTGGATGATCAGTTCTAGTTTTAACGTGTTCATTCCACCACATGATAGCAAAGTCCTTAAATTCACTAGTGGCTTGACGGACTCTATGTTGTTCAGGAACAAGATGGCCATTGATTTTTTGCTCTACTGTCATCTTCCAATCAAGATAAGCCTCAACATCATAAGCACCAGAAAAGGAGGTTATATTAAATTTCACTTTAGCAAAAGGATCATCATGAGGGCGATTATAATTGTTATGAAGATCATTGTTATTGTAACCATTATTACCTCCCATAACTCGATGATAAAGTGGAAGTTGTGGCTGATCATCATGCTCTTTCAAATCGTAAGCATCATCTTCACGTTCCTCAGCGAGAGGTAGCCGAGCCTCAAGAGTATCTATCCGAACAACAAGATTAGTAATTTGGCGATTCAAGTTCGCCAATAACTCCTTCGTTGATATGTTGTTTTTGGTGAACATATCTGTCATCGCATTCATCATATCATGTAACTCAGCATGTTGAACACATTCTTCATCATTGTTAGTAGGAAAAAAAGACAACAAAAAGATGTTATCCCTATCAACTACAAAGGACAGTGGCAATGTGAAAGGTGGAAGGAAAACACTCCCTCTCTCTCTCGCGCAAGCATCTTACCACGCTCTTACAAGTGTTCTTACCGACACAGTAGGTGGTGTGGATGTTGAGATGAACTAATGAAGCGTGGAGTGATTGCGAAGGTACCTGTTTTGCCCAACAAAAAGGTGGAGCTTGGATGTGGCTAATGAGAAGAAGTCGTTAACAGCTAAACAAATTTGAATAAGTATCCAGTGTAGGAAACTGTTGCTGATTAACCAAGTGCTCTCAGCCTAGCACAACATAAGGAAGTAGCAAGGCAAAAGAAAGACAAAATGATATAACCAACAATCACAACACAAGTGATATAGGCTAATTGCTTTAATATGCGTGCTCTTCACTTTTCTTTTTCTTTTTTGTAATATTTTTTTGATATTTTTTCATTACTCAGTATCACAAAAATAGGAAGCACACAAATTTGCAGCTCAATTAGATGTAAAATGTGGCCTATAGAAAATCAAGAAGATTCTTTAAAATTTGTGCTGAAACATCAGAGGCCGGATAGTCTATTTTCTGAGGGGAATTTGGGAAATTTAATTTTGCCGAACGCAGCAAAGCAGCAAAAAATCCGATGCGAAATTTTGCGTAGATCAATGTGAAAAAATGCCTGATTTTAAGTTCGTATGCAAAAGTTATGGCTGTTTTAAGGTAGGCTGTCCGAGTTACGATTTTTGGATGTTGATTCCAACTCGGCTTGAAAATAGATCTTGCAATAAGATATGAAAATGACTGAAACTTTGCACGACGACTGATGGGATGGTGTGTGAGGATCCAAGGATGACTGGCACAAAAGTTTGTCACCTAATCTAATGATGGCGATGCTAGAGTTCACGCAAGGTGGTTAGCTAGGGCAAACGATGTGGATCAGTTTGTTGTTTAGAGATTATAGAATAGGTGTCGAACAGCAAGAAAACAAGGACGAAACATTATAACTAGGACCTAAAATACAAAGCTAAACCAGCAAAAAGACTCGACCACACGAATGCAAACTGGACAACGAAACAGTAGGCACCATAGTCTAGGAAGCGGTTAAAATGATTTTTTGTGGCTTTTCTGTGGACTCTAGGTATGAAACAAAACAAATATAATGGAAGGAAAATGAAGATACTTCATGGGAAACCTAGAAATCTGATTCCAATTGTTGAGAAGATTAGGCCCGATCTTCCGAAAGGTAAGTCGATTTAGGTGGAGATCTCGACGCTGACGATCCGCATCACTCGAGCAACTCGAATACCCCAGCAATTACTAAACCATTGCTCCATTGGTTATCAACCGTTCTCCACATGCTTGACCTCTCCAAGAAGGCTAATCTCTGCAAGTGCAACCGAGAACACAAGCAAGAACGTAGAAGACGCGATCTGAAATCACAAAGTTGGGGCCTCGCAAACCATAGAACGGCGAAATTGTTCATCTAAGCAAAACCCACCAAATATGGACGAAGGATGCAGTATTTAAAGTCTAGGGTTTGTACAAAACACTCTTAGACACATCCCTAATGAAATCATACGGGATACAAGGCCCAAAGGCCCGATACAGTGGTGCAACACCGAACAGAAATCTGGACTCGATTTGTTTTGACGATTTCTGATGACTGCACAGGAATTTTGAGGTGGGACTAGATCCATTGGAAATTTTATCTTCTCCTCTTTCCGTGCATATGTAAAATGTCGAAAACGGAGTCTGTATGCATCATGGGCGTCCGCCTTAATGTGGACTGCTCCTATACTCCGAGTTGAACTCGAGTCCGAGTTGTCAACTGATTTCATCAACCTGTGGAAGTCCCACCTGGTTCTTCACGTTCCCAAGGCTCCTCCCCTCACTTGTTAATCTTCTCCGTGGTTCCTAATAAAAATTAAATCATTACATAGCAATCCATTCTCAAATTCACATGGGTAGGCAGTTAGGAACGAGTTCACCTATTGTTTTAGTAACTGCGCTCGTTCTCTTATTATTGGTCTTTGTAGTTCAATGTGTGTGTCTGATGTTGTTATGTCCTCATCAATATGCCTCCAAAATAGAATGATGCCTTGGTTTTAGGTACCCAAGCTTAATTGGGTCCTTTGAGGTTAGTTAGTGATTTTGGCACCCACACACAACATCTAGGATTCTTGTAGCATGGCCCACCGTATTTGGCATAAACACGACCAAATTTATTTCTCATGAGAACATAAGATGCATCGAGGGTATGAAACAAGGTTTCTTGTTCATTTATAGATGAGTTCTCTCTAACAAATGCAATATGTCCTATATCGTTCTTGTGAACATTAGTAAATTGGTTTTTATCTCTAGTATACCCAATACCATCTTTGACATTAGGAGGTCTTGTGATCATGTATGCACTACGTGAATATTTGATCTTTTCCTTGTTAAATATGCCACTTTGGGAAGGATGCTTAAATTGTGGCACATTAGCCTCATTCTTCAAATTAGCATCCAAATTGGCACATGAGCAAGTTTTAATAGGTGTATACTTGACATTTTGAGAAGATGAGATTTTGGAGGAGAAAGATCCACTTTGCTTGAGTGACTCAACTTGCAACTCAAGAATCTTGTTAACTTTAGTCAAGTTAGCATGTTCATCCTTGAGCGCAACATGTGAGTCTTCTAGCTTTGAGTAAGTTTCCTTACTCAAGGCTAGCTCAAGCTCCAGTGCCTCGCTTCTCTCCTTTTCAAGCTCAAGAGACTTTTCAACGTCGAGATATTTCTTTCTTTCAAGAATGTGCATATCTTCTTGACAGTTGACAAGCTCCTCCTTATCAAAGATAACATCCGACAAAAATTTCATTTTCCTTAAAGCCATTTTACTTAAACCTTTTAACATATCCTCACTCTCACTAGAACTATCAAAATCATCAATAGGGGAATGCAAAGAGGAGGCTATAGATTTGACCTTTTTCTTGCCCTCCTTGGCCATGAGGCAGGTGTTGTTGGAGTCCCTCCATGCTCCCACATTTGGATAGAGTGTAGACTTTATTGTAGGCTTCTAGATGGCAATTGTTGCCATCTCCTCTTCATTTTCAGAGGAGGACTCATCATTTGAGTCACACTCCTTGCCAATGTGTGCTTGGTGTGCTGGCTTCTTTTTCTTGAACATTTTCTTTTCTTGTGGCTTTGATTCTTTCTTTTTCTTCTTATTATTTTCATATTGGCCATCAACCATGAAGTGACCATATCCGCCACGGTTGTAGCAAGTATGCCTAGCTTTGGACTTTCCTTTGTCTTTAATTGATTTATCACCTTTTCTCCTTATCATCATGCGCTTGATCTTTTTGATGAAGAGCACCATATCTTCGTCATCCATATCAGTGCTAACATCATCACTATCCTCTTCTTCATGTGTCTCATGAGCTTCCTTTCCCTTGGGTTTGCATGTCGCCTTGAGGGCAACCTCCTTCTTCTTGGATGAGGTAGGCTCCCCATGATCTTTTACATATTGAGCTTCTTTTTCCATCATCTCGTGGTTTATAATTTTTCCAAGAATCTCATTGGGGGTCATTTTGTTGAACCCCAGACTTTCTCTTATCATTGAGCACAAAGTCACATTGCGGGGCATGAATGTCTTTATCATCCTCTTGACAACCTCATGATCAGTCCACTTCTTGCCCCCATAGGCGCGTACCTTGTTGATAAGTGTCTTCATTAGGTTGTACATTCCTTGAGGAGTTTCACCATCCTTGATGGCAAACCTCTCCAATTCTCCCTCAAGCATTTCAATCTTCGGTTTCTGGATGTAGCGATTTAGTTCATGTGCAGTCTTGAGGGTGTCCCATATGTCCTTGGCAATTTCCAGTCCATTCACCTTGGTGAACTCCTCTCAACTCAAGGATGAAGTGATTACTGCAACAACCTGTGCAATGCGATAAATTGGTTGTTCTTGCTCCAAGGTGAGTTCTTCATCGTTGTTCGGGATATCTAGACCTATACCCACTATATGCTAAAGATATGGATTATGTGAGATAAGATGCATTTTCATGTTGTATTTCCACATAGTGTAGTCACTTCCATCCAAGTGAGGAGGCTTTCCCAAAGGATTAGAAAGATAATGATTATTATTGTTAAGCCGCTCATAATTAAAAGGATATCGGGGTAGTCTTGATGACTACCCCTTATGGCTTCTCATCTTCTTTCTTGCTCTTTTGGCTCAGAAGCTTCTTTCTTAGAAGTGCCTTTAGCTGGCGCATGTTGATCGCTGTTATATACTAATTTCACCCGTCAATATAACTCAATTATGTAAAGGAAATATAATTTCTTGCACACATCACCTTTCTATTTAACCTATTTCCACTTGTCCTTGAAGAAATTAGTGCATGCAGATATTTTATATAGAATTAAAGTGAAACAAGGGGATGGATCCTATAAAATATCATCCCAGCCAATCAAGCGTCGACACGTGGCACCACATGGATCAAATGGTCCACAAACAAAAGTATCCGAGGCCATCCAACGGTGTAGCACCCATATCAAGTGTAAGACCTATATGTGCTGAATACATTGGCTTGTAGTCAATACACATGGCTTTGATGATAAAAGTTTTGAATATCACCAAAACACCTTTTTATCAAGGTCTGACTCTAGCTCCGAACTTTAGCAAGGTCCGACCATAGGTCCGACTTGTTTTGGGTAGCTCCGGCTACGTTAGATGCTAGGACCGACTTCTTGGTAAGGTCCGACTAGCTTTGGTTAGCTCCGGTGAGCTTTATCTTTAGCTCCGGCATGTATTTGTTAGCTCCGGCATATATTTGATAGCTCCGGCATGCTTTTGCTAAACTCCAACATACTTTGTCTAGCTCCGTTTTTTGGTTGACTAGTTCCGACTAGTTCTGGTTAGCTCCGGCGCTAGGTCCTGCTAGTTTTGTAAGCTCCGGCGGGAGCTTGGTTATACTATTTTTGGTAAGCTCCGGTGTTAGGTTCTACTAGCTTTTGTTAGCTCCGGCTCAAGGTCTGGGTTGCTCTGGCAAGGTTCGGAACTTGACCGCAGTGCTTCTGCTTTTCATTTGCAATGTTTTGTACTTGCTTTACATTGTTGGAAAGATTGGTTAGTATTCATTTGCTAAGTTTTTGTGCATTTTGGTTGATATGGATGATATCGTGTTACTGTGGTTTTGCAACATGCTTATGTGAGGTTCTCATGTAGGGTGTTGTGTTCGGAACTAACTTGAGTCAAGTCTAGGACTTGGGCTCGTATGGATTAGTTGTTTATTCATGTGCAGGTGCTTGAGTTCAAGACATGGCTGGTGACGGGATCCATTGGACTAGTCTCAACGAGGAGATGAGGTTCCAACAACCAAATTCAGGAGGAATTGTGGTTGAGCTGATCAGGAGGTTGCGCAGCATGATTGAATCAAGAATAATGCATATGAAGGTATTGCGGACGTCGTTGGAAGATGTTTGCACGTATGCAAGGAGTGCATGGACGTGGCTACATGGTTCCAAGGCGTGATGAAGAGATGTGGACGTAAAGAATTGGTCGGAAAGGTCCAACCGACTAGGTTATGGACTCAGGCTGCGGCTGAGTCGGGTTTGACTCAAATATGGAAAGATTTGAGTTGGTTATGATAGGATTTTGTGTGGGTCACGAATTTGAGTTGTTTAGGAATGTGGGATACGTTCCTAAGGTGTTTGGAAGTCTTAAGATTGCTTCTATCTGCGTATAGAAGAATCCTAAGTAGTTATGGAAAGTTACGATTCGTGAACAGAGTAGGATTAGGTTTCTGATTTGAGTTGAGTTGGCTTTCGAGCTGGTTATATAAGCAAGGGAGCCCAGAGCTCGGTGTGCACGACTTTGGGGCTGTTCCTCTTGTGTTCTATTGAATAAAATTCGTAGTTTGTAGGAACTTTTGTGCCTTGTTCGTCCGACTTGTTCCAGACAAGTTTTACTCATCGAGTTTCTGGACAGCACTACCTTTCGTCGGTGGTTTTATCATAACTCGAGTTTTACAGATCCAATTGACGTGATTCTTTTTGGGTTGTCTTCACAACTTGATTGTCTATCATATGTAAAGATTTCACGGTCATTGGATTTGTGGTCAATGATCTAAACGAGTTTCTTTGCAGCATTCCAGAACTGTTTTTCTCGGGTAGGGCGGATTGACCATTGTTTGATATTTCGATCATAACTTGAGTTTTTCTCGACGGATTTGAGTGATTATTTTTGTGTTGTATTCGTGACTTGATTCTCTCTGATATCTATCACTTTTGTCATGGTGAATTACATTTAGATTAGTCTCACACACGATTTCTTTAACAGATCGTTTTTCTACCGAAGGGATTGGGGTTTAATTGTTTCCACTGCGTAAGATTTTTAAATCTACCATTCACCCCCCCTCTGGTAGCTTTTCACGTGCTCTTCGATCCTACAATTGGTATCAGAGCCACAGTGCTCTAATCTTTATGATTTGCGCGTGTTTTTGACTAATCATCATGGAGAAGTACTCCACTAAACCTTGTGTGTTTGCTGGTATTGATTTTCAGGTTTGGAAGGCACGCATGGAGGCTTTCATCCAGGCACAAGGCTTTGCAATATGGGAGAAGGTATACAAGCCTTACGAAGTGCCATCAAACGATCAAGTTACAGCTACAAATCTGAGAGATGTCGACAACAACAACAAGGCTCGGAACTTGATCATACAAGGATTAACACAAAGTGACTTCGACCGTGTTGCACACCTCCAATCTGCATACGATGTGTGGAAAGCACTTTGTGACTACAACGAAGGATCCAACACGATCAAGGATGTAATGCAAGACATGTTCAAGAAAGAATACATGCGCTTCGAGATGCAACCCGGTGAGTCAATTGATGATCTCTTTGCTCGCTTTAATAAAATTCTCAGCAACTTGCGAAGCGTCAATGTTAATTTTTCAGATGCTGAAAATGCTAGGCAATTGTTAAGTGCATTAGACATGTCAATTTGGGAGATGAAAGTTACATCTATTCGTGAATCTACTGTCATGAGTACACTTACTTTAGATGTGCTATATTCCAAGCTAAAAACTCATGAAATTGATATAATATCCCGTAAGAACCCCAACAAGTCTATTGCTTTTGTTTCTCAACATGATATGCCTAGCTCCAGCCAATCTTCATCTTGTAGTACACTTGCTTTGTTGTCCTCTCTAACCCTTGAACAGATTGAGGAGCTTCCAGAGGAGGAGCTAGCACTTCTCTCTACGAGGTTCTCAAAAGCATTGCAAAATGAGAGAACTAGAAGGAGAGGAAGCTTCGAACCTCAATGATGCTTCGAATGTGGTAAGACAGGACATTTTCGTTCAGATTGCCCTAACCTTTCAGATCCTACTTCCTGGGATGAAAAGAAAACAAGAACGAAGCACTCCTCTACAAAAGATATGAAGAAAAAGAAGGGTACCATAGGACGCAAGATGATTAACAGCTTCATCACCGCACTTCAAGAACTTAGTTCAAGTGATGTAGACTTTGAAAGTGATGAAGATGATGACGATCTGGCCAACTTATGCTTCATGGCAGGCAAAACAAGATCAAGATCAAGTCAGGAGGATGCAGAACACAACAGTGAAGACGATGAGGTATGTTCTACCTGCAATGAAATGTGTGATGCTATTTCTCGTGCAACTATTATTGTCAAGAAAAGGGACAAAAAACTTAGGGATAATGCTACTAAAATTGAATCACTAGAATCTGAAATTAACCGTTTAAAATCTTTGATTCCTAGTGATGAGGCATGTCCCTCATGTGACTTAATCCATGAACAATTGTCCACATTAAGAAGTGCACACTCCTCCACTCTAGATAGACTTGATGAAGAAATTGAAAAGAACAGAGAGCTTGCTGCACTTAATGATAAAAACTTGAAAGATGCTAGCTGTTCTACAATTGATTTGCATTGTTCTACTTGTGAGGATCTTGATAAGAAACTATAGGATGCTATGAATGAAATTTCTATATTGAACAATGCTTTACGTTCTCATGAAGTTAAATTTTGTTCCAATTGCAAACTAAAAGGAAAAACTTCATGTGAAAATTGTCTTGATCTGTCCAATAAACTTGATGACATGCATAGGACATTAGATCGGTTTTGTAATGGGAATAAGAACCTAAACTTGCTGCTGAATTCTTCCAAGTCTTGCAATAATAAAACTGGTTTAGGTTTTGATTCTCATGCTCATGCTAAGGCACATCCACCTAAAATTATAAAGTCATTAGGAAGTGGTTTGATTCAAACAGTTCCTATACAAAAAGGAGTGGTTTTCAAATCTGCAGGAGTGTTGCCTCATTCGGTTTCAAATAAAAATATTGCTTGCTCATCTAGACATGAACACCAAGTTAAATTTCATTGTACCTTCTGTGGTAGAGATGGTCATGTCATAGATTTTTGTTATAGACTAGCTAAACAACAGAAATGGGAAAGAATGGTTGCTAGATCTCATAACTCTCATGCAAAATTTGCTGCACACATTGAACCGAATGTACAACCTGCTGCTTTGAGTCAAAAACATTCAAAGTTTACCTCCGGGCCTTTTGTTTTTGCCTCCGGAGCTACTGATTTTTGTGCTACACAAGTAACACCTTATAGGTCAGTAGTCAAGAATAAAAAATCTCAAAATTTGACTCATAAACCTGCTGTTTTGTCTCAGCTTTCGTGTGTTTTTTCTACTGCACGTCGCGTGACTCAGTACTGAATTCCTAAATGCCTTTTGACTAACCCCAGTATTGAGTCATCGACGTATTGTGCTTTTATGTAGGTTACACATTTGAGGAAGGAGAACATTTGTATTGTGGATTCAGGTTGCTCACGCCACATGACCGGTAACAAAGATTGGTTCTCCTCCCTCTCTTTTGTGTCACGTGTAGAGAATGTTACTTTTGCCGATAATTCTTCAACTCCTATAATTGCTAAGGGTTCGGTTAGAGTAAATGATCACTACACTTTGAAGGATGTGGCACGTGTCAAAAATTTGAAATACAACTTGCTTTTTGTTGCACAATTGCTAGATGAAAATCTAGAAATTATTTTCAATAAAAACTACTGCAAAGTTGTAGGTTCAAATAGTGAGCTTATTTTTAACATGTCTCGGTTTGGAAGAGTTTTTAAAGCTGATTTTGATATGTCTTCCTCTAAGCATAGGTGTCTAGTTGCTAATGATTCAAAGGACTTATATTTTTGGCATCGTAGACTTGGTCACGTAGGCTTTGATCACCTAACGCATGTTAGTGCTCTTGATCGCATACGTGGGCTGCCTAAGCTTAAAGGGGACAAAGAAATTGTGTGCTCTTCTTGTAGACATGCTAAGATGGTTGCAGGTTCACATACTCCTCTCACAATGATCATTACAATAGAACCATGTCAACTTTTGCATCTTGACACCGTAGGACCTTCACGTGTTCAATCCTTCGGAGGTAAATGGTATGTTCTTGTTATTGTTGATGATCATTCTAGATACTCTTGGGTTTACTTTATGGCGTCTAAGAATGAAGTTTTTAGTCACTTTAGAACTTTATTTCTTAGATTATCAATTGATCACCCAGGATCATTAAAAGCAATTAGAAGTGATAATGGAACTGAATTTAAAAATCAATCTTTTGATCACTTTTGTGCTGAAAATAGAATAGATCATCAATTCTCTTCACCATATGTACCTCAACAAAACGGTGTTGTAGAAAGAAAGAACAGAACCTTAGTTGAGAAGGCTAGGACTATGCTTGATGAATATCAAACTCCTAGGAAATTTTGGGCTGATGCGTTAGCAACCGCTTGTTATGTCTCAAATCGTGTTTTCTTGCGTGCTAAGCTAGGTAAAACACCATATGAGCTCCGGTTTGGACGTAGGCCTAGTGTTACACACTTTCGGGTCTTTGGTTGCAAATGCTTTGTTAAGAAACATGGTAATCTTGATAAATTTGAACCTAGATCCATTGATGGCATGTTTCTTGGTTATCCATCTCATACTAGAGGCTACCGTGTGCTTTTACTTGACACTAACAAAATTGTGGAGACTTGTGAAGTGTCTTTTGATGAAGCTAGCCCAGGTACTAGCTCCGATGTTGCAGGACCAGATCTGTATCCTCAGGGGAAGGGTATTTTCGAACATGAAGAAGAGACGGTGATACTGCCTGGTAGTTCCGAAGTTGACACGTGTCCAGCTCCGGACATTGAACAAGCTCCGGCTATCACCTATGTTGGTCCTGATCGTCCACAAGTCACAAGCTCATCAATCTACGATGAACCTAATGAAGAAGAAGCTTGTGAGACATCTGTTCCCCTTCGTTTTTACAAAGGTCATCCCCCACAACAGATGATTGGAAGCTTACACCAACGAGTCACACGATCCAGGTTTTGCGATCCAAACTCTCATGCTCATTCTGCTTTTGTTGCTTCTTTTGAACCCAAAGATATATCACACACACTCACTAATGAATCTTGGATTATTGCCATGCAAGAAGAGTTAGAAAATTTTGAAAGAAATAATGTTTGGAAATTTGTACCTCCACCTCAAGGTCACACTTTAATTGGAACTAAATGGGTATATAAAAATAAACAAAGTGAGGATGGGGTTGTGGTTAGGAATAAGGCTAGGTTGGTTGCTCAAGGTTTCACTCAAGTTGAAGGTCTAGATTTTGATATAACTTTTGCTCCTGTCGCCAGATTAGAAGCCATAAGAATTTTGTTAGCTTTTGCAGCATCTAAAGGTTTTAAGATATTTCAAATGGATGTTAAAAGTGCTTTTCTTAATGGCTACATAGATGAGGAGGTTTATGTCAAATAACCACTGGGTTTTGAAAATCCAGATTTTCCTAATCATGTTTAGCAACTGTCCAAAGCCTTATACGGTCTCAAACAAGCCCCTAGAGCATGGTATGATAGATTAAAAACATTCTTACTTGAAAAGGGGTTTACCATGGGCAAGGTTGATAAAACTCTTTTTGTGCTTAAGCATGGCAATGACTCATTATTCGTTCAAGTGTATGTGGATGATATTATCTTTGGTTGTGCTTCTCATGATCTTGTGTCCAAGTTTTCAGCAATGATGAGTTCCGAATTTGAAATGAGTATGATGGGTGAACTCACTTACTTTTTGGGGCTGCAAATCAAGCAAACCAAGGAGGGTACCTTTGTGCATCAAACGAAGTATACCAAAGACCTCCTAAGGTGCTTCAACATGGACAAAAGCAAGCCTCTTCGGACACCAATGGGAACAGCAACAACACTTGAACTTGATGAAGATAGTGAACCCGTGAATCAAAAAGAATATAGAAGCATGATCGGATCGCTTTTGTACCTCACAGCATCAAGACCAGACATACAATTCAGCGTATGTCTTTGTGCACGGTTTCAAGCCTTCCCACGTGTTTCACATCGTCAATCCGTCAAAAGGATTCTCAGGTACTTACATGGAACCCAAGAATTTGGCATTTCTCTTCCTTCTTCCTCAACCGTTACTTTGAAAGCTTTTTCGGATGCTGATTTTGGGGGTTGTAGGATTGATAGGAAAAGTGCATCTGGTGCTTGTCATTTTCTTGGTAATTCTCTTGTTGCTTGGTGCTCTAGAAAACAAAATTCAGTTGCACAATCCACAGCCAAATCTGAATATGTAGCTGCTGCTAGTGCTTGTTGACAAATTCTTTGGATTGTTCAAACACTTAAGGACTATGGGGTTGATCTAGATAGTGTTCCACTATTCTGTGATAACACTAGTGCCATTTGCATTGCTAAAAACCCCGTGCAACATTCTAGAACTAAGCACATTGACATTAGGTATCACTTTCTCCGAGATAATGTTGAAAAAGGAAACATTGTGCTTCACCATGTAGATACCGAACAACAATTGGCTGACATTTTTACAAAACCTTTGGATTTCACTCGTTTTTGTTTCATTCGTAGTGAAATAGGGGTTATGCATCCTCATGGCTTAAATTGAGGGGGAGTTTTTGAAACTTGGGAAGTCTATGTGTGAATCTGAAGTTAAAATAATATGAGCATAGTATTTCATACATATATGACTTTGTGATTCCTTTTACATGCTGAAAGTTCTTACTACATTACTCGTGTTATACGTTTTGTAGTTTTTTACATGTCTAGTAATTGGAATAATTACTTACACTAAAACTGGTCATGGTCGAACTTTCTTGCTGTTTTGAACTTGTTTCATGTTCACAAGTGCTTTTAATCATTAAGAATTAATCAAGTAATCAACTCACATGTTGAGTTTTTATGAACAAATATAAATTGAGAAAAGATCAAGAGAATATGCATGCATCGCACTTCTTCTTTTGAGATGGCTTATCATTGTACATAGATATGAACTTGGAAGAAGTTGTGTATGACTAAAACCATGCCCTTAAGCTTCTGATTGTCAAATGACATAGGCTTGGCTTGGTTGGTTATAATAAGGCAGATGCGCATATAATCTCTTGCAAATATCATATGATCTAAATTTGTGCTTTGAAAAATGATAAAATGCAGCAACTAGTGTCATGCTTTCAAGTTATGAAATAGTTAAGTTTGTGAGATCATGACTTGCTTAAATTGAAAATTACATATGATCTCTAGCATGGCTTACACTACTTTATGTATCTCATTGATGTGATAGTGTAAGTTACTTGATAGTATGATTTGGATGAGCTTTGTTTTATATGTATATGTTATAATATGCTCATAACAATTAAAATTTCTATTTTACCTTGCTGAATACATTGTCAAAGGGGGAGAGATTAATCACACATTCAAAAAGGGAAAGATAATGTGCATGGGGAGAGATGATAAAGGGGGAGAGATATGTGAATTTTGAATTTTGATTTTTTGCTTTTCTTCTCATTTTATTTCTGATTTACAAAAGGGGAGAAATTGTTTTCAAAACTTTTATTGAAAATAAGTCAATGTTCGGATATTAAATGGTGTTGCCAATGCATTCATCAAGGGGCAGATTGTAAGACCTATATGTGCTGAATACATTGGCTTGTAGTAAATACACTTGGCTTTGATGATAAAAGTTTTTAATATCACCAAAACACCTTTTTATCAAGGTCCGACTCTAGCTCCGATCTTTAGCAAGGTCCGACCATAGGTCCGACTTGTTTTGGGTAGCTCCGGCTACGTTAGATGCTAGGACCGACTTCTTGGTAAGGTCCGACTAGCTTTGGTTATTTCCAGTGAGCTTTATCTTTAGCTCCGGCATATATTTGATAGCTCCGGCATGCTTTTTCTAAACTCCGACATACTTTGTCTAGCTCTGGTTTTTGGGTTGACTAGTTCCGACTAGTTCTGGTTAGCTCCGGCGCTAGGTCCTGCTAGTTTTGTAAGCTCCGGCGGGAGCTTGGTTATACTAGTTTTGGTAAGCTCCGGTGCTAGGTTCTACTAGCTTTTGTTAGCTCCGGCTCAAGGTCCGGGTTGCTCTGGCAAGGTCCGGAACTTGACCGCAGTGCTTCTGCTTTTCATTTGCAATGTTTCGAACTTGTTTTACATTGTTGGAAAGATTGGTTAGTATTTATTTTCTAAGTTTTTGGTGCGTTTTGGTTGATATGGATGATATCGTGTTACTGTGGTTTTGCAACATGCTTATGTGAGGTTCTCACGTAGGGTGTTGTGTTCGGAACTAACTTGAGTCAAGTCGAGGACTTGGGCTCGTATGGATTGGTTGTTTATTCATGTGCAGGTGTTGCTTGAGTTCAATACATGGCTGGTGACGGGATCCATTGGACTAGTCTCGGGTAGGAGATGAGGTTCCAACAACCAAATTCAGGAGGAATTGTGGTTGAGCTGATCAGGAGGTTGCGCAGCATGATTGAATCAAGAACAATGCATATGAAGGTATCGTGGACGTTGTTGGAAGATGTTTGCACATATGCAAGGAGTGCATGGACGTGGCTACATGGTTCCGAGGTGTGATGAAGAGATGTGGACGTAAAGAATTGGTCGGAAAGGTCCAACCGACTAGGTTATGGACTCAGACTGCGGCTGAGTCGGGTTTGACTCAAATATGGAAAGATTTGAGTTGGATATGATAGGATTTTGTGTGGGTCACGAATTTGAGTTGTTTAGGAATGTGGGATACGTTCCTAAGGTGTTTGGAAGTCTTAAGATTGCTTCTATC
This sequence comes from Tuctoria greenei, assembly GCA_036927565.1. Taxonomy (NCBI): domain Eukaryota; kingdom Viridiplantae; phylum Streptophyta; class Magnoliopsida; order Poales; family Poaceae; genus Tuctoria; species Tuctoria greenei. Next base: position 190,041,602 of record JAYESD010000003.1, on the reverse strand, counting down.
TGCGTATAGAAGAATCCTAAGCAGTTATGGAAAGTTACGATTTGTGAACAGAGTAGGATTAGGTTCCTGATTTGAGTTGAGTTGGCTTTCGAGCTGGTTATATAAGCAAGGGAGCCCAGAGCTCGGTGTGCACGACTTTGGGGCTGTTCCTCTTGTGTTCTATTGAATAAAATTCATAGTTTGAAGGAACTTTTGTGCCTTGTTCGTCCGACTTGTTCCAGATAAGTTTTACTCGTCGAGATTCTGGACAGCACTACCTTTCGTTGGTGGTTTTATCATAACTCGAGTTTTACAGATCCAATTGACGTGATTCTTTTTGGGTTGTCTTCACAACTTGATTGTCTATCATATGCCAAAATTTCACGGTCATTGGATTTGTGGTCTATGATCTAAACGAGTTTCTTTGCAGCGTTCCAGAACTGTTTTTCTCGAGTAGGGCGGATTGACCATTGTTTGATCTTTCGATCATAACTTGAGTTTTTCTCGACGAATTTGAGTGATTCTTTTTGTGTTGTCTTCGTGACTTGATTATCTCTGATATCTATCACTTTTGTCATGTTAAAACACGTTTAGATTAGTCTCACACACGATTTCTTTAACAGATCGTTTTTCTACCGAAGGGATTGGGGTTTAATTGTTTCCGTTGCGTAAGATTTTTAAATCTACCACCCACCCCCCCTCTGGTAGCTTTTCACGTGCTCTTCGATCCTACATCAAGGGATGGAACCCACCTAGAAGTCACCCCAAGAATGCACAGACCGTTTGGAGCACTTACCAGGTCGGTCGACCCCCCTAGTCGGCCGACCTGGTCTTTCCTCCAAACTTGGTCAGCTTCCACGTGTTGGCTCCTCCTGACATGAAGAAGTCAGTGGTGACTGATTCGCACGCTTTTGGTGGCGGGAACCGACCCTTCTCAAAGCAATAAATAGGACCCCTCACCCCTCACATCAACACACACCACTTGAGCATCATTATATTGTATACACTAGTTTTCTTAGTCCTTAGTGGAGTTAGACTATAGGGAGGAGAGGCTCTAGTCCCAAGTCCAAGTTGGGAAAGGTATGGCTCATGTATCTTTTCTTATCTTTGTGACTTTATGCATAATAAAGATATTATCCTTAGTCTTCTCTTATTCATATACTTGGATGAAGCGTTTCTTGTTTGATTGTGGATTCCATGTATGTGGTAGGTATAGTCTTTATAATCATGCCCTAATGTCATTATACTATCATTATAAACACAATAAACCTCCACTATAATCTAATTAGCTATGATATGATCATGTTAATATGAATACCCTATGCTATGTTTCAACATTGGTTCAACGATGTTTAGGTTAGTCATTGCCTTAGGATGTCTTGTGCTGCAGCTCCTAAGGTATTTACTTAATATGCTAGCATGGTGCTAGGATAGCTAAGTAGCGTTGGATGTCTCGTAGACCCATGGATTGAAGAGTTAGGCAGTAGGTGGTGACAGCCCTATCTGTCCTTTGCAATCCTCCACGTTCGGCTATGCCACAGGCTCTTGACGGGAGTCGCCTAGTATTGCTAGGGGTAAACCTGTGCCCGATATGTTGAACAACTTAGCATAAGGATACACCATTGACATGCTCATTAGTATCTAACCTAGACTATGCATGTGTATATTAAAAGCACTATAGCAGCATCTCCCCAATTCTTAGTCTAACTTCCATTAGGACTCTTTTACCCTTTAGAATAGGTTGCTTAGGTGTGTGTCACACTACCCATATATTATCAACTTACCCCTGTCTTGATAATTGATTAGTATCCCATAGCTTGATCATAAGAGTAGTGTTTACTTTACTCCATTGCCTTCCTTTGGATAAATATGATACCCTTGGGAATACTCTTGGGTGAAATGCTACACGATAGTTTCCGTGTACTTGCGGACCTCATCTCTTTCGAGAGATGATCTGTGACGTAAGAAATGTCAACAAGCATTTCTGGCGCCATTGTCGGGGAAGGCAAATGAAGTGAAGGATAGCTATCACTTTGTGATTATGCTATAGGTACTAATAGTTATTAGACAAGATTACCCTTGCATGTTTTCTCCTTTTGTGGTGAAAACAGGGTAGTGTTGGCTAACCCATTTCATGGGATGGCCAACGAGGACGCCAGTACTCAACTGCAAGATGATTCGAGGTGTACCTCAACAAATGTCCACTAGGCAACACCATTGCCTTTCGCGGAAGAATTTTAGTTTCAAGTAGGAACCAAAGTCATCCACTCCCAAGCTTAGGGGAGGCTCCAAGAGTTATTCTTGGTTTGCCTCCACCATAGGGTGGATAGTTGGCTCCTCATCCAACATTCATGTTATGGGTTGGTACATCAATCCAAGGCCCACTTTTGTGCTGGAGCTGAAGGAGTCCTATTCTCATTTATCATGGATGAGAATATAGTCTCTACCCAAGGGGTGGATTGAAAAATGCTCTGGTTCCCTTAGCTTGGCAAGCACACCAATTAACAAGGTGGGCATGCTAGTTATGTAACTACACCGCCCATTGAAGTATCATGGAGATCAAGCCAACAGAGAAGTGTTTGGAATTATCCAAGTCATGGATATTCACATGACTTGTGAAAATTCATGTCAACATGGGCAACTTGGAGAATCATTCCCCTAAGACCCGTGGAGATTCTTCCTTCCAAACACAACTCCAATGTCTATCACCAACAAGGAGGTCAAGGGTGGAATCAACATCACCCTTGTAATCAAGGAGGTTATGGGGATTTCAAGGGATTTAAGTTCAACTAGCCTACTTTGAAGTGTCTTGTCCATGGCCAAGCAAGAAATCAAGACAACATTTACATGAAGCTCTTGGCCAAGGACAAGAAACATAAGGAGCATTCAAGATCCAAGATATCCCGCAACCACTTGATGGGATTCTTATCCTTCGACCAAGCCCATGCAACCTAGGGCAAGTGACATTGTGGATGATGCGTTTCTTGTTTGATTGTGGAGTCCACATGTCACCATGCCCAAGGAATCTTTTGATACATGATCAAAGTATGGTTGACCTTAAGGAACATCAAGAAGGTCAAAGCGAGACCCGACCCTAAACAAGAACAAGCCTCACCATGCTCATAAGAGAATATCTTCAAGAAGGGAAAAGTTGTCACTACATCAACAAGTCTTCATCGAGACGACGAAGAGGCTAGGGCCACCATGTGGCCCACATATCCAACTAACATGCCAAAAGGAGATTTGACATGTCAATCAAGAGAATTTGTCCACATCTTCAACTCCGGGGTTGGACAACAAATCATCACACTGAACAGGACGGAGGTAAGTCCCACTCATCGGACTTTTAAAATTTGGTGAGTCATTGCCAATAGGTTAATTGGTAGTTATATAATATTTTATTTTCCAAATTGCATATTTGAATTTCCCATCAATCTTTGCATTTGCATTTAGCATGTTTGAATTTTCACACTTGCATGTTGAAGAGTAAAATTTCCAACCATCATAAAACTAAAATTTTGAACTACGAAATAAATTTATTTGGATATCAACCTTGGGCATAACCATTGAATTCATCTTCCTAATCCAAACCAAAAATATTTCCCTTAAATAGTCATTGCATTTGCAAGTTGTTTCAAGTTGGGCAAAACAATTTCACAAAAGGTACTACATGCTTTTGAGCTAACGTAACCCGTTTTTGAGTTGTTTCATTTGTTCTTGATTTTAGTGCAGCCAAGACAAAATTTATGAAGAGGTTGGAATACCCCATCAAGCGCATATCCATCCATCAATCTCATTTTTTGAGTTCATGGTGGAGGAATGCTCAAGATGGTGGCCCAATGGAGGAGTAAGATGAAGCCCATTCAACTCCAACCTCAACTCGGGATTGAACATGAAGGCTACACCAAAATTCATGGTCGTGAATCTCTCACACAACGACCTTCAACTAAGACCGCTCTTCAATTGAGGTACAAGTTTAAAATTTTCTGTCGTTTGAATTGCATTAGGATTGAATGATTTTTGCTTACATTGGAAAGGAAGGTTACACCTTCTTATCATTCAATTCTTATGTATCCTCACGGGATTAATTGTTGGCATTATTCTTTTTTATTCTTCAAAAAGGAATGCCACCTTACTTGGGAATAAATTTAAACAAGTACCTAGAATTTCATAAACATTGCTGAAATTGACTTAGACATTTTCTGCCAAGGTAATGCTTATGGAATAACTTAATGGTCGAATTGGTATGTAGCAACCTAGGAATAGTGATGTCCATAGTGTTGATTTGAAACTCATTCTTACATGGATCTCTAAATTTCAAATTCCTAGGCAAGAAGTTAAAAATGTTCAGGAGGATAAAATTGAGAATCTTGCTTGCCATGAACCACATGATAAATATTTGCTCTTGTAAAAAGCCATGATGGTTAGAAATTTTACATGATTAAGGGATTCATATAGTGTATTTATACCACTTGCAGTGCTATGAGTAGGAGCTTTAGAAAATGTGCAAAATGATTTATCGATAAAGCCCCACTCCTAGCAATGATTCATACATTGTTCATGGATACACTAGAAATTGGACCCAATGCATCTTTTGTCTTGTTCTTCCCCTGCGTACAAATGAAGATTTGGTTACCTAACCCGAAAATTCATTTGTACGAGTATCGGGAGCTAACCATCCCTCTCTATCATAGAGAGGAAGTTTGTAGTCGTAAAATAACTATGCAGGTATTCAAAGATCCGATTGTTGGAAACCCTAAGAGGATTCCATTTCAATATATCTTGGCCAAGGAGTAAATTAGGATGGTTGCTACCTATCAGAAATATAGCCCGAAGGACAACCATAACTATACGAGGCAAGAAATTTGACATGGAAACCCTCCATGAGCGACCAACGGGCTGCTACGAATACGTCAGAGCATTATGCTCTCAGCTATTCTAAGCACTCATTCAAGCTCAAGGGAATTGCCACCATCATTGGGTGTAAGTTATTCCTTTGTGGCTAAAAGGTATGATGTACCTTAACCAAGGAATGACAAGATCACATCCAATGTATAATAGGTGCAAGTTGTTCCTATGTGGCCAGGAGGTATTTTATACCTTAGCTAAGGAACAACGGTTCACACTCAACCCATGTTGAGTGCATGTCATCCCTTTGTGGTTATAGATATGTTGTACCTTAGCCAAGGAATAACGGGTTGTACTCAACACATGTTGGGTACATGTCACTCCTTTGTAGCTATAGGGTATCATTACCTTAGCCAAGGAATGACGGATCACACCCAATGCATGAGGGGTACAAGTTATTCCATTATGGAAAGAAGGTATGATACACCTTAGCCAAAGAATGACGGAAAACAATCAACGCATGTTGAGTGCATGTCATTCTTTTGTAGCTAAGGGTTATCATTACCTTACCAAGGAATAACAAGGTACATCCAACCTATGGAAACCTTGAAGTGTGGATGAGCCACATCGACAATACTCTCCTCGACCACACTCATGAAACCCATGGATGGTAATGCAATATCGACACTCAACCCTCCAATGTCAAAGCCATGCTGCAACAAGGTTAGGCCAATCTCATGGCCTACATCCGTTGTTAGGGTTTCAGCCCCTAGCGTGGACCTTGACCTAGAGCAAGCTTGGGGGAAGACCCCTACTTGAGGTAACTTGTATCACACCCCTTGCATATTTATTTTCCATTCACCCATCATTTGTAAAAGCCCAAAATATTTTGTGTAATTCAGTTCTTGAACGGAAGCTGAGAAAGAAGAATATGGAATTCAGTCTAGTGATAGTTTAAATGCTTCAATTGCAGAAAACTCAAAAATCCAAACTCATTTAAACTTAAGTTTGATTTAAAAAGAAAAGTATGAATTTAGACCAGCTATTAAGTAACATAATTAATTTAGAGTCTCTGCTGGTTGTTAGAAGAAACAGAGAGAAAATATAAACCAAATACCTCATGTGTGAATTCAGATTTCAAATTTGATTTTGAAACTCAATTTGGTTAATTCTCGAAATTTATTTCAAAAATGGATCCCTCATATGTTTTATAGTCACACTGCCCTGTTTGCCATCTGTTGGAATTAGTTTGCTAGATGAAAATAGATTTAGAAATAATAGTGCAAAGGGGGAGGTGGACCCCACTTGTCATCCTCAAGCAGTGAACAGAGCATGGCATGCTCTGTTTCTCTTCTATGCCCATGGAGCCAACGCATAATTTGCATGTGCCACATCCCCATCACAGCCTGGCCACAGCATGCCCCAAACCTTGCTCTTATCATCGTCACAAACCCTGGCTAGTTATCTTGATCCTCTCTGCTCAGTTCAAACGGCCGCACACTCTGTTTTTGTGGCCGCCGTAGAACACTTCGTGTAGCCAAGTCATCCGGCGTTCGAGCCCCTGCAGAAAACCACTGAGTAGACGCCGGCGTGCCCTGGTTCCTTCCCATACAGCTCCAGCATTGCCTTCGGCCACAACGAGCTGTATGCGACGTTTCTGTTTCCAAAGCTCAAAAACGACGGCGTGGGTGCTGCTCTCATTTGCCCTGTCGCCTCTGCCCGTCTTCCACGCAACAAAAGACGCCACAAGGTTTGCCACCACCCAACCATTCTGTCCCCATAGTTGCTGGTCCGTTCGTAGCACCGTTTAGCCAGAGTTGGAATTTTTGCTTCGGTCGTTCTCAAGAACAGGGGAATTTCCGCCAAGCAATTCATATTCTATGTATAATTATTTTTCAATTCAGTTAGATAAGATCTTCCTCATGACCATATGAACCCCCTGAATCAAAAAGCAAAGGAAACGATCAATCTTAGGCTCTTTTCTTCGAGTTCTTGTACCCGCCAAAGCTTGTGACCTAGGTCACGGGTGTAATCCTTTTTCCAGTCAATTTCTCCTCGATTTTAGTTCATAGTATTATTCCTCCTCGCCTACTAGTGCCTTGCGATCAAATACTGAGTGATATGGTACTCTCTGTGCACCGGGTGACCTCGTCAAGGTGCGGTCGTTTGCCGCCTCCATGGGGACGCTACCTCCGGCCATCCTCAGCCTTCTCTGACCGCACCATCAATCTTCCCGTATGGATTTAGGCCCTGGCGGCCATTTTCAGGTGGGGAGGCGCGGGGAAAAGGGCAGCCAGCGAGGAGCGCCACCGTGCCCCATCGGGCGCCGCCCGCTCGGCCCTAAGCCGAAGGTAGAAGAAGAGTCCGCCCCGGCCCAACTGGTCAGCAAGTAAAGCCTTATTTAGTTTAAAAATAATTGCAGAAAGTCCCCAAACTTTGGAAACTCACCATTCACTGTACAAATGTCCAAAAATCATGGCAGGTACTTTGCAATGGTACAAATTATTTTCTATTAAAGGCCTTGGTTTGTGGGGACTGGAGTCCACACATCCGAGGATCTCATTGGGTGGTGCCGTGCGATGGGGCACCTAACATCACACACAAAAAGGATACCAAAACATATAAAATTTTCATTTCATAATAAGAAGAGTTTACAAAAGAGTGTACAACAGGGGTACACACGCAGCGGAAATACATACTCATAATCTCACCTAACTAAGCAGGAGAGAAGATGTTCATGCCCTAGGACGCTTCTCACTAGCAACAAGAAGAACATTCAGCAGCGGCGTGGTTCACATGAGATTTATCTCGACACCTCGAGATCTCATATACAACCTGAATAGCAGAAATAAAACTAATATCTATAAAAAACGTTAAAGCGCAAACGTGAGCATAAGGCTCAGCAAGACTAACCCGTCTCACTAGACATATACAGGGGTAAATACTAAGCATAGGTAAGGGATAGCATAAAAGACTCGCCTACAAGTGGATCCTTATAATTATGTTTTAAGTAGCACATGACATTCTTCAGGCACGGCACATCATAGACTCCACAATCAAACAAGAAACGCTTTGTCGATGATATGACATGCCCAAAGCACATAATGCTATTACAGGATAAGTATTTGGAAACTGTAAACTTTTAATTGTGCTATCTCTAAGCCACACAAGGTTGCAAAGCAATTATAATTCAATACATAATATACTTATGGCTTCTTCAGTATTTACTATGTCACGACAGCGACGGACAAGTGGTACTCAAATAATCGCGAGGGACGGTGATTGCAATCAGGACACACCCGGACTGCACGACACGCACACCCGCGTGGGAGACACATACGTGCTCTCCTTCCCGCGTCATACGTGGCCACCTTTCACCCAAGATCCCAATGTCGACAAACCTCTTCATCCAGAGCAAAAGGTCGCCTACACGGACACGTCGAAGTTGCACGCTAGAAGATTTACACCTTTATGCCTTCGCATCTCCATTCAAGGACAACCGAGGAGTCTCCAGACTACAGTCTGGAGCTACATCAGTTTATTGGGCCCATATCCCATTATGCAACCGGTACAGTTCAAGCTTGCCCAACGGTGCCGCATACGACACGGTCCTCAAGCGACACAGGCAGGGCTATGCGCCCGAGACTCCATCTCGTCAACTCCTATTCTCCCTGCCCGGTCTCGTATTCATTTCATAAGCCATTTTGTCATCTTTCACCCTCATATGAACTGTTATCCCTATCTCGCGAGTAGATTCCAACTACTCAACTTCTACCGGTATATCTACAACATTAGCATTGGCAGTTCTACACGTCAAGTTGTAAACCTTTCCAACCCTCCCATAGGATTTTTGGATATGCAAGTGGAGTATCAAACACCTTATACGTAATGCACAATATCAACTGAAGACGTAAATGAATAGAACTGGAAAAGTTCTGAAAGGCTCTTAAATGCAAATCGGGGCTTGCCTTGTTTGCGACTCTATAACCATGTTAGTTGTTATGGATTGGTCTTCCTCCGGAGAATCCGTCATGGAATCTTGAAGTTGGAACTCCTCGGCATTATCCTCCAAGAGATACTTCTCGTTGATCACCTATCATCACGTTCCTATCGACATGATATGCATATAAGTAATTAAGGTAATCTAATAATGGACTTGACGAGTTGTAAAAACCTTAAGAAGAAGAGGCTTGACTAGGAAGATTAGATATGTCTCGGATGGGTGGAGAAACTATGGATAAGTCAAGTGGTCATAGTAGTGTCGAGCTGTGAATTGACAGGTGCAATGAAACTTGGAGCTATGCCACTTGAGAAAGCTGAGACTGACTGGTGTGGAAGTGTTGGACTGAATAGTGTAAGACTGACTAAGGAATCAAGATGGAGCATTGAAAGCTTAAGGAATGAGTGAACTGTGCAACAAGAGGTCATGACTCAAAAGGCAACCACTGAAGTTACACAACTTATTAAAGAGTAAACCTAATTAAGTGACAAGTGTGGTCGCAGGGTTCTGAATTAGGATGAACCGATGTGGAACCCTAGCGACAGTTGGAAAAGAAGTGAGATCGGCATTGCTTGGACTCAAAGTGTCATCACAAGCACTGCTAACCTAACGTGAGTACCAAGACACGTTCAGAGGACCTTTAGGTAATTCAATCGCTATGACTATCTTCGCAAACATCGTCCAAGTTCTTACATGACACTATTGCAGTGTCCTTTGCAAGATTGTTCAGATGAGCTCGGTGAACTCCTGGAACTCGAACATAAGGCATTACTATGTAGCGAAAATGTGCTTTGCCATCTCGGGAAGATCATCTCATCGGCATTCACATCGACCCGGAATTGTCCATCGTGGTGGGAGGAATCCCGAACACCACCTTATGAGTCACAAGGTTAGTGATGTTGACTCGATCGTCGACAAGCGACTCGATGAACCTGTCATCGATGAAACAACACACCTAATTAAGCAATTCCGCGGACGGTTAAGAAACATCATCGACACGAATAAGAAACTCTTATCCAAGGTTCCCCTTGGTCTAGTTTTCCTTGTCGGTTGCAACGTTCTCGCATTACTCAACCATAGGTCATCGGTGATCACCAACCACCTTGGTTTGACCTGGAAGGCATTTTGTCGAGGACCTTAGCTATACCTAGGACTCAATCACCCTCACATCGACTAAACCTAATTTGGCTTGACAACCATTGTCCGACGAGTCGTGCTTGTGTTCCAGCACCACACACATCACAAGCATCCTTCATCTCGATGCCAGGGCACGATGACGGCTCGGAACGCCACGACGATGTCATATGGTCAATGACGTCGGTGCGGATCATGGTGGAGCATCACGAGCACGCACGGACAAGCTAATGCGACACAAAAGACAAAGAAGGTCAACTTGGGGATTCCTATAGGAATGATATCAACGCGGAACATGGACGTCTGACTTGACGACACATGAGTACCCTTAGCGATCACGATGAACGGACTTCGGTGACGTCAAGCAAGGCAATTCAGGGCAAGGCTCACCTTGTAGGCATTTTACCGAATATCTTGGGGGTGTACTTGATTTCTATCGCTTCATCACCATTCAAAGGGCATCTTGGCTCTTAGGCTTGTTGGTTGCAACATCATCTTACCCCTGCATCACAGACCCGCTCTAAACATCAATAAAGTTGGTTTTTCCCTCGTAAACATTTCATCGAACACCTTAGCCGCAGTCACTGATCCAATAAATCTTGCAAAATTAGAGCTAACCTTGGACCATTTGTTGATACCATTGTGTCAAAGGCGTGTTCCTGCATCTCCTTCATCTCAGACATCACTTGCCTCGCTGCCAGGATGCAGCTACAGAGCAGAACACCGTAATGACGTGCGGTAGGCGACGATGTCGATGGGGAGCAAACGAGCACGGACACGGTGCACGGGCGACACGCGACTGTCGTAGGGAGCAGGACGCGGCGAGCGGCAATGGAGCAAGGCGTGCGGTTGTCTGGCGCCACGACGGTCGTCGCTGTGGTGATGTGGCGTAGCGCGACCGATGCCGGCGAGGACGAGGCGCCGGCGGACAGCAAGGAGACGGACGGCGGGGAGCAGGGCTTGGGCGGCGAAGCGGCGCTGTGCACGAGGCGCACGCGGCGTCGGCGGCGTAGGGGGACGGCGTCGGTGAGGAGCCAGGCGGCACGGTGCTGGGCAGCTCGGCGAGCACGCAGCGGCAGGGCACCGGCGAGGTAGAGGTGACCGGGAGGTGGGGCAGCGCCGTGGACGGCGAGATGCGCGCTTGACGCGATGACGACGAGGCACGGCAAGGAGAGGGCGTGGGTGGGGTGTCGGCGCATGAGCGGCGCTGCAGGCGGCCGAGCGCGGGGCGACACCGCGGCGGCCGGGAGAGAGGAGCGCAGCGAGGCGGTGAGCATGGAGAGCTTGGTCGGCGGCGCAGGCGCGCGCAACGCAGCGACCAGACTGGTAAGCAGGCGGCAGCAACAACGTGCGTGCAGGGGCGCGGAGGGAGGTGCGATACCGCGGCGAGGTGCAGCGGTGCGGCTGGGTGCCATGTAGGCGCGGTGACTGAGCGGCACGGCAAGGAGGAAGCTGGGTCGGCGGCATGCAGAGGCCGGGGAACGGCGCGTGGGGTGCTGCAGTGGCAGAGGACAGCGCTCGTCGGGAGCGGCCAAGCGCGGGCGAGCAGCGTGCCGTGGAGCAGGAAGGAGTCGGGCGGCTATAAGGAGCAGAGCAGAGCAGGAAGAAACGAACCTGATTTCTGCCTCTGAAGATATTCATGACATGTGGGACCCACTTCACTCTCCTCCGTTCTCCTTTCCAATTTCAAATAGAGCTAGCAAACATGCTTCAAAGATATTCAACTTTGGCCCAATGACTAAATAAAATGTGAAGAATTTTATGGTGCAATCAGATTTCAGAACTGAGCAAGTTGAATTTTTAACTCAGGTTTGAATTTGAATTCAAGTGATGATACTTGATTCAATGAAATAAATAGTAAATCATGTTCAAAAATCCTAAAACTTTGAAGTAAACCTTTTTGAACCATAAGGGACCTTGGGAAAAATTTGGAGTTGATTTGGACAAGGTTAAGTACAAAGTTTAAATTTGGAGTCAACTTTGATTAAACTCTCAGTACGTGTCCATTAAATGGAAAACGTGCTTCAAAAATTTTGAAACTTCACCGAGAGTTTATTTGGAATATTAGAAGGTCATGGAAAAAATTACAGCCTTAGATTTGAATTTTTTTTGAATGTCCCATTTTAGGGTTGGAATAATTCCTTTTTCTTTCTCTATATTTTGTTTTCTTTTCTCCTTTCATTTTTTTCATTGACAAGGTGAATACTTGTAAATTAAGGATTTTACACCTTAAGTTCCAATATACATTAGACACCATGTTCTATATGTAAAATTTTAACAAGTTCCTATTTTTAATGAACATTGGTTAACTCATATGGTTCATGTGAGTTTGGATTTCCAAGTCCACTTTCAAAGTTTTTAAGTTCGCATTTTTGTGTTTTTGTTCTTCCGAAAAGCATGCTTTTACAATCCTTCCCCCTTAAAGGAATCTCGTCCCGAGATTCTAACAAGTAGAATAACAGAAACGATGAGGGGATGATCTGTAAAAGAGATTCATTGACTAAGGAAAATGGCAATGCCCTTAAAGACTTGGGTTCTACGAAATAGTGATTATCTTCAGGCATTTTAAGAAATTCTAAAGTTTGCTTCAGGTGATTCCAGTCTTTAGGTTGAAATCTTGACAGGATGCTCGACATGACAATATCACGTCGTAAAACTCTCACGTCTGTTATTGAACCTTTATTGCTGTACTCTTACATTGACATGACATCTTGTTTTGTCCTAATCTTGACTGGAAGAATCAGGACTTGTTCTTTGCTTCTCTAGGTCACCATGATAGTTTGAAACTATCTTTGCATTGATTCTTGGTTGCTTGCTTGATTTTTGCATAGGTCCTTATAACTTAATATGGTATTTCCCCTGACATGAGTTAAGATGGGTTACGAGGTTAAAAAACAATCATTAACCTTGTTTGATGTTTAGTCAACCATAGGATCCCTTAGTTGTAGCATAAGAGTAGCAAAACACTCAACACTCTTATGTGATAAAAACAGTAGGAATACAGAAGATATGGCGACTACAAGATTTTTGGGTATATCAACATCTTCAAACAATAGAAATAGAAGATGAAGACCCTTTGCGGTGGCACACGAGGATTTAAGGATTCAGCATCCTCATATGTTTTAACACAACAAAGAACTCAATCATATGGTAACTACAAGGTAATTAGTGTAGCAAGGTTACCATATAACACCGCAAGATCTTAGATGGACCCAAAGAGTTTCACGAGGTTGACAATCGAACGGTATCCTCGCGAGTAAGGAGATTTCATGGATTTTACAAGGTTGATCATCGAACTGATGACCACTCGATGACGAACAGTATAGTTGCAACAATCAAGGTACTTGAACCTAACAAGTCAAGGATGGAAGTTCAAGTGTTTGTTTAGTTGTAAGGGAGGTTGAGTAATTGTTTTACCAAGTATTACTCAATGGAAAGGTGACCAACAATGTAAGAAGTCAAATGAAGATGGTGAAATGACCGTAGTCATTAGACACCTTAGAATAGTTTGGATTGGGTACACAATCTTGCGCTAAATTTTAGTATTACTATGCATCCTATCATTAGTGTTTCATTGGTAATGATGCTTCATGATGCATCGCATGGGTTATGGTGCAATGCCTATGCACATGGTATGGTGCAAATGGTGCATATGTATGGTGCAAATGGTGCATATGTATGATGCAAATGGTGTACATGCATGGTGCAGTAGCTTTTATAGTTTGAGCAAGACTAAATGAACCACAAACACACAACTCAAGAACTAACTCATGATGTGCAAGACTTGGATACTGGGGTCGTGAAAGACACTCAAGGAGTAGCGTTATTTCATGACTCGACCACAGTTAAGGAATTCATAACAGAACGATTGACAAGGAATGTGGGAAATATACCATGTTACCTCGACCTTTCGAAAGCTTTTTCATGTACTACTCAACTTGATTGTATCTTCATCTGGAGAAAAACAACTAACTATATGTCTCTAGTGATGCTTCACTTAACCTTCGCTTTGATCTGGCAAGAGGAACTGATATCCATATTGATCACTTTAGTGGAGTTGAAGTCACACTTCTTCTTAGAGTAACTCAATCTGGTGGCGGATGTTGGATCCTCTTGAAGATGTAATCTTAATTGATCGTCTTCTTATTGACACGACTCGTTGTAACTAAGGTTGATGGTTGAACACCACTATTACTTAAGTGCTCACCTTCCCCCTTAAAGTTTCGAACCAGGATGTCAAAGCGTACTTCAAACAATCCTCATGGGAAGACGAGATGCAACTCGAGTAATTGCAACCTGCGTTCAACATCACAAGGTGTGATGTGGCAAGTCACATAAATCAAACACTAGTGTGTCTATCCGAGGAAAAAAGGATTCAATGAGTTTAACACTCCATTCAACTTGGAAAACAGTTGGGTCCTAACTCTTGGTTGGTTACGACATTCCTCGAATTGAATTCGAGAACCGAATGCCCAACCAAAAACCAAAAGGTTCAAACTAGCCAGGCTATGGTGACAACTGACCCATCTGGACGCAAACTCGATTTTGATCCAGTTAATGCCAAAATCAGATCTTTAGATGAATAAGAAAGTTAAAGTAAACTTCAAGGCCTTTCCAAAAAGTATTGGTTTGCCTCTAGATCATCTCTGGTTTGCAAGTTATTCTATTTTAAATTCAGCAGAATTTTCTGCACTTTCAGTAGAACCTGCTTAAAAAGTATCAGTTTTGATCTAAAGTTTTCAGACTGTTCTGTTAGAAATCTGGAAATATTCTTATTAACAAAGTTGTAGCCAATGTAATAAGATTTCCATAATGTAATTATTTTTATGCATATCAGACCTGGTTCAAAAGATATGATTTTTTGAAGTTTGCTAAAAATTCAGCAATTCAGAAGAAGTGGGGGTTCAGTTCAGACTGACCACCCTATATTCAAACTCAATTTGGGAGAGGTAGATGACCGATTCAGGTATGGAGCCAATTGAAAAAATTGTATCTGACTCACTAAACTTTCCAACGGTTACTCGCGTGACACCATTAGATCAAGGGTCTGCGAGTTATGGATTAAATTCAGAGGTGTATAGATTGCTGTCCAGTTTGGGTGTGCCTGGACAGTCTCTGCGATTATCCAAATTTCACCCACTTAGAAAAGGATTTTGGTCCTGAGCTGAATAGAGAACTTGTAAAGTACTTCCAAAAATTTCTAAGGAGTACTTACTTGTCCTCGTAGCACTTCTGGTTCAGAAGATATGGCATTTGCAAGTTGACAGTTTTTCTAAAAATTTCGACAGCACCTCCTTTGTTTAAGGCTGATTTTGTCCATTATTTTCTGATATACAAATATCAACATTTGCAAAAATAACACATAGAAATCTGGTTGCATAAATTATCAGTATTCCAGAAATGTAAAACCCGAATCCAATCGATGAGTCTACTAGAAATTACGATCCAAACAGTAACTGAATATATAGCGGTCCATATTCTGGACTGTTTCGACACCTTAAACGATACTTCGATTTAGATTTGGTTATTGCGAGTTTTAGCCTTCGTGTTGAATATGAAGTTGATAGAGGACTCTTTAAGATTTCCAGGATGTATAAATATTCCTAGGTTGCATTTCTAGTTTAAGAGTTATGGCTGTTCAAAGTTTAGAATTTTTCTGGCTGTTTCAGATAGCACCTATATACATGTACTATCTTCAACTCCAGTTTCTAATTAGTTATAAACTGAATTTGAGGTAACACTGAATAACAAAAGTTGTAGAATAGCTCTTCCCCTTTCCATAAATGTATCATAATGGAATATAAGAGCTTTCTACAAAGAGTTATGGCAAAAATTCAGATGATGTGTTACCAAGTTTCAGAACAGCAGCTGAGTTAGTTAGAGACGATTTTCACCATCTTACAATGGTCTTTTGGCTCGGAGGTCCATAGAAAACTTATAGAAGACTTCAAAAGATTTCCAAAAAGTATTCATTTGCCTTCATAGCCCTCCAGGTTAAAGAGATATAGATTTTTAAAGTCAGGTCAAATGCTGTTAGAAAACAGAACTCACCGGCTTCGAAACACAAGAATTGGGAACAAACTAAAATTTTGAAACTTAGCTCAAAACTCAAGTCCGATAGCTAGAACTTGTTTTACAACTAATCATTTGTTTTGGAACTAAATGGAATCTTGAAAGAGACTTGATGACCTTCTCATCCTTAGCATATCACAATGGATCTTCATGCTTAACCAAAATCTCACTCTGGCGAAGTCGAGCTAAACTCTCGCCAGGAACAAAAATAACTTTGGTTCACCTACTCTTGAAGAGAAATATTTTCTATTGTCCATAAGATACCAGCAACTGATACTTGGACTTAATATGAATATGAAGCCATTTCTTTCATGGGGATGGTAAAAGTATAAAATGTGATGCTGATGGTACTACATTCCTTACCAAAGAAAAGTCTAACCCGGTATATCCGGATACGTCTATAGGTGGTCCTAATATTGATCACTCACAAACGTTTGCTACACGGTTCACTATTGGAGTTAGTGTACCTACAAAAGACAAACAATCCTTTCACACCATCACACCTCAAGGGTGGCACGGGGAAACACGACAAGCAGTCACAATAATATATATAATCAAAAGTAAATGCATACGACTCTTGTGTGAGTCGCCCTCGAGCGAAGTAATGTCTCGAGGTACATGGCTGTACTACGTCTGTACAGCAAAGACTCCCGCACGAACCGTCTTATACACGCTCGGGCATACGTGTTTCGCATGCTCCCATAGAACATGAATAGTTCTAGAGATGCAAACTATCGGGTTATACACCACCCGACGGGGGCTCCCACTAATTTTGTGTCATGCTGGGGTACCGCGTGTCATATGTTCTCGGAAACATGGAAAAGTTTCAGAGACTCATATTGACTTTCCGTGCAAAGCCACGGAAATATCACATACCACATCTCGTATGCACAGCCTACCGAGATTGATCCGCTCTCGGTGGTGTAACTTACCTCTTACCTTGAAGACGGAACGTCATTACAGAATAATATAACAAGTAAGTTAGTTCACCACCTCTATAACTTATACTAGTAATAGTCCTTAATGGGCATATAGATATCCTCACTCGACTACTTCGGAGTTTTCGAAAATAGGCACTTTCGAGCGTGCTATTCCCAATGAAGCTCTGATACAATGTCTGTGGGGGCCGGGGTCCACACATTCGAGGATCTCATTGGGTGATGCCGTGCAATGCGACACCTAACAGCACACACAAAAAGGATACCAAAACATATAAAGTTTTCATTTCATAATAAGAAGAGTTTACAAAAGAGTGTACAACAGGGGTACACACGCAGCGGAAATACATACTCATAATCTCACCTAACTAAGCAGGAGAGAAGACGTCCATGCCCTAGGACGCTTCTCACTAGCAACAAGAAGAACATTCAGCAGCGACGTGGTTCACATGAGATTTATCTCGACACCTTGAGATCTCATATACAACCTGAATAGCAGAAATAAAACTAATACCTGCCAAAAACGTTAAAGCGCAAACGTGAGCATAAGGCTCAGCAAGACTAACCCGTCTCACTAGACATATGCAGGGGTAAATACTAAGCATAGGTAAGGAGTAGCATAAAAGACTCGCCTACAAGTGGATTCTTATAATTATGTTTTAAGTAGCACATGACATTCTTCAGGCACGGCACATCATAGACTCCACAATCAAATAAGAAATGCTTTGCCGATGATATGACATGCCCAAAGCACATAATGCTATTACAGGATAAGTATTTGGAAACTGTAAACTTTTAATTGTGCTATCTCTAAGCCACACAATGTTGCAATGAAATTATAATTCAATACATCATATTCTTATGGCTTCTTCAGTATTTACTACGTCACGACAGCGACGGACAAGTGGTATTCAAATAACCGTGAGGGACGGTGATTGCAATCAGGACACACCCGGACTGCACGACACGCACACCCGCGTGGGAGACACATACGTGCTCTCCTCCCTGTGTCATACGTGGCCATCTTTCACCCAAGAACCCAATGTCGACAAACCTCTTCATCCCGAGCAAAAGGTCCCCTACACGGACAAGTCGAAGTTGCCCGCTAGAAGATTTACACCTTTATGCCTTCGCATCTCCATTCAAGGACAACCGAGGAGTCTCCACACTACAGTCTGGAGTTACATCATTTTATTGGGCCCATATCCCATTATGCAACCGGTATAGTTCAAGCTTGCCCAATGGTGCCGCATACGGCACGGTCCTCAAGCGACACAGGCAGGGCTATGCGCCCGAGACTCCATCTCGTCGACTCCTATTCTCCCTGCCCGATCTCGTATTCATTTCATAAGCCATTTTTTCATCTTTCACCCTCATATGAACTGTTATCCCTATCTCGCGAGTAGATTCCAACTACTCGACTTCTACTGGTATATCTACAACATTAGCATTGGTAGTTCTACACGTCAAGTTGTAAACCTTTCCAACCCTCCCATAGGATTTGTGGATATGCAAGTGGAGTATCAAACACCTTATACGTAATGCACAATATCAACTGAAGACGTAAATGAATAGAACTGGAAAAATTCTGAAAGGCTCTTAAATGCAAATCGGGGCTTGCCTTGTTTGCGACTCTATAACCATGTTAGTTGTTATGGCTTGGTCTTCCTCCGCAGAATCCGTCATGGAATCTTGAAGTTGGAACTCCTAGACATTCTCCTCCAAGAGATACTTCTCGTTGATCACCTATCATCACGTTCCTATCGACATGATATGCATATAAGTAATTAAGGTAATCTAATAATGGACTCGACGAGTTGTAAAAACCTTAAGAAGAAGAGGCTTGACTAGGAAGATTAGATATGTCTCGGATGGGTGGAGAAACTATGGATAAGTCAAGTGGTCATAGTAGTGTCGAGCTGTAAATTGACAGGTGCAATGAAAGCATGTATTGCCATTATTCACTTAACACTTGGAGCTATGCCACTCGAGAAAGCTGAGACTGACTGGTGTGGAAGTGTTGGACTGAATAGTGTAAGACTGACTAAGGAATCAAGGTGGAGTATTGAAAGCTTAAGGAATGAGTGAACTGTGCAATAAGAGGTCATGACTCAGAAGGCGACCATTGAAGTTACACAAACTCATTAAAGAGTAAACCTAATTAAGTGACAAGTGTGGTCGCAGGGTTCTGAATTAGGATGAATCAATGTGGAACCCTAGCGACACTTGAAAAAGAAGTGAGATCGACATTGCTTGGACTCAAAGTGTCATCACAAGCACTGCTAACCTAACATGAGCACCAAGACACGCTCAGAGGACCTTTAGGTAAATCAATCGCTATGACTATCTTCGCAAACATCATCCAAGTTCTTACATGACACTATTGTAGTGTCCTTTGCAAGATTGTCGGGATGAGCTCGGTGAACTCCTGGAACTCGAACATAAGGAATTACTATGTAGCAACGACGTGCTTTGCCATCTCGGGAAGATCATCTCATCGGCGTTCACATTGACCCGGACTTGTCCATGGTGGTGGGCGGAATCCCGAACACCACCTTATGAGTCACAAGGTTAGTTATGCCGACTCGATCGTCGGCAAGCGACTCGACGAACCTGTCGTCGATGAAACGGCACACCTAGTTAAGCAATTATGCGGACGGTTAAGAAGCATCATCGACACGAACAAGAAACTCTTATCCAAGGTTCCCCTTGGTCTAGTTTTCCTTGTCGGTCGCAACGTTCTCGCATTACTCAACCATAGGTCATCGGTGATCACCAACCACCTTGGATTGACCTGGAACGAATTTTGTCAAGGACCTTGGCTATACCTAGGACTCGATCACCCTCACATCGACTAAACATAATTTGGCTTGACAACCATTGTCCAATAAGTCGTGCTTGTGTTCCAGCACCACACACATCACAAGCATCCTTCATCTTGATGCCAGGGCACGATGACTGCTCGGAACGTCACGACAACATCATATGGTCAACGACGTCGATGCGGCTCATGGTGGGCATCACGAGCACGCACGGACAAGCCAATGCGACACAAAAGACAGAGAAGGTCAACTTGGGTATTCCTATAGGAATGATATTAATGCGGAACATGGACGTCCGACTTGACGACACATGAGTACCCTTAGCAATCACGGCGAACGGACTTCGCTGACGTCAAGCAAGGCAATTCAGGGCAAGGCTCACTTTGTAGGCATTTCACCAAATATCTTGGGGGTGTACTTGATTTCCGTCGCTTCATCACCATTCAAAGGGCATCTTGGCACTTAGGCTTGTCGGTTGCAACATCATCCTACCCCTGCATCACAGACCCGCTCTAAACATCAACAAAGTTGGTTTTTCCCTCGTAAACATTTCAGCGAACAACTTAGCTACAGTCACTGATCCAATCAATCTTGCAAAATCAGAGCTAACCTTGGACCAGTTGTCGATACCATTGTGTCAAAGGCGTGTTCCTGCATCTCCTTCATCTCAGACATCACTTGCCTCACTGCCAGGATGTAGCTACAGAGCAGAACACCGTAATGATGTGCGGTAGGCGACGATGTCGATGGGGAGCAAACGAGCACGGCCACGGTGCACGGGAGACACGCGACTGTCGCTGGGAGCAGGACGCGGCGAGCGGCAATGGAGCAAGGCGCGCGGTTGGTGTGGCGCCGCGACGGTCGTCGCCGTGCCGACGTGGCGCAGCGCGACCGATGCTGGCGAGGACGAGGCGCTGGCGGACAGCAAGGAGATGGACGGCGGGGAGCAGGGCCTGGGCGGCGCTGTGCGTGAGGCGCACGCGGCATCGACGGTGCAGGGGGATGGCGTCGGTGAGGAGCCAGGCGGCGCGGTGCTGGGCGGCTCGGCGAGCATGCAGCGGCAGGGCACCGGCGAGACAGAGGTGACCGGGAGGTGGGGCAGCGCCGTGGACGGCGAGATGCGCGCTTGACGCGATGGCAACGAGGCACAGCAGGGAGAGGGCGTGGGCGGGGTGCCGGCGCATGAGCGGCGCTGCAGGCGGCTGGGCGCGGGGCGACGCTGCGGCGGCCGGGAGAGAGGAGCGCAGCGCGGCGGTGAGCAGGGAGAGCTTGGTCGGCGGCGCAGGCGCGCGCAGCGCGGCGACCAGACTGGTAAGCAGGCGGATCCAACGACGTGCGTGCAGGGGCGCAGAGGGAGGTGCGATACCGCGGCGAGGTGCAGCGACACGGCTGGGTGCCAGGGAGGTGCGGCGACGGAGCGGCGCGGCCAGGACGAAGCTGGGTCGGCAGCATGCAGAGGTCGGGGAACGACGCGTGGGGTGCTGCAGTGGCAGAGGACGGCGCTCAACAGGAGCGGCCAAGCGCGGGCGAGCAGCGTGCCGTGGAGCAGGAAGGAGTCGGGCGGCTATAAGGAGCAGAGCAGGAAGAAACGAACTTGATTTCTACCTCTGAAGATATACATGACATGTGGGACCCACTTCACTCTCCTCCCTTCTCCTTTCCAATTTCAAATAGAGCTAGCAAACATGCTTCAAAAATATTCAACTTTGGCCCAATGACTAAATAAAATGTGAAAAATTTTATGGTGCAATCAGATGTCAGAACTGAGCAAGTTGAATTTTTAACTCATGTTTGAATTTGAATTCAAGCGATGATACTTGATTCAATGAAATAAATAGTAAATTAGGTTCAAAAATCCTGAAATTTTGAAGTAAACCTCTCTGAACCATAAGGGACCTCGGGAAAAATTTGGAGTCAATTTGGACAAGGTTAAGTACAAAGTTTAAATTTGAAGTCGACTTTGATTAAACTCTCAGTACGTGTCCATTAAATGGAAAACGTGCTTCAAAAATTTTGAAACTTTACCGAGAGTCTATTTGGAATATTAGAAGGTCATGGAAAAATTTACAACCTTAGATTTGAATTTTTTTGAATGTCCCATTTTAGGGTTGGAATAATTCCTTTTTCTTTCTCTATATTTTGTTTTTTTCTCCTTTCATTTTTTTTCATTGAAAATGTGAATACTTGGAAATTAAGGATTTTACACCTTAAGTTCCAATATACATTAGCAACCATGTTCTATATGTAAAATTTTAACAAGTTCCTATTTTTAGTGAACATTGGTTAACTCATATGGTTCATGTGAGTTTGGATTTTCAAGTCCACTTTCAAAAATTTTAAGTTCACATTTTTGCGTTTCTGTTCTTCCGAAAAGCAGGCTTTTACATGGTTTCTCCCCCAAAAATTCCCACAAAGTAAATCATTAGGAATTAATTCCAGGTGATTCCCTTATTAGAAAATTCTCAAACTTTGCCAAAATCTTCCTTTGAATATTTTTGATATCCAGTACAAATTTCAGAACCATTTGACTTCAATTACTGTACAAAATTGTGTTTCCTTCTTCTATGCTCTTGAAAATAGGAAAAACAACAGAGACATTTTTAGAATATTGTAGGAACATGTAAATTTCATATCTCCCTGTAGAATGATTAGCAAATTGTCAAACTAATTGTGTTGGACTCTATATGAATCCCTCAATCTAGAAAACCTAGTTTTACCTATACAAAAGCCTCTGTTTGGCCATAAAAATAAAAAGAAGGCTAAACACTTAAGAAAATTTGTAGACCAATATATTCTATTTCTGTATCAGAAACTTACCTGGTTATTCCTCCATGACTATATAAACTCACTGTAATTTTCTTAGGATCAGGGGATCTGTTGAACCTGTATAAATTGAGATCACGTCTCTATGTACAAAACAATATCTATTTCACTTCATATTCCCATTGCCTAAGTTCATCTTGTATCCTCTCTATTGCTGTGCAGTCTAGCAACAGAACTTCCAGTCCTAGCTAGTATTAATCCTTCTTGAGTTATAATCAACTTCAATTGTTATTTTAAGAAATTGCATTCTCTTATTTGCATATCATTTCGATAGTGCTCACGACGAAGTTGGCCAACAAGAAGCACAACCCGGAGCCTAGGATTTCTATATTGATTCTGTTGTGGCGTGATTTCTCGATGGAGGCTACTAACTGATCGTCACTGACTTTTATTTCAACTGAAAGGAAAGCCCCGGTTTGCATTTAAGAAATCTTGCAAAGTTTTCATTTATACACACTATATGGATGAGATGTATCTTGCATTAGGCCTTGTTCAATGAAACCCAATTGCATGACCAGATTAATCCAGAGAGTGGTTTGGGTAGAGTAATACTCAACGTTTCTATATGCTATGCTTAACTATTTAGTGAAATATTCGGTAGAAGTCGAATGGTTTGGAACTACTCGCGAGACTAGCACTTGGATTATCACTGGATTGGAATTTTGAGTTGAATTGTGAGGATTTACCCTAATGAATTGGAGACCGGGCAGGAGCGTAGGATGCAACAGGACATGGTTCTGGGTGTGTAGTCCTGCCGATGTCGATTAAGGCCCATCTCGTGTCTGGCCCTGTTGGACAAGTTTGAATTGTACTGGGTGCATACTGGCTATATGGGACTCAGGAAACCGATGTACCTTGAGGATCTTATGTTGGAACCTTTTCAATAGGCTTAAGTTGTCGGCTGTTAGTATAGTGGGAGTAACCTTGCTCATGAACATCTCACAGCAGAAGTGCGCATTGAGGGAGCTCGCTGTTTGAGTCGATAGAACTTTTTTGATGTAGTTGAATCTTCGGAAAGATGGCTGCGTGCGACACCAGTGGAGTGTGCCGTCGCAGCTCCGGGTATGGGCATACGTGTCATGCAGTCCGGGTGTCTACTGGTTGCAATCACCGTCACTCGCGGTTATTAGAGCATACATGGACACTGAGTCTTGATGTAGTAAGAAGTGAACATGGTTCATTGGAATTTGATACTTGTTGATATATAATTGTATTGCAAACTTGTATGCAGTAGTCGTAGTGCGAACTAAATTTACTTTCTATGAAGCCTTAACTTGAAGCTAAAAATGAAAGTAAGGATTAACTTGTAGGTGTGTCCTTTACGCAAATTCAGCTTCCGTTATTTAGAGTTTCCAGCATGTAGAGTTTCATGCCTTAGGTGAGACGGTTAAGTCTTGCTGAGCGTCAAGCTCACGGTTGCTCTATTGTGGTTTTTGCATATAGTATTAGCTTATGCTTATGTTGTGTTTGTCCGTGAGACCTCGAGCCTGTCGAGATGTATCTCTCACGGAAACCTTGCCGCTGCTCTCTTCTTCGTGTTGCTAGTGAGAAATGTCTGCGGGCATGGACGGCTTCTCTTGTGCATAGTTAGTTGAGAGTGTGAGTATAAAATATTCCGATGCGTTGTATATTATGTTGTAAAAGAGAATCACCTTGTGAAAATAAAATATTTGTGTTGGTTATTTTGTATGGCTTTTCTTGTGTGCTGTTGGGTGCCGCATCGCACAGCACCACCCAATACGATTCCTGGAACATGTGGACCCCGGTCCCCACAGACCCACAGATGGTATCAGAGCCGTATTGGGAATAGCACGCTTGAGAAGCGCCTATTTTTGAAAACTACTAAGTAGTCGAGTGAGGATTAGTAAGTATGCCCATATAAGGTGTATTATAGTATTAGTTACTTAAGGTGGCAAAGCTAACATATGTGT
Source organism: Tuctoria greenei (assembly GCA_036927565.1). NCBI lineage: Eukaryota > Viridiplantae > Streptophyta > Magnoliopsida > Poales > Poaceae > Tuctoria > Tuctoria greenei. The sequence continues at coordinate 190,017,055 of JAYESD010000003.1, read as the reverse complement.
TACTATATTCTGTAACGACGCTCCGACGTCAGGTAAGAGGTAAGGTACGCCACCGCAAGCGGATCAATTGCGGTAAGCTCGCCGTACGAGAGGTAGTACGTTGATTGTCCCTGTGGCTTGCCACGGGAATTAATATGAGTCTCTGAACCTCTCATGGTTCTTGGAACATATGAAAATGCTGATCCCCGATGCGCTTCCGGCAAAAGCGTGGATACCCCATCGTGTAGTCAAAAACACGAAGTATGCAACTCTTGAACGTTCAACGTTCAAAGGGCCATACGCAGCGCTGATCCTTAGCGCAAGAGATAAATTACGTGGCCACCTCTCGTGCGGTTGAAAAGCACGTAGTGTGTTTTTAATAAACACGCGAAAGCGTCTCCTACTGGTGCAGCATTAGGCAAAGACGTGGGTCCCCCGTTGGGTGGTAGAAAAACCGGTTATGTACCTCGAGACGTGGCTCAGCCCGGGGCGGCCCGTATGGAATGATACGGGACGGATGTTATTACTTTCATATATATTATTGTGAATGTATGAAATGATTGCCCGTGCGCGCCGTGCCATATGGTACCATAAAGAGTATCCTATAAATTGTATGTCTTTTGCAGGGACACTAACCGCGTCATTCGTAGCTCGAGTAAAAAACGTTTGCGAAGTAACATCATTAGTGCCACCGTTGACACGTATGCCGGAATACCGGCTTAGGATTTGTCTTTGGTGAGGACGTAGTACCGGCATTGTATTCGTGTTACATCAGCACATCGAAGGTTGAAATCCGTGCCAAAGGTGTAGCTCGCAACACAAGTATCAAGTTGATCTCCAAAGCAGATTCCTATCTTGAAATGATAAAATGAAGTTTGAACCAAAATTGTCAACCTCAGTTCTTCCCTGTGTTATTCTGACAGAAACTTAGCTCCACTTTGAAAAGTCATATCTCTTAGTAGGATTATCCAATAAACTCGTACCCTATATTTTTGGTGATATCTGAGAGTCTTCTAAAATATTTATGTTCATTACCACAGCAGAATCTCCCTACAACTTGGTTAAAATTTGTAATTTCCAAAACCTGTCAAAACTGGACAGAAACTGAAACAGTTTCTGTACTTCTCACCAATTTGATCATAACTCTCAGAAGAAACATCGAATGAGGTCATAAGATATATTTCTGGAAACTAGGTGAGATATTTGACAATTTTGTAATTTACAGTTTTGTAAAATTTGGATATTTTGTATATGAAAAACTGTGGACAAAACATCCATATACAAAGGAAGTGCTGTCAAAATTTCTCAGAAAATCTGGAAACATTGTCAACTTTGGAAATGCATATATCATCATACAGAACTGATACTGAGGAAAATGAATAAATTATGGAATGTTCATGAAGTGAACTACAACTTTGTTGTTCACCTCAAAGCATGATTTTACCTTTAACTGTATGAAATTCTTGAATTACTCCGGACTGGTCATTTCTAGCAGAACAGTTCATCAGTGAAGCAAAAGTTTGAAACTTGCGCGAACATGAATATTGTTATACTTTCACAAAGTTCTTGACATGCTCATGTTTCCCTTATATTCACTTATAACAGCGATCGAACTTTGACTCATCCCAAATTCATTTGTTCAGTACGGTTCGTACTCGGTCATCGAGTAAGGTGGGAAGTTCTCGTCGAGACGGTGACGATTCGAATCAACCGCAGGCACCACCATCAATGGCATTGGTGGATGTCATGTCAAAAATGTTCAAGTCTCATCAAGAAAACACTAAGTTACTCCAAGCTTTGGTGCATCAAGGCCTACTTCATCATACGCAGCAACCTATTCCACCTCGAAACCTTTATCTTGATTTCTTGGCAATTCAACTGCCAATCTTCACGGAAGCGACCAAACCATTGGAATCTGACCATTGGCTTCATGTAATGGAATCCAAATTTTGTGTGTTTCCATGTGATGAATATCAGAAGACAATGTTCGCTGCTCAACATCTCCATGGAGCTACTGGTGCTTGGTGGGCAGGATATATTGCAAGTCACCCTGAAGGTCATCGAATTGCATGGAATGAGTTCCGAGGCTTTCCGTGCTTGTCATATTCAGACTGGGATTATAAAGATGAAGTATGAGGAGTTTGTTGAACTCAAGCAAGGGGACATGATTGTCCATCAATATTTCAAGGAGTTCAACCGTTTGGCACAATATGCGCCCGACTATGTGAATACATAAAAGTTGAGGTGTGATCATTTCTTCAGAGGTCTACATGTCAAACTTCGAGCTAGTTTGGCATTATTCAATCACGGCAAGTACAATGAGTTAGTCAATTCTGCTACCCTACAAGAAAAGGAAGCTATCGGTCGTCAAATGGAGAAGAGAAAGTGGTGTGTTCCGCATGATAGCACTAGTTGTGTTGCTCATAAATACCGGTTGGTATATCATTCGCCATCCGGTCAAGAATGGCAGCCACCTGCCCAACCATCATATCAAAGTCGCCCGCTGCTTGCATCAAGTTTTGAATCATCCCTGCAGCAGCAGCAACACCTAAATTCTTATCCATCTCCACCACAGCCCGATATACCCAGTTTTCACCCACAAGTCAATGGTGAACCGACTAAATATCCGTGCTTCACTTGTGGTCATGTGGGTCATTTCACTAAGTATTGTCCTGAGAGAAATCAAACCTGCGGCCAGTCATCATTTCAACATTCAGAACAGTTTCCCAATTAGCAGCAACAGAAATCAAAGCTTGGCAGTGTCCACTATACTACCATTGAGGGTGTACCGGAAGGAGAACCCGTGTTAGCGGGAATGTTCACTCTCAACGATATACCTATATTGATTCTCTTTGATTCCGGTGCTACACATAATTTCATAATTCAATACTTTGCGTTCAAGCACCAGCTTCCAACCACTACCACAAAACATTGCTATCTTTTATCTTCACCTGGAGGTAATATTACCACAAGTGATGTTATCTCTCGAGCACCATTATGTTTGGGTGGTAGAATATATCCCACTACTCTTATCATCCTGGAAGGTCAAAATATTGATGTAATCTTGGGAATGTCATGGTTAAGAACCCACAAAGCTGTTCTAAACATCAGTCCTCGCAAAGTTGAGCTCAACTCTTCGACTCACGGCCGTCACACCATATTTCTTGAGAACATGGTTCAAGAAAGTGCAACAATGAATCATTCTAAAACAAGTAAGTTGGAAGACATTCTAGTGGTCCATGATTTTCTGGATGTATTCCTTGATGATCTGCCGGGTATGCTGCCCGACCGAGATGTGGAATTCAAGATTGAATTAATACCAGGAACCACACCTATCTCCCGACAACCATATAGAATGGCACCCAAGGAGTTAGCTGGTTTAAAGGAGCAGTTGAATGACTTAGTGATTAAAGGTTTCATTCATCTGAGCTCATCACCTTGGGGATGCTCGGCTCTCTTTGTCAAGAAGAAGGACAAGACATTAAGACTATGCGTCGATTACCGTCCGCTTAATGTTGTGACTATCAAGAACAAGTATCCACTACCACGTATTGATCTGCTCTTTGATCAACTAGTGGGTGCTAAGGTATCCTCTAAAATGGATCTTCGATCTGATTATCATCAGATTAAGATACGACTGGAAGATATACCGAAGATGGCATTCTCAACTAGATATGGACTTTATGAGTATCTGGTGATGTCATTTGGTCTCACAAATGCCCCAGTGCATTTCATGTACTTGATGAATTCATTATTCATGATAGAGTTAGACAAGTTCATCGTGGTGTTCATCAACGATATTTTGGTCTACTCCAAGTCAGAAGAGGAACATACCGAACATCTCAAGATCGTGCTTCAATGACTGCGTGATCACAAGCTATATGCCAAGTTTAATAAATGTGAGTTCTGGATTAACCAATTTCCATTTCTTGGTCATATTATTTCAACGGAAGGCATAGCTGTGGATCTGAGTAAAGTGGTACAAGTACTGAAATGGCAACCTCCCACATCCGTACATGAAGTCTGTAGTTTCTTGGGTTTAGCAGGCTATCATTGAAGATTTGTTCCAAGTTTCTCCAAGATTGCTAAACCTATGACAGATTTATTAAAGAATGCCAGCAAGTATGTATGGAGTGAATCATGTGAGGAAGCCTTCAAAACTCTAGTGAAGCATCTCACAACAACCCCGATCTTGGCTCAACCCGATACGATGAAATCTTTTGATGTTTATTGTGATGCATCTGGCATCGAATTGGGCTGCGTACTTATGCAAGATGGAAGAGTAATTGTATATGGATCAAGGCAGCTCCGAAATCATGAACACAACTGTCTGACGCATGATTTAGAGTTGGCTGCAGTAGTTCTTGCACTAAAGATGTGGAGGCACTACTTAATGGGAAATCTAGTACATCTATATATGGAACATAAAAGTTTGAAGTACATATTCACTCAGAAGGAATTAAATATGAGACAACGAAGATGGTTATAGTTAATTAATGACTATGAATTGGAGATTCACTATCATCCCGGCAAAGCCAATGTGGTTGCCGATGCACTTAGTCGCAAGTCTCACGTTCACAATTTAACCATTCGCCCTATGGAACAAGAAGAACCAAGTTTATGTGTGGTTCCTTATGGAGCTTTGTATAACCTTGCTCCCATAACTACATTCAGAGAGGAGATTATAGAGGCTCAGAAGAAAGACAAGGGAATGTCTCATATTCAAAGGATACTTAAAAGTGGAGAAATGAAATGTTTCCGGGGAGACGAACAAGGAACTCAATGGTTGAAGAATCAAATAGTGGTACCTCAGGACATGGAACTGCGGAAAAAGATTTTGGATGAGTCTCACTTGTCCAAGTATTCAATCCATTCAGGAAGTAATAAAATATATCAAGATCTCCGTACTAAATTTTGGTGGACACATATGAAGAGAGAAATAGCAAACTATGTGTCCGAGTGTGACACATATCGGAGAGTGAAAGCTGACAACATGAGGAAAAGCAGACTGCTGCAACCCTTGAAAATACCGGCATGGAAATGGGTGGATCTGAGTATGGATTTCATTGTTAAGTTGCCTCTCACCTTTCACAAGAACGATTCCATTTGGGTAATCATTGACTGGTTAACTAAGTCAGCACACTTTATTCTAGTGCATACGGCTTACAATGCGAAGAAATATGCGGACTTATACATATAAAGAATTGTGTGCTTACATGGAGTTCCCCGCACAATTGTATTAGATAGAGGATCGCTGTTTGTTGCTCGTTTCTGGGAGCAACTACATGCATCATTGGGGACGAAGTTAATTCGTAGTTCCGCATATCACACTCAAACCGACGGACAAACCGAGAGGGTAAATCAGATACTTGAGGATATGTTAAGAGCTACGTCATACACCACGGTAAAAATTGGGATGATCATTTACCGTTGGCGGAATTCACATATAACAACGGATATCAATCTAGTATCATAATGGCACCCTATGAAGCTCTCTACGGTCAAAAGTGACGCACACCACTCAACTGGTGTGAATCTGGAGAACGAGTGGTCTATGGAATTGATTTAGTGAATGACGCCGAAGAGCAAGTAAAGCTTATTCAAGCTAATCTCAAAGTCGCTCAGTCTCGACAAAAGAGTTATGCGGATAAAAGGCGTCGTCCTTTAAGCTTCAACATCGGAGACCACGTGTATCTCCGTGTCTCTCTGATGAAAGGAATTCATCGATTCGGAGTAAAAGGAAAGTTAGCTTCTCGATTCATCGGTCCATTTGCTATCAGGGAAAGATGTGGGCCGGTTGCTTACAGATTGGAGTTACCAACAGCTCTAGCTGTTGTTCACGACATTTTCCACATATCCCAATTACGGAAATGTCTCAAGCCCTCTACCGACATCTGCAGAACAATTGAAACCGGATCTCACCTACATCGAGCATCCAATCCGGATTATCGATGAAAAGTCTCGTGTCACAAGAAATCAGCGATGTGGTTTTATAAAGTTCTATGGAGTAACCACACCGTCGAGGAAGCGACATGGGAGAGCGAAGATTATCTCTGCACAAAGTATCCAGACATGTTATAGTCATATCATTGGTAATCCCTCTACCGTTTCATCTCTCTTTTGTTATCTCGGTACGAGATTCTTTTAAGGGGGGAGGGATGTAAAAGCCCAAAGTATTTTGTGTAATTCAGTTCTTGAAAGGAAGTTGAGAAGGAAGAAAATGGAATTCAGTCTAGTGATAGTTTAAATGCTTCAATTGCAGAAAACTCAAAAATACAAACTCATTTAAAATTACGTTTGGTTTAGCAAGAAAAGTATGAATTTAGACCAGCTATTAAGTAACATAATTAAATTAGAGTCTCTGCTGGTTTTTAGAAGAAACAGAGAGAAAATATAAACCAAATACCTCATGTGTGAATTCAGATTTCAAATTTGATTTTGAAACTCAATTTGGTTAATTCTCGAAATTTGTTTCAAGAATGGACTCATCATACGTTTTATAGTCACCCTTCCCTGTTTGCCATCTGTTGGAATTAGTTTGCTAGATGAAAATAGATTTAGAAATAATAGTGCAAAGGGGGAGGTGGACCCCACTTGTCATCCTCAAGCAGTGAACAGAGCATGGCATGCTCTGTTTCTCTTCTATGCCCTTGGTGCCAACGCATGATTTGCATGTGCCACATCCCCATCACAGCCTGGCCACAGCATGCCACAAACCTTGCTCTTATCATCGTCACAAACCCTGGATCGTTATCTTGTTCCTCTCTACTTAGTTCAAACGCCGCACACTCTGTTTTTGTGGCCGCCGTAGAACACTTCGTGGAGCCAAGTCGTCCGGCGTTTGAGCACCTGCTGAACACCATTGAGCAGGCGCCGGCGTGCCCTGGTTCCTTCCCATTCAGCTCAAGCGTTGCCTTAAGCCTCCACGAGCTGTACCCGACGTTTCTGTTTCCAAAGCTCAAAAACTAAGGCGTGGGTGCTGCTCTCGGTTGCCCTGTCGTCTCGGCCCATCTTCCACGCAAAAAAAAAGACGCCCCATGGTTTTCCACAACTCCACCATGCTGTCCCCATAGTTGCTAGTCCGTTCGTAGCACCGTTTAGCCAGAGTTGGAGTTTTTGCTTCGGCCGTTCTCAAGAATAGGGGAACTTCTGCCAAGCAATTCGGATTCTACGTATAATTATTTTTCAATTCAGTTAGATAAGATCTTCCTCATGACCATACAAACCCCCTGAATAAAAAACCAAAGAAAATGATCAATCCTAGGCGCTGTTCTTCGAGTTCTTGTACCCGCCAAAGCTTGTGACCTAGGTCACGGGTGTAATCCTTTTTCGAGTCAATTTCTCCTCGATTTTAGTTCAAATTCTTGTTCCTCCTCGCCTACTGGTGCCGTGCGGTCAAATACCGAGTGCTATGGTGCTCTCTGTGCACAGGGCTACCTCGTCGGAGTGCGGCCGTCCGCCGCCGCCGTGGGGACGCTACCTCTGGCCATCCTCGGCCTTCTCTGACCGCACCACCAATCTTACTGTATGGATTTAGGCTCTGGCGGCCATTTTCAGGTGGGGAAGAGCGGGGAAAAGGGTGGCCGGCGAGGAGCGCCGCCGTGCCCCATCGGGCGCCGCCCGCTCGGCCCTGAGCCGAAGGTAGAAGAAGAGTCCGCCCCGGTCCCACTGGTCAGGGAGTAAAGCCTTTTTTAGTTTAAAAATAATTGTAGAAAATCCCCAAACTTTGGAAATTCACCATTCACTGTACAAATGTCAAAAAATATGAAATAAATTTTTTTGAATTCCTCATGGCATGTACTTTGCAATGGTACAGATTATTTGCATGAAAGTCCTTGGTTTCTCCCGAAAAGTTCCCACAAATTAAATCATTAGGAATTAATTCCAGGTGATTTCCTTATTAGAAAATTCTTAATTTTTTCCAAAATATTCCTTTTAATATCTTTGATGTCCAGTAAATATTTCAGAACCATTTGACTTCAATTACTGTATAAAATTGTGTTTCCTTCTTCTATGCTCCTGAAAATAGGAAAAACAACAGAGACATTTTCAGAATTTTGTAGGAACTTGTAAATTTCATATCTCCCTGTAGACTGATTATAAAATTGTCAAACTAATTGTGTTGGACTCTATATGAAAACCTAGTATGACACATACAAAAGCATCTGTTTGGCCATAAAATTCAGAGAATGCTAAACACTTAAGAAATTTTGAAGACCAATATATTCCATTTCTATATCTGAAACTTACCTGGTTATTCCTCCATGACCATATGAACTCACTGTAATTTTCTCAGGATCAAGGGATCTGTTGAACCTGTATAAATTGGGATCACATCTCTATATACAAAACAATATCTATTTCACTTCATATTCCCATTGCCTAAGTTCATCTTGTTTACTCTCTGTTGTTGTGTAGTCTAGCAACAGAACTTCCAGTCCTAGCTAGCATTAATCCTTCTTGAGTTATAATCAACTTCAATTGTTATTTTAATAAATTGCATTCTCTTATTTGCATATCATTTCGATAGTGCTCGCGATGAAGGTGGCCAACAAGAAGCACAACCCGGAGCCGAGGATTTCTATATTGATTCTATTGTGGCGTGATTTCTCGACGGAGGCTACTAACTAATCGTTGCTGACTTTTTTTCAACCGAAAGGCAAGCCCCGATTTTCATTTAAGAAATCTTACAAAGTTTTCATTTATACACACTATATGGATGACATGTATTGTGCATTAGGTCTTGTGCAATGAAATCCAATTGCATGACTAGATTAATCCAGAGAGTGGTTTGGGTAGAGTAATACTCCACGTTTCTATATGATATGCTTAACTGTTTATTGAAAGATTCGGTAGAAGTCGAGTGGTTTGGAACTACTCGCGAGACTAGCACTTGGATTATCACTGGATTGGAATTTTGAGTTGAATTATGAAGATTTACCTTAATGAATTGGAGGCCGGACAGGAGCGTAGGATGGCGTAGGACATGATCCTGGGTGTGTTGTCCTGTCTGTGTCGATTAAGGCCTGTATCGTGCCTCGCACTGTTGGACAAGTTTGAATTGTACCGGGTGCATACTTGTTATATGGGACCTAGGAAACCGATGTACCTTGAGGATCCTATGTTGGAACCTTTTCAATCGGCTTAAGCTATCGGCTGTTAGTATAGTGGGAGTCAACTTGCTCATGAACATCTCACAGCGGAGGTGCACCTTGAGGGAGCTCGCTGTTCGGGTCGATCGAACTGTTTTGATGTAGTTGAATCTTGGGAAAGCTGGTTGCATGTGACATCAGTGGAGTGTGTCGTCGCAACTTCGAGTATGGGCGTACGTGGCATGCAGTTCGGGTGTTTACTGGTTGCAATCACCATCGCTCGCGGTTATTTGAGCATACTTGGACACTAAGTCTTGACATAGTAAGAAGTGAACATGGTTTATTGGAATTTAATACTTCTTGATATATAATTGTATTGCAAACTTGTATGCAGTAGTTGTAGTGCAAAATAAATTTACTTTCTATGAAGCCTGAACTTCAAGCTAAAAATGAAAGTAAGGATTCACTTGTAGGCTTGTATTTTATGCAAATTAAGCTTCCATTATTTAGAGTTTCCAGCATGTATAGTTTCATGCCTTAGGTGAGACGGTTAAATCTTGCTGAGCGTGAAGCTCACGGTTGCTCTATTGTGGTTTTCGCGGGTATTGTTAGCTTATTCTTATGTTGTGGTTGTCTGTGAGACCTCGAGCCTATCGAGATGTATCTCTCACGGAAAACTTGCCGCTGCTCTCTTCTTCGTGTTGCTAGTGAGAAGCATCCGCGGGCATGGAGGGCTTCTCTTGTACATAGTTAGTTGATATTGTGAGTATAAAATATTCTGTTGTGTTGTATATTATGTTGTAAAAGAGAATCACCTTGTGAAATAAAATATTTGTGTTGGTTATTTTCTATTGCTTTTCTTGTGTGTTGTTGGGTGCCGCATTGCACGGCACCACCCAATGCGATTCCTGGAATGTGTGGACCTCGGTCCCCACAGACACATAGAATCCACCTTGCATATAAAGACATAAAAAAAATAAGTAGAGTAGATTTGGTTTCAAGATAAAATAAAAGATGTGTGGTAAGAATGGTTTGGAAATCACATAGATGAAATGATGAATAGTTGCTCGGTTTTGATTTTCCTAAGTCCCTAGTTTACAACTTACTACTCTCCAAAATATTGTTTTCATTGGCTAGAATTACTTTTGCCTTGATTTAGAAATTGTGGGTAGCAAAAGCTTAATCCATTCTAAGTTGTTGTGGGATATGATATAGTGATAGGGCTGCTATTCCTAGTTTGAAAGTGAAACTTAGATCTCCGGAGAAATTCTAAAAAGATTTAAGTTACTCTCATTTGATTGGAAATACCCACCAAAGCCATATTATACATTATAATGATAGACCTTATGCATATGCTATTTGTCTTCACATTGAGATTTGTAAAACTAGTAAAGACCTATGTGAGATTTCATTTATTAACACCTGAATTCAAGACTTCACTTTCACATCTTATACTTCTACACTAGAAGTAAGCAATATTCCCATCATACCCTGTCGGTACCCTGCGTACCGTATACCCCTTGGGACTACAAAAAGACCAAAGAGACTTCACCTGACTGAGTTGAAGACCTGCGAAGGCCCCACTTGTCATACGGGACTGGGCATGCCTCCCATCTATGGTTAGCTCCGGTACTGCCACGTGTACACTGCAGCAGGAGCTATACCCCACACATGGGGATAGCTCCGGGTTAAACACTTGTACGGCACCCCCGGACCTATCCTCCGACTGAGGGAAGCTCCAATATCGACACGTGTACATCTGCACCGGACCTACCCGTCCCAGACAAATAGCTCCGAAGCTGCCACGTGTCCAAACCGTCGGACCTTCAACCTTGGCAATCAAGCTGGTGAACCCCCAATGGCTCGGACATCCAAGGGGCAATCAAAGACATCAAGATCTGATTAAGTGTCATTAATATCATATAAATGACACACGATCAGCAGGCCCTTAATACTGGTAACGGCACTGTCATGTCCTATTACCACGCTATTAAGGGTAATTAAAATCATTAATTATATATTAAACATTAGTAACCACCAGGGCCACATGTCGGGCGAGGCTAATGGTGTAACGACCAGTCCTTGTACTATAAAAGGATTGGTCGACGATACACGAGGGGGGCCCGGAGACACACATACAGTCTATGACTGAAAGCTCTTAGACGCTCAATACAATAGCTACACATCCCGTAGAGTAGGGCTTTACGCTTAGGCAGCCCGAACCACGTAAATCATTGTGTCCATTTGCCATATTCTTTGGAATCTCTACGCACCCAATACCGAACTACAACTCCTTGAGCTACCAATGGTAGTATCGAGAGAATTGTCGGAAAAACCCTCCGACGGTTAGCGCACCAGGTAGGGGCCTGCCCGAGATTTCAAGAATGGTGAACTCAGCTGTTGGATCGTCCAACGGCAACCTCGCTGCACAACTTGCTCGAGGCAATCCCTCCAACATGCAACAACCAGGTGGTGCCGCGGCTACAGCAGGAGTCATGCCTCCGCCGCCACCGTCTACACCAGCAAATCAAGCTGGACAACGGGACAGAGCATCTGCGTCGGTCATGGTGTCGGCGAATAACAACAATCGTGAACACGCGCTCCATGTAGCACGTGCTCTCCTCCAACGCCCACCACCTCCAGGTGCATCCCAGGGGGCAATGGAGCAGTGGAGGACTGATGTGGAACATTTGGTTGCAGCAGCAGCCGATCACATCAGCAACCAAGGTCCTCCCCCCTCAGGACGGGCCCCATCGCAGCATCGGACTTTGTCGGGCAGACTTGGTCCGCACGCTTCCCAGAATAGGAGGCGTGCTGCGTCTCAGCAAGCGACGTCGCTGCCTGCCGGGGCGTGACGCACCCATACAGTAACCAGGCTTTCAACTCATGACCTCCGGGCGGAGCTTGATCGCCGTTACCGTCAGCAGGACGGCCGCGTCCATATCGAGCGCGCTCGCGAAAGGCGAGGGGCTCGAGATAGTCCTGCTCTCGAGGGAGTAGGAGGAGGCTGTTCTGCCATGTCCATGCACCTACGCATGGTAAGATGGCCACAAAAGTTCCGGCCTCACCTGCCGAAGAAATTTGACGCGACTGTCAATCCTGCTGAGTTTCTCCAGATTTACTCCACGGCAATCCTTGCAGCTGGAGGTAACGAGGTCATAATGGCTACTTCCCCGTGGCTTTAACTGGGACCGTCGGGTCCTGGTTCATGAGCCTCTCGCCCAACTCCATCAATAGTTCGGCGAAATTGTGCCAACAGTTCACCGCCAATTTTGGGAGTTCATACACCCGACCAGGCACTGAACTGGACCTTTTTGCTGTAACGCAGAAGGGGGGAGAATCCTTGCGTTCCTTCATCCAGAGGTTCTCCCAGGTATGGAACACTATTCCTTCTATCTCTAGCGCCTCTGCTATTGTGGCATTTAGACAGGGCGTACGAGACAAGAAGATGCTGGAGAAGCTGGCGATCAAGGAGATCACCAGCGTCACAGAGCTCTTCAGCTTGGCACACAAGTGTGCTAAATCTGCGGAGGGCCATGAAATGCACTCCAAACCACCTCCGGAGGATAACAAAAACTTCTCCAAGGGCGAAGCCACTACCTTCGGGAGTGGCAAAAAGAAGAAAAAGTCCAACGGCAAGAAAAAGCCGTCGGCTGGCACACCTACAGCTGCAGCTGCTGCAGCTCCGGGTGGTCGGGGGCCATGCCCCGAGAAATGACCTCGACCTTCATCTGAAGATGGCAACAACTCCAAAATGTGATGTCCTATTCATAAGTCGAACAGCCACAACTTGGATGACTGCCGAGAGGTCCAAAACCTTGTCGAGCGCTACAACAAGCGCCGGGAAGTAGTTCCTTTCCGACAAAGGGAAGGGAAACAGAAAGTCGACGAAGCTCCGGCTGAAGAGGAGTCAGGATTTCAGGACCCTAAAAAAGTCTTGAAGGCCGTTTACACCTCCGTTGACGATGACTCCGATGTCTCCGACAGTGAACGTCAGAAAACCATGAACACCATTTTTGGTGGTTCATGGGACATCACCTCCCGCCATGTCCTCATGACCATGCGGCGGGACATGGCTTCGGTGGCTCCCACTGCCAGGGCAGAGCCGCACCGGAAGTGCATGGATACTGCCATCACTTTCTACGCGTTAGACTGCCCTCGGAATATGATCAGAGCTGGTCAACTCCCCTTGATGAAATCTCCAACCATCAACAACATACAACTTGACCACGTGATGGTAGACGGAGGTTCGGGCCTGAATCTCATAAGCTTCAAAGCTTTCGTCAAGCTTCAGCTCTGACCTTTGGACCTTCGCCCCTCCCGACCTTTCTCTGGAGTAGGTCCGGGAGCCATAACTCCACTTGGTGCTATTACTCTCCCCGTAACCTTTGGGACTCGGGAGAACTATCGCACTGAGAAGTTGGTCTTTGACATTTCTCAGATTAACTTACCCTTCAACGCCATTCTGGGCAGGCCAGCCTTATACAAGTTCATGGTTGCTGCTCATTATGGCTACTTGGTGTTGAAAATGCCAACACCAGCTGGTGTCCTTCGGATCTATGGAGATCGCACCGCCGGAGTGGCAGCTCTGGAAGAACTTCATGCGCCTGCCAGAGCGCAAGAAGAAGAATCCAGAATGGAGCAAGCTTTGAAACCCCCGAGCATTCGTCATCGAGGCTCAACCTCTCCACCCCGTGTGCAACCAAGCGGCGACACCGACATTCCCGTCAAAGTCGTCCAAATCGGTTTCGATGCCACTCAGACCACCCGTATATCGAGAGGTCTGAATGACAAATAGGAACTCGCGCTCATCACATTCCTCCGGGCTAATGTTGACGTGTTTGCCTGGAAACCGTCACAAATTCCTGGGATCCCTAGGGAAGTGATCAAGCATAATCTGAAGTTCTATCCCGATGCTCGGCCTGTCACCAGAAGCCTCGAAAGCAATCAATAGAGCGACAGAACTTCATACGACAAGAAGTGAAGAAGTTGCTCGAAGTTGGATTCATCCGAGAAGTCTTCCACCCAAAATGGCTGGCAAACCCAGTCATTGTACCCAATGCCGGAGGGAAGCTTCGGATGTGTATCGACTACAGAACACTGAATAAGGCATGTCCAAAAGATCCATTCCTATTACCTAGAATAGATCAGATAGTGGATTCCACCTCCGGGTGTGAATTACTGTGTTTCCTAGATGCATATTCTGTGTACCATCAAATCAGAATGTCTAAGGAAGATGAAGAGCATACTTCTTTCATCACAGTAGATGGATTGTATTGTTATACTGTCATGCCATTTGGTCTCAAGAATGCAACTTCAACATTTGTACGTGCTATGTACCAAATCTTTGGAGAACTCATTAGAGACGTAGTGGAAGTGTATGTCGATGACATTGTTGTCAAGATTAAAGACAAGGAGTCGCTTCTTGACACCTTGCAAGCTGTCTTCGACAAGTTGCGAGTCACTCGCACGAAGCTCAACTCGGACAAGTGTGTCATCAGGGTTAACTCCGGAAAGCTTCTTGGTTTCCTCATAAACCAATGAGGCATAGAGGCAAATCCAGTGAAGATTAAAGCCATTGAAGATATGCGGCCACCAGCCCGCATCAAGGATGTCCAGAAGCTGACTGGATGTCTAGCTGCCCTCAGCTGGTTCATCTCAAGGCTGGTAGAACAAGCACTACCCTTCTTCAATCTATTGAGGAAGTCTGGACCATTCCAGTGGTCTGAAGAAGCAGAAAAGGCCTTCCAGGAGCTGAAGTAGCTCCGAACCCTAGTGAGCCTTTACTGCTTTACATTTCGGCAACTGACGAAGTTGTCAGCATGGTCCTGGTTGCGGAGAGACCAGAACCGTTACAAGCTCAGGAATCTAGACCCCTCCAGGAGAGTCAGGAGGTCCCTGAAGGTGAGTCTGGGTCCCAGCCCCCAGACTCGAGTCAACAAGGAGTTACTCCTGTTGAGCAAGAACAGTCGGACCCCACTGGGAGGGTCCAGGTCACTCCTGAAGAAGCTCCGGGTTCCTCCAACAAGGAACCGACGATCCCCGAAGAAGGTACGGACCCCTCCGGGATGGTCCGGGTCGATGAGGAGGAAGCTTCGGGCCCCTCTGGGAGGGTCCGGACAGTCCAACACCCAGTGTACTTCATCAGTGAAGTACTCCACGACGCCAAAACTCGATACCTGGAAGTACATAAACTGCAATACGCAATTCTTATTGCTTCTAGGAAGCTCCGACACTATTTCCAAGCTCACAAGATCTCGGTGGTGACTTCATATACACTGCGAGCGATTTTGCATAATCCCAACTCCACTAGAAACATTGCAAAGTGGGCAGCGGAATTCGCCGAGTTTGACCCTGAATTCGTCCCAAGACAGGCAATAAAAAGTCAAGCATTGGCGGACTTTGTGGCAGAATGGACCCCCTCTCCATCAAACCCCGGGGGCCCCAGTGAGCAGAAGCCGGAACTCAAGGCTCCGACCTTCACTGAGCCTCACTGGACTCTCTACTTCGACAGCTCCATGCAGAAGCAGGGGGGCTGAGCTGGAGTCCTTCTCCTCGCTCCGACCGGGGAGAAGGTTAAATACATGGTGCAGCTTGACTTCAAGGCGACCAACAACATGGCAGAGTATGAAGCACTCATTTATGGACTAAAGGTGGCACTATCATATGGTGTCAAGCAGCTGTTGGTCAACGGAGACTCGCAGCTCATCATTAAACAGGTGAAGGGTGAATGCTCCTGCAACAATCCCCAACTAGCTGCTTATCTCCTTGAAGTTCATAGGATTCAGAAGGACTTCGAATCCCTGGACCTCCACCATGTACATCGTCTCCATAATGCTGAAGCTGATGAACTCTCAACGAAAGCGTCAACCGGAGCTCCGGCTTCCGATGGAACCTTCGTCCGGAGGTTGTCTAAACCGACAGCTGAGCCTACCGAACTGAGCGAAGGGGGTGAGACCATCATCCCGAAGCTGGCGGTCCCGATGGCCCTGTTACCATGGCAGCCATCAAGGGTCGTAGGTGCTGTCGGAAGCTCTGAGCAACCCAGCACGCAAGACTCAAATGCTCAAGCTAACTCCGATACATGGATCTCAGAGATCCGGAGCTACTTGAAAGACAATTAAAAGCTACTCCTGAAGATGATGTATCCGCTGACCGAATAGTCAGATTGTCTAAAAGATACACGCTGGTAGAAGGGGATCTCTACCGGCACGGTGCTAACGGCGTCCTAATGCGGTGCATCACAAGGGAAGAAGGTTGCAAGCTCCTCACAAAAATCCATGGAGGCGAGTGTGGGAACCACGCATCTTCCCGCACGCTGGTCGGCAAAGCCTTTCGGCATGGCTTTTACTGGCCTACAGCGCTCCAGGATGCAACTGAGCTGGTGAAGAAATGTGAAGCATGCCAGTATCATGCAAAACAAATTCACACACCGACCCAGCCTCTACAAATGATACCTCCTACATGGCCTTTCGCTATGTGGGGGATGGATATCTTGGGGACCATTCCCAAGAGCCGTCAGAGGTTACAAGTTCTTGTACGTCGCCATTGACAAATTCACCAAATGGCCGGAAGATACTCCACTTGTGACAATAAACAAGCAATTAGCCATCAATTTCTTACATTCCATCATATGCAGATTTGGAGTCCCAAACAAAATCATAACCGATAATGGGACTCAATTCACAAGCTCTGCATTCCAAGGATATTGCGAAGACCTCGGCATCCAAGTCAGCTACGCTTCCGTAGCTTACCTGGCAAGCAATGGCCGAGTCGAGAGAGCAAATGCATAAATCCTAAAAGGACTCAAGACGCTCACATATGAGCGTCTGAAAAAACATGGAGCCAACTGGATTGAAGAGCTTCCGCCCACTCTATGGGCCAACAGGACAACTCCAAACCGGTCAACTGGAGAGACACCCTTCTTCCGGGTGTATGGAGCTGAAGCAGTCCTTCCTCCAAAAATCACCTTGGAGTTGCTCCGGGTTCGGACTTTCAACGATGCCGCGCAGGACCAGCTCCAGCGTGAAGACCTTGACCTCCTTGAAGAGGGAAGGTGCCGAGCAGCTGTTCGGAATGCCCGATACCGCCAAGCTCTCCAGCGCTATCACCAAAGTCATGTTCACAGCCGACAGCTCGAGGAAGGCGATCAGGAGCTACGGAGAATACAATCCAGAGAAAGGTTAAATAAACCCTCCCCCAGCTGGGAAGGACCCTTCCGGGTGATTAAAGTATCCCGTCCCGGATGCATTCGCTTGGCAACCGAGGATGGGATACCTCTCTCTAATCCTTGGAACATTGAGCACCTCCGTAAGTTTTACGCTTAAATATCACGGAGGTGAGTTTGTAGTTACATGAGATGTATGTTATAGAGTCATTGTACAGAGTCGGGTAGCTCCTCTAGGAGAACAGCCGGACCTTCTCCGGAAGGTCCGCAGAGTTCAGGAAACACTTGTCACAGTCTCGGAACTAAAAGTGTAGCTAGCTACCTTGGGTCAAACAAGAAACAAAACACACTTAGCCTGGTTCCGTACCCTAAGGGTGTACTTGTTTCCCCTGTACCCCGGACCTATAATAAAAGACATCTTTGTGTGAAAACAGACTCCACGTGCATTTACTTTGTACAAGCTCAATATTTTTTATTTTTGTCTTTCTTGTCTATAACAAAGTTATGCGATTCTCAAGAATTTTTTAGATTGACCAATTCATGTACAACTCGAGTAGCATTGTTAATTCCTTCGGGTTTTCACATTGTTGAATGGTTCACATGCCTGAATGCCGCCAACCAATCTAGGTCCGGAGTGTGCTATCGACTTACCCTGGTCCTGCACCCTAAGTACGCCACCCTACCTACAACCCGGCAGGCCGAAGTAAGGCGGGTCCTGAAAACAATTGGACCTGGAGAAAACAACTCGGTGCACTTGATTGTATGAAGAGTTGTGCTCGGCCTAAAAATTTCTTACGAGAATAATAAGTCGCAACTAAGTTATAGATAGGAAACAAATTTTACTATTTTTCTTGACTTCAGTGTGCAGGAAGAATAAAGATCTCATGATGATGGTGAATTCGGCCGGAGCTACTAAAGCTCCGACATTCCCTAGAAGGCTTGTAGTCGATGTTTTAAACATTGATAGCAAGCATGGCTAGAGCTACTCAGTTCCAGTAAAACCATGGAACTAGTCGTCAAAATGAACAAAAGATGGTGGGAAGACTCCAGAGGACTAACTGTCGACACTACGTGTTGATGGAGATCACCGCTGGAGCTACCAAGCTCCGATGATGGTCAAGGCCGGAGCCCTTAAGCTCCAACAACCTCAGGGAGCCTTCACTACTGAAGACTTCGGACCTACGCTCTACAAGTCTGAAGCACGCGAGTTTTCAACAACTGTTACATCCTCTTGGTACATGTTCACAATCAAATTGTGTACATCTACCAGGAGGCCAAGTGGGACAAAAGTATTGAAGACAAAAAATGAAATTCATAAAAAACTTGGATTTCATTCATTTGGAGACAAGAGATTACAAAATTGGAGAATAAGAAGAGAGAATACAAGCGGGAGCTACAAAGAGATGTTTCTAGACCCTATGGAAGAATGAGGCAACCTTCTGGGCAACCTCAGAAACGCTAGCCTGGGCAGCTCCTCCCTCTCCGACGATGGGGCCTTGGAGCACCGGTTCGAGGGGGAATTGAGGGTCCCGGCTCGTGTAGCACGACAGAATAAATTCTACGACGCTCTTGGCCAGGGATTGTCCCTCAGTTTCCAGCTAGTCCGCAATGACTCGCCCATCTTGGTGAGCTTGTTGCCTGTCGAACTCAGCGCATGCAACGCCTGGTGCAGCTCCAGTTCCGGATCATCCGGATGCACGGGACTAAAACCCATTGGCGTCAGCTCGTCGTTGGCTTTGCCCAGGAAGTCCCAAACTTGTTGGGACTCCGCAACCCTGCCGCTTTGCATCTCCTCCAAGGATCTTCTTGCCGCCGCAAGCTCCGAGTTCTCCCGAGCAAGACGCTCCACCTTTTTGGCGTTCTGCTGAATCTTTTCAGCAACCTGCCTTTCGAGTTTACTGAGCTCTTCCTCCCGGAGAAGGATCTCGTTCCGGCGGTTAATCAAGTCCTTCTCTCGGCCCCGCACCTTCTTGTCCCTGGCAGCAACGTCAGTTTCCCTCCTGTGGAGTTCCTGTCCTCGCTGTCAGGCCTTCTTCTCCTCTCTCTCGCAGCGCTCCTCGAGACTCTTGTCACCCAGAGTTATCCTCTGAGTAAGCTCTTCTACCCTCTTCACGACATCATCCCGCAGCTCCAGGAGTTTTTGCTATTCACCCTCGAGCTTTCTCTCCCGCTCCTCAAGAGTCTCCCAGCGCTTAACGAGACTCGTGTGGATGGCGTCGAGCCTCTCTTTGCGATCATCCGCTGCGCTATTAGCAGCCTTGGCCTGCTCATAGATGGCCCGGGACTGGTTGTCAAGGGATCGCGTCATGCTTTCCCTCTCATCCAGCAGTTTACCCCAGTACTCCAGGCGGACCTTCTCCTTCCTCACCCACTTTTTGTCATCAGCCAGCCTCGACTGCGCCAGCTTGGTCTCGAAGTGGAGCCGGTTGCACCACCTCCTAAGAGTTTGACGCTCCTCCTCGAGAGCCTTGCTGTCGTGGTAAAAAGCTAGCTGAACCTGGCAAAGACTGGAGCAGGCGTTGTCCATAGACAACGACAGAGGCATCGGGTCCGGACCTGCCGGGGCCATCTCCGCCGGTTCCAGCTGGTTCTCTATGATAAAAATTGGGTCCTACTCTACAAGAGCAGTTCCCTGAGATTCCGCGGCACTGGGGCCGCCCTCCAGAGCCTCGACCGCCGTTGAGGAAGGCCTTGCTACAGAAGCTTCAACCTCCGAAGTTGGGTCCGAAGGCCCCGCTGCCAGGTCGACAACAACTGGTCCCTCAAGCGGGGGGGGGGGGGGGGGGGGGGGGGCAGCAACTTCATCTCGGCACCCTAGCTCGGGCGTGGGCACCTCCGGGATCACCACCTCCAGGGCAGGTGTTGAAGGTTCGGTCGGAGCTGAAGCCATTTCCGGCTCCGATGTTGGTGCCTCCTCCACCACCAGCCCAGGCGCTGACGCTTCGATCATCATAGGCTCGAGCGCTGGCACCTCTGCAGCGATTGGTTTAGGCGTCGGAACCTTTCCGACCACCGGCCCTGCCACCGAAACTTCTGCAGCAACTGGCTCTACCGCCGGAACTTCTTCGATAACCGGCTCAAGTGCTGGAGCTTCATCAACCACCGGCTCTACCACCGGGGCAGCATCAAACATCGGCTCCACCGCCAGGGTTTCAATGACATTCGGCTCCAGGGCCGGAGTCACAGATATCTCCGGTTCTGAAGCCGTAGCATCCACCATTTTAGCGTCTAAACCCGGAGCTCCAACCTCCGGGGTAGGTGCCGCTGGTGCATCTTCAATCCCGTGGTCCGGCGCTACCACAGGAGCCTCTTGGGATGAGTCAAGGTCCAAGACCACGACAGCCGGCGCCGGAGCTGTCGCAGCCTCAGCCATCCCTTGGGGCGGCACTGGAATTGGAGTCGGAGCTTCCGTCACCACAGCATCATTTGCTATCGTAGGAGCCGGAGCTTCAGTCCTTTTCTTGGGGACACTGCAGATGAAGGACGAAGAAACTCAAAATATAGTTACAACACAAAACAACTAACTGAGGTAAAAAACAAAAATTACCTTGGAAGGTTTCCGCACCAGTTAGCACGAAACCTCTTCTCCGGACGCTCAGGACTGGATCCAGGCGCCACTGGCATATCTGTTCCAGAACGTTCCCTGGAACTTGCCGAAACCGTCGGCGCTGCTTTGGTCGAGGCTCCCCTCGATCGGGAAGAACTTCCGGACCCAGAACCTTCAATTGGTCCTGGAACTGTAGCCATACGGCCGAAACTGGCACCCTGAGGAGATGCCGATACTGGAGTGGATGCCACCGTTGAAGACCTCCCCCTTCGGGGAGAAGGAGCCGCTGGGGAAGGAGCAGGCCTGACGGACCTTCCATCAGAATGCTTCAGCTTCCTTTTCCGGCTCGAGGGCTCGGCCAACTCTTTTCCCTTGCCCAAAACATCAACTCTCTGTTCCGGTACAGAGGGGGGGGGGGCCACCCTCGGAGGCCCCGGAGATCACCAACCCGGTGATCGAACGCCTCTCGACGACACCAAGGTCATCAAGCACCAGCATCTTACGCCGGAGCTCCCTACTAAACTCTGCTTCCAAGTTCAGAGGGAGAAAATCCGCCGACGGATACAAGTAGTCGCCCTCAACGTCGATGTCGTGCTGGAACTTCTTGAGGTGAAGCTCCAAGGTTGCGCCTTCTAGGTTGGACTTCAAACCAGTTTCGATCTGGTCATCGTCCATCATGCTGTTAAGGTCCCAAGCAAGCTTCTCCCTCTTCTTCAGCGGAGCTCACCTGTTGGCCAGGAAATTGCAAAATACCACCTGAGGAGTCACCCCTCCTTCCACGCACTGGTGGATCCTGGTCAGAGCAAGGTTGAAGGCGTCCGACAACACCGGAACTTCGCTCCAAGCTTCGGTGTCGACGTTGGGGAGGCCTGCGGGCAACTCCAGCTTCTCATGCTCCTCTGCCCTAATGACGATCCAATCCTTCTTCCAGTTGTCCCAGTTGCCAGAACGGAACGACCACAAGTACTTGTGCGGGCACTTCTTGCACATCACAAAGTAATAGAAGCCAAGGTACTCGTCACTCTTGTCGGTGGTGTGGATGGTGAAGAAGGTGCGGAAGAGCTCGACGCAGGGGGGAATACCCACCCACATCTCGCAGAAGTGGACAAAGATCGACACCAAAAGAATGGAGTGGGGGCCAAGGTGGTACAGCTGCAAACCATAGAAATCTAGCAGCATCAAGAGAAAAGAAGAAAAGGGTGGGATCAGTCCCACCATGGCTTACGCGGAGAAGTACACCATTTAGCCGGTGTGCTCCTTCTCGAACAGAAGCTTGCCGGCACGGACCTGGTGATTGAAGAAGTCACTGGACCACCCCATGAGGGCTCGGACCTTCTTCAAGTTGCCGTCGGTCTTGAGTCGGCTCTCGCGGAGACCCAACTCCATCGCAGCACAAGCGGGGCTAGAGATGAAAAGCAAGCGAAAGTTTGGAAGGTTTGAGCACAAGATCAAATGAAGGTGTAAAGAACCCCCAAACGGTGTCTGCTTTCCTTCTTAAGTAAGCCCCAGCAATGCTTGGATGGAAACCGCGGGGAAGCCAATGTTATAAGTCAAAAACTTCACCCCGCCAATGACAAGGGGGCTCGGGGCCACCCCGACGATCAAGTCGAGGTCCTTATCCAGGCGAACGGTTGTCATCATGAAAGGCGGGAAACCCGAAGGCAGCGGCCTGACAAGGCGCGCGGAACCCATACAATTTTCGTATCGGGAACCGGCGACCTTCAATTGCGTGAGATCCGCACGCTAAGATCTCACATGCCGCATCCAGGATATGCCATGCGGCGGTGGTTTAACTACGAACTACTACCAACGGCACATCTGAAGATCCTAGAAGACACAACACAAAAATCAAAGGATGGACCCAGCTCCAGCAAAACGACTCCTTCCAAAAGGTCTCTCCCGGAGGTGGGCCCAAGCGGCCAATGTCGGTACCCTGCGTACCGTATACCTCTTGGGACTACAAAAAGACCAAAGAGACTTCACCTGATCGAGTTGAAGACCTGCGAAGGCCCCACTTGTCATACGGGACTGGGCATGCCTCCCATCTATGGTTAGCTCCGGTACTACCACGTGTACACTGCAGCCGGAGCTATACCCCACACATGGGGATAGCTCCAGGTTAAACACTTGTACGGCACCCCCGAACCTAACCTCCGACTGAGGGAAGCTCTAGTATCGACACGTGTACATCTGCACTGGACCTACCCGTCCCAGACGAATAGCTCCGAAGCTACCACGTGTCCGAACCGCCGGACCTTCAACCTTGGCAATCAAGCTGGTGAACCCCCAACGGCTCGGACCTCCAAGGGGCAATCAAAGACTTCAAGACCTGATTAAGTGTCATTAATACCATATTAATGACACACGATCAGTAGGCCCTTAATACTGGCAACAGCACTGTCAAGTCCCGTTACCTCGCTATTAGGGGTAATTAGTATCATTAATTATGTATTAAACATTAGTAACCGCCAGGGCCACATGTCGGGCCAGGCTAACGGTGTAACGACGAGTCCTTGTACTATAAAAGGACTGGTCGACGATACACGAGGGGAGGCCCGGAGGCACACATACAGTCTATGACTGAAAGCTCTTAGGTGCTCAATACAACAGCTACACATCCCGTGGAGTAGGGTATTACGCTCAGGTGGCCCGAACCACGTAAATCATTGTGTACATTTGCCATATTCTTTAGAATCTCTGTGCATCCAATACCGAACTACAACTCCTTGAGCTACCAACGGTAGTATCGGGAGAATTGCCGGAAAAACCATCCGACATACCCCCATTCCACAATAAAAATAGAAACTCCATACCATTCATGATTAGTACTCTCTCCAAATTTATTGCGTAAAAGGGGAGTAGAAGACATGACTACAAGAAATAAAATGCATGCTTACATCATAAGAATGAGAGAAAAAAACGAGAGAAAAAGAAAATGGAAAAGTAGCCATGTTTCATCCCTGCAAAAAAAAAAGAGAGTCTACATACATAGGAGTCATCTCAAATAATCCACATCCAACCCCATTCCATCACAAATGCACAAGTCTTGAATCAAATAGTTTTGAATTGATTTCTCCTAAGGCTTGCTTTTTTGACATAGCAATATTATGTGTTGCAAATATGCCTACTATATTCCCAACCAAGACTCCACATACAAGCCTTATGTAGAGGTAGGATGAATTTAGGAAAAATGCCTTTGTGAGAATTTATTTCCAATACACACAAAGGAGAGACTTGAGAGAATCAAATAATGATACTTAAAAATCTAAATTGGACTCTCCGAAATTTGAGTGGAACTTGATTTCTAGGGTATGTGCGCTCCATTTGATGTTCTATCTTTCAACCACCCATGAATAGGAGATGGCATAAGCCCCATAATGACTTAAGATGGGTGAAGTACCGTGCCAATTTTTGCAATACTAGGTAGACTATTTTGTTGTGCACATGGTACTTGTGAAAAATAGAACATTGTAGCAACTCCTGATCATCAACCTCAATTCTTGACATTGCTCAGGATGAGCAAAGGATAAGCTTGGGGGAGTTTGTTTACGCGTGTTATATACCAATTTCATCCGTCAATATAGCTCAATTATGTGAAGGAAATATCATTTCTTGCACACATCACCTTTCTATTTAACCTATTTCCACTTGTCCTTAGAGAAATTAGTGCATGCAGGTATTTTATATAGAATTGACGTGAAACAAGGGCATGGATCCTATAAAATATCATCCCACCCAATCAAGCATCGACACGTGGCACCACATGCATCAAATAGCGCACAAACAGAAGTATCTGAGGCCATCCAACAGTGTAGCACCCATATCAAGGGATGGGACCCACGTGTAAGTCACTCCAAGAAAGCACATACCATTTGGAGGACTTACCAGGTCGGCCAACCCCCCCTAGTCGACCAACCTAGTCTTTCTTCCAAACTCGGTCAACTTCCATGTGTTGGCTCCTCCCGGCTTAAAGAAGTTACTGCTGACTGATTCACGCGCTTTTGGTGGCAGAAACTGACCCTTCTCCAAGCTATAAATAGGACCCCTCACTTCAACAAACACCACTTGAGCATCATTCCATT
Source organism: Tuctoria greenei (assembly GCA_036927565.1). Taxonomy (NCBI): domain Eukaryota; kingdom Viridiplantae; phylum Streptophyta; class Magnoliopsida; order Poales; family Poaceae; genus Tuctoria; species Tuctoria greenei. The sequence continues at coordinate 189,992,188 of JAYESD010000003.1, read as the reverse complement.
GTATACACTAATTCTTTTAGTCCTTAGTGGAGTGAGGCTATAGGGAGGAGAACCTCTAGTCCCAAGTCCATGTTGGGAAAGGTATGGCTCATGTATCTTTTCTTATCTTTGTGACTTTAGGCATAATAAAGATATTATATTTAGTCTTCTCTTATTCATATATTTGGATGAAGCGTTTCTTGTTTGATTGTGGATTCCATGTATGTGGTAAGTGTAGTCTTTATGGTCATGCCCTAATGTCATTATACTACCATCATAAATAATATAAACCCCCACTATAGTCTAATTAGCAATGATATTATCATGTTAATATGAATGCCCAATGCTATGTTTCAACATTGGTTCAACGATGTTTAGGTTAGTCATTGTCTTAGGATGGCTTATGCTGCAGCTCCTAAGGTATTTACTTAATACGCTAGTATGGTGCTAGGATAGTTAAGTAGCGTTGGATGTCTTGTAGACCCATGGATTGAAGAGGTAGGCAGTAGGTGGTCACAACCCTTTCTATCCTTTGTAATCTTCCGCGTTTGACTATGACACAGGCTCTTGGCGGGAGTCGCCTAGTATTGCTAGGGGCAAACGTGTCGGATATGTTGAACAACTTAGTATAAGGATTCACCATTGACATGCTTATTAGTATCTAACCTAGGCTATGTATGTGTATATTAGAAGCATTGTAGGAACATCTCCTTAATTCTTAGTCTAACTTCCATTGGGACTCATTTACCCTTTAAAATAGATTGCTTAGGTGTGTGTCACACTACCCATATATTATCAACTTACCCCTGTCTTGATAATTGATTAGTATCCCATAGCTTGATCATAAGAGTAGTGCTTACTTTACTCCATTGCCTTCCTTTGGGATAAATATGATACCATTGGGAATACTCTTGGGTGAAATGCTACACAATAGTGTCTGTACGCTTGCGGACCTCATCTCTTTCGAGAGATGACCTGTGACGTAAGAAACGTCAACAACGCACTTCATCATCGTCGTGCTCGTAGTCCTTGAGCACATCGAACACCTTTGTCTCTTGAGAATCTAGGTTGATGGGCATTTTCAGGATCTCATTTTTCTTGTCCTCAGCCATTTATCTCTCTGAGCGGTGTGTCTCTTGATGGAGAACCTCCCTATGATACAAATTGAATGTGTCCTAGAGGCGGGGGGTGAATAGGCGTTGAAACTTTTCCTGCAATATTTAGCAAAATGATTAAATACCAGGAAGGCAGGACTAGTTCGGTGTTGGGTGCAGACTAGTCCGGTGTTAACTCTACATTGACAATTGCTTTACTCTTTTTGGTATTTTCTCGAATATGTAATGAAGCGGAATATGTAAATAAACTTAAGAATAATAAGCAAGTATGTGTGATGGTAAAGTTTCACGAGAATCACAAATCTAATTGCCAAGTTGGAGACTTGATCGAATGGAGCCCTAGCTAGTTGTAAGTATGAAACATGTAGGCAAAAACACAAGACAAAACATTTTTTTCCGAGGTTCAATCCCACACAAGGGATCTACGTCCTTGTTGAGGAGATCACACAAAGCCAAGTCTCAACCAACCCTTTATCTCGTCAAATCACAACGGCAGGCGACTTGAATTCAACTATCAACGAGTAATCACCAAGTTAGTGGGGCAACCTCACAAGCTGAGGGCTCCCACAATATTACAATGAAAGGACATTTCAAACACACTCGAAAGATGTACAAGAACAACAAGAGTGAAAAAAATGAAACCTCAAAAGCTCAAGATCGCGTAGAAGTCGCTCTCCCTTTCCCAAATCTCAAATCCCAAAAGATTGAACGTTTAGGACCTTAGATGTGTGTAGAGGAGTGTTTTCATGCTCTTGGGAGGTGTGGCGGTGCTAGGGTTCTTCGTTGTATGTTATGGGGTTGCCGATCACATATTTATGGACATTTCGAAAAGTTACCGTTTGAGATCTTGACGCTTGGACTAGTCCACTACAGGGACTGGACTAGTTTGGTGTGCTGTGTGAATTAACGTGAGAAAGTGCAGCACATTAGAAACCCTAATTTTTGTGAGTGTACCAGACTAGTCCACATAGGACCGGACTAGTACGTTTTGTGTCCATAGAGAAATTGGACTAGTACGGATAAAATCGGACTAGTCCATTGCAATATGAATTGTGAGGGGAAGAGGACTAGTATGCATTTGAGGACTCGGCCGTTTGAGCACCAGATAGATAAAATTACTCTCTACGCAGAAGTTTGAGCTCTTGGGGTGTGCCTCTCACACACAACCTATACATTTTGAACTACTTTGCGCTTCTATTTTCCACTTGTGCTCTTCCCTTCTTGTTTCTAAATTTTCACCTTTTTGTGCATCATTACTTCCATTCTCCAAAAATCTACTTTGAACATAACAAATCTCATTAGAATCTCGCTTCTTTGTCATCAATCGTCCAAAACCCACAAGGATGTGGCTAGATGCACTTTCAGTTGCCCATCCAATAATGATGCCTCCAACAAGGTAAGTGATACAGAAGTGCCACCGTCGCTCTTTCACTAGATTTGAATCTAGGTTTCCAGCTGAAGCGAGCCAGTAGAGGAGATGGGTAAACAACAACATCTCCAAGAGGATAACGGTGTTGTAGGCATTGCTATTATCGGTTCAAGTCACCATTGGACTAGGCGACTTGAGGAGCAAAAACCATAGCGTGACGCAGCTTCCACCTCCCCTCCACCACTCACCATCGCCGGAGCGAGTCATCATGCGCGAGACAACCAGGGAAGGCGGCAATGGGGAATCCCCTTCAACGGATCTAGTGATGAAAATTGACAAACATGGAGGTCAAGGAAACAACACACAAGGCAGCAGTTGCGGGGAATGGATCGGTTGGTTGCGCCTGTGGCAAGCGGAAGGAGGTTGCCAAATCTATAGATGGGAGCCGGCTGGATGTGGTAGAGCATGGTTTTGGTGGTGGAGCCTAGATCTTGGGACGGCGACCGGCTCAGATGGTTAGGTCGACAAGGAGTAATGTTGTGTGTAAGGAGGCAGTGATTTGTACTTGGGCATCTACCGATGGCAGCTCGGATTTGGTGGTCTTTGAGCTGCTAGGATGGGCACAAGTAGGGGAGGTGGTGTGAAGTAGAGGATGCAGCATGCACAAGTCGAGTAGGGGGAAGTGACCGTCATAGATGGAACTCTTCAAAGAGCAAGGGCCGCACACATTCTGCGGCCATGGACGTGTATAGCACGACACCATACTTCATGGAAGAGGTGGTCAGTCACATCAACGACCACGCCCTGCACAAGACATGGACAAAGGTACATGCATGCATGTTCTCCCTTCAGAATATTGTTGAATGTTGGCTGCTCCTTGCCGCATATGAGGACTCCCTGGAGCGGGCGCGAGTAGTGGAGGACGGAATGGTGGATGACTTCATCTCTATACGTGGTGGGGCAGAGTCATTGCTCCACTAGTATCAGACCCACGAAGGCTATTATAGGGAACCGCGATTGCAATGGAGCATGATCGAGGTTGGAATCTTCCAAGGAGAGGTAGCGTGCCTTGATTGCAGAGGAGAGCTGTTGATGTGGTGTGGACGGCAGTACACACTGGAGGCGTAGGTGGGCGCGGTACAGCTGACCGATGAGAGAAAGATGGTGCGTCTATTGAAGTGTGCTAATGAAACTTCCCCCGGTACTACTAAGAAGTAGTTCGCGGATGTTCGTATTTAGGCAGCGAGCAAAATCAAGATACAAGAGCAAGGTGACACATAGGGTTTTACATGGTTCGGGCCACCTGAGCATAACACTCTACTCCACAGGGTGTGATGAGGACACCACAACAGCGGAGACACACATTGAAATGCAAGGACCAATCACAAGAGCATGAGCACGGTTAATAAATCGGCAGGTGAATTCGCTCCTAACTTCTTTTGCATGTGAGTTTGAGAATGGATTCCTATATGATGATTTAAGTGTTATTAGGAATAATGGAGAAGATCAACAAGTGGAGGAAAGAGGCCTTGGGAGCGTGGAGAACCAGCTGGGACGTCCACAAGTTGATGGAAGCAGTTTACAACTCGGACTCGAGTTCAACTCGGAGTCAAAGAGCAATCCACCTTAAAACAGACGCCCAGGAGGCATACGGACACCGTTTTTGATGTTCTACATATGCACGAAAAGAGGAGAAGATAAAATTTCCAATGGTTCTGGTCCCACCTCAAAATTCCTCCGGATTCATTGGTAATTGTCGAAACAAGTCGAGTCCAGATTTATGCCCGGTGCTGCGCCACCGAATCGGGCCTTTGGGCCTTGTATCCCGTAAGACTCCATTAGGGACGCATCTAATCATGTTTTTTCCGAACCCTAGCCTTTAAATACTGCAGACGCCGGTCATATTTGGTGGGTTTTGCTTAAGATAACAATTTCGCCATTCTACGGTTTGTGAGTCCCCAACTTCTCAATTTCAGATCGTGTCTTCTACGTTCTTACTTGTGTTCTCGATTCACTTGTAGGGATTAGCCTTCTTGGCGAGGTAAAGCGTGTGCCGCACGGTTGATAACCAACGGAGCAGTGGTGTACTTATTGCAGGGGTATTCAAACTATTCGAGTGCCGCAGATCATCAACGTCGAGTTCTCCACCCCAATTGACTTACCTTTCGGAAGATCGGGCCTAAACCTACTCATCAGGGTGTTTGTGTATTGTATGAGAATGTGTAAGCCTGAGCTTCGTAGTGAGTGAGTACAAATTATTTGTTTTCCACCGTGCAGCACAACGCTTTTATATGCTAAGGACTGGTTGTTACAGTATGTGCCCTAGCCCGACAGGTGGCCCTGGCTGTAATTACGCCCTATACACAATCTATAGGTGTTAAGGGGGGTTAATAGTGTGATAACGTGCCTTAATGGTAGTGTTACCGGTCTTGATAGTGCTATGATTGTGCATCATTAAAATTGCACTAATGACGCCTTAACTAGGTCTTGTAACCGACGATTGATAGCCCTTTAATGTTCGCGTTGTTGGAGATCCCGATGTCTTCCCGTTGCAAACATAGATCTGAATGTGTGTCACGTGGTAGCTCTAGAGCTTCCCTCTGTGGGGAGGCAGGTCTGGAGCTACTAGACACGTGGCACCACCGGAGCTTCCCGTGCTGGGAAGGTAGGTCCGGCACCCCGGGACACGTGGCAGCACCGGAGCCACCCTAAGGAGGGAGGCAAGTCCAGCACTGCGGGACACGTGGCACGACCGAAGCCATCATAAGGAGGGAGGTAGATCTGGCACTACAGGACACGTGGTAGTGTGCGGAGCTACCCTAAGGAGGGAGACAGATCCAGCACTGCGGGACACGTGTTGTCTCTGGAAGTCCACAATACTGGAAGGTGGAAATCAATGCGTCTTATTCTGCTACGAAGGGATATCTGTTATGCAGGGTATCGACAGTGGCCCCCGAGCCCACCTCTAGTGAGATTATGAGGTTTCGATGCTGGAGGTGGGGCCATTATCTCTCTCGAACTGCTGCTTCAGCTTTCCTCTTGGGACACGTGGCCCTTCTTAATTTGGTAGGTGAGATACATGATGTGCAGATCTTATGCAATTGAAGGACGTCAGTTCCTAATACGATTTTTGTATCGGTTCCCAGCACAATCTTTATGGCCCTATTAGGCCGCCGTCCTCACGCTTCCAACTTCTCATCATGACAACGGTTCACCCTGGTGTAATTTTTTGGCAAAGTGGCCCTGGTCCCCCTTGTTGTTGACGAGGTAACTTTGTTGAGCGTGATCAAGGTCCGAATGTAAGTGCCATCCAAGCGCTGCAGAGGCTTAATAAAGGGAGAGGCATTGCAAGGTGAGAGAAATCTTACGCGCTAATCTGTTCTTGCTCATAGAGTTCTCCGCTTGAAACTTTTCATCGTGCTCTCACTTTTCCTCCTCTTTGCGGTGATGGAACTCAGACTTCTCCCTGGCAAGATCAAGAGCGATAGTGAGCTATTGAGAGTTCGGAAGCTGATAGGCTGGAAAAGCGATTCCTTCAACATCTCAATCCATTGTGAAAATCTCCCATTCAAGAAGGAGGGATCTGGAGAGATCGTCTTCTTTTCGGAGTACGGGATGGTGGGGACTGTCCTGCTTGTCTCCAGCTTTGTCCTTATGCTGCTGGAGTCATATGGACTCCAACTTCATCACCTCGGCCCCCATTCAATCTTGCTGGTGGTGATCTTTGTCCACTTCTGCGAGATGTGGGTGGGTGTATCACCCCACATTTCACTATTCCAGAGCTTCTTCACGATCTGAGCAACTGGCAAAGGTAACCAGCTGACCGGCTTCTACTACTTTGTGAGGTGCAAGAACCCCTCTTTCAGTACATCAAGTCATTTGCTTCCGGGAAGTGGGAAACCTTGAAGAACGAGTGGGTAGTGGCTCGAGTGGATCAACAAGATAGGTTGGAACTGCTGGAGGGGTTTCCCACAACCGATTCAGACTATTGGGAAGAGCTCCCAGAGTTCATATAAGAATACAACTCGGTGCTGATGAGGATCCGAAACTTGGTTGAAGGGAGAGTAACCCCTATGATGGTCCTTGCCAACTTCTTGACCAACCGCTGGGCTCCACTCAAGCAACAGGAGATCACGAATTTCATTGGAGAAATAGACAGCTATCGGATTGAAGTTGGCCGAGGGACCAATTTCGATGACAAATCTTTGAAGCTCCAGCTGCAAAAACTTTACAGTAGAACATTTCACAGAGATGATACCACGCCTCCAGCGGAGTTCCTACCTCTTAACATGGTTCTAGAGTTTAGGAGAGTGTTGGGGAACGGAGTACCACTTCTTGATGACATAGACATTGCAGTGAGGCAGAGGAGCACTCGACCTGCAGTGACTCCGCACCTGTCTGTGGGAAGGGTAAGACTCCTATGGAACCAAGCCAGAAGAAGTCTGACTCAAGTCGGGGCAAAGGCAAGGATCCTGAAAATGGCTCAAGTTGGAAGAGGAGGTTGACGCAAACTGGTGGCAGTCTCTCAAAGCAGCTTTGACGCAAGCAGTGCCACTACCTCAGCCGACCCTCAGATCAGTGCTGGTTGTGCCTCCAACAACGGCAATCCCGGCTCCGGAGCTCAGGGGAAGCTCCGAGCCTGGGAATTTGTCTTCGGCCCCAGTGACATAGGTGGGCGCTCGGTCCGGTAATTCTTCAACTCCAGTTTCGGGGCCATCGGCGGGCTCCGAATTTGGAGTGTCTTCTAAAACGATGGAGATCCCAGATGAAGCAGCACCGGTGGCTGCCACGACTCCTGGGATGATGTTTGGAGCCTCTACCTCACGGACGATGGTGGGTTTTGACTGGAGCGATAGTGTCCCCAAGTAATGATTGGCACTTAAACCTGTGTTTCCTTTTTGTTCTTTGCTTTTTCTTGAAATATCTATATCTCTATTTCCATAGTATCGAGAGGGGGAGCTACAGCTCAGTCACCTATCAGCGCTTTGGCCACAAGGACCGCACTGACCAGAGCCTCCACTATTGAAACGGCTTCTCCTATGGTCGTGGCGGACGACACGGTAGCTCCAGTGCCAACTGGCACATAGACGATCTTGGTGCCAGCGGCCGAAAATGTCGTGGTTGCACCGGATCACAAGGAACAAGCGTTGGAGCGAGCTTTAGCTACTCTGGATCTAGCATTAGAGGTACTGACATCAGTGCTAGAGATTTTGGAAGCTATGGTAGAAGTTTTGGCACCAGCTCTGGGGGTAACGACGTCATTGGCTGATGTCGATATGCTAGATATGGCCATGCTTGCATCATACCTGAAGATCTAGTTGCGGGACCTTCTATGTCTGCGCTGGAGATCGATGAGCTCCCAGAACTCAGCACCACATATGTTGAGTTCTTGGAGTCCATGCTTGAGCCATGGGCCCCGACAACTATTCCTGAAGACTTGGGGGAGCCAGAAGAGCCTCAGGCAGGTCCTCAGCCAATCTCCATGATATATCGATTGACAACGCGTGCTCGAGCCTTAGACAAGTTCAGCTCGCCTTCGACTCCGAGCGCAAAACCCTGGAGGATGAGCATGACACCCTAAGGCGCTGGAGCAAGCTACTCAAATTCAAAATGAAGTTGATGCAGTCTCAGCTAGCGGACCTAAGGGATCAGCTGGAGGCTGAGAAAGCACGGCAGACGCATCTAAACAATGTGTAGGATAAATGAGAGGTTGCAATAAAAGCCCTTGATGACAAGACTCGGGAGATCTATGAGCATTCCAAGAAAGTCAATGAATTAGTAGATGACCGCTCAGAAAGTCTCAATGCTTTAAGGGAACAACTCCTAAAGCACGGAGATTCTTTAGATAATAAGGAGGATGAGCTCCAAAAGAGAGAAGACGAAATCTCTCAGAAGTTAGAGCGCACTGAGCAGGACTTGGCTGACCGCATAGGGAAATTCAAGTCCTGGTGCGACAAAAAAGCACCAAGTATGGCTGACAGGAGAAGGAGTCAGCAGGAAAGAAGTGTTGTCTCTGCCAAAGAGAACAAGGTGAAGGATAAGGAGAGGGATCTTGCGGAGAAGCGAGTCCGCTTGAACCTTCGGGAGAAACAAATCGCTGGCCAAGAGAGGCAGTTGGCTGAACGGATTCAGAAACATGATAAAGAGGTCGAGAGGTTCTCAAAGGAGGGCTCTACGAAGATATCATCTGCAAAAAGGTCATTGGAGGAGCTCTAGGGTACGAGAGCAATTGAGTCCCAGCATGTCTTGGATTTACTTGGCGAGCGGAAGATGTTCTGAGGCCACTAGGATTCAGTCCGGTCCGACCGGTTGACCCAGAGCCAGAGATGGACAAAGCATTGGTGGCACTCAACTCCGTCGGAACTAAGCTGGATGTGCTGGAAGACGTGATCAGCGACCAGCTCGAGACCGAGGAGAGATCCTTGGCGAAGAATGTCTCAGAATATGTGCTAACACGCTTCCGAAGTCGGGATCCCTCTATTTCTTTTGCTCCGCTGATTGATGGACCCATCGCCGAGGAGGAAAAAGCTTCCAAGGAAAGCGTTGAAGAAGCCGCCAAGAAGGTTGCTTCGTACTTCCAACGAAACTCCAGTAGCTAGGATCCTTCCCTTTTGTACCTTCATCTTATATATCTCCAAATTTTGAATGAATGAAATCCTTTCAAATTCCATTTTAGTCTTCAATGTATCATTTGACTTTATCTTATTGGCCCCCTGGTAGATGCGCTTAATTAATTAAGGAAATCTACCATAAGAAATTTTGCAATGTCTTGAATGTTTGATTGCTCTGAACTCGTAGCTACTATGATAGATCCGAGGTCTGAGGCTTGCATTCAAAATCACCAAGGACCCTTCGCCACATTCTTGATGTTGACGGCGGGCCCCCTGGAAGTTGTTGGAGCCTAGTTGCTTTGACGGCGCCCACTGTCAATGTATGAAACGTCGACGGCCGGCCCCCTAGATGTGGCCGGAGCTTGGTTACTTCGACGGTGCCCACTGTCAACGTATGAAACGTCGATGACAGACCCCCTGGGTATTGTCAGAGCTTGTTTATTCGACGGCGCCCACTGTCTACATATGAAACGTTGACAGCGGGCCCCTTGGGTGTTGTCGGAGCTTGTTGCTTTGACGATGCCCACTGTTAACAAATGAAACATCAACCGTAGGCCCCCTGGGTGTTGTCGGAGCTTAGTGGCTTCAACAACGCCCACTATCAATGTATGAAACATTGACGCTGATCCCCCTTGGTGATGCCGGAGTTAGGTGATCCGGCGGCACCCACCATCATAGACAATTATTCTTTTTTACTGCACATAAGAGACCAGAAAAGTAGTATTCATCCTCTTGCCTATAGCTTATTGTGTCTTATTACACTTCTTTGAAGTTTAGATCCTAACAAAACTCATTGTGACAACATAAGTATACTGATTAAACTTCCTTAGGTCCATATGCTTTCCGGACCTGCCTTACTGAGACCCGCCAGAATAGGTAGAGTAGCGTACTTAGGGTGCTGGACCAGGCTAAGTCGATAACACACTCTGGACCTATCATTGGCATTGGTTTTCAGGTGAGTAGGCCATCTAGCAGTACTAAGATCCAATAGAAGATTACCAATAAAACTTATGTATATAGCACACGAATCTTTAGGACTAACTTTCAAGTGGATTGCACAACATTGCTATTGACAAGAATGTAAAAGATGGTAAAGTAATGAGCATGCACAAAGTAAATTCACGTAGAATCTTTTTCTATAAATGCATTTCATTATAAGTCCAAATAACAGGGGAAGGCAAGGACACACTTAAAGTACAAGACCAAGTCAAGTGTGCTATTCATCTTGGACCAACCCGACTCTATTCATAGACTCTATGAGATATATTTTATACAAATACATACTCACCTTCGTTCTACTAAGTATAGAACTCATGGAGATGCTCAATATTCCAGGGGTTGGGAAGTTGTATCCCATCCTCTATTGCTAATCGAACGCATCCGGGGCGGGAAACTTTGATAACTCGGAAGATACCTTTTCAGCTGGAGAAAAGTTTGTTCATTCCTTCTCGAGTGAGTATTTGCTGCAGCACCAGATCGCCTTCTTCCAATTGCCGATTGCGCACATGCCTTTGATGATAGCGTCAGACTGCCTGATAGTATCACGCTTTTCAGACAGCTGCTTGGCACCTTGCCTCGTCGACGAGGTCTAAGTCATCACGCCGAAGCTGGTCATGCGTGGCTTCATCGTGGGTCTGCACTCAGAAAGACCCATGACAATTTCTGGAGGAATGACAGCTTCAGCTCCGTATACCATTAAGAAGGGTGTTTCTCCCATTTCCCGATTGGGTGTTGTCCGGCTCGCCCACAATGCAGGCGGAAGCTCTTCTATCCAGTTGGCACCATGCTTCTTCAAGCGCTCATAAGTGCGCGTCATGAGTCCCTTGAGAATTTCTATGTTTGCTCTTTCAGCTTGGCCATTGCTTTCCGGATGAGCTATTGATGTGCAGCTAACTGTTATGCCGAGGTCTTCGCAATACTCTTGGAAAGCTGCACTTGTGAATTAGGTTCTGTTGTCAGTGATGACTCTGTTTGGAACTCCAAATCTGCAGACAATGGACTTCAGGAACTTGATGGCAGATTGCTTGTTGATTGTCACAATTGGAGTAGCTTCCGGCCACTTTGTGAACTTGTCAACGGCGATGTATAAGAACCTGTACCCTCCAATGGCTTTTGGGAAAGGTCCCAAAATATCCATCACTCACACAGCGAATGGCCCTAAGCACTACAAACTTTTAGGCCTTCTGTGACGAATATACAATGACAATAGAGGTATTTGTCATGAACTCATTCTATTTATGACGTTTTTTAATAGGTGACCCAATCTAGTGGCGAAAAATTTTCCTTCACCGTTAAAATCGTCATTATTTAGAAGAGCCGCATATTTCTGATGATATTTTATGACTATATGTGATTGTCATATGAATAAACTATCATAACTCTCTTTTGTTTCATGAATATGATGATATTGCATGACGTTTCATGTTTTATCATAATTTCACAATTTATTTAAAATGAAAAATAATTCTAAATAAATGTTGTTGACACCTAAGCGACACCATTATTTACATGGACCAAGTGTTGGTTGGTGTGCAATGGCCTGAAAATTAAGAAAAATACTTGTTGTCTGGAATCGAACATGAGACACCAGTGTGCATAGTCTATATGGCATGAAAATAAGAAAAAAAATTACTCATAGTCGAGATTCGAACTTGGGACCACAGAGTTGGGCAGAATTGTCTATACCGCTAGACCTTTGAAACACTTGTCTTAAGTACTGATCCAATATACTTGATAGTTTCTAGTATTCTGGGATGTGCGGGCTTGACGTACTGTGTCGGCCTCGTTTCTCTGCAGCGCCGCCAGGCCAAGTGCTAGACCTCTCGCGCGCGCTTCATTCCATCGCAACGCCACCTCCCATCCGAGCTCCGCAACAGCGTCGCATCATCTGGTCCAGCGCTGCTTCCCAAGCCGTGCTTCGAAACAACGTCCCCCCCCCCCCCCCCCGCACTCCTATCCAGTGCCACGCCACTGCGCACACGCGCTTCCTCTCGAGCGCCGCCCGGCCCGGCGCTCGCGCCTTCAGCTCCAAACCTGCTCGTGCCGACATCCAAGTAAGCCAATTGGATCCTTGTGCTTCTAGTTGAATTTGAATGACTAAGTTTTTGTAAGCAACAATTAGAGGCGAAGACAACCATTATTCGCTACCTAGTTGAATTTTGTTCTTTCAGTCAACTGTATTCATTGCCTTTTCTTTTAAACACTATTGCTAGGGACTTGATTTATGTTCCACATGGATATATCGGTCATATCCTAAGTTCAGAATTTCATATTAGCAAAAGCAAATGGTGTTGATAATTTTTTGCACGAATGATCAACAACAAGATACACTTGAGACATTTTTTTATTTTGTTTCTATAGATGGACAAATCTTGGATCAATAGTAGCCTTTTCAGCAAGCAACATATTGCAGGAGTGAAGGATTTCATGAAGTTAATTTCAGAGCAATTTGCTGAGAGTGAGGATGTACTATATCCTTGCTGAAAGTGTTTGAATGTGCTTGTGAAACCTAAGTCACTGATTGGGGATCATTTATATATTCATGGGATGGCGAGCACATACACTGAGTGGATACATCATGGGGAGGCACGATTGGGTGTTGTAATAAATGAATAGGCTGACAACATAGATGTATAATATAGTATAAATGAGGATGTTAGTATGAATGAGTTTGACCACCCAGAAGATAGATTGCCAGATATAGTACAAGAGTTGTTCACATCTGGAGAGGAAGGTGCACAAAATTCTATGTTTGCAGCTGTATTGGAAGAGATGAAGCAAAAACTTCACCCCGGTGCACCATACAAAAGATTTTCTTTTGTGGTTAAGTTCCTTCATATCAAATATTTTTACCGAATCGGCAATGTTGCCTTCTCTGCAATTCTGAAGTTGTTATCATTGGATTTCCCACAGTGGTTTGTACTGGCATCTTACAAGGAAGCTAAGAAACTTACTAAAGCATTGGGACTTGGATATGAGTCAATCCATGTGTGCCCTAATAATTGTGTTTTGTTTCGGAAGGATTATAAAAAAATAATGTGTGCCCAGTGTATGGTGCATCAAGATGGAAAGATGGTGAAGCAAGAAATAAGAGTCCTTAGAAGGTGTTGCGGCATTTTCCATTGATTCCTAGATTGACTAGATTGACAAGGATGTTTGCTTCGGCAAAAATCTTTGAGGAGGCACAATGGCACAAGTTGAAGAGGAAAGAGGTGGAAAATGAGCTTAGCCATCCAGCTGATGGCGAGGCATGGAAAGACTTTGACAGAAAACATAATTGGTTTGAAGAAGAGCCTAGAAATATAAGGCTTGGGCTCGCCACAGATGGTTTTAATCCCTTCGGCAAAATTGTCATGAACACCTTAACTTTTTAGACATAGAGCTAGTCTTGAGCAAATTATTTTTATATTTTCTTGCATCAGTTTAGGTAACTGTATATACAGTTATTTATATTTTATACTAAATCTATAAGATAACATACATTTTTTTGGCTTCACCACAAACAACAGAAATAATACCAAGGAGAAAAAGTATGGGCAAGCAACTTGAATCATTAAGCAAAGGACTGGGAATCAAGATTTCAATCAAAATTAAAGAAGGGAACAAAAGGCAAGAGCCACCTATTCATGCCGCTAAGTTTGCATCAGAGTGTGGAATCACATTGAGGCAGCACATTCCAATATTTCACCACTAGAAGGAGTACAAGAAGAAAGAGAATGAACCTACAATAAGAAACTATATTGACAAAGTTACTGTAAGTTAATTTTACTCATTTGTCAAGTTATAGTTCATTTACTTTTCAGCCAAGACTCATACAACAATTGTTGTTTTACTGGGCTCAATTCACCATGGATAGTGACAGCAAGGTAGTGGAAGATGCATATCTAGATATGCTAAAGAGTTGACAATACCAAATGACGTATAGACTGAAACAAAAGTACTTCAATGGAATACCTGCTAATTGAGTCAGGACTACATCGCCTATTTCAAGCATGTCGGACAACAACTGGAGAAAGTTGGTGGAGAAGTGGTCTACCCCACACATAGGGTATTTGTATTATAGCTCCATTGGCTCCCTCTATACAGTTTATACTAGGTGATTACCACACACGTTGCTGCGTGAGTAATCGTCAGAGATGTGAGTATTTGATACACACATGATTATTATCTGCATATTTTTATAACTCATTATTTCTTACAAGCTTATATGATACACAGGATTATTATATGAAGAATAAAATTAATCGTGAAAATGTACAATTTGCACAATGCACAGGCTCTCAGTCCTACACTGCAAAAGCTTATATATTAGTAAGAAAATAATCTTTGCTTACTTATCTGCATAAAGTCAGTTTTCATGCATTACCACTGTTGTATCTATAATGTCTTTAAATTGAAATTTTGAAATCTAGCATGTGCCTTATGTGAAGATCTCCATTCTCATAAGTTTTATTTTATATCTTTTCAGAAACAAGAAAAATATAAGGATGCTGAACCAAATGCACTAGATCTTTTCAAGGAGATGCATTGCAGCAAGAATAAACATTTTAGTGAAAATGTTCAAAATAGCTATTGTAAGTACTTGTTCTCCTTTGATGTTTATACTTACAACTTGTAACTTGCAGCATAATATACTGAAGCATAACCTTTGTATTTGGTTGACATGGAGGCAATGGTGGCAGGACCAGTCGAGGATGGACAACAACCGAACTCTCCTACAAAAGTTTTTTCTAATGTGCTACCGAGATCCAGTTTCTTCCTGCGCAATGTTGGTCTTCAGTCCGCCTCCAAGAAAAGCTACACAACTGTTTCTGCAAAGGTTTAACAACTTCAAGATCAACTACAGACTGAGAGGCAAGAAAAAGATGGGCTTCGGTAAGAAGTTGAAACCTTAAATGCTCAGGCGCAAGCATCTCAGGAGACCATTGAGAACATGAAAGGTCAATGGAAGAAAATAACAGCCTCCTTCATCAACTATTAAGCTTCAATCGAGGCCAAGGGCCTCCATCTTTGTCTTCTTCAATAGGATTTGAAATTATCGGATTATTTTCAATTTTGTTTGATGTTTAATACTTCGACTTGAAGTTATAGGATTTGTTTTGGATTATGTTGAACGAATTATGTGAATATTGAACATATTCATGCAATATTTCGATTGTCGTCTGATTTCATAATATTCTATGACGATATCAATTTATTGTGCCACGTCATCGCACTTATTTATGACGAAAATATTTGCCATAAATGCATTGCCACATCAGCTGCCACCTCCACATAATTTATGAAAAATCTTTTCGTCATAAATTTTTGGACACATCACTTGCCATGTGGCTTGCCACGTCATCATAATTATGATGAACATTTTCGTCACAAAGATTTTGCCACGTCAGCTGCCATGTCAATCGTCATCAGCCACGTGGAAAGACACAGGTGTATGAATTGTCACATTTTTAAACATATTTATGAAAAATTAGAGCATCATAAATTTAGTGACGATTGTAGTGTGCTTCATAAAAGCTATGATGATTTTTTGCTGATCGTCATAGTTGTTCATTTAACACGCACCTTTTGTGACGATGTCCTATTCGTCACAATGGTGTCAACAAAAACCAATTTATGACAAAATAATGTACTTAGTGACATAATCATTATGTCACAGAAGTCTTAGAAGGTTGTAGTGGAAGGAGGAATCATTTGCAGTGACTGCGCCAGTGTGTGAATTTGCTTTGCGTGGAACTGGCATGCTTCACACTTCTTGGCTAGCTTGACTGCATCCTGGAGTGTCGTATGCCAGTAAAAACCATGCTGGAAGGCCTTACTGACCAGCGTGCGGGATGATGTTTGGTTCCCACACTCGCCTCCATGGATCTCTGTGAGAAGTTCACAGCCCTCTTCTCAGGAAATTCACTACATTAGAATGTTGTTGGCACCATGTCAATAGAGATCCCCTTCTACCAACGTGTATCTTTTATCCAATCTGACAATTCACTCAGCAGATACACCATCTTCAGGAAGGACTTGTCTTTCAAGTAGTCCCGGACCTCCGTGATCCATGCATCAGGACTGACTTGAGCATCTGGATCTTGCGCACTTGATTGCTCGGAGCTTCATGTAGTGCCTACGATCCTTGGTGGACGCCATGGTAACAGGGCCATCGGGACCGCCAGCTTCAAGGTGCTGGTCTCACCCCCATCACTCAGTTCGGCAGGCTTAGTGGCAAGTGCCGGTAATATCCTGATAAAAACTCCGTCGTATGCCTGAGCTCCGGTTAAAGCTTTCATTGAGAGATCATCAACTTCAGCGCTGTTGAGACGCTGGACATGGCAGAGGTCCAAGACCTAGAAATCCTTCGGCAACTTCTGGACTTCAAGCAAATATGCAGCAAGCTGAGGGTTATTGCAACTATATTCACCTTTGACTTGTTTGATGATGAGCTATGAATCTCCCTTCACCAGCAACTGTCGGACGCCATATGATAGCACCACCTTGAGTCCGAAGATGAGAGCTTCATATTGTGCCATGTTGTTGGTCGCCTTGAAGTCAAGGCGCACCATGTACTTGACTTTCTCCCCAGTCGGAGCGAGGAGAAGGATTCTAGCTTCAGCCCCCTACTTCTGCATGGAGCCATCAAAGTAGAGAGTCCAGTGAGGCTCAGTGAAGATAGGAACCTTAGGTTCCGGCTTCTGCTCGTTGAGGCCCCCCGAACTTGATGGAGAAGGTGTCCACTCAGCCACGAAGTTAGTCAGCGCCTGACTCTTAATTGCATGTCAAGTCAGGAATTCGAGATCAAATTATGCTACCTCTGTAGCCCACTTGGCAATATTTCTCATTGAATTAGGATTATGCAAAATAGCACGCAGTGGATAAGATGTTACCACTGATATCTTGTGGTCTTGGAAGTAATGGCATAGCTTCCTTGAGGCAATAAGGACTGTGTACAGCAGCTTATGCACCTCAATGTATCGAGTCTTGGCATCATGAAGTACTTCGCTGATGAAGTACACTAACCGCTGGACTGTTCTAACCCTCCCGTAGGTGTCTGAAGTTTCTTCTTCATCAACCCGGACCCTATCAGAGGGGTCCAAATCTTCTTCTTGAGCAGTAGATACTCTCTCGGATGAGAGAGGTTGATCCACATGCATCTTGCCTTTAGGATCTAATCTTGAGGGCTTGGACCCAGACTCACCTTCAGGTAGCTCCGGACCCTTCCGGAGGGGACTGAGCTCCTGAGTTGAAGATGTCTTTGGTCTTCCGGCAACCAGGACAATGCCGACAACCTCCATAGTTGCAGCGATGTAAAGCATAAGAGGCTCACCAGGTTCTGACGCTACCATGATTGGTAGTGTGGTGAGGATTTGCTTGAGCTCTTGGAACACCTTCTCTGCTTTTTCAAACCAGTGGAATGGTCCAGACTTCCTCAATAGCTTGAAGAATGGAAGCGCTCACTCTGCCAGCCTTGAGATGAACCTGTTGAGCGAAGCTAGACATCTAGTAAGTTTCTAGACGTCCTTGATGTGAGCTAGAGGCTGGATCACTTCGATGGATTTTATCTTGGTTGAATTTTCTTAAATTCCTCGATGGGTCACCAAGAAACCAAGAAGCTTTCCGGAGTTGACCTCGAAGACACACTTGTCAAGGTTGAGCTTCGTGCGCGTCAGGCGCAACTTGTAAAATACGGATTAAAGGTTGTTCAGCAATGAGTCTTTGTTCTTTACTTTAACAATGATGTCATTGACATAGACTTCCCCAGGTCCCGAATGAGCTCCCCAAAGGTTTTGTGCATAGCTCGCACAAAGGTGGAGAGTGCATTTTAGAGACCACAAGGCATTGTTGTGTAACAATAGAGACCATCTACCATAATGAAAGCATTGTGCTCTTCATCTTTCTTAGACATTGGAATTTGATGACAACCAGAATATGCATCTAAGAAACATAAAAGCTCATAGTCAAAGGTAGAATCCACTATCTGATCTATTCTTGGTAGTAGAACGGGGTCTTTTGGACATGCCTTATTTAAAGTGATGTAGTCGATGCACATCCGAAGCTTCCCGCTGGCCTTTGGCACGACGACCGGGTTTGCCATCCATTGTGAATGATGTACCTCCCGGATGAATCCAGCGTCAAGTAGCTTTTTTACTTCTTCTCGAATGAAGTTCTATCTTTCAACAGATTGCTTCCGGGACTTCTGTTGTATAGGACGTGTGTCGGGTTAGATCTTTAGATAATGCTCAATCACCTCCGTGGGATCCCAAGCATTTGTGACAGTTGTCATGCAAACACGTCGACATTTTCCTGGAGGAAAGTGACGAGTGTGAGTTCCTATTTGTCACTTAGACCTCCCAATATACAAGTGGTCTGAGTGGCATCAGGTCGATTTGGACGACTTTGACGGGAACGTCGGTGTCACCGCTTGGTTGCACATAAGGTGTAGAGGTTGAGCCGCATTGGCGTGAGCTCAGAGGTTCCTGAGCAGATTGCTCCTTGCCGGATTCACCTTCTTGCGCTTCTGCAAGCGCATGAAGCTTTTCCAATGCAACAACTCCAGCAGTGCAATCCCCTCGAATATAAAGGACACCTAATGTAGTTGGCATCCTCAACATAAGGTAGCCATAGTGGGCCACTACCATGAACCTATACAGGGCTGGCCTGCCTAGGATGGTGTTGAAGGGTAAGTTGATGTGTGCCACATCAAACACCATCCTCTCGGACCAGTAGTTCTCTGGTGTCCCAAAGATTACCGAGAGAGTAACAAATCCAAGAGGTTGATAGCTCCAGGACCCACTCCAGAGAATGGGCCTGAGGGCCTAAGGTCCGAGAGGCTAAGATGGAGCTTCACAAAAGCTGTGAAGCTTATCAGATTGAGGGCCGCACCACCATCCACCAAGAAATGGAAGATATGGGTATTGTTGATAGTCGAGGAGACCATCAGGAGCAATTGTCCAGATTCTGCCATGTTCTTCGGACAGTCTGAAGCATCGAAGGTGATTGGAGTGTCCATCCACTTCCGATGAGGCTCCGCCTTGGCAGTGGGAGCAGCAGCAGTCATTTCACGATACAAAGTTTTCACAACGCACCGAGAGGTAATGTCCCAAGACCCTCCATACATCATATGAAGAGTCTTTTGAAGCTCGTTGTCAGAGTTGATGTTGAACTCGTCGACGGTGTTGTAGACCGCCTTTAACGCCTTCTTGGCATCTTGGAAGCCTAGCTCCTGATCAGAAGGAGCTTCGTTGACTTTTTGTTGCCCTTCCCGCTTGCGGAAAGGGGTGTCATCTTGACGCTTGTTGTTGCATTCAGCAAGCCTCTTGACATCACAATAGTCATCAAGCCTGTGGGTTGTAGACTTGTGGATCGGACACCACATCTTGTCGCCATCTTCCAACGATGGTCGAGGTCGCTTGTCTGGACGTGGCCCTCAGCCACCTTGTGTTGCGGCAGCGGCAGCTATAGGTGTGTCAGCAAGTGACTTCTTCTTGCCACTTGACTTCTTTATTTTTGCCACTACTGTTGGCAGTAGCTCCATCTTTGGAGGCAGATTGACCAGCCTCCGTATCTAGTTCGTAGTACATCTCACGGCCCTCCGTAGCTCTGGCACATTTGTCAGCCAGGCTGAAGGGTTCTGTGACACTGCTGACATCATTAGTTGCCAGCTTCCCCAACATCTTCGTCTCTTGAACTCCCTGTCAGAATGCAACAACGACAAAAGCGTTGGATATAGAAGGTATGGTGTTCCGTACTTGAGAGAATTGCTAGATGAAAGATCACAATGACTCTCCCGACATCTGTTGTATGGCAAAAATATCCAGCTTGGTGCCAGACCGGGTGTAGGAGCTCCCGAAGTTGGCGGTGTACTAGCGACATAATTCTCCCCAACTGTAGATTGAGTTAGGGGGTAAGCTCATAAACCAAGACCTAGCAGTCCCGGTCAAAGCTACTAGGAAGTAATTGGCCATAAAGGCCTCATTTCCTCCTGCATCGAGGATGGCGGTGGAGTAGATTTGTAGAAACTCGATAGGGTTGACTGTCCCATCATTTTTTTCTGGCAACTGAGACTGAAACTTGAGTAGCCACTCCACCATGTGGATATGTCAGGAGAGGGTCGAACAACCGCCTCCAACTCCCAGAAGAGAAGGGTTTTCATGAGCAAGTCGCCTCTCGGGACTACGCTCGATGTTGACACGACCATCCTGCCTCATCTACCAGCGGTCGGGCTCCGACTGGAGGTCTTGAGTTAGGATCCTCGATGCCGTATGAATACAAAAAGCCCCTAAAGGTAGAGATGTTGTGCGCTGAGAGGGTGCACGTCTCCTGAGCTGCGATGCCATAGGACCAAGCCTTCCAGATAAGGTCCTATTACAGGAAGGTGCCTACCCTGCATGGGGCAGACCCTGGTTGTTGAGGGTTGTGGCTGCTACTGCAACCAGATGCTCAACCTCAACGTGCCATTGTTCCAGCACGGCTGGAGGAGCTCGGCGCTGGAGGATGTTGAAGAAGAGTCCGCGCTGTGTTCAGCGCATTCTTCGGGTTGTTGGTCGATTCCGTGACCAAGCGAAGTCACCATCCTACTGTCCAGTGTTCGCTGCTGCAGCAGGTGGTGGTGGTGGTGAGGGAACAACGTTCGTCGGGACAACGTTGGTTGGCTGCTGAGCATTGGAGGGATGTCCACCAATAGCTTGTGTAGTCGGTCCGTTTGAAGCGGCAGCAGAGTTCACCATCTTGAAGATCTTGACTCCCCCTACCTGGTGTGACAAATATCGAAGTGTGCCAATGACACTTCTCCCGGTACTACTAAAACATAGTTCACGGAGGTACGTATTTAAGAAGGGAGCAAAATCAAGATCCAAGAGAAAGGTGACACATAGGGTTTTATGTGGTTCGGGCTGCCTGAGCGTCATACCCTACTCCACGGGGTGTTTATGTATTGTATGAGAATGCATAAGCCTGAGCTTCATAGTGAGCAAGTATGGATGACTTTTTTCTACCGTGCAGTGCAGCCTTTTTATATACTAAGGACTGGCTGTTACAGTATGTGCCCTAACCCGACAGGTGGCCCTGGCTGTAATAACCGCCCTTATACACGATCTACGGGTCTTAAGGGGGGTTATTAGTGCGATAACGTGCCTTAACGGCAGCAATATCGGTCTTGATAGTGATCTCATCATGCGTCATTAACATTGCATTAATGACGCATTAACCAGCCCTTGTAACGGATGATTGATAGCCCTTGAATGTCCACACCGTTGGAGATCCCGATGTCTTCCCATTGCAGACATTGATCCAGACGTGTGACACGTGGTAGCTCCGGAGCTTCCCTCTGTGGGGAGGCATGTCCGGAGCTACTAGACATGTGGCAGCACTAGAGCTTCCCCTGTTGGGGAAGCAGGTCCGACATCCTGAGACACGTGGCAGCATTAGAGCCACCCTAAGGAGGGAGGCAGGTCTGACACTGCGGGACATGTGGTAGGGCCGGAGCCACCCTAAAGAGGGAGGTAGATCCGACACTGTGAGACACGTGGTAGTGCTAGAGCTACCCTAAGGAGGGAGCAATATTTGCACTGCGGGA
This sequence comes from Tuctoria greenei, assembly GCA_036927565.1. Lineage (NCBI taxonomy): Eukaryota > Viridiplantae > Streptophyta > Magnoliopsida > Poales > Poaceae > Tuctoria > Tuctoria greenei. The sequence continues at coordinate 189,970,552 of JAYESD010000003.1, read as the reverse complement.
CACGTGTTGCCTCCGGATGTCCACAATACTGGAATGTGGAACTCAACGCGTCTTTTTCCGGTACGAAGAGATACCTAGTATGCAGGATATCAACAACTTCATAATTTTGTTATCTGCCATCGACTTGCTGGGGAGGTGATGTCCGTCTCTAATGGTCGGTGTGTGTAGCGGTTGCCTCTGTAGAGTAGTCAAATGGAAGCGGAAGGACAATGTGTATATACAAAAAAATATTATTTATTTTATATCCTAAATGTCATTTATTTAAAAACAGTAGGAGTATATTATTAGCTGGACCTAGCAGTCACTACAAGAATCGGGTATAGAAATATCAGTTATATAGCTGTCGATAAGTTACAGTAACCGACGATTATAGTTTAAAACTGTCGGCCAACCAACGGCCATAGCTGCTGAACCACAACATTCTTATTGCTTTAAAGTCGTCGGTCCCGACGACTTTAGTGGTTTAAAACCGTCGGTAGCAGCAGACCAACGCTTTTAATTGGTAAATCAAATATGGCTGTCGGCCTTCTGAGACCCGACGTTCTTAGACCATCCGCACCAATATACTCTAAACCATACTCTATCCTCTAAACCATACTCTATATACTCTATACTTCCAGTATGTCATCTCACAAAAATTTTCCAGTATGCTTTACAGTATGCTTTAGAGTATGGTTTCCAGTACGTTGGTGCGGATGGTCTTACAACACTTAAAAGTGTCGAGCTCCGGTTCCAGAAAGAAGATGAATACATACAGATGAACAAGAACTTTTCCAACAGATCTGCTGGTACAAACTTTATTACAATCACATACAGATGAAACGAACTGAAATAGGAACATTATTCACAATCTCACACAACTTTTTTGGCACCAAGGAACACAAACAAAGATATTATTCACAATATTTCACACACATGAGCTCGAACAGATCTGTAGACAAAAAAATGAACAAGCTCCAGATTTCCGGAGGCTGAGCTCTACTTCCTCCATGTCCACCGGCGATGTCCTCGGCCCGTCCTCCTGCTGCGGCGCGTCACCCGCGAGACGACTTACAAGGATTGCTTGAGGGTGCGGCAGGGGAGGAGGGTGAGGGAGGATGCCGCCATTAGCAACGCGACGAGCTGCCGCTCTTCGCCGCGACGTGTCTTTGTGCGCTGGAATCCCTCGAGAGAGGCACCTCGCCGCTGGAATCCCCTGAGAGAGGCAGGGAAGGGCAGCGGTGGGGAGCCTGCGCCACCCCGGAAATTCGCGCTGTGGTGGGGGAGGTTGCGCCGTGGTGGTGGAGGCCGCGCCGTGGTGGGGAGGCCGCCGCCGGTAGCTCGCGCCGTGGTTGGAGCTCACGCCGCCAGGAGCACGCGCTGTGGTGGGGAGTCCGCGTCGCCGGGATCTCGCGCCGTGGTTGGGAGCCCACGACGTGGGGAGCTCGCGCGGTCGGGAGGCCGCGCCGTTGGGACCTGGCGGTGGGAGCCCGCGCTGCCGGGGTAGGGTTTGTTTGGAAGGATTCTGGACCATGGATGATTCAACCCGTGCGAATATAAAAAGAAGGATATGTACGATCCGTGCCAGGCGATGGATGGTGGGCCCGATCCATGCGCGGTGGGTGGTGGCAATCCGTGCGAGGTGCTTACGTGGTAGGGCCCTTGATCTGAAATGAGGAGTGAATATAAAAGGAGGGATTCCTTGTGCACAGAGTCGTGGTGGGGCATCTGGATGTAGCCGTCGGTCACCAAACACCAGCCGACGGTCACAATAAATTCATTTGTTTCGTGAGTAGGCTGATGCAAAAAACACTATGACTGTCGGCATGTTTTGTTTGGCTGACAGTTTTAATTATTTTCGACGGGTTTTCTTGTTGGCCGACGGCTATAAATCTATAGCCGTCGGATTCCAAAAACTGACAGTTTTATGACGATTAAATACGACGGTCCTAACAGTTTTACTCTGGCCGACACTTGTTTGTGCGATTCTTGTAGTGAGTGGTTAAGTACTCTGAGCACTACTCAGGTCCCGAGTTTGTGAGCGAATTTCAGACTAAATTTCACAATAAAAATGCAGTTATTCTATAAAGAAATTCATGAGTGCGGAAACTAGGGCACACCTGTGAAAAATGTGAGGGAGCGGACATGGTGCATATATGTCTATGAAGTTCGGTCTACAGTATTGTGTTTAATCATCTAGTCATCGTCGTCTTATTCTAGACAATAGGTTTTGAGTGTTGTATTTGTATTCGTTTGTAATAAGCTAATCATAACTTTCATAGAAGAAAAGATCGGGACTTTACCAATCGTTGAAAAATGTTGGAGCTACCGAACAGTAGCATATGCGAGGGACCAACCAAACAAGATCACTGCTTAGCTCCAAGCAAATTAAAGGTTGAGTTGCTCTGAAGCAACAGCAGCACTGTACACGGCATCTTCTCTCCTGAGAGATGATGCAGCGACTGGACGCTAATCACTTTGAATGAACGGCATGTTGCTTCCTGTTGCCCATGCCTGGTCCACACTCGCGTCGGGTAGGTGTGCCCAGCACCATGCGTGCATGGCCTTCGTGCCCTTGTCCCCTCCCCTGGCTATGTACCTAATGTGAACAACGAACGCAAAAGAGAGAAGGTCAGGTCAGACAGGAAAGCAAGTTGGCATCACAGATCGGCGTAGGTAGGTAATCACGCCTACGAAATTCCTGCTGCCTACTAACACAAACTTAATGCAGCAGTATACATGTCCAAAAGGACAAACAGGTTAGGAACACATCCATTCCATCCACTGGCCAACCGAGAGAGGATAAGAGACTGCGAACGTAGTTGTTGATTAACGACTTCACCTACGCCAATAGTGCTCATCTATTTCAGCTCTACTATTTACAAATTGGAGTACTCTATTTGTAATCACTACTACAATAAGCCTCATCGCAGGCGGCTTCAAACCTATTATCATACGCGGTTTTTAAAACCGTCTGAAACGAAGAGTCTGTGATAAACCGCAATTTCACAGGCGAAGAAGTGAGACCGCCTATGAAGACAGATCACAGCGGTTCTTTACTTAGGCTAGCCGTCCGTGAAGATAAGTTATCACAGGCGGGTCGTGCAGCATATATAACCGCATGTGATAATACAATTATCACAGGCGGGTCGTGCAGCATATATAATTGCATGTGATAAGAGTGTTATCACATGCGAATCTTGGCCGCTTGTGAAGACAGTTTATCGCAGTCGGTTTCTACCATAACAGTAACCGCCTGTGATAATTAGGTTATCACAGATGGTTCTTTACCTATATCTAGCCGCCTATGATAATTGTTTTTCACAGGCAGGTCTAGCCGTTGGTAAATAACCGCCTGTGATAAGGTATAACCTATGCAGTACTAGCTGCTGTTATTTATAATTTCTAGGTCAATTCAATATAATCACAGAACAGAAGTCAACAATATCATCACAGAAGTCAACAATATCATCACACAAGTCATCTCGCAGAAGTCAATTTCACTAAAACAATATACATATGTACAAGTTACAGATACAATTCATCTCATAGTTTGCAAGTTTTCACTAAAAACTGTTTCTATTGGCATAGTCACAAAGTTCTGGCACATCAGCTATTGCACCATTCTCATCAAAGAACTTCCCTCTTTTGTACAAAATTTCACGACGAATGAATTGACATAGTTCAGCAACAATCTTGTCGGCTCCTCCACCAGGAATACTTCTACAAACTGGCCGTTCTTCGTTCACATTCTTCGTGTGCTGCAATGAAACGCATAACAAGATTTAGAATGTGTTGGTTTGAACAATCTCAAAGTATAGATCAAAGTGAGAGTATACAGGAATTTATTTGGTATTTTCAGAGCAGTTGTACTATGAGCAATTGAATTTTGAAGTTGGACTCAAAATATGAAAATAATTTTCTGGTAATATTGAATAGCAGAGAATATAAGTATTAAACTATGCTAGTTATAATGAAAATGAAATTCAAAAGTAAGAAAATAAGATATCGACATTAAGGATAACTTACATCCTCACGATTCACTCTATATTCACTGGCGGTCCGAAGATGCTCGCATACATAATACCCGCATAAGACACTCCAAGCAGGCTACTTCGGACAAGTATAATATGTTATAATGTCCAATGTAGTAGAATTAGAAGGTCTCTCACCGCCAAGTCATTCCGCGTAAAACTGCCAAGCGCTGTAATAAAAGAAATGTCATATAAAACTTGTCAACACATTCTAAAGGTGTGTAAGTTAAAATTATTGAATAAACATATAGTTTCAAAATGGAAAGGAAATCTTTGTAACGATCTGGTGGGAAATCGGCCGAGTCCAGGACTGTTGTCATTTCCTGCGTTGGCTTGATGAAGATCATTATGTAGTGATTACTGCAAACATAAAAACACACGTGTTAAAAATTACCAATCATTGCTATTTCAATGTCATGTGTCAAACTTACTCGAAGTGGTACGGAGCCTTTACGAGATCCTTGCCGTCTCTGAGAATGTTAAACATTGCATGTCCTATGTAAGCTGCAACTTCTGTCCTTCTATCCTTCTTAAGTTTTGTGACTGCTTTTTTAAATTCTTTTTTTTCATGTGCTTGAACTTTGTTGAGTCTCAATCCGCCTTGACGTCGAATAGCGTCTTTGCAATCCGTGTAGGGCAAAGGATACCTGTCTCGCGTTCCATCTTTTCATTATTCAGGTATTGCATTCTATGAAAAAGTCCAGAATTGTTATAATCTCATGAAATGTGTATGCGTGTAGTAAGAAAAGCAAATGCAAAATATTAGAGGCACTTACAAGCACCAGACGAGCAGCAGGTTGATTTCGAGCATGCCCCGATGGAAAAGGGGATGCAACTCTTCAAATAAAATGACTCGTCTATCTTCTCCAGTGCTCCAGAATGATTCTTCTAGAATACGAACTGTGACGCAATCAATCTCATATTTTGTGCCGGCAAGGATGTACTGAAAGCATCTAGGCCCCCATGAGGTATGGTTTCGGTGATTAATGACAACCATTGGATTTTACTAATGAATTTGTGGATCCAAGGTCTCCTGTATCACTCAATCAAATGAAATCTATATGAATATGAACATCAACTACTGATCATTGGAGACCCCTAAATAATCATTTTATGAGATCAATCAATGTTATGAAGACTAGAAGTAAAAGCTCATATGTCAAAGTCATTCAACCATAATTGACAACACTCAATGCTTGAAAATCATCAGAAGTATATTTCCAACAAATGTCTAAGAGGTCAATCGAGCAAAATACAAAAGAATCACTTAGAACAACTCGAAGCAAACAAAATCAACTCACTGGATCAACCGATGTTCCCAGAGAACAACACATCGGTCGAGTTGATTCAGCATAAGAAGAAGACTTCAGAACAAAGTACTCATCGGATCATCCGATGTTAAGGGCAATGTTACATCGGTCCATCAGTACAGTATGCAATATCCTTGGACCAAGTGTAGCACCGGATCATCCGATGTAAAACAATATACACATCGGTCAATCACTCCAGTAAGCATCAAGTCTGAACCAATTCTGGAGGAAGTGCCACCGGATCATCCGATGAGAAGACAAGTGTAACATCGGTCTAACAACGGTCATATCTGACACAGTGACATCAGGTAAAGTGAACTTGACCGATGATAACTGAAGGGGAGACATCAGATCATCCGGTGTTCGTAGAATAGTGATGTCAGCCTACTTTTCCAACGGTTATTTCGTGGAGGCTGGCTATTTATACCCCTTCAACCTGTCTACTCGACAAGTCTTGATCACCAGACATACTCTACACATTCTCAAGCATTCAAGACGTTGTGCTACCACTTCTACATCATGTACACCACCTACACACCAAGAGATAGGCTAGAACTAGCTAGAGATAGTGCTTGTGTGCTTCCATTCTTGGTGAGTGGAATCTCTAGTGTAGTGAGAGCTGTAAGGGAGTGTCCCTTGGTGTTTGTAATTGAGAGAGGCTTCCGGATCTTGCCAAGACGATTGTGGAAGCCCGGAGGATCCAAGTTGTACAAGGCTTGAGCTCCACCTTGCCGAGGTTGGCAAACGGAGAAGAATAGTGAAGATCCCTAGTCTCGGTGAATTGGGTGTGGCTATACCCTTTGGTGGGTGCCACAACGTGGATGTAGGAAGATCTTGACGATCTTGCCGAACCACGGGATAAATCTTCGTGTCTCCTCGGGAGTTTGCATTCTCTTTCTCTCACCTTACACTTATGCATTTTATATACCGCGAAGTTGCTATTTACTTGAATGCATAGGTTGTTTGTGTAGGGAATTGGGCTTTTAGTAATTAAGTTTTATTGCTTTGATTTTTGAAAAGAAGCCCAATTCACCCCCCTCTTGGGCATTCGATCCTTACAATTGGTATCAGAGCAAGGTTGCTCATTGGATCATTCTAGCTTCACTGCTAGAGAGCTAAAATGGCCAAGATTGGGGGTTCGGTTCCTATCTTCGAGGGCAAGAACTTTGCCTATTGGAAAGCACACAAGCGTGCTTAACTAGAGGCTATTGCTCCCGAAGTATGGGAAGCGACCCACGCGGGTTTTGGTGAGCACAATTATGTTGGTGATCAGATTAATTGGGATGCTAAAGCTAGGAATGAAATTTATGAATGTATTAGTCAAGATGTGTTTGCTAGGATTGCTAGTAAAGAAAAGACTTGTGAAATTTGAGCTTGCTTGATAGAAATTCATGAGGGTTCTTCTCGTGTCAAAGAACTAAAATATCACATGCTTAAAGCCAAATATGATGAGTTCAAAATGCTACCTCATGAAAATGTCAATGAAATGTTCTCTCGCTTGAATGTGCTTATTGAAGAAATTAATGCTCTTGACATTGCTTCTCTTGGCAAGGGACTCATCAACCGCAAGATTCTTATGCTCCTTCCCAAGCCAAAGTACAACATCATCAACTCCATGCTTCAAAAGGAATCTCTTGACCACATTGAAGTTTCAGAACTCATTGGAGAGATTCACGCTCATGAGATGAGTGTACTTGGGATGATGGAGCAATCATCTTCAAAGACAATTGCCCTAAAGGCCTCCACCAAGAAAACAAGTCTCAAGAAAAATAAGGTGGTTGAGCCTAGCTCAAGTGAAGAAGAGCAAGCATCAAGTGAAGATGACGATGATGAGCTTGCGTTGATGATGAGAAAGTTCTCTCGCTTGAACTCCAAGATTGCCAAGAAGGGATACACCTTTGATCCCATGAAGAAAGCGTTTCTACCAAGGAGAGATGACCACAAGACTTGCTACAATTGTGGTGATCAAGGCCACATCTCCTATGATTGTCCAAAACCGGACAAAAGAAGAGAGAACCACAAGAGCAAGCATCACAAGCTAGAAGATAGTGAAGATGATGAAGAAGAAGTCAAACCCAAACCAAGATCCTTTGGGAAGAAGAAACATGACAAGGGCAAGAAGGCAAAGCTCTTCCCAAAGAAAAGAAATGGCCCACAAAATGTGTTCATGTGTGAGGCAAATGAATGGGTCACCGACGAAGAATCAAGTGATGAAGAGAGTTAAGCGGAAGAAGAAAGTTTGGCCGGCCTTGCCATTGCCAACAATGATGACTCACCTCTTCATCCACCACCCATGTGCCTCATGGCTAAAGGTAACACCAAGGTATGTGATGATTCCAGCGATGATGAGCTTTCCCCCGATGATTTAACTTCATTAATAAATGAATATCACACTATCATTAAGAGGGAAAAGAGTAAGGTTAAAGCTCTTGAAGAAACTCGTGCTAAGCTTGAGAGTGCTAACCTTGATTTGCTTGACAAGTATGAAAGCATACTTAAAGAGCATGACATGCTGAAATCCCATGTCAAGCAAGTTGAGGAGGATAAGGCTCAAATCAAGCTAGATCATCATGAGCTTGACTTAGCCCACCAAGCACTCTTGGGAAAGCACAATGAGTTGATCCAAGAGCATAAAATACTTAACCTTGCTCATGAAGTGCTTGATCAAGAATTGAAAAATATAAAGAAACAAACCCTTAATGATAAGGTATCCATTACTTCTCTTGCCACTAATGTCTTGCACAAGTCTTTGCTTTTAAAAGAGAACACTAGGGAGAAGGACTTGTTGGAAGAGATTGAGAGTCTCCGCACTAGTGTGGCTAGACTATCAAAAGGAGAAGTCAAGCACAAGGAAATCCTCTTCCAACAAGCAAAGGCCTTCAACAAGAGAGGACTTGGATCCTTCCCGGTGCCAAACAAAGGAAAGCTGCCCTCACCGGAGCTTACAACAAGCTTCATCAAGGAAGTTGGTTCTTATTGCCAACATTGTGAGGTCACCAGTCACCATACAAGGGAGTGTCCTCTTCCCAACCGACCTGCTCCAAAATTGCCTACTAACTACAAGTCTACTTTCAATGACCATTATTATCTCTTGAGTAGAGTAGATGGCAAGGTGAAGGCAAGGTTCATTGGCAAGGACATAAAGGGCATGAAGGGGAAGCTCCCCAAGCAACTTTGGGTCCCAAAAACACTTGTATCACACATACAAGGACCTAAGTTGGCTTGGGTGCCTAAAGTTAAAAATTGAATTCATGTGTGTAGGTGAACTACAAAGCCGGAGGAAAGCATTGGGTACTCGATAGAGGGTGCACTCAACATATGACCGGCAATGATGGTATGTTCACCACCATAGAAAACCCCGACAATCATGAACAAGTCACCTTTGGTGATAACTCTAAGGGTAAGGTAATTGGGTTAGGTAAGATTGCCATTTCAAATGACTTATCTATTTCTAATGTATTGTACGTTAAGTCACTTAGTTTCAATTTACATTCTATTGCACAATTATGTGATCTTGGACTAACGTGCATCTTTAGCAAAAATGATGTTGTTGTGAGTAGTGAAACAAGCCAAGAACTAATCTTCAAAGGATTTCGGCATGGACATCTCTACCTAGTAGACTTCTCCAACAAGGATGCTAGCTTGACCACTTGTCTTTTCACCAAGACAAGTTTGGGTTGGCTATGGCACCGACGCATAGCGCACATAGGGATGAGCAAGCTCAAGAAGTCATTCAAGCTTGGGATGGTGACCGGCGTGAAGGATGTCACATTTGAGAAGAACAAGCTTTGTAGCGCTTGTCAAACCGGGAAGCAAGTTGCTTCACACCACCCAATGAAGACAATGGTGTTAACCTCCAAGCCACTTGAGCTACTTCACATGGACCTCTTCGGACCGTCCACATATCAAAGTCTTGGCGGTAACCTCTATTGTCTTGTTATAGTTGATGACTACTCTCGCTATGCTTGGACTTTGTTTTTAGGTGACAATAGTGAAACTCCAGGAGTGTTCAAGACCTTCGCTAACCGCGCTCAAAGGGAATTTCAACTTCCCATCATCAAGGTCCAGAGTGACAACGGCACCGAATTCAAGAACTACAACATTGGGGAGTGGTGTGACCGTGAAGGCGTGAAACATGAGTTTTCGGCCACATACACTCCTCAACAAAATAGTGTTGTTCAAAGAAAGAACAAGACTCTCATCACTCTTGCGCGAGCAATGCTTGATGACTATGGCACGTCGGAGAAGTTTTGGGCCGAAGCAATCAACACGGCGTGCCATGACGCAAATAGGGTCTACCTACATCGACTACTTCAAAAGACCCCGTACGAACTTCTCATTAAGAGAAAGCCCAACATCTCCTACTTTCGAGTCTTTGAGTGCAAGTGCTACATCTACCGCAAGAAAAGCCTCGGTATGTTTGAAAGAAGATGTGATGTTAGTATATTTCTTGGTTATGCATCAAACTCAAAAGCATATCGAGTATTCAACCAAACCTCCAATTTAGTTGAGGAAAGTTGTGATGTTGAGTTTGATGAAACTAATGGCTCGCAAGAGGAGAGTTTTGGTCATGATGAAATAGATGATGAGCCTCTACGAGAAGCTATGAAGAACATGACCATTGGAGACATCAAGCCTAAAGTTGAGGAGGGCCATGATCAAGGGGGAGCTTCAAGTTCCAACATCAACACATCTATGACGCCTCAAGTTGACGAAGAAGAGAAGGATGATCCATTACCGACTAAAGATTCACAAGCCACACAACATCAAGAAGAAGAAGAAGTCCATGATCAAGTCCAACCACAAGATGAGCAACACGCATCACCACCGCAAAGTGCTTCACAACCACTTATGAGGCATGGACGCATCTCCAAGGTGCATCCGATGGACCAAATTATCGGAAGTCCGTCAAGGGGAGTAAGTACACGTTCTCGCCATTTCGCTTCGTTTTGTGAGCACTACTCGTTTGTTTCATGTGTAGAACCCACTCATATTGAGGAAGCACTCCAAGATCCAAATTGGGTGATGGCCATGCAAGAAGAACTTAACAACTTCATCCACAATGAAGTTTGGGTGTTGGAGGAGTGACCCAAGGACAAAAACGTCATCGGAACAAAGTGGGTGTACTGCAACAAACAAGACAAGAACGGCGTGGTGGTCTGCAACAAGGCAATACTTGTGGCCAAGGGGTTCTCAAAAGTTGAAGGACTAGACTTTGGGGAGACATTTGCTCCGGTCGCCCAGCTAGAAGCCATCCGTATACTTGTTGCCTTTGCATCACATCATAATATTAGACTTTATCAAATGGATGTGAAAAGTGCCTTTCTTAATGGTTACATTAATGAGCTTGTCTATGTTGAACAACCTCCCGGGTTTGAAGATCCGAGGAATCCTAATCATGTGTATAGGTTGCACAAGGCGCTCTACGGGCTCAAGCAAGCACCTAGGGCATGGTATGAACGACTACGGGATTTCTTGATCATGCAAGGATTCAAGATCGAGAGAGTGGACACTACACTCTTCACCAAAGACATCAACGGATAAGTATTTATTTGTCAAATTTATGTTGATGATATTACTTTTGGTTTAACTAACGAAGCTCTTAGCCATGATTTTGGCAAAATGATGTCTAGGGAATTCGAGATGTCGATGATTGGAGAGCTCAACTTCTTCCTTGGATTCCAAATCAAGCAACTTCAAGAGGGGACCTTCGTCTATCAAGAGAAGTATACCAAGGACCTCTTGAAGAAATTTGAGATGGGAGATTGTAGCTCAAGAAGCACTCAAATGGCAACAAATTGTCATCTTGACGCAGATAAGGACAGTGAACCTATTGATCAATCCAACTACCGTTCTATGATTGGTTCATTGCTTTATCTTACCGCATCTAGACCCGATATCATGTTTAGTGTATGCTTGTGTGCTCGCTTTCAAGCGGCACCTAAAGAATCGCATCGGAAGGCGGTCTTCAGGATACTTAGGTATCTTAAGCATACCCCTAGTGTGGGCTTGTGGTACCCTAAAGGTGCAAAATTCCATCTCTTGGGATACTCGGATTCGGACTTTGCCGGATGCCGTGTGGATCGCAAGAGTACCTCTGATGGGTGCCACTTGCTTGGGCGTTCTCTAGTATCTTGGTCTAGCAAGAAGCAAAATTTCGTCGCCTTGTCCATGGCGGAAGCGGAATATATTGCGGCCGGTGCATGTTGTGCCCAAATTCTTTATATGAAGCAAACCATTTTTGACTTTGGTATTAAACTTGGTTGTGTGCCTCTCCTTTGTGACAATGAAAGTGCGGTTAAGATAGCTAAAAACCCCGTTCAACACTCCCGCACTAAGCACATTGATATTCGCCATCATTTCTTGAGGGACCATGAAGCTAAGGGAGACATCTCATTGCGAGGTGTTAGGTCCGAAGAACAATTGGCGGATATCTTCACTAAACCACTTGATGAGAAAACTTTTTCTAGACTAAGAAGTGAATTAAACGTGCTAGATGCATCGAACATCATGTAAATTACCATGATCATGTAAGAATGCATCTCATATAGGTCTTGTCTAACTTTCAAAGGATAGGGGTGAGCAAGGGTTAGCTTGGGATGGAGGTTCTTTTGGGTTTTCCCAAGGCTTGGAGAGTGGCTCTCCTTGAAGAAGCCTTTGAAAGGTTCAAATTTGGCAAGATAGATTTACTTTATGTCTTGCATGATGCCTGCCATATAGACTTGCACTCATATTTAAATCTCTTGCATTATAAATTGTTTGGCATTGCATACGGTAGAGTGTCACAAAGGGGAACCCACCTCATGATAAAGAGACTTGTTTGAAATGCAATATCTCAACTCATATGATGTGGGAAGAACAAAATGTTAGGTGCGTTGATGCCTAAAGGAACATGCTTTTAAGAGATAGAAGGCTTCATCCTCTAGCTCACAAAGCATGGGCCTTACATTTTATTTGGATAATTTCCTCCCTATTTTCTTCGGTGTTCTTTTTGCTTTAAGGCTTAGCCAAGTTATTGGCGATTAGTATTTTTGAGGGGTAAGGGGTTGCCCAAAAAGTCCTAAGACATTTGTTTCTCATTGTTTGTTTGTTTGGTCAAAGGACATATATGGGATGTTGCTGTTTTATAGTCATCGGATTATCCAATGCTTAGGCTAGACCATCATTGGATCAGTTGGTGTTCAAAAGCCAAGGGTCAGCTTAGCCAGTAACACAAATCAACTGACGAGTTCATTCTAAGAAACATCGATGTATCCGATGTTCACATTTCTGGAACTGTGCTGATATCCACCGATGCTATTCCCTTCCACGTCGGACCATCCCGTGTCAATGGTACCTTTTTGAATACCCTTACTGTGCCATTCGACCGATGCTCCTAACTTTTAACGTCGGTCCATCCGGTGTTAAATTTTCAGCTAGGGTTTGGGACCCACTTTTTATACGCCCCCTCGCCTCCCTCCTTTCTCTCTCCCCGACCCCGACGCTCGCTCGCCCTTCCGCCACCGCCGCTCCCTCGCCCTCCGGCCGCCGCCGCCCTCCGGCTGCCGCCGCCCTCCGGCCGCCGCTGCACCATCGTTGCAGTGCCGCCGCCGCTGCTTCCTCCAGCGCCACCGCCGCCGCTCCCTCCAGCGCCGCCGCCGCCGCCGCTGTCCTCCACCGCTGCAGCCACTCCACCCAAGCGTCGCCGACCGCCGCCTCCCGTGCACCACCGCTGCCCCAAGCACAGCCACACCGCCACCCTCGCCGTCGTGGTGCCTCCCTCTACGGTCGCCATCTCTTCGCCGCCAGGGTTCCTGGTCGCGACTGTGCGCCCGACACAACTTCATTCTCGTGCATCGTCTCATCGCAATGGCCCTTGACAAGAAGGGAAAGGGCAAGGCCATTGCGGAGCCAGCCGCAAAGAAGCAAAAGCTATCGGAGGAGGAAAAGAAGGCTTTGATGGCCGCTCGCGCCGCCGAGGAGTGAGAGCGTGGCCGAGGAGGATCATTGAGGATCTGCGAGGCTCATCAGAGGCAGCCTCCCGTGCTAAATGAGTCCGAGGAATAAGAAGAGCCGGAAGTGCCGCTTGTTCGCCGGCGCTCAGCCAGGACCCGTGGGGGTCATCCCGCGGCAGTACCACGTTCGAGACCATCTGCTACCGATCTTTGAGAGGACAGGGCAGCCCAGAGAGCCGTCTACGAGATGGACACCAACGTCCGTGTTGGTGAAGGTGTCCAGTTGACAGATTACAGGAAGATGAAGGCCAAGTAGCTCAGAAGACTCAGATGGAGCGTTTTGCTTGAGGAGTGGTCCCCGCAGCTGAGAGAGGCACGTGTGGACAGCCGGTTTTGGACCTTGACTCAGGCGTCGCTGTACGAGACGTACAGACGTTGGGGCCATAAGCTCTTCCAGCACAACTTCTTGGATTGGGATCAGCTTGCACTGGCAGTCGAGACGGAGATACGCCCCTACTTTGAGAGGTATAGAGGGCTGGTGGAGCTGATGTCCTACGAGAGGAGTGCCTACGTGGAGGACTGGGTCCGTGTTTTCTATGCCACCCTCTACATCTCTGAGGGCCGCAGATCTATAGACTTCATGTTCATGGGTCAACACCATCACTTGACGAGACAAACTTTGGCACAGCTGCTAGGAGTGGATCTCCACAACACTTGCTTGCACGAGAGAGTGTATGGACAGGCAGACCCGCCGAGGAGGCCGCTCACTGGAGGAGTGGCACCACCACTGGAGGAGATACGCTCTCTGCTTGCATCGTCTTTCTCTCCAGACCAGCCAAGGGTACCGGCACTGTTGACTCCAGCTGCGCGCACAGTGCACCTTCCCTTGTGCCACACACTTTTGCCGAGATCCGGATACCTAGAGGGGTTCACCAGCCTGCAGCAGACCCTCCTGTTCTACATCATGAACAGGATGGAGCTCGATATTGTGGACATCCTCATATGTGAGATGGAGGACGTGATCACCGATGGAGTTGGCATGATGAGGCAGCTTGTGTTTGGGCACTGGATCAACTACTTTCTCTCCATGGTTGTTCCTGAGGAGTCCGCCGTGCGTGACGGTCTCACTCACGAGAGTGTCACACGGTTCAGCCACTACCATGCTCCAGCTCCTGGAGACCGCCGCCTTGGCCGTCCAGTTGAGCATCAGGTCCGTGCTCGGCTATCCGAGGAGGATTGGTCAGATCTGGAGAAGGAAGATGAGAGACTTGCACAGGCAGAGGCTCAGGGTGAGGACCTTCAGCACATATGGTCCTAGAGCGACATGGATGACAGTGTTGAGGAGTACTTCCCACCTCCTCCCTCACCCAGGCAGCACGACGCGGAGGCTGGAGGCTCGACTGTGCCACCCCCTACTCCACCTCCCGTCTTAGAGGCACAGGTCTCTCAGCCGTCCGAGCTTACTTCACTCCTACAGCAGATGGTTGAGCAGCAGCGTCTGGACCATCTTGCAGCTGAGCAGGCCCGAGCTGAGCAGGCATCACGTCTTTTGGAGCTCCAGCAGCAGTAGATGGAGATGCAGCGCCAGATCGCCCGCGAGAGGCAAGAGGACACTGACCGGCTGATGGGGCTGATAGACCAGATGCACCAGCGCTCCCTCGACCAGCAGCAGCAGATGCAGCAGGCGATGATGGGCATCCTAGGGTTGATCACCAACCTCTACACCCAGACCGAGATTGCCCTGTCGTCGCAGCTGCCAGGCTTTGCTCCACCCCCGCCTGTCCTTGCTCCAGCTGCAGCTCCATTGCCGACCACGCCGATCCCGACGATCAGAATGTCTCCACTGCTTGCTCCAGGCGCACCGATCCACACTCCGCTACCGGCTACGACGTTGTTCTAGCATATGCCGGCATCCGTTGTCAGTGCCCCGTTGCCAGCAGCTCCGACTCAGCAGGCACCGACAGCGGCTCCTACGGCTCCTACAGCTCCCTCCACTTCTACTCCAGCCTCAGCCGCAGCAGCAGCTCTGACGACAGCACCCCCGACGGTGACCAGTTCGTCATCGCTCCGAGCACTCAGGATTCTTAGGCACTCGGATTCCTTTTTGGTGACTTGATGCCAAAGGGGGAGAAGAGTTAGAGAAGAGTCAGGGGGAGGTTAGCTCAGTCTCAGGGGGAGTCCTAGCTGTAGGGGGAGTTTTTCTATATCTTTTGTAATTTGGTGTTATTGCTACTCATTTGCTATTCATTGAGTATTCATGTGCCACTTATTCTCTTGAGTTTTTTGATCGATTGATCTTTCGCGTTATTAATTTCTTTTGAGTCTTCAAGTTTATCGTGCCATATCTTGTACTCATTGCATATCTTCTTGAGTATTGTTCTGTCAAATTCATTACTATTATGCTTCACTTGTTGTGTTGTCATCAATCACCAAAAAGAGGGAGATTGAAAGCATCTAAGCCCCCATGAGGTATGGTTTCGGTGATTAATGACAACTATTGGATTTTACTAATGAATTTGTGGATGCAAGGTCTCCCGTATCACTCAATCAAATGAAATCTATATGAATATGAACATCAACTACTGATCATTGGAGACCCCTAAACAATCATTTTATGAGATCAATCAATGTTATGAAGACTAGAAGTAAAATCTCATATGTCAAAGTCACTCAACCATAATTGACAACACTCAATGCTTGAAAATCATCAGAAGTATATTTCCAACAAATGTCTAAGAGGTCAATCGAGCAAAATACAAAAGAATCACTTAGAACAACTCGAAGCAAATAAAATTAACTCACCAGATCAACTGATGTTCCCAGAGAACAACACATCGGTCGAGTTGATTCAGCAGAAGAAGAAGACCTCAGAACAAAGTACTCACCGGATCATCCGATGTTAAGGGCAATGTTACATCGGTCCATCAGTACAGTATGCAATATCCTTGGACCATGTGTAGCACTGGATCATCTGATGTACAGCAATATACACATCGGTCAATCACTCCAGTAAGCATCAAGTCTGAACCAATTTTGGAGGAAGTGCCACCGGATCATCCGATGAGAAGACAAGTGTAACATTGGTCTAACAACGGTCATATATGACACAGTGACATCAGCTAAAGTGAACTTGACCGATAATAACTGAAGGGGAGACATCGGATCATCTGATGTTTGCAGAACAGTGATGTCAGCCTACTTTTCCAACAGCTATTTCGTGGAGGCTGGCTATTTATACCCCTTCAACCTGTCTATTCGACAAGTCTTGATCACCGGACATACTCTACACATTCTCAAGCATTCAAGATGTTGAGCTACCACTTCTAGATCATCTACACCACCTAGACACCAAGAGATAGGCTAGAACTAGATAGAGATAGTGCTTGTGTGCTTCCATTCTTGGTGAGTGGAATCTCTAGTGTAGTGAGAGCTGTAAGGGAGTGTCCCTTGGTGTTTGTAATTGATAGAGACTTCTGGAGCTTGCCAAGACGATTGTGGAAGCCCGAAGGATCCAAGTTGTACAAGGCTTGAGCTCCACCTTGCCGAGGTTGGCAAACGGAGAAGAATAGTGAAGATCCCTAGTCTCGGTGACTTGGGTGTGGCTATACCCTTTGGTGGGTGCCACAACGTGGATGTAGGAAGATCTTGACGATCTTGTCGAACCACAGGATAAATCTTCGTGTCTCCTCGGGAGTTTGCATTCTCTTCCTCTCACCTTACACTTATGCATTTTATATACCGCGAAGTCGCTATTTACTTGAATGCATAGGTTGTTTGCGTACGGAATTGGGCTTTTATTAATTAAGTTTTATTGCTTTGATTTTTGAAAAGAAGCCCAATTCACCCCCCTCTTGGGCATTTGATCCTTACATGTACCACTCATGCATTCTTTTGAGCGGGGCAAGTTGTTTGCTAAGTTGTACAGATGTCATTAACGGCTTCCCGTTCTTAAATTCAGGAGGAATATCCTCAAGCTTGTATATTGGAACTTCTGGTTTAACTAAAGCCGTCCGTCGATTATACATGACACCGCCTTCTTCCCACTCCTCGATATCTCCTAATGCTGGCTAATGAGAAGAACGAGATGTACTCAATTTTCTAATATTTTCCTTCATAGTTTCCAAATACTTTGACAATTCTGATGAAGGTTTCTTAATTTCGTATGGGCTAACTTTGATAGGCACTGATGATCGAGGAGTAGTCGTCAGAAATTGGACACTGGCTTGTTGTTGAACTAGTTGTTCAACTGATTGCTATTTACTCCCAACAGCTGGCTCTAGTAGTACTTCAAGTTGTTGCTCAACTAGTTGCTCTTTACTAGCAATAGCTTGCTCTGGTACTGCTTGAAGCTGTTGTCCAACTTGTTGCTCTTGGATATCTTTACTAGCAAGGTTACTATCATCCTTGCTGAGACATATGGGGAGTGGATCTTCCTGGACTGGGAGCAGATCTTCCTGGACTTTCGGCTTAGAAGATGGGGTTGCAGTATTTTGAGATGTGACGGGGCTAGAAATTGGCTCATCGTCCAACACGATATAGCGTCGGTGCTAAAGGATTAATTGGTTGACAGCCTGCCCTAGAGTCGCGATCCCCTCAGGTGTGACGTGGTCTATTTCATAATCTTCATAATCATTATCAATGATCTGAAGAACTTGCACCACAACATAATACAACGGAAGTGGATTCCCGTTGAATTCACGATCAGGCTTTGCCATAGCAATGGCAAACTATTTTGTTTTGTTCCCTGCTCTGCCGATCGGGACAAGAAGACGACAAGATTTGTCGTTAGCAATATCATCAACAAAGAACTTATGGGTTGACCCTGAGCCTGGCACAGAACCAATGCTGATAGGGTAGGCAGTTGGAGATACTAATTGCTCCTTTGGCACCGGAACCATCGCTGTACTCGGTGCCACTAATTGTCCCGATTGTATAAGTTGTTCCATTATTTCTTGCATATTTTCTTTGACCTTTTGAGCAATCATTCATCAAGTGGTTTCTTAAACTTCTCACGTCTTCTATATGTGTCTTTATCTTTAGGGAAACCATCTAGCCAAGACATTTGAGAAGAGACTGCTGGAACCCGTCCGCTGTGTTCAAGGTTTCCTAAGATAGCGGTAAGTTAGTCATTCTCCCTCTTCGGCTTGAAGAGACCCTTCTGTTGCTTTTCAATTACTTCTTTCATTTTATCCTCGACTTCATTCACAGAGTCGGGCTTTTCAAGTTTGCCCTCGCTGGTCAAACCTGACCGAGCAAAGACCCACCGTTGAGTTCTCTCATCGCAGCCTTCTAATGGGTGAGGATTGCCCTTACTAGTAATTTTGTCTAATATCTTATTCCATTTATGGACTTTTGGAGCATATCTGGCAGACCCCAAGCGATGGTGGTATTTGTTCTTTTTTTTGCAAGCTCTGACCTAGTTGCACTTAGAGCTTTAGCATCAGGTGTGGTCTTTTGACAAACAAACTCTTGCCACTGAGCTTGTGTGATTTTTCCCATCTTCCTCGGGCTAGGGATCTTATCGGCCTTAACATAAGCATTCATTTCACTCTTCTAACCACGAAACTTCTTGCCGCAAGACACCAATGTTGCTTTCTTTACAACTTCTTTCGTGCCTTTCAGGAACTTGAATTATTTCTTTATTCTTTCCCACAACTTATTATTGTTCTGCTCGGGTAATTTCCTCCAATTCTCGGTTGTGACCGACACGAGCTCCCTAACAAGAAAACCGCATGCATTACGGTACTTGGTAACTGAATCCAGTGGTTCTTGGAGAAGCCCACCTGGACCGACCCTTATTATGTACATGATGCAGTCCAATGGACCCTTATTGGGACCTTGTTGCCCTCGTTTCCGCTTGAGTGAAGCTGAGGATTTATCCATTGGAGAACCTTCTACAGTTTTAGGAGCCGAAGTCACATCGTTGTCTTCGCGATTAATCTAGGTAGAAAAGAATTATAAGACTTCGTATACTTGACAACCAACATTAACTTGAACTGCTGAAGTTAAGATTCGTGATCCATACCTCGTCGGTAGGATCATATTCTGGGTCGAGATCCTCTAATGTCTTTTTAATTTTTATTTTAGGAAAAGGATCCGATGGACTGTGAAAGGAGCCTAAACTGCTAGAGTCAGTAAACTCCATATTGTCTTCTTTATTGTTACTACCAGCACCAATCTTCTTAGGGCTTTCCATGCTAGAACTAATAAGATAAAAAATATAATAAATGGCATATTAACTCTACATGAAGTGTTGCATGAAGAAAAAGATGGAAGCATTCTAGGATTTGATAAGGCATTCTAGGGTTTAAGGCAACTGACCAAAAGGTTCCTATACATTGCGAGGGTGACAAGCATGTTAAAGTTGCTCACCAGCAATGGCAATTTTATCTTCTTATTCTCAATAGGCAGTTACTTGTATCTGTGTTCTGAGCACAACGATGTTCAACAGCCGTATGCGAGCACATTGCTTTGTTTGGCAAAAGGATAGATACACCGATCTCGAAGGAGCACAACCCTGTGAGATGAAGTGTGGGGCGGCTACACTCTATTTTCAGTACAAATGCTATTATCCACTAATGTTACCACCAAGTTCCCAAATTTTTAACTAAAATTTGGCAGGGCTTCCTTTGTATGTTGCTGATTTTTGTTCACAATTTTCAAATAGAGAACATTGATATTTGCAGAAACAATATATTGAAAACTTGTTACACACATCCTCAGGATTCTATAAATGTAAATGATGAAGTCTTTTGATGATCTTACTAGAAATTACGATCCAAACAACAACTGAATACATAACTGTCCAAATTCTGGACTGTTACGACACCTTAAACGGTACTTCGATTTAGACCTGGTTATTGAGTGTTTTAGCCTTAGCATTGAATAGGAAATTGATAGATGACTCTTTAAGCTTTCCAGACATGTATATATATGCATAGGTTGATTTTCTAATTTAATAATTATGGCTGTTCAAAGTTCAGAAAATTTCTAGCAGTTTCAGATAGCACTGTACACAGGTACTAACTTCAAATCCAGTTCCTAATTAGTTCTAAACCAAATTTGAGGTAACAATGAATAGAAAAGTTGTAGAAAAATCTTCCCCTTTCAAAAAATGTATCACAATAGACTAGAAGAGCTTTCTACAGATAATTATGGCAAAAATTTAGGTGCTTGTTCATACAGTTTTAGAACAGCAGCTGATTTAGTTAGAGAAGATTCTCATCACCTTACAACAGTCTATTGGCTTGAAGGTCAATACAAAACTTACATAATACTTAAAGAGCTTTCGAAAAAGTATGCCTACCCTTTTTGCTACAGAAGGCTAATCAAGGATGCTACCGTTTTTGAATTCTTGAACCCTAACCAAGGAAATCTATGCAAGGCATCATTTGACTCGGCCGGCGCCGAGGGCAAGGAGGGAGGCGGCACGGGGACAGAGGAGGGAAGGTTGAAGGGTTTAGGGATTACCGTGAAGCTCAGCGGTGACGGCAATGGCTTTGCTCGACATACCTGGAAGTGACGAGGGCAAAGCAAACGGACAACGACGAAGCTCGGTGGCGACGGCGGCGAACACTTGGCGGCAAACGGACTTTTGGCAGCCTGACGGCGTCTAAGTGTTTTGCCCAGGTTTAGGTTTTTCCAACGCAGCCCGAGGAGTATATATAGACGCCTATTTTCTCAGACGGATTTTAAGTAGCGACCGCCTGAGAAGATGGTTATCTCAGGCGGGTTTTACTTACCAACCGCCTGCGAAGATTCAATTATCTCAGGCGGTTGGTAAGTAAAGCCCACCTGAGATAAACATCTTCTCAGACGGTTATTAAGTATTAATCGCCTGAGAAGATCTTTACTTCTTCTTAATTAATATTCCTGATTAAATGTGGGGCCCTTAAAAAGGAAAAATTCCACTTTCTTGTAATATTATTGATTAGTAAAGGTTAACATTAAATTTAACTTCATTAATCCTTTGAAATTGGTCTGAACATAAAAAACATATAACAATTGCTATTTTTCATTTTTCTATCTTGATGAATAATGATTTTTTCATTTATTTTTTCAATGGACATTTTTATTCATCATACCAACCTCTATGTATTTTTTCAGATTTTTTTATTTTTTTGAATCAATGTGTGTTCATAATTTGATGAATGCCTCATATGTATATGAGAATTTAGTTAGGATGACGGATAATTTGAATTTTGACATGTTGGGATGCTATAAAAAATTAACAAAATTCATACATGTATAAATAATACAAATATGTTGATACAAACAAATTTCAGTGAAGTATCTTTTTTTAGGAGATACACAAATGTGAATAATATGTGAGTAGAAATTAATTTGATATTTACAAAAACATTACAATGTCAGCTATACAAGTTTTAAAATATTTAGTTTAGGTGGTAGATGTTAATTTTTTTAAAATTATAGAAGAAAGAATCATCGAATTTGGACTCAATTTGCAGAATCTATACATGTTTGAGTATTTATATTGGAATCTAAATAAAAAATAAGCAAGGGAAAAGGAAACTGAAGAACAGGCTCGGGCATTATCTCAGGCGGTTGATAAGTAAAACCCGCCTGAGATAAACATCTTCTCAGACGGTTATTAAGTATTAACCGCCTAAGAAGATCTTTACTTCTTCTTAATTAATATTCCTGATTTAATGTGGGGCCCTTAAAAAAGCAAAATTCCACTTTCTTGTAATATTATTGATTAGTAAAGGTTATCATTAAATTTCACTTCATTAATCCTTTGAAATTGGTCAGAACATAAAAAACATATAACAATTTCTATTTTTCATTTTTCTATCTTGATCAATATAATGATTTTTTCATTGGACATTTTTATTCATCATACCAACCTCTATGTATTTTTTTCAGATCTTTCTAAATTTTTTTGAATCAATGTGTGTTCATAATTTGATGAATGCCTCATATGTATATGAGCATTTAGTTAGGATGATGGATAATTTGAATTTTGACATGTTGGAATGCTTTAAAAAAATTAACAAAATTCATACATGTATAAATAATACAAATATGTTCATACAAACAAATTTCAGTGAAGGATTCCATTTTTTAGGAGATACACAAATGTAAATAATATGTGAGTAGAAATCAATTTGATATTTACCAAAACATTACAATATCAGCTATACAAGTTTTAAAATATTTAGTTCAGGTGGTAGATGTTAATTTTTGAAAATTATAGAAGAAAGAATCATCGAATTTGGACTCAATTTGCATAATCTATACATGTTTGAGTATTTATATTGGAATCTAAATAAAAAAGAAGCAAGGGAAAAGAAAACTGAAGAACAGGATCGGGCATTATCTCTGGCGGTTGGTAAGTAAAACCCACCTAAGATAAACGTCTTCTCAGGCGGTTATTAAGTATTAACCGCTTGAGAAGATCTTTACTTCTTCTTAATTAATATTCCTGATTAAATGTGGAGCCCTTAAAAAGGCAAAATTCCACTTTCTTGTAATATTATTGATTAGTAAAGGTTACCATTAAATTTCACTTCATTTATCCTTTGAAATTGGTTAGAACATAAAAAACATATAACAATTGCTATTCTTCATTTTTCTATCTTTATGAATATAATGATTTTTTTCATTTATTTTTCAATCGACATTTTTATTCATCATACCAACCTCTATGTATTTTTTTCAGATTTTTTTTAAATTTTTTTTGAATCAATGTGTGTTCATAATTTGATGAATGCCTCATATGTATATGAGCATTTAGTTAGCATGATGGATAATTTGAATTTTGACATGTTGGAATGCTTTAAAAAAATTAACAAAATTCATACATGTATAAATAATACAAATATGATCATACAAACAAATTTCAGTGAAGGATCCTTTTTTAGGAGATACACAAATGTGAATAATATGTGAGTAGAAATTAATTTGATATTTATCAAAACATTACAATGTCAGCTATACAAGTTTTAAAATATTTAGTTCAGGTGGTACATGTTAATTTTTGAAAATTATAGAAGAAAGAATCATCGAATTTGGACTCAATTTGCAGAATCTATTCATGTTTGAGTATTTATATTGAAATCTAAATAAAAAAGAAGCAAGGGAAAAGGAAACTGAAGAGGTTCTAACATTATCTCAGGCGGTTGGTAAGTAAAACCCACCTGAGATAATCATTTTCTTAGGCAGTTATTAAGCATCAACCGCCTGAAAAAAATTAAAAATCGCCCGTGAAAAACAGACGCCTATATAAAGACCCCTCACCACAGTCAAAACATAACCTTGGAGAATTTATATCGACGTCGCAAGGCTGCTGAATTTTCCTTGCGCCGCGCCGCCGCCCAGCGCGTACTACCGCGCTGCCGCTCCGCCGCTCCGCGGCCAGCCTGCACTGCCGCGCTGCCGCTCAGCCCGGCACCGCCACGTCTCCACCCAGCCGGACACTTGTGCTGACGCCTCTGCAAGATAAATGTAGTTTCCATATTTTTTATTTTTATATTTTCATTAGCTGATAAGCTGCTAGTTTTGTGTGTTCTGGTATATGGATTGTGTCCTTTTGCATGTGTAAGGACTGTATGAATTGTGTTCTGGTATATTGATGTATGGACTATATGGATTGTGTCCTTTTTGTGTGTTCTGCTAGTTTGGTCTTTTAGATATTGATGTATGGACTATATTGTAATAAGCTTATTGTAGTTTGTACCTATTATGTGACATGAATATGATGTTTAATTAACTGATGATATTGTAATATATATAAGATGCATAAAGTTTACCCGAACTTGTAATTGTAGTTTTATGTGTTTTCCTTTTCAATTTGTTACTTGTGTGTGCATACCTCCTGCTTGCATATATTAGGTTTAGCTTTCTAGGGAGATGGTTTTACAACTCAGCCATTTAGTTACCATCGTTGGATAGGATCCGACGTCAAGATATAACGGACCGGATCCCACCCAGACCTAGCCCATGCTACTGGGCCTGTTTGCCCCACGACTTCAATCCTTCACCCCCGCTTGCTGCGCCCGATGCCTTTGACTCCGTCTGTCTCAAGACGACCCCCGTCTCCTCCAGACTCTGCTCAACACCGCCGCCTCCCGTCCGCCATGCTTTCTGTTCGTCGCCGATTGTAGTGTCTTATTTGACGTTGCCGCCGCTCTCCTACGTGCCACCTCTCTCTACAACTCTGTATCTACTTGGTATTACCGTAAAAACCTTGAGGACGACCGGACATCGATTAGCCATCGACTAGGGTCGATTAGTCGCTCTAATGAACAAACCTACATTATACTAGTATTCACTCATACGATACAGTCTTGTTATGTCTCTGTAAATTCATTTTATAGAAGACTTTTACGGAATATTTGTGGCCAAATTTTGTAAATCTAACAAAAATTCTATTATTGAAGCATGGACCATCGAGCGTGGATGTATAACATGCCAAGACCCGATCCAATGTACATTCATAATGTTGCAAATTTTATTGAAGCATCCAAGAGACATGCAAAGTTGCAAAAGATAGATGACATATTATGTCCTGTATCGACTGCAAAAATAAGATAGCTTGGACGGATACCATAGTAATCCAATCTCATTTGGTGAAAAGAGGTTTAAAAAAAATACACAATATGGACAGAGCATGGTGAGTTAGATACACATGATGTGGATAAAGATGATGAGAGAGGTTCAGATGATGATAATGTTCATATCCATGATGGTAGTGACAATCAAGATGGTGGTGATGATGATGAGTTCGATTTTGAGGAGATGTTGTGTCATATTGAACCATATGTATTGACTTCTATGGGAGCAAGCAAAGGTTTAAGTAAAATGGAGGCATTGCAGAATGCGGCGACGGAGCTTTTATATGATGAATCAAACGGTTGTGATAAAGAGTTTACTACATTGCGTGCAGTCTTAGAACTACTAAAGTTGAAAGCTACGCACGGATGGTCCGATTGTAGTTTCTCTAATCTTTTGAATCTTATGGCAGAAATTCTTCCAAATCCAAATAAACTGCCCAGAAGCACTTATAAAGCAAAGAAACTTCTTTGCCCGATGGCACTAGGTGTGACAAAAATACACGCTTCTGTGAACCATTGTATTTTGTATCACAAAGACCATGAGCTCGCAACTAGATGCCCCATTTGTGGTGTCAGTAGATGTAAGAAGGACTACAATCACCAGTATGTTACCAACATGAAAAAGTCTCAGAAGAATAAGAATTTTATTATTGGTCCTGAAGGTTACGATGATGATACTTCTAGCGATGCAAACGGAAAGAATAAGAGAAAAATTCCAGCCTTGGTGATGTGGTACCTTCCGGTAATTGATCACTTAAAGCGTTTGTTCTCAAACCCTAGGGAGGCTGAACTTATGCGTTGGCATTCCGAGCAACGCAAGAAGAATGAAAAACGTATTCAACACCCTGGTGATGCAACGCAGTGGAAAAAATTTGATATTCAGTATCAGAATTTGCAAAGGAAATCAGAAATGTGAGGTTTGCCTTGGGTACAGACGGAATAAATCCGTTTGGTGAAAAAAGGAGCATACACAGCACATGGCCCGTGGTCTTACGATGTACAACCTACCGACGTGGTTGTGTCACAAAAAGAAATATATCTTGTTATCTGTTCTTATCCAAGATCCGAAACAACCCGACATCGAAATTGATGTGTTCTTGGAACCTTTAATGGAAGATATGGCAAAATTATGGAATGAAGGGGTACATACATGGGATGAGTACAAGCAGGAGTATTTCAGGCTAAGAGCAATGATATTCGTTACCGTGCATGATTATCCCGCATTGTTTACATTATCGGGACAAATGAAAGGGAAGAAAGGTTGTGTAAGGTGGGTGGATAGAACTTGATTTCTATACCTCGCTTCATCCAGAAAGACGGTGTACATGATACACCGACGGTTCTTGAAATATACACACAAGTATAGGAAGATGAAAGAACGATTCGATAACAAAATCAAAAAAGATATTGCACCAAAACCTTACAGTGGAAAACTTGTGTTCGAAATGGTCAAGAACATCCATATTGCTTTCGGTAAGATGTAGAGGAATTAAGAGAAAGAAAAGTACATCTTCGGATGATACAACTGACATGTCTTTTAAGAAACAATCATTTTTTTTCAAGTATCTTCCGTATTGGAAGAATCTGGAATTTTGCCATAGCATTGCTTTGATGCACGTTACAAAGAATGTATTTGACATCATCATTGGGACCTTGCTGGACATGCCGACAAAAACAAAGGACAGATTAAATTCACGTATGGACCTAGTAAATCTTGATTTGAGACTAGAGCTTCATCCAGTAGAAAAGGCGAACGGGAAGCATTACCTTCCCCCAACCAGCTACAACTTGAGGCTAGAAGAGAAAAAAGCAATATGTGAATGCTTGCGTAGGATCAAAGTGCCCACGAGATTCTCATCCAATATCTGCAAACTAGTCTCGATGAAAGACTTGTCTTTATTCGATTATAATTCTCACGACTATCACATGATGATGACAGTGTTCCTTGCCATTGCAATAAGAGTCATCAAACCTGAGCATATAAAAGTTGTCATCACACATTTGTGTTACTTCTTCAATACAATATCACAACAGGTGATAGCACGTGAAGATTTAGACTATTTGAAAACATACATCATCAAGACTATGTGCAAGCTTGAGATGTGTTTCCCACCATCCTTTTTCAATATGCAAGTACACCTAATCATACATCTTGTTGATCAGATAAAAGCATTGGAGCCACTATATTTACATCATATGTTTTTGTTGGGGAGATATTTAGGAGTATTAAAAGGTTATGTGTAGAACCGTGCTCGCCCAGAGGGTTCAATTATTGAAGGATACACAACTGAAGAAGTGATTTAGGGTTGCACTGATTACATCAAAGATGGAAAATCGATAGGTGTGCCTATACCAGTACATGAGGGTAGACTACGTGGGAGAGGCAAAGTGGGTAAGAAAACTTTTATCATTCAAGATTACAAGAATGTACACCGTGCACATTTTGGTGTACTATAACAGCTCGCAATAGCTGAGTTGTACATCGAGGAACACCAAATTGAGCTTCGTGATAAAAACCAAGACCGCACAGAGTACTGGATCATGAAAGAGCACAAAAGATGTTTCACTGAATGGTTAATGGACAAAAATATACCATACGGAAACACTATAGAAGAGGCAACAATGAAGAAGTTAGCTTCTGGCCCATCTGCTTTGGTGACATCATGGCAAGCATATCAATGGTTTCACATTTTACACTAAAGAAAAAGATGGTAAGAGTGTTGCACAAAATAGTGGTGTTCGTATTGAGGCTTATGATTCACAAGGGCAAAAGACCACATACTTCGGGTTCATAGAGGAAATATGAGAACTCAATTATGGCAAAAGAATGGTAATGCCCGTATTTAAGTGCCAATGGGTCAAACATCCTGATGGTGTGAAAGTGGACAATTACGGGCTGACATTGGTAGACTTGAAGAAAGTGGGGTTATAAAGATGACCTGTGGGTTCTCGCCGATAGTGTTGCAGAAGTTTTTTATGTTCAAGATCCAGAAACTGAGAAGATGCACGTGGTTGTTTCTCGAAAGCAAAATATTGTTGTGGTTGAGAATGTGGGAGATAATGAAGAGTACTATAATCAGTATGAAGAGATGTACCTTTTCACCGAACCAGAAAACATCAAGCACGTAGAGAGAAGCATTAAAAAGAATTTGAAACCCTATGTGCGAGAAGATGGCAATGCTGGAAAAAATGTATGATATATATTGTATATATTTGTATCTTCTGAAATCAACTTAGAACAATGCTCTATTTCAGCTTTAGATAGCATGTTTCGAACATTATTAAATTCAGCTTCTGTTTCGAACATTATTAACTTCAGTATGTGTATATAAATTTCTTCTGACCTATGATGATTAGGCTTGCCTTCCAACAGCTTGGTTCCAAACAACATCTAGAAGCACAACTCTTGAAGCTCCTATCAAGCTAATCCCTTCACAACAAGCTCTTGTAGATGCAAGTAACACCTGAGACTCATCATTTGGATTGTTAAAAGCTTCAATTGAAGTCTGATGATACTTTTCGTCCATTTGCGGGCTTGTTTGGATAGGAGTGGATCCACTTCAATATAAGTGGTTTGAGGTGGATTGAGGAGAAAATTAGTTCATTCTTCACTTCAATCCACTTCAATCCAATTAGATTGAGTACACCTAAACAAGCCCTGAAAGATTTCTTTCTCTTCTCTCCATTTTAAAAACTTACAAAGATGCTACTTTATCAGTTCTAATGACTGAACATATTGACTACAAATCAGTACCATCTCTCTTAGTGCTTCACACAAGTGACGAAGCGTACAACTTCAATCACAAATCTTGTTTTTACCATTTTCATAGGAATTTGACCTTAATCTTTCAAGCATAGATTTATCAATAATTGAAGCTTCCTCATCAGACATGTTAATGGTAGTTACAAGTGAAGGGTGTGTCGAAGCTAATGAAATCTCAACGGGACTGAAGACAAAGAGATGCTGCATATGAGTGACAATGTCCAGGTTAGATAGCATGAAGTTATGATGGCAGCCTTCAACAACATGAAAAGTGATGCTAAGGTTATGCTTGCATCAACCAAGACATGTTGTGAGGGTATAACACTTGTTGGGGGCAAGCATAACCTTTGTTATACCCTCATAACATGCCTTGGTTGATACAAGCATAACCTTGGCATCACTTTTCATGTTGTTGAAGGTTGTCATCATAGCTTCACGCTGTTTAACCAGGACATTGCCGCTCATATGCAGGATCTTTGTATCTTCAGTCCGATTCAGATTTCGTTAGCTTCGACACATCATTCACTTATAAATGCCATTAACATGTGTGATAAGGAAGCTTCACTTATTTGATAAATCTATGCTTAAAAGATTAAGTTTAAATCCCTATAAAAGTGTAAAAACAAGATTTGTGATTGAAGTTGTTCGCCTACTCGCTTGTGTGAAGCACTAAAAAAGTAAGTACTGATTTCTAGTCAATATATTTAGGCATTAAAACTGAGAAAGGAGCATCTTCCTAAGTTTTCAAATGGATATGAGGGAAAGAAATGGTTCAAATGGATAGGAAAATCCTTCCAAGGATCGTCGGGCTTCAAATTGATGCTTTCAACAATCAAAATGATGAGCCACGAGTGTTACTTGCATCTACAATTGCTTGCTGTGCAGGGATTAGCTTGACAGGAGCTTAGCAGCATCACAGACGGTTCTTAAACAATAACCGCCCGTGGAAATCATGTATTTTCTCAGGTGTTGGTTAATTAAGAACCGCCTGTGATGTTAGCTCACAGGCGGTTCTTAATTAATAACCGCCTGAGAAAATACATGATTTCTACGGGCGGTTGTTGTTTAAGAACCGCATGTGATGTTCTGTCATCACAGGCGGTTATTGTATCATTCGCCAGCACAGTCGCATTTTTTTACGGATTGCCTGTGTTTGAAAAATCCAGGCGTCTGTGAAAATGCTTTTTGTAATAGTGAATAATGGGTTTGTCATTTGTCAATGCTGGGCAGCGATGATAGTGTCGTTTGTCCCCCCAAAACCACTCCAACTTTGTGGACCTGTGCTCAAATCAGAGGCGACGAAAGTGTGACGCGAAGTAGGTTATTGCCATCTAGCTATAGTTACGTTACTACTCGTGGATGGAATGGGAAGCTTGATGCTTTGCATGGCGACCAGAGATCGAACTAAAAATCGACTGAATAATGGTGTCGGACATCTCTTTTTTCTGACTTTTCACGGGCAGCGAGTTATGAGCAAGCGCACAGTCGTCCGTTGAAAATTCAAGCAACCTCATGAGGCTACAAACCTGTGTAATTTTGTTTGCTGCTGATGCTAATTGGGATTCAGACGTTAGGATTGAGGCATTGATAAAATATTAAGATCCAAAAATACCCCTTACATACTATACACTGTCGCTGGATAAAACTGGTTAAGACAGAACCCATTTTAGGCCCTCTTTGGCAGAGCTCTACGGAGCTGATTCTCAGGAAGAATCAGAGAATTTGTGTCAAACACTGTTTTTCGGAAGAAGTGATTCTTGGCTGATTCTGTGAAGTGATTCTCTGAAATGAACTGAGAGACTAGAAGTTGAAAAAAGTAGCTTCTCCTGATTCTGTGAAGTGATTCTCTATTCTGATTCTAAGAGTTTATTCTAGAGAGAATCATAAAGAATCATTTTCAGTCACAGAATTACTTCAACAAAGAATCAAAAGTGAATCCAGATAATCAGCCAGATAATCAGCTTTGTAGAGCTGTGACAAAGAGGCCTTAAACGAAGCTGTTGTCTGCGATCGACAGCGTACGACCAGTGTCAGTAAACGTTAAAGATAGACAGAATCGCTGTCCTCGTCTCGTGATTATTAAGGATCTCCGGTGAAAGAGGACATGCACGTCTGTCACGAATCACCTCTTTGTCGTAGTAACTCGCAACGCTAGTAGTGACCGTTATGCGGTTCAGCAGGCACTGACCAAGCTTCTCTTAACGAAACCATAGTGAGGGGCATCGTCAAAATCTACAAGCAGCTGCAGAGTTTCTTCAAACTCCGTGCCGCGCGGAGCCGCAAAATTTTTCATGTCGGGCAGAGAATCCGACAACGCTGAACGGGACGGACGTGCCGTCTCTGTACGGCCGCCTGATGAGCGACGACGACCTTTTCGTCTTGCGCGATATGTACAGAGCCGCACACTGCGCACCCAGCCAAACCAATCCGTAACTCATTTGCATTCACAAATATTGCACTCATCGACTTGTCTGAGTGCGTTGTTAGTACTGTACCGGAAATATGCAGATTTGTCAAGTACAGTCACCTCGGATCATCTTCGTGGCTGAGGTCAGTTCTTCAATAGCTCTCTCTGAGCTGAGGCAGCGTTCGGGATCGGAGACCACCTACAAGAAACTCCGTGGCCGTTCAGCAGTGATGGGATCGCTACCTTTGGAGCTAGTTCCATCCCTAATCGTCCTCCATCTACTGGAACTCTCCAACTATGAGAGGTTTGGTGGCGTAAAGAAAGCAAAGGCACTACGCAGCTTCAGAGTAGAATCTCTCAAGTTTCTTACGTTTCCGGTCGATATGGCCGCGCCCCTAACTCCTTTTTGACTGGCAGAGTGACGGCTTGACTTGCTACTCTGGCCAGTCACAAGTAAAGCACCGAAAAAGGAGAGCCGAGCCTTTAGAAGCAAAAGCTCTTTTGAAAGGATCAGCCGAACCCAAGGTATTATTTTTCGATTGGACACTAATGCATGAAAAGGTTCTAACTGTGGATTATCTAGAAAGAAGGGGTTGGGTCGTTGGGACATGATAGGGTAGAAGAGGATTGGAGGTAGATGGGGAGGAGAGTTGGTAGAGCGCATGAGAAGGAGGAGGAGATGGCGTGGGAGACAAGCTCATCAGAATTATTCTGTTTTCTGTTACCCTTACAACTACACACAACTCTCCTTTCTACTCGATCCAGTAGGTCCACTCGCTGCCAGCTACACGAGTACTGGGTCTTCTGGGCCGAGTTCCCCGACGAAGAGATGAGCTTCCAGATTGCGTTGGCACGCCAATGCAAGATCGGGTGCTAACAGCCCCCCCCCCCCCCCCCCCCCCCTTTAGACCCTGCTTGCCCCCAAGCAGGAGCGTGTGCCAATTCCTCGTGCAGACGATCGAAGTCCTCCCATGTGGCTAGTTCCACCGGCGGTCCAGACCATTTGATGAACACTTTTCGAAGAGTGGAGCCAGACCTTGTGATGTAGCGATCCTGGATAATTTTCTCAGAGACCTGCAGAGGCAAGGACACATCAGCACTACAAGAATCGAGCAAACAAATGTCGAGTATATAGCCGTCAGTAAGCTACAGTAACCGACGACTACAATCTAAAACTGTCGCCCTACCGACGGCTACCTACCGACGGCTATAGCCGTCGAATCATAGTCGACGTTCTTATCGCTTTAAAACCGTCGGTCCCGACGAATTTAATATTTTAAAGCCGTCGATAGTAGTAGAGCGACGTCTATACTAACTAAATAAATTATGACCATCGGTTGTGTCAGACTGACAACTTTATTTCCTTTATAGCCGTCGGTCACAGCAGAACCCGACGTCTATACTGCTGGCGCCGTAAAAAAAAACTGGACATCCATTGAGGCAAAACTGTCCATATGAACATCAAGTGAACATTAATCTGGACATCCATTGAGTTTGAACATAACATGAATTCACAAAATACATCCATTGAGCTCGAACACATCTGGACATCAATATACTCGGCATAGATGAACACAAGAAAAAAAATCTGCTACTTTCGACCGATTAACACAAGAAAACACAAGTTTCAGTGACAGATGAACACAACACCAGTTCCGGCGGCTCCAGATTTGCTCGCCCGGAGGACACCGCGCTGTGGGAAGCCGCCGCGCCGGGAGCTTCAGACGCTGAGACTCCGCCGCCGGTGGGGTGGGGCCCTATGCGGCGTCGCGGCATGGTTGGTGTGGGGTAAGAGAGGTTGGTGCCGAGCTTGGAGCTTCGAGAGGCCGCGCCTCGCGCCGGTCCCGGCGGCCGCGCTTCGCGCCCACGGCAGGCCGCGCCTCGCACCACTCCCAGTGGCCGCGCTTCGCGCAGGTTCGGCATCGCGCCTCGCACCCATGGAAGGCCGCGCCTCGCGCCGCTTCGGCCTCGCGCCCGCGGAGGCCACGCCTTGCGCCTCGCGCCGGGTCGCCGAGACGGGAGCGCGAGCTCCCGATTGTTGGAGATGAAGGGCGGCGACGATTTTTGGAGAGAGGAAGGGCCGCGGCGATTTTTGGAGAGGAAGGGTGGCGATTTTTGGAGAGGAAGGATGCTAGGGTTAGATGGTAGAGTGGTAATATAAAAGATCCAGTGCGTATGCCCGTCGGTTTTGGTCATGGCCCAACGATTATAATAGTGCAGCGGGAAGTGATTTTTTTTGGAGCGCGGGACCTACTTATGGCCGTCGGCCATATTTGTGGAACCGACGAATCTATTTAAGA
The DNA here is from genome assembly GCA_036927565.1 of Tuctoria greenei. Lineage (NCBI taxonomy): Eukaryota > Viridiplantae > Streptophyta > Magnoliopsida > Poales > Poaceae > Tuctoria > Tuctoria greenei. The sequence continues at coordinate 189,937,249 of JAYESD010000003.1, read as the reverse complement.
ACGTCGGTCTACCAAATGAAACCGACGGTTATTAATATGGTTGTTGGCTGTCAGGAGAAGACCGACGATTATAAATTTGTCTCTGTCGGTTACAAGAAACCGACGATTTTAATCGACTTAAAATCGACGGCCCCGAGGATTTTACTGTAGCCGACACTTGTTTGCTCGATTCTTGTAGTGCAGAGGGTAAAGGACTAACTTGAGATGGTCGAGCATGAGCTGCCTTCAGCTGAGACACGTGAAAGACAGGATGAATTGTCGATGTGGAGGGCAATGCTAGTGAAAGGGGCCAAAGAAATAGAATGAGAGTTTTCTAAAAGATCGTCTGGAGACTGAGGATTGCAGGTATGGCCGAAGCTTGATGTATACCCAATCATTGGTCTGGAAAGAACGCTCAGACCGATGCTTGTCTGCTTGTCTCTTCATTCATTATTGAGCTCGTAACAGATGCTGCCTCACCAGATCAGTCATAAGTGCTCAATCATTCAGTCAAGTCTTCAGGTCTGGGGATGAGTAGCAGTCGTCAGCAGATAATCCAAAATAGTTGGGACTATGACCATAGAGAACCTGGAAGGGGTAGTTCCGAGAGCTGAGTGGAAGCTCGTGTTAAACCAGTATTCAGCCAAGGATAACCATTTACTCCACTAAGAGGGGCAGGCGTTGGAAAAGAAACGAAGAAAGGTTTTCATGCACTGGTTTGTTCTCTCAGTCTGACTATCCGACTAGGGGTGGTCGGCAGAGGACATTTTCAGTTGAACTCCAGCCAAGGTAAAGAGCTCTTGCAACAGTTTGCTAGAGAAAATAGGGTCCCTGTCAGAGATTATGGCCAGAGGCATACCGTGGAGTTTATAAACATTATCGATGAAGGCTTTGGCCATTGAAAGAGCTGTGTAAGGGTGATGGAGAGGAATAAAATGACAGTACTTGGAAAACTTGTCCACTACTACAAAGATACAGTCTGCATGCCCAGGTTTTGATAACCCTTCCACAAAATCAAGAGAAACTGTTTGCCAAGCTGATTTAGGAACTTCCAAAGGTTGGAGGAGCCCTGGGTATGGTGCTCTGTATGATTTGGCCTGCTGGCAAATGGAGCAAGTTTTGACAAAGGTTGTCACCTCAGATTTGAGTCCCTTTCATGAGAAAATTTGCTTCAGTCTTCTCAAGGTGATTAGGATGCCAGAATGACCCCCTATAGGGCTGTTATGAAGGGAGGCAATAATCTTCTGGTGCACAGAGACTTTTCATTGCCGACCCATATTTTAGCTTTGTGCCTCACAATACCCTGTTTTAATGTGAAGTTGGCAACAGCCTCTGAGTTGACTGATAATGCAGCCAGTGAGCATGTTCATCAGAGTCATAGCTGAGTGCTATGTCAGAAAGCCAGCTTGTAGAAGATGTGGAAATTCCTAACACCTGAGAGTCTGGATGGGGTCTTCTGAAGAGGGCATCAACCACTCCATTCTCATTTCCTTTCTTGTAGACCACTCTATATTGTAGCCCCAAAAGTTTTGTTAAAACCTTTTGCTGCCAATGGGTGTAGAGCCTCTGGTCAGTGATATGAGAAAGACTGCATTGGTCAGTTCTTATAATGAATTCACCATACTACAAATAATGCCTCCAATGCTAAACTGCAAGAAGAATGGCTAGGTATTCTTTTTCGTAAGTTTAAAGCCCCAAGGTTTTCGGTCCTAGAGGTTTACTGATAAAAGCAAATGGTTGATCATCTTGTAACAGAACTGCACCGACACCTATGCCACTGGCTTCAGTTTCAACACAAAATTGTTTAGAGAGGTCTGTTAGTATCAGTACTGGGGCAGCAGAAAAAGCAGACTTAAGTGCTTCAAATGCTTGCTCATGCTCCTGATCCCAGATGAAGATAGAGCTTTTCTTGAGGAGAATAGTCAATGGCTTACTAATGATGCCAAAGTGTCTAAGAAATTTGCAATAATAGCCAGCAAGGCCAAGAAAACTCCTACGTTCCGTGATATTAACTGGGGCAGGCCATGACAAGATGATGAACACTTTACTGGGGTCAATTGAAATACCTTGAGGACTCAGGATATAGCCCATATATGCTAGCTCCTACTGTGCAAATGAGCACTTTGACAATTTCACTTTCCAATTGTCCCTGATAAGGAGCTCAAATACTTGTTCAATGTGTTGTAAGTGAGACTCATAATCTGGGCTGTATATGAGAATATCATCAAAGAATACTAAGACAAATTTTCTTAAGAAGGGAGATTATGTGGCATTCATTGCTCCTTACAAGGTTGCAGGGGCTCCAGTGAGGCCAAAAGCAAGGACCCTAAATTCAAAGTGGCCATCATGAGTGCAAAAGGCAGTTTTATACTCCTCTCCTTGTTGCAAAAGAATCTGGTGGAATCCAGCCCACAAATCCAATTTAGTAAACTATCTGGCAGAAGCAAGTTTAGCAAATATTTCCTCTAAAATGGGTATAGGAAACCGTCTTTTAACAGTGAGGGCATTGAGGTGGCGAAAATCTACACAAAATCTCCAAGTTTTATCCTTCTTTTTCACCAATGATACTGCATAGTTGAAGGATCTTTTGCTTGGTTGGATCAGACCTGCTTTCAACATCTCTTGACTTGTTTTTCTATCTCTGGCATAAGCTGAGGTGGGTATCTGTAGGGCCTAATATTAAAAGGACCTGCACCTGGAATTAAAGGTATGGAGTGGTCGCAGGCTCTTGGAGGAGGAGGACCAGGAGAGGCTTCAAAAAGTGGTGCATAATTGGTGAGTAAAAGCCTGGATATCAGTAGGATAAGGACCAGTGTCAATAGGAGGTTTAGAACTTTGTATTTGCAGAACATGAACAATTGTATCAGGAGGCAATTCAGGTAGGATGCCTTGAATGAGTGCATGAGAACCTTAGTAAGGGATTGAAAACCACTTCTGATCCCAGTGAATTTTCATAGGGCCAAATTGGTCCAGCCAATCCATACCCACTATTAAATTGAAGCAGTGCAGTGGAAATATCTTCAGGTCTGAAACAAAAGTGCAGTTCTTAACAGTCCAGGAGGCTTTCAAAATTTCAGAGCTGCAGACAATTTCAGCCCCATTGGCCACTGCTACCTTGATGGCCCTTGGTAACTTGGATATAGCAGGAATCTTGCTGGCAATAACACTACGAGTGTGAACTCCCACTGTCTATAAGTATGAGAATCTCCATATCAATGATTGAACCAAGCAACTTCGTAGTTTTAGGTGCTTCAGTGCCCGTAGAACCAGCTTTAGACAGTCATGAAAAGTTGAGTAGCATCAGTTGGGTAAGGATCAGCAGAAGAAGAGTCTCCAGTGTGGAGAAAATCCCACAATTCTTGCACAACGTGCAGTTGTACAGATGGGGAGCACTTATGGCCACGATGCCACGTTTAGCACAGATTTTGCATAGTCCATTAGCAACACGATAAGCCTCCAATGCTTCTAAATTGTCAGTGGATGAAGAAGACTTGGTGAACTCCGTAGTGTGTTTGTCATCTGGTGGGGTTGCTGAAATAGTCTTCTCTGAACGAGGAGGAGGCAAAAGAGGATAAGCACCTTTGTTTACTGCTCTGCTTGATGTAAAAGAATCTCCAGTTGGGTGAAATGAGAAATCCACTCTACAATACTCCCTCTTCTTGAAATGTCCAAACACCCCGTCCTGCAAGCAAGCCAAAACAGCAGCAGTATCCAAAATTGGGGGCCTTTGCACCAATACAGCAGCACAAATGTCATCCCTTAATCCATCAATAAAACGCATAGTGTAATAAAGTAGGTCCGTGGTAGTTTTATAGGCTGGTAATTGGTTCATCAATTCAGAGAATTGTTCAACGTAGTCTGAAACCGACCCTAACTTCCTAATATGGAACAATCTCCTGATAAGTGTCTCATGTTCATTTCGACCAAATCGGTCAAGGACCAGGGAACAGAAAACTGTCCAGGTGCAGTTTACGTTCTACTGATTGAAGCCGGCGGGATGCTGCTCCGTCAAAATGAAGTGATGCTATCTTAACCCAAAGACTAATATCAATTGAATACATGTCAAAATAACTTTCACATCTAGACTTCCACAATTTGGGGTTCTTGCCATAAAATTTCGGGAAATTCAGTTTAGGCAGGGTTAGGTGGACAGGTGCAGATCATGGTGAACTACGAGCATGCACGCAAATTGGAGAACGAGTATGGCGAAGGGGTTCAAACACAGACGTACCCTTGACCGGGATGTCAGTATGGGTATATACGGACCCAAACCCATTGTCCTGGTGAGTAGATTCGACGCGGTGCCCATTAGGGCCATGGGCAAAGATGCTAGTATGAGGGCGATCAGCTGTCGACTCGAACCCCGGTATCCAGATTGATGAATGTGGTGTTCACGAACCTCATGCTCCCGAAACTTCTTCAGCTTGGACACCTCTAGCTTCACCATGGAGATGGACTCTTCAGCTTCTGGTTTCCACTTGTTGAAGTTGTTCTCGAACTCGGTCGTGGCGGCCTCCAGCGCTGAGATACGCTCGTCCTGTTGGTGCTCAGAGGTGGAAAACACTGTGAAGCGCTTACCGATCACCTCCGTATGCTTGATGAGGCACTTCTCCAACACTGCTGTTTGCTCAGTGAGGCGCTTGTCCAGGGTGTCGAGTAGGATGTTTGTAAGGATCGAATGCCCAAGAGGGGGGGGGGGGTGAATTGGGCTTCTTTTCAAAATTTAAAGCAATAAACTTAATTACTAAGAGCCCAATTCCCTACGCAAACAACCTATGCATTCAAGTAAATAGCAACTTCACGATATATGAAATGCATAAGTGTAAGGGAGAGGAAGAGAATGCAAAATCCCGAGGAGACACGAGGATTTATCCCGTGGTTTGGCAAGATCGTCAAGATCTTCCTACATCCACGTTATGACACCCACCAAAGGGTATAGCCACACCCAAGTCACCGAGACTAGGGATCTTCACTATTCCTCTCCATTTGCCAACCTCGGCAAGGTGGAGCTCAAGCCTTGTACAACTTGGATCCTCCGGGCTTCCACAACTGTCTTGGCAAGCTCCGGAAGTCTCTCTCAATTACAAACACCAAGGGACACTCCCTTACAGCTCTCACTACACTAGAGATTCCAATCACCAAGAATGGAGGCACACAAACACTATCTCTAGCTAGTTCTAGCCTATCTCTTGGTGTACAAGTGGTGAAAATGATATGGAAGTGGTAGCTCAACGTCTTGAATGCTTGAGGATGTGTAGAGTATGTCTGGTGATCAAGACTTGTCGATTTGACAGGTTGAAGGGGTATAAATAGCCAGCCTCCACGAAATAGCCGTTGGAAAAGTAGGCTGACATCACTGCTCTGCGAACACCGGATGATCCGATGTCTCCCCTTCAGTTATCATCGGTCAAAGCCAAATTAGCTGATGTCACTGTGTCAGATATGACCGTTGTTAGACCGATGTTGCACTTATCTTCTCATCGGACGATCCGGTGGCACTTCCTTCAGAATTGGTTCAAACTTGATGCTTAGTGGAGTGATTGACCGATGTGTATATTGTTGTACATCGGATGATCCGGTGCTACACTTGGTCCAAGGATATTGCATACTGTACTGATGGACCGATGTAACATTGCCCTTAACATCGGATGATCCGGTGAGTGCCTTGTTCTGAGGTCTTCTTCTTCTGCTGAATCAACTCGACCGATGTGTTGTTCTCTGGAAACATCGGTTGATCCGGTGAGTTGATTTTGTTTGCTTCGAGTTGTTTCTAAGTGATTCTTTTGTATTTTGCTGGATTGACCTCTTAGACATTTGTTGCAAATATTCTTCTGATGATTTTCAAGCATTGAGTGTTGTCATTTAAGGTTGAATGACTTTGACATATGAGCTTTTACTTCTAGTCTTCATAACATTCATTGATCTCATAAAATGATTGTTTAGGGGTCTCCAATGATCAGTGGTTGAGGTTCATATTCATATTGATTTCATTTGATTGAGTGATATGGGAGACCTTGCATCCACAAATTCATTGGTAAAATCCAATGGTTGTCATTAATCACCAAAACCATACCTCATGGGGGCCTAGATGCTTTCAATCTCCCCCTTTTTGGTGATTGATGACAACACAACAAGTGAAGCATAATAATAATGAATTTGATAGTACGATACTCAAGAAGATATGCAATGAGTACAAGATATGGCATAAGACTCAAAAGAGAGTAATAACACAAAAGCTCAATCGATTAATAACTCAAGAGAATAAATGGCACAAGAATACTCAATAAATAGAAAATGAGTAGCAAGAACACCAAATTACAAAAGATAAGCACCACATTACAAAAGATATAGATAGAAACTCCCCCCCTGAGACTAAGCAACCCTCTAAGCAACCCTCCCCCTGACTCTCTAACTCTTCTCCCCCTTTGGCATCAAGACACCAAAAAGGAAGCCGAGTGCCTAAGAACCCTGAGTGCTCGGAGCGATAACGAACTGGTCACCGTCGGGGGTGCTGTCATCGGAGCTGCTGCCTGCTGCTGCGGCTGAGGCTGGAGTAGAAGCGGAGGGAGCTGTAGGAGCCGTAGGAGCCGCTGTCGGTGCCTGCTGAGTCGGAGCTGCTGGCAGTGGGGCACTAACAACGGATGCCGGCGTCTGCTGGAGCAACGTCGTCGCCGGCAGCGGAGAGTGGATCGGTGCGCCCGGAGCAAGCAGTGGAGACATGCTGATCGACGGGATCGGCGTGGTCGGCACTGGAGCTGCAGCTGGAGCAAGGACTTGCGAGGGTGGAGCAAAGCCTGACAGCTGTGATGGCAGGGCAATCCCGATCTGGGTGTAGAGGTTGGTGATCAATCCCAGGATGCCCATCATCGCCTGCTGCGTCTGCTGCTGCTGGTCGAGGGAGCGCTGGTGCATCTGGTCTATCAGCCCTGTCAGCCGGTCAGTGTCCTCTCGCCTATCACGGGCGATCTGGCGCTGCATCTCCTGCTGCTGCTGCTGGAGCTCCAACAGGCGTGCTGCCTGCTCAGCTCGGGCCTGCTCAGCTGCAAGCCGATCCAGGCACTGCTGCTCAACCATCTGCTGCAGGAGTGAGGTGAGCTCTGACGGCTGAGAGACCTGTGCCTCTGAGACGGGAGGTGGAGTAGGGGGTGGCACTGTCGAGCCTCCAGCCTCCGCGTCGTGCTGCCTGGGTGAGGGAGGAGGTGGGAAGTACTGCTCAACACTGTCATCCGTGTCACTCTCGGACCATATATGCTGAAGGTCCTCACCCTGAGCCTCTGCCTCTGCCAGCCTCTCATCTTCCTTTTCCAGATCAGACCAGTCCTCCTCGGATAGCCGAGCACAAACCTGATGCTCGACTGGACTGCCAAGGCGGCGGTCTCCAGGAGCTGGAGCTCGGTAGTGGCTGAACCGTGTGACACTCTCGTCAGTGAGACGGTCACGCACGGCGGACTCCTCAGGAACCATCATGGAGAGCAGGTAGCTGATCCAGTGTCCAAACACAAGCTGCCTCATCATGCCCACTCCTCCAGTGAGCGGCCTCCTCGGCGGGTCTGCGTGTCCATATACCCTCTCATGCACGCAAGTGTCGTGCAGGTCCACTCCTAGCAGCTGTGCTAACGTCTGTCTTGTCAGGTGATGGTGCTGGCCCATGAACATGAAGTCTATAGACCTGAGGCCCTCAGAGATGTAGAGGGTGGCGTAGAATACACGGACCCAGTCCTCCACGTAGGCACTCCTCTCGTAGGATACCACCTCCACCAGCCCTCTGTACCTCGCAAAGTAGGGGCGTATCTCCGTCTCGGCTGCTAGAGCAAGCTGATCCCAGTCCAAGAAGTTTTGCTGGAAGAGCTTATGGCCTCGGCGTCTATACGTCTCATATAGTGACGCCTGCGTCAAAGTCCAGAAACGACTGTCCACAAGAGCCTCTCTGGGCTGCGGGTACCACTCCTCAGGCAAAACACTCCATCTGAGTCTTCTGAGTTTCTTGGCCTTCATCTTCCGGTAATCAGTCAACCTGACACCTTCACCAACATGGACGTTGGTGTCCATCTCGTAGATGGCTCTCTGGGCCTCTCTGTCCTCTCGAAGCTCGACAGCTGAGGGTCTCGAATGTGGTTCACCGCGGGATGACCCCCACAGGTCCTGGCTGAGCACTGGCGGACAAGCGGCACTTCCGGCTCTTCTTCTGCCTCGGACTCATCTAGCACGGGAGGCTGCCTCGGACGAGCCTCGCGGATCCTCAATGATCCTCCTCGGCCACACTCTCGCTCCTCGGCGGCGCGAGCAGCCAACAACGCCTTCTTCTCCTCCTTCGATAGCTTTTGCTTCTTTGCGGCCGGCTCCACAATGGCCTTGCCCTTGTTCTTCTTGTCAAGAGCCATTGCGATGAAGCGCGTGAATGAAGTCAACGATGTCAAGCGCACGGAATGGCGACACGACGATCGACGCGGCCGGAAACCCTAGCGTCGAAGAGACGGCGACCGTTGGAGGTACCACGATGATGCAGAGGGTGGCGGTGGTGTGGCTGCTGGGGGGAGCGGCTGCGGTGGTGGAGAGTGGCGGCGGCGGCGCTGGAGTAAGCGGCGGCGGCGGTTGCGGTGGCAGTGGCGGTGGCGGCTGCTGCTGCTGTGGTGCGGTGGTGGCGGCCGGAGGGCGGCGGCGGCCGGAGGACGAGCGAAGGTGTCGGGGTCGGGGAGAGAGAGAGAGGAGGAAGGCGAGCGGGCGTTTAAAAAGTGGGTCCCAAACCCTAGCCGAAAATTTAACACCAGATGGACCGACGTTACAAGATAGGAGCATCAGTCGAATGGCACAGTAAGGATATTCAAGAAGGTACCATCGACATCGGATGGACCAACGTGGAAAGGGATAGCATCGGTGGATTTTAGCACAGTTCCAGAAATGTGAACATCGGATGCACCGATGTTTCTCAGAATGAACTCGTCGGTTGATTTGTGTTACTGACTGAACTGTCTCTTGGTCTTTGAACACCAACTGATCCGATGAAGGGCTGACCTAAGCATCGGATAATCCGATGACTACAAAACAGCAACATCCCATATATGTCCTTTGACCAAACAAACAAACAATGAGAAACACATGTCTTAGGACTTTTTGGGCAACCCCTCACCCCTAAAAAAAATGCTAATTGCCAATAACTTGGCTAAGCCTAAAGCAAATGGAACACCGAGAAAATAGGGAGATAAATATCCAAATAAAATGTAAGGCCCATGCTTTGTGAGCTAGAGGATGAAGACTTCTATCTCTTTAAAGAATGTTCCTTTAGGCATTAACGCACCAAACATTTTGTTCTTCCCACATCATATGAGTGGAGATATTGCATTTCAAACAAGTCTCTTTCTCATGAGGTGAGTTCCCCTTTGTGACAATCTACCGTATGCAATGCCAAACAATTTATAATGCAAGAAGTTTAAATATGAGTGCAAGTCTATATGGCAGGCATCATGCAAGACATAAAGTAAATCTATCTTGCCAAATTTGAACCTTTCAAAGGCTTCTTCAGGGAGAGCCACTCTCCAAGCCTTGGGGAAACCCAAAAGAATCTCCATCCCAAGCTAACCCTTGCTCATCCCTATCCTTTGAAAGTTAGACAAGACCTATATGAGATGCATTCTTACATGATCATGGCAACTTACATGACGTTCGATGCATCTAGCACATTCAATTCACTTCTTAGTCTAGAAAAAGTTTTCTCATCAAGTGGTTTAGTGAAGATATCCGCCAATTGTTCTTCGGACCTAACACCTCGCAAAGAGATGTCTCCCTTAGCTTCATGGTCCCTCAAGAAATGATGGCGAATATCAATGTGCTTAGTGCGGGAGTGTTGAACGGGGTTTTTAGCTATCTTAACCGCACTTTCATTGTCACAAAGGAGAGTCACACAACCAAGTTTAATACCAAAGTCCAAAAGGGTTTGCTTCATATAAAGAATTTGGGCACAACATGCACCGGCCGCAATATATTCCGCTTCCGCCGTGGACAAAGCGACGAAATTTTGCTTCTTGCTAGACCAAGATACTAGGGAACGCCCAAGCAAGTGGCACCCACCGGAGGTACTCTTGCGATCCACCTGACATCCGGCAAAGTCCGAATCCGAGTATCCCAAGAGGTGGAATTTCGCACCTTTAGGGTACCACAAGCCCACACTAGGGGTATGCTTAAGATACCTAAGTATCCTAAAGACCGCCTTCCGATGCGATTCTTTAGGTGCCGCTTGAAAGCGAGCACACAAGCATACACTAAACATGATATCGGGCCTAGATGCGGTAAGGTAAAGCAATGAACCAATCATAGAACGGTAGTTAGATTGATCAATAGGTTTACCGTCCTTATCCGCGTCGAGATGACAATTTGTTGCCATTGGAGTGCTTCTTGAGCTACGATTCCCATCTCAAATTTCTTCAAGAGGTCCTTGGTATACTTCTCTTGATAGACGAAGGTCCCCTCTTGAAGTTGCTTGATTTGGAATCCAAGGAAGAAGTTGAGCTCTCCAATCATCAACATCTCGAATTCCCTAGACATCATTTTGCCAAACTCATGACTAAGAGCTTCGTTAGTTGAACCAAAAATAATATCATCAACATAAATTTGACAAATAAATTATTCTCCGTTGATGTATTTGGTGAAGAGTGTAGTGTCCACCCTCCCGATCTTGAATCCTTGTAGGATCAAGAAATCCCGTAGTCGTTAATACCATGCCCTAGGTGCTTGCTTGAGCCTGTAGAGCGCCTTGTGTAACCTATACACATGATTAGGATTCCTCGGATCTTCAAACCCGGGAGGTTGTTCAACATAAACAAGATCGTTAATGTAACCATTAAGAAAGGCACTTTTCACATCCATTTGATAAAGTCTAATATTATGATGTGATGCAAAGGCAAGAAGTATACGGATGGCTTCTAGCCGGGCGACCGGGGCAAATGTCTCCCCAAAGTCTAGTCCTTCAACTTGTGAGAACCCCTTGGCCACAAGTCTTGCCTTGTTGCGGACCACAATGCCATTCTCGTCTTGTTTGTTGCGGTACACCCACTTTGTTCCGATGACGTTCTTGTCCTTGGGTCGCTCCTCCAACACCCAAACTTCGTTGCGGATGAAGTTGTTGAGTTCTTCTTGCATGGCCATCACCCAATTTGGATCTTGGAGTGCTTCCTCAATGTGAGTGGGTTCTACACATGAAACAAACGAGTAGTGCTCACAAAATGAAGCGAAATGACGAGAACGTGTACTTACTCCCTTTGACGGACTTCCGATAATTTGGTCCATCGGATGCGTCTTGGAGATGCGTCCATGCCTCATAAGTGGTTGTGAAGCACTTGGCGGTGGTGATGCATCTTGCTCATCTTGTGGTTGGACTTGATCATGGACTTCTTCTTCTTGTTGTTGTTGTGTGGCTTGTGAGTCTTGAGTTGGCAATGGATCATCCTTTTCTTCTTCGTCAACTTGAGGCGCCATTGAAGTGTTGATGTTGGAACTTGAAGCTCCCCCTCGATTATGGCTCTCCTCAACTTTAGGCCTGATGTCTCCAATGGTCATGTTCTTCATAGCTTCTCATAGAGGCTCATCATCTATTTCATCATGACCAAAACTCTCCTCTTGGGAGCCATTAGTTTCATCAAACTCAACATCACAACTTTCCTCAACTAAACCGGAGGTTTGGTTGAATACTCGATATGCTTTTAAGTTTGATGCATAACCAAGAAATATACCAACATCACATCTTCTTTCAAACTTACCGAGCCTTTTCTTGCGGTAGATGTAGCACTTGCACCCAAAGACTCAAAAGTAGGAGATGTTGGGCTTTCTCCCAATGAGAAGTTCGTACGGGGTCTTTTGAAGTAGTCGATGTAGGTAGACCCTATTTGCGGCATGGCACGCCGTGTTGATTGCTTCGGCCCAAAACTTCTCCGACGTGCCGTAGTCATCAAGCATTGCTCGCGCAAGAGTGATGAGAGTCTTGTTCTTTCTTTCAACAACACCATTTTGTTGAGGAGTGTATGTGGCCGAAAACTCATGCTTCATGGCTTCACGGTCACACCACTTCCCAATGTTGTAGTTCTTGAATTCGGTGCCGTTGTCACTCCGGACCTTGATGATGGGAAGTTGAAATTCCCGTTGGGCGCGGTTGGCGAAGGTCTTGAACACTTCTGGAGTTTCACTCTTGTCACCTAGAAATAAAGTCCAAGCATAGCGAGAGTAGTCATCAAATATAACAAGACAATAGAGGTTACCGCCAAGGCTTTGATATGTGGACGGTTCGAAGAGGTCCATGTGAAGTAGCTCAAGTGGCTTGGAGGTTGACACCATTGTCTTCATTGGGTGGTGTGAAGCAACTTGCTTCCCGGCTTGACAAGCGCTACAAAGCTTGTTCTTCTCAAATGTGACATCCTTTACGCCGGTCACCAACCCAAGCTTGAATGACTTCTTTAGCTTGCTCATCCCTATGTGCGCTATGCGTCGGTGCCATAGACAACCCAAACTTGTCTTAGTGAAAAGGCAAGTGGTCAAGCTAGCATTCTTGTTGGAGAAGTCTACAAGGTAGAGATGTCCATGCCGAAATCCTTTGAAGACTAGTTCTTTGCTTGTTTCACTACTCACAACAACATCATTTTTTCTAAAAGTGCACGTTAGTCCAAGATCACATAATTGTGCAATAGAAAGTAAATTAAAACTAAGTGACTTAACGTACAATACATTAGAAATAGATAAGTCAGTTGAAATAGCAATCTTGCCTAACCCAATTACCTTACCCTTAGAGTTATCACCAAAGGTGACTTGTTCATGGTTGCCGTGGTTTTCTATGGTGGTGAACATACCATCATTGTCGGTCATATGTTGAGTGCACCCGCTATCGAGTACCCAATGCTTTCCTCCGGCTTTGTAGTTCACCTACACACATGAATTCAATTTTTAACTTTAGGCACCCAAGCCAACTTAGGTCCTTGTATGTGTGATACAAGTGTCTTTGGGACCCAAAGTTGCTTGGGGAGCTTCCCCTTCATGCCCTTCACATCCTTGGCAATGAATCTTGCCTTCACCTTGCCATCTACTTTACTCAAGAGATAATAATGATCATTGAAAGTAGATTTGTAGTTAGTAGGCAATTTTGGAGAAGGTCGGTTAGGAAGAGGACACTCCCTTGTGTGGTGACCGGTGACCTCACAATGTTGGCATTAAGAACCAACTTCCTTGATGAAGCTTGTTCTAAGCTCCGGTGAGGGCACCTTTCCTTTGTTAGGCACCGGGAAGGATCCAAGTCCTCTCTTGTTGAAGGCCTTTGCTTGTTGGAAGAGGATTTCCTTGTGCTTGACTTCTCCTTTTGATAGTCTAGCCACACTAGTGCGGAGACTCTCAATTTCTTCCAACAAGTCCTTCTCCCTAGCATTTTCTTTCAATGGCAAAGACTTGTGCAAAGCATTAGTGGCACGAGAAGTAATGGATATCTTATCATTAAGAGTTTGTTTCTTTATATTTTTCAACTCTTGATCAAGCACTTCATTAGCAAGGTTAAGTGTTTGATGTTCTTGTATTAACTTGTTGTGCTCTCCCAAGAGTGTTTGGTGTGCTAAGTTAAGCTCATGATGATCTAGCTTGATTTTAGCCTTATCCTCCTCAATTTGCTTGACATGGGGTTTGAGCGTGTCATGCTCTTTAAGTATGCTTTCATACTTGTCAAGCAAATTGAGGTTAGCACTCTCAAGCTTGGCACGAGTTTCTTCAAAAGCTTTAACCTTACTCTTCTCCCTCTTAATGATAGTATGATATTCATTTATTAATGAAGTTAAATCATCGAGGGAAAGCTCATCATCGATAGAGTCATCACATACCTTGGTGTTACCTTTTGCCATGAGGCACATGAGTGGTGGATGAAGAGGTGAGTCATCATTGTTGGCAATAGCAAGGCCGGCCAAACTTTCTTCTTCCGCTTCACTCTCTTCATCACTTGTTTCTTCGTCGGTGAACCATTCATTTGCCTCACACAAGAACACCTTTTGTGGTCCTTTTCTCTTCTTTGGGAAGAGTTTTGCCTTCTTGCCCTTGTCATGCTTCTTCTTCCCAAAGGATCTTGGTTTGGGCTTGTCCTCTTCATCATCCTCACTATCTTCAAGCTTGCGATGCTTGCTCTTGTGGTTCTCTCTTCTTTTGTCCGGTTTCGGACAATCATAGGAGATATGACCTTGATCACCACAATTATAACAAGTCTTGTTGTCATCTTTCTTTGGTAGAAATGTCTTCTTTTTGGGATCAAAGGTGTATCCCTTCTTGGCAATCTTGTAGTTCAAGCGAGAGAACTTTCTCATCATTGATGCAAGCTCATCATCGTCATCTTCACTTGATGCTTGCTCTTCTTCACTTGGGCTAGGCTCAACCACTTTCTTTTTGTTGAAATTTGTTCTCATGGTGCAGGCCTTTAGAGCAATTGTTTTTGAACATGATTGCTCCATCATCCCAAGTACACTCATCTCATGAGCGTGAATCTCTCCAATGAGTTCCAAAACTTCAATGTGGTCAAGAGATTCTTTTTGAAGCATGGAGTTGATGATGTTGTACTTTGGCTTGGGAAGGAACATAAGAATCTTGCGGTTGATGAGTCCCTTGCCAAGAGAAGCAATGTCAAGAGCATTGATTTCTTCAATAAGCACATTCAAGCGAGAGAACATTTCATTGACATTTTCATGAGGTAGCATTTTAAATTCATCATATTTGGCTTTAAGCATGTGATATTTTAGTTCCTTGACACGAGAAGAGCCCTCATGAATATCTATTAAGCAAGCCCAAATTTCACAAGCCTTTTCTTTGCTAGCAATCCTAGCAAACACATCTTGACTAATACATTCATAAATTGCATTCCTAGCTTTTGCATCCCACTTAATTTGATCACCAACATAATTATGCTCACCAAACCCCGCGTGGGTTGCTTCCCATATTTCGGGAGCAATAGCCTCTAGATAAGTGCGCATGCGTGCTTTCCAATAGGCAAAGTTCTTGCCCTCGAAGATAGGAACCGAACCCCCAACCTTGGTAGCTCTCTAGCGGTGAAGCTAGAATGATCCTATGAGAAACCTTGCTCTGGTAGCAATTGTAAGGATCGAATGCCCAAGAGGGGGGGGGGGTGAATTGGGCCTCTTTTCAAAATTTAAAGCAATAAACTTAATTACTAAGAGCCCAATTCCCTACGCAAACAACCTATGCATTCAAGTAAATAGCAACTTCGCGGTATATGAAATGCATAAGTGTAAGGGAGAGGAAGAGAATGCAAACTCCCGAGGAGACACGAGGATTTATCCCGTGGTTCGGCAAGATCGTCAAGATCTTCCTACATCCACGTTGTGGCACCCACCAAAGGGTATAGCCACACCCAAGTCACCAAGACTAGGGATCTTCACTATTCCTCTCCGTTTGCCAACCTCGGCAAGGTGGAGCTCAAGCCTTGTACAACTTGGATCCTCCGGGCTTCCACAACTGTCTTGGCAAGCTCCGGAAGTCTCTCTCAATTACAAACACCAAGGGACACTCCCTTACAGCTCTCACTACACTAGAGATTCCAATCACCAAGAATGGAGGCACACAAGCACTATCTCTAGCTAGTTCTAGCCTATCTCTTGGTGTACAAGTGGTGAAAATGATATGGAAGTGGTAGCTCAACGTCTTGAATGCTTGAGGATGTGTAGAGTATGTCTGGTGATCAAGACTTGTCGATTTGACAGGTTGAAGGGGTATAAATAGCCAGCCTCCACGAAATAGCCGTTGGAAAAGTAGGCTGACATCACTGCTCTGCGAACATCGGATGATCCGATGTCTCCCCTTCAGTTATCATTGGTCAAAGCCAAATTAGCTGATGTCACTGTGTCAGATATGACCGTTGTTAGACCGATGTTGCACTTATCTTCTCATCGGATGATCCGGTGGCACTTCCTCCAGAATTGGTTCAAACTTGATGCTTACTGGAGTGATTGACCGATGTGTATATTGCTGTACATCGGATGATCCGGTGCTACACTTGGTCCAAGGATATTGCATACTGTACTGATGGACCGATGTAACATTTCCCTTAACATCGGATGATCCGGTGATTGCTTTGTTCTGAGGTCTTCTTCTTCTACTAAATCAACTCGACCGATGTGTTGTTCTCTGGAAACATCGGTTGATCCGGTGAGTTGATTTTGTTTGCTTCGAGTTGTTTCTAAGTGATTCTTTTGTATTTTGCTGGATTGACCTCTTAGACATTTGTTGCAAATATTCTTCTGATGATTTTCAAGCATTGAGTGTTGTTATTTAAGGTTGAATGACTTTGACATATGAGCTTTTACTTCTAGTCTTCATAACATTCATTGATCTCATAAAATGATTGTTTAGGGGTCTCCAATGATCAGTGGTTGAGGTTCATATTCATATTGATTTCATTTGATTGAGTGATATGGGAGACCTTGCATCCACAAATTCATTAGTAAAATCCAATGGTTGTCATTAATCACCGAAACCATACCTCATGGGGGCCTAGATGCTTTCAATCTCCCCCTTTTTGGTGATTGATGACAACACAACAAGTGAAGCATAATAATAATTAATTTGATAGTATGATACTCAAGAAGATATGCAATGAGTACAAGATATGGCATAAGACTCAAAAGAGAGTAATAACGCGAAAGCTCAATCGATTAATAACTCAAGAGAATAAATGGCACAAGAATAAATGGCACAAGAATACTCAATAAATAGAAAATGAGTAGCAAGAACACCAAATTACAAAAGATAAGCACCACATTACAAAAGATACAGATAGAAACTCCCCCTGAGACTAAGCAACCCTCTAAGCAACCCTCCCCCTGACTCTCTAACTCTTCTCCCCCTTTGGCATCAAGACACCAAAAAGGAAGCCGAGTGCCTAAGAACCCTGAGTGCTCGGAGCGATGACGAACTGGTCACTATCGGGGGTGCTGTCGTCGGAGCTGCTGTCTGCTGCTGCGGTTGAGGCTGGAGTAGAAGCGGAGGGAGCTGTAGGAGCCGTAGGAGCCACTGTCGGTGCCTGCTGAGTCGGAGCTGCTGGCAGTGGGGCACTGACAACGGATGCCGGCGTCTGCTGGAGCAACGTCGTCGCCGGCAGCGGAGAGTGGATCGGTGCGCCCGGAGCAAGCAGTGGAGACATGCTGATCGACAGGATCGGCGTGGTCGGCACTGGAGCTGCAGCTGGAGCAAGGACTGGCGGGGGTGGAGCAAAGCCTGGCAGCTGTGATGGCAGGGCAATCCTGGTCTGGGTGTAGAGGTTGGTGATCAACCCCAGGATGTCCATCATCGCCTGCTGCGTCTGCTGCTGCTGGTCGAGGGAGCACTGGTGCATCTGGTCTATCAGCCCCGTCAGCTGGTCAGTGTCCTCTCGCCTCTCACAGGCGATCTGGCGCTGCATCTCCTGCTGCTGCTGCTGGAGCTCCAATAGACGTGCTGCCTGCTCAGCTTGGGCCTGCTCAGCTGCAAGCCGGTCCAGGCGCTGCTGCTCAACCATCTGCTGCAGGAGTGAGGTGAGCTCTGATGGCTGAGAGACGTGTGCCTCTGAGACGGGAGGTGGAGTAGGGGGTGGAACTGTCGAGCCTCCAGCCTCCGCGTCGTGCTGCCTGGGTGAGGGAGGAGGTGGGAAGTACTCCTCAACACTGTCATCCGTGTCGCTCTTGGACATATATGCTGAAGGTCCTCACCCTGAGCCTCTGCCTCTGCCAGCCTCTCATCTTCCTTTTCCAGATCAGACCAGTCCTCCTCGGATAGCCGAGCACAAACCTGACGCTCGACTGGACGGCCCAGGCGGCGGTCTCCAGGAGCTGGAGCTTGGTAGTGGCTGAACCGTGTGACACTCTCGTCAGTGAGACGGTCACGCACGGCGGACTCCTCAGGAACCATCATGGAGAGCAGGTAGCTGATCCAGTGTCCAAACACAAGCTGCCTCATCATGCCCACTCCGTCAGTGATCACGTCCTCCATCTCACATATGAGGATGTCCACAATATTGAACTCCATCCCGTTCATGACGTAGAATAGGAGGGTCTGCTGCAGACTGGTGAACCCCTCTAGGTATCCAGACCTCGGCAAGAGTGTGCGGCGCAAGGCAAGATGCACTGTGCGCGCAGCTGGAGTCAGTAGTGCCGGTACCCTCGGCTGGTCTGGAGAGAAGGACGGTGTAAACAGAGAGCGTATCTCCTCCAGTGGTGGTGCCACTCCTCCAGTGAGCGGCCTCCTCGGCGGGTCTGCCTGTCCATATACCCCCTCATGCACGCAAGTGTCGTGCAGGTCCACTCCTAGCAGTTGTGCCAACGTCTGTCTCATCAGGTGATGGTGCTGGCCCATGAACATGAAGTCTATAGACCTGCGGCCCTCAGAGATGTAGAGGGTGGCGTAGAATACGCGGACCCAATCCTCCATGTAGGCACTCCTCTCGTAGGATACCAGCTCCACCAGCCCTCTGTACCTCGCAAAGTAGGGGCGTATCTCTGTCTCGGCTGCTAGAGCAAGCTGATCCCAGTCCAAGAAGTTGTGCTGGAAGAGCTTATGGCCTCGGCGTCTATACGTCTCGTATAGTGACGCCTGTGTCAAAGTCCAGAAATGACTATCCACAAGAGCCTCTCTAGGCTGCGGGTACCACTCCTCAAGCAAAACACTCCATCTGAGTCTTCTGAGTTGCTTGGCCTTCATCTTCCGGTAATCAGTCAACCGGACACCTTCACCAACACGGACGTTGGTGTCCATCTCATAGATGGCTCTCTGGGCCTCTCTGTCCTCTCGAAGCTCGGCAGCTGAGGGTCTCGAACGTGGTGCTGACGCTGGATGACCCCCACGGGTCATGGCTGAGCGCCGGCAGACAAGCGGCACTTCCGGCTCTTCTTCTGCCTCGGACTCATCTAGCACGGGAGGCTGCCTCGGACGAGTCTCGCGGATCCTCAATGATCCTCCTCGGCCACGCTCTCGCTCCTCGGTGGCACAAGCGGCCATCAACGCCTTCTTCTCCTCCTTCGATAGATTTTGCTTTTTTGCGGCCGGCTCCACAATGGCCTTGCCCTTGTTCTTCTTGTCACGAGCCATTGCGATGAGGCGCGTGAATGAAGTCAACGATGTCAAGCGCACGGAATGGCGACACAACGATCGACGCGGCCGGAAACCCTAGCATCGAAGAGACGACGACCATTGGAGGTACCACGACGACGCAGAGGGTGGCGGTGGTGTGGCTGCTGGGGGGAGCGGCTGCGGTGCTGGAGAGTGGCGGCAGCGGCGCTGGAGTAAGCGGTGGCGGCGGTTGCGGTGGCAGTGGCGGTGGCGGCTGCTGCTGCTGTGGTGCGGCGTCGGTCGGAGGGTGGTGGCGGCCGGAGGACGAGGAAGGTGTCGGGGTCGGGGAGAGAGAGAGAGAGGAGGGAGGCGAGCAGGCGTTTAAAAAGTGGGTCCCAAACCCTAGCCGAAAATTTAACACCGGATGGACCGACGATACAAGATAGGAGCATCGGTCGAATGGCACAATAAGGATATTCAAAAAGGTACCGTTGACATCGGATGGACCGACGTGGAAAGGGATAGCATCGATGGATTTTAGCACAGTTCCAGAAATGTGAACATCGGATGCACCGATGTTTCTCAGAATGAACTCGTCGGTTGATTTGTGTTTCTGACTGAACTGGCTCTTGGTCTTTGAACACCAACTGATCCGATGAAGGTCTGACCTAAGCATCGGATAATCCGATGACTACAAAACAGCAACATCCCATATATGTCCTTTGACCAAACAAACAAACAATGAGAAACACATGTCTTAGGACTTTTCGGGCAACCCCTCACACCTCAAAAAAAAAAATGCTAATTGCCAATAACTTGGCTAAGCCTAAAGCAAATGGAACACCGAGAAAATAGGGAGAAAAATATCCAAATAAAATGTAAGGCCCAGGCTTTGTGAGCTAGAGGATGAAGACTTCTATCTCTTTAAAGCATGTTCCTTTAGGCATTAACGCACCTAACATTTTGTTCTTCCCACATCATATGAGTTGAGATATTGCATTTCAAACAAGTCTCTTTCTCATGAGGTGAGTTCCCCTTTGTGACAACTTACCGTATGCAATGCCAAACAATTTATAATGCAAGAAGTTTAAATATGAGTGCAAGTCTATATGGCAGGCATATGCAAGACATAAAGTAAATCTATCTTGCCAAATTTGAACCTTTCAAAGGCTTCTTCAGGGAGAGCCACTCTCCAAGCCTTGGGGAAACCCAAAAGAACCTCCATCCCAAGCTAACCCTTGCTCACCCCTATCCTTTGAAAGTTAGACAATACCTATATGAGATGCATTCTTACATGATCATGGCAACTTACATGACGTTCGATGCATCTAGCACATTCAATTCACTTCTTAGTCTAGAAAAAGTTTTCTCATCAAGTGGTTTAGTGAAGATATCCGCCAATTGTTCTTCGGACCTAACACCTTGCAAAGAGATGTCTCTCTTAGCTTCATGGTCCCTCAAGAAATGATGGCGAATATCAATGTGCTTAGTGCGGGAGTGTTGAACGGGGTTTTTAGCTATCTTAACCGCACTTTCATTGTCACAAAGGAGAGGCACACAACCAAGTTTAATACCAAAGTCCAAAAGGGTTTACTTATATAAATAATTTGGGCACAACATGCACCGACTGTAATATACTCCGCTTCCGCCGTGGACAAAGCGACGGAATTTTACTTCTTGCTAGACCAAGATACTAGGGAACGCCCAAGCAAGTGGCACCCACCAGAGGTACTCTTGCGATCCACCTGACATCCGGCAAAGTCCGAATCCGAGTATCCCAAGAGGTGGAATTTTGCACCTTTAGGGTACCACAAGCCCACACTAGGGGTATGCTTAAGATACCTAAGTATCCTAAAGACCGACTTCCGATGCGATTCTTTAGGTGCCGCTTGAAAGTGAGCACACAAGCATACACTAAACATGATATCGGGCCTAGATGTGGTAAGTTAAAGCAATGAACCAATCATAGAACGGTAGTTAGATTGATCAATAGGTTTACCGTCCTTATCTGCGTCGAGATGATAATTTGTTGCCATTGGAGTGCTTCTTGAGCTACAATCTCCCATCTCAAATTTCTTCAAGAGGTCCTTGGTATACTTCTCTTGATAGACGAAGGCCCCCTCTTGAAGTTTCTTGATTTGGAATCCAAGGAAGAAGTTGAGCTCTCCAATCATCGACATCTCGAATTCCCTAGACATCATTTTGCCAAACTCATGGCTAAGAGCTTCGTTAGTTGAACCAAAAATAATATCATCAACATAAATTTGACAAATAAATAATTCTCCGTTGATGTCTTTGGTGAAGAGTGTAGTGTCCACCCTCCCGATCTTGAATCCTTGTAGGATCAAGAAATCCCGTAGTCGTTCATACCATGCCCTAGGTGCTTGCTTGAGCCCGTAGAGCGCCTTGTGCAACCTATACACATGATTAGGATTCCCCGGATCTTCAAACCCGGTAGGTTGTTCAACATAAACAAGCCCGTTAATGTAACCATTAAGAAAGGCACTTTTCACATCCATTTGATAAAGTCTAATATTATGATGTGATGCAAAGGCAAGAAGTATACGGATGGCTTCTAGCCGGGCGACCGGGGCAAATGTCTCCCCAAAGTCTAGTCCTTCAACTTGTGAGAACCCCTTGGCCACAAGTCTTGCCTTGTTGCGGACCACAACGCCATTCTCGTCTTGTTTGTTGCGGTACACCCACTTTGTTCCGATGACGTTCTTGTCCTTGGGTCGCTCCTCCAACACCCAAACTTCATTGCGGATGAATTTGTTGAGTTATTCTTGCATGGACATCACCCAATTTGGATCTTGGAGTGCTTCCTCAATGTGAGTGGGTTCTACACATGAAACAAACGAGTAGTGCTCACAAAACGAAGCGAAATGACGAGAACGTGTACCTACTCCCTTTGACGGACTTCCGATAATTTGGTCCATCGGATGCGTCTTGGAGATGCATCCATGCCTCATAAGTGGTTGTGAAGCACTTGGCGGTGGTGATGCGTCTTGCTCATCTTGATGTTGGACTTGATCATGGACTTCTTCTTCTTCTTCTTGTTGTGTGGCTTGTGAGTCTTGAGTTGGCAATGGATCATCCTTTTTTTCTTCGTCAACTTGAGGCGCCATTGAAGTGTTGATGTTGGAACTTGAAGCTCCCCCTTGATTATGGCTCTCCTCAACTTTAGGCCTGATGTCTCCAATGGTCATGTTCTTCATAGCTTCTCATAGAGGCATCATCTATTTCATCATGACCAAAACTCTCCTCTTGGGAGCCATTAGTTTTGTCAAACTCAACATCACAACTTTCCTCAACTAAACCGAAGGTTTGGTTGAATACTCGATATGCTTTTGAGTTTGATGCATAACCAAGAAATATACCAACATCACATCTTCTTTCAAACTTACCGAGCCTTTTCTTGCGGTAGATGTAGCACTTGCACCCAAAGACTCAAAAGTAGGAGATGTTGGGCTTTCTCCCAATGAGAAGTTCGTACGGGGTCTTTTGAAGTAGTCGATGTAGGTAGACCCTATTTGCGGCATGGCGCGCCGTGTTGATTGCTTCGGCCCAAAACTTCTCCGACGTGCCATAGTCATCAAGCATTGCTTGCGCAAGAGTGATGAGAGTCTTGTTCTTTCTTTCAACAACACCATTTTGTTGAGGAGTGTATGTGGCTGAAAAATCATGCTTCACGGCTCCACGGTCACACCACTCCCCAATGTTGTAGTTCTTGAATTCGGTGCCGTTGTCACTCTGGACCTTGATGATGGGAAGTTGAAATTACTGTTGAGCGCGGTTGGCGAAGGTCTTGAACACTTCCGGAGTTTCACTCTTGTCACCTAGAAATAAAGTCCAAGCATAGCGAGAGTAGTCATCAACTATAACAAGACAATAGAGGTTACCGCCAAGGCTTTGATATGTGGACGGTCCGAAGTGGTCCATGTGAAGTAGCTCAAGTGGCTTGGAGGTTGACACCATTGTCTTCATTGGGTTGTGTGAAGCAACTTGCTTCCCGGCTTGACAAGCGCTACAAAGCTTGTTCTTCTCAAATTTGACATCCTTTACGCCGGTCACCATCCCAAGCTTGAATGACTTCTTTAGCTTGCTCATCCCTATGTGCGCTATGCCTCGGTGCCATAGCCAACCCAAACTTGTCTTAGTGAAAAGGCAAGTGGTCAAGCTAGCATTCTTGTTGGAGAAGTCTACAAGGTAGAGATGTCCATGCTGAAATCCTTTGAAGACTAGTTCTTGGCTTGTTTCACTACTCACAACAACATCATTTTTGCTAAAAGTGCACGTTAGTCCAAGATCACATAATTGTGCAATAGAAAGTAAATTAAAACTAAGTGACTTAACGTAAAATACATTAGAAATAGATAAGTCATTTGAAATAACAATCTTGCCTAACCCAATTACCTTACCCTTAGAGTTATCACCAAAGGTGACTTGTTCATGATTGCCGGGGTTTTCTATGGTGGTGAACATACCATCATTGCCGGTCATATGTTGAGTGCACCCGCTATCGAGTACCCAATGCTTTCCTCCGGCTTTGTAGTTCACCTACACACATGAATTCAATTTTTAACTTTAGGAACCCAAGCCAACTTAGGTCCTTGTATGTGTGATACAAGTGTCTTTGGGACCCAAAGTTGCTTGGGGAGCTTCCCCTTCATGCCCTTCACATCCTTGGCAATGAATCTTGCCTTCACCTTGCCATCTACTTTACTCAAGAGATAATAATGATCATTGAAAGTAGATTTGTAGTTAGTAGGCAATTTTGGAGAAGGTCAGTTAGGAAGAGGACACTCCCTTGTGTGGTGACCGGTGACCTCACAATGTTGGCATTAAGAACCAACTTCCTTGATGAAGCTTGTTCTAAGCTCCGGTGAGGGCACCTTTCCTTTGTTAGGCACCGGGAAGGATCCAAGTCCTCTCTTGTTGAAGGCCTTTGCTTGTTGGAAGAGGATTTCCTTGTGCTTGACTTCTCCTTTTGATAGTCTAGCCACACTAGTGCGGATACTCTCAATTTCTTCCAATAAGTCCTTCTCCCTAGCATTTTCTTTCAAAGGCAAAGACTTGTGCAAAGCATTAGTGGCATGAGAAGTAATGGATATCTTATCATTAAGTGTTTGTTTCTTTATATTTTTCAACTCTTGATCAAGCACTTCATTAGCAAGGTTAAGTGTTTGATGTTCTTGTATTAACTTGTTGTGCTCTCCCAAGAGTGTTTGGTGTGCTAAGTTAAGCTCATGATGATCTAGCTTGATTTTAGCCTTGTCCTCCTCAATTTGCTTGACATGGGATTTGAGCGTGTCACGCTCTTTAAGTATGCTTTGATACTTGTCAAGCAAATCGAGGTTAGCACTCTCAAGCTTGGCACGAGTTTCTTCAAGAGCTTTAACCTTACTCTTCTCCCTCTTAATGATAGTATGATATTCATTTATTAATGAAGTTAAATCATCGGGGGAAAGCTCATCATCGCTAGAGTCATCACATACCTTGGTGTTACCTTTCGCCATGAGGCACATGGGTGGTGGATGAAGAGGTGAGTCATCATTGTTGGCAATGGCAAGGCCGGCCAAACTTTCTTCTTCTGCTTCACTCTCTTCATCACTTGTTTCTTCGTCGGTGACCCATTCATTTGCCTCACACAAGAACACCTTTTGTGGTCCTTTTCTCTTCTTTGGGAAGAGTTTTGCCTTCTTGCCCTTGTCATGCTTCTTCTTCCGAAAGGATCTTGGTTTGGGCTTGTCCTCTTCATCATCCTCACTATCTTCAAGCTTGCGATTCTTGCTCTTGTGGTTCTCTCTTCTTTTGTCCGGTTTTAGACAATCATAGGAGATTTGACCTTGATCACCAAAATTATAACAAGTCTTGTTGTCATCTTTCTTTGGTAGAAATGCCTTCTTTTTGGGATCAAAGGTGTATCCCTTCTTGGCAATCTTGTAGTTCAAGCGAGAGAACTTTCTCATCATTGATGCAAGCTCATCATCGTCATCTTCACTTGATGCTTGCTCTTCTTCACTTGGGCTAGGCTCAACCACTTTCTTTTTGTTGAAAATTTTTCTCTTGGTGGAGGCCTTTAGAGCAATTGTTTTTGAATATGATTGCTCCATCATCCCAAGTACACTCATCTCATGAGCGTGAATCTCTCCAATGAGTTCTGAAACTTCAATGTGGTCAAGAGATTCTTTTTGAAGCATGGAGTTGATGATGTTGTACTTTGGCTTGGGAAGGAGCATAAGAATCTTGCGGTTGATGAGTCCCTTGCCAAGAGAAGCAATGTCAAGAGCATTGATTTCTTCAATAAGCACATTCAAGCAAGAGAACATTTCATTGACATTTTCATGAGGTAGCATTTTAAATTCATCATATTTGGCTTTAAGCATGTGATATTTTAGTTCCTTGACACGAGAAGAGCCCTCATGAATTTCTATTAAGCAAGCCCAAATTTCACAAGCCTTTTCTTTGCTAGCAATCCTAGCAAACACATCTTGACTAATACATTCATAAATTGCATTCCTAGCTTTTGCATCCCACTTAATTTGATCACCAACATAATTATGCTCACCAAACCCCGCGTGGGTCGCTTCCCATACTTCAGGAGCAATAGCCTCTAGATAAGCGCGCATGCGTGCTTTCCAATAGGCAAAGTTCTTGCCCTCGAAGATAGGAACCGAATCCCCAACCTTGGCCATTTTAGCTCTCTAGCGGTGAAGCTAGAATGATCCTATGAGCAACCTTGCTCTGATACCAATTGTAAGGATCGAATGCCCAAGAGGGGGGGGGGTGAATTGGGCTTCTTTTCAAAATTTAAAGCAATAAACTTAATTACTAAGAGCCCAATTCCCTACGCAAACAACCTATGCATTCAAGTAAATAGCAACTTCGCGGTATATGAAATGCATAAGTATAAGGGAGAGAAAGAGAATGCAAACTCCCGAGGAGACACGAGGATTTATCCTGTGGTTCGGCAAGATCGTCAAGATCTTCCTACATCCACGTTGTGGCACCCACCAAAGGGTATAGCCACACCCAAGTCACCGAGACTAGGGATCTTCACTATTCCTCTCCGTTTGCCAACCTCAGCAAGGTGGAGCTCAAGCCTTGTACAACTTGGATCCTCCGGGCTTCCACAACCATCTTAGCAAGCTCCGGAAGTCTCTCTCAATTACAAACACCAAGGGACACTCCCTTACAGCTCTCACTACACTAGAGATTCCAATCGCCAAGAATGGAGGCACACAAACACTATCTCTAGCTAGTTCTAGCCTATCTCTAGGTGTACAAGTGGTGAAAATGGTATGGAAGTGGTAGGTCAACGTATTGAATGCTTGAGGATGTGTAGAGTATGTCTGGTGATCAAGACTTGTTGATTTGACAGGTTGAAGGGGTATAAATAGCCAGCCTCCACGAAATAGCCGTTGGAAAAGTAGGCTGACATCACTGCTCTGCGAACACCAGATGATCCGATGTCTCCCCTTCAGTTATCATCGGTCAAATCCAAATTAGCTGATGTCACTGTGTCAGATATGACCATTGTTAGACCGATGTTTCACTTATCTTCCCATCGGATGATCCGGTGGCACTTCCTCCAGAATTGGTTCAAACTTGATGCTTACTGTAGTGATTGACCGATGTGTATATTGCTGTACATCGGATGATTTGGTGCTACACTTGGTCCAAGGATATTGCATACTGTACTGATGGACCGATGTAACATTGCCCTTAACATCGGATGATCCGGTGAGTGCTTTGTTCTGAGGTCTTATTCTTCTGATGAATCAACTCGATCGATGTGTTGAACTCTGGAAACATCGGTTGATCTGGTGAGTTGATTTTATTTGCTTCGAGTTGCTTCTAAGTGATTCTTTTATATTTTACTGGATTGACCTCTTAGACATTTGTTGCAAATATTCTTCTGATGATTTTCAAGCATTGAGTGTTGTCATTTAAGGTTGAATGACTTTGACATATGAGCTTTTACTTCTAGTCTTCATAACATTCATTGATCTCATAAAATGATTGTTTAGGGGTCTCCAATGATCAGTGGTTGAGGTTCATATTCATATTGATTTCATTTGATTGAGTGATATGGGAGACCTTGCATCCACAAATTCATTAGTAAAATCCAATGGTTGTCATTAATCACCGAAACCATACCTCATGGGGGCCTAGATGCTTTCAAAGTTCATGTTCGGTTACATGATGCCGAGACACTTCTGACACAGGGTGAACTGGTCGTGATCCAATGCCTCTAGGTTGACCAGGACGACGAATCTGATACCAATTGTTAGGGTAGAAGAGGATTGCAGGTAGACCGAGAGGACAGTTGGTAGAGCAATGGAGAAGGAGGAGGAGATGGCATGGGAGACAAGTTCATCAGAACTATGTTTTCTGTTACCCTTACAACCACGCACGCCACTCTCCTTTCTACTCGATTCAGCAGGTCCACTCGCTACTAGCTACACGAGTACTGGGTCTTCTGAGACAAGTCCCTCGACAAAGAGATGATTCTCCAGATTCTGTTGGTGCGCCAATGCAAGATGGAGTGTTAAAAGGACAACAATGCAATCTCTCCCCTTTTCCTACAAGAGGCGGAAACAATAAGACACTTTTTTAGAATGTGTTCTCGCCACAAAAGTTTTGAACCACATAGCAAGATGGTTCAATCTTCAAGGGTGGAGCCAAGTAGCTGAAAACTGACCAGTTCGAATGGAAGAAAGTTTGCAAATTCTCTCAGCAGGAGGGCCACCAAGACACAAAAGAAAACGAGTTGGACTTGTTATATACACTTGATGGAATATTTGGAAATGGAGAAATATGAGAACTATCCAAAGGAAGAGAAGGACCAAGCCCAAGTGGCGATGATCACCAAAGAAGAATTTCAATGCAGATCATGGCGCGACGGAGTATGGGTCACTAGGTGTTTTAACAGTTGTCGCCGAGTCACAGCTAAGTCTAAGACAGGGATTTACCTCCAATTGCGGTGGAGCCAAAGATTCTCTAGCCGGGGGCTCCATTTTTTCTTGTGTTCCTTATTTATGTGTTTTTTCTATTAGGCAACTAAAGCTATCACTCTTCCAAAAACCTAAAGCTACCATTTTGTTATGTATGTGTCACTACTACAATAAGCTTCATCTCAAGCGGCTCCAAAATGTATTATCATACACGGTTTTCAAAACCGTTTGAAATGAAGAGCATGTGATAATCTACAATTTTCACAGGCAGAAACTAAAACCGCCTATGAAATAAGTTATCACGGGCGGTATTAACCTTCATGTATCCGCCTGTGAAGACTCTTTATCATAGGCGGTTTGTAACATAAGAGTAACCACCTGTGATAATCGAGTTATCACAAGCGGTTCTTTACCTATGACTAGCCGCCTGTGAAGACTCTTTATCACATCCGGTTTGTAATGTAAGAGTAACCGTCTGTGATAATGGAGTTATCACAAGCGATTCTTTACCTATGACTAGCCGCCTGTGATAGTATAATTTCACAGGCGGCTAGCCGTAGGTAAAGAACAGTCTATGTTAAGTATAACCTATGCTGTACTACATGTTGTTATTTCTAATTTACATGTCAATTTCATATTCAATTCACACACAAAAGATGCACATTCACACACGGTAGAAACAATATATTCTTACAAGCATCATCAACACAAAATCACTAAAACGTCATCTCATATACATATGTACAGTAAATCTCAATTCATAGTTTACAAATTTTGATGGTCATACTGGCAAAGTTCTGGCACATCAGCTATTACACCCGCGTCATCGAAGAACTACCCTCTTTAGTGAAAAATTTCGTGACGCATGAAGTGACATAGTCCACTCGCAATCTTATCGGCTCCTCCACCATGCATATTTATATAAACCAGCCATTCTAAGGCCACATTCGTGTGTTGCAATGAAACACATAACAAGGTTTAGAATGTGTCGGTAACAATGATAAAATAATATAAGTATTAAAATATTCTAGTTACAATGAAAATAAACTCAAAAGTCAGAAAATACCATATCGACATTGAGGATAACTTACATCCTCATGATTCACTCTATATTTGCAGGCGGTCCGAAGATGCTCGCATACATAATACCCACATAAGACGCTCCCAGAAGGCTGCTTGGGACAAGGATAATATGTGTGTATCTCCAATGCATCCTTATTAGGAGGTCTTTGACTGCCAAGTTATTTCGCGTAAAACCGCCAAGCGCTATAATACAAGGAATGTGATATAAAACTTGTTAACACATTTTAAATATGTGTAAATTAAAAGTATCAGATAACTGTACATTTTCAAAATGGAAAGGAAATCTTTGTAAGTATCTGGTGAGTAACTGGCTGAGTCCAAGACCGTTGCCAAATCCTACGTTGTCTTGACTAAGATCATTATGTAGTGTTTACTGCACATGTACAAACACACGTGTTAAGTTAACATAGCAATAATTGCTATTTCAATTTCATGTGTCAAACTTACTCGAAGTGGTACGGAGCCTTGACGATGTCCTTGCCACCCCTAACAAATTTAAACATGTCATTTCCTATGTAAGTTGCAACCCTTGTATTTTTATGCTTCTTTTGGTTTGCGATTGTTTTTTCAATTTTTTTTTATCAGGTGCTTGTACTCTTCTGAGTTCCATTCCACTTAAATGTCGAAATTTGACTTTGCAATAACTATAGGGTTAAGGATACCTGTGTTGGAGTTTAGCTTTTCATTATCCATGTATTGCGTCCGATTGAAGAGTCTGAAATTTTTATAATCTCATGACATGTGTATGCGTGCAGTAAGAAAAGAAAATATGAAATATTAGAGGCACTTAAAAGCACCAGACAAGTAGCAGGTTGATTTCGATCATGGCTCGATGAAAAAGGCTATGTAGATCTTCAGAGAGAAGGGCTCATTTATCTTCTCCAATGCTCCAGAATGCTTGTTTTGTACACGAAATGTGACGAAAGAAAGATCATATTTTGTGATGGCAGTGATGTACCACTCATGCATTCTTCTGAGCAAGAAAGATTGTTTGCTAAGTTGTACCGATGTCATGAATGGCTTCTCATTCTTATATTCAGGAGGAACATCCTGAATCTTGTATATTGGAACTCTTGGTTTAACTGAAGCCGTCTCCCAATTATATATCACATCATCTTCTTCCCACTCCTCAATATTTTTTAATGTTGGCTCATGTGAAGCACGAGATGCATTAGATTTTCCAATATTTTCCTTAGGTTTTTCCAAATATTTTGACACTTCTTTAGAAGGTTTTTTATTTTCGTATGAGCTAACTTTCACAAGCACTGGCCGAGGAGTAGTCGTTGGAAGTTGGATACTGGCTTGTTGTTGAACTTGTTGTTCAATTGATTGCTCTTTATTACTAGCAGCTTGCTCTAGTATTGCTTCAAGCTGTTGCTCAACTGATTACTCTTTACTATAAGCTTGCTCTGATACTTCTTCAAGCTGTTGTTCAACTGGTTGCTCTTGGTTATCATTACTAGCAAGGTTACTATTATCCTTGCTGGGACATAGTAGGAGTGGATCTTCCTGGACTTTTGGCAAAGAAGATGGGGGTTGCAGTCTTTTGAGATGCGACGGGACTAGACATCAACTCATCGTCCAACACAATAGTGCGTCAGTGCCAAAGGATTAATTGGTTGACAGCCTGCCCCAGAATCATGATCCCCTCAGATGGTATGTGGTCTATTTCATAATCTTTGTAATCATTATCAATGATATGAAGAACGTGCACATCATAATACAACGCAAGTGAATTGTCGCTGAAGTCACGATTTGGCTTTGCCATAGAAGTGGCAACCTGTATGGTTTTGTTCCTTGCTTTGCTGATCGGGACAAGAAGGTGACAAAATTCGTCTTTAACAATATCATTGACAATAAACTTATGGCTTAACCCTGAGCCTCGCACAGAACCTATGCTTCTAGGGTAGGCAGTTGGAGATATCAAATGCTCCTTTTCCACGGGAACCATCGCTCTATTCGGTGGCGTTAATTATCCCAATTCTCTAAGTTGTTCTGTTATTGCTTGCATAGATTCCTTGACCTTTTGATCGATCGTATCTTCAATTGTATTCTTGAACTTCTCACGTCTTCTATATGACTCTTTATCATTCAGGAAACCATTTCTCCAGTACATCTGAAAAGAGATTGCTCAAACTCATGCACTGTGTTCAGGGTTTCCTAAGATAGTGGTAAGTTGGTCATTCTCCCTCTTCGGCTTGAGGAGACCCTTCTATTGCTTTTCAATTACTTCGTTCATAGAGTCGGGCTTTTCAAATTTGTCCTCGCTGGTCAAACCTGGACGAGCAAAGACTCACCGCTGAGTTTTCTCATCGCAACCTTCTAACAGGTGAGGATTGCCCTTAATGACAGTTTCCTCTAATATTTTATTCTATTTCTCAACTTTGGGGGCATATCCGGCAGACCCCAAGCGATGATGGTATTTGTTCTTTTTGGCAAGCTCTGACCTGGATACACTTAGGGATTTAGCCTTAGGTATGGTCTTTTAACGAACAGATTCTTGCCACTAAGTTTGTTTGATTTTTCCGATCTTCTTTGGGCTAGGGACCTTACCAGCCTTAACATAAGCATTCATTTCACTCTTCCTGCCATGAACTTCTTGCCACAAGAGACCAATTGCTTTCTTTACAGCTACTTCCGTGCCTTTTGTGAACTTGAATTGTTTATTTATCTTCTCCCACAACTCATTCTTTTTCTCCTTAGGGAATTTTCTCCAATTCGCAGTTGTGATCGACACGAGCTCTCTAACAAGACAACCGCATGCATTTTGGTACTTTGTAACTAAATCCAGTGGTTCTTGGGGAAGCCCACTGGACTGACACTTGTTATGTGTATGATGTGGTTCAATAGACCCTTATTCAGACCTCATTGCCCTCGTTTCTCTTGAGTGAATCTAAGGATTCAACCATTGAAAAACCTTCTGTGGTTTTAGGAGCCGAAGTCACCTTGTTGTCTTTGCAATTAAACTTGGTAGAAAAGAATAATAAGACTTCATATACTTGACAACTGATACTAACTTAAACTACTAGAGTTAAGGTTTGTGATCCATACCACGCCGGCAGGATCATATTCCAGGTCGAGATCCTTGGAAGTCTTTTTCATTTTTATATTTGGAAAAGAATTAGATGGACCGTGAAATGAGCCTAAACTGCTGAAGTCACTAAACTACATATTGTCTTCTTCATTTCTACTACCAGCACCAGTATTCTTAGGACTTTCCATACTAGAACTAATAAGACAAAAAATGTGTCCCACTTCAATACAAGTTGTTATCGCAGGTGTTTTTTCATTGAAAAAACCACATGCGAAGTTGTTATCACATTCGGTTTGTAATGTAGAACCGCCTGTGAAAACATGTGTACTAAGTCTCGGCTTAATTAATATTTTGATGAAAATGAGGAGCCTTTTAATAGCTCAAATTCTACTTTCTTGTAATATACTTTAGTGTTACAGGTTCCCATTAAATTTCACTTGGGATAACCTTTGAAGTTGGTCAGAACATAAAAAAACAAATAACATAGGTTATTTATCATTTTTCTATCATGATGAATATAATGATGTTTTCATTGAATTTTTCTATGGAACTTTTTCGTCATCATACCAACCTCTATGATTTTTTTTCAGATTTTTACAAAATCGTTTGAATCAATGTGTTCAAAATTTGAAGAATGCCTCATATTATGAGCATCTGATTAGAATATAGATAATTTGAATTTTTGACATGTTGCAATGCTCTACAAAATTAACAAAATTCATACATGTATAAATAAGATAATATGTTCATACAAACCAACTTTTAGTGGAAGATCCATTTTTCAGGAGATATAAAAATGTGAATAATATGAGAATATAAATTAATTTGATATTTACCAAAAAATTACAACGTTAGCTACATAAGTTTTAAAATATCTGGTCCAGGTGGTAGATATTACTTTTTAAAGAATATAGAAAAAAGTATAATCGAATTTGGACTCAATTTGTAGTATCTATACATGTTTGAGTATTTATATTAGAATCAAAATAAAAAGAAGCAAGGGAAAAGAAACCTGAAGAACAGACTCGGGCCTTCATCACAGGCGGTATTTTAACAACATCCGCTTGTGAAAATGCTTATCACAAGCGGTTCTTTATTAAAAGCAGCCTGTAAAAATGGACGACTATATAAAGGCCACTCGGGCACCGTGGAGAGCTAACCCGGGATATTTTACAAGGATGTCTTCAGGCTGCCAAAATTTTCTTTTGCCCCTGGCCGCCGCCGTCCTGGTCACTTGTCGCCGCCACCGCCCCAGGCCTGGTCATCGCTGACGCCACTGCCGCCGCCACCGTCCTCGCCCTCGCCTCCAAGCATCGTCATTTTTGTCGTCTTCCTCTGTATGTTGTCGTCTTCCCCTGTATGCAAGTTAGCAAGTTTATGTTTCATTAAGTAGCAAGTTTGAGCTATGATTGATAATATTTGAGTATGTTTGACTACGATTGATTATATTTTACTAAGTTTGGCTAAATTTGATCAAATTTGGCTATGTTTGTCTATGTATGAGTAAGTTTGTATCATTCTGACTAAGTTTGAGCATTATCACATATAAATTACATATCAAAATTTTTCACTGAAGATGGACCGCCGAGCGTGGATGTATAACATGCCAAGACCTGATCCTATGTACATTCAAAATGTTGCAAATTTTATTGAAGCATCCAAGAGACATGCGAATATGCAAAATATAGATGACATATTATGTCCATGTATCGACTGCAAAAATAAGATTGCTTGGATAGATACTATAGTAATCCAATCTCATTTGCTGAAAATAGCTTTCAAAAAAACTACACAATATGGACAGAGCATGGTGAGTTAGATACACATGAAGTGGATAAATATGATGAGATAGATTCAAATGACAATAATACTCATATTGATCATGGTAGTGACAATCAAGATTGTGATGATGATGATGATGAGTTTGACTGTGAGGAGATGTTGCTTCACATCGAACCACATGTATTGATTTCTATGGGAGCAAGTAAGGTTTAAGTAAAATGGAGACATTGCAGAATGCGGCGATGGGGCTTTTATACGATGAATGAAAGAGTTGTGATAAAGAGTTTACTACATTGCATGCAGTCCTAGAACTACTAAAGTTGAAAGTCACACACGGATTGTCCGATTGTAGTTTCTCTGATCTTTTGAATGTTTTGGCAAAAATTCTTCCAAATCCTAATAAACTGCCTAGACACACTTATAAGCGAAGAAACTTCTTTGCCCAATTGCAAAAGGTGTGATAAAAATACACGCTTATATGAACCATTGTATTCTGTTCGCAAAGAGCATGAGCTCGGAACTTGATGCCCCATCTTCGGTGTTAGTAGATACAAGAAGGATTACAATCACCAGTGTGTCACCAACATGAATAAGACCCAGAAGAATAAGAAGTTTATTATTGGCCTTGAAGGTGACGATAACAATACTTCTGACTATGCAAGCGGGAAGAAAGACAAAAATTCTTGCCTTGGTGATGTGGTACCTTCCAGTATGATCACCTGAAGCGTTTGTTCTCAAATCCTAGGGTGGTTGAACTTATGCGTTGGCATTCCGAGCAGCGCAGGAAGAATGAAAAATATATTCGACACCCTGGTGATGCAATCCAATAGAAATTTTTTGATATTCAGTATCCAAAATTTGCAACGTAAATCAGAAATGTAATCTTTTCCTTGGGTATAGACGGAATGAATCTGTTTGGTGAAAAAAAGGAGCATACACAGCACATGGCCCATGGTCTTAACGATGTACAACCTACCAATGTGATTGTGCCACAAAAGGAAATATATTTTGTTATCTGTTCTTATCCAAGGTCCAAAACAACTTGGCATAAAAAATGATGTGTTCTTGGAACCTTTAATGGAAGATATGGTGAAATTGTGGAACGAAGGGGTATGTACATGGGATGGGTACAAGTGGGAGTATTTCACGCTAAGAGCAATGATATTCGTTACCGTGCACGATTATCCCAAACTGTTTACATTATCGGGACAAATGAAAGGGAAGAAAGGTTGTGTAAGGTGCGTGGATGGAACTGGAGTTTTGTACATCACTTCATCCAGAAAGACGGTGTACATGAGACACTGGCCGTTCTTGACAGATACACAAAAGTATAGGAAAATGAAAGAACAATTTGATAACAAAATCGAAAAATATACTGCACCAAAACCTTACATTGGAAAACTCGTGTTCGAAATGGTCAAGAACATTCATATTGCTTTTGTTAAGGGCAAAAAATGTAAAGGAACAAAGAGAAAGAAAACTACATCTTCGAGTGATACAACTGACATGACTTTCAAGAAACAATTGATTTTTTCAAGTATCTTCCGTACTGGAAGAACATGGAATTTTTCCATTGTATTGATTTGATGCACGTTACAAAGAATGTATTTGACAACGTCATTGGGAATTTGCTGAACATGTTGAGGAAAACAAAGGACGGATTAAAATTATGTATGGACCTAGTAAATCTTGATATGAGACCAAAGCTTCACCCGGTAGTAAAGGCGAACGGGAAGAGTTACCTTCCCCTGTCAGCTACAACTTGACACTACAAGAGAGAAAGACAATTTGCGAATGCTTGTGTAAAATCAGAGTGCCCACGAGTTTCTCATCCAATATCTGCAAACTAGTCTCGATGAAAGACTTGTCTTTATTCGGCTATAATTCTCACAACTATCACATGATGATGACAGTGTTCCTTGCCATTGTAATAAGGGTAATCAAACGTGAGTATGTAAAAGTTGTCATCACACGTTTGTATTATTTCTTCAATGTAGTATCACAAAAGGTGATAGCATGTGAAGACTTAGACTATTTAAAAACGTACATTATCGAGACTATGTGCAGGCTTGATATGTGTTTCCCATCAACCTTTTTTGATAAGAAAGTACACCTAATCATACCTCTTATTGATAAGGTAAAAGCATTGGGGCTACTATATTTATATCATATGTTTCTGTTGGATGGATATTTAGGAGTATTAAAAGGTTATGTGCGGAACCGTGCTCACCCATAGTGTTTTATTATGGAAGGATACACCACTGAAGAAGTGATTGAGGGTTGTACTGATTACATCAAAGATGGTGATGAGGACATCACTTCTATGGATTCAAACAAGATGCATTCAATAGAGTTCATACACAACAATTAATTCCAGAGGTGAACTCGTTCATATATATTTCCTTATATGTTTTTGAGAATAGATTGCTAATTAATGATTTATTTGTGATTAGGATCCATGGAGAGGTTCAAGGAGTACTTGGAGGGAGTATTAGGGACGTCGAGGACCAGAGAATTTGTTCAAAGAAGATGGAAACCGAACCAAACTCCAAATCGTATCCAACTCGGAGTCCAGTAGCAGTACGCACTAAAACGGACGCCCAGGATGCATACGAACTCCGTTTTGCTACATATGCACGGAAAGGGGAGAGGATAAAATTTCCAATGGCGCCGGTCCCATGTCAAAATTCTTCCGGAGTCGACGGGAATCGTCGAAACAAAATCAAGTACAGAATCTGTCAGGGTGCTGCGCCACCGTATTGGGCCATTGGGCCATGTATCAAGTCTAAGTCCATTATTTTTGTATATTAGGGTTATGTCACGACCCCAACACCCCCTTGGACGTCCTCCCTCCTATATATACACCATAGTAACCGCCATGAACAATTGGGTTTTGCTTAGATCAATAATATCGCCGTTCTTCGGTTTGTGAAACCCCAACTTCGCGATTTCAGATCGTGTCTTCTACGGTCTTGCTTGTGTTCACGGTTGCACTTGTAGGGATTAGCCTTCTTAGCGAGGTCAATTGTGTGAAGCACGGTTGATAACCAATGGAGCGGTGGTGTAGTGATTGCAGGGGCTATTCGTGTTCTACTCGAGAGCCTCGGATCATCAACGTCGAGATCTCCACATCAATCGACCTATCCATTACCTTTCGGAATATCGGGCCTAAACCTTTTTACTATCAATTGGTATCAGATTTCCAGGTTGCCCGTTAGGTAATTCATCTATCCATTACATTAGTTTTGTTTTTCATACCTAGAGTCCACAAAAAAAGCCACAAAAAAACTTGCAGTCACTGCTACAATAAGCCTCATCACAGGCGGCTCCAAACCTATTATCACAGACGACTTTTAAAACCGCCTGAAACGAAGAGTCTGTGATAATCCGCAATTTCACAGGCAGAGAAGTGAAACCGCCTGTGAAGACACGTTATCATAGGCGGTTCTTCACTTAGGCTAGCCGCCTGTGAAGACAGATTATCATAGGCGGTTCTTTACTTAGGCTAGCCGTCTGTGAAAATACTTTATCACAGACGGGTCGTGCAGCATATATAACCGCCTGTGATAAACGTCTTATCACAGACGGTTATTGAAGCATAACTAACCGCCTATGATAATAAGTCTTCACAGGCGGGTATTGAAGCATAACTAACCGTCAATGATAATGTGTCTTCACAGGCGGGTTTTGAAGCTTAACTAACCGTCTATGATAATGTATTTTCACAGACGGATTTTGAAGCATAACTAACCGTCTATGATAATGTGTCTTCATAGACGGGTATTGAAGCATAACTAACCGTCAGTGATAATGTTTCTTCACAGACGGTTATTGAAGCATAACTAACCGTCAATGATAATGGTGTTATCACAGACGGAGTTTACCTATATCAGCCGTCTGTGAAGACCCTTTAACGCAGCCGGTTTCTACCATAACAGTCACCGCTTGTGAAAATTTGGTTATCACAAATGTTTCTTTACTTGTATCTAGCCGCCTGTGATAATTGTTTTTCACAGCCATGCCTAGCCGTTGGTTAATAACCGCCTGTGATAAGGTATAACCTATGCAGTACTACTGCTGTTATTTCTAATTTCCAGGTCTATTCAATATAATCACAGAACAAAAAACAAAAATATCATCACAGAACAAAAGTGAACAATATTATCATCACAAAAGTCAATTTCACTAAAACAATATATATATGTACGAGTTACAGATACAATTCATCTCAAAGTTTACAAGTTTTCACTAAAAACAGCTTAAATTGGCATAGTCGCAAAGTTCTGGCACATCAGCTGCTGCACCATTCTTATCAAAGAACTTCCCTTTCTTGTGCAAAATTTCGCGACGTATGAACTGACAGAGTTCAGAAGCAATCCTGTCGGCTCCTCCATCAGGAATACTTCTACAAACCGACCATTCTTCGTTCAGATTCTTCTTATGCTGCAATATAACACATAACAAGGTTTAGAATGTGTTGGTTTGAACAATCTCAAAGTATAGATCAAAGTGAGAGTATACAGGAATTTAGTTGGTATTTTTGGAGCAGTTGTACTATGAGCAATTGAATTTTGAAGTTGGAATCAAAATATGAAAATAATGTTTCTGATAATATTGAACAGCAGAGAATATAAGCATTAAACGATGCTAGTTACAATGAAAATGAAACACAAAAGTAAGAAAATAAGGTATCGACATTAAGGATAACTTACATCCTCACGATTGACTCTATATACGGCGGCGGTCCGAAGATGCTCGCATACATAATACCCGCATAAGACACTCCCAGCAGGCTGCTTCGGACAAGCATAATACATTTTAATGTCCAATGCATTCGTATTACGAGGTCTCTGACCGCCAAGCTCCGCGTAAAACTGCCAAGCGCTGTAATACAAGAAATGTCATATAAAACTTGTCAACACATTCTAAATGTGCGTAAATTAAAATTATTGAATAAACGTACTTTTTCAAAATGGAAAGGAAATCTTTGTAACGATCTGGTGGGTAATCGGCCGAGTCCAAGACTGTTGCCATTTCCCGCGTTGGCTTGATGAAGATCATTATGTAGTGATTACTGCAAACATACAAACACACGTGTTAACAATTACCAATAATTGCTATTTCAATGTCATGTGTCGAACTTACTCAAAGTGGTACGGAGCCTTTACGAGGTCCTTGCCGTCCCTGACAAAGTTAAACATCGCATGTCCTATGTAAGTTGCAACTTCTGTCTTTCTATCCTTCTTAAGTTTTGCAATTGCTCTTTCAAAATCTTTTTTTTTTCATGTGTTTGTACTGGCTTGATTCTCGATTCGCCTGGACGTCGAATAGCGACTTTGCAATCCTAGTAGGGTCAAGGATACCTGTCTTGCGCGCCAACTTTTCATTATCCATGTATTGCATCCTATTGAAGAAGTCCAGAATTGTTATAATCTCATGAAATGCGTATGCGTGTAGTAAGAAAAGCAAATACAAAATATTAGAGCACTTACAAGCACCAGATGAGCAGCAGGTTGATATCGAGCATGCCCCGATGGAAAAGGGAAAGCAGCTCTTCAAATAAAATGACTCGTTTATCTACTCCAGTGCTCCAGAATGCTTCTTTTGGAATACAAAATGTGACGCACTCAAGACCAAATTTTGTGCTGGCAGTGATGTACCACTCATGCATTCTTCTGAGCGCGACGGGTTGTTTGCTAAGTTGTACGGATGTCATGAACGGCTTCCCATTCTCAAATTTAGGAGGAACATCCTCAAGCTTGTATATTGGAACTCCTGGTTTAACTAAAGCTGTATGCCGATTATACATGACACCGTCTTCTTCCCACTCCTCGATATCTTCTAATGCTGGCTCATGAGAAGAACGAGATGCACTCGATTTTCTAATATTTTCCTTCATAGCTTCCAAATACTTTGACACTTCTGATGAAGGTTTTTTATCTTCATATGAGCTAACTTTGACAGGCACTGATGATCAAGGAGTAGTCGTCGGAAGTTGGACACTGGCTTGTTGTTGAACCTGTTGTTCAACTGATTGCTCTTTACTCCCAGCAGCTGACTCTAGTACTACTTCAAGCTGTTGCTCAACTAGTTGCTCTTTACTAGCAACAACTTGCTCTGGTACTGCTTGAAGTTGTTGTCCAACTTGTTGCTCTTGGATATCATCCTTGCTCAGACATAGGGGGAGTGGATCTTCCCGGATTGGGAGTGGATCTTCATGCACTTTCGCCTTAGAAGATGGGGTTGCAGTATTTGGAGATGCGACGAGGCTAGAAATTGGCTTATCGTCCAACGCGATATCGCGTCGGTGCCAAAGGATTAATTGGTTGACAGCCTGCCCCAGAGTCGCGATCCCCTCAGGTGTGACGTGGTCTATTTCATAATCTTCATAATCATTATCAATGATCTGAAGAAATTTCACCACAGAATAATACAACGGAAGTGGATTCCCGTTGAAGTCACGATTAGGCTTTGCTATAGCAGTGGCAACCTGTTTGGTTTTGTTCCCTGCTCTGCCTATCGGGACAAGAAGATGACAAGATTTGTCGTGAGCAATATCATCGACAGGGAACTTATGGGTTGACCCTGAGCCTGGCACGGAACCAACGCTGCTAGGGTAGGCAGTTGGAGATACTAATTGCTCCTTTTGCACCGGAACCATCATTGTACTCGGTGCCACTAATTGTCCTGATTGTCTAAGTTGTTCCATTATTTCTTGCATATTTTCTTTGACCTTTTGAGCAATCATTTCATCAAGTGTTTTCTTAAACTTCTCACGTCTTCTATATGTGTCTTTATCTTTAGGGAAACCATCTAGCCAAGACATTTGAGAAGAGACCGCTCGAACCCGTCCGCTGTGTTCAGGGTTTCCTAAGATAACGGTAAGTTGGTCATTCTCCCTCTTCGGCTTGAAGAGACCCTTCTGTTGCTTTTCAATTACTTCTTTCATTTTATCCTCTACTTCATTCAGAGAGTCGGGCTTTTCAAGTTCGCCCTCGCTGGTCAAACCTGACCGAGCAAAGACCCAGCGTTGAGTTCGCTCATCGCACCCTTCTAATGGGTGAGGAATGCCCTTACTGATAATTTCGTCTAATATCTTATTCCATTTCTGGACTTTGGGGCCATATCCGGCAGATCCCAAGCGATGATGGTATTTTTTCTTCTTTGCAAGCTCTGACCTAGTTGCACTTAGAGCTTTAGCATCAGGTGTGCTCTTTTGACGAACAAACTCTTGCCACTGAGCTTGTGTGATTTTTCTCATCTTCCTCGGGCTAGGGACCTTATTGGCCTTAACATAAGCATTCATTTCACTCTTCCAGCATCAAAACTTCTTGCCGCAAGAGACCATTGTTGCTTTCTTTACAGCTTCTTCTGTGCCTTTCGAGAACTTGAATTGTTTCTTTATCTTTTCCCACAACTCATTCTTGGTCTGCTCGGGTAATTTCCTCCAATTCTCGGTTGTGATCGGCACAACCTCCCTAACAAGAAAACCGCATGCATTACGGTACTTGGTAACTGAATCCAATGGTTCTTGGGGAAGCCCACCTGGACCGACCCTTGTTATGTACATGATGCGGTCCAATGCACCCTTATTGGGACCTCGTTGCCCTCGTTTCCACTTGAGTGAAGCTGCAGATTCATCCATTGGAGAACCTTCTGCGATTTTAGGAGCCGATGTCACCTCATTGTCTTTGAGATTAATCTAGGTAGAAAAAAATTATATGACTTCGTATACTTGACAACCAACATTAACTTGAACTACTGAAGTTAAGATTCGTGATCCATACCTCGTTGGCAGGATCACATTCCAAGTCTAGATCCACTGAAGTCTTTTTAATTTTTATATTTGGAAAAGGATCCGAAGGATTGTGATAGGAGCCTGAACTGCTGGAGTCAGTAAACTCCATATTGTCTTCTTTGTTGTTACTATCAGGACCAGTCTTCTTAGGGCTTTCCATGCTAGATCTAATAAGACAAAAAATCTAATAAATGGCATATTAACTCTACATGAAGTGTTGCATGAAGAAAAAGATGGAAGCATTCTAGGATTTGATAAGGCATTCTAGGGTTTAAGGCGACTGACCAAAAGGTTCCTATACATTGCGAGGGTGACAAGCATGTTAAAGTTGCTCACCAATGGCAATTTTATCTTTTTATTCTAAATAGGCTAGCTTCGTTCAGAGTGGCGACCATGTTCTTGAGGTTTACTAGGCGGCGCCTAGCTCCGGACCTATAACTGATCAAGCAAGGGACAAAAAGCAAATCCCCGCACAGCTCCTACCTAGCTTAGAGGGCATTATCGTCCCCGCTCTCAAGTTTCCTCTTATTCCCTGTCACTGATTCTTCTACCTACTGAATGAAAAACAACATGCTGATGCGTACTTGTGCAGATGCAGTGCCTAGAAGAGACTGATAGCAGCAGCAACAACTAGCAAGCTCACTTTACACCGACAACCCAAGGCATAACTTAGTCAAAATTAGTCAAGTATAGCTATATCTAATGTAACTTAGCCAAAATTAGCCAAATTTGCTCAACTTAACCAAATATAGCTAAATCTTGCCCAGCATAGTCAAACATGCTTGATTATGCTCCAGTTAGCTAAATTTGGTCATATTTAAAACAAATTTTCTAAATTTTGGCTCAATTAAGTAAATTTAGCCAAAACACATTTTTGAAGTTAATGCTCAGACTCCATCGCCACACCTAGTGGTACCTAGATATGGGCGTGAGGATGCTCCTGGCATCACAAATGAGTTGGCCAGCAAATGACTTTGGTAGCTCAGATTAGGTACAATTGCTCAAATGAAGCTGATGGAGCCACAAGTGTAGACATATTTGGTAGCACATATTATCTACAATTGCTCAAATGAAACTTAGAGAAATAAAAGCAAACTTAGCCAAACTTAGTCTAGCATAGCTAACTCTAAGCAAAAGTAGCCAAATATAGCTAAATATAGCATAACTTAGTCAAAATTAGTCAAGTATAACTATATCTAATGTAACTTAGCCAAAATTAGCCAAATTTGGTCAACTTAACCAAATATAGCTAAATCTTGCCCCTAATAGAGAATTATGTGGCATATGCAAGGCCGATGACAGAAATAGGGAATATACTGCTGTTACTAGAGTCTAGAATCATGTTTACCACTAACGTGTCAGAACAGTTTCAGACACACAGAACCAACTACCAATTTATCGTGATATAACCATCCACGACGAAGGGAGTAACTCCTATTCATTCGAACTTGACAGTTTTATCTCTGCAAACTACCAGAAGATGAAATGCTACTGATTTCACAGTTTCAGACACACAAAACCAACTACCAATTTATCGTGATATAACCATCCACATAAATCTTGCCCCACCGAACCCTAACCAAAGATGCCACCGAACTTGATAGTTTTTCGAATTCCACCGAACCCTAACCAAGGATGCCTACCATTTTCTAATTCCCGAACCCTAACCAAGGATATGCAAGGCGGCAGCGAGGGCGGGGAGGGAGGCGGCACGGCGAAGGAGGATGGAAGGTCGAAGGGTTTAGGGTTTACCTTGAAGCTCGAAGGCGACGGCAATGGCTTCGCTCGGCGTACCTGGAAGTGAGGAGGGCGAAGCTCGGTGGCGACGACGAAGCTCGGCGACGGCGAAGCTCGGCGGCGTACCTGGAAGTGACGAGGGCGAACACTTGGCGGCAAACGAAATTTTGGCAGCCTAACGGCGTCTAAGTGTTTCGCCCGGGTTAGGTTTTTCCAATGCTGCCGAGGGGTATATATAGACTTTCATTTTCTCAGGCGGATTTTAAGTACCGACCGCCTAAGAAGATTGCTACCTCAGTCGGATTTTACTTACCAACCACCTGAGAAGATACAATTATCTCAGGCGGTTGGTTAGTAACACCCGTCTGAGATAAACATGGGCCTGTGAAGATATTTACTTCTTCTTAATTAATATGTGTTCATTATAATTTGATGAACGCCTACATAAAGACCCCTCACCAACCGTGTGCGACCTTTCTTTTTCCCCGAGGCGCGACCTTTATTTTCACCAACTGCTCCATCTTCCACTCCGCGCAGCCTTAAAGACGCGTTATCGCTCACAAGCACATCGCTCACTTTGAATCCTCTTGTTTTCTTCGTCTTCCTCCGCTTCGACGACCCAACAACACTATGGCCGACCTTCCGCCGCCAAGCCCTCCGAGGGAGCCACCTTGCAAGAAACTATGTTGCAGCTCCCCCGAGAAGATCAACACCGAGCAGCGCCTCCTCATGGCGCGAGAGGCGTACAACAATACGTCTCGCGCCATGAGTGCCTTGGGGCTGGGTACCCTTCCAGAGTATACTGGAATGGGTACCATGGGCCACTACCTCTATGCCCTCACGGGGGTGGCTGATCGTCTCGACATTCTGTTCGCGACGATGGCCCAGGTTCTTGGCCCCGAGGGCCGTAGAACGCTGGTGGAGGCGACGGCTAGCAACCTCGGGGTTGCACCACCGGTGCAGCCGGTGTAGCCGGCCCTGTCTCCTGTTGCACCGGTGCCGGAGTCACCGCCGGAGGACGAGGAGGAGGAGAAGGAAGAGGAGTAGGAGTAGGATTTAATTAGTTTTTCTTTTTGTTGTTTTTAGTTGCTTCTGTTTTGTAAATATTGTTAATGAATGAAATCTATCTTTGTTCATCTATGTGATTGAATATTACTTGTGTATCTTGTGTGTTCTTGTGTAAATATTGTGCATCTTGTGTGTTCTTCAACTGTGTGAATGAATGAATGTGTAGTGTGTTCATCGTTAACTAGAATTTCACGTCTGAGAAGAAGGTTATCTCAGGCGGTTGTTTGAGCAATACCCATCTGAGATAAATATATTTGCAGGCGGTTGGTAAGTACCAACCGTCAGTGAAGATATTTACTTCTTCTTAATTAATATTCTTGATTAAATGTGGTCCTTTAAAAGGCAAAAATCCACTTTTCTTGTAATATTATTGATAAGTAAAGGTTACCATTAAATTTCACTTCATAAATCCTTTGAAATTGGT
Source organism: Tuctoria greenei (assembly GCA_036927565.1). Lineage (NCBI taxonomy): Eukaryota > Viridiplantae > Streptophyta > Magnoliopsida > Poales > Poaceae > Tuctoria > Tuctoria greenei. Next base: position 189,892,343 of record JAYESD010000003.1, on the reverse strand, counting down.
CAGAACATAAAAAACATACAACAAATGCTATTTTTCATTTTTCTATCTTGATGAATATAATGCTTTTTTCATTTATTTTTTCAGTGGACATTTTTACTCATCATACCAACCTCTACGAATTTTTTCATATTTTTTTAAGTTTTTTTAAATCAATGTGTGTTCATAATTTGATGAATTCCTCATATGTATATGAGCATTTAGTTAGAATGGTGGACAATTTAAAGTTTGACATGTTGGAATGCTTTTAAAAAAATTCATACATGTATAAATTATACAAATATGTTCATACCAACAATATTGAGTGAAGGAACTTTTTTTATGAGATACACAAATGTGAATAATATGTGAGTAGAAATTAATTTGATATTTACCAAAACATTACAATGTCAGCTATACAAGTTTAAAAAATATTTGGTTCAGGTGGTAGATGTTAATTTTATACAAATGTAGAAGAAAGAATCATCGAATTTGGACACAATTTGCAGAATCTAAACATGTTTGAGTATTTATATTGGAATCTAAATAAAAAAGAAGCAAGGGATAAGGAAACTGAAGAACAATATCGGGCGTTATCTCAGGCGGTTGTTAAGCAATACCCGCCTGAGATAAATATATTTCCAGGCGGTTGGTAAGTACCAACCTCCTGTGAAAATATTTACTTCTTCTTAATTAATATTCTTAATTAAATGTGGTCCTTTAAAAGGCAAAAATCCACTTTTCTTGTAATATTATTGATAAGTAAAGGTTACCATTAAATTTCACTTCATAAATCCTTTGAAATTGGTCAGAACATAAAAAACATACAACAAATGCTATTTTTCATTTTTCTATCTTGATGAATATAATGTTTTTTTCATTTATTTTTTCAGTGGACATTTTTACTCATCATACCAACCTCTACGAATTTTTTCATATTTTTTTTAAGTTTTTTGAATCAATGTGTGTTTATAATTTGATGAATGCCTCATATGTATATGAGCATTTAGTTAGAATGGTGGACAATTTGAAGTTTGACATGTTGGAATACTTTAAAAAAAATTAAAAAAATTCATACATGTATTAATTATACAAATATGTTCATACCAACAATATTGAGTGAAGGAACTTTTTTTATGAGATACACAAATGTGAATAATATGTGAGTAGAAATTAATTTGATATTTACCAAAACATTACAATGTCAGCTATACAAGTTTTAAAAATATTTGGTTCAGGTGGTAGATGTTAATTTTATACAAATGTAGAAGAAAGAATCATCGAATTTGGACACAATTTGCAGAATCTAAACATGTTTGAGTATTTATATTGGAATCTAAATAAAAAAGAAACAAGGAATAAGGAAACTGAAGAACAGTATCGGGCATTATCTCAGGCGGTTGTTAAGCAATACCCGCCTGAGATAAATATATTTTTAGGCGGTTGGTAAGTACAAACCGCCTGTGAAAATATTTACTTCTTCTTAATTAATATTCTTAATTAAATGTGGTCCTTTAAAAGGCAAAAATCCACCTTTCTTGTAATATTATTGATAAGTAAAGGTTACCATTAAATTTCACTTCATAAATCCTTTGAAATTGGTCAGAACATAAAAAACATACAACAAATGCTATTTTTCATTTTTCTATCTTGATGAATATAATGCTTTTTTCATTTATTTTTTTAGTGGACATTTTTACTCATCATACCAACCTCTACAAATTTTTTCATATTTTTTAAGTTTTTTTGAATCAATGTGTGTTCATAATTTGATGAATGCCTCATATGTATATGAGCATTTAGTTAGAATGGTGGACAATTTGAAGTTTGACATGTTGGAATGCTTTTAAAAAAATTAAAAAAATTCATACATGTATAAATTATACAAATATGTTCATACCAACAATATTGAGTGAAGGAACTTTTTTTATGAGATACACAAATGTGAATAATATGTGAGTAGAAATTAATTTGATATTTACCAAAACATTACAATGTCAGCTATACAAGTTTTAAAAATATTTGGTTCAGGTGGTAGATGTTAATTTTATACAAATGTAGAAGAAAGAATCATCGAATTTGGACACAATTTGCAGAATCTAAACATATTTGAGTATTTATATTGGAATCTAAATAAAAAAGAAGCAAGGGATAAGGAAACTGAAGAATAGTATCGGGTATTATCTCAGACGGTTGTTAAGTAATAACCGACTGAGATGAATATCTTCTTTGACGGTTATTAAATACCAACCGTCTGTGAAGATATTTACTTCTTAACTAATATAACCCATAGAGTACAACACGTTATGGGAGAACAGGTCATACTCGCGCTCAATCCTACAGTTCTCAGTACAGAAGACGGTCTCGGACCACCCTCGCCTGCCGCAGCGGGCAGGCCCCTGGTTCCCCCCTGTTGGGCAGCGGCAAATGCCATCGTCAATGTCGGGCAGCTCCACCGGCGGCGGTCCGTGAGGAGGCCTACGCAGTAACCTCCAGCTCACGAAAACGTTGAGCCTCTGCATGGCTTGATTCCGACACCGGCAACACTCCTTGTTGGTCCTCTTCATTGCGATGGATCAGACCGCGTTGTCGCCGACATGGGCCTCGCCTTCGACCTGCCGGATATACTCGTGGGCGTCGCGGTCCCCGTGGTCGGCGTCGTAGCGGAGCATGGCGAGGACGTAGGCCGCCACCTTGTGGCCGTTCGCGGCCGCCCGGGCAAGGAACTGGGTGCCCCGCTGCGCCTGCGCGCGGCCGTAGTTGAAGACGAGGTCGAACCCGGTGACGTAGCACGCATGAGAGTTGCCCACGTTGGCCAGGCGCTCCATGAGGGCGTCGTAGCTCTCGTTCTCGTGCCGTTGGAACCACTCCCAGCTGCTCTCCCGCTCCATCGCCACGCGCCTGCCCATGGTGGGATCACGGCACGCCGCGTGCATGGCCTTGCAGGTGGCGCGCAGACTGGAGAGGTTGTCCATGGGCTGGGTGGAGGTTGCGGCGACCCACCCCGCGATCAGGACCGCAATATCGTGCGGCAAGGGGAACTCCATGGGCTTATCTCAGGCGGTTGGTAAGTAACACCCGTCCCCGAGATAAATATATTCTCAGACGGTTTGATGAGGACATCACAACAGCGGAGACGCGCATTGAACTGCAAGGACCAATCACAAGAGCACGGGCACGGTTATTAAATCAGCAGGTGAATTCGTTCTTAACTTCTTTTGCATGTGAGTTTGAGAATAGATTGCTATGTGATGATTTAATTGTTATCAGGAATAATGGAGAAGATCAACAAGTGAAGGAAGGAGGCCTTGGGAGCGTGGACAACCACCTGGGACGTCCACAAGTAGATGGAAATAGTTTACAACTCGGACTCGAGTTCAACTCAGAGTCCAGGAGCAGTCCACCTTAAAACAGACGCCCAGGAGGCATACGGACTCCGTTTTCGACGTTCTACATATGCACGGAAAGAGGGGAAGATAAACTTTCCAATGGTTCTGGTCCCACCTCAAAATTCCTCCGGAGTCATTGGGAATCGTCGAAACAAATCGAGTCCATATTTCTGTCCGGTGCTGCGCCACCGAATCGGGCCTTTGGGCCTTGTATCCCGTAAGAGTCCATTAGGGACGCGTCTAATCATGTTTTGGTCGAACCCTAGCCTATAAATACTGCAGCCGCCGGTCATATTCGGTGGGTTTTGCTTAGATCAATAAAATCGCCGTTCTACGGTTTGTGAGACCCCAATTTCGCGATTTCCGATCGTGTCTTCTACGTTCTTGCTCGTGTTCTCGATTGCACTTGCAGGGATTAGCCTTCTTGGCGAGGTCAAGCGTGTGCAGCATGGTTGATAACCAACGGAGCCGTGGTGTAGTGATTGCAGGGGTACTCGAACCGCTCGAGTGCCGCGGATCATCAACGTCGAGTTCTCCACCCCAATCGACATACCTTTCGGAAGATCGGGCCTAACCCTACTCATCAATTGGTATCAGATTTCCAGGTTGCCCGTGAGGTATCTTTGTTTTCCTTCCTTCCATTAGATCGATTTTGTTTCGTACCTAGAGTCCACAAAAAAGCCACAAAAAAAATTAGATCGTTTTTACCGCTTCCCAGTCTATAGTGCCTGCAGTTTCGTTTTTCAGTTTGCATTGTTGAGTTTGCATTCGTGTGGTTGAGTCTTGTTGCTGGTTTAGCTTTGTGTTTTTTGGACCTAGTTATCGTGTTTCGTCCTTGTTTTCTTGCTATTCGACACCTATTCCACAATCCCTAAATAACAAACCGATCCGTCACGTTCATCGGTTTGCCCTAGCTAGCCGCCTTGCGTGAACTCCCGCATCGCCAGCCCAAGATTAGGTGACAAATCTTTGTGCCATTCATCCTTGAATCATCACACACCACCCCATTAGTTGCTGTGCAAATTCCCGATCGTTTTCGTATCCGTTTGCGAGTTCTGTTCTAAAACCGAGTTGGAATCAACATAAAAAAAAACGTAACTCGGACAGCCTACCTTAAAACGGCCATAACTTTCGCATACGAACTCGAAATCGGGCGAATTTTTTTTTTCAAATTCATCTACGCGAAATTTCGCATCTGATTTTCCGCGGCGTAGCCGCGTTCGGCGAATTTAGATTGCCAAAATTCCCCTCGGAAGATAGGCTATCCGGCCTCCGAAGTTTCAGCACAAATTTTAAAGAACCTTCTTGATTTTCCATAGGCCGCATATTACATCCAATTGAGCTGCAAATTTGTGTGCTTCCTATAATTGTGCTACTGAGTAAAGAAAAAATATCAAAAATATTACAAAAAAGAAAAAAAAATTGTGAAGAGCACGCATATTAAAGCAATTGGCCTATACCACTTGGTGCTGTTTGTTTGGTTATACCATTCTGTCTTTCTTTTGCCTTGATACTTACTTGTGTTGTGCTAGGCTCTAGGGCACTCAGTTGACCAGCAACAGTTTCCTACATTGAATACTTATTCAACTTTGTTTAGCTGTTAACGATTTTCTGCTTATTAGCCACCATATTGTGCCATCCAAGCTCCACCTTTCTCTTGAGCATAACAGGTACCTTTGTAATCACCCCACGCTTCATTGGTTCATCTCACCGTCCACACCACCTGCTGTGTCGGTAAGAACACTTGTAAGAGCGTGGTAAGACGCTTGAGCGAGATAGATTGTTTTCTTCCACCTTCCACATTGTCACTGTAGTTGATAGGGATAACATTTTTTTTGTTGTCTTTTGTTTCCTACTAACAATGGCAGGAGAAGAAAATAATGACGAATGTGTTCAACATGTTGAGTTACGTGATATGTTCGCCAAATACAACGCATCAACGGAGGAGTCATTGGCGAACTTGACTCGCAAACTGGATGACCTTGCTCTTCGGATGAATACTTTTGAGGCTCGGTTGCCTCTCGCTGGAAGACAAGAAGACAATGCTTATGATGAACTGGAAGATCACAGTAATCAGCCAAGACTGCCGCTTTATCGTCGAGGTATGGGAGGTAATAATCATAACAATTATAACCGCCCTCCTGATGATCCTTTTGCTAAAGTGAAATTTACTATACCCTCTTTTTCTGGTGCTTATGATGCTGAGGCTTATCTTGATTGGGAGATGACAGTAGAGCAAAAATTTAATTCCCATCTTGTTCCTGAACAACATAGAGTTCGTCAAGCCACTAGTGAGTTTAAGGACTTTGCTATCATATGGTGGAATGAACTTGTTAAAACTAGAACTGATCCTCCAACATGGGATAGATTAAAGGAAGCTATGCGTGTTCGATTTGTTCCTCCATCTTTTCAGCGGGACCTTCGCAAAAAATTGCAGCGTTTAGACCAAGGTAACATGTCCGTAGAGGAGTATTATCAAGAGTTACAAAAGGGTATGCTGCGTTGTGGGGTAGTAGAGGACATGGATGATAAAATAGCTCGTTTTTATGGGGGGTTGAGGCGTGAAATTCAGGACATTGTTGATTACAAAGAATATGATACTGTTAACAGATTGTTTCAGCTTGCTATGTTGGCAGAAAAAGAATTGCAGGGCCGACAACAACAGCAACAACGCACGAGGAGCAACTTCACGCCGCGTGCAGCAACTACACCATCCAAAACAGCACCATCTTCGGCCCCCCGTGCAGCGACTACACCACCCAATGGCGGCCAACGAACTATACCTGCTGCTCCACCTTCTCGCGTGCCGGAAGGCAGCAAGGCGACATCATTCAAGCCTTCGTCGTCCACTCCTTCTACGGGTCGTACTTCTGACATTAAGTGTCACCGCTGCCAGGGACTTGGTCATATGATGAGAGATTGCCCGAGCAAACGAGCATACATAGCACGCGACGATGGCGGGTATGATAGTACTTCGGATGTTGAAGATGAATATTCTCTTGCTACTGACTTTACAGATCCAAATGACGAACACACCGAAGAAGAGGTACTTGGTACAACGGCGACGGAGAACTATAGGAGCATCATTGTGCAGCGTGCCTTGAGCTCCAAAGTGGAGACCGACGACAAGCTACAACGACACAACCTCTTCCACATGTTTCTCGTCGTCAAGGACTGTCGTGTACACACTATAATTGATGGAGGTAGCTGCAATAACTTGGTAAACACGGACGTCGTCAAGAAACTCAGTTTGCCAACAAGAGCACACCCTCATCCGTACCACATTCAATGGTTCAACAACAGCGGTAAGGTTCGGGTAACACAAACAGCAAGAATCCATTTTTCAATTGGTTCATACCATGATTTTGCTGATTTTGATGTTGTTCCTATGGATGCTTGTTCTCTTTTATTGGGTCGTCCTTGGGAATTTGATACAGATGCTATTCATCATGGTAGAACCAATAAATATACTCTCATGCATAAGGGAAAGAAAATCACTTTGCTCCCCATGACTCCTGCTGAAATTGTGCATTTTGAGAAGAGTAAAAATCGTGAGGGCAAAGCAACTAAATTAGAATCTGAAAAACAGCAAGTTATTAAGTTAAAATCACCATCATTGCTCGCAACTAAATCTGAACTTGCTGATTTATTCGATGCTAAGGGGATGTGCTATGCTTTAGTTTGCAAAGAAGCCATGTTTTCACTTCATGAATTGTCTATTGCATTGCCCCCTGCTGTTGCTAACCTTTTGCAGGAGTTTGAGGATGTGTTTCCCTCCGAGATACCCCCTGGTTTACCACCGATGAGAGACATTGAACACAAGATCGATTTGATTCCAGGAGCAAGTTTGCCAAATCGTGCAGCATACAGGGCGAATCCACAAGAAACTAAGGAAATTCAGCGACAAGTCCAAGATCTTTTGGACCGCGGGTACATTCGTGAAAGCCTTAGCCCTTGTTCCGTTCCTGTTCTTTTGGTTCCTAAGAAAGATGGTAGTTGGCGCATGTGTGTTGATTGTCGAGCGATCAATAACATCACCATTCGATATCGTTATCCTATTCCTCGATTAGATGACATGCTTGATGAATTGAGTGGTGCTATCATCTTCACAAAAATTGACTTGCGTAGTGGTTACCATCAAATTAGAATGGCACTAGGAGATGAATGGAAAACTGCATTTAAAACCAAGTTTGGACTTTATGAGTGGTTAGTCATGCCTTTTGGTTTAACTAATGCACCCAACACCTTTATGCGATTAATGAACGAGGTTTTACGTGCTTTCATTGGACAATTTGTGGTGGTTTACTTCGATGATATCCTCATTTACAGCAAGTCATATGATGAACATCTTGATCATTTACGTGCTGTTTTTACTGTTTTGAGAGATGCACGTTTGTTTGGTAACCTCGAAAAGTGCATTTTTTTGCACCAATCGAGTCTCGTTTCTTGGCTATGTCGTTTCCTCGCAGGGAATTGAGATGGATGAGGCAAAAATTGAAGCAATCACCAGCTGGCCAGCCCCAACTACCGTCACACAGGTTCGTAGTTTTCTTGGTCTTGCAGGATTTTATCAGCGCTTTGTGCGGGATTTCAGCACCATTGCAGCACCTCTACATGAGCTAACGAAGAAGGGAGTTCCATTTCGATGGGGCGAACAGCAGCAACAAGCTTTTGATGCTCTCAAATCGAAGCTTACACAAGCACCATTACTACAACTTCCTGATTTTGACAAGACCTTTGAGCTAGAATGCGATGCAAGCGGCATTGGTATTGGAGGCGTTCTCATACAAGGAGGTAAACCCGTTGCTTTCTTTAGTGAAAAACTTCATGGTCCTTCTCTGAATTATTCCACTTATGATAAGGAATTGTATGCCTTAGTCCGTGTATTACAAACTTGGCAACATTATCTTTGGTCTAAGGAGTTTGTCATACATTCCGATCATGAATCATTGAAGTATCTTAAGTGTCAAACCAATCTGAATAAACGACATGCTAAATGGATTGAGTTCATAGAGTCGTTTCCATACATCATTAAGCATAAGAAAGGGAAGGAAAATATCATTGCCGATGCATTATCTAGGCGTTATACCATGCTGTCCCAACTTGATCATAAAATCTTTGGTTTGGAAACAATTAAAGCATTATATCCTACTGATTTGGACTTCAAAGTTGCTTTTGAAAATTGTAGAGAAGGAAAAACTTGGAATAAATATGTGCTGCGAGAGGGTCTCCTCTATCGTCCTAACAAGCTATGCGTTCCATCTAGCTCCGTTCGTCTATTGCTTTTGCAGGAAGCACATGGAGGAGGTTTGATGGGACATTTTGGAGTGAAGAAAACTGAAGACGTGCTGTCCACACACTTCTTTTGGCCAAAGATGAGGCGTGATGTCGAGCGCTACGTGTCACGATGCACTACTTGCAATAAAGCTAAGTCTCGCCTTAACCCACATGGTCTTTATATGCCTCTTCCTGTTCCTAGTGTACCTTGGGAGGATATTTCTATGGACTTTGTTTTGGGATTGCCTAGGACTAAGAGGGGGAGGGATAGTATTTTTGTAGTTGTTGATCATTTTTCCAAAATGGCACACTTTATACCTTGTCATAAGAATGATAATGCCTCACACATTGCTGATTTATTTATGATGGAAATTGTTCGTTTACATGGTGTGCCAAATACCATTGTTTCTGATCGTGATGCAAAATTTTTAAGTTATTTTTGGAGAACTTTGTGGTATAAATTGGGAACCAAGTTGCTGTTTTCAACTACATGTCACCCACAAACGGATGGACAGACCGAGGTAGTTAATCGTACTTTATCCACTATGTTACGGGCTGTCTTGAAAACAAATTTGAAGTTGTGGGAGGAGTGTTTACCACATATAGAATTTGCTTACAACAGATCCGTTCACTCCACGACAAAGGTAAGTCCATTCCAGGTAGTGTATGGTTTCAATCCCCGTGCTCCTATTGATTTACTACCTTTGCCTCCTTCTGAAACTATAAATTTGGATGCTACACAACGATCTGAATTCATTCTTAAGATGCATGAAACTACAAAGAAAAATATTGAAATGATGAATGAGAAGTATAGGATTGCAGGTAGTAAAGGTAGAAAAGAAGTAAAACTTGAACCGGGCGATTTGGTGTGGTGACATTTGAGAAAAGAGCGATTTCCCGACTTGAGAAAATCTAAACTTATGCCACGAGCTGCTGGTCCTTTTAAGATCGTTGAAAAGATTAATGATAATGCATATAAGCTTGAATTGCCTCCCGATTTTGGGGTTAGTCCTACATTTAACATTTCAGATTTGCGACCGTACTTGGGAGAAGAAGATGAACTTGAGTCGAGGACGACTCCAATTCAAGAGGGGGAGAATGATGAGGACATCACAACAGCGGAGACTCGCATTGAACTGCAAGGACCAATCACAAGAGCACGGGCACGGTTATTAAATCAGCAGGTGAATTCGTTCTTAACTTCTTTTGCATGTGAGTTTGAGAATAGATTGCTATGTGATGATTTAATTGTTATCAGGAATAATGGAGAAGATCAACAAGTGAAGGAAGGAGGCCTTGGGAGCGTGGACAACCACCTGGGACGTCCACAAGTAGATGGAAATAGTTTACAACTCGGACTCGAGTTCAACTCGGAGTCTAGGAGCAGTCCACCTTAAAACAGACGCCCAGGAGGCATACGGACTCTGTTTTCGACGTTCTACATATGCACAGAAAGAGGGGAAGATAAACTTTCCAATGGTTCTGGTCCCACCTCAAAATTCCTCCGGAGTCATTGGGAATCGTCGAAACAAGTCGAGTCCATATTTCTGTCCGGTGCTACGCCACCGAATCGGGCCTTTGGGCCTTGTATCCCGTAAGAGTCCATTAGGGACGCGTCTAATCATGTTTTGGTTGAACCCTAGCCTATAAATACTGCAGCCGCCGGTCATATTCGGTGGGTTTTGCTTAGATCAATAAAATCGCCGTTCTACGGTTTGTGAGACCCCAATTTCGCGATTTCCGATCGTGTCTTCTACGTTCTTGCTCGTGTTCTCGATTGCACTTGCAGGGATTAGCCTTCTTGGCGAGGTCAAGCGTGTGCAGCATGGTTGATAACCAACGGAGCCGTGGTGTAGTGGCAGGGGTACTTGAACCGCTCGAGTGCCACGGATCATCAACGTAGAGTTCTCCACCCCAATCGACATACCTTTCGGAAGATCGGGCCTAACCCTACTCATCACGGTTGGTAAGAACCAACCGCCTGAGAAGATGTTAATTAACTGACGCGCCGCACGAGGTCTGCGAAGAAGTTGAGAAGCTATGGTGCACGGACGCGTGCGACGGAAGGATCTCTGAAGATCGTCTTCCACAGTGGTTTAATTGTGCGCTGCACGAGGTCTGCAAAGAGTTCAATGCGCAATGAACAAAATATTTTGTTCAGTTGGTAGATGTTAATTTTATACAAATGTAGAAGAAAGAATCATCGAATTTGAACACAATTTGCAGAATGTAAACATGTTTGAGTATTTATATTGGAATCTAAATAAAAAAGAAGCATGGGATAAGGAAACTGAAGAACAGTATCGGGCATTATCGGAGGCGGTTGTTAAGTAATAACCGCCTGAGATAAACATTTTTGAAACTACAAGATGTTAATTAACAGCCTGAGAAGATATTAAGTAACAACAAATGCTATTTTTCTCAGGCGGTTTGTAAGTAATACCCGCCTGAGATAAACATTTTTGAAACTACAATACGTTAATTAATGGCCTGAGAAGTGTTAATTAACTGACGCGCCGCACGAGGTCTGCAGAGAAGTTGAGAAGCCGTGGTGCACGGACGCGTGCGACGGAAGGGTCTCTGAAGATCGTCTTCCACAGTGGTTTAATTGTGCGCTGCACGAGGTTTGCAAAGAGTTCAATGCGCAATGAACAAAATATTTTGTTCAGTTGGTAGATGTTAGTTTTATACAAATGTAGAAGAAAAAATCATCGAATTTGAACACAATCTGCAGAATGTAAACATGTTTGAGTATTTATATTGGAATCTAAATAAAAAAGAAGCAAGGGATAAGGAAACTGAAGAACAGTATCGGGCTTTATCGCAGGCGGTTGTTAAGTAATAACCGCCTGAGATAAACATTTTTGAAAAAAATGCTATTTTTCTCAGGCGGTTTGTAAGTAATACCCGCCTGAGATAAACATTTTTGAAACTACAATATGTTAATTAACGGCCTAAGAAGTGTTAATTAACTGACGCGCCGCACGAGGTCTGCGGAGAAGTTGAGAAGCCGTGGTGCAGGGACGCGTGCGACGGAAGGATCTCTGAAGATCGTCTTCCACAGTGGTTTAATTGTGCACCGCACGAGGTCTGCAAAGAGTTCAATGCGCGGGAAATGAACCGCTCCCTCGTCTACTCCGCACAGACCATATATAAGGCGCGTCGTCGGTTATGTACAAGCACAGAACTTTTCCACTCCTTTCTTCTTCTTCCATCGTTCCACCTCTCCTAGCCCGGCGCCGACTAACCACCACAGCCATGGCCAACCTTCCGCCACCTAGCCCGCCGAGGCAGCCACCCTGCAAGCGGATACGCTGTAGCTCCCCCGAGAGGGTGAATGATGACCAGCGCGTTCCACCGCCGGTGCAGCCGGAGCCACCGGTACAGCCGGAGCAATCGGCTCAGCCGGAGCAGCCGACCCTCTCTCCTGCTGCATCGTCGCTGGAGGAGGAGGAGGAGGAGGAGGAGGAGGAGGAGGAGGACGACTTCGACGACGACGATGATGATGACGATGATGATGACGAGTCATCCTCCGACGACGGCAACGACGAGTCGTCCTCTGACGATGGCGACGACGACGACGACAACCACCACCATGGTGACGACTACGACGACGACGACGAGTCGGAGGAGGACCGCTTGGCTTGGTTTGAGAAGCTGGCGGAGAGGATGGAGGAGGCGGGGCCGTAGTGTAGTTTTAGGATTTCAATCAAGTGTTCTTGTACATTTTTCTTGTGTTTTGTACATATTTCAATCAAGTGTCAATGAATACTGGTGGATAATTTGAAGTTTGACATGTTGGAGTGCTTTTAAAAAAATTAAAAAAATTCATACATTTATACAAATATGTTCGTACCAACAATTTTGAGTGAAGGATCTTTTTTTTTATGATATAAATGTGAATAATATGTGAGTAGAAATTAATTTGATATTTACCAAAACATTACAACGTCAGCTATACAAGTTTTAAAAATATTTTGTTCAGTTGGCATTATCTCAGTCGGTTGTTAAGTAATACCCGTCTGGGATAAAAATCTTCTTAGGCGGTTATTAAGTAACAACAGTCTGTGAAGATATTTACTTCTTAATTAATAAACATCTTCTCAGGCGGTTGGTAAGTAAAACCCGCCTGCGATAAAGTTAAAAACCGCCTGTGAAAAACCGACGTCTATATAAGGACCTCTCACCGCAGTCAAAACGCAACCCTGGAGAATTTATATCGACGCCGCAAGGCTGTTGAATTTCCCCTGCGCTGCGCCGCCGCTCCGCCGCCCAGCCCATACTGCCGTGCCGCCGCTCAACCCCGCACTGCCACTTCTCCACCCAGCCGGCCCACCGTCCTGACGCCTCCCCACCGTGCTGACGCCTCTGCAAGGTAAATGTAGTTTCCTTACTTTTTCTTTGTATATTTTCATTAGCTGATAAGCTGTTAGTTTTGTGTGTTTTGGTATATGGATTCTGTCCTTTTGCATGTGTAAGGACTGTATGGATTGTGTTCTGGTATATTGATGTATGGACTATATGGATTGTTTCCTTTTTTTGTACCTATTATGTGACATGAATATGATGTTTAATTAACAGATGCTATTGTAATATATATAAGATGCATCTGGGCCTGTTTCCCGATATAACGGACCAGATCCCACCCAGACCTAGCCCATGCTGCTGGGCCTGTTTCCCCCTTTGACTCCGTCCGCCTCAAGACGTCGCCCGTCTCCTACATTAGTCGCCCTAATCATACTTGTTATGTCTCTGTAAATTCATTTTATAGAAGACCTTTAGAGAATATTTGTGGCCAAATTTTGTAAATCTGACAAAAATTCTATTATTGAAGCATGGACCGTCGAGCGTGGATGTATAACATGCCAAGACCAGATCCAATGTACATTCGTAATGTTGCAAATTTTATTGAAGCATCCAAGAGACATGCGAAGTTGCAAAAGATAGATGACATATTATGTCCATGTATCGACTGCGAAAATAAGATTGCTTGGACGGATACTATAGTAATCCAATCTCATTTGGTGAAAAGAGGTTTCAAAAATAACTACACAATATGGACAGAGCATGGTGAGTTAGATACACATGATGTGGATAAAGATGATGAGAGAGGCTCAGATGATGATAATGTTCATATCGATGATGGTAGTGATAATCAAGCTGGTGATGATGATGATGAGTTCGATTGTGAGGAGATGTTGCGTCACATTGAACCACATGTACTGACTTCTATGGGAGCAAGCAAAGGATTAAGTAAAATGGAGACATTGCAGAATGCGGCGACAGAGCTTTTATATGATGAATCAAACGGTTGTGATAAAGAGTTTACTACATTGCGTGCAGTCTTAGAACTACTAAAGTTGAAAGCTACACACGGATGGTCCGATTGTAGTTCCTCTGATCTTTTGAATCTTCTGGCAGAAATTCTTCCAAATCCAAATAAACTGCCTAGAAGCACTTATAAAGCGAAGAAACTTCTTTGCCCGATGGCACTAGGTGTGACAAAAATACACGCTTGTGTGAACCATTGTATTCTGAATCGCAAAGAGCATGAGCTCGCAACTAGATGCCCCATTTGTGGTGTCAGTAGATACAAGAAGGACTACAATCACCAGTATTTTACCAACATGAAAAAGACTCAGAAGAATAAGAAGTTTATTATTGGTCCTGAAGGTGACGATGACGATACTTCTGGCGATGCAGACGGGAAGAATAAGAGAAAAATTCCTGCATTGGTGATGTGGTACCTTCCGCTAATTGATCGCTTGAAGCATTTGTTCTCAAACCCTAGGGAGGCTGAACTTATGCGTTGGCATTCCGAGCAATGCAAGAAGAATGAAAAACATATACGACACCCTGGCGATGCAACGCAGTGGAAAAATTTTGATATTCAATATCCAGAATTTGCGAAGGAAATCAGAAATGTGAGGTTTGCCTTGGGTACAGATGGAATGAATCCGTTTGGTGAAAAAAGGAGCATACACAGCACATGGCCCGTGGTCTTAACTATGTACAACCTACCGACGTGGTTGTGTCACAAAAGGAAATATATCTTATTATCTATTCTTATCCAAGGTCCGAAACAACCCGACATCGAAATTGATGTGTTCTTGGAACCTTTAATGGAAGATATGGCGAAATTGTGGAATGAAGGCGTACGTACATGGGATGAGTACAAGCGGGAGTATTTCACGCTAAGAGCAATGATATTCGTTACCGTGCATTATTATCCCGGACTGTTTACATTATCGGGACAAATGAAAGGGAAGAAAGGTTGCGTTAGGTGCGTGGATAGAACTGGATTTCTATACCTCACTTCATTCAGAAAGACGGTGTACATGAGACATCGACGGTTCTTGACAGATACACACAAGTATAGGAAGATGAAAGAACAATTTGATAACAAAATCGAAAAAGATACTGCACCGAAACCTTACAGTGGAAAACTTGTGTTTGAAATGGTCAAGAACATTCATATTGCTTTCGGTAAGGGAAAAAAGAGTAAAGGAATTAAGAGAAAGAAAAGTACATCTTCGGATGATACAACTGACATGGCTTTCAAGAAACAATCAATTTTTTTCAAGTATCTTCCGTATTGGACGAATCTGGAATTTTGCCATAGTATTGATTTGATGCACGTTACAAAGAATGTATTTGACAGCATCATTGGGACCTTGTTGGACATGCCGAGGAAAACAAAGGACGGATTAAATTCACGTATGGAGCTAGTAAATCTTGATTTGAGACCAGAGCTTCATCCAGTAGAAAAGGCGAACGGGAAGCATTACCTTCCCCCAGCCAGCTACAACTTGATGCTAGAAGAGAAAAAAGCAATTTGCGAATGCTTGCGTGGGATCAAAGTGCCCACAAGTTTCTCATCCAATATCCGCAAACTAGTCTCGATGAAAGACTTGTCTTTATTCGGTTATAATTCTCACGACTGTCACATGATGATGACAGTTTTCCTTGCCATTGCAATAAGAGTAATCAAACCTTAGCATATAAAAGTTGTCATCACACGTTTGTGTTACTTCTTCAATGTAGTATCGCAAAAGGTGATAGCACGTGAAGATTTAGACTATCTGAAAACATACATCTTCGAGACAATGTGCAAGCTTGAGATGTGTTTCCCACCATCCTTTTTTGATATGCAAGTACACCTAATCATACATCTTGTTGATCAGATAAAAGCATTGGGGCCACTATATTTACATCATATGTTTTCGTTGGAGAGATATTTAGGAGTATTAAAAGGTTATGTGCGGAACCGTGCTCACCCAGAGGGTTTAATTATGGAAGGATACACCACTGAAGAAGTGATTGAGGGTTGCGCTGATTACATCAAAGATGGAAAATCAATAGGTGTGCCTGTACATGAGGGTAGACTACGTGGGAGAGGCAAAGTGGGTAAGAAAACTTTTATTGTTCAAGATTACAAGAATGTACACCGTGCACATTTTGGTGTACTACAACAGCTCGCAATAGCTGAGCCGTACATCGAGGAACAACAAATTGAGCTTCGTGATAAAAACCAAGACTGCAAAGAGGACTGGATCATGAAAGAGCACAGAAGATGTTTCACTGAATGGTTAATGGACAAAAATATATCATACGGAAACACTATATAAGAGGCAACAATGAAGAAGTTAGCTTGTGGCCCATCTGCTTTGGTAACATCATGGCAAGCATATGACATCAATGGTTACACATTTTACACTAAAGAAAAAGACGGTAAGAGTGTTGCACAAAATAGTGGTGTTCATATTGAGGCTTATGATTCACAAGGGCAGAAGACCACATACTTCGGGTTCATAGAGGAAATATGGGAACTCGATTATGGCGAAAGAATGGTAATGCCCGTATTTAAGTGCCAATGGGTCAAACATCCTGATGGTTTGAAAGTGGACAATTACGGGCTGACACTGGTAGACTTGAATAAAGTGGGTTACAAAGATGACGTGTGGGTTCTCGCCGATAATGTTGCACAAGTTTTTTATGTTCAAGATCCAGAAACTGAGAAGTTGCACGTAGTTGTTTCTGGAAAGCAAAATATTGTTGGGGTTGACAATGTGGGAGATAATGAAGAGGAATATAATCAGTATGAAGAGATGTACCTTTTCACCAAACCAGAAAACATCAAGCGCATAGAGAGAAGCATAAAAAAATTTTGAAACCCTATATGCGAGAAGATGTCAATGCTGGAAAAAATGTATATAGCAATGCGAGATGATATATATTGTATATATTTGTATCTTCTGAAATCAACTTAGAACAATGTTGGTATATGGATTGTGTCCTTTTGCATTTGTGTACACATATGCGTTTGGACTCAATCATTTGGAAGTTTGGAAGTTTGGTCTTTCAGATAATGATGTCTCGAGCGTGTAGCCGATTGAAGGAGGAGCGCTTGGCGTGGCGCAAGAACCATCCCCATGTATGTACATATGGCACACCAGTCACATGGTTGTATATACATATGTATCTGTAATGGACTGATGAACTTAACTGTAGTTTGTTTTTCCGTCTTGTTTGTTTTTAGTATTTTCAATTTCTCCGCGTAGGGTTTCTCTGCGAAGCCTGAATCGGGAGATTTATTGAAGTGGCAGTGCATCGTACCCAGTAAAGAAGGGGTAAGTCATGAAGAACAAGCACAATATGAGTTTAACCATCGTCCTCCTATTAATAAATTTCTTTTGCAGACTGAATGGGAAGATGGTTACTACCCCCTGACAATCTCCTTCTCTGAGGACTATCCCTTGGTGCCTCCAAGATGCACCTTTCCAATTTGGTTCTTCCACCCAAATGTCCATCGTTCGGGAGCACTCTGCATCGGGATTCTTGATCAAGAGACTGTAAGATAGACCTATTTTGTTCATGTAATTATTACTTATAACAGACGGTTGAACTTATTTGAACTGGTTTCTTATATTGCTTAAATTATATTTCGTAGGGGTGGTGCAGTGCTTTTACGATCAAAACTATACTACTTGAAGTTCAGCGTTTGCTGCATCAGCCAAATGTGCCTGATGTTGAAAATGATTGCTATAATCTACTTATCAAGGTTAGATGACACTTTGACTTAGTGACCAATGTAGGTTATTCATTCCTCCTTCGAGATTTGTTAATTTAAATAATGTAAATATTTTCAGGATCCAGCGGAATATAAGAGACGTGTTCGGGAGCAAGCAGGACGGTACAATTTAGATTGATCGATGGGAGCTTCATCGTCGATCTACAATGAATGTAGCATGATTTTTGTTCAGTGTGTAAAGAAATTATCTTTGAACAATTGTAAAGCCTCTAATGGTGTATTATCACAATTAAGCCAGCCTCACTGGTGATCGAGCATTTCCTACAATGCATTACTGTACTAGTATCCGCTCATCTGTGTTTTTTCCTGATACAATTTTCCCTACATGATCTTCTCAGACCGTTGTTAACCAAGAACCGTCTATGAAGTTCATTGCATTACAGGCGGTTATTAATTAAGAACCGTCAACGAAGATTATGTATTTACTCAGACGGTTGTTTTTTAAAATCCGTCTATGAAGTTCGTTGCATTACAGGCGGTTATTAATTAAGAACCGTCAACGAAGATCATGTATTTACCCAGACGGTTGTTTTTTAAAACCCGTCTGTGAAGTTCATTACATTACAGGCGGTTCTTAATTAAGAACCGTCAATAAAGATCATGTATTTACCCAGACGGTTGTTTCTTAAAATCCGCCCGTGAAGTTCATTGCATTACAAACGGTTCTTAATTAAGAACCGCCTGTGAAGATCATGTATTTACCCAGACGGTTGTTCTTTAAAATCCGTCTGTGTTGTTCTGTCATCACAGGCGGTTATTATATCATTCGTCATCACAGTCGCATATTTTAAGGACCGTCTGTATTTGAAAATTTGAGGCGCCTGTAAAAATGCTTTTTGTAGTAGTGAGTTTAGTAGATCTGTTCATTACTTTGTCCAAACCACATTGAGCCTTTGCAACTTTGTTATTCAGTTTGTTTTTGATGAGTTTGTGTCCGTGGCTGAGTCATATTGCTGGTTTAGAAAGTGTTTTTGGTCTTAGTTTGAGTTTTGCATTGTGTGATTCATCCTTTTGAATCACGTCATCACGTCCAGATTAGATTCACCTCTGTCCAGTTTGGTATTTTCATCATATCTCGCACATACGAACTCGGATTTTGGTTTTCTTGTACTTTCTGGAAAGCTAAAGAAGTTCTCTATAACTTTCTTATTCACCATTTTCCCAGAAAATATAGTTATCGATGTCTAAATTGCATTGGATCCGAATCTGTTAATTGACCTAAAAATTCTGAACAGTCTGTATTTCGGGGGCAATATATCCTATTGTTATTTTCTAAAATAGGTCTTCCATATATTGAAATTAAAGAGGAGAGATATATCTACAATCTTGCTGTTCTAAGGCCCTGTTTGGAACCCCTAGAGATAATTGTTAGCTAGCTAATAATTTATTAGTTGGCTTGTATAACCTAATTATTAGCTAGGTAATTATTAGTTGGTGCCTGTTTGGAACTTCTAGAACTAATTTTTTTTCTATATGCTAATTGACTGTAGTACCCCTCAAGGAGAGGGAGGGATGAGAGAAGGCAAGGGTAATGGACTTTAGCCAACAATTAGCTGAAATTAGCTGGGTTGGAGCAGCTAATGAGATTATTGTTAGTTGGGGTTTAGCTAATAATTAGCTGTGTTATTAGATGGACTGTTTGGAACCTCTATAGCTAATTTTTAGCAGCTAACTATTAGCTCTAGAGGTTCCAAACAGGCCCTAAGTTTTCCAATTTAGAGCTATAAGTGTTCCTATTTGTCCTTGGAAGATTGAGCAGAAAATCTGCGACAGACACATGAGATATCTTGGATTGATTTTCATTGTGTTCTTCCTTTGCAGCACATTCTGAAAAAAAAGGAAGAAAAAAGAAAAAGGCAAGTGCAAAACAAGAAAGAAAAGCCGCCCAAAAAAAAAGAGGAAAAAAACAACAGAAGTACTTGCATTCTTTGTGTGATCTAGTTTTGTCTCATGTCTTGCTAGCTTGAACTACTAGGAACACATTTAGGCCAGCAACTTTGACAAATACTTTGGACACTTATTCAACTTTACTATCTGATTTCATTGTTGCTAATCCTTGCTATATAGAAAGTGCCATCCAAACTACACCTTACTCTTGAGCAGAATCGATACACCTTTGCAATCATCCCACACTTCATTGGTTTCTTCATACCGTCCATCATTTGCCACCTGCAGTGTCGGTAAGAACACTTGTAAGAGCATGGTAAGATGCTTGAGAGTGTGTGATTCCACTTTCACTTTGCCATTATCCTTTGTAGTTGATAGGGATAACATATTTTTTGTGTTGTCTTCTGTTTGCTACTAACAATGTCAGGTAAAAGCAAGAATCATGCATTATATGCTGAGATGATGGACATGATGAAGACGACGATGGAGTTGCTCAATAAAAATCAAACATCAACCAAGGATTCACATGACATTCAGACCACCTTTACAACACCTTCCACAAGAAGTAATTACATTCGCCCATCTCTTCCTTCTTATGATGGTTTTGGTTATGATGAATATATTACTTGGGAAATAGATGTGGATAAAATTTTTGGACAATGTCATATGTGTGAGAGGAGAAAGATTAGAAATGTTGCAAGTGCATTAGTAGATTGTGCATTAACTTGGTGGAACAATTTAAATGAATTAGAAAAACCTCGAACATGGAAAGAAACAAACATTCTTATGCGAGAAACTTTTGCTAATGTATCTACGTGCAAAGAAGAAATTCAGCAATTTGAGGAGAAATTTCTTGTTGTACCTCCTTTTGTATCTAGCGTTTTGCAGGACAATATAGAAAATAATATAGATGATGCAAAAGAGAACGAGGCTTTTGACAACACTTGTAAAATTTTAGATGGATCAACTCATAATGCACTCGAAATCACTGCTGAAAATGGTAAGGCAAAACATTCTACAAATACAGAAGGTGAGAAGTTTTTGGATGTTCTGAATTTTTCCACCAATCATGCTATTTTCGAGGAGCAACTATTAGAATAGTTTATTTATACACCATTGTCACATATTGATTTTCCTGCTGATCGTTGCGCTAAGAAAGAGTTATGTACTGATAACTCTATTATACCTATGCAAAAACAAGTTAATGTACAAGATGATTATGTTTTGGATTCACCTACTTGTGCTGAAATTCATAATTTGATCACCGCTACTGCTGAAAATGATGAGCTGAATTTTTTGTCTTCTCTAAACACTTTGGGTTATATTGAATTTGACACTCTTTGTGATCTAAATATTGTAGAGAGGAGAATATTTTCACAATCTGAATTGCCTTTATTAAGTCGAAATATTTTTCATGCTATAGGCAACTAGAAGATAGTGGTGAATTTATGGTGCATAAAGTTTACATATGTTCAAATGAGGAAGCTCCTTTTGTGCTGCAACAATATGGTGAAATGAATGGATGCACTAAAACTAATAATGTATTGTCAAGTTTTTCTAGCATTTTTTTATTGCAGCAAGGACAACAAATAAAAAATAAGCATTATTCACTGCGGTTGTGCAATATGGACAGTGCTCACTCTATCCCCAAAAGCCTCTTTGCTGGACATACAAGCAAGCCGAGGACGGCTTGTCATAAAGAAGGGGAGAATGATGAGATCATGCACGTTATCATTGCACCTACAAACATGACACAATGTTTCTTTGTTTGGGATCGTGGCTCAAGTGAATGTGCACTCTTATTTGATGGACAAGATCAAGATGGCGCACTATGTCGTCCACCACCTTCGCCTCCTCCATTCTTGCATACAAAAAGATTTGATGGTGTTGAACATTTCGACCAACACATGAGAGGAGATGAACTTGAGTCGAGGACGACTCCAATTCAAGAAGGGGAGAATGATGAGGACATCACTTCTATGGATACAAACAAGATGCAATCAATAGAGTTCATACACAACAATTAATTCCAGAGGTGAACTCGTTCTTATATATTTCCTTATATGTTTTTGAGCATAGATTGCTACTTAATGATTTATTTGTGATTAGGATCCATGGAGAGGTTCAAGGAGTACTTGGAGGGACAATTTGGGACGTGGAAGACGAGAGAATTCGTTCAAAGAAGATGGAAACCGAACCAAACTCCAAATCGTATCCAGCTCGGAGTCCAGGAGCAGTACGCACTAAAATGGACGCCCAGGATGCATACGAACTCCTTTTTGTACGTTCTACATATGCACGGAAAGGGGAGAGGATAATCTTTCCAATGGCGCCGGTCCCATGTCAAAATTCATTCGGAGTCGACGGGAATCGTTGAAACAGTATCAAGTACAGAATCTGTCAGGGTGTTGCGCCACCGTATTAGGCCATTGGG
This sequence comes from Tuctoria greenei, assembly GCA_036927565.1. Classification (NCBI taxonomy): domain Eukaryota; kingdom Viridiplantae; phylum Streptophyta; class Magnoliopsida; order Poales; family Poaceae; genus Tuctoria; species Tuctoria greenei. Next base: position 189,870,289 of record JAYESD010000003.1, on the reverse strand, counting down.
CCATGTATCAAGTCTAAGTCCATTATTTTTGTATATTAGGGTTAGGTCACGACCCCAACAACCCCTTGGACATCCTCCCTCCTATATATACATCATAGTAGCCGCCATGAACAATTGGGTTTTGCTTAGATAAATAATATCGCCGTTCTTCGGTTTGTGAAACCCCAACTTCGCGATTTCAGATCGTGTCTTCTACGGTCTTGCTTGTGTTCACGGTTGCACTTGCAGGGATTAGCCTTATTGGCGAGGTCAATCGTGTGAAGCACGGTTGATAACCAATGGAGCGGTGGTGTAGTGATTGCAGGGGTTGTTCGTGTTCTACTCGAGAGCCTCGAATCATCAACGTCGAGATCTCCACTTCAATCGACCTATCCATTACCTATCGGAAGATCGGGACCAATTTTTTACTATCAGATGGAAAGCGGATAAGTGTGCCTATAACAGTACATGAGGGTGGACTACGTGGGAGAGGCAAAGTGAGTAAAAAAACTTTTATCATTCACGATTACAAATTAGTACATCGTGTACATTTTTGTGTACTACAATAGCTCGCAATAGCTGAGTCATACATCAAGGAACACAAAATTGAGCTTCGTAGAAAAATCAAGGCCGTAGAGAGGACTGGATCATGAAAGAGCACATAAGACATTTCACTGAATGGTTAATGGACAAAAATGTACTATACAGAAAATCTATAGAAGACGCAAAAATGAAGAAGTTAGCTTCTGGTCCATCTGCTTTGGTGACATTATGGAAAGCATATGATATCAATGGTTACACATTTTACACTAAGAAAAAAGACGGTAAGAGCATTGCACAAATAGTGGTGTTTGTATAGAGTCTTATGATCCACAAGGGCAGAAGACCACATACTTCGGGTTCATAGAGGAATTATGGGAACTCGATTATGGCGAAAGAATGCTATTACCTGTATGTAAGTGCCAATGGGTCAACATCCTAATGTTGTGAAAGTGGACAACTACAGGCTGGCACTTGCAGACTTGAACAAAGTGGGTTATAAAAATGTCCCGTGAATTCTCGCCGATCGTGTTGCATAACTTTTTTATGTACAGGATCCAGGAACTGAGAAGATGCATGTAGTTGTTTTTGGAAAGCAAAATATTGTTGAGATTGAGAATGTGGGAGATAATGAAGAGGAATATAATCAATATGAAGATATGTATCTTTTCATCGAACCAGAAAACATCAAGCCCGTAGAGAGAAGCTTAAAAAGGATTTGAAACCCTATATGCGAGAAGATGTCAATCCTGGAAAAATGTATGATATACATTGTATATATCTGTAATATTACAATGAAGCTTTAATATTTTAATTTGACATTTTTTCTTTTTATGAATTTGTTCATATATGTAGGTATATGTATGTGTGTATATCATGCATATGTATATATTATTATGTATACCTATAAATGATATAAATATATATATAGTACAATACATACATATATATAATATATTATTATAAAATGCTTTGAAAAATATTATGAGATATTTTTCTTTTAGTCTCCTTCATAGCCGGTCAGTAAGTAAAATCCGTTTGTGAAAACATAGTGAGCATTACAGGCGGTCCGTATAAACCACTAGCAATGCGGTCTTTTATACGGACCGCCTGTGATGCTCCCTATGTTTTCACCAACGGATTTTACTTACTGACCGACTGTGAAGGAGACCAACAGAAAAATATCTCATAACATTTTTTAGAGCATTTATAGTAATATATTATATATATGTATATAATATACTATATATATACATATATATATATAATTTATAAGTATATATAATAATATATACATATACATGATATACGCATACATATATATATATACCTACATATATAAAAAATTTCATGAAAGAAATAATGTCAAATTAAATATTAAAGCTTCATTGTAATATTACAAATATATAAAATATATATCTTACATTTTTTCCAGCATGGACATCTTCTCTCATATAGGGTTTTAAATCCCTTTTAATACTTCTCTCTATGCGCTTGATGTTTTCTGGTTCGGTGAAAAGGTACATATCTTCATATTGATTATATTCCACTTCATTATCTCTCACATTCTCAACCCCAACAATATTTTGCTTTCCATAAACAACTATGTGCTTCTTCTCAGTTCCTCGATCCTGTACATAAAAAAGTTGTGCAACACGATCGGCGAGAACTAATGGGTCATCTTTATAACCCACTTTGTTCAAGTCTACTAGTGTCAGCCCGTAGTTATCCACTTTCACACCATCAGGATGTTTGACCTATTAGCACTTAGATACGGACATTAGCATTCTTTCGCCATAATCGAGTTCCCATATTTCCTGTATAAACCCGAAGTATGTGGTCTTCTGCCCTTGTGGATCATAAGTCTCTATACGAACACCACTATTTGTGCAACACTTTTACCGTCTTTTTCCTTAGTGTAAAATGTGTAACCATTGATATCATATGCTCGCCATGATGTCACCAAAGCAGATAGACCAGAAGCTAACTTCTTCATTGTTGCCTCTTCAATAGAGTTTCTGTATGGTATATTTTTGTCCATTAACCATCCTGTGAAACATCTTCTGTGCTCTGTCATGATCCAATCCTCTCTGCGGCCTTGGTTTTTTCTGCGAAGCTCAATTTGGTGTTCCTCGATGTATGACTCAGCTATTGCGAGCTGTTGTAGTACACCAAAATGTGCAAGGTGTACTAATTTGTAATCGTGAATGATAGAAGTTTTCTTACTCACTTTGCCTCTCCCACGTAGTCTACCCTCATGTACTGGTATAGGCACACCTATCCGCTTTCCATCTTTGATGTAATCAGCGCAACCCTCAATCACTTCTTCAGTGGTGTATCCTTCCATAATTGAACCCTCTGGGTGAGCACGGTTCCACAAATAACCTTTTAATACTCCTAAATATCCCTCCAATGAAAACATATATTGTAAATATAGTGTACCCAATGCTTTTATATGATCAACAAGATGTATGATTAGGTGTACTTGCATATTAAAAAAGGATGGTGGGAAACACATCTCAAGCTTGCACATGGTCTCGATGATGTATATTTTCAAATAGTATAAGTCTTCACGTGCTATCACCTTTTGTGATACTGCGTTGAAGAAGTAACACAAATGTGTGATGACAACTCTTGCATGCTTAGGTTTGATGACCCTTATTGCAATGGCAAGGAACACTGTCATCATCATGTGGCAGTCGTGAGAATTATAGCCGAATACAGACAAGTCTTTCATCAAGACTAGTTTGCGATATTGGATGAGGAACTCATGGGTACTCTGATCCCACGCAAGCATTCACAAATTTCCTTTTTCTCCTTAGTGTCAAGTTGTAGCTGGCTAGGGGAAGGTAATGCTTCCCATTCACCTTTTCTACCCGGTGAAGCTCTGGTCTCATATCAAGATTTCCTAGGTTCATATGTGATTTTAATCCATCCTATGTTTTCCTCGGCATGTCCAGCAAGGTCCCAATGATGCTGTGAAATACATTCTTTGTAACGTGCATCAAATCAAGACTATGACAAAGTTACAGGTTCTTCCAGTACGGAAGATACTTCAAAAAAATGATTGTTTCTTGAAAGTCGTATCTGTTGTATCATCCAAAGATGTAGTTTTCTTTCTCTTTGTCCCTTTACATTTTTTGCCCTTACCAAAAGCAATATGAATGTTTTTGATCATTTTGAACATGAGTTTTCCCTTGTAAGGTTTTGGTGCAATATGTTTTTTTGATTTTATTATCAAATTATTCTTTCATCTTCTTATACTTGTTTGTATCTGTCAAGAACCGGCGGTGTCTCATGTACACCGTCTTTTTAGATGAAGTGAGGTACAAAAATCTAGTTCCATCCACACACCTTACACAACCTTTCTTCCCTTTCATTTGTCCTGATAATGTAAACAAGTCTGGGCTAATTGTGCACGGTAATGAATATCATTGCTCTTAGCGTGAAATATTCCCGCTTGTGCTCATCTCATGTACAAACCCCTTCATTCCACAATTTCGCCATATCTTCCATTAAAGGTTCCATGAACACATCAATATGAACGTCGGGTTGTTTCAGACCTCGAACAAGAACAAATAACAAAATATATATCCTTTTGTGACACAACCACGTTGAAATATATCATTAAGACCATGGACCATGTGATGTGTATGCTCCTATTTTCACCAAACGGATTCATTCCGTCTGTACCTAAGGAAAACCTTATATTTTTTTATTTCCTTTGCAAATTTTGGATAATGAATATCAAAATTTTTCCACTGGGTTGCATCACCAGGGTGTCAAATATGTTTTTCATTCTTCCTGCACTGCTCAAAATGCCAACGCATAAATTCAGCCTCCCTGGAATTTGAGAACAATCACTTCAAGTGATCAATTACTAGAAGGTACCACATCACCAAGGCAGGAAATATCATCATTGTCACCTTCAGGGCTAATAATAAACTTCGTTTTATTTTGGGTCTTATTCATGTTGGTAACATATGTGTGATTGTAGTCCTTCTTGTATCTACTGACACTGCAGATGGGCATCTAGTTGCGAGCTCATGCTCTTTGCGATACAAAATTTAATGGTTCACACAAGCGTGTATTTTTGTCACACCTAGTTGAAAGTGATCTAGGCATACCAGTGGGATTTGGATGATTGATGACAGCAGACTAAGAGACAAATGGGCTCAACTGATCTTAATCACATGTGTGATGATTTAAATGAAAGAAAATCCCTCTAAAAGGAAAAGATTTAAATGGGTGTCGAAGACTGAAGCATGGAAATTAGGGTTTCTTATGTGTTGAGTTAGACTAGCCTTCTGTGTGTGAGGGTGTGTGTATCAAGTGTATTAAGATCATAGAAGAGGGCTCAAAGTCGTGGTTGAGCGAAAACCTAGGTGAGAAGCCTTGTTTAGAGTATTTCCAGGAGACCAGAATTGTCTAGGCCTCGGGGTCGGACTAGTCCGGGTTCTTTAGACTAGTCCATTTTTGGCGAGACTAAGAGATTCTATGTGAGTTCGGACTTGTCTGTTTGGGGATAGAATAGTCCGTTTGACACTTGGTGTAAATTTTCTGAGCTAGGTCCTGGGAGGCCGGACTTGTCTGCCACAGAGGCCAAACAAGTTCGGACTTCCAAGTTTAGTCCATTTTTGGCTGGACTAAAGGTTTTTGTTGTACTTTAGACTTGTCTGTTGTGAGGAGGACTAGTCCGTGGTATTGAGTGAGAAGGGGTTTCTGAGGCTAAGTCATGTTGGCCGAACTTGTCCACCCCAGTAACCGGACTAGTTCGGTGTTTCCAGTCTTGTCCGTTTTTAGACGGACCAAGATATTCTGTTTGAGTTCAGATTAGTCGGTTGTTGGCTGAAGTAGTTCGGTATGCCATGATCGTTTGAAATTCAAACGTTAGAGGGTATGTCACTCTCTGTGGAGCGTGATATAATGTGGACTCAGTAGGCCTGACTAGTCTGGGGTTCCTGGCCAGACTAGTTCGGACATTCAATTCAGGCAACAGTTAGATTTCGGGACCCCTATAAAAAGGGGACCCCGACCCCCATTTGAATACATTTGAATCCTAGCACTACCACAAGCTTCCTTGAGCTATTCTAAGCCTTCTACTCCGCCTCCTTTCCCTCTAGAACCAAATCATTAGGAGATTAGGGTTTGGGAAGGGGAGAGAAGGAAGATCGTCGTGCTTTGGCTCTCGGTTTGATCTCTTGCACTTGGTGTCGCGTTTTGTAGCTTGTGGCTGTTGAGCTTCGTGTGCTCCTTGTTGTAAATCATTTGTGGGAGCCTCAAATTGTGAGAAGCCCCAACAACTTGGTGATTACCCTTGTGATTAGTGGAAACCAAGCAAAGCTTTTGTGGTGGCTTGGTGAGATTACGGTCAAGTGAGACGTGATCCTTTTGTGGACTTCTCAACGTGGATGTAGGCTTCTTTGTGAAGATGAACTATGGGATAAGTCGTGTCTCATTTGGTATTTTACTTTCCGCTATTCTCTAGAATTGCTATTAGGGTTCACATCATTCTTCATATTGTTCTTCATTAAAATCTGACAACCAATTTGCTCTCACTTGTTAATATAAGTTTTATTAGGTTGCTAGACATTGTATCTATCTTTGGTCAAACTAACATTCGCAAATAACTTGTAGAAATCAAGTTTTTGAGCTTTTCCCTGTGTACCGAGCGGACTAGTCTGGCCCTGACTAGACTAGTGCAGCCTTAGAGTTTTAATCTCGTTTTATTATACAATTTCAAGTCATATTGCCTATTCAGCCCCCTCTAGGCGACTTTCAATTGGTATCAGAGTAGGTCTCTCCATCAACAGTCTAACCACTTGGAGAGAAGATGGTCGGAAGGGGTGAAAATGATTTCCCAGTGATTGTTGATGGAGACAACAAGACAAAGAGCATCGATGTACTTCAAGATGATCTAAATGATGACGAAGAAGTCCTCCAACTCAAGGAACGACATCGTGAGAAGCTAGGTCTTCCCTAGATGAAGACCAAGACGATCAATGAAACCAACAACGAAAATAGGAGTAGTTCACAAGACTACTACCGATATCCTTACAATTATGAGCGCCTAACTTCTAGCAATCATTAGTTGTCTATTCCCATGGGGAAACCTCCCCAATTTGATGGAAATGATTACTCCATGTGAAAGCATAACATGAAGATGCATCTATTTCCTTAAACCCTAGTGTGACACACGGTTCCGCAAATGAACCAAGTGAACGCATATGTGTGCCCCGGATGTTCAACACACATACACGAGTGCATTCAGAAAATTACCACAAGACAAGATTAATTAACCAAACTTTATTACAAATTCAGAATATCCTTGAATACAAGCACTAATGAATATTAATGACAAGTTCAACTAATGCAGTTGAAATACTCTAATTATGCAAACTAAGCAAAAGGTATAACGCAGCTCCATGCAACACCACACGCAAAGCTAACGGTAGACACGGCCTAGAACTCCGCATTATAGCCATTAAACTCACAATCCTGGCCTGCAATTATTGGTGGGGGGGGGATTGCAAGAGTGAGTACATGTCGTACTCAGCAAGTGTGGAAAGTATGACATGTGGCTGATTCAAATGACGACAATAATAATGGCTAAGTGCTGAAAAGTACAGTAAAACCATTTTGAAAAGCAATTGATTACATGTATGTGAAGTAATCCCATCATAAACCATAATTAATAACATAGCACCAATCCATATTCCATATTCATCACCATCATACCATTAACCATATTCAATGCAATAGTTAATCCATAACCAGCCATTACCAGTACAAAACCATAACCATCCCAAATCCCAATTTCCCTCTAATCATGGAAGTTGTCCAGGTGCTCATAACCGGGAGCACGGCTATCATGATAGTTTTATTAGACTCTACAGAGTTTGTACCACTTTACCCACATGTTTGTGATTTCATCACCTTTCGGTGACTAAGAACCTCTCTTATGCACATGACCCGTCGGTCACATTACACACTTCTGTCGGTGTGTTGCCAAGAGATCACAAAATAGCCTTTATAAAGGGATTACTAGCCTATTTAGGCCCCACTGAGGTTTCACCGGTGGCGATGCCTCCAACTGAGCACATCTTCAACCAAGGGCCCCCTCTTGAGCCATTCGGATCCTAAGGTAGTCCCACCAATCATCAAAAAACCCAATCCGACTACCCCTTCCCCGAGCATCCTTAATGGTCCAAATAGCACTGGCAAAGCCCTAATTAATCAGCTACGCCACACCCATACTTGGCCTCGTGGTGGCACTGTAGTCCTGGCTTATTCTCGCATAAATCGGTCCTTAGATCTAAAGCAAGAAAACCACCATATCATCCAACCCATCCACATACCAGGCCTGCTTAGATCACCCATTACCATATCATATTGACCAGTTCATATTAACCAGAATATCATTAATGCATAATTAAATGTGTAGTGTTGTTTTCCCATCCCAATTAATTAAGCGAAGCAAAAAGTAAAAACCCTTCCCGACTCTCTACCATAAATTCCAGGCGACAAGGGTGGTCAAACAACGCTAGTAAACTTCCTACCATAGGATTCCCATCAAATTGACACAAGCATGCAGTTTGCAAATAAAACATTTATTTTAAAAATAGGATCAATATGCTTCAAGGACACTTGCCTTGCTCTGACGGATAGGGTTGCTCAAGCGCTTCGAAGTCTTGGTTTTGGAAATCCTCGTACACGACCTCTTGAGCACTTCCCTCTACTCGTGATCACACATACAAGGAAATATATACAAATTAACATGATGCACACATACTAAATAACATGCAATGACATGCATGCATGCAAGGTTCAATAACTAATTAACTACGGTTGTTTATTAGTTAGATGCAACTAGTTCATACGAGTTTACGGGGGTTTTAGCGAGGATTAATGCTGCAGAAAATAAAAAGACTATACGACTAAAATCAATTTATGTCTATTAGATCTAATACGTCGCTAAAATTCACATCGGAAAAACGAATCCTACCGTAGATGTGTTGTCTTCGACGATCGCCGGATGAAGGCGACACGTAGACGAAGTGGATGGCGCAACGGTCCTCCGGCGGCACGACAACGATGATCTCCGGCGGACGACGGCACCATCCTCTTTTTCTTACTCTTCCTTCCTTTTTTCTTCCTTTTCTTCCCTGGCGGCGGCAACCTCTGGTCTTCTTTTTTTCTACGGCGGCTCTAGGGTTTTTCTGGCGTCGGCTGCGGTTTCTGTTGTCGGGGGAAAAAACACGGACCCTCTGGTCCCTTTTATAGCCGGGGCACGAGGGCCCTCGGCCGACTCGGCCAGGGGGCCGTCCGGCGTGGGGCGCGCTGCAGCGTGGGGCTGGGCGGGGTGTTGGGGCCAGGCGCGATCGGGCGTGGCGCTGGGCGCCGCAGCGCGGGGCATCGCGCGGGCAGGGCCGGGGCGCGCTGGCTGGGTCTGGCTTGGCCTCGCCGGCGGTTGCCTTTTTTTCTTTTTTTTTTCATTTTTATTCTTCTTTTTTATATATTATTATTTATTTATTCTTTATATTATTATCTTTTTTCTTTACATATATAAATATTATTATTATATATATTATTTATTATTATTATTATTATATTTATTTCTCAATACATGTTTTACGCTATTATTTTCTTTTTCTTCTTTTGCTACTCATATTTGTATATATGCTCCATCTTTTATTTTTTTCTTTACTCTACTAATGTTTAATGCATGATCATGTATGCAATGCATGATGGGAAAATTGAGGGTGTTACAAACTTACCCCCCTTAGTGTGAATCTCGCCCTCGAGATTCGACAGCGTGGAGAAAAGATGAGGGAATTCAGCCTTCAGGTCTTCTTCATATTCCCACGTAGCTTTGGCTTCCATATGGTGGTTCCATTGCACTTTGCACTAACATACCCTCTTATTCCTCGTGACCCTTTCCTTCACGTCCAAGATCTTGATAGGTTGCTCGACATAGGACAAATCCTCCTGAAGTTCTAACTCGTCCATCGGCACCTGTTCTCCCGGCACCCTCAAACACTTCTAGAGTTGAGACACGTGAAACACGTCGTGTACATCGAAGAGATACGTCGGCAACTCAAGTCGATAAGCTACCTCTCCTCGGTTGTCCAAAATCTTAAATGGCCCGATATAGCGAGGTGCCAGTTTTCCTTTGACGTTAAACCGGCATTGCCCTCGGATAGGTGACACTTTGAGGTATACAAAATCTCCAACTTCAAATGCCAGATTCCTTCGCCTATTATCCGCATAGCCTTTTTGTCGAGACCGGGCAGCCCTTAGGTTTTCTCGTATTATTTGAACTTGCCTTTCAGCATCTTGTAACACATCAAGATCAAATACTTGGTTCTCTCCTGTTTCATTCCAAAACAAAGGTGTCCTACACTTCCTTCCGTATAGTGCTTCATAGGGTGACATTTTAAAACTTGCTTGGTAACTATTGTTGTATGAAAATTCTGCATATGGCAAGCTCTTGTCCCAACTTTTCTCATGCTTCAAAGCACAAGCTCTTAACATGTCTTCCAAAATTTGATTGGTCCTCTCGGTTTGTCCATCCGTTTGAGGGTGATATGCTGAACTGAAGTTCAACCTTATTCCCAAAGCTTCATGCAATTTCTGCCAAAATCTGGAGGTAAACTGAGAACCTCTATCTGAGACTATCTTCTTTGGTACTCTGTGTCAACACACAATATGCTCCATGTATATTTCAACCAATTGTGTAACTGTATATTTGGTCTTCACAGGGACAAAATGAACTGACTTGGTTAAGCGATCCATAATTACCCAAATTGAGGCGTAACCGGACTGAGTACGTGGTAACCCAACTATGAAGTCCATTCCAATTTCTTCCCACTTCCATTCCGGGATCTTCAATGGTTGCAATAATCCAGCCGGCCTTTGATGTTCAGCTTTAACTCATTGGCACACATCACACAACGTAACATATTCGGCTATGTCCTTTTTCATGCTGGCCCACCAATAGCATGTCTTCAAATCCTTGTACATCTTTGTACAACCGGGATGAATTGAGTACGGCGAGTCATGTGCCTCCTTTAATATTGCTCCTGAATATGCTTCACATTAGGCACGACAATTCTCTTTCCAAGCCTAAGGTACCATGTTCGTCTTCATCAAATCTGAATTCTCTCCCTTCTTTGGTCCTTTCCTTGATTTACTTGATCTCCTCATCCGTGGTTTGTGCTTCTAAAATTTCTTGCTCCAAGGTTAGATTTAACTCCATCATTCCCATATCATTCACAAATCCAAGATTCAACCGTTCAAACTCCTTGCATAAATTGGATGGCAATTCTCGAACCGTGAGTTGATTACTTACTCCTTTCCGACTCAAGGCATTGGCCACTACATTGGCCTTTCCTGGATGATAGTTGATCCCGACATCATAATCCTTGATGAGCTCCAACCATCTTCGTTGCCTCAAATTCAGATCTATTTGTGTGAAAATATACTTAATACTCTTGTGATCCATATAAATTTCACACCTATGTCCAAGAATATAGTGTCTCCAAATCTTCAATGCATGTACCATGGCTGCAAGTTCTAAATCATGCGTTGGGTAATTTTGTTCATGTTTCTTCAGTTGCCTTGATGCATATGCAACCACTTGACCTTCTTTCATAAGCACGCATCCAAGTCCTTGTCTTGAGGCGTCACAATATATGTCAAAACTCTTGCTTACATCCGGCAGTACCAAATCTGGGGCTGTTGTTGATCTCTTCTTCAACTCCTCAAAACTTTCTTGACAAGCTTGAGTTCAATGGAAAGCTTTTCCCTTCATTAGCAATTCTGTCATTGGCTTGGCTATCTTGGAAAAGTCCTTGATGAATCGACGGTAATATCCAGCCATTTCAAAAAAACTCCTTATTTCCTTTACATTCTGCGGAGGTTCCCATTTCCACACTTCTCTCACTTTTCCGCGGTCAACTGATACTCCTCCTCCTTAGATGATATGACCCAAAAATGGCACCTCTTTCAACCAAAACTAACACTTGTTGAACTTGGCATACAATTGATGCTCACTTAATTTCTGCAGCGTAAGCCTCAAGTGTTCCTCATGTTCCTTCTCATTCTTCGAGTAGATCATAATGTCATCAATAAACACCACAAACAACCTATCCAAGTACTCCATGAAGACCTTATTCATGAGGTACATAAAGTACGCAGGTGCATTGGTCAATCCAAAGGACATCACGGTGTACTCATAAGATCCATATCGCATCCTAAAAGCTGTCTTGGGTATGTCTGATGATCTAATCTTCATTTGAAAGTATCCCGACCTCAAATCAATCTTAGAGAAGACACAAGCACCCTTCATCTGATCAGACAAGTTTTCTAGGCGTGGCAAGGTGTACTTGTTCTTGATTGTTACCTCGTTGAGAGCTTGGTAATCTACACACATCATTTGCATTCCATCCTTCTTGTCCACAAATAGAACGGGTGCTCCCCAAGGTGAAGAGCTTGGGCGAATAAAAACCTTCTCTAATTGCTCTTGGATCTTTTTCTTGAGTTTCGCTAATTCAATAGGAGGCATGCTATACGGCCTCTTAGCTATAGGTGTCGTTCCAGGTATTAAATCAATAACGAATTCAATGTATCGATCAGGTGGCATACCTGGCAACTCATCCGGAAAAACATCCAAAAATTCACACACCACCGGAATCTCCTCAATTGTGGCACCGTCCATATGATTCAACTCTAATTGCTTTGGTGCGGTTTGAGATGCTTCAAACTCTACGGTGATCCCTTCTTCATTGGTCAACTTCACCGTCTTCGTGGCACACTCGATAACTCCATTATGCTTCCTCAACTAGTCCATACCAAGTGTAATGTCCAATCCTTGGGAATCCAAGACTATAAGGTTGGCGGAGAAGTCTACCCCCTTATTCTAAGGCTTACTTTTGGACATACTATATTTGTCCTCATCTCTCCTCCAGGAGACTTAACCAATAGAGTAAACTTCATATGGGAGATAGGCAAACTATACTTGGCGACATACTTCGATGCAATGAATGAATGTGATGCTCCAGAATCAAATAACATAGTCGCAGGGTTGGAGTTCGCGAGAAACATACCAATGACCACGTCATCCGCTTGTTGAGCATCCTCCGTAGAGACATGGTTGACGTTGCCACGAGCAAAATTCTGCTGTCCATGATTCCCTTGCGGCTGTCCTCCATTGACTCTTGGGTTTTGCCTCGACGCATTGCTTCCTTGACCAAGGCCTGACTTAGGACATTGATGCGCAAAGTGTCCAACTTCTCCACAAGGATAGCACTTCTTAACTCCACCAGATTTATTGGGGCGAGCTTGGTTCTGAACATTTGCACCAGGAAAATTAGCACGGGGTGCATAAGGCATTGGAGGCCCAGGTGCTTGCATGACAGGGCGCTGCTGCACAAACTGAGCTAGGCGCGGTGCATAATCGGGGCACTGTACAGGAGCAGAGGAGCTGTAGTATGGCGCATTAGGAGGCGCAAGGCGAGGGCGCACATTACTCCCTTGTTGTTGTCCTTGATATGGCGCCTTCCTCTTATTGTCTTGCTCTATTTCGTGGACATTGTCCACAAGCTTTTGGAAGTTGTCATAGTCACAATTTAGCAATTGCACTTGGATTTCATTGTTGAGACCTCTCATGAACAAGTATTGTTTCCGGCTGTCCCGGCTAACATCCTCAGGTGCACACCTTGAGAGTCGAGTGAATTTATTGAGGTATTCACCCACACCGGATCTTCCTTGCCTCAAGTTCTCAAATTCTTGCCTCTTCAAAATCATAACACCTTCCGGCACATAATGAGAACGGAAGTTCTCCTTGAATCCGGCCCAAGTAATCGCCTCTTGATTCTTATGAGCATTGCAATAAGCATCCCACCAATCCACAGCTGTCTCCAAGGAGTTGATGAGAAGCAAATAGCACCTTCTCCCGGTCATTGCATTGGACAATAGCTAGCTTCTTCTCCACGGACTTGAGCCAATCATTAGCATCCATAGGGTCGGCAGCTTGAGCAAAGGTCGGTGGCCTAGTCCTCATAAACTCTCCCAATCGGTTATGAGGAGGCGGGGCAGGCGGTGGAGGCATGTGGGGCTGGTTGTTGTTATTGCCAGCCTGCAGCTGTCCCATAGTTTGTATCATGGTCTGCATGAGCTGGTTCTGTATAGCTAGTAGCTGCTCAATGCTGATGGCTCCATGAGCAGGTCCTTGTCCATTGTTGTTCCGAGGCACTTTATGGTTCTCCTCTTCGTCATTGATGTCCCTCTGGTTGCGAGTCCTCACCATTTGAAGAAAAGCAATAGGTAAGAATTTAGAAACGTCTCCAACTATATGCATCAAGGGATATGAAACTAACCAACTATCTATACTAGCCTAGGTGGACATGGTAATGCTAAAGCATCCCAAAATCCTCTATTAAGCACACAAGCAAACAATATATATAGCAAACAGCACACCAAGCAAAAACACATCAATTCCTAAGTGCTCCTATGTGCTCTAAAGTGTCCATTCTATCTAGGCTGCGTCGTACGGTCAACCTGTGGCTCTGATACCAATCTGTGACACCCGGTTCCGCAAATGAACCAAGTGAACGCATATGTGTGCCCAGGATGTTCAACACACATACACGAGTGCATTCACAAAAGAGTATACGGAAAATTACCACAAGACAAGATTAATTAACTAAATTTTATTACAAATTCAGAATATCCTTGAATACAAGCACTAATGAATATTAATGACAAGTTCAACTAATGCAGCGGAAATACTCTAATTAAGCAAACTAAGCAAAAGGGATAACACAGCTCCATGCAACCCACCACAGGCAAAGCTGACGGTAAACACGGCCTAGAACTCCGCATTATAACCATTAAACTCACAATCCTGGCCTACAACTGTTGGTGGGGGGGGATTGCAAGAGTGAGTACATGTCGTACTCAGCAAGTGTGGAAAGTATGACATGTGGCTGATTCAAATAACGACAATAATAATGGCTAAGTGTTGAAAAGTACAGTAAAACCATTTGGAAAAGCCATGTATTACATGTATGTGAAGTAATCCCATCATTAACCATAATTAATAACATAGAACCAATCCATATTCCAAATCCATCACCATCATACCATTAACCATATTCAATGCCATAGTTAATCCATAACCAGCCATTACGAGTACCAAACCATAACCATCCCAAATCCCAATTTCCCTCTAATATGGATGTTGTACAGGTGCTCATAACCGGGATCACGGCTATCATGATAGTTTTATTAGACTCTGCAGAGTTTGTACCACTTTACCCACATGTTCGTGATTTCATCACCTTCCGGTGACTGAGAACCTCCCTTATGCCCATGACCCGTCGGTCACATTACACACTTCCGTTGGTGTGTGGTCAAGAGATCACAAAATAGCACTTACAAAGGGATTACTAGCCTATTTAGACCCCACTGAGGTTTCACCGGTGGCGATGCCTCCAACTGAGCACATCTTTAACCAAGGGCCCCCTCTTGAGCCATTCGGATCCCAGGGTAGTCCCACCAATGATCAACAAACCCAATCCGACTACCCCTTCCCCGAGCATCCTTAATGTTCCAAATAGCACTGGCAAAGCCCTAATTAATCAGCTACGGTGCACCCACACTTGGCCTCGTGGTGGCACTGTAGTCCTGGCTTATTCTCGCATGAACCGGTCCTTAGATCTAAAGCAAGCAAATCACGATATCATCCAACCCATCCACATACCAAACTTGCTTATATCACCCATTACCATATCATATTGACAAGTTCACATTAACCAGAATATCATTAATGCATAATTAGTGTAGTGTTGTTTTCCCATCCCAATTAATTAAGCGAAACAAAAAGTAAAAACCCTTCCCGACTCTCTACCATAAATTCCAGGCAACAATGGTGGTCAAACAACGCTAGTAAACTTCCTACCATATGATTCCCATACAAATTGACACAAGCATGCAGTTTGCAAACAAAAAAATTATTTTAAAAACAGGATCAATATGCTTCAAGGACACTTGCCTTGCTCCGACGGATAGGGCTGCTCAAGCGCTTTGAAGTCTTGGTTCTGGAAATCCTCGTACACGACCTCTTGAGCACTTCCCTCTACTCGTGATCACACATACAAGAAAATACATACACATCAACATGATGCACACATACTAATCAACATGCAATGACATGCATGCATGCAAGTTTCAATAATTAATTAACTATGGTTGTTTATTAGTTAGATGCAACTAGTTCATACGTGTTCATATGAGTTAACGGGAGTTTTAGCGAGGATTAATGCTGCTAAAAATAAAAGACGATGCGAATAAAGTCAATTTACGTCTATTAGATCTAATATGTCGCTAAAATTCGCATCGGAAAAATGAATCCTACCGTAGATGTGGCGGCTTCGACAATCGCGGGACGAAGGCGACGCGTAAATGAAGTGGATGGCACAACGGTCCTCCGGCGGCACGACGACTACGATGATCTCCGGCGGATGACGGCACCCTCCTATTTTTCTTCATCTTCCTTCCTTTTTTTCTGCCTTTTCTTCCCTGGCGGCGGAAGCCTCGGGTCTTCTTTTTTTCTATGGCGGCACTAGGGTTTTTCTCGCGTCGGCTGCAGTTTCTGTTGTCAGGGGAAAAACACGAACCCTCTGGTCCCTTTTATAGCCGGGGCACGAGGGCCCTCGGCCGACTCGGCCACGGGGCCGTCGGGTGCGGGGCGCGCTGCAGCGTGGGGCGTCGGGGCCAGGCGCGGTCGGGCGTGGCGCTGGGTGCGGTAGCGCGGGGGCATCGCGCGGGCGGGGCTGGGGCGCGCTGGCTGGGCCTGGCTTGGCCTGGCCGATGATTGCCTTTTTTTGTTTTTTTCTTTCTTTATAATATTATTTATTTATTTATTCTTTATATTATTATCTTTTTTCTTTACATATATAAATATTATTATTATATATATTATTATTTATTTTATTATTATTATTATTCCCTAATACATGTTTTACGCTATTATTTTCTTTTTCTTCTTTTGCTGCTCATATTTGTATATATGCTCCATCTTTTATTTTTTTTCTTTATTCTACTAATGTTTAATGCATGATCATGTATGCAATGCATGATGCAAAAATCAAGGGTGTTACACCTAGCTTGTAGCAAATTGTTTTGACATATGTTCATCCTTACAAGAATGAGGAAGACGTGACCTCGAAGAAAGCCGTCCTACTCCACCGCAATGCTCAAGCAGTTGGAGTGATCACCGACTCCTTGACTCGAGAGGAGTTCAACCGAATTGATGGGTTGGAGGTGGCCAATGACATATTGGATACGCTCAAGATAGCACACAAGGGCAACTGTGTCATAAGGGAGGCGAAGATCGAGATGATCGAAGAAGAACTTTGGAGGTTCACCATCATGGATGGTGAGACCCCCCAATACATGTACAACCGCCTCAAGGTGCTCATCAACAAGAGTCATTCCTACGGATGCACTCGATGGACGGACAAGTCGCTCTTTGCTCCTTAATTCGTGAGAGATCGGGATTCCACAAAGATGACTCTGGAGAAGTGCAAGGGATAATCATCAATCATGAGATGATGGAGCGAGAGGCCATGTTCTACAATTACCTCCAAAAGCTCAACTCCTCAAAGAACGAAGATGTTGCGTTAAGGCAACATCGTCAAGATCTCAAGAACAAGAAGAATGTAATGAAGAGAGCCTCAACACTGATGAGGAAGAGGCACTCTTTATCAACATGTTCAAGAGGATGATAAGAAGGAGGAGGGGGAGCTACCATCATGATAGCAAGAAAAAGAACAAGTCCAAGACAAGAGCAAAGAGAGCTTGTTACAATTGTGGGGAATACGGCCACTTCATTATGGATTACCCACATGAAGAAAACAAGAAGAAGAAGGAGGGTAAGTCCCAAGAGAAGAATTCTTCAAGAAGAAGAAGCAATTGGGAGAAGACTACCTTTGTAAGGATTGGGATTCAAATGAGGACTCCCCCGACAAAGAGGAAGAGAAGATGGCAACAATTGCCATGAAGAGATCAACCACAGAGAACAAGCTCCTCCCCAACTTGGAGAGCTCAAGACCAACATGCCTTATGGCCAAGGAGGGAAGAAAGAAGGTTAAATCCAAACCACCTTCTTCAATTTCATCACTTGACAATTTTGATAGTGGTAGTGAAAATGAAGACATGCTTAAAGATATGAGTAAGAGCACCTTGAAAAGATTGAAATTGTTATTGGATGAGATATTTGAGAAGGAAGGGCTCATTAACTGTCAAGAGGACATGCTCATCCAACAAAAGGAGAGATGTGAAGAGTTTGAGGAGCTCTTGGAGCTCGAAAGAGAAAGAAGCAATGCACTTGAGTGTGAACTCGCTTTTGAGCAAGGAAACTTGCTCAAATCTTGAGAATACTACAATTGTGCTTATGGAAGAACTTGTTAGCTTGACAAAAGTTAACAAGATCTTTGAAACACAAGTGGAGTCTCTAAAGGTCAATGCACCTTCTTCCTCTAAAAGCTCACCTTCCACAAAGGTCAAATCTGAAACACCTCAAGCTTGCAAGTGATCTAACTTGATCCTAAAACTAGAATACGATCTTAAAGTTGCACAAAAAAATCAAGCACCAAAAGGTGGCATTTTTGACAAGGATAGGATGTCATTTTCACGTAGTGCATACACCAACACAAGACATCCTCTTGTCAAAGATGGTCTTGGCTGTTCTAGGGGGATAAAGCAAATGCTAAGACTCCCAAGAATAGCAAAGACTTGATTGTTTTTGTTAAAGAAGGATCATACTACAACAGCAAAGGAAAGAACATAGGTACCTCACACAACATGCCTAAAAATGAACCTCATCCATTGTTTCATGATTTTGATGCTTCATATGTATTGTTGAGGAACAAATTTTGTAAGCCTTATGCTAGGTATGTTGGGCCACTCTGCAAGAGTCCAAAACCTTTCGTGTGGGTGCCAAATGCCTCTTGACTAACATCAAAGGACCCAACACCGCTTGTGTACCTAAAACCAAGGCTTAATTCTTTTTTGTGGGCATACTCCTCCAGTTGAACAAAGTGAGTCCTTGATAGTGGATGCACAAATCATATGACCGGAGAGAGGAAGATGTTTGTAGAGTATGAGAAAAATGAAGATCCAACTGAGATAATATACTTTGGGGACAATAGCCAAGGAAAATCCTTGGCACTAGTAAAATTGATATATCCCCTAATCATACTCTTTCCAATGTTTTACATGTCAATTCACTTGATTATAAACTATTGTCCATATCACAACTATGTGACAAAGGTTATACTTATCTTTTCCCTAATGAGGTTGTGCCGTCACAAGAAGGAGCAATGACTCAATTGCTTTTAAGGGTGTTCTCAAGAGAAAGCTCTATCTTGTGGATTTCTCCGTGGATAAATCCCAGCCTAACACATGCTTAATTGCAAAAACCAACATGGGATGTCTTTGGCATAGAAGACTAGCCCATGTTGCGTTGAGAAATTTGCAAAAACTTCATAAGGGAGAGCACATCTGTGGTTTAAAGAATGTTGCATTTTAAAAGGATAGGCTACGTAGCGCATGTCAAGCCGAAAAGCAAGTTGGAGGTCAACATCCATCCAAGAACATCATGACGACAACAAGACAATTGGAGCTTCTGCGCATGGACCTCTTCTGCCCAATTACCTACATAAGCATTGACGATAACAAATATAGTCTGGTAATTGTTGATGATTTTTCACGATTCACTTGGGTGTTCTTTTTGCATGACAAAAACAAGACTCAAGGTGTACTCAAAAAATACTTGAGGAGAGCTCAAAATGAGTTCTCCATGAGAATCAATACTATAAGGAGTGACAACAACGTCGAGTTGAAGAACACTCAAGTTGAGGAGTTTTTGGATGAAGAAGACATCAAGCATGAGTTCTCAGCTCCCTACTCCCCTCAACAAAATGGGGTGTCCATGAATACAAGACGTCGGACTGGTTTTTTGCGGAAGCAGTTAACACTGCTTGCCAAGCCATAAATCGGTTAACACTGCTTGCCATGTCATCACATATTGAAGAAGACATCTTATGAACTCCTAATTGGTAACAAACCTAATATTTCCAACTTTCATGTTTTTGGAGCAAATGCTATATTCCCAACAAGAAGCCTAGGACCTCGAAGTTCGCTTCAAAGTCTGATGTGGGTTTCTTGCTTGGTTATGACTCAAACACTTACACCTATTGTATTTTCACCAAATCGTCCGGAATTTTTGAAGTACAACATGACGTAGTGATTGATGAAACTGATGGTCCCAAGTGGAGCAAGTTGATCATCATGTGCTAGATCAAGAAGAAGCTTCACTAGTGGTGATAGGAAGGATGGCACTTGGAGACATTCGATCACAAGAACAACCTCAAGACTCAAGTGACCATGCCACACATCAAGCAAACTCTTCCTCAAATGTTCAAGCTCAATACCCTCAAGATGCGCTTCAAAAAGATGAAAATGGAGGCATCAATCAAAGGGGAGACGAAGAAAGTGAGGAAGAAGATGATGAAGTTCCAAGAACACGAGCACCACACCTAAATTACATCAAAGCATTCAATGGGACCATCCTGTTGACAACATACTTGGAGATATCTCCAAGGTTGTAACCATTCGATCTCGTGTTGCAAATTTTTGTGAACATTACTCTTTTGTTTCTTCTTTGGAGCCTACAGGGTTGAAGAAGCACTACGAGATCCGGATTGGGTGATGGAAATGCAAGAAGAGCTCAACAATTTTGAAAGAAATCAAGTATGGGAGCTCGTAAAAAAGGTCAAATGCAAATGTTATGGGAACCATATGGGTGTTCCGCAACAAACAAGATGAGCATGGGGTGGTTACAAGGAACAAAACACGACTTGTGACCAAGGGGTACTCACAAGTCAAAAGATTTGACTTTGGTGAAACTTTTGCTCTTGTAGCTAAGCTTGAGTCAATTCGCATATTACTTGCTTTTGCTACTCACTATGATTTTAAGCTATACCAAATGGATGTCAAGAGTGCATTTCTCAATGGTCCAATTAAAGAAGAGGTGTATGTGGAGAAACCCCCAAGATTTGAAGATCAAGACTTTCCAAACCATGTCTACAAATTGAGTAAGGCTCTCTATGGCCTCAAGCAAGCTCCTAGAGCTTGGTATGAGTGCCTTAGAGACTTTCTAATTCAAAATGGTTTCAAAATTGGGAAGGCCGACTATACTCTATTCACCAAGCATTTCAATGATTATTTTTTTATTTTCCAAATATATGTCGATGGCATTATATTTGGTTCTACTAACAAAACGTTTTGTGATGAGTTTTCAAAGATTATGACCGAAAGTGTGAGATGTCCATGATGGGGGGGGGGGGGGGTTGAAGTTCTTCCTATGATTTCAAGTAAAGCAACTCAAGGAAGGCACATTCATAAGTCAAATGAAGTACACGCAAGACATACTCAATAAGTTTGACATGGACAAAGCCAAACCCATCAAGACTCCAATGGGAACATCGACCTTAATGAAGATGGTTCAAGTGTGGATCAAAAGGTATTTTGTTTCATGATTGGTTTATTACTTTACTTATATTCATCTAGGCTAGATAAAATGCTAAGTGTGTGTATGTGTGCTCTTAGGATGAGAAAAGGTTTTGTGAACTTAGGAGTGAGCTCAATATCTTAGATTCTTGAAATGTGGCTTGAATCTTGCACATCTGATCGTTAATTGTATTTTATTCAAAATTCATGCATGCCCATGAAAAAATTATCTCCATAAATTTCTACAAAACTATTTGGAATTATTGAATCTTTGTGAGTTATGGTCATAGTTTGGTTGTTGATTGCTTACTGACCATATCCGCAAAGCTATTTCGTGAAAACTAGTCCAAAAGGATCAAATATCTAGTGAAAACAAAATATGTTTGTGTTTTCAACCTTGGACCGGACTAGTCCGCCATCCTGGCCGGACAAGTCCGGCACACCGTGTAGTCCGGACCGAGTCCATCGGCCGGACAAGTCTGTGTCTCCAACTGGACTAGTACATCCCCTAAGGACTTAACCACCCCAGGGGCTCCCCATCTCTTCACTCTTCCACTCACACTCTTTCTCCTCAAACACGAAAACCGTGCCCCCAAATTGGCGGTTTTCGATTCTATCCACCAAAAACCGATTCCAATCCGTGGGTTGAAGCTCCAAGGGGTGTGGGAACTCTTCCCCAAGCATCCTAGGTCGATTCTTCATCCACATTTAGTCGATTTGAAGATTTGAAGAGGTATTATTGACCTAAACAAAAATGTTTCGAAACTCAAATCTTTTAGGTCTTTTGATAGAAACCTCTTCACAAAAGTTGTTATATATGTCGTTGTGATCCTATCCTTGGCATATTGTGTCCGGATCCATAGTTTTTGCAAAATTACTCAAGATTAAGGTTCTTGCTGTATACGCCAGACTAATCCGGCTAAAAGGCGGACAAGTCTGGCTCGTGCAGACTAGTCCGGCCCTTGGGTGGACAAGTTTGGGGTTCACCATGAAAACACTAACCTTGATCGTTTCTGTGAATTGCGCAATATTCCACTTCCTTGGACTCATATACTCTCTTGTTTATCTCTTCTCAAGGACGATGCCGAACCCCGATGACTCGCCTCTATCCGATCTCGTGCACGAGGCGGTGAGGCAAGAAACCTATCGTTGTGCTCGTGAGGAGCGAGATCTTGCTATAGCTCTCGTCAAGTTGAGGACTGAGGCAAGGAAGGCCAAGAAACAGCAATGAGAGGCTCATAGCTCAGCTGTAGCTGAACTAGCCCCAAGGAAGAGGGGGCTTGTGACCTTGGGTGAGAAATGAGAATTTAAGCGGCTAGAGTTGCAAAGGATAAAGGCAAAGCACCGGCGGATGAATCACCAAAGAATAGAATGCTAGTTGTCAAGAAGCCCGCAAGCAAGGTGCAAGTTGGTGTCATATAAAAGAGAAGGGTAAAAAGGGATCCTCAGAACCCATTGGCCCTTTAAGTATGTCCTTGCCTGTTAGGAATCCAAATTGACAAGCCACTTTTGAAGCCAATTTATTTAAAGGTAAAGAGACAAAAAAGGCTAAGAGATTGAGGATGGAAGACTGATATAAGTATGAGAAGCACACTGCTAACCCTCAATTTTGGTGCGACTTCCATTGTGATTACTATCGGACAGTCTATATGACCAAGCAAAGTCCAGTGACTCATGCTCAATGGATCGATAGGGATTACATGGTAGAGAAGAACCATGCTGCATTCAATGTGGTGATTGAGGCCATAGAGCACCATGGACTCAAGGATCTCATGGCATTCAGATATGATTGGAACATTGAAGTTATTGTGCAATTTTACACAAATGTCTACTTCCATAAGCAAGAAGATCAGAATATCACTTGGCTCACAAATAGTGAGCAATACTCAGTAACATATTGGGAGTTTGCCCAAATTATTTGCTTGGAGGATCATATTGACAACGAGATCATCATTTCAAATCTCAAGGTTGTTAATAGGGATGATTTGAATTACATGTAACCAAGCCATGCAATTTATGACGCGAGGCACATAAGGGACATCAAGCCATTATATACTGTGATCAACCGTGTTCTAAGGAAGACTATAGCACCCAAGGATGGAGATGCGGGGATCATTCAAGGAAATTTGAGGCATTTGATGGTGCTCTTTGATGGAGATGTCCGGTTCAATGTTGTGGAGTATATCTTTGACGACATTTTCAACATCTCTCACACCCCTAACCGCTCGTGTGGCTATGCACCATATATCATGTATCTAATTGAAAAGGTATACGTGCTGAAATTCAAGAAGTATGCTACTCATCAGAGGCTTCGCCCTCAACTTCCTCCTCCCGAGCCTATTGCACCGAGAAGGAGAATGTCGATACTCCTGCCTCCTCCTCTCATCCTGTGGCTTCTCCACCTCCTCCTCCTCCATCTCAGTCCGGAAGCAACTTCTTCAAGTGCTTCAAGGAACTTTTTGCCTCTTGCCAGAAGGTGGAAGTTTGGACTCATCACATGAATCTTCGCCAATAGAAGTACCTTAAGGCGATGTGCGACAAGCTCGCGGGTCCCATGTCTTCCGCCGTGGAGAGTGATTGAGAGTTGACTCCTTTTCCCAAGTTCACCGCCGATGAACTTGCTCACTTCGAGGAAGATGGAACCTCAAAGGCTGCCACATCCAACGATGAAGACGACAATGAAGACACTGAAGATCCAGAGGCTATGAAGAGTGACAAAGACCAGAAAGACAACAACGATGATGAGTATATTGTAGGTCTTCCTTCCTATTTTCCTTTTTGGTGTCTTGATGGGAAAGATTGGAAGGGGGTACTTTCTTTAGAGTTTTTGTCTCTCTTGTGATCCTATGGACGTGAATTATGTTTTAAAACTCTCACATATAAATTTTTGTAAGACTTCATTTGTGCTAAGGATTGTATGCACATTATGATGTTTGCTATGCTTAATTGTGATGTAATTCTTAATATTGCCTATTTCGCATTCATGTTTATTGCCTTATCACAAATCATGGACACATCACTTAGGCCCCCACCATAACATGTATATGTATGATAACTCTCTCCAATCCTTCATTCATGGTGCATACATTGAGGGGGATTTACTCATACACACACTTGTTATGAAAACCAATTTATATCATTTTTATTGAAACTTAATGTGTTGTCATCAATCACCAAAAAGAGGGAGATTAAAAGTGAATCTAGGCATCCCCGTGGGTTTAGGATGATTGATGACGATAAGAGACTAATGACCTCAACTAATCTTAAGGACATGTGTGATGATTGAAATGAAAGAAAATTGCTCAAAAAGGAAAAGATTGAAATGGGCATCGAAGACTCAAGCATGGAAATTAGGGTTTCTTATGTGATGAGTTTAGACTAGCCTTCTGTGTATGAGGGTGTGTGTACCAAGTGCATTGAGATCATAGAAGAGGGCTCAAAGTCGTGGTTGAGAGAAAACCTAAGTGAGAAGCCTTGTTGAGAGTATTCCCAGGAGACCGAACTTGTTCGGGCCTCGGGGCCGGATTAGTTTGGGTTGTTCAGAGTAGTCCGTTTTTGGTCGGACTAAGAGTTTCTGTGTGAGCTCGGACTTGTTCGTTTAAGGACGTACTATTCCATTCTACACTTGGTGAGAATTTTCTGAGCTAAGTCCTGGTAGGCCACAGTGGCTGGACTAGTCCGGACTTCCAAGTTTAGTCCGTTTTCGGTCGGACTAAAGGTTTCTTTTATACTTCAGACTTGTCAGTTGTTAGGCGGACTAGTCCAAGGTATTGAGTGAGAAGGGGTTTCTAAGGCTAAGTCATGTTGGTCAGACTTGTTCGCCCCAGTAGCCGGACTAGTTAGTGTTTCTAGACTTGTTCGTTTTTAGACGGACCAAGACATTCTATTTAAGTTCGAATTAGTCCGTTATTGGTCGGACTAGTCCGGTATGCCATGACCGTTTGAAATTCAAATGTTAGAGGGTACATCACTCTTTGTGGAGCGTGACGTAGCATGGCCCTAGTAGGCTGGACTAGTTCGGGGTTCCTGGCCAGACTAGTCCGGACATTTAGTGCAGGCAACGGTTAGATTTTGGGACCCCTATGAAAAGGGGACCCCTGGCCCCCATTTGAATACTTTTGAACCCTTGCGCTGCCACAAGCTTCCTTGAGCCATTCTAATCCTTCCAATCTACTTACTTGCCCTCTAGAACCAAATCTTGAGGAGATTAGGGTTTCAGAAGGGGAGAGAAGAAAGATCGTCTTGCTTTGGCTCTCGATTTGATCTCTTGCACTTGGTGTCGCGTTTTGTGGCTTGTGGCTATTGAGCTTCGTGTGCTCCTTGCAGTAAATCATTTGTGGGAGCCTCAACTTGTGAGAAGCCCTAAGAACTTGGTGATTACCCTTGTGATTAGTGGAAACCAAGCAAACCTTTTGTGGTGGCTTGGTGAGATTAGGGTCAAGTGAGAACCGATCATTTCTGGACTTCTAACCGTGGATGTAGGATTCTTTGTGAAGCCGGTCCATGGGATAAATCGTGTCTATTGATAGTTGTTATATACCAATTTCACCTGTCAATATAACTCAATTATGTGAATGAATTGTCATTTCTTGCACACATCACCTTTCTATTTAACCTATTTCCACTTGTCCTTGGAGAAATAGTGCATGCAGGGAATTATTGCAGGAAACAAGGTAAAAGAGGTGGAGAAATCCTATAAAATACCATCCCAACCAATCAAGCAACAACATGTGGCACCACATGGATCAAATGGGCCACAAACAGAAGTATCTGAGGCCATCCCACGGTGTAGCACCTATATCAAGGGATGGGACCCCCTGGCAGTGACCTGGGAAAGCACATGAGAAATGGTGGAAAGACCAAGTCGACCGACCTAGTCCTGGCGCCAAACTCGGTCAATCACCACGTGTTGGCTTCTCCCGGCTTGAAGAAGTCAGTGGTGATTGATTCGCGCACTTTTGGTGGCGGGAACCGACCCTTCTTCACCTATAAATAGGACCGACTACCCTCACTTCACACACACACCACTTGAGTATTCATCCATTGTATCCACTACTCTCCATAGGTTTAGAGGAGTATAGGCTATAGAGAGGAGATCCTCTAGTCCATAGCCCAAGTAGGAGAGGAATAGGAGTCTCTTCCCAATTGCTAATTGGGAAAAGTATGGCTCTCATATTGCTATTTGTATTTGTGACTTTGTTCTTAATAAAGATGTTATCTTTAGTCTTCTATTGTTCATATACTTGGATGAAGCGTTTCTTGTTTGATTGTGGATTCCATATATGTTGTACGAGTAGTATTTGTGATTATGCTATACCATTCTCATTATATCATCATAAACACTACAGACCCCCATTATAGTATAATTAGCTATGACATGATTATGTTAATACGAATGACTTATGCTATTAATTAACATTGGTTCAATGATGATTTAGTTCATTGCCTTAGGATGACCTGTGCCTAGGCTCTTAAGGTAATTACTCAATATGCTAGCATGGTGCTAGGATATATAAGTAGCGTTGAATGTCTCGTAGACCCACGGATTGAAGGGGTAGGCATTAGGTGGTGACAACTGAAAGTGCATCTAGAAATCCCTTGTGGGTTTTGGATGATTTATGACAAGCAAATAAGATCCTAAAAACTTTGTTGAGATGAGCACAATTTTTAAGTTGAAAATAAGCAAAGTGCCAAAAAGAAGGGAAAATGAGGAACAATGTGGAGAAGAGCTCAAGGAACAAGTGTAGTAGATCATTGTGTGTGGAGTGTGTTAAGGAAACACACCCCAAGATCTCAATCACAAATAAACACACACATTGCACAAATTTATACAGGATCGGACTAGTCCGACTGACACCGGACTAGTCCGATATCTCTCTCTGCACAAGATCGGACAAGTCTTATATCACCACGAACTAGTCCGATATCTCTCTGACTAGAATCGGACTTGTCCTCCCTAGTGTGGACTAGTCCTCAAAACACTTCACAAGTCACACAAAATTGGACAAGTCCGATCACACACTGGACTAGTCTGATATCTTTTTGATGTCAATCGTACAAGTCCGATAGTAGCACGACTAGTCCAAAAAACTCTCTAACCTAAGTCGGAAAAGTCCTCCAAGTGCGGACTTGTCCTCATAACCACTTAGGGTTTCACTGTCCGGACAAGTCCGATGTCTATCGGACTAGTCCGAAGATTTCTAGAAGTGTAATCAGATAAGTACGCTCCTAGCCGGACTAGTCCGATGTTTCGAGGCACTTAGGGCTTTCTACACACAGCACACCAGACTAGTCCGGTGTCCTCCACGGACTAGTCCGATCTTTCTAAACCCTAACGGTCACTTTTAGAAACTCCATATAAATAGAGGTGCACGTCCCAACTCTAATCCCTCTCGACTCCCTGCGCCGTCACACCTCCCAAGAGCCTCAAAAACACATCTCTCCACGAAATCTAAAGCCAAAAAGATCAATCCCTTGAGGATACACATTGGAACATTGGAGAGACATGATTCATCACTCTTGAGCTCTTGGTTTGATTTCCTAACACACTCCTGTGATTTTCATTGTAATATTTTGAGTGTGTTCTTGGTGGAGTTGTCATTGTAATCTAGGGGAGCCCTCAACGTGTGAGAAGGCCCCTTGAATTTGGTTATTTACCCTTTGTGATAAGAGAAGAGGATTGGCCTTCGTGGCGATCCGACGAGGGTAGGGTTGGAGAAGACCCGGTCCTTTTGTGGACTCCTCAACATGGATGTAGGTTGCCTCTGTGGGAGCCAAACCACGGGATAAATTGCTTGTGTTCTTGCTTTGTGTTCATCATTCTTATTCATCACAACAATCTAGATTTTCAATCTATATTGCTCACTTTACATTGAATCATTAGGTATAAGATTGAATTGTGATATATCCTAGTCCATAATCGTGCAACACCTAAATTACAAGTATATTTCCGCTGCATACATCCTAGAATCAAATTAATTGATCAAACTTGATTAACTTAGTCAGTATACACCGGACTAGTCTACACTTTACCGGACTAGTCCGATATCTCAAGTTTTGATCTGGTTGTTAAGTGTTGTAGGTTCTGACAAATTTCAAAAAGGTCTATTCACCCCCCCTCTAGCCCACATTCAATTGGTATCATATCAGGTTCTTCGAGAAAGAGACTAATCACTCAAAGAGATCATGTCGGACATGAAGGACGTACACAAGAGCAACAACCAAGATAAGGTTGATGATGACAAGAGTCAGAAAGTGGAAAAGCTCCTTGAAGCCATTCAAAACTTCGAGGACGACGATGAGGAGATGCTTGAACTAAAGACGCTCCTAAGAAAGAAGACTCTTTCCAAAAGGAAAGTGAAAGTCGAAGATGATAAGAAAAAGAAGGGGAGTAGTCACACCAACTACTCCCGATATCCTTTCAACTATGATCGTCTTAATTCCAGCAATAATCATTATTTATCTATCCCTCTAGGAAAAGCCCCACACTTCGATGGAAGTGATTACTCAATGTGGAGGCAGAATATGAAGATGCATCTAATCTCTCTCAATCCATGTTTATGGAATATTGTGTGCACAGGGATAGATATCCCGGACGACGACGAGGAGCTCACACCAAGCCAAGAGCAGGCAATTTATCAAAATGGTCAAGATGCGGCAGTTATTACCTCTTCGCTCAGTCGGGACGAGTTCACCAAGGTGGATGGACTCGAGATTGCAAAGGAGATCTGGGACACATTACAAACTGCACATGAAGGTGATCGTCATGTGCGTGAAGGCAATATCAAAATGATCGAGGGCGAATTGGGAAGATTCGCAATCGAAGAAGATGAGTCACCTCAAGATATGTACAACAGACTTAAGACGCTCGTCAACAAGGTTCGATCTTATGGAAGCAAGAAGTGGAACGACTATGAGGGGGTGAAGATCATCCTTAGAGCTTTCATGCCTCACAACGTCACCTTATGCTCCATGATTAGAGAAAGCCCCGGATACAAGAGAATGACTCCGGATGAGCTACTTGGGAAAATCATCAATTTTGAGATGATGGAGAAGCAAGCGAAGCATGTCAAGGAAATTGCTGACCTTACCTCGGCAAAGAAGAAAGGGGTTGCCTTGAAGTCCACCCTTAAGCCCTTATCTAAAGAATCACGAGAAGCTCAATTAGAGGAAGACGGTGACGATGAGAGCAGTGATTTGGATGAAGATGACATGCTACTATTCATGAAGAAATTCAAGAAAATGATGAAGAAGAGACAAGGCGCCAAATAAGTGAAGGAAAATACAAGGAAAGAACAAAGCCAAAGTTGAGGCGGGCATGCTATAATTGTGGTGATTATAGCCACTTTATAGTTGATTGCCCATATGAAGAGAACAAGAAGAAGACTAAAGAAGCCAATCCTCAACCCAAGAAATTTTTCAACAAGAAGAACCAAGCTGAACAAGCGCACATAGGGAAAGAGTGGGACTCAAATGATGAGTCCTCATCATCATCAGAAGAAGAGATGGCTAGTATAGCCATCGAAAAGACATCCAAGAAGTCTACTCTCTTACCTACACTCGAAGCATGGAAGGGGAACGACACTTGCCTCATGGCAAAGGAAGGTAAACGCAAGGTAACAACGAAACCCTCCTCCATGCATTCCTATACAACGTCAAGAAGACATGATTGTCTCCCAAAAAAAGGAACATGTCGAACTTGACAAACTTCTAGAGCTTCAAAAGGAGCAAAGCAAGTCACTAGAGGTTGAGTTAGCTTCAAGCAAGGAAGCTTGCTTGGATTTAAATGACTCAAATGCTGCAATCAATGAAGAACTTTCTAACCTAATCAAGGTTAACAAGATCCTTGAAGTGCAAGTTGAGTCACTCAAGCAAGGTGACCCTTCATCCTCTTCAAGTTCACCCTCTCAACCCATTAAAACTGAAGTTGCATCTTCTTGTACATGTGGTAAACTTGACAACAGTTTGAAAGACGAGTCACCCTCCACCAAGGACAAGCATCCCACACAAAATGGCATATTTGACAAGGAGAAGATCAAATATGCACGTAGTGCATACTTGGTCACAAGACCTCCAAATGTCAATTATGGCATTGGTTACTCTTATGGTGAAAAGCAACAAGCTAGAAGCCATAAGAATAACAGGGATAGCAATGTCTTTGTAAATGGAGGACTCTTCCAAACTGGAAAATCAAAAATTAATGAGTACAACATGCATGACCGCCAGACTAGTCCGGTCAGGGTCCGGACATGTCCGGTACTCCAGACAAGTCCGCCCTCCCAGTCTAGTCCTGTGTATAAAAAACAAAAGTTACTATTCAGAACCTTCGATGCATCTTATGTCTTAATGAGAAGTAATTTTGGAAAGTTTTATGCTCATTATGTTGGGCCAAGCCATGAGAACACCAAATCTCATGTGTGGGTGCCCAAATCCCTTGTGACTAACCTAAGAGGACCCAAGCAAGCTTGGGTACCTAAAACCAAGGCATAATTTGTTTTTGCAGGCCTATTCCTCCGGTGGATCCAAATGGATGCTAGACAGTGGCTGCACCAACCATATGATCAGAGAAAGAAGGATGTTTGTTGAATATGAAGCAAATGAGGATCCAAGCGAGGGCATTTACTTCAGAGACAATAGTCAAGGAAAGGTGCTCGGTACCGGTAAAATTGCCATATCACCACAACACACTCTGTCTCACGTATTACATGTAGATTCCTTAGATTATAACCTGCTGTCCATATCTCAATTATGTGGCAAAGGTTATTATTGCTTGTTCACTAACGAGGGTGTGACCATTTCTAGGAGGAGTGATGGTTCCATTGCATTTAAGGGTATGTTAAGGGGAAAACTCTATCTCGTTGACTTCAACAAGGATAAAGCCGAACTTGACACATGCTTGATTGCAAAGACCAACATGGGTTGGCTGTGGCATAGACGGCTAGCGCATTTTGGTATGAGGAACCTTGAAAAACTCCTCAAGGGCGATCACATTCGAGTTTTGAAGGATGTTGTTTTTGAGAAAGACAGACCTTGTAGCGCGTGCCAAGCCTGGAAGCAAATTGGAGCACCTCATCCTGCCAAGAACGTCATGACTACAACAAGACCGCTCCACCTACTATACATGGACTTATTTGGTCCAATTGCCTACATAAGCATTGGCGGTAACAAATATGGTTTAGTAGTTGTTGATGATTTTTCTCGCTTCACCTAGGTTTTCTTTTTGCATGACAAGTCAGAAACACAAGGAATACTCAAGAAGTTCTTCAAACGAGCTCAAAATGAATTCTCATTGACAATCAAGAACATTCAAAGCGACAACGGCACGGAGTTCAAGAACACACAAGTGGAGGAGTACCTAGATGAAGAAGGCATAAAGCACGAGTTTTCAACTCCGTACTCCCCTCAACAAAATGGAGTTGCCGAAAGAAAGAACCGAACTCTCATAGAGATGGCGAGAACAATGCTCAATGAGTATAAGACCTCAGATCGATTTTGGGCGGAAGCGATTAACACCGCCTGCCACGCCATAAATCGACTTTATATTCATCGACTACTCAAGAAGACATCCTATGAGATACTTACCGGTAACAAGCCTAATATTTCATATTTTCGAGTTTTCGGTTCCCCATGCTATATTTTAAACAAGAATCCTAGGACTTCAAAGTTCGCTTCGAAGTCCGATGAAGGTTTCTTGCTTGGTTATGATTTGAACAGTTACGCCTATCGTGTTTTCAACAAGACCTCCGGACTTGTTGAAGTAGCACGTGACATAGTGTTCGATGAAACCAATGGCTCCCAAAAGGAGCAAGTTGATCCATGTGTGCTAGATAAATAAGAAGCTCCTTGTCAAGCATTTAGAAGAATGGTGTTAGGCGAAGTTCGACCACAAGAGCCACCTCTACATATCCATGAGGAAAACGAACCACAAGAGGAGACCAATGATCAAGGGGGAGCTTCCATACAAGACCAACCTCAAGAAAGTGAAGATGATCAACAAGTCAACAAAGGAAATCATTTAGGGGGAGAAGAAGATTATCATGAAGATTCAATACAGCAAGTACCACACCCAAGAGTACACCAATGCGTCCAAAGGGATCACCAAATTGACAACATTATCGGCGACATCCAAAAGGGAGTAACTACTAGATCTCGCATAGCTAATTTTTGTGAGCACTACTCGTTTGTGTCCTTTTTGGAACCACGTAGGGTTGATGATGCATTGAAGGATCTAGATTGGGTAGTGGCCATGCAAAAAGAACTCAACAATTTCAAGAGAAACGAGGTGTGGGAACTAGTCGAAAGACCCAAATCCAATGTCGTCAGCACCAAATGGGTCTTCCACAACAAACAAGACGAACACGGGGTGGTGACAAGGAACAAAGCACGACTTGTGGCCAAAGGGTATTCACAAGTTGAAGGTTTGGATTTCGATGAAACCTTTGCTCCCGTAGCTAGTCTTGATTCCATTAGAATATTACTTGCATATGCTACTCACCATGATTTCAGGCTCTATCAAATGGATGTGAAAAGCGCCTTCCACAACGGACCAATCAAGGAGGAGGTGTATGTGGAGCAACCCCCCGGGTTTGAAGACGAAGAGTTTCCCGACCACGTATTTAAATTGCGTAAGGCTCTCTACGGCCTCAAACAAGCTCCTAGAGCTTTGTATGAGTGTCTTAGAGATTTGTTAATTGAAAATGGATTTAGGATTGACAAAGTAGATTATACACTATTTACAAAGAATTTTGACAATGATCTTTTTGTTTGTCAAATCTATGTTGATGATATAATCTTTGGTTCAACTAACAAATCTTTTTGTGAGGAGTTTAGTAAAATTATGACAGACATGTTTGAGATTTCTATGATGGGAGAGCTAAAGTACTTTTTGGGATTCCAAGTGAGACAACAAAGGGAAGAGATGTTCATAAGCCAAACGAAGTACACTCAAGACATACTCAAGAAGTTTGGGATGGAAAAGGCGAAGCCCATAAGACTCCCATGGCA
Source organism: Tuctoria greenei (assembly GCA_036927565.1). Lineage (NCBI taxonomy): Eukaryota > Viridiplantae > Streptophyta > Magnoliopsida > Poales > Poaceae > Tuctoria > Tuctoria greenei. The sequence continues at coordinate 189,837,190 of JAYESD010000003.1, read as the reverse complement.
ACGAATGGCCACTGGGATCTCAATGAAGATGGACCTAGCATCGACCAAAGGGTATATCGCTCCATGATTGGATCTCTACTCTATATATGTGCATCTAGGCCAGACATTATGTTGTGTGTATGTTTGTGTGCAAGATTTCAAGCCAATCCTAAGGAGTGTGACTTGACAACCGTAATAAGGATCTTGAGATATTTAGTTCATACACCCAACCTTGGTATTTGGTATCCAAAAGGCTCCAAATTCAATCTCATTGGTTACTTTGATGCAGATTATGTCGGATGCAAAGTAGATAGAAAAGTACCTCCGGTACATGCCAATTCCTAGGTAGATCCCTAGTTTCTTGGTCCTCCAAGAAACAAAACTCTATTGCCTTATCCACAGCCGAAGCAGAGTATGTTGCAGCCGGGAGTTGTTGTGCACAACTCCTTTGGATGCGACAAACTCTAAGGGATTACGGTTACAATATGAACCGGATTCCACTTCTTTGTGACAATGAGAGTGCCATTAAAATTGCCCATAATCCAGTTGAGCAATCTAGAACCAAACACATAGACATCCGGCATCACTTCTTGAGAGACCACTCCATGAAAGGAGATATAGCCATCTCCCATGTCAACACCGAAAAACAATTGGCCGACATATTCACCAAGCCACTTGATGAAAAATGCTTTTGCGAGCTTTGAAATGAACTAAACATCCTTGATGCTCGGAATGTGGCTTGAAATGTTGCATACCTGTATGAATTCTTTGAAATATGTTGATTGGATTGTGAATATCATCTCTCTCAATTTTCTCCGAAAAACTATGTCAATTACTAGATCTTTGTGAATTATGGTCATTGCTTGATTGTTGTATGCTTACTGATCATATTTGTCAAGATTATTTGATTTGATTCGCCTCCCTATTTTTTAAATATGTACCTTCAAATATATATGAATGGGAGAAAGCATCTAGGCCCCCACGAGGTATGGTTTCCGTGATTAATGACAACCATTGGATTTTACTAATGAATTTGTGAATGCAAGGTCCCCATAATCACTCAATCAAATGAAATCAATATGTCATTGGAGACCCATATTCAATCAATGTGTGAGATCAAATCAATGATATGAAGACAAGAAGTGAAAGCTCTTATGTCAAAGTCACTCTACCAAAATTGATGACACTTAATGCTTTACAATCATCAGAAATATATTTTCAACAAATTCTAAGAGGTCATTTGAGCAAGACACAAAAGAATCACTTATAAACAACTCAAAGCAAACAAAACTAACTCACCGGATCAACCGATGATACCTCAGAACAACACATCGGTCGAGTTGGTTCAACTGAAAAAGAAGACCTCAGAACAAAGCACTCACCGGATCATCCGATGTGAATGGCTCATCTACATCGGTCCATCAGTACAGTTTGTAATATCATTGGACCAAGTGTAGCACCGGATCATCCGATGTACAAAAATATACACATCGATCAATCACTCTAGTAAGCATCAAGTTTGAGTCAATTCTGGAGGAAGAGCCACCGGATCATCCGATGAGAAGACAGGAGCAACATCGGTCTAACAACGGTCATATCTGACACAATGACGTCAGCTAAAGTAAACATGACCGATGATAACTAAAGGGGAGACATCGGATCATCCGTTGTTCACAGTAAAGTTCCGTCAGCCTACTTTTCCAACGGCTATTTCAGGGAGGCTGGCTATAAATACCCCCTAATCCTGTCATTTCGCGAAGTCTTGATCACCAGACACTATCAACACATCCACAAGCGTTCAAGACCAAGAGCAATCACTTCCACATCATTTTGATCACCTATACACCAAGAGTTAGGCTAGAACTAGCTAGAGAGAGAGCTTGTGTGCCTCCATTCTTGGTGAGTGGACTCTCTAGGATAGTGAGAGAGCCTCAAGGGAGTGCCCTTGCTGTTTGTAACTGTGAGGAGACTTTTGGAGCTTGCCAAGGCGTTTATGGAAGCCCGAAGGGTCGAAGTTGTACAAGGCTTGAGCTCCACCTTGCCGAAGTTGGCAAACGGAGAGGAATAGTGAAGATCCCCCGTCTCGGTGACTTGGGTGTGGCAAAACCCTTTGGTGGGTGCCACAACGTGGATGTAGGAAGATCTTGACGATCTTGCCGAACCACGGGATAAATCCTCGTGTCTCCTCGAGAGTTTGCATCCTCCTCCTTTCCCTTACATTTATGCATTTTACATTCCGCAAAGTTCCTATTTACTTGAATGCATAGATAGTTTGCGTTGGGAATTGGGCTTTTAGGAATTAAGTTTTATTGCTTAGATTTTTTAAAGAAGCCCAATTCACCCCCCCTCTTGGGCATTCGATCCTTACAATTTGTATCAGAGCAAGGTTGCTCATAGGATCATTCTAGCTTCACCGCTAGAGAGCTAAAATGGCCAAGGTTGGGGGTTCGGTTCCTATCTTCGAGGGCAAGAACTTTGCCTATTGGAAAGCACGAATGCGCGCTTATCTAGAGGCTATTGCTCCCAAAGTATGGGAAGCGACCCACGCGGGGTTTGGAGAACATAACTATGTTGGTGATCAAATTAAATGGGATGCTAAAGCTAGGAATGCAATCTATGAGTGCATTAGTCAAGATGTTTTTTCTAGGATTGCTAGCGAAGAAAAGGCATGTGAAATTTGGGCTTGCTTGATAGAAATTCATGATGGTTCTTCTCGTGTGAAGGAACTTAAATATCACATGCTTAAAGCAAAATATGATGAATTTAAGATTCTACCTCATGAAAATGTCAATGAGATGTTCTCTCGCTTGAATGTACTTATTGAAGAAATTAATGCTCTTGACATTGCTTCTCTTGGCAAGGGACTCATCAACCGCAAGATCCTCATGCTCCTTCTCAAGCCAAAGTACACCATCATCAACTCCATGCTCCAAAAAGAGTCACTTGACCACATTGAAGTTTCAGAGCTCATTGGAGAAATACACGCTCATGAGATGAGTGTACTTGGGATGATGGAGCAATCATCTTCAAAGACAATTGCTCTAAAGGCCTCCACCAAGAAAACAAGCCTCAAGAAGAAGAAGGTGGTTGAGCCTAGCTCAAGTGAAGAAGAGCAAGCATCAAGTGAAGATGATGATGATGAGCTTGCGTTGATGATGAGAAAGTTCTCACGCTTGAACTCCAAGATTACCAAGAAGGGATACACCTTTGATCCCAAGAAGAAAGCGTTTCTACCAAGGAGAGATGATCACAGGACTTGGTACAATTGTTGTGATCAAGGCCACATCTCCTATGATTGTCCAAAACCGGACAAAAGAAGAGAGAACCACAAGAGCAAGCATCGCAAGCTTGAAGAGAGTAATGATGATGAAGAAGAGGCCAAACCCAAACCAAGAGCCTTTGGAAAGAAGAAACATGACAAGGGCAAGAAGGCAAGACTCTTCCCAAAGAAGAGAAATGGCCCACAAAAGGTGTTCATGTGTGAGGCAAATGAATGGGTCACCGACGAAGAAACATGTGATGAAGAGAGTGAAGCGGAAGAAGAAAGCTCGGCCAGCCTCACCATTGCCAACAATGATGACTCACCTCTTCATCCACCGCCTATGTGCCTCATGGCGAAAGGTAACACCAAGGTATGTAACGATTTTAGTGATGATGAGCTTTCCCCCGATGATCTAACTTCCTTGATAAATGAATATCATGCTGTCATTAAGAGGGAAAAGAGTAAGGTTAAAACTCTTGAAGAAACTCATGCTAGACTTGAGAGTGCTAACCTTGATTTGATTGACAAGTATGAAAGCATACTCAAAGAGCATGACACACTCAAATCTCATGTCAAGCAAATTGAGGAAGAAAAGGCTAAATTCAAGTTAGATAATCATGAGCTTAACTTAGCACACCAAACACTCTTGGAAGAGCACAACAAGTTAGTACAAGAACATCAAACACTTAACCTTGCTCATGACGTGCTTGATCAAGAATTGAAAAATATAAAGAAGCAAACTCTTAATGATAGGATATCCATTACTTCTCATGTCACTAATGCCTTGAACAAGTCTTTGCCTTTGAAAGCAAATGCTAGGGAGAAGGACTTGTTGGAAGAAATTGACAGACTCCGCACTAGTGTGGCTAGATTTTCAAAAGGAGAAGTCAAGCACAAGGAAATCCTCTTCCAACAAGCAAAGGCCTTCAACAAGAGAGGACTTGGATCCTTCCCGGGGCCTAACAAAGGAAAGGTGCCCTCACCGGAGCTTACAACAAGCTTCATCAAGGAAGTTGGTTCTTATTGCCAACATTGTGAGGTCACCTGTCACCACACAAGGGAGTGTCCTCTTCCTAACCGACCTTCTCCAAAATTGCCTACTAACTACAAATCTACTTTCAATGATCGTTATTATCTCTTGAGTAAAGTAGATGGCAAGGTGAAGGCAAGGTTCATTGGCAAAGACATGAAGGGTATGAAGGGGAAGCTCCCCAAGCAACTTTGGGTCCCAAAAACACTTGTATCACACATACAAGGACCTAAGTTGGCTTGGGTGCCTAAAGTCAAAAATTGAATTCATGTGTGTAGGTGAACTACAAAGCCGGAGGAAAGCATTGGGTACTCGATAGCGGGTGCACTCAACATATGACCGGCAATGATGGTATGTTCACCACCATAGAAAACCCCGGCAATCATGAACAAGTCACCTTTGGTGATAAATCTAAGGGAAAGGTAATTGGGTTAGGTAAAATTGCTATTTCAAATGATTTATCCATTTCCAATGTTTTGTACAATAAGTCACTTAGTTTTAATTTACTTTCTATTGCACAACTATGTGATCTTGGACTAACGTGCACATTTAGCAAAAATGATGTTGTTGTGAGTAGTGAAACAAGCCAAGACATAATCTTTAAAGGATTTCGGCGTGGACACCTCTACCTAGTGGACTTCTCCAACAAGAATGCTAGCTTGACCACTTGCCTTTTCACTAAGACAAGTTTGGGATGGCTATGGCACCGACGCATAGCGCACATAGGGATGAGCAAACTCAAGAAGTCATTCAAGCTTGGGATGGTGACCGGCGTGAAGGATGTCACATTTGAGTAGAACAAGCTTTGTAGCGCTTGTCAAGCCGGGAAGCAAGTTGCTTCACACCACCCAATGAAGACAATGGTGTCAACCTCCAAGCCACTTGAACTACTTCACATGGATCTCTTCGGACCGTCCACATATCAAAGTCTTGGCGGTAACCTCTATTGTCTTGTTATTGTTGATGACTACTCTCGCTATGCTTGGACATTGTTTCTAGGTGACAAGAGTGAAACTCCGGAAGTGTTCAAGACCTTTGCCAACCGTGCTCGAAGGGAATTTCAACTTCCCATCATCAAGGTCCGGAGTGACAACGGCACCGAATTCAAGAACTACAACATTGGGGAGTGGTGTGACCGTGAAGGTGTGAAGCATGAGTTTTCGGCCACATACACCCCTAACAAAACGGTGTCGTTGAAAGGAAGAACAAGACACTCATCACTCTTGCAAGATCAATGCTTGATGACTATGGCACGTCGGAGAAGTTTTGGGTCGAAGCAATCAACACGGCATGCCATGCCGCAAATAGGGTCTATCTCCATTGACTACTTCAAAAGACCCCGTACGAGATTCTCATTGGGAGAAAGCCTAACATCTCCTACTTTCGAGTCTTTGGATGCAAGTGCTACATCTACCGCAAGAAAAGGCTCGGTAAGTTTGAAAGAAGATGTGATGTTGGTATATTTCTTGGCTATGCATCAAACTCAAAAGCATATCGAGTATTCAACCAAACCTCCGGTTTAGTTGAGGAAAGTTGTGATGTTGAGTTTGATGAGACTAATGGCTCCCAAGAGGAGAGTTTTGGTCATGATGAAATAGATGATGAGCCTCTATGAGAAGCCATGAAGAACATGACCATTGGAGACATCAAGTCCGAAGTTGAGGAGAGCCATGATCAAGGGGGAGCTTCAAGTTCCAACATCAACACCTCCATGGCACCTCATGTTGACGAAGAAGAGAAGGATGATCCATTGCCAACTCAAGAATCTCAAGCCCAACAACATCAAGAAGAAGAAGAAGTCCATGATCAAGTCCAACCACAAGAGGAGCAACACGCATCACCATCGCCAAGTGCTTCACAACCACTTATGAGGCATGGACGCATCTCCAAGGTGCATCCAATGGACCAAATCATTGGAAGTCCGTCACGGGGTGTAAGTACACGTTCTCGCCATTTCGCTTCATTTTGTGAGCACTACTCATTTGTTTCATGTGTAGAACCAACTCACATTGAGGAAGCACTCCAAGACCCAAATTGGGTGATGGCCATGCAAGAAGAACTCAACAACTTCATCTGCAATGAAGTTTGGGTGTTGGAGGAGCGACCAAAGGACAAGAACGTCATCAGAACAAAGTGGGTGTACCACAACAAACAAGATGAGAATGGTGTTGTGGTCCGCAACAAGGCAAGACTTGTGGCCAAAGGGTTCTCGCAAGTTGAAGGACTAGACTTTGGGGAGACATTTGCCCCGGTCGCCCGGCTTGAAGCCATCCGTATACTCCTTGCTTTTGCTTCACATCATAATATTAGACTTTATCAAATGGATGTCAAAAGTGCCTTTCTTAATGGTTACATTAACGAGCTTGTTTATGTTGAACAACCTCCCGGGTTTGAAGATCCGAGGAATCCTAATCATGTGTATAGGTTGCACAAGGCGCTCTACGGGCTCAAGCAAGCACCTAGGGCATGGTATGAACGACTACGGGATTTCCTCATCATGCAAGGATTCAAGATCGAGAGGGTGGACACTACACTCTTCACCAAAGACATCAACGGAGATTTGTTTATTTGTCAAATTTATGTTGATGATATTATTTTTGGTTCAACTAACGAAGCTCTTAGCCATGAGTTTGGCAAAATGATGTCTAGGGAATTCGAGATGTCAATGATTGGGGAGCTCAACTTCTTCCTTGGATTTCAAATCAAGCAACTTCAAGAGGGGACCTTCGTCCATCAAGAGAAGTACACCAAGGACCTCTTGAAGAAATTTGAGATGGGAGACTTTAGCTCAAGAAGCACTCCAATGGCAACAAATTGTCATATCGACGCGGATAAGGACGGTAAACCTATTGATCAATCTAACTACCATTCTATGATTGGTTCATTGCTTTACCTTACCGCATCTAGGCCCGATATCATGTTTAATGTATGCTTATGTGCTCGCTTTCAAGAGGCACCTAAAGAATCGCATAGGAAGGCGGTCTTTAGGATACTTAGGTATCTTAAGCATACCCCTAGTGTGGGCTTGTGGTACCCTAAAGGTGCAAAATTCCACCTCTTGGGATACTCGGATTCGTACTTTGCCGGATGTCGCGTGGATCGCAAGAGTACCTCCAGTGGGTGCCACTTGTTTGGGCGTTCCCTAGTATCTTGGTCAAGCAAGAAGCAAAATTCCGTCGCCTTGTCCAGGGCAGAAGTGGAATATATAGCGGCCGGTGCATGTTGTTCCCAAATTCTTTATATGAAACAAACCGTTTTGGACTTTGGGATTAAACTTGGTTGTGTGCCTCTCCTTTGTGACAATGAAAGTGCAGTTAAGATAGCTAAAAATCCCGTTCAACACTCCCGCACTAAGCACATTGATATTCGCCATCATTTCTTAAGGGACCATGAAGCTAAGGGAGACATCTCTTTGAGAGGTGTTAGGACCGAAGAACAATTGGCGGATATCTTCACTAAACCACTTGATGAGAAAACCTTTTCTAGGCTAAGAAGTGAATTAAATGTGCTAGATGCATCAAACGTCATGTAAGTTGCCATGATCATATCATATAGGTCTTGCCTAACTTTCAAAGGATAGGGGTGAGCAAGGGTTAGCTTGGGATGGAGGTTCTTTTGGGTTTTCCCAAGGCTTGGGGAGTGGCTCTCCCTGAAGAAGCCTTTGAAAGGTTCAATTTGGCAAGATAGATTTATTTTATGCCTTGCATGATGCCTGCCATATAGACTTATAATTTCTTGCATTATAAAATGTTTGGCATTGCATCGGTAGATTGTCACAAAGGGGAACCCACCTCATGAGAAAGAGACTTGTTTGAAATGCAATATCTCAACTCATATGTGGTGGAAAGAAAAAAATGTTAGGTGTGTTAATGCCTAGAGGAACATGCTTTAAAGAGATAGAAGTCTTCATACTCTAGCTCACAAAGCATGGGCCTTACATTTTATTTGGATATTTTCCTCAATATTTTTCTTCGGTGTTCTATTTGCCTTAAGGATTAGCCAAGTTATTGGCAAATTAGCATTTTTGAGGGGTAAGGGGTTGCCCAAAAAGTCCTAAGACATGTGTTTCTCTTTGCTTGGTTGTTTGGTCAAAGGACATATATGGGATGTTGCTGTTTTGTTCTCATCGGATTATCTGATGCCTAGGTCAATCTCTCATCGGATCAATTGGTGTTCAATCTCCAAGAGTCAGTTCTGTCAAGTGTGACAAATTGACCGACGCGTTCATCTTGAAAAGCATCGGTCCATTCGGTGTTCACAATTCTGGAGCTGTGATAAATTCCACCGATGCTACTTCATCCCACGTCGGACCATCCGGTGTCAACGGCACTTTTCTGAAAAACCTTACTGTGGCATTCGACCGATGCATCTATCATTCAACTATGGTCCATCCGGTGTTAAAAAGTCAGCTAGGGTTTGGGACACACTATTTAAACGGCCGTTCGTCTTTTTCCCTTCTCTCTCCGGATCCTGACGCCGCCACGCACCTCCGCCGCCGACCTCACTCGCAGGTGTGCCACCGCCGCAGCCGGACGCCGCCGCCCTCCGGCCGCTGCCGCCCATCGCCGCCCGCTGCCTCCGGTCGCCGCACCACCTCAGCACCATCGCTGCCACCGCCACTCGCCTCCACTGCAGCCGCCGCCGCCCAAGGCCGCCGCCTCCATCACCAAGCACCGCCACCGCTCCACCTAAGCGTCGCCGCCGCCGCTCCTGCGCCGTCGACCACTGCTCGCGCACCACCGCCGCCCAGCCACACCACCACCACCCTCAACGGTTGCGTCTCACCGCCGTTAGGGTTTCCGGTCGTGTCAATCGTCGTTTTGTGCGCGTTACTTCATCAACCTCACTCTCGCGCATCGCAATGTCTCACGACAAGAAAAACAAGGGCAAGGCCATCGCGGAGCCGGCCGCGAAGAAGCAAAAATTGTCGAAGGAGGAGAAGAAGGCATTGATGGCCACTCGCGCCGCCGAGGAGCGTGAGCGTGGCCGAGGGGGGTCACTGAGGATCCGTGAGGCTCGTCCGAGGCAGCCTCCTGTGATTGATGAGTCCGAGGCCGAAGAAGAGCCGGAAGAGCCACTTGTCCGCCGGTGCTCAGCCCGGACCCGTGGGGGACATCCCCCGGCAGCACCACATCTGAGACCGACGGCCGCTGACCGTCGTGAGGACAGGGAGGCCCAGAGAGCCATCTACAAGATGGACACCACCGTCCGTGTCGGTGAAGGTGTCCGTTTGGCTGATTACTGGAAGATGAAGGCCAAGCAGCTCCGCAGACTCAGGTGGAGTGTGCTGCTTGAGGAGTGGTACCCGCAGCCCAGAGGAGCTCTTGTGGACAGTCATTTCTAGACTGTGACGCATGCATCCCTCTATGAGACCTACAGACGCCGAGGTCACAAGTTGTTCCACCACAACTTTCTGTACTGGGATCAGCTCGCTCTGGCTGTCGAGGCGGAGATTCGCCCATACTTCGAGAGGTACAAAGGTTTGGTGCACCTGATGTCCTATGAGAGGAGTGCTTATGTGGAGGATTGGGTACGCGTGTTCTACGCCACCCTCTACGTCTCTGAGGGCAGAAGATCGATTGACTTCATGTTCATGGGCAGCAATATCACTTGATGAGGCAAACACTGGCACAACTGCTAGGAGTGGACCTGCACGACACTTGCATGCATGAGAGAGTGTATGGTTAGGCAGATCCACCGAGGAGGCCGCTCACTGGAGGAGTGGCACCAGCACTGGAGGAGATCCGCTCTTTGTTTGGCCCGACCTTCTCTCCAGACCAGCCGAGGGTACCGGCTCTGTTGACCCCGACTGCGCGCGCAGTGCACCTCGCCTTGCGCCGCACGCTCTTGCCGAGGTCAGGTTACTTGGAGGGGTTCACCAGCCTACAACAGACTCTCCTGTTCTACATCATGAACGGGATGGAGTTCGACATCGTGGACGTCCTCATATGCGAGATGGAGGATGTGATCACAGATGGAGTGGGGATGATGATGCAGCTCGTATATGGACACTGGATCAGCTACCTGCTCTCCATGATGGTCCCTGAGGAGTCCACCGTGCATGACCGTCTCACTGACGAGAGTGTCGCACGGTTCGGTCACTACCGTGCCCAGCTCCTGGAGACCGCCGCCTTGGCCGTCCAGTCGAGCGTCAGGTCCATGCATGCCTATCTGAGGAGGACTGGTCGGACCTGGAGAAGGAGAATGAGAGGCTAGCTGAGGCAGAGGCACAGGGTGAGGACTTGTAGCACATATGGTCCGAGAGCGACACCGACGACGGTGTCGAGGAGTACTTTCCACCTCCACCCTCACCCAGGCAGCACGACGCGGAGGCTGGAGGCTCTACAGTGCCACCACCTACTCCACCTCCCGTCACTGAGGCACAGGTCTCCCAGACGTCAGAGCTCATGTCACTTCTTCAGCACATGGTTGAGCAGTAGCGTCTGGACAGGCTTGCACCTGAGCAGGCCCGAGCGGAGCAGGCCGCCCGACTTCTGGAGCTCCAGCAGCAGCAACAGGAGATGCAGCATCAGCTTGCCCGTGAGAGGCGAGAGGACACTGACTGGCTGACGGGGCTGATCGACCAGATGCATCAACGCTCCCTCGACCAGCAGCAGCAGACGCAACACGCGATGATGGGCATCCTGGGGTTGATCACCAACCTCTACACCCAGACCGGGATTGCCCTTCCGTCGCAGCTACCAGGAGTTGCTCCACCTCCACCAGTCCTGGCTCCAGCTGCCGCTCCGGTGCCGACCACGCCGATCCCTTCTTTCAGCATGTCTCCTTTGCTGGCTCCTGGCGCACCGATTCACTCCCCGCTGCCGGCTACGACGCCGTTCCAGCAGACACCAGCCTCCGTCGTCAGTGCCCCTGTTCCAGCAGCTCCTACACAGCAGGCACCAACGGTGGCTCCTACGGCTTCGGCAGCTCCTTCCACCGCTACTCCAGACAGCAGCTCCGATGACAGCGATGGTGACAAGTTCGTCATCGCGCCAAGTTCTCAGGGTCCTTAGGCACTCGGATCCCTTTTTGGTGTCTTGATGCCAAAGGGGGAGAAGAGTTAGAGTAGTCAGGGGGAGGAGAGCTTAGTCTCAGGGGGAGTGTCCTAGCTATAGGGGGAGTCCTTCTTTTGTGTTATCTTTTGTAATTTGGAGTTTATCTATATTATCTTGTGTAATTCAATGCTTTTGCTACTCATTTGGTGTTTATTGAGTACTCTTGTGTTATTAATCGATTGATCTTATTTGATGTCTATCTATATCTTGTGATCAATTGATTTTGAGCCTTCAAATTTTAAGTGTGATAATCTTGTATTCATTACATATCCGTTTAAGTTTCATTCTATCAAATTCATTACTATTGCGCTTTAATTGTTGTGTTGTCATCAATCACCAAAAATGGGGAGATTGAAAGCATCTAGGCCCCCATGAGGTATGGTTTCGGTGATTAATGACAACCATTGGATTTTACTAATGAATTTGTGAATCCAAGGTCCCCATAATCACTCAATCAAATGAAATCAATATGTCATTGGAGACCCATATTCAATCAATGTATGAGATCAAATCAATGATATGAAGACAAGAAGTGAAAGCTCTTATGTCAAAGTCACTCAACCAAAATTGATGACACTTAATGCTTTACAATCATCAGAAATATATTTTCAACAAAGTCTAAGAGGTCATTTGAGCAAGACACAAAAGAATCACTTAGAAACAACTCGAAGCAAACAAAATCAACTCACCGGATCAACCGATGATACCTCAGAACAACACATCGGTCGAGTTGGTTCAACTGAAGAAGAAGACCTCAGAACAAAGCACTCACCGGATCATCCGATGTGAATGGCTCATCTACATCGGTCCATCAGTACAGTTTGCAATATCATTGGACCAAGTGTAGCACCAGATCATCCGATTTACAGAAATATACACATCGGTCAATCACTCCAGTAAGCATCAAGTTTGAGTCAATTCTGGAGGAAGAGCCACCGGATCATCCGATGAGAAGATAGGAGCAACATCGGTCAAACAATGGTCATATCTGACACAATGACGTCAGCTAAAGTAAACTTGACCGATGATAACTAAAGGGGAGACATCGGATCATCCGGTGTTCACAGTAAAGTTCTGTTAGCCTACTTTTCCAACGGCTATTTCATGGAGGCTGGCTATAAATACCCCCTAATCCTGTCATTTCGCGAAGTCTTGATCACCAGACACTATCAACACATCCACAAGCGTTCAAGACCAAGAGCAATCACTTCCACATCATTTCGATCACCTATACACCAAGAGTTAGGCTAGAACTAGCTAGAGAGAGAGAGCTTGTGTGCCTCCATTCTGGGTGAGTGGACTCTCTAGGATAGTGAGAGAGCCTCAAGGGAGTGCCCTTGCTGTTTGTAACTGTGAGGAGACTTCCGGAGCTTGCCAAGGCGTTTGTGGAAGCCCGGAGGGTCGAAGTTGTACAAGGCTTGAGCTCCACCTTGCCGAAGTTGGCAAACGGAGAGGAATAGTGAAGATCCCTCGTCTCGGTGACTTGGGTGTGGCAAAACCCTTTGGTGGGTGCCACAACGTGGATGTAGGAAGATCTTGACGATCTTGTCGAACCACGGGATAAATCCTCATGTCTCCTCGGGAGTTTGCATCCTCCTACTTTCCCTTACGTTTATGCATTTTACATTTCGCAAAGTTCCTATTTACTTGAATGCATAGATAGTTTCCGTAGGGAATTGGGCTTTTAGGAATTAAGTTTTATTGCTTAGATTTTTTAAAGAAGCCCAATTCACCCTCCCCTCTTGGGCATTCGATCCTTACAATGGGCTAAGAAGTTCTTGCCTGGTGACCACGGACTAGTCCGTGGTTACCCGGACTAGTCCGCCCATGCAGACTAGTCCGCAGAGCTCCAGTTAGGCCGGACTAGTCCGGTAGACCATGGGTCCGATATAGCCTCTGGAAAAGTTCGGACTAGTCCGGTCTTCTCCGGACTTATTCGATTTTTCGTGTCCATAACCCTAGCCGCCGCCAAACCCTAATTCCCTCACCCTCACAACTTACCTCAAGCCTCTCTCTCTTCGCGCTCGAGCTCCCAAGGCGATTTCTTGCTTTCTCCACCAAAAGGCTCCGCATTTGGGCAGAAATAAAGCTTCCTTGCTCGGATATTGAAGTTCACAGACTTGTCCGGACTTCAACACCCTCTTCTCCACGTTTCAAGTGATTTCTTCGGTAATTTTTGCCCAAACCCTAGAAATCCTTATTTTCTTCATTGTTGATCGAATAGCCTAGCTTCTTTCACCTAATACTAGTGTCCTTGATGTATTACATTGCTGTTAGGCTAATTTTTCATTGAGATAGTCCATTTGTCTCATATGTTAGGTTTTTGAGGATGAATACCAGACTAGTCCGGTCCATGCACGGACAAGTCCGATCACCCGGACTAGTCTGTGCCTGTACACCGGACTTGTCCGATTTTTTGAACTCAAAACATAACCTTTCAGTTCCTCAATGCAATTCCTTGTTATTCTTTCTCACCTATACCTTGTATCATCCATTCTCATTCATGCCTTACACAATTCATTCTCTGGGCATGTCGAGCTCATACGACGAGATTTCTGATTTCGAGGCCGAGATGGACCACGAGGTCGCACCTCGGACCTCGACGAGCCTTGGCAAGAAACGCCAAGAGCGTCCTTCCGAGCTGGCTCCATCTCCTCCACAGGCTCGGAGGAAGGTGCTGGCAAAGAAGCCGGCGTCCAAGGCAGCTGCAGCTAGTGGCTCTCGCCAAGCCAAGGGCAAGGGCAAGGGAATATCAACTGGCCCGGTTGGCCCCTTGATGCTGCATGCTCCAAGGGAAGGGGTCAAGGACCCCACTGAAGAGAAGTTCAGTGGGAAGGGCAGCGACTCGGCTGCGAAATTCAGAAGTATTGATTGGTATGGCCGTCCGAAGCAAGCTACTAACGGAAGATTTTGGTGCAATTTCCATGCAGATTTCTACAAGTCTGTGTACCTCCCCATGAAGACACCGGTAGTGCGCAGCAAATGAATCGATTGGGCGCATTTTGAGAAGAAGGGTTGCTCCCCATTTATTGAAGTGGTGGATGCAGTTGAGAGGCATGGCCTGAAGGATCTTTTTGCCTTCAGGAACAACTGGAATGATGAGGTCATCGCACAATTCTTTGCGACGTGCCATTTCTCAAGTGAAGATGAAGAGAGTGTTACTTGGATGACTCACGGATCCAAATACAGTATCACTCATAAAGACTTTGCAAGCCTGCTCCACCTTGACACCTCAAGATATGATAGCTTGATCATCCACAACATAGGTGTAATTGAGAAGGACAGGATGAAATTCCTCTATGAGCCCAACTCGAAGTTCAACCTTCCCTCCACGAAGAACATGAAGCCTTTCTTTGTGGTCCTGAACAGAGTATTGAGGAAGACTATTGCTCCCAAGGATGGAGATGCTGGGAGTGTGTCGGGCTATCTCCGGACCCTGATGAGAGTGATAAGCAAGGATCGTCAGTTTGATGTGGCGGACTACATTTGGAATGACATGGTGAACATTTCTTGCACACCCAACATGTCATGTGGATATGCTCCATATCTTAATTTCATAATTGAGAAGGTCACTGGTATTGAATTTGTCAAGGATGTGGAGCACCTTCCTCTGAGGCCCCAGATGCCTCAAAAGCCAAGCATTCAGGCTGCTCCATCCCCAGCCTCGAGTCTTGAGGCCCCTTCAAGAGGAAGTGGAGATGCCAGGGCCGCCCCTGCCACTAGGGCAACTCCTCAAAAAGGGGCTGCGAGTGGCATCCCGAAGTATCTTGCAGCCATCTTCGAATCTTGCTGCAAGACTGAGATCAGAAGTCACAAGCTCAACCAAAAGAGAAAAGCTGATATAAGATATGTGAAAGCAAACATCAAGCAGCTATGTCAAAAGCTGGAGATCGACCCCATTAGATCTCCAGTGATTTCTGAGGACTCCGACCCTGACATCACCGAGCTCAGGCCCTTGGCCCCCTCCGAGCTTGCCTACATTGCCATTGGGGGCTCAAGCGGCCCCACACCTCCTCCTCCTCCTCATCAGTCGGAAGACGAAGATGAAGATGATGAGAGGACCGACAGCGAGGCGTGAAGACTTTAGGTCCCTCCTCTCCTTCTTTTTGGTGTCTTGATGCCAAAGGGGGAGAGATTGAGGGGGAGTCTTAGGTCTTTAGCTGTAGGATGAGAGGAAAGAGCTTCCTTTGTGCTTTTTGTCTGTTTTGTGGGTTTTAAAACTGCTTAATATGCTATTTTGTTAATTATGGTCCTGAGATGCAATGTTATGAACTTGTTATGCTCTTATTGATGAAATTTGTGTTTTTGGTTCAACACTGTCTTTTATGCTTATTGTTGGTACATCCATGTCAATTAACTCATTATCATCACAATTGTTGCTCATACTCATTTAGTTTTGCATCCCACCACAAAGAGTGCACATATGGATCCTATATTCATTGCTTAATGTGTTTTGAACACATATGTGCATACTTTATGAAAAGCTCAATTTTTGTCATATCTTGTGAAATCTAAATTGGTTGTCATCAATCACCAAAAATGGGGAGATTGAAAGTGCATCTAGAAATCCCTTGTGGGTTTTGGATGATTTATGACAAGCAAACGAGATTCTAACAACTTTTTGAGATGAGCACAGGTTTTAAGTTGAAAATAAGCAAAGTGCCAAAAGGAAGGGAAAATGAGGAACAATGTGGAGAAGAGCTCAAGGAACAAGTGTAGTAGATCATTGTGTGTGGAGTGTTTTAAGGAAACACACCCCAAGAGCTCAATCACAAATAAACACACACATTGCACAAATTTATATAGGACCGGACTAGTCCGACTGACATCGGACTAGTCCGATATCTCTCTCTGCACAAGATCGGACAAGTCCAATATCACCACGGCCTAGTGCGATATCTCTCTGACTAGAATCGGACTAGTCCTCCCCAGTGCGGACTACTCCTCAAAACACTTCACAAGTCACACAAAATCGGACAAGTCCGCTCACACACCGGACTAGTCCGATATCTTTCTGATGTCAATCGAGCAGGTCCGTTATTAGCACGGACTAGTCCGAAAAACACTCTAACCTAAATCGAACAAGTCCTCCAAGTGCGGACTTGTCCTCATAACCGCTTAGGATTTCACTGTCCGGACAAGTCCGATGTCTATCGGACTAGTCCGAAGATTTCTAGAAGTGTAATCGGACAAGTCCGCTCCTAGCCGGACTAGTCCGATATTTTGGGACACTTAGGATTTGCTACACACAGCACACCGGACTAGTCCGGTGTCCTCCACAGACTAGTCTGATCTTTCTAAACCCTAACGGTCACTTTTAGAAACCCCATATAAATAGAGGTGCACGGCCCAACTTTAATCCCTCTCGACCCCCTGCGCCGTCACACCTCCGAAGAGCCTCAAAAACACATCTCTCCACGAAATCTAAAGCCAAAAAGATAAATCCCTTGAGGATACACATTGGAACATTGGAGAGACACGATTCATCACTCTTGAGCTCTTGGTTTGATTCCCTAACACACTCCTGTGATTTTCATTGTAATCTTTTGAGTGTGTTCTTGGTGAGTTGTCATTGTAATCTAGGGGAAGCCTCAACATGTGAGAAGGCCCCTTGAACTTGGTTATTTACCCTTTTTGATAAGAGAAGAGGATTGGCCTTCATGGTGATCCGATGAGGGTAGGTTTGGAGAAGACCCGGTCCTTTTGTGGACTCCTCAACGTGGATGTAGGTTGCCTCTGTGGGAGCCAACCACGGGATAAATTGCTTGTGTTCTTGCTTAGTGTTCATCATTCTTATTCATCACAACAATCTAGGGTTTCAATCTATATTGCTCACTTTATGTTGAATCATTAGGTATAAGATTGAATTGTGATATATCCTAGTCCATAAACGTGCAACACCTAAATTACAAGTATATTTCCGCTGCATACATCCTAGAATCAAATTAAATGATCAAACTTGATTAACTTAGTCGGTATACACTTGACTAGTCCGCACTTTACCGGACTAGTCCGGTATCTCGAGTTTTGATCTGGTTGTTAAGTGTTGCAGGTTCCGACAAATTTCAAAAAGGCCTATTCACCCCCCTCTAGGCCACATTCAACAACCCTATCTGTCCTTTATAATCCTCCACATTCGGCTAGGCCACATGCTCTTGGCGGGAGTCACCCTAGTTTTGCTAGGGGTAAACCCGTGCCCTATGTGTTAATCCACTTAGCATGAGAATTCATAACTGATATAATCATTAGTAACTAACTTAGGCTATGTATATGTACATTAGAAGCATAGTAGGAGTATATACCTATCTCGTAGCCTAGTCCATCCCTCTTTACCTCTTTTACCGCCCTTAGGATAGAATGCTCTTGTGTGTGTCACACTACCTCCAAACTATCATTTACCCATCCTTGATAGAATCCTACCTAGATCAACCTAGCCTCTCCATTTGATGATTGCTTTGCTTCCACCTAGCCTTCCTTTGGGAGAATATAAATGACACCCTTTGGGAATACTCTAAAAGGGGAAATGCTACATCGATAGATTCTGTGCGCTTGCAAACTTACATCTGCAATATAAAAACTATTAACAAGCATTTCTGGCATCCTTGATAGGAATGAATTGTTAGTAGTGCATAGAAAATATCAACAAGCATTTCTGGCGCCATCGTCGGGGAAGGCAACCGAAGTATTGCATGATCGAATGAATAGGATAGGACCCTGGGTAGGTTTTAGTAGGATAACCTATCTTTGTTTTTGCATTTTGTGTGAAAACAAGGTAGTGTATGTCTAGTTTTCGCTTGCCAGAAAACATTATTGAAGATCCCGAATCCCTTCTGAGTGATTGACCTCGTGTCATTACTCCTTAGAAGATTCAAGTGGCAAAGCAAGCTAGCACAAATGCACCCACAACCAAAACACCAATGGCCCAGAAGACCCTTTCGTGAGGTTTTAGCTCCCTCTGCTAACAATGTACCTGTTGGGCCCACTGTTAACATGGGAGACGTGAACTTCGAAATCAAGACTGGCCTGATCACTATGGTGCAAGCCAACCCATTTTGTGGGAAGGCTAACGAGGATGCAAGTGCTCACCTGCAAAGTTCCTTGAGATCTGCAACACTTTTAAGATCAAGGACGTATCTCCTGATGTTGTCCGTCTTAGGCTGTTTCCATTCTCTCTTCTTGGGAGAGCGAAATAGTGGTACTATGCGAACCGAAGTGCTTTTGACACTTGGGAGAAGTGTTCTATGACATTCCTCGCGAAGTTTTTCCCATTGGGAAAGACCAATGCCCTACATGGGACAATTTCTAGCTTCCAGCAAGATGCTAAGGAGTATTCACGAGGCTTGGGAAAGGCTTCAGGAGTATATCCTAGCCTATCCCCACCATGGGAAGCATGATTGGCAAATTATCCAAAACATCTACAACGAGCTGATCCCTTCTGCCAATGACCATGTTGATGCTGCTGCTGCCGGAGGTGCCTTCTTCTCATTCATGGTGCCCAAAGCTAAAGATTTGATTGAGAAGATGGGGTCAAATATGGGTTGGAGTGATGAGGGTCTCCATACCCGCCAGTGAGGCATGCACACCTTGAAGGAGGTGGACATGTCATTGCCAAATTGGACCTGTTTATGAAGAAGATTGATGGAAAAGCCAATGCTGAGGTATGTGGCAATGCCTATGCCTTAGACTCTCACATCACTGGTGAGAATGCCCTATACATGGCCAACAATGGAGACAACAATGGCTATCGTCCAGGAGGTCAAGGGTGGGGCCAACCACACCCATTCTTTCAAGGAGAGTACAACAACAATGGCAATAATGGAAATCAATCCAACTTGAGAGAACTTGTCATTAGCCAGCTGAAGTTCAATGATACTCTATCCAAGAAACAATCGGCTAATGACAAGACCCTAGAAAGCATTGATGCCAAGATTGAAGGACTATCCTCAGCCTTCAAGAATCAATTGAGTTTCAACAAGATGTTGGAAACCAAGTTGGATCAACTTGCTACAGTTGTTCCTCCAATGGAAAAAGTGAGTGTGGTGGCTACGAGAGGTGGCAAGAACACTCGTGACCCACCGTATACCACATAAGAGAAGAGGACAACTACAAAAGAGAAGGAGGATGTCCCAGTTGGCATAAGTGAACCACATAGTGAGAGAATAGCCAAGGACATTGAAGATACAACCTTATTGGCATTCCCTCACAAGCAAAGGAAACCAACAGTGGATGAGCAATTTGACCACTTTGTTGAAATTATCCAGAAGATCCATATCAATGTGCCCTTGATTGATGCGATGCAAGTTCCCACTTATGCTCGCTATCTCAAGGACATATTAAATAACAAGTGGCCAGTGCCCACTATTGTGGCTAATGAAGCAAACGCTGAACTTCAAGTAGTATAGTTTTAATTGTAAAACCAGTCAACCATCCCTACCAAATATCAATTTAATCAACATAAGAAACCAGCTCAAATAAGTTTGGCAACAATTACTAATTACATGAGCAAAATAGGTCTATCTTACATCCTCTTGATCAAGAATCCCAATACAGAGTGCTCCTGAGCAATGGATTTTGGGTGGAAGAAACCACATGGAAAGGTGCATCTTGGAGGCACCAACAGATAGTCCTGTGAGAAGGAGATTTTCAGGGGTTAGTAGCCACCTTCCTAGTCAGTCTACAAAGGAAATTCATTAATAGGAGGATGATGGTTAAACTCATATGATTGTGCTTGTTCTTCATGACTTACCCCTTCTTTACCAAGGACCATGCACTGACACTTCAATAAATCTTCCAATTCAAGCTTTGCAGAGAAACCCTACGCAGAGAAATTGAAAATACCAAAAACAAACAAGAAGGAAAAACAAAACTACAATTAAGTTCATCAGTCTATTGCAGATCTACATATATACAACCATGTGACCGGTGTGCCATATGTACATACATGGGGATTGTTCTTGCGCCACGCCAAGTGCTCCTCCTTCAGTCGGCTACGCGCCAAGCCGATATCTAACCCAGCCATAAACAGTTACAATGACGACGATGACGACGATGATGACGATGATGAGGACGACAACGATGATGGCGATGAGGACAGTGATGATGATGACAAAGGCTATGGCAAACAGTGGCGGCGATCGAACGGGAATTGGTTGATTAGTAAAGCATTGTTGGTGGATTATTAAAGGAGCACTATAGGTGAAGAGACGAGGGAGATAAATGCAAGACATGATAGAACAAAGAGAGACGCACGTTACGTTAAAGTGCGTCTTCCATTTTCAAAAGAGAAACGCGTGACACGAGGACTGCAGAGAACATAATTTCGAGGGCGTGGTGTAGAGACGCATGCGATGTCCGGCGTGCGCGACCTTTCATTTCCCCAAGGAGGTATCGATGCGTCCCATCATTCCATCAATGCGCGGGAAACCAACCGCTCTATTGTCAACTCCGCGCCTACCTTATTTAAGACGTGCCATCACTCGTGAGTTCTCCACAAGCACGTCCCTCACTTTGAATCTGTTTCTTCTTTTCTTTGTCTTCTCCGTGCAGACGACCCACCACTACCATGGCTGACCTTCCATCGCAAAGCCCTCCGAGGGAGCCACCGTGCAAGAAACTGTGCTGTAGCTCCCCCGAGAGGTTCAACATCGAGAAGCACCTCCTTATAGCGCAAGAGGCGTACAACAATACATCTTGCGCCATGAGTTCCTTGGGTCTGAGTACACTTCCACAGTTTACTGGATAGGGTACCATCGACCACTACCTCTTTGCCTTCACGCGGGTGGCCGATCGTCTCGACATTCTATTCGAGACGATGGCCCAGGTGCTTGGTGCCGAGGGCCGCAGAAGCCTGGTGGAGGCGATAGAGAGCAACCTTGTTCTCGGGGTTGCACTGCCGGTGCAGCCGGCGTAGCCAGCTCAGGCTCCTGTTGCACCGGCGCCAGAGTCTCCGCCAGAGGAGTAGGAGGAGGAGTAGGATTTAGTTTTTCTTTGTTTTTTTAGTTTCTTGTGTTTTGTAATACATTGTGTTAATTAATGAAATCTATCTTTGTTCATCTATGTGATTTAATATTATCTTGTGTGTTCAACAACTGTGTGAATGAATGAATGTGTGGTTCCTCAAGAATCATAAGAAAGGATTTCATTATTTTCTGGGCAAGTGAATGATTTAGTTATCAAGTGAATGTGCTCTAAGTTCAGTGATGTGTGATATCAACAGTGAAATGAAGCAAAATGGAGAAAATCACAAAGCTAAAGTTGATGTGGGGAATCGGAGATGCGCTCTTTCTAAAAGCGCGTCTCCATTTTTCTTCTCCGCATAAACATTATATAAGGTGCCATCAGTCTCTTCTCTTCGTTCGTCATCTCCATGCAGACAGTCGACCATGGCCAACATTCCACCGCCAAGCCCGCCGAGGGAGCCACCCTGCAAGAAACTGTGCCGCCGCTCCCCTGAGAGGCTCAACAAAGAGCTGCTCGAGATGTTGTTCGACAGGCAATTCAACCGGTTCCAGAGGGGCTGCTCAAGATGATGGCCGAGGTGCTCGGCACCGAGGCCCGTGGTATTCTGGTGGTGGCAATGGTGAGGAACCTCATTCGCGATGTTGCACCGCCAGATCCGGACCAACCAGAGCAACCGGCAGAGCAACCAGAGCAGCCGGAGGAGGAGGAGGGGGAGGAGGAGTAGGATTTAGGTTTTCTTTTGTTGTTTTTTAGTTGATGTTGTTTTGATTTTCTTGTGTCTTGTACTTTTTTCTTGTGTTTTGTAATATATTTGTTAATGAATATGTGTTATATTTGTTCATCTGTGTGATGAATATTTTGTGTGTTCATCTGTGTTATCTGTGTTCATCTGTGAATGAATGAATTAAATGTTCGGCGATGAGAGTCTGTTAGCGAAGAAAAAGGAGACACTCTTTGTGTAGAGTACGTCTCATTTCTTGCACACATTGGAGACACGCTTTGTTAGAAGCGCGTCTCCCATTTTTCAGAGAGAAGGCATGAATTGGATACCTACTTAACTGAGACGTGTTGTATTGTAACACGTCTCCTTGAACGTTGAGCTGAGCCATGTTAGATCCTCGCTAAAGCGGGCTCGTCTCGCTTAACCTTATCTGAGACGTTTGCCTTTGAGTGCGTCACCCATCTTTGTCTCCTATTTGGGTTTCTTACATAGTGAATTGTGGGGACCCGAGTCCACACATCTGAGGATCTAATTGGGTGGTGCCGTGCGATGCGGCACCTAACAACACACACAAAAAGGATACCAAAACATATAAAGTTTTCATTTCATAATAAGAGGAGTTTACAAAAGAGTGTACCACAGAAGTACACACGCAGAGGAAAATCGATACTCATAATCTCACCTAACTAAGCAGGAGAGAAGACGTCCATGCCCTAGGACGATTCTCACTAGCAACAAGAAGAACATTCAGCAGCGGCATGGTTCACATGAGATTTATCACGACACCTCGAGTCTCATGTACAACCTGAACAGCAGAAATAAAACTAATACCTGCAAAAAAATCGTTAAAGCGCAAACGTGAGCATAAGGCTCAGCAAGACTAACCCGTCTCACTAGACATATGCAAGGGGAACAATAAAACATAGGTGAGGTGAAGCGTAAATGACTCGCCTACAAGTGGATCCTTATAATCAGGTTTTATGTAGCAAATGACATTCTCCGAGCACGGCACATCATGGGCTCCACAATCAAACAAGAAACGCTTTACCGATGATATGACATGCCCGGAGCACATAATGCTATTACAGCTAAAGTATGGGGAAACTGTACACTTTTAATTGTACTATCTCTAAATCATGCAAGGTTGCAAAGTAATTATAATTCAATACAATACAATTTTCTGGCTTCTTTAGTATTTACTACATCACGGCGCAGTGAACAAGTGGTACTCTATTACTACGAGGGACAGCGATTGCAATCAGGACACACCCGGACAACACGACACATACGTCATTCGGAAGTGTCAGCGAGCACACCTGTACCTACATAACACTTCAGTACTAGGCGTATATGGCCACCTTTCACAAGAAACCCGAACGCCGAACCCATCTCACCTCTGCAAACAGAAGGTCTCCGCACCGAACACCTCATGCGTCCGCCAACCGATTTACACCTTACTGTCCTCAGCCCACCCCTATCGATGGTGAGTTAGTGGGCCTCGACACCCTAGTTATCGAGTTACATCAGTTTACTGGATTCCATATGTCCATTATGTTGCCGGTGCAATTCAAGCTTGTCTGAAGGGGCCGCATACAGACGGGCCTTAATCGACACAGGCAGGGCTATGCGATCGAGACTCAATTCTCGCCGCTTCCTATCCATTCCCTGCCCGGTCTCCATTTCATTATATTATGCCATTTTCTATCTAACCAATCCTGTGAGATATGTCCTACATCTCTCGCGAGTAGATTCCAACTACTCGACTTCTACCGGATGTCCTATGCATTAGCAAAGCAGTTACTACAGGTCAAACTGTAACTCGTTCCAATCAATCCCTGGGATTTTTGGTGATTCATGTGGGGTATCAATCATCCTAAACGTAATGCACAATTCATATACTACTCATCATAATGATAAAGTAATATTTTATAAATGACTTAAATGCAAACCGGGGCTTGCCTTAGTTTGCGACTCGAATAAATGTCAATTGTTAGGGCTTGGTCTTCCTCCGGAGAACCTGCCATGGAACCTCAGTGGAAACACCTTGGCCTTCTCCTCCAAGCAAAGTTTCTTGTCGATCACCTATCAGCACGTTCCCATCGACATGATATTCATATAAGTAATTAAGTAATTAAGTAATTTAAGAATAGACTCCACGGGGTTGTGTAAACTCTAAGAATGAGGAGTTCGACTAGGAAGGACAGATATGCCTCTGTTGTGTGGATGAACAAAGGATGGAGTCAAGTGGTCATAGTAGTATCGAGATGTGAATTGAAAGGTGCAATGTAAGCACACATTGCAACTTGGCACTCAACACTCGACGCTATGCCACTCAAGGACGATACAGCTGAATGGTGTGGAAGTGTTGGACTGGTAGTGCAAGGATGACTAAAGAATCAAGGGGGACATCGAAACTTGAGTATGAGTGGAGTGTACAAGACGAAGGTCGCGATTCAGTAGTCGACCAATGAACTTGACTTAACTCATAAAGGAGTAAACCTAGTTAAGTGAGCAGTGTTGTCGTAGGGTCCCGACTTAGGATGAACCATGATGGAACCTAACGACACTTGGGACTGAATTGAGATCAACATGGCTTGGACTTAAGAAGTCATTACAAGCACTGTTAACCTAGCATGAGTACCAAGACAACGTCAAATGACTTTTAGGTAAAGTAGTTTCTACGACAATCTTCTCGAGCATCGTTCAAGTGCTTACACGACGACACTAATGTAGTGTCTTCCGCAAGCTTGTCCAGGTGAGCTCGATAAGCTCTCGTGACTTAAACATGATGCAAGACCTTACCGTGAAGGCATGCTTTGCCATCTCGAGAAGATCGTCTTAGCGACGTCCACATCAACCCAGACTCATCAATTGTGGTGAGCGAAATCCCGAACACCACCTGGTGAGTCTTAAGGCTAGTGATGTTGACTCGGTCGCCGGCAAGTGACTCAACGACCTTGCCAGCTATGAATAGGCACATCTAGGTAAGCAATTACTCGAATGGTCAGGAGGCATCATCGACTCAACCAAGAAACTCTTATCCAAGGTTCCCCTTGGTCTAGTTCTCCTTGTCGGTCATGACGTTCTCGCATACCTCTACCCTAGGTCATCGGTGATCACCGACACACCTGGTTTGACCTAGAAGGCATTTCATCGAGCACCCTGGCTACACTTAGGACTTGATCACTCTCACCTCGTCTAAAACCTAATTTGGCTTGACAACTATTGTCTGACAAGTCGTGCTTGTGTTCCACCACACACATCACGAGCATCCTTCATCTCGATGCCAGGGCACGATGATGGCTCCGAGCGTCACGACGACGTCATGTGGTCAATGACGTCGACGCGGCTCATGGTGGAGCATCACGAGCACGCACAGACAAGCTAACGCAATCCAAAAGACAAAGAAGGTCAACTTGGGGACTCCAAAAGGAATGATATCAATGTGGAAAATGGACGTACGGATTGACGACACATGAGTACTATTAGCGGTCACCACTAACGGACTTCGGGGCGTCAAGCAAGGCATTTTAGGGCAAGGTTCACCTTGTAGGCATTTCGCCGAACATCTTGGGTGTGCACTTGATTTCCGTCGCTTCATCACCATTCAAAGGGCATCTTGGCACTTATCTTGGACGATTTGCCACACCACAAAAGACCTACATCCATAGACTAACATTGAACAACAACACACTTAGTTTTGCTTTGTAACCATTTCATCGAACACCTAGGCTGCATTCACTGATCCAATCACTCTTGCAAAATAAGAGCTAACCTTGGACCAGTTGTTGATACCATTGTGTCAAAGGTGTGTTCCTGAATTTTATCCATCACACCAAACAATTGCCTTGTTTCCAAGACATAGCCACGGTGCGGAACGGGGTGACGATGTCAGGTGTCGACCACCGGTTGAGGTGTTGGACAGCGACGAGGGTGGGCGACAATCGCCGGCCCGGGCGCCACATGAGCAGGGCAGCTGGGGGTGACAGTAGGGCTGTGGTGATGGTGTTGAGCAAGGAGCGCGACAGCACCTGCACGGGAGTTGAGAGGGGCCGCGAGGAGTGGTGTTAGGGCGGCAGGGTGCTCGGCCAGGGCGCTGGATCTGCAGGCGGCCAGGAGCAGGGCGAAGCGCGCGGAAAGGTGGAGCGAGCTGGGACGCGGGTGAGCGGCGGGCTGGGGCGAGGAAGGCGCAAGAATGGCGGTGGCGTGGACGGACACTGGAGGCAGGCGGCTTCGGCGCGGGCAGAGGCGCGGGCGCGCGTCGAGCGGCGCGCCGTGGCGCTGGGTGGCGGTGAGCGCGCTGGGCGGTGTGGCTCCGGGCGCGGAACGACGCCGCGGTTGGAAGGCGGGCAGGTGCGCTCGGAGGAGCGGGCGTGATGGCGGTCAGGGCACGCGGGGCAAGCCGGCGGCCGGGAGGTGCTGGGAACCGAGGCGGCGGGAGCGGTGGGAGCCGGTGGCCGGGAGGCGAGCGGTGGCAGTGTTGTGGCCGGACGGGGTCGGGAGGGAAGATAAGGACCGATGTCTCTGTCTCCGTGGCACATGCAGCGCGCCTGCGTGGAGGCAGGGGAGGAGGTGCCAACCTTTCTGGTGGGGACCACCTGTGGGACCCACCTCCCTCACTCTTCTTTCCAAAATTCAAATAGGGCTAGCAAACATGCTTCAAAAATAGTCAACTTTGGCCTAGTGACTAAATAAAATGTGGAGAACTTTATGGTGCAATCAGATTTCAAAATTGAGCAAGTTGAATTTGAACTCAGGTTAGAATTTGAATTCAAGTGGTGATACTTGACTCAAGGAAATAAATAGTAGATTAGGTTCAAAAATCCTGAATATTTGAAGTTAACCTTTTTGAACCATCAGGGACCTCAGGAAATATTTGGAGTTGATTTGGACAAGGTTGAGCACAAAGTTCAAATTTGAAGTCGACGTTGTTTAAACTCTCAGTACGTGTCCAATAAATGGGAAACGTGCTTCAAAAATTTTGAAACTTTATCGAGCGTCTATTTGAAATATTAGAAGGTCATGGAAAAATTTATAGCCGCAGATTTGAATTTTTGTGAATGTCTCATTTTAGGGTTGGAATTATTCCTTTTTCTTCCTCTCTATTTGGTTTTCTTTTCTCCTTTAATTCTTCATTGAAAATGTGAATACTTGGAAATTAAGGATTTTACACCTTAAGTTCCAAAATACAATAGCAAACATGTGCTATATGTAAAATTTTAACAAGTTCCTATTTCTAGTGAACATGGGTTAACTCATATGATTCACGTGAGTTTGGATTTCCAAGTCCACTTTCAAAAATTTTAAGTTTGCATTTTTGCGTTTTTGTTCTTCCGAAAAGCGGGCTTTTACATGAATCCACTTCCGTATCAATGGCAAGGAGGAGAAGTTTAACTTTCGCCCAAAGTTGGAGCAATGCTCCATGATTCGTATCAAGTATGAGCCGAATGCTAAGCACATTCAAGAGGTTGAAATCACAACTCCAAATGTGGACCCACTCATTGCAATCATGATAAATTTGATCTATGCGGAGAACCCG
The DNA here is from genome assembly GCA_036927565.1 of Tuctoria greenei. Lineage (NCBI taxonomy): Eukaryota > Viridiplantae > Streptophyta > Magnoliopsida > Poales > Poaceae > Tuctoria > Tuctoria greenei. The sequence goes on along the minus strand of JAYESD010000003.1, from coordinate 189,809,641 downwards.
TCTTATCGTCCATGCTGACACCCTAAGAAGACGGAGAAGTCCAGGCCTCCCCAAAGGCCCAAGTCCACCAAGCTGCCAAAGAAAGAATGGCGGAAGAAGAAAGACAAGCCGTCCGAGCCCATCCCTCTAGGCCTGGATGTCCAGAAATGAAGAAGGAGGAATGCCCATCTCATTAGACAGTGGTGAGACCTAGTCAATAGGTTAATTTGGTAGTTACCCTTTTATTTAATTTTTTTTCTCTTTATTTGGTTTCTCCCCATTTAGTTTGATTTTTCCCCACTGCATATTTGGTTTTTCTTAGCAAGTTGAGAATCTTCTATTCTCAACTATCATTTTTTTTATTTCTTTATTTTTCATAAAAAGAAAATTGTTAGATTTTGAAAAAAAAGAGTTTTATTCAGAAAATAATTTTTCTGAGTTGCAAAAGTGGTAATTCGGGAAACGTGCTAGTTTCATAGCCGTTGGGGAGCCATCTGCCCAAAGGGAGAATAGGGGGACCCACTTGTCAGTTCGGCCGACCCCCCTGTTCGGCCGACATGGGGAAAGGGCCATTTTTGCTCTCTCTCCTCCAACGGCTACATTTGGTTCCGTAGTGACCGTTCGGGGGCGCACACTATAAATGGTGGTCGTGAGGAGCTTTCATCCTCACACTTCACCTCATTTCATACGTCACCAAAGTCACTCTTGCTCACATTGTTTTTATTGCTCTTTGGAGTACTCTTGCCCAAAATATAACTAAAAAAGATTTGCCTTTGTAAGCCATTGCAATATGCTCTCAAGCTCTTCAATGGAAAATTCGTCGGGGGTTTTGCTTTTGCTAACATCACCTCTTTCGAGTTTTTGCCTTGTTGTGTTTGTAACACCCCCATTTTCATGCATCATGCCCTGCATCCATCATTAAATATGTTTAACATTGAGCAACATAAAAAGGAACAAGTTTAAAATGAATTACAAACAAAACCGCACTTAAGAATTCTGGTGATGAGAACATCTCAACAGCGGAGACACACATTGAAATGCAAGGACCAACCACAAGAGCACGAGCACGGTTAATAAATCAGCAGGTGAACTCGCTCCTAACATCTTTTGCATGTGAGTTCGAGAATATATTGCTATGTGATGATTTAATTGTTATTAGGAATAATGGAGAAGATTAATAAGTGAAGGAAAGATGCCTTGGGATCGTGGAGAACCAGCTAGGACGTCCACAAGTTGATGGAAGCAGTTTACAACTCGGACTTGAGTTCAACTCGGAGTCCGGGAGCAGTCCACCTTAAAACGGAGGCCCAGGAGGCATACGGACTCCATTTTTGACATTCTACATATACACGGAAAGATGAGAAGATAAGCTTTCCAATGATTCTGGTCCCACCTCAAAATTACTCCGGAGTCATTAGGAATCATCGAAACAAGTCGAGTCCAGATTTCTGTCCGGTGCTGCGCCACCGAATCGGGTCTTTGGGCCTTGTATCCCATAAGAGACCATTAGGGACGCGTCTAATAGTGTTTTGGCCGAATCCTAGACTTTAAATACTGCATCTACCGGTCATATTTGGTGGTTTTTGCTTAGATCAATAATATCGCCAACTTCGCTATTTCATATCGTGTCTTTGACGTTCTTGCTCGTGTTCTCAGTTGCACTTGCAGGGATTAACCTTCCTGGCGAGGTCAATCGTGTGCAGCATGGTTGATAAGCAACATAGCCATGGTGTAGTGATTGCAGGGGTACTCGAACCGCTCGAGTGCCGCAGATCATCAACGTCGAGTTCTCCACCCCAATCGACTAACCTTTCAGAAGATCGGGACTAAACCTACTCATCATCTGGGAAGTGTGGACTAGTCCGATTTTGGTACAGACTAGTCCGATTTCTCTCTGACTTCAAATGGACTTAGCCATTTTGCTGCAGACTAGTCTATTTTTTCCCTTCGGACACTTTCAGACTTGTCCAGTCCTGTGCGGACTAGTCCGGTGTTCCAGTTCCTTGGAAAAATTGCTAAGTCCCTGGACATGTCCGGTATTCCAGCGGACTTGTCCATTTTTCCCTATGACTAAAGTCGTGCTTGTCCGATTTTTGCTAGACTTGTCTGCTTTTCCCCTCTGGATATGTTCGGACTTGTCCGATGTCCAGTCCGTACTTGTTCGATTTCTCTTTGTATAACTTCGGACTAGTTCGGCCCCTTTTCGCACTTGCCCGGTAAATCGCGACTCCGAGTTGATCTTTTGTTTCACGACTTGTTTCATAGGTTTTGCGTTAAGTGGGCCTAGGGACGTCATGCCTTACTCTTTTAGAGCCCATGTGAGACTCCAAACCGATCCCTACTCATCTCAAACTCGAAATCCATCCAACCCTAACCCTCCACCTCTATATAAACAACCCGACCCCTTGGCTTGACATCTACTTTCCACTTTTCCACCACACCCAAACCCTAGCTCGTGAATAGCCGCCACCAAGGAGGGAGAAGGAGATATAGAGCAAGAAGAACAAGAGGAGGAAACGAAAGAGGATCAAGATCTCCATCAACTTCGCGTTCTTCATCAACAATTCACCACCAAGTTCTTCATCAACCCTACATATTCAAAATCCAAGTGTTCTCTCCAAAACTCTTGATTCTTTGGAGTCTTAGACACCCGGTATACCTTCTACTTCCTCTTCCTTATGTGAATTCAACCCCAAATCTCCAAATTCACATCGATGTAGAAAACCCTAGTTCACCAGTTCTGCAAAGTGCGGACTTGTTTGGTCCCTAGCGGACTAGTCCGATTTTCCTATTTAAATTATGTTGAATTAATTCTAAAAAAATTTTCGAATCAAATCCAAACCTGTATAAACTTGTTAATAACCATTGTAATTGATTAATAAACATTATTAACAACTTATTAACTAGTTTTACTTCGCATTTGCATTAATCATGCATGTCATGTCATATTGGGTAATATATGTGCATCTATTGATTGTAATTCTTGTCTTGCATGTTTATTGTGCGGATTAGACGAATTTGTGCTAGAGAGTGTTCCGGAGGATCTCTAGCACCAAGAGTTTGAAGTCTTTGATCCTAACCAAGCTCAAGAGCAAGACAAGTGTCCTTGAATATATTGATCCTGTTTTGACAATAAATTTTTTGCTTTCAAAACTGCATGCGTGTATGGGTGCGGCGTAGCTGATTAATTAGGGTTTTGCTAGTGCTGTTTGGACCATTAAGGATGCTTGGGGAAGGGGTTTATTGATGATTGGTGGGACTACCCTGGGATCCGAATGGCTCAAGAGGGGGCCCTTGGTTGAAGATGTGCTCAGTTGGAGGCATCGCCACCGGTGAAACCTCAGTGGGGTCTAAATAGGCTAGTAATCCCTTTTTAAAGGCTATATTGTGATCTCTTGGCCATACACCAAAGAAAGTGTAATTGGCGTAAGGGAGGTTCTTAAGTCGCCGACGGGTGATGAAATCACAAACACGTGAGTAAAGTGGTACAAACTTTGTAGAGTCAAATAAAACTATCATGCTAGCGATGCTCCCGGTTAAGAGCACCTGGACAACTCCCATGCTTAGAGGGTACTAGGGATTCAGGATGATTATGGTTGGTAATGGTTATGGATTTATGTTTATGGATATGAATTTGAGTTATGGTAACTGGACATGGATAATGATGACGATAGCAATAATTGGATATGATTTCATATTATGTCAATATGATGGATATGATGGGATTGTCTCACATGGACATAGTATAATGCTTTTTACTTGTTTTGATGTACTTTTCAACACTTAGCCATTATTATTATAGTCATTTGAATCAACTACATGTCATACTTTCCACACTACAACATGTACTCACCCTTGCAATTCCCCCACCAACAGTTGCAGGTCGGGATTGGGAGTTTATCAATAATAATGCGAAGTTATAGGCCATGTATGCCGTCAGCTTTGCCTGTGGTGTTGATTGGAGTTGTGTTATACCCCTTTTGCTTAGTTTGCTTAATTAGTTTATTTCCGCTGCATTATTTCAAACTTTTCATTAATATTCATTAGAGCTTGTATTCGAGGATACTATGAATTCTGTAATAAAAGAGGTTAATTAATCTTGTCTTGTGTTAATTTTCTTCATATCCTTTTTTGAATGCACTTGTGTATGTGTGTTGAACGTCCTGGGCACACATATGTGTTCACTTGGTTCATTTTCAGAACTGGGTATCACAAATTGGTATCAGAGCCACATGTTGACCGTAGGATGCAGCCTAGATAGAATGGACACTTAAGAGCACATAGGAGCACTCAGGAACCGATGTGTTTTTGGTTGGTGTGTTGCTTGCTATATATTGTTTGCTTGTGTGCTTAATAGAGGATTTTGGGATGCTTTAGCATTACCATGTCCACGTAGGCTATTGTAGGTAGTTGTTTAGTTTCATATGCCTTGATGCATATAGTTGGGGACGTTTCTAAATTCTTATCTCTTGCTTTTCTTCAGATGGTGAGGACTCGCAACCAGAGGGATGGCAATGATGAGGAGGAGAACAATGGAGCACCTCAGAACAACAATGGACAAGGACCTGCTCAGGGAGCTATCAATATTGAGCAGCTATTGGCTATGCAAAACTGGCTCATGCAGACCATGATACAAACTATGGTACTGCTCCAGGATAGTGACATCAACAATCAGCCCCACATGCCTCCACCATCACCCCCACCGCCTCATAACCGGTTGGGAGAGTTCATGAGGTCTAGGCCATTGACCTTTGCTCAAGCTGCTGATCCTATGGATGTCGATGATTGGATCAAGTATGTGGAGAAGAAGCTAGCTGTTGTCCAATGCAGTGACCGGGAGAGGTGCTATTGGCTTCTCATCAACTTGTTGGAGCAGTTGTAGATTGGTGGGATTCCTTATGCAATGCTCATGAGAATCAGGAGAGGATTACTTGGGCAAAATTCATGGAGAGCTTTCGTTCTCATTATGTGCCCGAAGGTGTTATGATATTGAAGAGGCAAGAATTTGAGAACTTGAGGCAAGTAAGATCGAGTGTGGGTGAATACCTCAATAAATTCACTCAACTTTCAAGGTATGCACCTAAGGATGTGAGCCGGGATAGCCGGAAGCAATATCTGTTTATGTGGGGCCTTAATAATGAAATCCAATTGCAATTGCTGAATTGTGACTATGTCAACTTCCAGAAGCTTGTGGACAAAGAAATTGATCTGGAGAACAAGGTCCGTGAGATGGAGCAAGACAACAAGAGGAAGGTGCCATACAAAGGACAACAACAAGGAAGTAATGTGCGCCCTCGCTTTGCACCACCAAATGCGCCTTATTACAGCTCCTCTACGCCTGCTCATCGCCCTGGTTATGTGTGACACCTGGCTCCGAAAAAGAACCAAGTGAACGCATATGTGTGCCCAGGACGTTCAACACACATACACGAGTGCAATCACAAAATAGTATAAAGAAAATTTCCACTGAACAAGATTAATTAAACATGGTTATTACACAATTCATAATATCCTCAAATATAAGCTCTAATGAATATTAATGACAAGTTTGAACTAATGCAGTGGAAATAACTAATTAAGCAAACAAAGCAACTAAGCAGCATAAGAAAATAGGGTATAGCGCAGCGCCAACGCTCCACAGGCAAAGCTGACGGTAGACACAGCCTAGAATTCCGCATTATCATCGTAATACCCCCAATCCTGACCTACAACTGTTTGTGGGGGAATTGCAAGAGTGAGTACATGTCGTACTCAGCAAGTGCGGAAAGTATAACATATAGCTGATTCAAATGACGAATATAATAATGGTTAAGTGCTGAAAAGTACATTAAAACATTTGGAAAGCAATATATTACATTTATGTGAAATTATCCCATCATAAACCATAAGTAATATCATAGTACAAGTCTGTATTCCATATCCATCACCATTATACCAATTTTACCATTACCAATAACCGTATACATTGCCATAACCCATAATACCATCCATAACCTGTACCAAACCATAACCATCCTGAATCCCAAGTACCCTCTAATCATGTAGGTCATCCAGGCGCTCATAACCAGGAGCACGGCTATCATGATAGTTTTAATAGACTCTGCAGAGTTTGTACCACTTTACCCACATGTTTGTGATTTCATCACCCGTCGGTGACTAAAGAACCTCCCTTATTCCAATTACACTTCCATTGGTGTATTACCAAGAGATCACAAAATAACCTTTACAAAGGAATTACTAGCCTATTTAGACCCTACTGAGGTTTCACCGGTGGCGATGTCTCCTACAGAGCACATATTTAACCAAGGCCCCCTCTTGAGCCACTCGGATCCCAGGGTAGTCCCACCAATCATCGACAAACCCAATCCGACTAGCCCTTCCCCGAGCATCCTTAATGGCCCAAATAGCACTGACAAAACCCTAATTAATCAGCTACGCCACACCCATACTTGGCCTCGTGGTGGTACTGTAGTCCTGGCTTATTCTCGCATGAACCGGTCCTTAGATATAAATCAAGCAAACCACCATAACATCCAACCCATCCACATACCAGGCTTGCTTAGATGACCCATTACCATATCATATTAACCAGTTCATAGTAACCATAATCTCATCAATGTATAAGTAATGGTATAGTTGTTTTCCCATTCCAATTAATTAAGCATAGCAAAAAGGTAAAAAGCCCATCCCGACCCTCTACTGTGAATTCCAGTAGACAAGGGTGGTTAAAGAAAGCTAGTAAACGTCCTATCATAAGATTTCCCACCAAATTGACACAAGCATGCAGTTTGCAAAGAAAACATTTACTTTAAAACAAGATCAATATGCTTCAAGGACACTTGCCTTGCTCTTGGGATTGGTTCGGGTCAAATCCTTCAAACTCCTGGTGCTGGAGATCCTCCGCGGCACTCTCTAGCGCAAGTCCGTCTAATCTACACAATAAACATACAAGGCAAGAAACAAAATCAAAGAGATGCACATATATTAGTCAATTCGACATGATATGCATGATTGATGCAAAAGCAAGGTGGAACATGTTAATGAGTTGCTTTTAATGGTCACTACCTAGTTCTAATAGATTTTGACAAGTTTATACAGCTTTGGAGTTGATTCGAAACAAATTTAGAATTAATTCAAAACAATTTAACCAGGAAAATCGGACTAGTCCGCTAGGGACCGGACAAGTACGCACTGCGGAGGAACAACATATTAGGGTTTTCTTAGATCGACGTGAATTTGGAGATTTGAGGTTGAATTCACGTAAAGGAAATAGAATATAAGGTATACCAGGTGTTTAGGACTCCAATAAATCAAGGATCTTGGAGGCAACACTTGGATCTTGAAGATCTAGGGTTGATCAAGAACTTGAAGGTGAATTGTTGACGAAGAACGCGAAGTTGATGGAGATCTTGGCCCTCTTTTGTTTCCTCCTCTTCTTCTTCTTGCTCTAGATCTCCTTCTCCCTCCTCGGTGGCGGCTATCCATGAGCTAGGGTTTGGGTGCGGCGGAAAAGTGGCAAATAGATGTCAAACCAAGGGGTGGGGTTGTTTATATAGAGGTGGAGGCTAGGGTTAGATGGATTTTGAGTTTGAGATTAGTAGGGGTCAGTTTGGAGTCCCACATGGGCTCTAAAAGATTTAGGCACAACGTCCCTAGGCCCACTTAAGGTAAAACCCGAGAACGAGTCGTGAAAATAAAAGATCAACTCGGAGTCGCGATTTATCGGACAAGTTTGAAAAGGGCCAGACTAGTCTGAAGTTGGACAGAGAGAAATCGGACAAGTCCGGACTGGACATGGGACAAGTTTGAACTTATCCAGAGGGGAAAAACAGACAAGTCTGGCCAAAAATCGGATAAGTCCGACTTTAGTCAGAGGGGAAAATGGACAAGTCCGCTGGAGTACCGGACTGGTCCGGACAAGTCCAGGGACTCAACAAATTTTCAAGCATTATGGGATACCGGATTAGTCCGTACTGGACCGGACAAGTTCGAAAGTGTACAGAGGGAAAAACAGACTAGTCCGCAACAAAATGGACAAGTCCAATGGAATCAGAGAGAAATTGGACTAGTCCGCACCAAGACCGGACCAGTCCGCACTTCCCAGAATTCTTAAGAGCGGTTTTGCTCTAAATTTATTTTAAACTTATTCCTATTTATGTGGATTAATGTTAGACATGTTTAATGATGGATGGAGGACATGATGCATGAAGATGAGGGTGTTACGAACCTACCCCCTTAAAATGAATCTCGCCCTCGAGATTCGACGCAGAAGAGAAGAGATAGGGAAATTCCTTCTTGAGATCATCCTCCAACTCCCATGTTGCCTCTGATTTTGTGTGATGCTTCCATTGAACTTTGCACCATCTGATGACCTTGTTTCTTGTGACTCTCTCCTTAGTTTCCAAGATTTTGACCGGTTGTTCGGCATAAGTCAAGTCTGCCTCTAATTCCAATTCTTCCATTGCACTTGTTCTTCCAGTACTCTCAAGCACTTCTTGAGCCGGGAAAGATTAAACACATCATGGACATCTGAAAGATGAGATGGCATCTCCAACTTATATGCTACTTATCCTCTTTTGTACAAAATCTTGAATGGTCCAATATATCGAGTTGCTAGCTTTCCTCTTATGTTAAACCTCTTATGACCTCTCATTAGTGACACCTTGAGGTAAACGAAGTCTCCGACTTCAAAGGCTAGTTTTCTTCTCCTATTGTCCGCATAGCCTTTTTGTCTCAATTGAGCAGGCCTTAAGTTCTCGCGAATAATCTGAACTTATTTTTCAGCTTCTAGCAACACATCCGTACCAAATACTTGAGTTTCTCCTGTCTCATTCCAGAACAAAGGTGTCCTACACTTCCTTCCATATAGTGTCTCATATGGTGACATCTTCAAACTTGCTTGGTAACTATTTTTGTATGAAAATTCTGCATATGGCAAGTTCTTGTCCCAACTTTTCCCATGCTTCAAAGCACGAGCTCTTAACATGTCCTCCAAAATCTGATTGGTCCTCTCAGTTTGTCCATCCGTTTGGGTGTGATATGCTGAGCTGAAATTCAACCTTGTTCCCAAAGCTTCATGCAATTTCTGCCAAAACTTGGAGTTAAATTAAGAACCTCTATCCTACACTATCTTCTTTGGAACTCCATGTCGACACACAATATGCTCCATGTATAGCTTTGCCAGTTTTGCGGTGGTATAGGTGGTCTTGACAGGAACAAAATGAGCTGACTTGGTTAAACGATCCACAATTACGCAAATTGAGTCATTACCAGACTGAGTACACGGTAAACCAACTATAAAGTCCATTCCAATCTCTTCCCCACTTCAACTATGGAATCTTTAATAGCTGCAATAATCCGGCTGGCCTTTGGTGTTCCGCCTTGACTCGTTGGCACACATCACATAAGGCTACATATTTCGCTATGTCCTTTTTCATGCTATCCCACCAATAACACGTCTTCAAGTCCTTGTACATCTTTATACAACCGAGGTGAATTGAGTATGGCGAGTCATGTGCCTCCTTTAGTATTGTCTCCCGAATATGCTTCACATTAGGCACGACAATCCTCTTCCCAAGCCATAGGGTACCATGTTCGTCCTCATCAAATCTAAATTCTCTCCCCTCTTGGGTCCTTTCCTTAATCTCCTGAATTTCCTCATCCTTTGTTTGACACTCACGAATTTCTTGCTCCAAACTCGGATTTAACTCCATATTCCCATCTCATTCACAAATCCAAGGTTCAATCGTTCAAATTTCTTACATAACTCGGATGGTAATTCTCGAACTGTGAGTTGGTGACTTACTCCTTTTAGGCTTAAGGCATCGGCCACTACATTGGCTTTTCTCGGGTGATAATTAATTCCCACATCATAATCCTTGATGAGTTCCAACCATCTTCGTTGCCTCAAATTTAGGTCCGATTGCATGAAAATATACTTAAGACTCTTATGATCCGTGTAAATTTCACACCTATGACCAAGGATGTAGTGTCTCCAAATCTTCAATGCATGTACCACGGATACAAGTTCCAAATCATGCGTTGGGTAATTTTGCTCATGTTTCTTCAATTGTCTTGATGCATAGGCGACCACTTGACCTTCTTGCATGAGCACACATCCAAGTCCTTGTCTCGATGCATCACAATATATATCAAAACTCTTGCTTACATCCGGCAAAACCAAAACTGGGGCAGTGGTAAACCTTTCTTCAACTCCTCAAAACTCTCTTGACAAGCTTGGGTCCATTGGAAAGCTTTCCCCTTCATTAGAAATTCCATCATTGGCTTGGCGATCTTGGAAAGTCTTTGATGAATCGACGGTAATATCCAACCATCGCAAGAAAACTCCTTATTTCCTTTATGTTTTGTGGGGGCTCCCATTTCAACACATCCCTCACTTTCCCGGGGTCAACCGGTACTACTCCTCCCGTGATGATATGGCCTAAAAACGACACCTCTTTCAACCAAAACTGGCACTTGCTGAATTTGTCTTATAATTGGCGCTCCCTCAATTTCTGTAATGTGAGCCTCAAGTGTTCCTCGTGTTCATTCTCATCCCTCGTGTAGATCATGATGTCATCAATGAACACCACAACGAACTTATCCAAGTACTCCATGATGACCTAATTCATGAGGTACATAAAGTAGGCAGGTGCATTTGTCAATCCGAAGGACACCACAGTGTACTCATATGATCCATACCGTGTCCTAAAAGCTGTCTTAGCTATGTCCGATGGCCTAATCTTCATTTGAAAGTATCCCAACCTCAAATCAATCTTTGAGAAAACACAAGCACCCTTTATCCGATCAAACAAGTCTTCTATACATGGCAAGGTGTACTTGTTCTTGATGGTCACCTCATTGAGAGCTCGAGAATCCAAACACATCCTTTGTGACCCATCCTTCTTGTCCACAAATAGAACGGGCACTGCCCAAGGTGAAGAGCTTAGGCGAATAAAACCTTTCTCTAGATGCTCTTGAATCTGCTTCTTGAGCTCCGCTAATTCCTCAGGAGGCATCCTATATGAACTCTTAGCTATAGGTTGCAGTTCCAGGTATTAAATCAAAAGCAAACTCAATGTCTTGGTCAGGTGGCATACCTGGCAACTCATCCGGAAACACATCAAAAATTCACACACCAACGGAATCTCCTCAATTACGGCACCGTCCTTGTGGTTCAGCTCCAATTGCTTCAATGCGGCTTGAGATGCTTCAAATTCTACGGTGATCCCTTCCTCATTGGTCAACTTCACCGACTTCGTGGCACACTCAATAACTCTATTGTGCTTCCTCAACCAATTCATACCAAGTATAATGTCCAATCATTGAGAATCCAAAACAATGAGGTTGGCAATGAAGTCTACCCCCCTTATTTTAAGGCTTACTTTTGGACATACTATATTTGTCCTCATCTCTCCTCTAGGAGACAGAACCAATAGACTAAACTTCATATGAGAGATAGGGAAACTATACTTGGCAACATATTTCAATGCAATGAATGAATGTGATGCTCCAGAATCAAATAACATAGTCACCGGGTTGGAGTTTGCGAGAAACATACCAATCACCACGTCATCCGCTTGTTGCGCATACTCTGTAGAGACATGGTTCACGTTGCCACGAGCGAAATTCTGCTGTCCACAGTTCCCTTGCGGCTGTTCTCCATTTGGTCTTGGGTTCTGCCTCGGCGCATTGCTTCCTTGACTAAGGCCTGACTTAGGACATTGATGTGCAAAGTGTCCAGCTTCTTCACAAGTATAGCGCTTCTTTGCTGCACCAGAATTTGGATGGACTTGATTCTGAACATTTGCACCAGGAAAGTTGGCACGAGGTGCATAAGGCATTGGAGGCCTTGGTGCTTGCATGACAGGGCATTGCTGCAAAAACTGAGTTGGGCGCGTTGCAAATCCAGGGTGATGAGCAGGCGCAGAAGAGCTGAAACAAGGCGCATTTGGTGGTGCAAAGAGAGGGCGCACATTACTTCCTTGAGGTTGTCCTTGATATGGCGCCTTCCTCTTGTTGTCTTGATCCATCTCACGAACCTTGTTCTCCACAACAATTGCTTTGTCCACAAGCTTCTGGAAGTTGGCATAATCACAATTCAGCAATTGCACTTGGATCTCATTGTTCAAGCTCCTCATGAACAAGTATTGCTTCCGTCTATCCTGACTCACATCCTCGGGCGCATACCTTGAAAGTTGAGTGAATTTATTGAGATACTCATCCACGCTTAATCTTCCTTGCCTCAAGTTCCCAAATTCTTGCCTCTTCAAGATCGTAACGCCCTCTGGCACATAATGAGAACAGAAGCTCTCCTTGAATTTAGCCCAAGTAATCCTCTCTTGGTTCTCATGGGCGTTGCATAAATAATCCCACCAATCGGCAGCTGCTCCAACAAGTTGATGAGATGCAAAGAGCACCTTCTCCCGATCACTGCATTGAACAATAGCAAGCTTCTTCTCCACAGACTTGAGCCAATCATCAGCGTCCATAGGGTCAGCAGCTTGAGCAAAAGTTGGTGGCCTATTCCTCATAAACTCTCACAACCGGTTATGAGGAGGTGGGGGTGGCGGTGGAGGCATGTGAGGCTGATTGTTGTTGTTGCCAGCCTGTAGCTGTCCCATAGTCTGTATCATGGTCTGCATGAGCTGGTTTTGCATAGCCAAAAGTTGCTCAATATTGATAGCTCCATGAGCAGGTCCTTGTCCATTGTTGTTATGAGGTGCTCCATTATTCTCCTCCTAATCATTGCCATTCCTTTGGTTGCGAGTTCTCACCATTTGAAGAAAAGCAAGAGATAAAAATTTAGAAGACGTCCCCAACTATATGCATCAAGGGATATGAAACTAAGCAACCACATACCCTAGCCTACATGGACATGGCAATGCTAGAGCATCCCAAAATTATCTATTAAGCACACAAGCAAACAATATATAGCAAACAACACACCAAACAAAAACCTTGATTACTGAGTGTTGTTATGTGCTCTAAAGTGTCCATTCTATCTAGGATACGTCCTACGGTCAACCTGTGGCTTTGATACCAATTTGTGACACCCGGCTCCAAAAAAGAACCAAGTGAACGCATATGTGTGCCCAAGACGTTCAACACACATACACGAGTGCAATCACAAAAGAGTATACAGAAAATTTCGACAGAACAAGATTAATTAACCATTTTTATTACACAATTCATAATATCCTTGAATACAAGCTCTAATGAATATTAATGACAAGTTTGAACTAATGCAGCGGAAATAACTAATTAAGCAAACTAAGCAACTAAGCAGCATAAGCAAATAAGGTATAGCGCGGCTCCAACACTCCACAGGCAATGCTGACGGTAGACATGGCTTAGAATTCCGCATTATCATCATAATACTGCCAATCTTGACCTGCAACTGTTGGTTGGGGAATTGCAAGAGTGAGTACGTGTCGTACCCAACAAGTGTGGAAAGTATGACATGTAGCTGATTCAAATGAAGAATATAATAATGGCTAAGTGCTGAAAAGGTCATTAAAACATTTGGGAAGCAATATATTACATTTATGTGAAATAATCCCATCATAAACCATAAGTAATGTCATGGTACAAGTCTGTATTCCATATCCATCGCCATTATACCAGATTTTACCATTACCATTAATTGTATCCATTTTTATAACCCATAACACCATCCATAACCAGTACCAAACCATAACCATCCTGAATCCCATGTACCCTCTAATCATGTAGGTCATCCAGGTGCTCATAATCTGGAGCACGGCTATCATGATGGTTTTATTAGACTCTGGAGAGTTTGTACCACTTTACCCACGTGTTTGTGATTTCATCACCCTAGGCGACTAAAGAACCTCCCTTATGCCAATTACACTTCCCTTGGTGTATGGACAAGGGATCACAAAATAGCCTTTACAAAGGGATTACTAGCCTACTTAGACTCCACTGAGGTTTCACCGGTGGTGATGTCTCCTACAGAGCACATCTTCAACCAATGGCCCCCTCTTGAGCCATTCGGATTCCAGGGTAGTCCCACAAATCATCAACAATTCCAATCCGACTACCCCTTCCCCGAGCATCCTTAATAGTCCAAATAGCACTAGCAAAACCCTAATTAATTAGCTATGCCGCACCCATACTTGGCCTCGCGGTGGCACTGTAGTCTCGGATTATTCTCGCATGAACCGGTTCTTAGATTTAAAGCAAGCAAACGACCATAACATCCAACCCATTCACATACTAGGATTGCTTAGATCACCCATTACCATATCATATTAACCATAATCTCATCAATGTATAAGTAATGGTATAGTTGTTTTCCCATCTCAATTAATTAAGCGTAGCAAAAAGGTAAAAAGCCCATCCCGACTCTCTACCATGAATTCCAGGTGACAAGGGTGGTTAAACAAAGCTAGTAAACTTCCTATCATAGGATTTCCCATCAAATTGACACAAGCATGCAGTTTGCAAATAAAACAATTACTTTAAAGCAGGATCAATATGCTTCAAGGACACTTGCCTTGCTCTTGTGATTGGATCGGGTCAAAGCCTTCAAACTCTTGGTGCTGGAGATCCTCCGCAGCACTCTCTAGCGCAAATCCGTCTAATACACACAATAAACATACAAGACAAGAAACACAATCAAAGAGATGCACATATATTACTCAATATGACATGACATGCATGATTGATGCAAAAGCAAGGTGGAACTTGTTAATGAGTTGCTTTTAATGTTCACTAACTAGTTCTAATAGATTTTGACAAGTTTATACAGGTTTTGAGTTGATTCAAAACAAATTTAGAATTAATTCAAAACAATTTAACCAGAAAAATCGAACTAGTCTGTTAGGGACCAGACAAGTTTGCACTGTGCAGGAATAACAGATTAGAGTTTTCTAGATCGATGTGAATTTAGAGATTTGGGGTTGAATTCACGTAAGGAAAAGAGAATAGAAGGTATACCAGGTGTTTAGGACTCCAATGAATCAAGGATCTTAGAGGCAACATTTGCATCTTGAAGATCTAGGGTTGATGAAGAACTTGATGGTGAATTGTTGACGAAGAACGCGAAGTTGATGAAGATATTGGCCCTCTTTCATTTCCTCCACTTCTTCTTCTTGCTCTAGATCTCCTTCTCCCTCCTCAGTGGCGGCTACCCACGAGCTAGTGTTTGGGTGAGGTGGAAAAGTGGCAAATAGATGTCAAACCAAGGGGTGGGGTTGTTTATATAGAGGTGGAGGCCAGGGTTAGATAGATTTCGAGTTTGAGATGAGTAGGGGTCAGTTTGGAGTCCCACATGGGCTATAAAAGAGTTAGGCACGACGTCCCTAGGCCAACTTATGGTCAAACCCGAGAACAAGTCGTGAAACAAAAGATCAACACAGAGTTGCAATTTATCGAACATGTCCGAAAAGGGTCAGACTAGTCCAAAGTTGGACAGAGAGAAATCGGACAAGTCCGGGCTGGACATTGGACAAGTCCGAACATATCCAAAGGGGAAAAACAGACATGTCTGGCAAAAAAATCGGACAGATACGACTTTAGTCAGAGGGGAAAACGGACAAGACCGCTGGAGTACCGGACTATCCGGACAAGTCCAGGGACTTAGCAAATTTTCAAGCAATTTGGGATACTAGACTAGTCTGTACTAGACCGGACAAGTCCAAAAGTGTCCAGAAGGAAAAACAGACTAGTCGACAGCAAAACGGACAAGTTCGATCGAAGTCAAAGAGAAATCGGACTAGTCCACACCAAGAACGGACTAGTCCGCACTACCCAAAATTCTTAAGTGCGGTTTTTCTCTAAATTCATTTTAAAATTATTCCTTTTTATGTGGATTAATGTTAGACATGTTTAATGATGGATGCATTACATGATTCATGAAAATGAGGGTGTTACATTATGCACCGCGCCCAGCTCAGTTTGTGCAGCAGCGCCCTGTCATGCAAGCACATAGGCCTCCAATGCCTTTTGCACCTCGTGCCAACTTTCCTGGTGCCAATGCACAGACTCAAGTCCATCAAAATTTTGGGGCATCAAAGAAGTGTTATACTTGTGGAGAAGCTGAACACTCTGCACATCAATGTCCTAAATAAGGCTTTGGTCAAGGAAGCAATGCTTAAAGACAGAACCCAAGACCCAATGGAGGACAGCCGCAAGGGAACCGTGGACAGCAGAATTTTACTCGTGGCAACGTGAACCATGTCTCTACGGACGATGCGCAACAAGCGGATGACGCGGTGATTGGGATGTTCCTCGCAAACTCGAACCCGACAACTATGTTATTTGATTCTGGAGCATCACATTCATTCATTGCATTGAAATATGTTGCCAAGTATAGTTCGCCTATCTCTCATATGAAGTTTACTCTATTGGTTAAGACTCCTGGAGGAGAGATGAGGATAAATGTAGTATGTCCAAAAGTAAGTCTTAGAATAAGGGGGGTAGACTTCTTCGCCAACCTCATTGTTTTGGATTCTCAAGGATTGGACATTATACTTGGTATGGACTGGTTGAGGAAGCAAAATGGAGTCATTGAATGTGCCACAAAGACAGTGAAGTTGACCTATGAGGAAGGGATCACCATAGAATTTGAAGCATCTCAACACGCACCAAAGCAATTGGAGCTGAATCACATGGACGGTGCCGCAATTAAGGATATTCCAATGGTGTGTGAATTTTTGGATGTGTTCTCGGATGAGATGCCAGGTATGCTGCCTGATCGAGACATTGAGTTTGTTATTGATTTAATACCTGGAACTGCACCTATAGCTAAGAGGCCATATAGGATGCCTCCTAAGGAGTTAGCGGAGCTCAAGAAGCAGATTCAAGAGCAACTAGAGAAGAGTTTTATTCGCCCCAACTCTTCACCTTGGGGAGCGCCCATTCTATTTGTGGACAAGAAGGATGGATCACAAAGGATGTGTGTAGATTACTGAGCTCTCAATGAGGTGACCATCAGGAACAAGTACACCTTACCACGCATAGAAGGCTTGTTCGATCAGATGAAGGGTGCTTGTGTCTTCTCCAAGATTTATTTGAGGTCGAGATACTTTTAAATGAAGATTATAACATCAGACATACCCAAACAGCTTTCAAGATACGGTATGGATCTTATGAGTACACTGTGATGTCCTTTGGATTGACAAACGCGCCTGCCTACTTTATGTACCTCATGAATAAGGTCTTCATGGAGTACATGGACAAGTTTGTTGTGGTTTTTATTGATGACATTATGATCTACCAGAAGAATGAGAAGGAGCATGAGGGACACTTGAGGCTTACATTTCAGAAATTGAGGGAGCATCAATTATATGCCAAATTCAGCAAGTGTCAATTTTGGTTGAAAGAGGTGTCGTTTTTGGGTCATATCATTTCGGGAGGAGGAGTATCGGTTGACCCCGAAAAAGTGAGAGACGTGTTGAAATGGGAACCCCCACAAAATGCAAAGGAAATCCAGAGTTTTCTTGGAATGGCTGGATACTACCGTAGGTTCATCAAGGAAAAGATAGCCAAGCCAATGACGGAATTGCTAATGAAGGGGAAAGCATTCCAATGGACCCAAGCTTCTCAAAACAGTTTTGAGGAGTTAAAGAAAAGGTTAACGACAACCCATGTTTTGGTTTTGCCGGATGTGAGCAAAAGTTTCGACATTTATTGTGACGCGTCAGGACAAGGACTTGGATGCGTGCTCATGCAAGAAGGTCAAGTGGTTGCATATGCATCAAGACAACTGAAGAAACATGAGAAGAATTACACAACGCACGATTTGGAACTTGAAGTTGTGGTACACGCATTGAAAATTTGCAGACACTACATCCTTGGACATAGGTGTGAAATTTATACAGATCATAAGATCCTTAAATACATTTTCACACAAACAGATCTAAATT
The DNA here is from genome assembly GCA_036927565.1 of Tuctoria greenei. Taxonomy (NCBI): domain Eukaryota; kingdom Viridiplantae; phylum Streptophyta; class Magnoliopsida; order Poales; family Poaceae; genus Tuctoria; species Tuctoria greenei. The sequence goes on along the minus strand of JAYESD010000003.1, from coordinate 189,791,771 downwards.
TGAGGCAACGAAGATGGTTGGAGCTCATCAAGGATTATGATTTGGGAATCAATTATCACCCAGGGAAGGCTAATGTAGTTGTCGATGCTTTGAGTAGAAAAGGAGTAAGTCATCAACTCGCAGTTCAAGGGCTGCCATCCGAGCTATGCAAGGAGTTTGAACGGTTGAATCTCAGGTTTGTGAATGAGATGGGGATGATCGAGTTAAATCCAATCTTGGAGCAAGAAATTCGAGAGGGCCAAGCGAAGGACGAGGAAATCCAAGAGATCAAGGAAATAACCCAAGAAGGGAGAGAATTCAGATTTGATGAGGATGAACATGGTACCTTATGGCTCAGAAAAAGGATTGTCGTGCCTAATGTGAAGCATATTCGGGAGACAATACTAAAGGAGGCACATGACTCGCCATACTCGATGCACCCGGGTTGTACCAAGATGTAAAAAGACTTGAAGACTTGTTATTGGTGGCTAGCATGAAAAAAGACATAGCTGAATATGTAGCCTTGTGTGATGTGTGCCAACGAGTGAAGGCAGAACATCAAAGGCCAGCTGGATTATTGCAACCATTGAAGATTCTGGAATGGAAGTGGGAAGAAATCGGAATGGACTTCATAGTCGGTTTACCGTGAACTCAGTCCGATTATGACTCCATATGGGTATCAGTTGACTAAGTTGGCTCATTTCATCCCTGTCAAGACCAAGTATACAGCTGCACAATTGGCCGAAATATACATGGAGCATATTGTGTGCCGACATGGGGTACCAAAGAAGATAGTATCGGATAGAGGTTCTCAATTTACCTCCAAGTTTTGGCAGAAATTGCATGAAGCATTGGGAACAAAGTTAAATTTTAGTTCAGCATATCACCCTCAAACGGATGGACAAACTGAGAGAACCAATCATATTTTAGAGGATATGTTAAGAGCTTGTGCTTTGAAGCATGGGAAAAGTTGGGACAAGAGCTTGCCATATGCAAAGTTTTCATCCAACAATAGTTACCAAACAAGTTTGAAGATGTCACCATATGAAGCACTATACGGGAGGAGGTGTAGGACGCCCTTGTTCTGGAGTGAGATAGGGGAGAATCAAGTATTTGGTCCGGATGTATTGCAAGAAGCTGAGAAACAAGTTCATGTTATCCGCGAGAACTTGTGGGCTGATCATCAAGGCAAAAAGGCTATGTGGACAATAGGCAGAGAAACCTAGCCTTTGAAGTGGGAGACTTTGTTTACCTCAAGGTGTCATCAATGAGAAGTCATAAGAGGTTTAACATAAGGGGCAAGCTAGCACCTCGCTATATTGGACCATTCAAGATTTTTGACAAAAGAGGAGGAGTAGCGTATAAGTTGGAGATGGCAGCTCATATTTCAGATGTACATGATGTGTTACATGTTTCCCAGCTCAAGAAGTGCTTGAGAGTACCGGAGGAACAAGATCCAATGGAATAATTGAAACTAGAGGCAGATTTGATTTATGCCGGGCAACCGGTCAAAATCTTGAGAACAAAATAGAGGGTCACAAGGAACAAGGTTATTCGATGGTGCAAAGTTCAACGGAAGCATCAAACAGAATCAGAAGCAACATGGGAGCTAGAAGATGATCTCAAGACGGAATTTCCTTATCTTTTCTCTTCCGCGTCGAATCTCGAGGGCGAGATTCATTTTAAGGGGGGGGGGAGGTAGGTTTGTAACACCATCATTTTCATGCATCATGCCCTGCATCCATCATTAAATATGTTTAACATTGAGCAACATAAAAAGGAACAAGTTTAAAATGAATTAGAAACAAAACCGCACTTAAGAATTCGTGGAAGTGCGGACTAGTCCGATTTTGGTGCGGACTAGTCCGATTTCTCTCTGACTTGACTTATCCGTTTTGCTACAGACTAGTCTGTTTTTCCCTCTGGACACTTTCGGATTTGTCCTGTCCTGTGCGGACTAGTACGGTGTTCCAATTCCTTGGAAAATTTGCTAAGTCCCTGGACTTGTTCGGACTTGTTCGGTATTCCAGTGGATTTGTCCATTTTTCCCTCCGACTAAAGTCGTACTTGTCTAATTTTGGCCAGACTTTTATTTTTTTCCCTCTGGATAAGTTTGAACTTGTTTGATGTCTAGTCTGGACTTGTCCAATTTCTCTCTGTCTAAGTTCGGACTAGTCTGGCCCTTTTTCGGACTTGTCCAGTAAATCGCGACTCCGAGTTGATCTTTTGTTTCACGACTTGTTTCTTATGTTTTGCGTTAAGTGGGCCTAGGGACGTCGTGCCTAACTCTTTTAAAGCCCATGTGGGACTCCAAACCGACCCCTACTCATCTCAAACTCGAAATCCACCCAACCCTAGCCCTCCACCTCTATATAAACAACCCCACCCCTTGGCTTGACATATATTTGCCACTTTTCCACCACACCCAAACCCTAGCTCGTGAATAGCCGCCACCAAGGAGGGAGAAGGAGATCTAGAGCAAGAAGAAGAAGAGGAGGAAACGAAAGAGGATCAAGATCTCCATCAACTTCGCGTTCTTCGTGAACAATTCACCACCAAGTTTTTCATCAACCCTACATCTTCCAAATCCAAATGTTATCTCCAAAACTCTTGATTCTTTGAAGTCTTAGACACCTGGTATACCTTCTACTTCCTCTTCCTTACATGAATTCAACCACAAATCTCCAAATTCACGTCGATCTAGAAAACCCTAGTTCACCAGTTCTGCGAAGTGCGGACTTGTCCGGTCCCTAGCAGACTAGTCCGATTTTCCTGGTTAAATTATGTTGAATTAATTCTAAGATTTGTTTCGAATCAGATCCAAACCTATATAAACCTGTTAATAACCATTGTAATTGATTAATAAACATTATTAACAACTTATTAACTAGTTTTGCTTTGCATTTGCATTAATCATGCATGTCATGTCATATTGGGTAATATATGTGCATCTATTGATTGTAATTCTTGTCTTGCATGTTTATTGTGCGGATTAGATGGATTTGCGCTAGAGAGTGCTGCAGAGGATCTCCAGCACCAGGAGTTTGAAGTCTTTGATCCTAACCAAGCTCTAGAGCAAGGCAAGTGTCCTTGAACATATTGATCCTGTTTTGACAATAAATGTTTTGCTTTCAAAACTGCATGCTTGTGTCAATTTGATGGGTATCCCTATGATAGGAAGCTTACAAGATTTGTTTGACCACCCTTGTCACCTGGAATTCATGGTAGAGAGTCGAGATGGGATTTGTATCCTTTTTGCTTCGCTTAATTAATTGGGATGGGAAGACAACTATACCACTTAACTTAATTATGCATTTATGAGATTATGATTAATATGAATTGGTTAATATGATATGGTAATGGGTGATCTAAGCAAGCATGGTATGTGGATGGGTTGGATGTTATGGTGATTTTGCTTGCTTTAGATCTAAGGATCGGTTCATGCAAGAATAAGCCAGGACTACTGTGCCACCTCATGGCCAGGTATGCGTAGCTGATTAATTAGGGATTTGCTAGTGTTGTTTGGACCATTAAGGATGCTCGAGGGAGGGATAGTTGGATTGGGTTTGCTGATTATTGGTGGGACTACCCTCGGATCTGAATGGCTGAAGAGGGGGCCCTTGGTTGAAGATGTGCTCAGTTGGAGGCATCGCCACCAGTGAAACCTCAGTGGGGTCTAAATAGGCTAGTAATCCATTTGTAAAGGCTATTTTTTGATATCTTGGCCATACACCAAAGAAAGTGTAATTGGGGTAAGGGAGGTTCTTCAGTCGCTAAAGGGTGATGAAATCACAAACACGTGGGTAAAGTGGTACAAACTCTGCAGAGTCAAATAAAATTATCATGATAGCCGTGCTCCCGGTTAAGAGCACCTGAACAACTTCCATGATTAGAGGGTACTTGGGATTCAGGATGGTTATGGTTGGTAATGGTTATGGATGGTTTATGGCTTATGTTTATGGAAAAGAATTTGAGTTATGGTAATTGGACATGGATAATGATGATAATAGCAATATTTGATATGATTTCATATTATGTCAATATGATGGATATGATGGGATTGTCTCACATAGACATAGTATAATGCTTTTTACTTGTTTTGATGTATTTTTCATCCCTTAGCCATTATTATTATTGTCATTTGAATCAGCTACATGTCATACTTTCCACACTTGATGAGTACGACATGTACTCACCCTTGCAATTCCCCCACCAATAGTTGCTGGACAGGATTGAGAGTTTATCGATGATAATGCGGAGTTCTAGGTCGTGTCTGCTGTCAGCTTTGCCTGTGGTGTTGATTGGAGCTGGGCTATACCCCTTTTGCTTAGTGTGCTTAATTAGTTTATTTACGCTGCATTATTTCAAACTTGTCATTAATATTCTGTATATCCGTTTGTGAATGCACTCGTGTATGTGTGTTGAACGTCCTGGGCACACATATGCGTTCACTTGGTTCATTTTCGGAACCAGTGTCACAGTGTTCTTGTTTGTTGTGGCCACGAAAGAAATGAAGAGGGTGTTTGGAAAGAGGCTGGAAGCTCAAGCCATGGTGGAGACTCAAGTGCACACCCCTCTTCTGTTGCTACACCAAGTTCATAGAGGAGGAATGTAGGTGAGGACACTACCATGGGTGAGAGAAACAACCCGCACCAACTTCTTCACGACGACGACATCGACATGCAAAGAGAAGTTGAAGATCAAGCATGCAAGATCCTCTAAGATCGAGAGTTTTCTCATACGAAGGCTTATGATCCGGATTTGATCTCCATAATATGTATGGATTATGAATTATTTTCCATTTGGCATGCACTAGGATGGGAAAACTTTGCTCATATAGAAGAGATAGGTTCACGCCTTCTCTCCATGCAATTTTTTTGCACACTCAAAGTAGGATTTGATGGTATTTCTTTTAGATTATTTCAAAAAGAATACAACATCATATGGAAAGAATTAAGTTAAATCCTAGGCTTTCATAAACGTTATTTGCTTGATTTAGATGCTTTTCCTATGTTTAAGAAACAATGTTTTTGGCAAGTTTTAACTAGTGAGGTCAGATGTAGTGCACCTAGGAATAGCCACTTGCACAACCCTAATTTACGCTTCATGCATAGATGGGTGGCTATGACTATGTTCCCTAGAGGAGACATAAGGGTAGTGCGTGATGATGAGCTGAAAATTTTATTTGGAATGATTAAAAAGATAAAAGTTGCTCCAAATATTGCCATGATGACACAATGGTTAGACTACATTCCAAGAACAGTGCCAATTGAATGCACTTCATTGATTACTCGTATTGCTACAAGAGTAGGAGCACTAGAATATTCTTCATTTGAGTATATTGATAATGAAAGAGAATTGATTAATGAAGATTATTTAGTGCAAGGACACACCCTTAAGCATGATCAAGATGGCTCTTTGTTATTTTATTATCCCGGCTTTGTCAATGAAATTCGGTTACCTAGCCTGGATTATATTTTGTACAAATGCCGGAGGCTAACTATTGATCTTATTCCCATCGAGGAAGACCAAAGAAGTAATGTCTCTGTTAGGGTAACTAGAAGCCATACAAGGAGAGCGTTCATGCCCCCGAAAACCTCTACGGTCAATGAGTACGAAGAGGAACAGAACCCAACGGGAGATGCACCCGGATGGACTCAACCTCCATCGTATAGACCAAAGGTATGTCCTGGCATGGATGGTCGGGTGCCACATGGGAGCCACCCCTATCCACTTCAAGCTCTAGCAGCTTGCCTCCCATGTCTATGAGAAGATGTCATTCCTCTTTGGCTAGAATTCATCGTGACTATCGCCAAGGAAAGACGGATCTCATGAGATGTATGGAAGAGCTTGAAGTAAGGACGGGTGACATCTACAACACTCTCCAAGGGCATGTCCAAGGTACCCAAGACTGGCAACAACACATGGACGATCAATTCACCAACTTCAAATCCATGCTACGACAACAACAAGCCAATCTCGTGGCATACTTCCGTCATCAAGGGTTCAACCCTCATCATAGAGGTGAGTGAAGAACAAGCTTGGGGAGGACCCCCGTCTGAGGTAAATTGTATCACACCTCTTGCATATTTATTTCCATTCACCCATCATCCACCTTGCATATAAAAATTGAAAAAAAGTATAGTAGACTTGCTTTCAAAATAAAATAAAAGATATGCGGTAAGAATGATTTGGAATTCACATAGATGAAATGATGAATAGTTGCTCTGTTTTAATTTTCCTAAGTCCCTAGTTTACAACTTGTCTCCAAAATATTGCTTTCATTGGCTAGAATTACTTTTGCCTTCATTTAGAAATTGTGGGTAGCAAAAGTATAATGCAATTCTTGTTGTGAGATATGATATAGTGACAGGGATGCTATTCCTAGTTTGAAACTGAAACTTAGATTTTCGGAGAAATTCTAAAAAGATTTAAGTTACTCTCATTTGATTGGAAATACCTACCATAGCCATATGATACATTACATTGATAGACCTTATGCATATGCTATTTGTCTTCACATTGATCTTTGTCAAACTAGTATAGACCTATGTGATATTTCATTCATTTCTTTTTGAATTCGAGACTTCACTTGCACATGCTATACTTCTACACTAGAAGTAAGCAAAATTCCATCATACCATCATTCCACAATAGAAAGAGAAACTCCATACCCTTCATGCTTAGTACTCTCTCCAAGTTTATTGCATAAAAAGGGAGTACAAGACATAGCTACAAGAAAATGAAAAAAAAATATGCATGCTTACATCATAAGCATGAGAAAAAAAAGAAAGAAAAAAGAAAACTAGCCATGTTTCATCCCTGCAAAATAAGAGAGTCTACATAAAAAGGAGTCATCTCAAATATCCACATCCACTTCACTCCATCACACATACACAAGTCTTGAATCAAATAGTTTTGAATGGATTTATCCTAAGGCTTGCTTTTTTGACTTAGCAATATTACGTGTTGCAAATATGCCTTCTATATTCCCTACCAAGCTCCACATACAAGCCTATTTTAGAGGTAGGATGAGTGTAGGCACAGTGCCTTGGTGAGGACATATTTCCACTACACATAAAGGAGAGATCGAGAAAATAAAATTTAGATACTTAAAATCTTAATTGAACTCTCCGGAATTTTAGTGGAACTTGATTTCTAGGGTATGTGTGCTCCATTTGCTGTTCTATATTTCAACCACTCATGAATAGGAGATGGCATAAGCCCCATAATGACTTAATATGGGTGAAGTACCATGCCAATTTTGCAATACTAGGTAGAGTATTTTGTTGTGTACGTGGTACTTTTGAAAATATAGAACATTATAGAAACTCTTGATCATCAACCTAAAGTCTTGACTTTGCTCGGGACGAGCAAAGAATAAGCTTGGGGGAGTTTGTTGACGGCTATTATATACCAATTTCACCTGTCAATATAACTCAATTATGTGAAGGAATTGTCATTTCTTGCACACATTACCTTTCTATTTAACCTGTTTCCACTTGTCCTTGGAGAAATAGTGCATGCAGGGAAATATTGTAGGAAATGAGGTAAAAGAGGGGGAGCAATCCTATAAAATATCATCCCATCCAATCAAGAGATGACATGTAGCACCACATGGATCAAATGACCCACAAACAAAAGTATCCGATGCCATCCAACAGTGTAGCATCCATAGACCCACCTGGCAGTCACCTCGAGAAAACACACGAGAAATGGTGCAAAGACCAAGTCGGCCGACCCCCCTAGTAGGACGACCTAGTCCAGGTGCCAAACTCGGTCAATCACCATGTGTTGGCTCCTCCCGGCTTGAAGAAGTCGATGGTGACTGATTCGTGCGCTTTTGGTGGCAGGAACCGACCCTTCTCCACCTATAAATAGGACCCCCTACCCTCACTTCACACACACAACACTTCAGTATTCATCCATTGTATCCACTACTCTCCATAGGTTAAGAGGAGTATAGGCTGTAGAGAGGAGAGCCTCTAGTCCATAGTCCAAGTAGGAGAGGAGTAGGAGGAGTCCCATTCCAATTCCTAATTGGGAAAGGTATGGCTCTCATATTCCTATTTGTATTCGTGACTTTGTTCTTATAAAGATGTTATCTTTAGTCTTCTATTGTTCATATACTTGGATGAAGTGTTTCTTTTCTGATTGTGGATTCCATATATGTGGTAGTAGTATTTATGATTATGCTATACCATTCTCATTATATCATCATAAACACTACAAACCCCCACTATAGTCTAATTAGCTATGACATGATTATGTTAATATGAATCACTTATGCTATGAATTAACATTGGTTTAATGATGAATTAGTTCATTGCCTTAGGATGACCTGTGCCTAGGCTCTTAAGGTAATTACTCAATATGTTAGCATGGTGCCAGGATAGATAAATATCGTTGAATCTCTCATAGACCCACGGATTGAAGAGGTAGGCAGTAGGTGGTGACCGCCCTATCTATCCTTTGTAATCCTCCATGTTCGGCTATGCCATAGGCTCTTGGCCGGAGTCGTCCTAGTTTTGCTAGGGGTAAACCCGTGCCTGATGTGTTAATCAACTTAACATGAGAATTCATAATTGATATAGTCATTAGTAATTAACTAAGGCTATGTATATGTACATTAGAAGCATAGTAGGAGTATCTACCTATCTCGTAGCCTAGTCCCTCTTTACCTCATTTACCCCCCTTAGGATAGAATGCTCTTGTGTGTGTCACACTACCTCCAATCTATCAATTACCTATCCTTTAGAGAACCCTACCTAGACCAACCTAGTCTCTCCATTTGATGATTGCTTTGCTTCAACCTAGCCTTTCTTTGGCAGAATATAAATGACTGTAAGACCTATGTGTGCTGAATACATTGGCTTGTAGTGTATACACTTGGCTTTGATGATAAAAGTTTTTAATATCACCAAAACACCTTTTTATCAAGGTCCGACTCTAGCTCCGAGCTACAGCAAGGTCCGACGATAGGTCTGGCTTGTTTTGGGTAGCTCCGGCTATGGTCCGGCATCTTAGTAAGGTCCGAATAGCTTTGGTTAGCTCCGGTGAGCTTTATCTTTAGCTCCGGCATATTTTCGTTAGCTCCGGCATGCTTTTGCCAAGCTCCGACTTACTTTGTTCTAGCTCCAGGTTTTGGGTTGACTAGTTCCCACAAGTTTTGATAAGCTCCGGATCCAGGATCTACTAGTTTTGGTAAGCTCCGGCAGGTGCTTCTTTGTACTAGTTTTGGTAAGCTCCGGCAGGTGCTTCATTGTACTAGTTTTGGTAAGCTCCGGCGCTAGGTTCTACTAGCTCTTGTTAGCTCCGGCTCAAGCTCCGGGTTGCTCTGGCAAGGTCCGGAACTTGACTGCAGTGTTTCTTGTTAGCTCCGGCTCAAGCTCCGGGTTGCTCTGGCAAGGTCCGGAACTTGACCGAAGTGTTTCCGCTTTTCATTTGCAATGTTTCGTACTTGCTTTACTTGTTAGGAAAGATTGCTTAGTATTCATTTGCTAAGTTTTTGGTGCGTTTTGGTTGAATACGGTTGATATCGTTTCTACTGTGGTTTTGCAAGATGCTTATGTGAGGTTCTCATGTAAGGTGTTGTGTTCGGAACTAACGTGAGTCAAGTCGAGGACTTGGGCTCGTATGGATTAGTTGTTTGTTCATGTGCAGGTGTTGCTTGAGTTCAAGTCATGGCTGGTGACGGATCCATTGGACTAGTCTCAGGAGGAGATGAGGTTCCAACAACCAAGTTCAGGAGGAACTGTGGTTGAGCGGGTCAGGAGGTCGCGCAGGATGATTGAATCAAGGGCAGTTCATATGAAGGTTGAAGGAAGGTGTTCGCACATATGCATGCGGTGCATGACGTGGCAATATGCTTCTAGAGACGGATTATGGAAGGAAGATCTGATCGGAAGAATCGGATCGTATCGGTTGAAGACTTTGGCTGCGGCAGAGTCGGTTATGGCTCGGTATGGGAAGTATCGAGTTGGTTATGTTAGGATTTCGTGTGTATCACGAAATTGAGTTGTTTAGGAATGTGGGATACGTTCCTAAGGTGTTTGGAAGTCTTAAGATTGCTTCTATCTGCGTATAGAAGAATCTTGAGCAGTTATGGTAAGTTCCGATTGTGATCGGATTAGGATTGGAGTCCTAGTTGAGATTGGGATGGCTTAAGGGCTGGTTATATAAGCAAGGGAAGGCCAAAGCTCGTGGAAGACGACTTTGGGGGCTGTTCCTCTTGTGTTCTATTGAATAAAATTCATAGTTTGAAGGAACTTTTGTGCCTTGTTCGTCCGACTTGTTCCAGACAAGTTTTACTCGTCGAGTTTCTGGACAGCACTACCTTTCGTCGGTGGTTTTATCATAACTCGAGTTTTACTGATCCAATTGACGTGATTCTTTTTCGGTTGTCTTCACAACTTGATTATCTATCATCTGCCAAAATTTCACGGTCATTGGATTTGTGGTTTTTGATCTACACGAGTTTCTTTGAAGTGTTAGAGAACTGTTTTTCTCGGGTAGGTCAGATTGACCATAGTCTGATCTTTTGATCATAACTTGAGTTGTTCTCGACGGATTTGAGTAATTCTTTTTGTGTTGTCTTCGTGACTTGATTCTCTCTGATAACTATCACTTTTGTCACGGTGAAACACGTTTAGATTAGTCTCATACACGATTTCTTTAACATATCGTTTTTCTACCGAAGGGATTAGGGTTTTATTGTTTCCGCTGCGTAAGATTTTTAAATCTACCATTCACCCCCCCTCTGGTATCTTTTCACGTGCTCTTCGATCCTACAATTGGTATCAGAGCCACGGTGCTCTAATCTTTGTGATTTGCACGTGTTTTTGACTAATCATCGTGGAGAAGTACTCCGCCAAACCTTGTGTGTTTTCTGGCATTGATTTCCAGGTTTGGAAGGCACGCATGGAGGCCTTCATCCAGGCGCAAGGCTTCGCAATATGGGAGAAGGTGTATAAGCCTTATGAAGTGCCACCCAATGATCAAGTTACGGCTACGAACCTCCGGGACGTCGACAACAACAACAAAGCTCGAAACTTGATCATCCAAGGACTCACTCAAAGCGACTTTGATCGTGTCGCGCACCTCCGATCAGCATACGACGTTTGGAGAGCTCTCTGTGATTATCATGAAGGCTCCAACACAATCAAGGAGGTAAAACAAGATATGTTCAAGAAAGAATATATGCGTTTTGAGATGCAACCAGGTGAGTCGATCGATGACCTCTATGCTCGTTTCAATAAAATTCTCAGCAACTTACGTAGTGTCAATGTTAATTTTTCTGATGCTGAGAATGCTAGACAACTTCTTAGTGCATTAGACATGTCAGTTTGGGAGATGAAAGTAACATCCATTCATGAATCAACTGTCATGAGTTCTCTTACACTAGATGTACTTTATTCTAAACTAAAAACTCATGAAATTGACATCCTAGCACGTAAGAACCCAAACAAGTCTATTGCATTTGTCTCACAACGTGATATGTCTAGCTCCGGCCAATCATCATCTTGCAATACTCTTGCTTTGTTGTCCTCACTAACCCTGGAGCAGATCGAAGAAATTCCAGAAGAGGAGTTGGCACTCATCTCTACTAGATTCTCAAAAGCATTGCAAAATGTGAGAACTAGAAGGAGAGGAAGCTCCGGACCTCAACGCTGTTTTGAATGTGGTAAAATAGGACACTTTCGTACAGAATGCCCTAACCTTTCAGGTCCGACCACCCGGGAAGAAAAACAAAGCAAGGTCCGGACCTCCTCTGGAAACTCCAACAAGAAGAAGAAGGGTACCATAGGACGCAAGATGATCAACAGCTTCATCACCGCGCTTCAAGAGCTCAGTTCAAGTGACATTGATTTTGAAAGTGATGAAGATAATGATGATCTGGCCAACTTATGCTTCATGGCGGGCAAAGCAAGATAAAGATCAAGTCAGGAGGAAGCAGAACACAACAGTGACGATGATGAGGTATGTGCTACCTGTAATGAAATGTGTGATGCTATTTCTCGTGCAACTATTATTGTCAAGAAAAAAGACAAAAAGCTTAGGGATAGTGCTGCTAAAATTGAATCACTAGAATCTGAAATTAACCGTTTAAAAACTTTGATTCCTAGTGATGATGCATGTCCCTCATGTGACTTAATCTATGAACAATTGTCCACATTAAGAAGTGCACATTCCTCCACTCTAGACAGACTTGATGAAGAAATTGAAAAGAACAAAAAGCTTGCTGCACTTAATGATAAAAACTTAAAAGATGCTTCTTGTTCTATAGATGATTTGCATTGTTCTGCATGTGAAAATCTTGATAAGAAACTAAAAGATGCAATGAATGAAATTTCCATTCTGAACAATGCTTTACGATCTCATGAAGTTAAAAATTGTTCCAATTGCAAACTAAAAGGAAAAACTTCATGTGCAAACTGCCTAGACTTGTCCAAGAAACTTGATGACATGAATAGGACACTAGGTCGGTTTTGTAATGGGGATAAGAATCTAAACTTGCTGCTGAATTCTTCCAAGTCTAGCAAAGATAAAACTGGTTTAGGTTTTGATTCTCATGTTCATGCTAAGGCACATCCACCTAAATTTGTAAAGTCATTAGGAATTGGTTTGATTCAAACAGTTCCTAAACAAAATAGAGTGGTTTTCAAATCTGCAGGAGTGATGCCTCATTCCGTTTCAAATAAAAATATTGCTTGCTCATCTAGACATGAACACAAAGTTAAATTTCAATGTACCTTTTGTGGTAGAGATGGTCATGTCATAGATTTTTGTTATAGACTAGCTAAACAACAGAAAAAGGAAAGAAAAATTGCTAGATCTTATAACTTTCATGCAATTAGAAAAACACAACCTGCTTTAGTGAGTCAGAAATTTCAAAAGGTAACTTCCGGACCTTCTGGTAAGAAATCCGCAAAAGCAGCTTCGATGGTTCCGATAGCTCCGAGAGCTACCGGATCTTCTGTTGTTCTCTCCGGAGCTTCAGTTTTTGCCTCCGGACCTTCTGCTTTTACCTCCGGAGCTACCGGTTTTCACTCTAAACAAGTAACAACTTCTAAATCAACTGTTAAGAAAAGAAAACCTCAATCTTTGACTCATAAACCTGCTGTTTTATCTCAGCATTCGCGTGTTTTTCCTGGTGCACGTCGCATGACTCAGTACTGGATTCCTAAATGCCTTTTGACTAACCCCAGTATTGAGTCATCGGCGTATTGTGCTTCTATGTAGGTTACACGCTTGAGGAAGGAGAATATTTGGATTGTGGATTCAGGTTGCTCACGCCACATGACCGGTAACAAAGATTGGTTCTCCTCCCTCACCTTTGTGTCACGTGTAGAGAATGTTACTTTTGCCGATAATTCTTCAACTAATATAATTGCTAAGGGTTCGGTCAGAGTAAATGATCACTACACTTTGAAGGATGTGGCACTTGTCAAAAATTTGAAATATAACTTGCTTTCTGTTTCACAATTGCTAGATGAAAATCTAGAAATTACTTTCAATAAAAACTGTTGCAAAGTTGTAGATTCAAATAGTGAGCTTATTTTTAACATGTCTCGGTTTGGAAGAGTTTTTAAAGCTGATTTTGATATGTTTTCTTCTAAGCATAGGTGTCTAGTTGCTAATGATTCAAAGGACTTATATTTTTGGCATCGTAGACTTGGTCACGTAGGCTTTGATCACCTAACGCGTGTTAGTGCTCTTGATCGCATACGTGGGCTGCCTAAGCTTAAAGGGGACAAAGAAATTGTGTGCTCTTCTTGTAGACATGCTAAGATGGTTGCAGGTTCACATACTCCTCTCACAATGATCATGACAACTGAACCATGTCAACTTTTGCATCTTGACACCGTAGGACCTTCACGTGTTCAATCCTTCGGAGGTAAATGGTATGCTCTTGTTATTGTTGATGATTATTCTAGATATTCTTGGGTGTATTTTATGGCGTCTAAGAATGAAGTCTTTAGTCACTTTAGAACTTTATTTCTTAGATTATCAATTGATCACCCAGGATCATTAAAAGCAATTAGAAGTGATAATGGAACTGAATTTAAAAATCAATTCTTTGATCACTTTTGTGCTGAAAATAGAATAGATCATCAATTTTCTTCACCATATGTACCTCAACAAAACGGTGTTGTAGAAAGAAAGAACAGAACCCTAGTTGAGATGGCTAGGACTATGCTTGATGAATATCAAACCCCTAGGAAATTTTGGGCTGATGCTTTAGCAACCGCTTGTTATGTCTCAAATCATGTTTTCTTGCGTGCTAAGCTAGGTAAAACACCATATGAGCTCCGGTTTGGACATAGGCCTAGTGTTACACACTTTCGGGTCTTTGATTGCAAATGCTTCGTTAAGAAACATGGTAATCTTGATAAATTTGAACCTAGATCCAATGATGGCATGTTTCTTGGTTATCCATCTCATACTAGAGGCTACCGTGTGCTTTTACTTGACACTAACAAAATTGTGGAGACTTGTGAAGTGTCTTTTGATGAAGCTAGCCCAGGTACTAGCTCCGGTGTTGCAGGACCAGATTCATATTCTCAGGGGGAGGGTATTTTCGAAGATGAAGAAGAGCCGGTGATACTGCCTGGTAGTTCCGAAGTTGACACGTGTCCAGCTCCGGACATTGAACAAGCTCCGGCTGTCACCTCTGCTGGTCCTGATCGTCCACAAATCACAAGCTCATCAATCTACAATGAACCTAATGAAAAAGAAGCTTGTGAGACATCTGTTCCCCTACGTTTTTACAAAGATCATCCCCCACAACAGATGATTGGAAGCTTGCATGAACGAGTCACACGGTCCAGGTTTTGCGATCCAAACTCTCATGCTCATTCTGCTTTTGTTGCTTCTTTTGAACCCAAAGATATATCACACGCACTCACTAATGAATCTTGGATTATTGCCATGCAAGAAAAGTTAGAAAATTTTGAAAGAAATAATGTTTGGAAACTTGTACCTCCACCTCAAGGCCACACTTTAAATGGAACTAAATGGGTATATAAAAATAAACAAAGTGAGGATGGGGTTGTGATTAGGAATAAGGCTAGGTTGGTTGCTCAAGGTTTCACTCAAGTTGAAGGTCTAGATTTTGATGAAACTTTTGCTCCTGTCGCTAGATTAGAAGCCATAAGAATTTTGTTAGCTTTCGCAGCATCTAAAGGTTTTAAGCTATATCAAATGGATGTTAAAAGTGCTTTTCTTAATGGCTACATAGATGAGGAGGTTTATGTCAAACAACCACCAGGTTTTGAAAATCCAGATTTTCCTAATCATGTTTACAAACTGTCCAAAGCCTTATATGGTCTCAAACAAGCCCCTAGAGCATGGTATGATAGGTTAAAAACATTCTTACTTGAAAAGGGGTTTACAATGGGAAAGGTTGATAAAACCCTTTTTGTGCTTAATCATGGCAATGACTCATTATTCGTTCAAGTGTATGTGGATGATATTATCTTTGGTTGTGCTTCTCATGGTCTTGTGTCCAAGTTTTCAGCAATGATGAGTTCCGAATTTGAAATGAGTATGATGGGTGAACTCACTTACTTTTTGGGGCTGCAAATCAAGCAAACCAAGGAGGGTACCTTTGTGCATCAAACAAAGTATACCAAAGATCTCCTAAGGCGCTTCAACATGGACAAAAGCAAGCCTCTTCGGACACCAATGGGAACAGCAACAACACTTGAACTTGATGAAGATGGTGAATCCGTGGATCAAAAAGAATATAGAAGTATGATCGGATCACTTTTGTACCTCACGGCATCAAGACCGGACATACAATTCAGCGTATGTCTTTGTGCACGGTTTCAAGCTTCCCCACGTGTTTCACATCGTCAAGCCGTCAAAAGGATTCTCAGGTACTTACATGCAACTCAAGAATTTGGCATTTTTCTTCCTTCTTCCTCAATCGTTTCTTTGAAAGCTTTTTCGGATGCTGATTTTGGGGGTTGTAGGATTGATAGGAAAAGTACTTCCGGTGCTTGTCATTTTCTTGGTAATTCTCTTGTTGCTTGGTCCTCTAGAAAACAAAGTTCAGTTGCACAATCCACAGCCGAATCAGAGTATGTAGCTGCTGCTAGTGCTTGTTCACAAATTCTTTGGATTGTTCAAACACTTAAGGACTATGGGGTTGATCTAGATAGTGTTCCACTGTTCTGTGATAACACTAGTGCTATTTGCATTGCTAAAAACCCCGTGCAACATTCTAGAACTAAGCACATTGACATTAGGTATCACTTTCTCCGTGATAATGTTGAAAAAGGAAACATTGTGCTTCACCATGTAGATACCGAACAACAATTGGCTGACATTTTTACAAAACCTTTGGATTTCACTCGTTTTTGTTACATTCGTAGTGAAATAGGGGTTATGCATCCTCATGGCTTAAATTGAGGGGGAGTTTTTGAAACTTAGGAAGTCTATGTGTGAATCTGAAATTAAAATAATATGAGCATATTATTTCATACATATATGACTTTGTGATTCCTCTTACATGCTGAAAGTTCTTACTACATTACTCGTGTTATACCTTTTGTAGTTTTTGCCATGTCTAGTAATTGGAATAATTACTTACACTAAATCTGGTCATGGTCGAACTTTCTTGCTGTTTTGAACTTGTTGCATGCTCACAAATGCTTTTAATCATTAATAATTTATCAAGTAATCAACTCACATATTGAGTTTTTATGAACAAATATAAATTGAGAAAAGGTCAAGAGAATATGCATGCATCGCACTTCTTCTTTCGAGATGGCCTGTCATTGCATTTAGATATGAACTTGGAAGAAGTTGTGTATGACTAAAACCATGTCCTTAAGCTTCTGATTGTCAAATGACATAGGCTTGGCTTGGTTGGTTAGAATAAGGCAGATGCGCATATAATCTCTTGCAAATATCATATTATCTAAATTTATGCTTTGAAAAATAATAAGATGCAGCAACAAATGTCATGCTTTCAGGTTTTGAAATAGTTGAGTTTGTGAGATCATGACCTGCTAAAATTGAAAATCACACTTGCTTTCTAGCATGGCTTACACTACATTATGTATCTCATTGATGTGATAGTGTAAGTTACTTGATAGTATGACTTGGGTGAGCTTTGTTTATATGTATATGTTATAATATGCTCATAACAACTAAAGACGGAGAGATAATTTGTTTATATCTCATAACAATTAAAATTTCTCTTTTACCTTGCTAAATACATTGTCAAAGGGGGAGAGATTAATCACACATTAAATTAAAAAAAAAGGAGAGATAATAAAGGGGGAGACATTTTCATTTTAAAAAGGGGGAGAGATTTTCATTTACGTTTGTTTTACAAAAGGGGAGAAATTGTTTTCAAAACTTTTATTTGAATAAGCCAATGTTCGGAATTTTAAATGGTGTTGCCAATGCATTCATCAAGGGGGAGATTGTAAGACCTATGTGTGCTGAATACATTGGCTTGTAGTGTATACACTTGGCTTTGATGATAAAAGTTTTTAATATCACCAAAACACCTTTTTATCAAGGTCCGACTCTAGCTCCGAGCTACAGCAAGGTCCGACGATAGGTCCGGCTTGTTTTGGGTAGCTCCGGCTATGGTCCGGCATCTTAGTAAGGTCCGAATAGCTTTGGTTAGCTCCGGTGAGCTTTATCTTTAGCTCCGGCATATTTTCGTTAGCTCCGGCATGCTTTTGCCAAGCTCCGACTTACTTTGTTCTAGCTCCGGGTTTTGGGTTGACTAGTTCCCACTAGTTTTGATAAGCTCCGGATCCAGGATCTACTAGTTTTGGTAAGCTCCGGCAGGTGCTTCTTTGTACTAGTTTTGGTAAGCTCCGGCAGGTGCTTCATTGTACTAGTTTTGGTAAGCTCCGGCGCTAGGTTCTACTAGCTCTTGTTAGCTCCGGCTCAAGCTCCGGGTTGCTCTGGCAAGGTCCGGAACTTGACTGCAGTGTTTCTTGTTAGCTCCGGCTCAAGCTCCGGGTTGCTCTGGCAAGGTCCGGAACTTGACCGAAGTGTTTCTGCTTTTCATTTGCAATGTTTCGTACTTGCTTTACTTGTTAGGAAAGATTGCTTAGTATTCATTTGCTAAGTTTTTGGTGCGTTTTGGTTGAATACGGTTGATATCGTTTCTACTGTGGTTTTGCAACATGCTTATGTGAGGTTCTCATGTAAGGTGTTGTGTTCGGAACTAACGTGAGTCAAGTCGAGGACTTGGGCTCGTATGGATTGGTTGTTTGTTCATGTGCAGGTGTTGCTTGAGTTCAAGTCATGGCTGGTGACGGATCCATTGGACTAGTCTCAGGAGGAGATGAGGTTCCAACAACCAAGTTCAGGAGGAACTGTGGTTGAGCGGGTCAGGAGGTCGCGCAGGATGATTGAATCAAGGGCAGTTCATATGAAGGTCGAAGGAAGGTGTTCGCATGTATGCATGCGGTGCATGACGTGGCAATATGCTTCTAGAGACGGATTATGGAAGGAAGATCTGATCGGAAGAATCGGATCGTATCGGTTGAAGACTTTGGCTGCGGCAGAGTCGGTTATGGCTCGGTATGGGAAGTATCGAGTTGGTTATGTTAGGATTTCGTGTGTATCATGAAATTGAGTTGTTTAGGAATGTGGGATACGTTCCTAAGGTGTTTGGAAGTCTTAAGATTGCTTCTATCTGCGTATAGAAGAATCTTGAGCAGTTATGGTAAGTTCCGATTGTGATCGGATTAGGATTGGAGTCCTAGTTGAGATTGGGATGGCCTAAGGGCTGGTTATATAAGCAAGGGAAGGCCAAAGCTCGTGGAAGACGACTTTGGGGGCTGTTCCTCTTGTGTTCTATTGAATAAAATTCATAGTTTGAAGGAACTTTTGTGCCTTGTTCGTCCGACTTGTTCCAGACAAGTTTTACTCGTCGAGTTTCTGGACAGCACTACCTTTCATCGGTGGTTTTATCATAACTCGAGTTTTACTGATCCAATTGACGTGATTCTTTTTCGGTTGTCTTCACAACTTGATTATCTATCATCTGCCAAAATTTCACGGTCATTGGATTTGTGGTTTTTGATCTACACGAGTTTCTTTGAAGTGTTACAAAACTGTTTTTCTCGGGTAGGTCAGATTGACCATAGTCTGATCTTTTGATCATAACTTGAGTTGTTCTAGACGGATTTGAGTAATTCTTTTTGTGTTGTCTTCGTGACTTGATTCTCTCTGATAACTATCACTTTTGTCACGGTGAAACACGTTTAGATTAGTCTCATACACGATTTCTTTAACAGATCGTTTTTCTACCGAAGGGATTAGGGTTTTATTGTTTCCGTTGCGTAAGATTTTTAAATCTACCATTCACCCCCCCCTCTGGTAGCTTTTCACATGCTCTTCGATCCTACAATGACACCCTTTGGGAATACTCTAAAAGGGGAAATTCTACATCGATAGATTGTCTGCGCTTGCGGAATTACATCTGAAATCTAAAAACTATTAACAAGCATTCCCTGTATATTGAGCGGACTAGTCCGACCCTGACAAAACTAGTTCGACCTTAGAGTTTTAATATTGTTTGATTAAGTAATTTCAGGTTGAAAGTACATCTAGGAATCCCCGTGGGTTTTATATGTTTGATGATGAAAATTATAAGACTAATGAGCTAAGTTGATCTTAAGCACAGGTGTGATGATTGAAATGAGATAAAATCCCTCAAAAAGCAAAAGTTTGAAATGGGCGTCGAAGACTCAAGCATAGAAATTAGCGTTTCTATTGTGTTGAGTTTAGACTAGATGTATCATGTGCGAGGGTGGTTGTATCATGTGCATTGAGATCATCCAAGAGGGGTCAAAGTGGTGATTGATAGAAAAACCTAAGTGAGAAGCCCATTTGAGAGAAAAACCCCAGTGACCGGACTTGTCCGGGCTTCAGGACGGACTAGTCTGGGGTGCCAGTCTTGTCCGTTTTGAGCCGGACTAATCATCTCTGGTTAAGTTCGAACTTGTTCGTATGGGTATGGACTAGTCTGTTCTTCTCTTAGTAAGCAGATTTGGAGCTAAGTCCTGGGAGGCCGGACTTGTTCGCCACAAAGGTCGGACTAGTCCGGACCCCAAGAGTAGTCCATTCTGGGACGGACCGAAGCATTATGGTTGAGTCCGGACTTGTTCGTTGTGATAAGGACTAGTATTTTTGAGACTTAGTTTGAGATCCCAAGCCAGGTCTAGGGAGGCCGGACATGTCCGCCCGTGGGGCTGGACTAGTCCGGGCCAACCCAGTTTAGTCTGTTTTCAGCCAGACTAAAGCATTCTGTCCTAGTTCGGACTAGTCTGTTTTTGGTCGGACTAGTGTTGGTTGCCATGACCTTTTGATGTTCAAACGTTTGGTGGGGACATCACTAGTTTTGTCGATTGGTGAAATAAAATTGTTAGTGGTCCCAAGAGGCCAAACTAGTCCGTGGTACAGGGTCAGACTAGTCCGGGTTTGGGCTATTTGCAACGGCTAGCTGCCGGGACCCCTATAAAAAATGGACCACCAACCCCTATTTGATAACTCTGGAACCCTAGCGCTGCCACAACATTCCTTAATCCTTCCAAAGCCATCTACTCATCCAACTTGCCCTCTTAGACCAAATCTTGAAGAGATTAGGGTTTGGGAAGGAAAGTGAAAAAAGATCATCGTGCTATGGCTCTCGGTTTGATCTCTTACACTTGGTGTTATGTTTTGTGACTTGTGTGAGTTGAGCTTCGTGTGCTCCTTGTTGTATTGATTCGTGGGAGCCTCAACTTGTGAGCAGCCCCAAGAAACTTGGTGATTACCCTTTGATATAGGGAAAACAAAGCCGGCCAATGTGGTGGCTTCATGAGAATAGGGTCAAGTGAGACCCGATCCTTGTGTGGACTTCTCAACGTGGATGTAGGATTCTTTGTGGAGCTGAACCACAGGATAAATCGTGTCTTGCTTGTCGCTTTACTTTTCATAATCACTAGAAGTGCTATTAGGGTTGATATCATTCCTCATCTTGATCATTGTTGAGATCTTGTAAACTAATTGCTTACACTCGTCAATCCAAACTGTACTAGGTTACTAGACATTCTAGATTCCGCAAATAACTTGTAGAAATCAAGTTTTTAGGTTTTCACCCCGTGCTGAGCGGACTACTTCGGCCCTGTTCAGACATGTCCTGCCTCAGTAATTCAATCTCGTTTGATTATTCCATTTCAGGTCATATTTTCTATTCACCCCCCCTCTAGGTGACTTTCTATTGGTATCAGAGCAGGACTCTCAACCAAGAGTCTAACAACTCAGAGAGGAGATGGCCGGAAGGGGTGACAACGAGATCCCAGTGATCGTCGATGATGATAAGACGAAGAATGTCGATGTTCTTCAAGATGATCCAAATGACGATGAGGAAGTGCATATACTCAAGGCGCGACTTTGTGAGAAGCTGGGTCTTCCTAAGAAGGAGACCAAGGCGATTGATCGGATCAACACCAACAATGGGAGGAGTTCACAAGACTACTCCTGGTATCCTTACAACTACAAGCGATTAACTGCTAGTAACCATTATTTATCTATTCCTATTGGGAAACCTCCCCAATTTGACAGAAATGACTATTTTGTGTGGAAGCATAATATGAAGATGCATCTAATTTCCTTAAATCATAGCTTGTAGCAAATTGTGTTGACAGGTGTTCTGTAGAAGCTCCAGTAAAAGTTTCAGGCATAATAAATTTTTTTAAGGGGGTTTAATTCAAAGTCTTTGCCTAGGTTAATTATAATTCCAGAAAATAACAAATTAAATCCAGAAATTCATAAGGACTTGTAAATTCAATATCTACCTGTAGGAAGCTTGTAAAATTGTGAAACCAATTTTCGTAGCTTCTTTTTTTATCAGTACTATCTAGCTGTGCCATTTATGGACACGATAAAACCTCAGGTTTTATCTACAAATTCCTAAATGATGAGAGCTTGATAGAATTTTGTAGATCATTTTCTCCCATCAAATTCTCTGAAATTTTTATGAGAATTTCTTCATCACATCTGAATGCCAGAGATAAATTATCAGAGCCAATAGAACTCATCTGCATAGGAATTAATTCTGTATAGTTTCCTTATATCCATGACTATATAGAAATTTATTATGTACATTCTTATAATATAAAGTAATATCAAATTAACCTACCCAAATCAAATTTAATACCCAACAGTACTCCTTATTCACTCTTGATTTACAAACAAACTTCCTTTATGAGTACGACATTGCATAATGTATGCATATTCATTAGTTAAGTTATTAAAGTATATTGTGTGTTATATGCATATTCATTGCGATAGACACCATGACGGAAAGGAGTCGAATAGGACCTGTTCGTGAAGATCAAGCCATAACAACTAACTTGGTTATAGAGTCGCAAACAAGGCAAGCCCCGGTTTGCATTTGAAAGCTTTACAGAGTTTTGCAGTATTTCTCACATTATGTCTTCAGTTGATATTGTGCATTACATATAAGGTATTTGATACTCCACTTGCATATCCATAAATCCTATGGGAAGGTTGGGAAGGTTTACATCTTGACGTGTAGAACTGCCGATGCGAATGGTGTAGATATAACGGTAGAAGTCGAGTAGTTGGAATCTACTCGCGAGAGGATCACATTTTATTGATCACAAGTCAAGTAGTTAAATTCTACTTGCGAGCAAAGTCGAATGAGGGAAACCTACTCGCGAGATGTTACCAAAATGTCCACTCTTAATAATTGAATATGTGGACGGGGATGTTCCTGTAGGACGGGACGCGCAAGGTTGTCTGATCCCGGATGAGGGGGACAATGCTTGCGACCACATTTGGGCCTGGGCCGGTAAGGGTAAGGCAAATGTGGAGGTTGGTTGTAGCCCCTTCTATGTCAGTTAAGGACCGTCTCGTGTGCAGCCCTGTTGAGCAAGTTTGAACAGTACCAGTTACATAATGGATTAATGGGGTCCACTAAACTGATGTAGCTCGAGCACCCTCATGTCGAAACTTATACCACCGTCCTTCGGGGGAAGATGATCGTATGGTGGGAACCTCTACGGAGCAACTTCGACGTGCTCGGTTAGGGACCTTACATTTGGGACAGTAGAACTGGTTCGACATCAGGATGACGGGTGAAAGGTGGCCACATACGACGTGGGAGAGGAGTACATTGAAAGGTACTTCCGAGCGGGCGTCTGTGTCATGTATTCCGGGTGTGTCCTGATTGCAATCACCGTCCCTCGCGGTAATAGAGTACCACTTGTTCACTGAGTTGTGACGTAGTAAATACTAAAGAAGTCAGACGAATATGATATATTGGTTTACAAATTGCTTGAACAACCTTGTTTGGCTTAGAGATAGTACAATTAAAAGTTTACAGTTCCCCATACTTTAGCTATAATAGCATTATGTGCTTTGGGCATGTCATATCATCGGTGAAGCGTTTCTTGTTTGATTGTGGAGTCTATGATGTGCCGTGCCTGAAGAATGTCATTTGCTACTTAAAACATGAATATAAGGATCCACTTGTAGGCGAGTCCTTTATGCTATTCCTTACCCATGCTTAGTACTTACCCCTGAATATGTCTAGTGAGACGGGTTAGTCTTGCTGAGCCTTATGCTCACGTTTGTGCTTTAACAACTTTTGTAGGTATTAGTTTTATTTCTGTTGTTCAGGTTGTACATGAGACTCGAGGTGTCGAGATAAATCTCATGTGAAACATACCGCTTCTGAATGGTCGTCATGTTGCTAGTGAGGAGCGTCCTAGGGCATGGACGTCTTCTCTTATGCTTAGATAGGTGAGAATATGAGTATGTAGTTCCGCCGCGTGTGTACTACTGATGTACACTGTTTTGTAACTCTGAATATATTTATGAAATGAAAACTTTGTATATTTTGGTATCATTTTCGTGTGTGCTGTTAGGTGCCGCATCGCACGACACAACCCAATGAGAACCTCGGATGTGTGGACCCCGGTCCCCATAGACATGGTTTCAGAGCTTCATTGGGAATAGCGCGCTTGAAAAGAGCCTAATTTTGAAAACTACGAAGTAGTCGAGTGAGGATTAGTTATATGCCCACATAAGGTCTATTATAGTATTAGTTACTTAATGTGGCAAAGCTAACATATGTGTTATTATATTCTATAACGATGCTCCGACATTAGGTAAGAGGTAAGGTACGCCACTGCAAGCGGATCAATTGCGGTAAGCTCACCATGCGAGAGGTAGCATGTGATTATTTCCGTGGCTTGGCACGGTAATGTCAATATGAGTCTCTAAAACTTTCCATGTTTCTGAGAACATATGACACGCGGTACCCCAGCGTGACACAAAATTAGTGGGAGCACCCGTCGGGTGGGACATAACCCGATGCGCCTCCTACTGGTGCAGCATTATGCAAAGACGTGGGACCCCGTCGGGTGGTAGAAAACCCGATCATGTACCTCGAGATGTGGCTTAACTCGAGGCGGCATATATGAAATGATACGGGACAAATGTTTTTACTTTCATATATGTTTTTGTGAAATGATCGCCCGTGCGGGCTAGACTGTACCGTACGGTACCATATGATTGATCGGTAGTTTGAGTGTAGTGACAGGTACACTAACCACGTTGAACGTATTGCGAGTAGAATACGTTTGCGAGTGATCGTTTTAGTGCCACCTATAGCATGTTATGCCGGCTAAGAATCCAGTAAAGATTTTCAGTTTGTAAGGTAACGTAGTACCGACATAATTGTTGTGATGCATTCACACCTTACTACATAACAAAATGATTGGTTGGGTAAATTTCCAGAATTATCTGAATAGAATTTTGTTTCTATATTTTCCACAATGTATTATACTAAGTGATTTATAGAATATCCTCTAGGGCTTTTCATGAATATTGGGATGGACCACTGCAAAGTACAGATCCTAAGGAAAATTACAAAATTTGTTTTATCTAATTTGGAGCATCCTAGCCAAAGTTATAGCATTTCAAAGTTTAGGCATTTTCTAGAATTTTTTTTAATGGAAAAAGGCAACATCAACTGACACATGGCCTCTAAATCTTCCCACCCAGCCGATGCCACACCGGGCCACAGAGTTTACTCGCGTTGGCACACTAAATCGCAGAGCCACAGAAAATCCCACGGGGTTGTGTCTTCTTCTTCCCCCCGACTCCGGCGGCCCGTGGCGGCGCCATGGTCGGAGGCCGACCGGCGACTCGCCCGAGCACGCCGTGCTACCTTCCCCGTGGTTGGGATTTACCACTCGGGGGTTTTCAACCCTCAGGAACTCATTGGTGGCCTCAGATTCGACTGAAATGCACCGGAAAACTGCCTACACCGGCGACCGGCGGAACTCAACGATCGGCGACGGCGTTCTCGGTGTACAAGGCATGGGAGAAGCTTGCTTTTTGCTCTGGAATCTTTGTGGTGCTGCTCTGATGATCGGCCAACAGTCCAATCGCTCGAAAATTGGTCAGATTATGGGGGCACCATGGAACCGATTCTAGGCGGCGGCGAGATTTGAAATTTCGGTTAGCCAAAGTGGGGAAAAGGCTAGCTGACGCCTCAGGAAGGTGCGCACGTAAGTGTAGAAGCTGGGGGCGGCTGGAATTGTGAAGCTACTCACCATGGAGGAAGAGCTCCACGTTGGAACAGAGGTAGGTCGACGGTGCGCCGGAAGAGGAAAACTGTGATTCCCTCTGGGAGGCTAGGTCCGGCGACGGCCTCGGTGCCGGGAGGTCGAGAGCGTACAAGCGTGGACCAAAACATGGCTTCGCTAGCGCGTGGGCTGCTGTGATTTGGGCGGTCGAGTGGAGCGATGCGGGAGGAAGAAGGAGAGCAGAGCGCTCGGTTGCTTTTATACCCGACCGACAGAGCGAAGCAGGTGTCGTCGTGACCCTCCGTGGCGCGCATGCACGCGGAGACCATCGCGCTGGAGGTCACGCTCGAGAGCTGCTTGCAGCCACGTGGCCTCCTCTGGCGCGCGCGCGTGCAGCCGCGCGAGCAGAGGCGCTGCTGCAGAAGAAAAACCGAATACCTCTGCCTAGTGGGCCCCACTCTGCTCTTATCCCCTCCATTCTTTTATTTCTTTTTGTTACCCAAGCCTAGATGTGATAAGGACTCCAAATTCAGAAGAGAATTAGTCCTGTTATATTTGAATGGTTTGACAAATTTGAATATCCGAATTGGCCAAATTTGAAATTTGAATTAGATTCAAATTCATATTTATATGTTTTATGTATGTATTTTTTAATCTTTGTAAGTTTTTAAGTTGCCATAGGTTTTTGCAAGTTATCACATATAACATGTTCGGTTTCTTGCAAATTTGAATTAGATTCAAATTAATTTTTTATAATCCATATGCATGTCATTTAATTCTTTCCCCCAATATTAATGTATATAATGTCCTATGCTTTTAATTGACTAACCTGATCAAATGAAGAATATGTTTTTGTACCTTGATCATTGATTTGAATATTTTGTATATTTCCATATATACTTTTATTTACACATGTTTGTTTTATTTCTTTTGATTTTTCCCTTGTGAGCAAAGCACAAAATTTTAGGTGTTTAAATTTAAAATTCAAGACCTTTGGAAATTTGAGCTTAGTTGAATTCAAAAGGAATCCTAGGTTTTATCTAGAGCTTCACATTAACATTTTTACTCATGTCCATATGAATTTATTGGCTCTCATATGACCTTAGTCTTCAATGTACATGTTTAAAACTATTATTTCATGTGCCATACATTGGAGAAAAAAGGTTCCAAAAGTTGGGGATTTTACATTCCTCCCCCCTTAAAAGAATCTCGTCCCGAGATTACAAAAGAAGAAGAAATGTTGGAGTGTATCACCGTTGATATGACGATAGCAACTCTGGATAGTTGGAGCGAAGATAGTCTTCACTCTCGCATGTAGCTTCTTCAACGGTGTGGTTCTTCCATAACACTTTATAGAACCACAACGTTAGGTATCTTGTCTCTCTTGTCTTCTCATCAATAATCCGGATCGGTTGTTCAACATAGGTCAGATCCGGCTTCAATGCTTCCATGCCCTTATATATGACTTATGTTGGAGTTTTGAGACACTTCCTTAACTGAGACACGTGGAATATGTTGTGTACTCTGAACAAGGACGAGGTTAGCTCTAACCGATAGGCTACGGGTCCACATCTTTCCGTGATGGGAAATGGCCCGATAAGTCTTGGAGCTAACTTTCCCTTTACTCCAAAACGATGAATTCCTTTCATCGGAGAGACACAAAGATACACGTGGTCCCCGACGTTAAAGTTCGAGGGACGACGTCGCTTGTCAGCATAACTCTTCTGCCGAGATTGAGCTGCTTTGAGGTTTGCCTGAACTAGCTTAACTAGTTCTTCAGCTTCATTAGTGAGATCCACTCCGAAGATTACTCTCTCTCCAGACTCATACCAATTGAGTGGTGTGCAGCACTTCTGACCGTAGAGAGCTTCAAAAGGTGCCATCTTGATACTGGACTGATAACCGTTATTGTATGAGAACTCTACCAACAGTAAATGATCATCCCAGTTCTTTCCGTGATCTATGGCACATGCCCTTAGCATATCTTCTAGGATCTGGTTCACCCTTTCAGTTTGTCCATCAGTTTGAGGATGGTATGTCGAGCTTCGGATTAACTTGGTTCCGATTGCTGCGTGTAGTTGCTCCCAGAAACGAGCAACAAACAACGATCCTCTGTCAAATACGATGGTGCGGGGAACTCCGTGTAAGCACATGATCCGTGACATATACAGCTCAACATACTTCTTTGCACTATACGCCATGTTCACTGGAATAAATTGTGCTGACTTGGTTAATTGGTCTATGATTACCCAAATAGAATCGTGCTTGTGGAACGTGAGAGGCAATCCAACAATGAAGTCCATACTGAGATCCTCCCATTTGCATGCAGGAACACTTAAAGGTTGTAGTGGTCCCGCTTTCCTCATATAGTCAGCCTTCACTCTTCTGCATGTATCACACTCGGATACATACTTTACAATCTCTCTCTTCATTCGTGTCCACCAGAATTTCGTTCTAAGATCTTGATACATCTTATTGCTTCCTGGATGGATGGAATACTTCGATAGGTGAGCTTCATCCAAGATCTTTTTCCTGAGCTTCATGTTCCGGGGTACTACTATACGATCGTTGAACCATAGAGTTCCTTGTTCATCTTCCCGGAAACATTTCACCTCTCCTTATCTTATTCTCTTTTGAATGTGAGACATAGCCTTGTCTTTCTTTTGAGCTGCAATAATCTCCTCTCGGATTGTAGGTATGAGAGAAAGATTATATAAAGCTCCCTAGGTAACCAACCGTAGACTTGGTTCTTCCTCTTCATCCGGAGTGATGGTTATGTTGTGAACATGAGATTTCCGACTCAAAGCATCGGCAACTACGTTTGCTTTGCTCGGATGGTAATGGATCTCAAGTTCATAGTCCTTTATAAGCTCTAACCATCTTCTTTGCCTCATATTCAAATCCTTTTGAGTGAATATGTACTTGAGGCTCTTGTGGTCTGTGTAGAGATGCACTAGATTTCCCATTATGTAGTGTCTCCACATTTTCAATGCCATTACCACAGCAGCCAACTCCAAGTCATGAGTCGGATAATGCTGCTCATGAATCCGGAGTTGTCTTGATCCATATGCGATTACACATCCTTCTTGCATCAAGACGCATCCCAGACCAGTGCCTGATGCATCGCAATAAATATCAAACGACTTTGTCGTGTCTGGTTGAGCTAGAACTGGTGTCGTTGTGAGATGTTTCTTTAATATCTGGAATGCCTCTTCACAGGCTTCACTCCAGACATACTTCTTTCCTTTCTTCAGTAATTCTGTCATAGGCTTAGCCACTTTGGAGAAACTTGGAACAAATCTCCGGTAGTAGCCATCTAAACCTAAGAAACTTCTGATCTCATGGATGGAGGTCGGAGATTTCCATCTAAGTACCTGTACCACTTTTCTTGGATCCACAGCAATACCGTCTGCTGAGATAACATGACCCATAAATGGTAACTTGTTAATCCAAAATTCACATTTGCTAAATTTGGCCTATAGCTTATGGTCTCTTAATCGTTGAAGCACGATATTTAGATGTTCGGCGTGTTCTTCCTCTGATTTGGAATAAACCAAGATGTCATCTATGAAGACCACCACGAACTTGTCCAACTCCGGCATGAATACTGAATTCATTAGATACATGAAGTGAGCTGCTGTGTTGGTCAGACCAAAACACATGACAAGATACTCATACAGCCCGTATCTTGTCGAGAATGTTGTCTTGGGTATATCTTCAGCCCGTATGTTGATCTGATGATAATTGGACCAAAGATCCATCTTCGAAAATACCTTAGTACCCACTAACTGATCGAATAGAATATCAATCCGTGGCAGTGGATACTTGTTCTTTATAGTCACAGCATTCAGCGGACGATAATCGACACATAACCTTAGTGTCTTGTCCTTCTTCTTCACGAATAGCGTTGAACATCCCCAAGGTGATGAGCTGGGACGTACGAATCCCTTCTCAAGTAACTCATTCAACTGTTCTTTTAGCTCCGCCAATTCCTTGGGTGCCATCTTGTAAGGTCTTCGAGATATGGGTGTGGTTCCTGGTATTAACTCAATCTTGAATTCCACATCTCGCTCAGGTGGCATGCCTGGCAGATCGTCAGGAAACACATCCGGGTAATCCCGAACAACTAGAATGTCCTCTAGCTTTGTGTCTTCTGTGTTATACACCACTAGAGGTTGTGGTGTCACATTCTCCAGAACCAAAGTATGTTGCCCGTGCCTTTTAGAATTTAGTTGCACGATATGAGCACTGATATTGAAGATTGCTTCATGATGTGTCAACCAGGACATTCCCAAGATAATGTCAATCTTCTGCCCGTCCAATATAATGAAGGTGGTATGGTAAATCCTACCATCCAAACATAGAGGTGCTCGGGCAATAATCTGGTTGGCTGACATTTTTCCTCCAGGTGAATTTATTGTATACAGTGTTGATAGCGTTGTTGATGATAATTGACGCTTCAACAAGAACTCCTTGCTGATGAAATCATGTGTTTCTCCAGAATCAAACAACACAAATGCCGGTTGAGCATTTAAGCTGAACATACCCGCTAACACGGGTTCTCCTACAGGAATATCCATGATAGCTATAAAGTTGAGGCTGTCGGCTTTCATCTTCTTTTGTTGCCTACGAGATTGATTATTTCTCGGAGGAGCAACTTCTAGCCTGATGTCTTGTTTAGCTGTAGGACCTTCTAGAACTAACTGCTCTTTATCACCACCACTATGTACTGTCCTTTGGATTGCCTGCAGTGGAGTAACTTTTCGTGCCGCCCGTGGAGATGGTACACAAGAACTCACTTGCTGCTGCATCTCAGGTGCTTCAATCCACTGCAATGGTGGTGACCAACTCTGCATCAGTGGCTGTCTTGCAACTACCCGAACTTCCGGTTCGGCTGGTAAATGATATACCAGTTGATATTTCCTAGGAGTACCACTAATATCATCCGTTGATGTGACGCTCTTCCTTATCTCTGCCTGACAACGAAGAGAAGCATCTTCCTGCCATATAGCGTTACTGACCAATTCTTTATAGTCTCCTTTGTTGAATAGGACCAATCTTTCACGAAGTTTGGCAGTCAAGCCTCAGAGAAATAGGTCACACCTCGAAGCTTCTGTTCTCACATAGTCTGGTGCATATTGTGCCAACCGGTTGAATTCTCTGGAGTACTCAAGAGCACTCCTCCCCCCTTGGGTCAATTCTACAAACTCTTCAAGCTTCGACTTGATAATCCCCCTCGGAATATACCGAGCACAGAACGCATCACGGAATTCATTCCAATTCACGTGATGTCCTTCAATGGTCATGGTGAGATACTCTGCCCACCAAGCTCCAGCAAATCCATGAAGCTGCTGAACTGTAAAGTCCACCTTCTGATACTCGTCACACTGGATCAAACCGAGTTTAGCTTCAATAACCCGGATCCAATGATGTGCCTCCAATGGATATGTTGCTTCCGTGAAGACAGGCGGTTGAGTTGCCAGAAAATTCAAATAAGAACTTTCATTCAGGTCCCGTTGTCGTGATGCTTGAATAAAGCCTTGTTGCACCAATGTCTGAAGCAGCTGGTTGTTCTCACGATGAGACTCAACCATTTGTGCCATAACCTCCGTCAATCGGGTCGACGGCGGTTCTTGTGGTCGAGTCGAGTCATTTCCATCGTGACTAGACTCTCCCGTTTCAGCGCCAGAATGAGTGCGAACCATACTGCAAGAATGACCAATTATGGTCACTTTCCAAGATTGAATTACAGTCGATGCTTGAAAAACATTAACCGTATATGAATCATAAAACTTTGCAGCATATTCATACACGCTCAAACGACACTCTGATTCTAAACTTCTTTTAGACCTCTTAATGAGCTTTTTCCAATGCTCCAGTTTCATAAACTGATCATAAATACATCTTGACATGTTGCACAACTTTGGCAAGTTTCAAACATGCCTATCCATAAACAAGTTTCCATTTCAATTGCATTGGCAAATCTGCTGTCCAAAATTGACCAGTTTGCAAAGAACTCAGATTCCACTACAGTAAAGAGTAGAATCAATACTGAACTTGAATACCAAAGTTACAGCCAACTTCATTAGCTTTCGAAAAAATCTTACTTTGCTTCCTGATCGGCTCTGGATCAAAAGTTATGATATTTCAAAGTTGACAGAATTCTGGAAAAATTTCAACAGCACCTCCTTTGGAAGTGGCTGATTTGAACATCAATTTCCATACAGTTCTGCCCCAAATTTGGAAAAACTTTGAATTACAAAGTTGTAACACATATCATAAACTTTACAACGATATAACCTAGGAGCTATAGAAAATTTTCAACAGGAAGTTATGGTGGAAAAACAGAAAAATTCCAGAGAGGTTTTTACAGTTCTGTTTTCAGCAACAGTTTCTACCAAACTGGAATTTTTCACCAATTTGAAGATTAATTCAGTTCTGGCAGTCTACAACAAGTTCTAGAGCACTTCAAGACATTTCCAAAACTGTATTACACCTCCACATTGGTTAAATGTAGCAAGAGTTATGCCCTGTACAAATCCAGCAAAAATTCTGCAAGAAAAAAGGGGACTCTGCTTTTGAATCTTTTTGAAAATCACTCAACTCCAATGGAATCTTAGTTCAACATCAGAGTTCTGTAGTTAATATTAGATTCTAAAACTTTCTTTTGGTTCTAAATTCAAGGTTTTACTTGTCTTCAACAGAAAAGATTTTTGGGGTGAAGTAAGGTGTGAATGCACCACAACAATTATGTCGTTACTACGTTACCTCACAAACTGAAAATCTTTACCGGATTCTTAGCCGGCATAACGTGCTATAGGTGGCACTAAAATGATCACTCGCAAACGTATTCTACTCGCAATACGTTCAACGTGGTTAGTGTACCTGTCACTACACTCAAACTACTGATCAATCATATGGTACCGTATGGTACATTCTAGCCCGCACAGGCGATCAATTCACAAAAACATATATGAAAGTAAAAACATTCGTCCCGTATCATTTTATACGGGCCGCCTCGAGTTAAGACACGCCTCGAGGTACATGACCAGGTTTTCTACCACCCGACGGGGTCCCACGTCTTTGCATAATGCTGCACCAGTAGGAGGTGCATCGGGTTATGTCCCACCCGACGGGGGCTCCCACTAATTTTGTGTCACGCTAGGGTACCGCGTGTCATATGTTCTCAGAAATATGTAAAGTTTCGGAGACTCATATTGACATTTCCGTGCCAAGCCACGGAAATAATCACATGCTACCTCTCGCATGGTGAGCTTACCGCAATTGATTCGCTTGCGGTGGTGTACCTTACCTCTTACCTGATGTCGGAGTGTCGTTAGAGAATATAATAACACATATGTTAGCTTTGCCACCTTAAGTAACTAATACTATAATAGACCTTATGTGGGCATATAACTAATCCTCACTCGACAACTTCGTAGTTTTCAAAATTAGGATCTTTTCGAGCGCGCTATTCCCAATGAAGCTCTGATACCATGTCTGTGGGGACCGGGGTCCACACATCCGAGGATCTCATTGGGTGATGCCGTGCGATGCGGCACCTAACAGCACAAACGAAAAGATACCAAAATATACAAAGTTTTCATTTCATAAATATATTCAGAGTTACAAAACAGTGTACATCAGTAGTACACACGCAGCGGAACTACATACTCATATTCTCACCTATCTAAGCATAAGAGAAGACGTCCATGCCCTAGGACGCTTCTCACTAGCAACATGACGATCATTCAGCAGCGGCATGGTTCACATGAGATTTATCTCGACACCTCGGGTCTCATGTACAACCTGAACAGCAGAAATAAAACTAATACCTGTAAAAGTCGTTAAAGCGCAAACGTGAGCATAAGGCTCAGCAAGACTAACCCGTCTCACTAGACATATGCAGGGGTAAGTACTAAGCATGGGTAAGGAATAGCATAAAGGACTCGCCTACATGTGGATCCTTATATTCATGTTTTAAGTAGCAAATGAAATTCTTCAGGAATGGCACATCATAGACTCCACAATCAAACAAGAAACACTTTACCGATGATATGACATGTCCAAAGCACATAATGCTATTGTAGCTAAAGTATGGGAAAACTGTAAACTTTTAATTGTACTATCTCTAAGACAAACAAGGTTGTTCAAGCAATTTGTAAACCAATATATCATATTCGTCTGACTTCTTTAGTATTTACTACGTCACAACTCAGTGAACAAGTGGTACTCTATTACCGCGAGGGGCGGTGATTGCAATCAAGACACACCCAGAATACACGACACATATGCCCACTCGAAAGTACCTCTGAAAGTGCATCTAGGACTCCCTTGTGGGTTTTGGATGATTTATGACAAGCAATTGGGATCCTAACCTTTTTGTTGAGATGAATGCAGGCCAATAATGAAAAATGAGCAAAATACCAAAAAGAAGGGATAATGTGGAGCAAAGTGAACTTGAGCTCAAGGAAAAGAAATAGTAGATTATTGTGTATGGAGTGTGTTAAGGAAACACACCCAAGAGCTCAATCATATTTAAGCACACACACATATTGCACAAAGTTACAAAAGACCGGACTAGTCCGATATCAACCGGACTAGTCCGATATCCTTTCTGCAACAGATCGGACAAGTCCGATATCTGTCAGACTAGTCCGATATCTTTCTGACTTGAGTTGGACTAGTCCTCCCCAGGGCGGACTAGTCCTCAACACACTTCACAAGTCACACAAAATCGGACAAGTCCGTTGTTAACCGGACTAGTCCGATATTCATTCTGATCCACTTCGGACAAGTCTGATATTTACACGGACTAGTCCGAAATACGCACTGATCTAAATCGGACATGTCCTCCAAGTGCGGACTTGTCATCCAACACACTTAGGGTTTCATATGTCCGGACAAGTCCGATGGCTATCGGACTAGTGCGAAGATTTCCAGTAGTGAAATCGGACAAGTCCGTTTTCGACCGGACTAGTCCGATATTTCGGGACACTTAGGATTTGCTACACACAGCACACCGGACTAGTACGGTGACCACCACGGACTAGTCCGATCTTTCTGAACCCTAACGGTCACTTTTAGAAACCCCATATAAATAGAGGTGCACGGCCCACTTTTACAAACTCTCGAACCCTAGCGCCGTCACACCTCCCAAGAGACTCAGAAACCACCTCTCTCCATGAAATTAAGTGCAAAATCGGTCAATACTTTGAGGATCACCTCTAGATCATTGGAGAGACACTTGGCACACATCATTGAGCTCTTGGTTTGAATCTCTAACACACTCCTGCATTTCAATTGTAATTTCTGAGTGTGTTTTTGGTGGCAATGTGATTTGTAATCTAAGGGAGCTTTCAACGTGTGAGAACGCCCCTTGAATTTGGTTATTCACCCCTTTGTGATTAGTGGAAGAGGGTTGGCCTTCGTGGCGATCCGACGAGGGTAGGTTTGGAGAAGACCCGGTCCTTTTGTGGGCTCCTCAACGTGGATGTAGGTTGGCTTCGTGGTAGCTGAACCACGGGATAAATCGTGTCTCTTGTCCTTTTTGTGTTCATCACTCAAATTGATCTACTTACTCTAGGGTTTGATACTCATTGTTCAATTTACATTAAATTGTTGAACACAAGCTTTAATTGTGATACAATCCAATATATAACTGTTAAACTGTTGTTTGATTCTATATTTCCACTGCATACATTGAAGAATCAACCCAATTGATTAATCTTGATCAACTTAGTCCGTGAACACCGGACTAGTCCGCACTTTACCGGACTAGTCCGATTTCTCTGGTATTGAACTTGTTGTTGAGTGTTGAAGGATCCGACAAAAATTCAAAAGGCCTATTCACCCCCCCTCTAGGCCTACATTCAATTGGTATCAGAGCAAGTTCTTCAAGAAAGAGTTTAACCACACGAAGAGATCATGTCGGACATGAAGGACGTCCACAAAATCAACAACCAAGAGGAAGTCAAAAACGACAAGACCCAAAAACTGGAGAAGTACCTCGAAGCCATTCAAGACTTCGAGGACGACGATGAGGAGACGCTGGAGCTAAAGGCGCTCCTCAGAAAGAAGGCACTTTCAAAAGGGAAAGCGAAAGTTGAAGAGAAGAAGAAGGGGATTAGTCACACCGACTACTCCCGATATCCTTTTAATTATGATCGTCTAAATTCCAATAACAATCACTACTTATCTATCCCACTTGGAAAAGCCCGACACTTTGATGGGAGTGATTACTCCATGTGGAGGCAGAATATGAAGATGCTTTTGATTTCCCTCAACCCATGTTTATGGCATGTTGTATGTACAGGGATAGATATTCCGGATGACGACGAAGAGCTCACCCCAAGTCAAGAGCAGGCCATCCATAGAAACACTCAAGCCGCAGCCGTAATCACCTCCTCTCTCAGTCGAGACGAGTTCACCAAGGTGGATGGACTTGAAATTGCTAAGGAGATATGGGATACACTACAAACAGCACATGAAGGTGACCAGCATGTGCGTGAGGCAAAAATTGAAATGATCAAAGGGGAACTAAGAAGATTCGCAATTGAGGAAGACGAGTCACCCCAGGACATGTACAATTGATTGAAGACACTTGTCAACAAGGTTCGATCATATGGGAGCAAGAAGTGGAATGACCACGAGGTGGTAAAGCTCATCCTTAGAGCTTTTATGCCTCGCAATGTCACACTATGCTCAATGATTAGAGAAAGCCCCGGTTACAAAAGGATGACTCTGGATGAATTGCTTGGTAAAATTATCAACTTTGAAATGATGGAGAAACAAGCCAAGCACGTCAAAGAAATTGCCGACCTCACCTCGGCCAAGAAGAAAGGAGTTGCCCTAAAATCTACTCTCAAGCCTCTATCCAAAGAAGCAAGAGAAGCACAACTAGAGGAGGACAGTGATGACGACAGTAGTGAGCTAGATGAAGAGGATATGATTTTGTTCATGAAAAAGTTCAAGAGAATAATGAAGAAGAGACAAGGAACAAAATCAAGTAAAGGAAAGTACAAGGAAAGGACGAAGCCAAAGATGAGGCGGGCGTGCTATAATTGTGGTGAGTATAACCACTCTATAGTCGATTGCCCGTATGAGGACAACAAGAAGAAAACTAAAGAAACCAAGCCTCAACCTAAGAAATTCTTTAAGAAGAAGAAACAAGACGAACAAGCACACATTGGGAAGGAGTGGGACTCAAACGATGAGTCCTCATCATCCGATGAAGAAGAGATGGCTAGCATAGCCATAGAAAGCACATCCAAGAAATCGACACTCTTCCCCACACTCGGTGCAAAGAAGGGAAATGGCACTTGTCTCATGGCAAAGGAAGGTAAACGCAAGGTAAACATCAAAACCCCTTCCATGCATTCCTACTCTAGTGATGATGAACTAGATAGTGATGATGAGGACATGCTAAATGGACTAGATAGGAAAACTGCTGCTAAAATGAGATTTTTACTTGACCAACTTGTTGAGAAGGAGAGGTTAATTGATCGTCAAGAGGACATGATTATCTCCCAAAAGGAGAAGTATGTCAAACTGGACAAACTCCTAGAGCTTGAAAAGGAGAAAAATGGTTCACTAGAGCTTGAGCTAGCTTCAAGCAAGAAAACTTGCTTGGAGTTAACCGACTCAAATGTTGCAATCAAGGACCAACTTGCTGACCTGATCAAGGTTAACAAAATCCTTGAAGTGCAAGTTGAGTCACTCAAGCTAAGTGAACCTTCCTCCTCTTCAAGTTCACCTTCTCAACCCACTAAAACTGATCTTGTTCATATGTGCACATGTAGTAAAATCAACACCAGTTTTAAGGAGAAGTCAACCTCCACAAAGGATAAAAATCCTACCCAGCATGGAATATTTGACAAGGAGAAGATCAACTATGCACGTAGTGCATACTTGGTCCAAAGACCTCGAAATGTCAAATATGGCATTGGTTACTCTTATGATGAAAAGCAACATGCTGGAAGTCATAGGAATAATAGGGGAAGGATCTCCTTTGTGAAGGGAAGATCCTCTCAAACTGATAAGTTGAAGAATAAGAAACTGAACTCGCATGAATACCGGACTAGTCCGGTCGGTGTCTGGACAAGTCCGGTCATCCGGACAAGTCCGGCGACCCAGACTAGTCCGATTCATAAACAACAGCAGCTTCTATTTAAAACTTTTGATGCCTCTTATGTATTAATGAGAAACAATCTTGGTAAGGTTTATGCTTATTATGTTGGGCGACGCCATGGGAACACAAAATCCCATGTGTGGGTGCCCAAATGTATTGTAACTAACCTCCAAGGACCCAAGCAAGCTTGGGTACCTAAAACCAAAGCATAATTTGTTTTTGCAGGCCTATTCCTCCGGTGGATCCAAATGGGTGCTAGACAGTGGATGCACCAACCACATGACCGGATAAAGGAGGATGTTCGTGGAATATGAAGAAAACGAGGACCCAAACGAAGGCATCTACTTCGGAGATAATAGTCAAGGAAAGGTGCTCGGTACCGGTAAAATTGCAATATCCTCTGAACACACGCTTTCTCATGTTTTACATGTTGAATATTTAGATTATAACCTGCTGTCCATATCTCAACTATGTGACGAAGGTTATAATTGCTTGTTCACTAACGAGGGTGTGACCGTCTCAAGGAGGAGTGATGGTTCCGTTGCATTCAAGGGTATGTTGAAGGGAAAGCTTTACCTTGTTGACTTCAACAAGGATAAAGCCGAACTCGGCACATGATTGATTGCAAAAACCAACATGGGTTGGCTGTGGCATAGACGGCTAGCGCATGTTGGTATGAGGAATCTTCAAAAACTCCTCAAGGGCGATCACATCCGAGGTTTGAAAGATGTTGTTTTTGAGAAAGACAGGCCTTGTAGCGCGTGCCAAGCCGGGAAGCAAGTTGGAGCACTTCATCCCGCAAAGAACATCATGACTACAACAACACCGCTCGAACTACTTCACATGGACTTGTTTGGTCCAGTTGCTTACATAAGCATCAGCGGTAACAAATATGGTTTGGTTATCATTGATGACTTTTCTCGCTTCACTTGGGTTTTCTTTTTTGCATGATAAGTCAGAAACACAAGGAACACTCAAGAAATTCTTCAAGCGAGCTCAAAACGAGTTTTCATTGTCAATCAAGAGTATTCGAAGCGACAATGGCACGGAGTTCAAGAACATACAAGTGGAGGAGTACCTTGATGAAGAGGGCATCAAGCACGAATTTTCAGCGCCATATTCACCACTACAAAATGGAGTTGCCGAAAGGAAGAACCGAACACTCATAGAGATGGCAAGAACTATGATCGATGAATCCAAGACTTTGGATCGATTTTGGGCGGAAGCGATTAACACCGCTTGCCACGCCGCAAATCGGCTTTATCTTCATCGACTACTCAAGAAAACTCCCTATGAGCTACTCACCGGTAACAAACCAAACATTTCTTACTTTCGAGTTTTCGGTTCTCCATGTTATATCCTGAACAAGAAGCCCAGGACTTCAAAGTTTGCTTCGAAGTCCGATGAAGGTTTCTTGCTCAGTTACGATTCGAACACCTACGCCTATCGTGTTTTCAACAAGGCCTCCGGACTTGTTGAAGTAGCACGTGACGTAGTGTTCGATGAGACTAACGGCTCCCAAAAGGAGCAAGTTGATCCATGTGAATTAGGTAAAGAAGAAGCTCCTTGTCTAGCATTGAAAAGAATGGCTCTAGGTGAAGTTCGACCACAAGAGTCACCTTCACACATAAATGAGGAAAATGAACCACAAGAGGAGACCAACAATCAAGGGGGAGCTTTAACACAAGCACGAGAGTATGAAGATGATCAACAAGTCAACGAGGGCAACCACTTAGGGGGAGAAGAAAACGATCATGAAGACACAACTCCCCAAGTGCTCCACCCAAGAGTACACCAATGCTGTAACACCCTAAATTTTCGCATCCTGCATTGCATACATGATTATGCATTAAACATTAGTAGGATAAAAGAAAAATAATCAAACATAAAAGATGAAGTATATATATATATAAATGTATGTAGCAAAAGAAGAAAAAAAAATAATAATTATATCCTAAAACCTGTAATAAGGAATAAGTATAAAAATAATAATAAAAATATATATAAGAATATATGTAAATAATATATAACAAAGATAAAATATTAATGTTAATAATATATGTTATAAAAAAATAAATAATAAATAACAAATATATAATATTAATAATATATATAAAAATATATATATAGTAAATTATAATAAAGGAAAAGTAAAAAAAAGGAAAGGAAAAAAAAAGGGAGCCGCCCGGCGGCCAGGCCAGCGGCCCAGCCGGCCGAGCCGGCCCCGCTCCGCACCGCGCGCCCCGAGGCGCTGACGCCGCCGCCCCTGGGTCCCATGCCCCGGCGCCCACGCCACCCCGCCGCTTGCGGCCACCCGGGCCCCACCGCTGCCTAGTCCTGCGCGCCAGCCCGGCCGCGTGCCCCTGCCGCGCGCAGCGCGGGCCCCGCCCCGGGGGCCCCACCCGCCGCCTGCCCCCTGACCGCGCCGCCTGCGCCCTCCCGCACCACCCCGCCGTACGCGCCGACACCCGCCCAGCCCTGCGCCTGCACGCCTGGGCCCCGCGCCTCCCGCGGACCCCGCCCCGCCTGCCCCGCATCCCCCGCGCGCGGCGCGAACCGCGCCAACCCCCGCCTCCCGCCGAATCCGCCGACTCCCGCGGAATCCCACGCCTCCCGGCCTCGCCCACGCGGCCGCGTGTCGCGCTGGACCCACCCGCCGACCGCGCGGCGCGCTCGCCCCGCCCCTGGCCCCGATGCCCCACCCCGCCTGCACGCCCACGCGCGATGCAGCCCAGCCAAACCGCGACGCCGCTGCTGGTCCCGCCCCGCGACGCGCCCGACTCCCGGACGAGCCCGTGACCGATCGGGAGACAGCCGTACCCTAGCGCCGCCTATATAAATACCGTGACCTCGTGAGCTTTTTCCCGATCCCAAAAACGCAGCCGCCAGAACGCCGCCGTTTCCAGAGAAGAAAAGGCCGCCGGGAACAGAGAAACAGAGGCGCCCAGGGAAGAAAAAAGGAGAAAAAGAAGGGGAAGAAGAGGGAGAAAAAGAGGAGGACACCGCCGTTCGCCGGAGATCGTCGCCGACATCGCGCCGCCATCGTCGTGCCGCCGAGGGACTGCTGCACCACCTATTTCGTCTACGCGTCGCGTTTATTCCGCGACCGTCACGCCGTCAGATCTACGGTAGGACATGTTCCCGATGCGAATTTTTGCGACCGTATTGAATCTAGTAGGCGTAAATTAAATTTAGTTGCACCATGATTTTATTTTCAGCAGCATTAATCCACCCTAAAACCCCCGTAAACCCATATGAACACGTATGAACCAGTCACATCTAATTATTAAACGACCGTAGTAAATTAATTATTAAATTGTGCATGCATGCATGTCATTGCATGTTGATTATTTTGTGTGCATTATGTTGAATTGTATATGTTTTCTTGTATGTATGATCACGCGTAGAGGAACGTTCTCAAGAGGTTGCATACGAGGATTTCCAAACCCAAGACTTTGAAGCGCTTGAGCAACCCCATCCGCCGGAGCAAGGCAAGTGTCCTTGAAGCATATTGATCCTATTTAAAATTAAACGTTTTGTTTGCGAACTTGCATGCTTGTGTCAAATTGATGGGAACCCTATGGTAGGAAGTTTACTAGTTTTGTTGACCACCCTTGTCACCTGGAATTATGGTAGAGAGTCGGGAAGGGTTTTTACCTTTTTGCTTCGCTTAATTAATTGGGATGGTAAACAACACTACACATTTAGTTATGCATCAATGATATTCTGGTTAATGTGAACTGGTCAATACGATGGGTGATCTAAGCAAGCATGGTTATGTGGATGGGTTGGTCGTTATGGTGGTTTGCTTGCCTTAGATCTAAGGACCGGTTCATGCGAGAATATGCCAGGTCAACAGTGCCACCACAAGGCCAAGTATGGGTGCGGCGTAGCTGAATAATTAGGAGCGCTGCTAGTATTGTATGGACCATTGGATGGCGCGGGGAATGGGAGTCGAGGAGGACTGCCCTGGGATCCGCATGGCACACGAGGGGACCCGTGGGTGGGAGAATAGAGGTTCAAGCCTGCCGGTGAAACCTTAGTGGGGCCGTACATACTAGTAGTCCCTTTTGAAAGGCTATTTTGTGATCTCTTGGCCACACACCTACGGAAGTGTGAGATGGCATAATGGAGGTTTCTTAGTCATCGAAAGGTGACGAAATCACAAACATGTGGGTAAAGTGGTACAACCTCTGCAGAGTGTTAAAACTATCATGATAGCCGTGCTCCCGGTTATGAGCGCCTGGATGACCTACATGATTAGAGTTGGAAATTGGGATTTGGGA
This sequence comes from Tuctoria greenei, assembly GCA_036927565.1. NCBI lineage: Eukaryota > Viridiplantae > Streptophyta > Magnoliopsida > Poales > Poaceae > Tuctoria > Tuctoria greenei. The sequence continues at coordinate 189,749,790 of JAYESD010000003.1, read as the reverse complement.
TGGTTATGGTTTGGTAATGGCTATGGTTGGTTTATGGATTATGGTCATGGGTATGAAATTGAGTTATGGTAATTGGACATGGATAATGGTAATGTTAGTAATAATTGGATAATGTTTATACTTTGTTAATATGATGGGATTTATTTCACATAGACATAGTATACTGCTTTTCAAATGTTTTACTGTACTTTTCAGCACTTAGCCATTATTATTGTCGTCATTTGAATTAGCCACATGTCATACTTTCCACACTTGCTGAGTACGACATGTACTCACTCTTGCAATCCCCCCCAACAGCTACTGGAGACAATTGGGAGTACCCTGAGGATCACGGGGAGTACTAGGTTGCGTACCGCCGTCAATTGCCTGTGGATTGGAGTCGTATTGCTTAGTTTATTTTCCGCTGCAATTATTTAGAGTTATATTATTCGTGAACTATTGGATTATTGTAATAAAGTACTTATTTATTAGTTAAGATGTGGTTAAATTCTGTTTATCATTTGTGAATCATTCGTGTATGTGTGTTGAACATCCTGGGCACACATATGCGTTACGCTTGGTTCATATTCGGAACCGGGTGTCACAGTGGCCACGTATGACGCGGGATGGAGAGCACGTATGTGTCTCCCACATGGGTGTGTGTGTCGTGCAGTCCGCGTGTGTCCTGATTGCAATCACCGTCCCTCACGGTTATTTGAGTACCACTTGTCCGTCGCTGTCGTGACATAGTAAATACTGAAGAAGCCATAAGAATACGATGTATTGAATTATAATTGCTTTGCAACCTTGTGTGGCTTAGAGATAGAACAGAATTAAATCGGCTTTAGAGAGTTTTGCAGTATTTCTCACATTATGTCTTCAGTTGATATTGTGCATTACGTATAAGGTGTTTGATACTCCACTTGCATATCCATAAATCCTAAGGGAAGGTTGGGAAGGTTTACAGCTTGACGTGTAGAACTGCCAATGCAAATGGTGTAGATATATTGGTAGAAGTCGAGTAGTTGGAATCTCCTCGCGAGAGGATCACATTTTATTGATCACAAATCAAGTAGTTGAATTCTACTTGCGAGAGAAGTCGAGTAAGGGAAACCTACTCGTGAGATGTTACCAAAATGTTCACTCTTAATAATTGGACATGTGGACGGGGATGTTCCTGTAGGACGCGACGCGCAAGGTTGTCTGATCCCGGATGAGGGGGACAATGCTTGCAACCATATTTGGGCCTGGGCAGGTAAGGGTAAGGCAAATGTGAAGGTTGGTTGTAGCCCCATCTGTGTCGGTTAAGGACCGTCTCGTGTGAGGACCTGTTGAGCAAGTTTGAATAGTACCGGTTACATAATGGATTAATGGGGTCCATTAAACTGATGTAGCTCGGGCACCCTCGTGTCGAAACTTATACCGCCGTCCTTCGGGGGAAGATGATCGTAAGGTGGGAACCTCTAAGGAGCAACTTCAACGTGCTCGGTTAGGGACCTTACTTTTGGGACGGTAGAATTTGTTCGACATCGGGATGATGGGTGAAAGGTGGCCACATACAACGTGGGAGAGGAGTACAGTGAGAGGTTGAATGTAGGCCTAGAGGGGGGGGGGGTGAATAGGCCTTTTGAATTTTTGTCGGATCCTGCAACACTCAACAACAAGTTCAATACCAGAGAAATCGGACTAGTCCGGTAAAGTGCGGACTAGTCTGGTGTTCACGGACTAAGTTGATCAAGATTAATCGATTGGGTTGATTCTTTAATGTATGCAGCGGAAATATAGAATAAAACAATAGTTTAACAGTTATATATTGGATTGTATCACAATTAAGGCTTGTGTTCAACAATTTAATGTAAATTGAACAATGATTATCAAACCCTAGAGTAAGTAGATCAATTTGAGTGATGAACACAAAAAGGACAAGAGACACGATTTATCCCGTGGTTCGGCTACCACGAAGGCAACCTACATCCACATTGAGGAGCCCACAAAAGGACAGGGTCTTCTCTAACCCTACCCTCGTCAGATCGCCACGAAGGCCAACCCTCTTCCACTAATCACAAAGGGGTGAATAACCAAATTCAAGGGGCGTTCTCACACGTTGAGAGCTCCCTTAGATTACAAATCACAATGCCACCAAAAACACACTCAGAAATTACAATTGAAACGCAGGAGTGTGTTAGAGATTCAAACCAAGAGCTCAATGATGTGTGCCAAGTGTCTCTCCAATGATCTAGAAGTGATCCTCAAAGGATTGATCGATTTTGCACTTAATTTCGTGGAGAGAGGTGGTTTCTGAGTCTCTTGGGAGGTGTGACGGCGCTAGGGTTCGAGAGTTTGTAAAATTGGGCCGTGCACCTCTATTTATATGGGGTTTCTAAAAGTGATCGTTAGGGTTCAGAAAGATCGGACTAGTCCGTGGTGGTCACCGGACTAGTCCGGTGTGCTGTGTGTAGCAAACCCTAAGTGTCCTGAAATATCGGACTAGTCCGGTCGAAAACGGACTTGTCCGATTTCACTACTAGAAATCTTCGGACTAGTCCGATAGCCATCGGACTTGTCCGGACATATGAAACCCTAAGTGTGTTGGATGACAAGTCCGCACTTGGAGGACTTGTCCGATTTAGATCAGTGGGTATTTCGGACTAGTCCGTGTAAACATCGGACTTGTCCGAAGTGGATCATAATGAATATCGGACTAGTCCGGTTAACAACGGACTTGTCCTATTTTGTGTGACTTGTGAAGTGTGTTGAGGACTAGTCCGCCTTGGGGAGGACTAGTCTGACTCAAGTCAGAAATATATCGGACTAGTCCGACAGATATCGGACTTATCTGATCTAGTGCAGAAAGGATATCGGACTAGTCCAGTTGATATAGGACTAGTCCGGTCCTGTGTAACTTTGTGCAATATGTGTGTGTGCTTAAATATGATTGAGCTCTTGGGTGTGTTTCCTTAACACACTCCATACACAATAATCTACTATTTCTTTTCCTTGAGCTCAAGTTCACTTTGCTCCTCATTATCCCTTCTTTTTGGTATTTTGCTCATTTTTCATTATTGGCCTGCATTCATCTCAACAAAAAGGTTAGGGTCCCAACTGCTTGTCATAAATCATCCAAAACCCACAAGGGAGTCCTAGATGCACTTTCAATCTCCCCCTTCTTGGTGATTGATGACAACCAATTGAGATTTCACAAAATATGACAAGAAAAAGATGAGATTTTCATAAAGTATGCACATATGACTCAAAAATACATCAAGCAGTAAGAAAAATATCCATATGTGCATTCTTTATGGTGGGATGCATAACTAAGTGAATTGAAACATTGAGAATGACATAATTTACATTGATGAATCAATACAAAGTACATATGTCATTTCAGGAGCAAAATTGCAGATTTAAACACATATTTGCAAATTAATTAAGCATTTCAACACAGAACCATAGTTAACATGTAAACAGCGTTAAGGCATTACAATCACAAAGAAAGATAAAGAGAACTCTCTCCTCGCACCCTACCACAGCTAAAGCTAAGACTCCCCCTCAATCTCTCCCCCTTTGGCATCAAGACACCAAAAAGAGAGAGAGGAGGGTTCTAAGATCTTCACTCTTCATTGTCGGTCCTCTCTTCATCATCTTCATCTTCTTCGCTTTCCGCTTGACGAGGAGGAGAGGGAGGAGGAGCGGAGTTGCTCGAGCCCCCAATGCCAAAGTAGGCAAGCTCGGAGGGGTTCAGAGGCCCGAGCTTGGTGAAGTCCTGGTCGGACTCCTCAGAAATCACTGGAGATCCAATGGGGTCGATCTCCAGCTTCTGGCAGATTTGCTTCATATTGGCCTTTATATACTTCATGTCCTCCTTTCTTCTCTTGTTGAGCTTGTGGACCTTCACTTCGGTCTTTTTGCAGGAGGAGAATATGGCGGTCAGGTACTTCAGGATCCCACTAGCTGATCCTCTCTGAGGGGCTTCCCTAGAGGTAGGGACAGCCCTAGCACCGCTTCTTGATCTTGCCGGTGCCTCGGGACTGGAGGCCGGCGAGGGAGCAGCCTGGACACTCACTGGTTGAGGCTTCTGAGGCCTCAAAGGAGTGTGCTCCACATCCTTCACGAACTCAATACCTGTGACTTTCTCAATCATATACATGAGGTAGGGAGCATAGCCACATGACCTGTTAGGCGTGCAGGATATGTTGACCATATCATTCCAAATGTATTCCGCCACATCAAATGGGCGGTCCTTGCTTATGACTCTCATTATGGTTCGGAGGTAACCCTGCACGCTCCCAGCATCTCCATCTTTAGGAGCAATAGTCTTCCTCAGTACTCTGTTGAGGACTACAAAGAATGGTTTCATGTTCTTTGTAGAGGGTGGGACATACTTTGAGTTCGGCTCATATAGGAATTTCATCCTATCCTTCTCCATGACACCTATGTTGTGGATGATCAGCCTGTCATGTCCAGAGGTGTCCAGATGGAGCAGATTAGCAAAGTCCTCTTGAGTGATACTATACTTAGATCCGTGTGTCATCCAAGTAACACTCTCTTCATCCTCACTTGAGAAGTGGCAAGTTGCAAAGAACTGTGCAATCACTTCATCATTCCAGTTATGCCTGAAGGCAAAGAGATCCTTCAGGCCATGCCTCTCAACTGCTGCAATGACTTCATCAAAAGCTGAGCACTTCTTCTTCTCAAGGTGTGCCCAGTCAATCCACTGACTGCGCACCACGGGGGTCTTCATCGGTATATACACCGATTTGTAGAAGTCTGCATGGAAGTTGCATCAAAACCTTGCATCGACAGCTTGCTTTGGCCTGCCATACCAGTCAATGCTTCTGAACTTGGCTGCAGAATCACTGCCCCTGCCGTTGAACTTCTCCTCAGTAGGGTCCCGGACCCCTTCCCTGGGAGCATGGAGTTTCAAGGGCCCAACTGGCCCAGTTGCTATCCCCTTGCCCTTGCCCTTGGCTTGGCAGGCACTTGCCGAGCTAGGGCCACCACCAGCCTTAGAGGCTGGCACCTTGGAGGCCGGCTTCTTCGCTAGCACTTTCCTCCGAACCTGAGGAGGGGAAGGAGCAGGCTCGGAGGGTCTTTCTTGGCGCTTCTTGCCAAGACCCATCGAGGACCGAGGTGCCACTTCGTGGTCCAACTCGGCCTCAAAGTAAGAGATTTCGTTGTTTGAGCTCGACATGATCTGAGAATGATTTTGCAAGAATGATGGTAAGTGATACAAGGCATAGGTATGAAAAGATAGCAATGAATTGCATTGAGGAATTGAAAAATTAGGTTTTCAGTTCAGAAACATCGGACTTGCCGTGCATGGACCGGACTAGTCCGGAGTTCATCCTCAAAAACCTAACAGATTGGTCAAGGGATGATTCCTAATGCAAATCTAGTCTAGCATACACGTAGTACATCAAATAAGCATGTATCTAGTGAAGGATGCTAGGCTATATGATCAACAATGGAGAAAAACAAGATTTCTAGGGTTTTGATGAAAGTTACAAAGAAATCGAATGAAGCTTGAAGGTTTGGGGGTTGGAGGCCGGACAAGTCCGCTAGCTTCAATCCCCAGGAGGTCAAGCTTGATCTCCGCCCAAATGTGGACTTTTTCGACGGAGGGAGCAGAGAATCGCCTTGGTAGCTCGAGCGCAAGAGAGAGGAAGGCGTGAGCAAATGTGGGGATGAGAAGATTAGGGTTTGGTGGCGGCTAGGGTTATGGACACGAAAAATCGGACAAGTCCGGACATGACCGGACTAGTCCGAAGTCATCTAGAGAGCTATGTCGGACTAGTACGGTCTAATCGGCACTCTGTGGACTAGTCTGCAAGAGCGGACTAGTCCGGGTAACCACGGACTAGTCCGTGTTCACCAGGAGAAATTTCATAGCCCATTCATATATATTTGAAGGTTCATTAATAGAGAATAGGTGGGACAAAACAAATCAATTAATCTTGATGAATTTGACCAGTAAGCATACAACAATCACACAATGGTCATAATACATCAAGATCTAATAATTGACATAGTTTTTCGAGAAAAAATGAAGAGGGATGATTTTCACAATTCAGTCAAAATTTTGAAGAGGTCATGCAGGTATGCAACTTTTCAAGCCACACTCCGAGAATCCAGGATATTTAGTTCATTTCGGAGTTCGCAAAAACGCTTTTCATCAAGTGGCTTGGTGAATATGTCGGCCAATCGTTTTTGGGTGTTGACATGTGAGATGGTAATGTCTCCTTTCATTGAATGGTCTCTCAGGAAATGATGTCTTATGTCTATGTGTTTAGTTCTAGAGTGCTCAACTGGATTGTGGGCTATTTTAATGGCACTCTCATTGTCACAAAGGAGAGGAATACGGTTCAAATTGTAACCGTAATCCCTTAGAGTTTGTCGCATCCAAAGGAGTTGTGCACAACAACTCCAAGCTGCAACATACTCCGCTTCGGCTGTGGATAAAGCAATGGAATTTTGTTTCTTGGATGACCAAGAAACTAAGGATCTCCCTAGGAATTGGCATGTGCCGGAGGTGCTTTTTCTATCTACTTTGCACCCGGCATAATCTGCAACGGAGTAACCAATGAGATTGAATTTTGAGCCTTTTGGGTACCAAAGACCAAGGTTGGGTGTATGAACTAAATATCTCAAGATTCTTTTTACGGCTGTCAAGTGACATTCCTTAGGGTTGGCTTGAAATCGTGCACACAAACATACACTCAACATAATATCTGGCCTAGATGCACATAAGTAAAGTAGAGATCCAATCATGGAGCAATATACCTTTTGATCGACGCTAGGTCCGTCTTCATTGAGATCCAAGTGGCCATTCGTTGCCATGGGGGTCTTTATGGGCTTTGCCTTGTCCATGCCAAACTTCTTGAGTATGTCCTGCGTGTACTTGGTTTGGCTTATGAATGTTCCTTCCCTTTGTTGCCGCACTTGGAATCCCAAAAAGTATTTTAATTCTCCCATCATTGACATTTCAAACCTGTCTGTCACGATTTTTCTAAATTCCTCACAAAAAGATTGATTAGTTGATCCAAAAATTATATCGTCAACATAAATTTGACAAATAAAATGATCATTATCTAAGTTCTTTGTAAATAATGTATAATCTACTTTGCCAATTTGAAAACCATTCTCAATTAAGAAATCTCTAAGACACTCATACCAAGCTCTAGGAGCTTGTTTGAGGCCGTAGAGAGCCTTACACAATTTATATACGTGGTCGGGGAACTCTTCGTCTTCAAATCCGGGTGGTTGCTCCACGTACACCTCTTCCTTGATCGGTCCGTTGGGGAAGGCGCTTTTCATGTCCATTTGATACAGCTTGAAATCACGGTGAGTAGCATATGCAAGTAATATTCTAATAGATTCAAGCCTAGCTACTGGAGCAAAAGTCTCATCGAAATCCAAAACTTCGACTTGTGAGTACCTTTTGGCCACAAGTCGCGCCTTGTTTCTTGTTACCACTCTGTGTTCGTCTTGTTTGTTGCGGAAGACCCACTTGGTGCCCACTATGTTTGCATTGGGTCTTGCCACAAGTTCCCACACCTCGTTCCTCTTGAAGTTGTTCAATTCTTCTTGCATTGCCACCACTCAGTCCGGATCCTTCAATGCATCCTCAATCCTGCGTGGTTCCAAAAAGGAGACAAACGAGTAATGCTCACAAAAGTTAACTATGCAAGATCTAGTGGTTACTCCCTTTTGGATGTCACCGATGATGTTGTCGATTGGGTGATCCCTTTGAATGCATTTGTGACACCCGGTTCCGAATATGAACCAAGCGTAACGCATATGTGTGCCCAGGATGTTCAACACACATACACGAATGATTCACAAATGATAAACAGAATTTAACCACGTCTTAACTAATAAATAAGTACTTTATTACAATAATCCAATAGTTCACGAATAATATAACTCTAAATAATTGCAGCAGAAAATAAACTAAGCAATACGACTCCAATCCACAGGCAATTGACGGCGGTACGCAACCTAGTACTCCTCGTGATCCTCAGGGCACTCCCAATTGTCTCCAGTAGCTGTTGGGGGGGATTGCAAGAGTGAGTACATGTCGTACTCAGCAAGTGTGGAAAGTATGACATGTGGCTAATTCAAATGACGACAATAATAATGGCTAAGTGCTGAAAAGTACAGTAAAACATTTGAAAAGCAGTATACTATGTCTATGTGAAATAAATCCCATCATATTAACAAAGTATAAACATTATCCAATTATTACTAACATTACCATTATCCATGTCCAATTACCATAACTCAATTTCATACCCATGACCATAATCCATAAACCAACCATAGCCATTACCAAACCATAACCATCCCAAATCCCAATTTCCAACTCTAATCATGTAGGTCATCCAGGCGCTCATAACCGGGAGCACGGCTATCATGATAGTTTTAACACTCTGCAGAGGTTGTACCACTTTACCCACATGTTTGTGATTTCGTCACCTTTCGATGACTAAGAAACCTCCATTATGCCATCTCACACTTCCGTAGGTGTGTGGCCAAGAGATCACAAAATAGCCTTTCAAAAGGGACTACTAGTATGTACGGCCCCACTAAGGTTTCACCGGCAGGCTTGAACCTCTATTCTCCCACCCACGGGTCCCCTCGTGTGCCATGCGGATCCCAGGGCAGTCCTCCTCGACTCCCATTCCCCGCGCCATCCAATGGTCCATACAATACTAGCAGCGCTCCTAATTATTCAGCTACGCCGCACCCATACTTGGCCTTGTGGTGGCACTGTTGACCTGGCATATTCTCGCATGAACCGGTCCTTAGATCTAAGGCAAGCAAACCACCATAACGACCAACCCATCCACATAACCATGCTTGCTTAGATCACCCATCGTATTGACCAGTTCACATTAACCAGAATATCATTGATGCATAACTAAATGTGTAGTGTTGTTTACCATCCCAATTAATTAAGCGAAGCAAAAAGGTAAAAACCCTTCCCGACTCTCTACCATAATTCCAGGTGACAAGGGTGGTCAACAAAACTAGTAAACTTCCTACCATAGGGTTCCCATCAATTTGACACAAGCATGCAAGTTCGCAAACAAAACGTTTAATTTTAAATAGGATCAATATGCTTCAAGGACACTTGCCTTGCTCCGGCGGATGGGGTTGCTCAAGCGCTTCAAAGTCTTGGGTTTGGAAATCCTCGTATGCAACCTCTTGAGCACGTTCCTCTACGCATGATCATACATACAAGAAAACATATACAATTCAACATAATGCACACAAAATAATCAACATGCAATGACATGCATGCATGCACAATTTAATAATTAATTTACTACGGTCGTTTAATAATTAGATGTTACTAGTTCATACGTGTTCATATGGGTTTACGGGGGTTTTAGGGTGGATTAATGCTGCTGAAAATAAAATCATGGTGCAACTAAATTTAATTTACGCCTACTAGATTCAATACGGTCGCAAAAATTCGCATCGGGAACATGTCCTACCGTAGATCTGACGGCGTGACGGTCGCGGAATAAACGCGACACGTAGACGAAATAGGTGGTGCAGCAGTCCCTCGGCGGCACGACGATGGCGGCGCGATGTCGGCGACGATCTCCGGCGAACGGCGGTGTCCTCCTCTTTTTCTCCCTCTTCTTCCCCTTCTTTTTCTCCTTTTTTCTTCCCTGGGCGCCTCTGTTTCTCTGTTCCCGACGGCCTTTTCTTCTCTGGAAACGGCGGCGTTATGGCGGCTGCGTTTTTGGGATCGGGAAAAAGCTCACGAGGTCACGGTATTTATATAGGCGGCGCTAGGGTACGGCTGTCTCCCGATCGGTCACGGGCTCGTCCGGGAGTCGGGCGCGTCGCGGGGCGGGACCAGCAGCGGCGTCGCGGTTTGGCTGGGCTGCATCGCGCGTGGGCGTGCAGGCCGGGTGGGGCATCGGGGCCAGGGGCGGGGCGAGCGCGCCGCGCGGTCGGCGAGTGGGTCCAGCGCGACACGCGGCCGCATGGGCGAGGCCGGGAGGCGTGGGATTCCGCGGGAGTCGGCGGATTCGGCGGGAGGCGGGGGTTGGCGCGGTTCGCGCCGCGCGCGGGGGATGCGGGGCAGGCGGGGCGGGGTCCGCGCGAGGCGCGGGGCCCGGGCGTGCAGGCGCAGGGCTGGGCGGGTGTCGGCGCGTACGGCGGGGTGGTGCGGGAGGGCGCAGGCGGCGCGGTCAGGGGGCAGGCGGCGGGTGGGGCCCCCGGGGCGGGGCCCGCGCTGCGCGCGGCAGGGGCACACGACCGGGCTGGCGCGCAGGGCTAGGCGGCGGTGGGGCCCGGGTGGCCGCAAGCGGCGGGGTGGCGTGGGCGCCGGGGCATGGGACCCAGGGGCGGCGGCGTCAGCGCCTCGGGGCGCGCGGTGCGGAGCGGGGCCGGCTCGGCCGGCTGGGCCGCTGGCCTGGCCGCCGGGCGGCTCCCTTTTTTTTTCCTTTCCTTTTTTTTTACTTTTCCTTTATTATAATTTATTATATATATATTTTTATATATATTATTAATATTATATATTTGTTATTTATTATTTATTTTTTTTATAACATATATTATTAACATTAATATTTTATCTATTGTTATATATTATTTACATATATTCTTATATATATTTTTATTATTATTTTTATACTTATTCCTTATTACAGGTTTTAGGATATAATTATTATTTTTTTTCTTCTTTTGCTACATACATTTATATATATATACTTCATCTTTTATGTTTGATTATTTTTCTTTTATCCTACTAATGTTTAATGCATAATCATGTATGCAATGCAGGATGCGAAAATTTAGGGTGTTACAGCCACCTTTCATCCAAGATCCCAATGTCGACAAACCTCTTCATCCAGAGCAAAAGGTCCCCTACATGGACACGTCGAAGTTGCCCGCTAGAAGATTTACACCTTTATGCCTTCGCATCTCCATTCAAGGACAACCGAGGAGTCTCCAGACTACAGTCTGGAGCTACATCAGTTTATTGGGCCCATATCCCATTATGCAACCGGTACAGTTCAAGCTTGCCCAACGGTGCCACATACGGCACGGTCCTCAAGCAACACAGGCAGGGCTATGCGCCCGAGACTCCATCTCGTCGACTCCTATTCTCCCTGCCCGGTCTCGTATTCATTTCATAAGCCATTTTGTCATCTTTCACCCTCATATGAACTGTTATCCCTATCTCGCGAGTAGATTCCAACTACTCAACTTCTACCGGTATATCTACAACATTAGCATTGGCAGTTCTACACGTCAAGTTGTAAACCTTTCCAACCCTCCCATAGGATTTTTGGATATGCAAGTGGAGTATCAAACACCTTATACGTAATGCACAGTATCAACTGAAGACGTAATGTGAGAAATACTGCAAAAATCTGTAAAGCTTTTAAATGCAAACTGGGGCTTGCCTTGTTTGCGACTCTATAACCAAGTTAGTTGTTATGGCTTGATCTTCACAAACAGGTCCTATTCAACTCCTTTCCATCACGGTGTCTATCGCAATGAATATGCATATAACACACAATATACTTTAATAACTTAACTAATGAATATGCATACATTATGCAATGTCCTACTCATAAAGGAAGTTTGTTTGTAATTCAAGAGTGAATAAGGAGTACTGTTGGGTATTAAATTTGATTTGGGTAGGTTAATTTGGTATTACTTCATATTATAAGAATGTACATAATAAATTTCTATATAGTCATGGATATAAGGAAACTATACAGAACTAATTCCTATGCAGATGAGTTCTATTGGCTTTGATAATTTATCTCTGGTATACAGATGTGATGAATAAATTCTCATAAAAATTTCATAGAATTTGATGGGAGAAAATGATCTACAAAATTCTATCAAGCTCTCATCATTTAGGAATTTGCAGATAACACCTGAGGTTTTATCATGTCCATAAATGGCACAGCTAGATAGTACTGATAAAAAAGAAGCTACCGAAATTGGTTTCACAATTTTACAATTTACAAGTCCTTATGGATTTCTGGATTTAATTTGTTATTTTCTGGAATTATAATTAACCTAGGCAAAGACTTTGAATTAAACCCTCTTAAACAAATTAGTTATGCCTGAAACTTTTACTGTAGCTTCTAAATAAAAAAATGATTGGTTGGGTAAATTTCCAGAATTATCAGAATAGAATTCTATTTTCTATATTTTCCACAATGTATTATACTAATTGATTTATAGAATATTCTCTAGGGCTTTTCATCAATATTGCGATGGACCACTGGAAATAACAGATCCTAAGGAAAATTACAAAATTTGTTTTATCTAATTTGGAGCATCCTAGCAAAAGTTATAGCATTTCAAAGTTTAGGCATTTTTTTGGAATTCTTTTTGAATGAAAAAAGGCAACCCTTTAATCAATTGACACATGGCCTCTAAATCTTCGCACCCAGCCGATGCCACACCGGGCCACAGAGTTTACTCGCGTTGGCACACTAAATCCCGGAGCCACAGAAAATCCCACGGGGTTGTGCCATCTTCTTCCCCCCCCCCCCCCCCCCCCCCCCGACTCCGGCGGCCCGTGGCGCCGCCATGGCCGGAGGCCGGCCGGCGACTCGCCGCAGCACGCCGTGCTACCTTCCCCGTGGCTAGGATTTGCTACCCGGGGGTTTTTGGCCCTCAGGAACTCATTGGTGGCCTCGGATTCGACTGAAACGCACCGGAAAACTGCCTACACCGGCGACCGTGGGAACTTGACGATCGGCGACGACGTTCTCGGTGTACAAGGCATGGGAGAAGCTGCTTTTTGCTTTGGAATCTTTGTGGTGCTGCTCTGATCATCGTCCAACATTCCAATCGCTCGAAAATTGGTCAGAGTATGGGGGCACCATGGAACCGATTCTAGGTGGCGGCGAGATTTGAAATTCCAGTTAGCCGAAGTGGGGAAAAGGCTAGCTAACGCCTCAGGAAGGTGCGCACGTAAGTGCAGAAGCTGGGGGCGGCTGGAATTGTGAAGCTACTCACCATGGAGGAAGAGCTCCACATTGGAACAGAGGTAGGTCGACGGCGCGCTGGAAGTGGAAAACCGCGATTCCCTCCGGGAGGCTAGGTCCGGCGGCGGCCTCGGTGCCAGGAGGTCGAGAGCGTACGAGCGTGCACCAAAACATGGCTTCCCTAGCGCGTGGGCTGCTGTGATTTGGGCGGTCGAGTGGAGCGATGTGGGAGGAAGAAAGAGAGCTGAGCGCTCGGTTGCTTTTATACCTGACCGACGGAGCGGAGCAGGTGTCCTCGTGGCCCTCCATGGCGCGCATGCACGCGGAGACCATCGCGCTGGAGGTCGCGCTGGAGAGCTGCTTGCCGCCTCGCGGCCTCCTCTGGCGCGCGCGCGTGCAGCCGCACGAGCAGAGGCGCTGCTGCAAAAGCAAAACCGAATACCTCTGCCTAGTGGGCCCCACTATGCTCTTATCCCCTCCATTCTTTTATTTCTTTTTGTTACCCAAGCCTAGATGTGATAAGGACTCCAAATTCAGAAGAGAATTAGTTCTGTTATATTTGAATGGTTTGACAAATTTGAATATCCGAATTGGCCAAATTTGAAATTTGAATTAGATTCAAATTCATATTTATAAGTTTTATGTATGTATTTTTTAATCTTTGTAAATTTTTAAGTTGCCATAGGTTTTTGTAAGTTATCACATTTAACATGTTTGGTTTCTTGCAAATTTGAATTAGATTCAAATTAAATTTTTATAATCCATATGCATGTCATTTAATTCTTTCCCCCAGTATTAATGTATATAATGTCCTATGCTTTTAATTGACTAACATGTATCAAATGAAGAATATGTTTTTGTACCTTGATCATTGATTTGAATATTTTGTATATTTCCATATATACTTTTATTCACACATGTTTGTTTTATTTCTTTTGATTTTTCCCTTGTGAGCAAAGCACAAAATTTCAGGTGTTTAAATTTAAAATTCAAGACCTTTGGAAATTTGAGCTTAGTTGGATTCAAAAGGAATCCTAGGTTTTATCTAGAGCTTCACATTAACATTTTTACTCATGTCCATATGAATTTATTGGCTCTTATATGACCTTAGTCTTCAATGTACATGTTTAAAACTATTATTTCATGTGCCATACATTGGAGACAAAAGCTTCCAAATGTTTGGGATTTTACATGTTCATCTTCCCAAGAATGAGGAAGACATTACCCCAGAGCAAGCCGTCCTACTCCACCGCAATGCTCAAGCGGTTGGAGTGATCACCTCCTCCTTGACTCAAGAGGAGTTCAATCGGATTATAGGGCTGGAGGTGGCGTTGGAAATATGGGACACGCTCAAGACGCCACATGAGGGAAATCGTGTCATAAGGGAGGCCAAGATCGAGATGATCGAAGGAGAACTTGGGAGATTCACTATCATGGATGGTGAGTCTCTCCAAGACATGTACAACCTCCTCAAGACTCTCATCAACAAGAGTCGATCTTATGGAAGCACCCGGTGGATGGACCATGAAGTGGTGAAGAGGATGATTTGGGCATTCATGCCTAGAAATGTCACTCTTTGCTCACTAATCTGTAAAAGTCTGGGATTCCATAAGATGACTCTCGAAAAAGTGCTAGGGAGAATCATCAACCATGAGATGATGGAGCAAGAGGCTATGTTCTACAACGATCTACAAAAGCTCTCCTCCTCCAAGAAAAGAGATGTTGCATTCAAGGCAACATCCTAAAGATCTCAATAAAAAGGAGAGAGTGATGAAGAGAGCCCCAACACCGATGAGGAAGAGGCACTCTTCATCAACAACTTCAAGAGGATGTTTAGAAGGAGGAAGGGGAGCTACCATCGTGAAGGCAAGAGCAAAGTAATGCCCAAAACAAATCAAAGTGGATTGCTACAATTGTGGGGAATACGACCACTTCATTGTGGATTGCCCACATGAAGGGAACGAGAAGAAGAAGGAGGGCAAGTCTCAAGACAAGAAACACTTCAAGAAGAAGAAGCAATTGGGACATGCTCACCTTGGGAAGCAGTGGGACTCGAATGAAGAAACCTCCTCCGATGAAGAAGAGAAGATAGCAACTATTGCTATGAAGAAGGCAAACATGGAGAACAAACTCTTCCCAAACTTGGAGAATTCAAGGACAAATTGCCTCATGGCCAAGGAGGGAATAAAGAAGGTTAAATCTAAAACATCTTCTTCAATTTCTTCACATGATGATTTTGATAGTAGTAGTGAAAATGAATATATGCTTAAGGATATGAGTAAGAGTACCTTGAAAAGGTAGAAGTTGTTAACCTATGAGATATTTGAGAAGGAAGAGCTCATTAACCGTCAAGAGGACATGCTCATCCAACAAAATGAGAGATGTCAAGAGTTTGAGGAGCTCCTGGAGCTTGAAAGAGAAAGAAGCAATACAGAGCAGGAACTCGCTTTGAGCAAGGAAGCTTGCTCAAACCTTGAGAAAACTACAATTGTGCTAAAGGATGAACTTGTTAGCTTGACAAAAGTTAACAAGATTCTTGAAACACAAGTGTAGTCTCTCAAGATCAATGCACCTTCTTCCTCTAAAAGCTCACCTTCCACAAATATCAAAACCAAAACAACTCAACCTTGCAAATTCTCTAACTTGATTCTAAAACTTAAAAATGAGCTTAAGTTGGCGCACAATAACCAAGCATCAAAAGGTGGCATCTTTGACAAAGAAAAGATGGCACATGCACGTAGTGCATATACCAACACAAGACATACCCTTGTCAAGGATGGTCCTCAATATTCTAGAGTGAGGAGGCAAAAAACCAAAACTCCCAAGAATGGCAAAGACTTGATTGTTTTTGTCAAAGGATGTTCATATAACAACAACAAGGGAAAGAAAATTGCTACATCTCCTAACATGCCTAAGAAGGAACCTCATCCATTGTTCATTGATTTTGATGCCTCATATGTTTTATTAAAGGAACAAGTTTGGAAAGGATTATGCTAGGTATGTTGGGCCACACCGCAAGAGTCCAACACCTTGTGTGTGGTTGCCCAAGTTCCTCTTGACTAACATCAAAGGACCCAACATCGCTTGGGTATTTAAAGACAAGGCTTAACTCCTTTTTGTAGGCATAATCCTCCAATGGAACCAAGTGGGTTCTCGATATGTATGCACAAATCACATGACCGGAGAGAGGAATATGTTTGTGGAGTATGAGCAAAATGAATATTCAAGTGAGGGGATGTACTTTGGGCACAATATCCAAGGGAAAATCCTTGGAACCGGTAAAATTGCTCCATGCCTAATCATACTCTTTCCAATGTCTTACATGTTGATTCCCTTGATTATAACCTCTTGTCCATATAACAACTATGTGAAAAAGGTTATAATTGTCTCTTTACTAGTGAGGGTGTAACAGTCACAAGAAGAAATAATGACTCAATTGCTTTTAAGGGTGTACTCAATGGAAAGCTCTATCTTGCGGATTTCTCCGCACATAAAGGCCAACTTGATACATGCTTAATTGCAAAAACTAAAATGGGTTGGCTTTTGTGTGACATCATACTTGGAATGGATTGGCTATAGAAGCACGATGGAGCAATTCAGTGTGCCACCAAGACTGTGAAATTGACAATGATGAGGGAGTCAACCTTGAAATTGATGTGTCACAGTAAACATCGAAGGACATAATGCAACATGTTCAGCAATGTGTTCAACAACCTTGCATTATGTGATGTGTGCCAACGAGTTAAAGCTGAACATCAAAGACCAGTCGGACTATTGCAGCCATTGAAGACTTCGGAATGGAAGTGGGAAGAAATTGGTATGGACTTCATAGTTGGTTTACCATGAACCAAGTTCGGATATGACTCCATATGGGTTATCATGGATTGGTTAACCAAGTCAGCTCATTTTGTTCCTGTCAAGACTACCTATACCAGCGTGAAGCTGGCAGAGCTATATATGGAGCATATTGTGTGCCGACATGGAGTCTCAAAGAAAATAGTCTCAGATAGATGTTCTTAATTTACCTCTATGTTCTGGGAGAAACTACATGAAGCACTGGGAACAAGGTTGAATTTCAGCTCAGCATATCACCCTCAAATGGATGGACAAACTAAGAGGATCAATCAGATTTTGGAGGACATGTTAAGAGCTTGTGCTTTGAAGCATGGGAAAAGTTGGGACAAGAGATTGCCATAAGCAGAATTCTCATATAACAATAGTTACCAAGCAAGTTCGGAAATGTCACCCTATGAAGCACTATATGGAAGGAAGTGTAGGACGCCTTTGTTCTGGAATGAGACAAGAGAAACTCAAGCACTTGGTCTGGATGTGTTGCTAGAGGCTGAGAAACAAGTTCGGATTATTCGTGAAAACTTGAGGGATGCTCAATAAAGGCAAAAAGGTTATGCGGACAATAACAGAAGGAGACTAGCCTTTGAAGTGGGTGATTTCATATATCTCAAAGTATCACCCATGTGAGGTCACAAGAGGTTTAACATAAGAGGCAAGCTAGCACCTCGATACATTGGGCCATTCAAGATTTTGGACAAAAGAGGAGAAGTGGCATATAAGTTGGAGATGGCCACACATATGTTGGATGTTCATGATGTGTTTCATGTTTCACAGCTTAAGAAATGCTTGAGGGTACCGAAAGAACAAATGCCAATGGAAGAATTGGAATTAGAGGCAGATTTGGCTTATGTCGAGCAACCGGTCAAAATCTTGGAAACCAAGGAGAGGGTCACAAGAAAAAAGGTCATTCGATGGTGTAAAGTACAATGGAAGCATCACACGGAATCAGAGGCAACTTGGGAGATGAAGGATGATCTCAAAAAGGAATTTCCCTATCTCTTCTCTTCCGCGTTGAATCTCGAGGGCGAGATTCATTTTAAGGGGTGTAGGTTTGTAACACCCTCATTTTCATCCATCATGCATTGCATAAGTTCATATACATTTTTAACATTAATTCATAAAAATGAACAAGTTTAAAATGAATTTAGAGCAAAACCACACTCAAAAGTTCTGAGGAGTGCAGACTAGTCCGTTTTTGGTGCGGACTAGTCTGATTTCTCTCTGATCGTCCTCGGACATGTCCATTTTTCCTACGAACTAGTCTATTTTTCCCTCTGTACAGTTTCGGACTTGTCCGGCCCATAGCGGACTAGTCCGGTCATCCCAATTCCTTGAAATTTTGCTAAGTCCCTAGACTTGTCCGGACTTGTCCGACATTTAGCGGACTTGTCCATTTTCCCTCTGACTAAAATCGGACTTGTCCGGTTTTGGCCAGACTTGTCTGATTTTCCTCTGACCAAGTTCGGACTTGACCAATATATTCTGGACTTGTCCGTTTTCGCCTCTGTCAATCTTTGGACTAGTCTGGCCTAGTGCGGACTTGTCCGGTAAATCGCGATTCCGAGTTGATCTTTTGTTTCAGAACGTGTTTTTGGGTTCTACTTTAAGTGGGCCTAAGGACGTCATGTCTAACTCTTTGTGGAGCCCATGTGGGACCCCACACCATCCTCCACCCTCCCAAACTCGAAATCTATCAAACACTAGCCCCCACCTCTATATGAACAACCCCACCATATTGCCTCAGTTGGAAGTCCACCCAAACCTAGCTTGTGAATTGCCGCCATCAAGGAGGGAGAAGGAGATCCCGAGCAAGAAAAAGAAGAGGAGGAAACGAAAGAGGATCAACCAAGCAAGATCTCCATCAAGTTTTGTCCTCCATCAACAATTCACCTTCAAGTTCTTCATCAACCCTAGATCGTCAAGATCCAAGTGTTGCCTCCAAAATCCTTGATCCATTAGAGTTCTAAACACCTGGTATACCTTCTACTCTCTATTTCTGACGTGAATTCACGTCAATCTAGAAAACCCTAGGTCGATGTTCCTACGAAGGGCAGACTAGTCCGGTCCCAAGCAGACTAGTCCGATTTTGCAATGTGTTCCTACTAAATTAAATCTAAATCGATTCAAATCAACTCCAAACTTGTGTAGACCTATTAATAACCATTGTAATTTATTAGTAAATATTAAAAGCATCTTATTAACTAGTTTTGCTTCGCATTTGCATTAATCATGCATGTCATGACATATTGAGTAACATATGTGCACTTATTGATTGTAATTCTTGTCTTGTATGTTGTTGCGTGGTTTAGACGAATTTGCGCTAGCGAGTGCTACGGAGGATCTCCAGCACCGGGAATTTGAAGACTTTCATCCGAACCAAGCCCAAGAGCAAGGAAAGTGTCCTTGAACATATTGATCCTATTTCGACAAGAAATGTTTTGTTTGCAAAACTGCATGCTTGTGTCAATTTGAGGGGAATCGTATGATAGGAAGTTTACTAGCTTTGTTTAACCACCCTTGTCACCTGGAATACATGGTAGGGAGTCGGGAAGGGTTTTTTACCTTTACTTCGCTTAATTAATTGGGATGGGAGAAGAACTATACCATTTAATTATGCATTGATGAGATTATGGTCAGTATGAACTGGTTAATATGACATGGTAATGGGTTATCTAAGAAAGCATGGTATGTGGATGGGTTGGAAGTTATGGTGGTTTGGCTTGCTTTAGATCTATGGACCGGTTCGTGGAGCGACCATCCAAGATTTACAGTGCCACCACGAGGCCAAGTATGGGTGCGGCGTTGCTGATTAATTAGGGTATTGCTATTATTGCTTGGATCATTTGTTGCACTGGGGAAGGGGAGTCAGATTGGGTTTGGATATGGTTGGTGGGACTCCCTGGGATCCAAATGGCACAAGAGAAGGCCCTTGGTTGAAGATGTGCTCAGTTGGAGACATCGCCACCGGTGAAACCTTAGGGGGTCCGTACATGCTAGTAGTCCCTTTGTAAAAGCTATTTTGTGATCTCTTGGCCTCACACCGACGGAAGTATGAGACGACATAATAGAGGTTCTAGTCACTGCAGGGTGATGAAATCACGAACACGTGGGTAAAGCGGTACAACCCCTGCAGAGTGTCTAAAAACTATCATGATAGTTGTGCTCCCGGTTATGAGCAACCTTGACCCTCACATGATTAGAGGGAAACTTGGGATTTGGGATGGTTTGGTAATGGTTATGGTTTGGTACTGGTTATGGATTGAATTATGGTATTGAACATGGTTAATGGTAATGGTGAAATCTGGTATAATGGTGATGGATTTGGAATATAGACTTGTACTATGTTAATAATTATGGTTTATGATGGGTTTACTTCACATACATATAATGTAATGGCTTTTCAAATGTTTTAATGTACTTTTCAGCACTTGGCATTTATTATATTCGTCATTTCAATTAGCTACGTGTCATACTTTCCACACGTGGTGAGTACGACATGTACTCACCCTTGCAATTCCCCCACCAACAGTTGCAGGTCAGATTTGGGAGTATAACGATGAGAATGCGGAGTTCTAGGCCGTGTCTGCCGTCAGTTTTTCCCGTGGTGTTGATTGGATCTGCGCTATCCCTTATGCCCATTTGCTTAGTTGCATAGTTTGCTTAATTAGTTTATTTCTGCTGCATTAGTTCAAACTTGTCATTAATATTCATTAAAGCTTGTATTCAAGGATATTCTCAATTCTGTAATAAAAGTGCTTAATTAATTTTGTTCTGCGGTAATTATTAGTATATCCTTTTGTGATTGCACTCGTGTATGTGTGTTGAACGTCATGGGCACACATATGGGTTCACTTGGTTCATTTCCGAAACTGTGTGTCACCTTCAGCAAAGAAGACTAGCCCATGTTGGGATGAGGAATTTGCAAAAACTTCTTAAGGGTGAGCACATCCGTGATTTGAAGAATGTTGTGGTTAAAAAGGATAGGCCATGTAGCACATGTCAAGTCAAAAAGCAAGTTGGAGCTAAACATACATCCAAGAACATCATGATGACAACAAGATCATTGGAGCTTCTACACATGGACCTCTTTGGTCCAATCGCCTACGTTAGTACTGGCAGTAACAAATACGGTCTTGTAACTATTGATGATTTTTTGCGTTTCACTTGGGTGTTCTTTTTGCATGATAAGATTGAGACTCAAGGTATCCTTAATAAATACTTGAGGAGTGTTCAAAATGAGTTATCCTTAAGTATCAAGACCATAAGGAGTGATAATGGCACTGAATTCAAGAATACTCAAGTTGAAGAGTTTTTGGATGAAGAAGGCATCAAGCATGAGTTCTCGGCCCCCTAGTCCCCTCAACAAAATGGGGTGGCCAAAAGAAAGAATAGTAACATCGAGATGGAAAGAACCATTCTTGACAAATACAAGACGACGGACCGGTTTTCGGCGGAAGCGTTTAACACCGCTTGCCATGCCATAAACCAGTTGTACCTTCATTGCATCTTGAAGAAGACGTCTTATGAGCTCCTAACTGGTAACAAACCTAACATTTCTTACTTTCGTATTTTTGGGAGCAAATGCTATATTATCAACAAGAAGCCTAGGACTTCGAAGTTTGCATCTATGTCCGATGAGGGTTTCTTGCTTGGTTATGACTCAAACACTTACGCCTATCGTGTCTTCAACAAATTTTCCGGAATTGTTGAAGTAGAATGTGACGTAGTGTTTGATGAGACTAATGGCTCCCAGGTGGAGCAATTTCATAGTCTTGTGCTAGATCAAGAAGAAGCTCCACAAGTGGTGATATGAATGATGGCAATTGGAGACATTCGACCACAAGAACAACTTCAAGACTCAAGTGATCATCTCACACGTCAAGCAAACTCTTCCTCAAATAATCAAGCACAAGTCCCCCAAGATGCGCTTCAAGAAGATGGAAATGGAGGTATCAATCAAGGGGAGATGAAGAAAATAAGGAAGATGAGGATGAAGACCCAAGACCTCAAGCACCTCACCCAAGAGTGCATCAAAGCATTCAATGGGACCATCCCGTTGACAACATCCTTGGAGACATCTCAAAGGGGGTAACTACTCGATCTCGTATTGCAAACTTTTGTAAACATAACTCTTTTGTTTCTTATTTGGAACCTCACAAGGTTGAAGAAGCACTAGGAGATCTGGATTGGGTGATGGCCATGAAAGAAGAGCTCAACAACTTTCAAAGAAATCAAGTATGGGAGCTAGTGAAGAGGCCTATTGCAAATGTTGTGGGCACCAAGTGGGTGTTTCGCAACAAGCAAGATGAACATGGGGTGGTTACAAGGAACAAAGCACGACTTGTGGCCAAAGGTTTTTCACAAGTCGAAGGTTTGGATTTCGATGAAACCTTTGCTCCCGTAGCTAGGCTTGAATCAATTTGTATATTACTTGCCTTTGCTACTCACCATGATTTTAAGCTATACCAAATGGATGTCAAGAGTGCATTCCTTAATGGTCCAATAAAGAATAGGTATATGTGGAGCAACCCCCTGACTTTGAAGATCGAGGATTCCCAAACCACATATACAAATTGTGTAAGGCTCTCTATGGCATCAAACAAGCTCCTAGAGCTTGGTATGAGTGCCTTAGAGACTTCTTAACTCAAAATGGTTTCAAAATTTGGAAGGCGGATTACACTTTATTCACTAAGTATTTCAATGATGATTTGTTTGTTTGCCAAATATATGTCGATGACATTATATTTGGTTCTACTAACAAAGCTTTTTGTGATGAGTTTTCAAGATAATGATCGAGAGGTTTGAGATGTCCATGATGGGGGAGTTGAAGTTATTTCTAGGTTTTCAAGTGAAGCAACTCAAGGAAGACACGTTCATTCATCAAACAAAGTACACACAAGATATACTCAAGAAGTTTGACATGGACAAAGCCAAACCCATCAAGACTCCAATGGGAACCAATGGACACCTCGACCTTAATGCAGATGGTCCAAGTGTGCACCAAAAGGAATATCGTTCCATGATAGGTTCATTGCTTTACTTATGTGCACCTAGGCCAGATACAATGCTAAGTGTTTGTATGTGTGCTCGATTCCAAGCTGCTCCTAAGGTGTGTCATTTGAGCGCCGTTAAGAGAATTCTTAGATATTTGGTTCACAGACCAAGCCTAGGTGGTACACTAAAGGCTCTAAGTTTAACCTCATTGGATATTCCGATGCAGACTATGCGGGGTGCAATGTTGATAGAAAGAGCACCTCAGAAACTTGTCAATTCCTTGGTAGAGCCCTAGTGTCTTGGTCCTTAAAGAAACAAAGCTCCATTGCACTTTCCACAGCCGAAGTGTGGTATGTCGCTGCCGGAAGTTGTTGTTCACAACTTCTTTGGATGCTACAAACTCTTAGAGACTATGGCATAAACTTGAACCATATTCCCCTCCTATGTGACAATGAGAGTGACATCAAAATAGCCCACAACCAAGTTGAACACTCAAGGACCAAACACATCAATATCCGCCACCATTTCTTAAGAGATCACTCCATCAAAGGAGACATAGCAATTTTCCATGTGAGAACCGAGAAACAATTGGCCGATATCTTCACCAAGCCCCTAGATGAGAGAATATTTTATGAACTTCGGAGTGAGCTCAATATATTAGATTCTCAAAAAGTGGATTGAATCTTGCACATCTAATTGTTACTTATATGTGCTTCAAAATTTCAAACATGCTTGCAAAAAACACTTCCTCCTCAATTTTTTACAAAATATTTTTAAATTATTGAATCTGTCGGTGGTTTTGATCCGGCAGATCTCCCGACACTACTAAAGTGTTAGAGGAGTTTGAGGTTCGGTATGGGCGCGCGGAGATTCCAGAAGGTGAGATGTCGAGTGACACAAGTGACACCAAGATTTACGTGGTTCGAGCCGCCTGAGCGTAATACCCTACTCCACGGGGTGTGTTGATGTTGTATTGGATGTATGAGCTCAACGTGAGTTGAGAGTGTAGAGTGAGCGCGTCTTCAGAGAGTCCCCTATGTATCGTCGGCCTGTCCTTTTATAGTACAAGGGCAGGCCGTTACAAGTTAGCCTGGCCCGACATGTGGCCCCGGCGGTTACTGATATTGATACACATTCAACACGTTTAATTGCCCTTAATGACCGAGTTATGGGCTTTGATAGCACCGTTACTGGCAATTAAGTTTGTCCGATCGTGTGTCATTAATATAGTATTAATGACACTTGATCGGGTCTTGAAGTCCTTGATTCCCCTTTGAAGATCCGGAGCCATTGTGGAGTCTTCCGGAGGTTAGAGGCTGAAGATCTGACGGTTGGACATGTGGAAGCGCCGGAGCACACTGTGGGGAACAGATAGGTCCGGTGTTACCCGACACGTGTGAGTTCTGGAGCTTCCCTCGGTCTGGGGTTAGGTCCGGGGGTGCCATTTCAGTACATAGCCCGGAGCTTCCCCCTTGTGGGCGGTAGCTCCAGTTTGATAGTACACGTGGCGACCCTGGGACTAACCATGTTGGAGAAGCGGGTCCGGTTATGTCTGACATGTGGGCCTCCGAAGGTCTTCAAATCAAGTAGATGACTTTCCCTTGAGATCTTTGCAATCCCAAGGAGTATATGGTACCCAGGGTACCGACAGTGGCCCCCTAGGCCCACCTCTGGGGAAGACCCTTTGGGTGAAGTCATTCCACCGGAGGTGGGTCCATCCTTCGACTTTTGAACTGAGTCTTCAAAGGTCTTTGGATGTGCCGTTGGTGATAGTTTGGAGTTAAATCCTCGCCGCATGGCATATCCCGTGTGCGGCAAATGAGATCTTTGGCGTGCGGATCTCACGCAATTGAAGGTCGCCGGTTCCCGATACGAAAATCGTATCGGTTCCGCGCGCCTTGTCAGGTCGTCGCCTTCGGGCTTCCCACCTCATGATGACAACTGTTGGCCTGGGTAAGAACCTTGACTTGATCGTCAGGGTGGTCCCGGGCCCTCTTGTCATCGGCTGGGTGAAATTTTTGAGTAGTATCTTCGGCTTCCTTGCGGTTTCCATCCAAGCGTTGCGAGGGCTTACATAAGAAGGAAAGCGCGCACCGGCTGGGGTTCTTTACGCCTCTCATCTGATCTTGCGCTCAAACTCCCAACTTGTGCTCGCTTTTCCTCTCTTGCCTTGCTGTGCTGCGATGTAGTTGGGTCTTCGCGAGAGCCGTTTGAAGACTGAAGGTGACCTGAAGAAGGTTCGGGCCCTCATGGGATGGACCCCGGACTTCTTCAATCACCTGGTCCGCGCCGAGGGAGAGCTCCCGTTCGAGAAGGAGCACGCCGGTGAAATGGTGTACTTCTCTTCGTACACCATGGTGGGGTTGATCCCACCTTTTTCCTCTTTTTTCTTGATGCTGCTAGACTTTTATGGTCTGCAGTTATACCACCTTGGCCCCCACTCCATTCTTCTTGTGTCTATCTTCGTCCACTTCTATGAAATGTGGGTGGGCATCCCCCCCCTGCATTGAACTTTTCCGGACCTTCTTCACCGTCCATACCACCGGTAGGAGTAATGAGTACCTTGGCTTCTATTACTTCGTGAAGCGCAAGAAGTGCCCATTCAAGTAACTCCGGTCGTTTCCCTTTGGAAAGTGGGATGATTGGAAGAAGGACTGGATAGTCATCCGGGTGGAGGAGCACGAGAAGCTGGAGCTGCCCGAAGGCCTCCCCAACATCGACACTATAGTCTGGAGTGAAGCTCCGATGCTGGCGGAAGCCTTCAACCCTGCTCTGACCAGGATCCGCCAGTGCGTGGAAGGAGGATTAACTCCTCAGGCAGTGTTTTTCAACTTCCTGGTCAATAGGTGGGCACCTCTAAAGAGGAGAGAAAAACTCGCTTGGGCCCTCAATAGTGTGATGGACAACGACCGGGTCGAGACCGGGCTGGAGTCCAACATGTCGGGGACAACCTTGGAGTTCCATCTCAAGAAGTTCCAGCATGGCATCGACGTCGCGGGTGACGACTTGACTCCGCCATCAGCTTTTCTCCCTCTAAACATGGAAGTAGAGTTCAGCAGGGAGCTCCGGCGGAAGATGCCTGTGCTTGACGACCTTGGTGTCGTCGAGAGAAGATCGACCTCCAGGGTGGTGATCCCTGGGGCTTCCGAAGGTGGCTCCGGACCTGCCCCAAAGCCAAGGATCGAAGTCGTCGGCAAGGGCAAGGAGCCGGCAGACGAACCCTTGAGCTGGAAGAGGAAGCTGCAGCATGCCGACGGAAGGTCCGTCAGGCCTGCCACCTCTGCATCAGCTCCTTCTCCCTGGTGGGGGAGGTCTTCTACAACTGTGGCGGTTGTTCCCGCAGCGGCGTCCTCCCGGGGTGCTAGCTCCGGGCATGCGACTTCAGCACCAGGGCCGGTTGAGGCCTCTAGGTCCGGAGGTCCTTCCCGGTCGAGGGGGGCCTCGACTAAGGAAACGCCCGTGGCTGCGACGAGTTCCGGGGGGCCTTCCGGGGCTTCCACGTCGGCGGCGGCTATGGTCAGCCCAGAACGCCCGGGAAAGGGGTTCCGCGCAAGCTGGTGCGGAAGCCTCCCGAGGTAATTTTTAATCTTTACCTCAGACAGTTGTTTTTTTTGCAGTAACTGTTTTTTTAAATTTCTTCATCCTTCATCTGCAGTGTTCCCAAGAAGAGGAGTGAGGCTCCACCCTCAGCCACATCAGCTGAAGTTGTGAGGGCGGAAGCCTCTGCTCCTGTCCCGATGCCGCCCCAAGTGGTGGCTGAAGCTACGGCAGCTCCGGCGCCAGCTGTTGTGGTCATGGACCTCGACTCATCCCCCAAGACTCCCGTGGTAGTGCTGGACCACGGGAGAGAAGATGCGCCAGCGGCACCTGCCCCGGAGGTTGAAGCTCCGGGTTTGGGTGCTGAGATGATGGAAGCTTCGGCTGTTGAGCCGGAGGAAGCAATAATTCCGGCCCCAGAGCCGGAAATTGTCGAAGCCCCGACGATTAAGCCTGAGGTAATTAAAGTCTCGGCGTGCGCGCCGGATGTTGAGGAAGTCCCGACGGTTGGGCCGGCTACCTCTGAAGCACCAGCCGTAGAGCCGGTCGTTGTTGGAGCTCCGGCCGCAGGGCCGGTTGATGTTGAAGACTTTTCGGCTCCTGAGCCGGTTGTTGCGGAGGCGTCGGCGCTCGAGCCCCCAGTAGAGGAGGTGCCCAGGCCGGAGCCAGAAGCAGCCCCTGCTCCGGGAGTGACGACGCCGAAGGTACCCGCAGCTGAGCCGGAGTGCCCAGACGAAGTTGCTGGCCCCCTGCCTGAGGGGGCAAACGAAGACCTAGCGACGGGGCCTTCGGAACCACTTCCGGAGGTCGGAACTTCATCATCGGGACCCTCCCCGATGGCGACTGAGGCCATCCCGGAGGACGGTCCTAGCACCGTAGAAGCTTAAGGGACCACTCTTGTGGAGTGGGACCCAATTTTTGTCAGCGAGAACCTGCTGGAACCAGCGGAGGAGACCCCAGCAGGTCTGGAACCTATCCCGTTGTCATTGTCTATTGACAATGCCTGTTCTAGTCTGCGTCAAGTTCAACTGGCCTTCTTCCACGACAGCAAGGCTCTTGAATAGGAGTGCCAAACCCTTAGGCGGTGGCGTAACCGACTCTACTTCGAGACCAAGCTGGCGCAGTCAAGGCTAGCAGATGACAAAGAGTGGATGAAGCAGGAGAAGGTCTGCCTGGAATACTGGGGCAAATTATTGGATGACAGGGAGAGTATGACTCGCGCCCTCGACGCTCAATCCCTGGCCATTTATGAGCAGACCAAAGCAGCTAATAGTGCGGCCGATGAACGCCAAGAAAGGCTTAAGGCCATTAACACTACTCTCATCAAGCGCCGGGAGGCACTTGAGGAGAGGGAGAAAAGGCTCGAAGATGAAGAGCAGAAACTCCTAGAGCTGTGGGATGACGTCTTGAGGAGGGAGGAGGAGCTCACCGAAAAGGTGGCTCTGGCTGACAAGGGCCTCGAAGAGCGCGCCAAAAATTGGAAGAGCGTTGCGCTGAGGAGGAGGAGAAGGCCTGGGTGCGAGGGCAGGAACTCTACGAGCAAGAGTGTGCCATCGCTGCTAGGGAGAAGAAAGTAAGGGGCAGGGAGAAGGACCTGGTTGACCACTAGAACAAGATCCACCTTCGGGAGGAGGAGCTCGGAAAACTCGAGAAGCGAGTTGCTGAAAAGATTCAGCAAAACGCCAAAGAAGTTGAGCACCTCACTCGCGAGAATTCTGAACTGGTGGCGGCCAAAAGATCCTTGGAAGAACTGAAGGGCTTGAGGGCTGCGGACTCCCTACAGGTTTGGGAGTTCCTGGGCAAGGCCAACGACGCGCTGACACCGATGGGCTTCAGTCCCGTGCGTCCAGATGATCCGGAGCAGGAGCCGGACCTGGCGTTGCAAGCGCTGAGCTCGGTGGGTAGCAAACTCTCCAAGGTGGGC
Organism: Tuctoria greenei; assembly: GCA_036927565.1. Classification (NCBI taxonomy): domain Eukaryota; kingdom Viridiplantae; phylum Streptophyta; class Magnoliopsida; order Poales; family Poaceae; genus Tuctoria; species Tuctoria greenei. The sequence continues at coordinate 189,721,527 of JAYESD010000003.1, read as the reverse complement.
GACGTCATCGCGGACCAGTTGGAGGTTGAGGGGCAATCCCTGGCGAAGAACGTCGCAGAGTATGTGTTGACATGCTACACCAGCCGGGATCCCCAATTCCCTCTGGACCCGGTGCTTGAAGGTCCCGTCGAAGGAGAAGGCGAAGCCACCCGAGCCAACGTGTCGGAGGTTGCTCAGAAGGTCACCCAGTTCTTCCATAGGGTCTAGGACCATCTCTATAGCTCCCACTTGTATTCTTCTCTTTTTCTTCCCCAATTTTGTAATCCCTTGTCTCCAGATGAATGAAATCCCCAAATTTTTGTGAATTTCACTTTTTGTCTTCAACACTTTTGTCTTCACTTGGCCCCCTGGTAGATGTACACAACTTGATTGTGAACATGTACCAAGAGGATATTGTGTTTTGTTGAAGACTCATTTGCTTCGAACTTGTAGAGTGTAGGTCCGAAGTCTTCGATAGTGAAGGCCCCCTGAGGTTGTCAGAGCTTAGTAGCTCCGGCAGTAGTTCCTATCAACGCGTATAGCATCGATAGTTAGACCTCCGAGGTGTCGGAGCTTAGTAGCTCCGGCAGTGACCTTTGCCAACGCGTAGTTTGTCGGCAGCAGACTCCGTTTGTGGAATCTTCTCACCATCTTTTATTCTGCATCGACGGTTGGCCCCCCTAGCTTTACCGGAGCTTGGTTGCTCTAGTAATGCTCGTATTCAATGTTTAACATCGATTACATGCCACCTAGGGGGAGTCAGAGCTTTGTTAGCTCCAGCTTTTCTCCATCAAAGTGGATTCTTTATTTTTCCTGCACACTGAAGCCAAGAAAAATAGTAAAATTCGCTCCTTGCCTATAACCTTGTCGTGGCTTACGATTCTTAAGGAAATTTTTGGTCAAACACGGTTCTGAATGTGACCGAACGTATTGCCTTCTTTCTTCCGGATCCAATTGTACTTGGACCCGCCTTACTTCGGCCTGTCGGGGTGTAGGTAGAGTGGCGTACTTAGGGTGCTTGACCAGGCTAAGTCGATAGCACACTCCGGCCCTAGATTAGCTTGGCGACATTCGAGCGAGTGGGCCATGAACAATATTTGAATCCAGATGAATCGACAATACAGCTCGAATCATATATGAACCAGTTGAACTAAAATTTCTTAAGAATTGCACGTCTTTTTTATAGATAAGAAAGAGAAAAATAAAAAATGTTGAGCCTGTACAAAATAAATGCACGTGGAGTCTGTTTCACATGAAGATGTCTTTCGTTATAGGTCTGGGGTACAGGGGAAACAAGTACACTCTTAGGGTACAGAACCAGGCTAAGCGTGTTTAATTTCTCATTTGACCCAGGGTAGCTAGCCACACTTTTAGTCCTGAGACTGTGACAAGTGTTGCATGAACTTTGCAGACCTTCCGGGAAAGGTCCGACTGTTCTCCCGGAGGAACTACATGACTCTGTACAATGACTCTATAACATACACCTCAAGTTACTACCGACTCACCTCCGTGATATCAAGTGTAGAACTTATGGAGGTGCTCAATGTTCCAAGGATTTGGGAGAGGTGTCCCATCCTCAGTAGCCAAGCGAACGCTTCCGGGACGGGATACTTTAATCACTCGGAAGGTTCCCTCCCAGCTGGGGGAGAGTTTGTTTAACCCTTCTCTAGATTGTATTCTCCGTAGCACCAGATTACCTTCATCGAGCTGTCGGTTGTGTACATGCTGCTGATGATAGCACCGAAGGTCTTGGCGGTATCGGGCATTCCGAACAGCTGCTTGGCACCTTCCCTCCTCAAGGAGGTCTAGGTGTTCACGCCGGAGCTGGTCCTGCGTGGCTTCGTCGAAGCTCCAGACCCGGAGTGACCCCAAGGTGATTTCCGGAGGAAGGATTGCTTCAGCTCCATACACCATTAAGAAGGGTGTCTCTCCAGTTGACCAGTTTGGAGTTGTCCTGTTGGCCCATAAAGTGGGCGGAAGCTCTTCAATCCAGTTGGCTCCATGTTTTTTCAAGCGCTCATAGGTGCGCGTTTTGAGTCCTTTAAGGATTTCAGCATTTGCTCTCTCGGCTTGGCCATTGCTTGCTAGGTGAGCTACGGAGGCGTAGCAAACTTGAATGCCGAGGTCTTCGCAATATCCTTGAAATACAGAGCTTGTGAATTGGGTCCCATTATCAGTGATGATTTTGTTTGGGACTCCAAATCTGCATACAATGGACTGCAAAAAGTTGATAGCAGATTGCTTGTTGATTGTCACAATTGGAGTTGCTTCTGGCCACTTGGTGAACTTATCAATGGCAACGTACAGGAACTTGTAACCTCCGACGGCTCTTGGGAAAGGTCCCAAGATGTCCATCCCCCACACAGCGAAGGGCCATGTAGGAGGTATCATTTGTAGGGGCGGAGCCGGTGTGTGAATTTGCTTTGCATGAAATTGACATGCTTCGCATTTCTTCACCAGCTCAGTTGCATCCTGGAGTGCTGTAGGCCAGTAGAAGCCATGCCGAAAGGCTTTACCAACTAGTGTGTGGGAAGACGCGTGGTTCCCACACTCGCCTTCATGGATTTCTACGAGGAGCTCGCATCCTTTTCCCTTGTGATGCACCGCATTCGGATGCCATTGGCACCGCGCCGGTAGAGATCCCCTTCTACCAACGTGTATCTTTTAGCCAATCTGACTACCCGGTCAGCGGAAACATCATCGTCAGGAAGGATGTTGTCTTTCAAGTAGTTCCGGATCTCTGAGATCCATGCATTGGAACTAACTTGAGCATTTGAGTCTTGCGTGCTGGGTTGCTCGGAGCTTCCGACAGCACCTACGACCCTTGATGGCTGCCATGGTAACAGGGCCATCAGGACCGTCAGCTTCGGGATGCTGATATCGCCCCCTTTGCTCAGTTCGCCAAGCTGAGCTGTGGGTTTTGACAACCTCCGGACAAAAGTTCCGTCAGGAGCCGGAGCTCCGGTTGACGCTTTCATCGAGAGTTCGTCGGCTTCAGCGTTGTGGGCACGCTGGACATGGTGGAGATCTAGGACTTCGAAGTCCTTCTGAAGCCTCTGGACTTCAAGGAGGTAAGCAGCTAACTAGAGATTGTTGCAGGAGCATTCACCTTCACTTGCTTAATGATGAGTTGTGAATCTCCCTTGACCAGCGGTTGCTTGACACCGTATGACAGTGCCGCCTTTAGTCCATAAATGAGTGCTTCATATTCCGCCATGTTGTTGGTCGTCTTAAAGTCAAGGTGTACCATGTATTTTACCTTCTCTCTGGTTGGTGCGAGGAGAAGGATTCCATCTCCGGCTCCCTGCTTTTGCATGGAGCCGTCGAAGTAGAGGGTCCAGTGAGACTCGGTGAAGACCGGAGCCTTATGTTCCGGCTTCTGCTCGCTGGGGCCCCCAGGCTTTGATGGAGAGGGAGTCCATTCTGCCACGAAATCCGCCAATGCTCGACTCTTGATTGCTTGACTTGAAATGAATTCGAGATCGAATTCAGCCAATTCCGCAGCCCACTTTGCAATATTCCCAGTTGAATTGGGATTATGCAAGATTGCTCGAAGTGGGTAAGAAGTCACCACTGAGATCTTGTGAGCTTGGAAATAATGGCGAAGCTTCCTGGAGGCAATAAGAACTGCATAGAGCAGCTTATGCACCTCTAGGTATCGAGTCTTGGCGTCATGAAGTACTTCGAAGTACACTGGGCGTTGGATGGTCCGGACCCTCCCGGAGGGGCCCGGAGCTTCCTCTTCATTGATCCGGATCCTCCCGGAGGGGTCCAAATTTTCTTCGGGGACTTCCGGGTCCTTGCTGGAGGAACCCAAAGCTTCTTCAGAAGCGACCTGGACCCTCCTGGAGGGGTCTGTGTCTTTTGAAGTAACTTCTTGTGGATTCAAGTCTGGGAGATGGGACCCAGACTCGCTTCCAGGAACCTCCAGACCCTCCTGAAGGGGTGTGCACTCCTGAGTATGGGATGGTTCTGGTCTCTCCGCAACCAGGATCATACTGACGACTTCGTCAGTGGCTGAAATGTAAAGCAGCAAAGGCTCACCAGGGTTCGGAGCTACCAGAATTCGTAGGGTGGTGAGGAGCTTTTTTAGCTCCTGGAACGCCTTTTCTACTTCTTCAGACCATTAGAATGGTCCGGACTTCCTTAATAACTTGAAGAAGGGGAGTGCCCGTTCTGCTAGTCTTGAAATGAACCGGCTGAGGGCTGCTAGACATCCAGTTAGCTTTTGGACATCTTTGATGCGGGCTGGTGGCCACATATCTTCAATGGCTTTGATCTTCGCCGAATTAGCTTCTATGCCCCGGTGACTTACCAGGAAACCATGAAGTTTTCCGGAGCTAACCGCGAAGACACACTTTTCTGGATTTAGCTTTGTGCAGGTGACCCGCAGCTTGTCGAAGACGTCCTGCAAGGTGTCAAGGAGTGACTCCTTGTTCTTAACCTTGACCACGATGTCGTCGACGTACACTTCCACTATGTATCTAATGAGTTCTTCAAAGGTTTTGTACATAGCTCGTACAAAGGATGAAGCTGCATTCTTGAGACCAAATGGCATGGCTGTATAACAGTACAATCCATCTACTGTGATGAAAGAGGTATGCTCTTCATCTTCCCTAGACATTCTGATTTGATGATACCCAGAATATGTGTCTAGGAAACACAGTAATTCGCACCTGGAGGTGTAATCGACTATCTGATCTATTCTAGGTAATGGGAATGGATCTTTTGGACATGCCTTATTTAGTGTTGTGTAGTCGATACACATCCGAAGCTTCCCGCCAGCCTTGGGCACAACGACTGGGTTTGCCAGCCATTTTGGGTGGAAGACTTCTCGGATGAATCCAGCTTCGAGCAACTTCTTTACTTCTTGTCGAATGAAGTTCTGTCGCTCTACGGATTGCTTCCGAGGCTTCTGATGCACAGGCCAGGCGTCGGGGTAGATCTTTAGATTGTGCTCAATCACTTCCGTGGGGATCCCAGACATTTGTGACGGTTGCCAGGCAAACACGTCGACATTAGCCCGGAGGAAAGCGATGAGCGCGAGTTCCTATTTGTCGTTCAATCCCCCCGATATACAGGTGGTCTGAGCGGCATCGGATCTGATTTGGACAACTTTGACGGGAATGTCGGTGTCGCCGCTTGGCTGCACACGAGGTGCAGAAGTCGAGCCTCGCTGACGAATGCTCGGGGGTTTTGGATCTTGCTCCTGCCTGGAGTCATCCTCTTGCGCCGTAGTTAGCGCATGGAGTTCTTCCAGAGCAGTTACTCCGGCAGTTCGATCTCCGCGGATCCAGAGAACGCCTACTGGTGTTGGCATCTTTAACACCAGGTAACCATAATGAGCAGCTGCCATGAATTTGTACAAGGCAGGCCTACCCAAGATGGCATTAAAGAGTAAGTTGATCTGAGCAACGTTAAAGACCAACTTCTCGGTGCAATACTTTTCCCGGGTCCCGAAGGTAACGGGGAGGGTAATAGCTCCGAGTGGGGTAATGGCTCCTGGACCTACTCTGGAGAAAGGTCGAGAGGGGTGGAGATCCGAAGGTCAGAGCTGAAGCTTAGTAAAAGCTTCGAAGCTTATGAGGTTGAGCCCCGAACCTCCGTCTACCATGACATGGTGGAGCTGGATGTTATTGATGGTAGGAGATACCATCAAAGGTAGCTGACCTACTCCAACCATGCTTCGAGGGCAGTCCGAAGCATCAAAAGTGATGGCTGTGTCCATCCACTTTCGATGAGGCTCTGCCCTGGCTGTAGGAGCTACAGCAGCCATGTCCCGACGCATAGTCTTGATGACGCGGCGGGAGGTGATGTCCCATGATCCACCAAAAATGGTGTTCATGGTCTTCCGACGCTCGTTGTTAGAGACGTCGGAATCGTCATCGACGGGGGTGTAGATGGCCTTCAGGACCTTTTTGGGATCCTGAAAACCTAACTCCTCTTTAGCCGGAGCTTCGTCAACTTTTTGTTTTCCTTCCCTCTGTCGGAAAGGAGCTTCTTCCCGGCGCTTGTTGTAGCGCTCGACAAGGTTTTGGACCTCCCGGCAGTCTTCCAAACTGTGGTTGTCCGTTTTGTGAATTGGACACCACACCTTGGATTTGCCACCGTCTTCAGAAGAAGGTCGAGGTCGCTTCTCGGGGCGTGTCCCCCGGCCACCCGGAGCTGCAGCAGCTGCAGCATTGCATGCACTGGCCGATGACTTCTTCTTGCCGTTGGTCTTTTTCTTCTTCTTGCCACTCCTGGAGGTAGCGACTTCTCCTTTGGAGGATTTCTTGTGATCCTCCGGAGTTGGTTTGGAGTGCATTTCACGGCCCTCCGCAGCTCTGGCACATTTGTTAGCCAAGCTGAAGAGTTCCGTGACACTAGTAATCTCCATGATCGCCAGTTTCTCCAGCATCTTCTTAACCCGCACTCTCTGTCTAAATGCCATGATAACAGAGGCGCTAGAGATAGAAGGGATAGTGTTTTGTACCTGAGAGAATCTCTGGATGAATGATCGCAGGGATTCTCCTCCTTCTTGCACAACTGCAAAAAGGTCTAGTTCGGAGCCTGGTCAGGTGTAAGAACTCCCAAAGTTGGCGGTGAACTGCCGGCACAACTCCTCCCAACTGCTGATGGAGTTGGGTGGAAGGCTCATAAACCAGGACCTGGCGGTCCCAGTTAAAGCCACTGGGAAATAATTGGCCATTACGGCCTCATTTCCTCCAGCTGCCAAGATAGCAGTGGAGTAAATCTGAAGAAATTCGATAGGATTAACGGTCCCGTCGAACTTCTCCGGCAGGTGAGGCCGGAACTTCTGTGGCCAGCTGACCATACGCAAATGCAAGTACAGGGCTGAACAGCTTCCTCCTACTCCTTCAGGAGCAGGAATGTCTTGAGCTTCTCGTCTTTCACAAGCACGCTCAATATGGACTCGGCCGTCTTGTTGACGATATCGGCGATCAAGCTCCGCCCGGAGGTCATGAGTTGAAAGCCTTGATACCGTGTGAGTGCGTCGTGCCCCGGAGGGTAACGACATCACCTGCTGTGATGCAGCATGTCTCCTGTTATCAGAAACGTGCAGACCAAGTCTGCCAGACAAGGTCCGTCACTGCGATGGGGCCCGTCCTGAAGGAGGAGGACCCTGGTTGCTGATGCGGTCGGCTGCTGCCGCAACTAAGTGCTCCACATCGGCCCTCCACTACTCCATTGCATCCCGGGATGCGTCCGGAGGTGGTGGGCGCTGAAGAGGAGCACGTGCTGCATGAAGCGCGTGTTCCGGGTTGTCATGATTCGCCGACATAGTGATTGACGCCGGTGCACCATCGCGTTGTCCAGCTTGATTTGCTGGTGGAGGCAGCGGTGGTGGAAGTGTGACTCCTGCTGGAACCGTGGTTCCTGCAGGTGGCTGCATATTGGAGGGATTACCCCCAACAGCTTGAACAGCGGGATGACCATTGGATGATCCAGTGGCTGAGTTCACCATTCTTGAAATCTCAGATGCCCCTACCTGGCGCGCCAACTGTCGGTGGTTTTGATCCGGCAGATCTCCTGACACTACTAAAGTGTTAGAGGAGTTTGAGGTTCGGTATGGGCGCGCGGAGATTCCAGAAGGTGAGATGTCGAGTGACACAAGGGACACCAAGGTTTACGTGGTTCGGGCCGCCTGAGCGTAATACCCTACTCCAAGGGGTGTGTTGATGTTGTATTGGATGTATGAGCTCAACGTGAGTTGAGAGTGTAGAGAGAGCGTGTCTCCAGAGAGTCCCCTATGTATCGTCGGCCTGTCCTTTTATAGTACAAGGGCAGGCCGTTACAAGTTAGCCTGGCCCGACATGTGGCCCCGGCGGTTACTGATATTGATACACATTCAACACGTTTAATTGCCCTTAATGACTGAGTTATGGGCTTTGACAGCATCGTTACTGGTAATTAAGGACACTTGATCGGGTCTTGAAGTCCTTGATTCCCCTTTGAAGATCCGGAGCCATTGTGGAGTCTTCCGGAGGTTAGAGGCTGAAGATCCGACGGTTGGATACGTGGCAGCGGCAGAGCACACTGTGGGGAACAGATAGGTCCGGTGTTACCCGGCACGTGTCAGTTCTGGAGCTTCCCTTGGTCTGGGGTTAGGTCCGGGGGTGCCATTTCGGTACATAGCCCGGAGCTTCCCCCTTGTGGGCGGTAGCTCCGGTTTGATAGTACACGTGGCGACCCTGGGACTAACCATGTTGGAGAAGTGGGTCCGGTTATGTCTGACATGTGGGCCTCCGAAGGTCTTCAAATCAAGTAGATGACTTTCCCTTGAGATCTTCGCAATCCCAAGGAGTATATGGTACCCAGGGTACCGACAGAATCTTTGTGAATTATGATCATAGTTTGGTTGTTGATTGCTTACTGAACTTGTTTTCAAAGATCTTGTGTGAAAATCAAGTCTAAAAGGATCAAATCTCCGATGAAAACTCAATATATATATATATATATATATATACATATATATATATATATATATATATATGTTTTCACCTTTCGACCGGACTAGTCCGTCCCCCTGGCCGGACAAGTCCGACCCATAAGAGAAGTCCGGACCTAGTCCGTAGGACGGACAAGTCTGGGTCTCCGACTGGACTAGTCCGACCCCAGGGGACTTAACCTCCCCAAGGAAACCACAACCTCCTCACTTTCACTCAAACCCTCTCTCTCCTCAAAACGCGAAAACCGCATCCCAAATCGACGGTTTTCAATTCCAACCACTAAAAATCGATTCCAATTCGTGGATTGAAGCCCCAAGGAGCATGGGAACTCTTCCCCAAGCATCCTAGGCCGATTCTTCATCCACATTGCATCACTTCAAATATTTGAAGAGGTATTCATGACCTAGCACAAAATCATTCAGAAGTCAATTCTTTTAGGTCTTTTGATAGAAACTTCTTCACAAAAAGTCGTTCATATGTCCTTGTGATCCTACCCTTGAAATATTGTGGTCAGATCCGTAGATATTGCAAAAATCCTCAAGATTAGGGTTCTTACTGTGTGCACCGGACTAGTCTGGCCACAGGGTGGACAAGTCCGGCTCATGCGGACTAGTCTGACCCTCAGGTAGACAAGTTTGGGTTACAGAGTAAACATCCTAACTTTGATCGATTATGCGGATTCTGATGCAATATTCCACTTCCTTGGACTCATAGACTATCTTTTACATCATTTCTCAGGAACGATGTCAGATTCCGACTACGTGCCCCTATCTGATCCCGAGGCCGAGGCAGGAAGGCAAGAACACTATCGTCGTACTCGAGAGGAGCGAGAGCTTGCTATAGCCCTCCTTGAATTGCAGTCTGAAGAAAGAAGAGCAGAGAATAAGAAAAGAGAGGCTCAAAACTCAGCTGTTGCACAAGTTCCCCAAGAAATAAAAGACTTGTGACAATGGGAGAGAAAGCAAAAACTCACGAAGCTAGGAGATCAAAGGACAAGGGCAAAGCACCTGTTATGGAGGCACCCAAGAAGAAGGCTGCTGGAGTTAAGAAGCCTGCAAGCAAGGATAAGAAGGGGCCCTCTCAACCCATAGGTCCCTTAAGAATGTCCTCTCCTCCATGAAACCCTAATCGCCAAGATGCTTTTGAGGCTAACATTTTCATAGGCAAAGGGGCTGAGAAGGCAAGGAAATTGGGGATGGTCAATGTGTATCAACGGGAAAGGAGCACTGCCGACTCTCGGTTTTGGTGTGACTTCTATTATGACTACTATTGGACCGTGTACATGACGAAGCAAACCCTGATGACAGATGCCCAATGGATTGATTGGGACTACATGGCACATAAGGATCACCTGGCCTTCAATGCCGTGATTGAGGCCATAGAAGGCCATGGATTGAAGAAGCTTATGGCATTTCAATATGACTAGAATGTGTAAGTCATTGCACAATTCTACTCCACTATCTACTGTCACACCGATGAAGATCAGAGCATTACTTGGATGACTCATGGAGAGCAATACACCACCACTTATTAGGAGTTTGCTCAGATTCTTGACTTGGAAGATCAACTTGAGAATAAGATTATCATTTCCAACCTCAAGGCAGTTGATCGAGATACCTTGGATTACATGTATCCAAGTCATGGAGTTCAATATGACGCCGGGCACATTCGTAACATCAAGCTCTTCTATAGTGTCCTCAACCGTGTGCTCCCGAAAACAATTGCCCCCAAAGATGGAGATGCGAGCATCATTCAAGAAAGTTTGAGGCACTTAATGTTGCTCATTGATGGAGATGTCCGATTCAACGTGGTGGACTACATCTTTGATGATATCTTCAACATCTATCACACACCCAACCGATCATGTGGCTATGCTCCTTATATCATGTTCATGATCGAAAAGGTGTTGGGGCAACTTTCAAGAAGGACATTATTCATAGAAGACCGCGTCCTCAGATACCTCCTCCAGAGCCTATTGCACCTAGAAGGAAGAATGCGGATCCTACTTCCTCATCCGCTCACTTCGTGGCTTCTCCACCTCCACCTCCTCCTCCATCACATTCCGGAAGTGGCTTCTTCAAGTGTTTCAAGGCTATCTTCACCTCTTGCTGGAAGGTGGAAGTTCGGCAACGTCGCATGGAGCGTCGCCAAGAGAAGTATCTCAAGGTGATGTGTGACAAGCTCAAAGTCTCCATGTCTCCCTCCGCGGAGAGTGATGGAGAGATGACTCCATTCCTGAAGTTCACCGCTGAAGAACACGCTCAATTTGGTGATGTTAGCACCTCCATGGCGGCTCCATCCGAGGAAGAGGGAGATGATGAAGATGTCAATGATCCGGAGGCCACCGAGAGCGATAATGAGCGGCAACAAGGCGGAGACAACGACAACGATGATGATGAAGAGTAGATCCTAGGCCTCTCCTTCTCTCTTTTCCTTTTTGGTGTCTTGATTCCAAGGGGGGACAGATTGGAAGGGGGTACTAGAGTTTTAGTAGTCGTTGTCCCATTTGGTCCTCTATGGACATGTATTGTGTTTTAAAACTCCCATTTCAATTGGTGTAAGACTTAATCTATGTTTCATATGTACTATGCTTAGTTGTGATGCTATTTTTTGAATTACTTTATTTATCATGCATATTTATTGTCTTATCACAATTTATGAGCACATCACTTAGGCACCCCACCATAACATGTATATGTATGATAACTCTCTCAATTTCTCTTTCTTAATGCATACATTGAGGGGGAGTTACTCATACGCATACATGTTATAAAACAAATTATTATCCTTTTTATTGAAGCTTAATGTGTTGTCATCAATCACCAAAAAGGGGGAGATTGAAAGTGCATCTAGGTATCCCCGTGGGTTTTGGATGATTAATTACAAAAATTAAGAGACTAATGAGATGAGTTGATCTTAAGCATAGGTGTGATGATTGAAATGATACAAAATCCATGAAAAAGGGAAAGGTTGAAACGAGCGTCAAAGACTCAAGCATAAAAATTAAAGTTTCTATTGTGTTGAATTTAGACTAGTTGTATCATGTGTGAGGGTAGCTGTATCATGTGCATTGAGATCATCCAAGAGGGCTCAAAGTGGTGGTTGAAAGAAAAACCTATGTGAGAATCCCATTTGAGAGAAAAACGCCAGTGACCAAACTTGTCCGGGCTTTAGGCCAGACTAGTTCGAGGTGCCAGTCTAGTCCGTTTTGAGTCAGACTAAACGTCTCTGGTTATGTTTGGACTTGTCCGTATGGGTATAGACTAGTCCATTCTTCCCTTGGTAAGCAGATTTGGAGCTAAGTCCTGGGAGGCCGGACTTGTCTGCCACAGAGGCCGAACTACTCCGGAATGCCCAGTGTAGTCCGTTCTGGGACGAAACAAAGCATTCTGGTTGAGTTCGGACTTGTCCGTTGTGGTACAGACTAGTTTGTTTGGGATTTAGTGTGATATCCCAAGACAAGTCCAGGGAGGCCGGACTTGTCCGTTTGTGGGGTCGTACTAGTCTAGGCAACCTAGTTTAGTCCGTTTTCAGCCAGACTAAAGCATTCTATCCTAGTTCGGACTAGTCTGTTTTTGGCCGGACTAGTCCAGGTTGCCATGACCGTTTGAAATTCAAACGTTTGGCGGGGACGTCACTAGTTTTTTCAATTGTTGACGTAAAACTGTCGGTGGTCCCAAGAGGCCAGACTAGTCCGTGGTACAGGGCCGGACTAGTCTGGGTTTGGACTGTTTGCAATGGCTAGCTGCCGAGACCCCTATAGAAAGGGGACCTCCGGCCCCTATTTGATAACTCTGGAAACCTAGCGCCGCCACAACATTCCTTGAGCCTTCCAAAGCCTTCTACTCATCCTACTTGCCCTCTTAGACCAATTTTTGAAGGGATTAGGGTTTGGGACGAAGAGTAAAGGAAGATCGTCGTGCTTTGGCTCTCAGTTTGATCTCTTGCACTTCGTGTTGTTTTTTGTTGCTTGTGTGAGTTGAGCTTCGTGTGCTTCTTGCTGTATTGACTCGTGGGAGCCTCAACTTGTGAGCAGCCTCAAAAAACATGGTGATTACCCTTTGATATAGTGAAAACCAAGCCGACCATTGTGGTGACTTGGTGAGAAGAGGGTCAAGCGAGACCCGGTCCTTCTGTGGACCTTTTAATGTGAATGTAGACTTCTTTGTGGAGCTGAACCATGGGATAAATCGTGTCTTGTTTGTCGCTTTACATTTCATAATCACTAGAATTACTATTACGGTGCATATCGTTCTTCATCTTGATCATTGTTGAAATCATGTAACCTAATTGCTTACACTTGTCAATACAAATTGTACTAGGTTACTAAACATTGCATCTACATGTTGTGAACCTAGATTCCACAAATAACTTGTAGAAATTATGTTTTTAGGTTTTCACCCTGTGTTGAGCGGACTAGTTCGGCCCTGTCCAGACAAGTTCGGCCTCAGTAATTTAATCTCGTTTGTTTAAGCCATTTCAGGTCATATTGACTATTCACCCCCCTCAAGGTGACTTTCACAGGTCATATTGCCTATTCACTCCCTCTAGGCGATTTTCACTAATGCAATCGGGCAAAGAAGTTTCTTCGCTTTATATGTACTTCTGGGCAGTTTATTGGAATTTGGAAGAATTTCTGCCAAAAGATTCAAAAGATCAGAGAAACTACAATCGGACCATCCGTGTGTAGCTTTCAACTTTAGTAGTTCTAGAGCTGCACGCAATGTAGTAAACTCTTTATCACAACCCTTTGTATTATCATATAAAAGCTCTTTCGCCGCATTCTGCAATGTCTCCATTTTACTTAAATCTTTACTTTCTCTCATAGAAATCAATACATGTGGTTCGATGTGATGCAACATCTTCTCAAAATCAAACTCATCATCATCATCATCATCACCATCTTGATTGTTAGTACCATCATCGATATGAGCGTTATCGTCATCTAAACCTCTCTCATCCTCTCTATCCACTTCATGTGTATCTAACTCACCATATGTTCATATTGTGTAGTTTTTTTAAACATCTTTTCACTAAATGAGATTGGATTACTATAGTATCTATCAAAGCAATATTAGTTTTGCAGTCGATACATGGACATAATATGTCATCTATATGTTGCATCTTCGCATGTCGCTTGGATGCTTCAATAAAATTTGCAAAATTTTGAATGTACATAGGATCATATCTTGGCATGTTACACATCCACGCACGGCGGTCCATCTTCAATGAAAAAATTGATTTAGAATGAATTTATAGAGATATAACCAACCTGCATCACATGAGTGAATCAAGATGAGGTTCTTTCAAACCTTGCTGCTGTAGAACCAATGTGCGGAGGAGATCTGGGAGTAATCCGAGTTCTCCTCTTCGCGTCTTCAAAACAGAGTTGCTGCAAACTTTTCAAAGATCTGATGAAACAGACCAACAAACGATGGAAGTTGTTTGATAGAGGGGAAGAAGAAGCCTCTGCGAACCTTTTCTCTGTTTGAAGCTTGATCAACCGACAAGTGACCAGGACGGCGGTGGCGGCGGCAAGGGGCAAAAGAAAGTTTTGGCAGCCTGACGGCATCGATGTAAAATCTCCCGAGTTAGGTTTCTGCGGTGTCCGATTGGCCCTTTATATAGTCATCAATTTGCACAGATGGATTTTAATTAACAACCTCCTGTGATAAGCATTTTCACAGGCGGTTGTTGTTAATAAACCGCCTGTGATAAAGGTTTGAGTCTCTTCTTCAGTTTTCTTTTCCCTTGCTTTTTTATTTAGATTCCAATATAAATACTCAAACATGTGTAGATTCTGCAAATTGAGTGCAAATTTGATGATACTTTATTTCTATATTCTCAAAAATTAATATCTACCACCTGGACAAATATTTTAAAACTTATATAGCTAACATTTTAATGTTTTGTTCAATACCAAATTAATTTATATTAACATTTTATATCTCCTAAAAAATTGGATCTTCTACTGAAAGTTGGTTTGTAAGGACATGTTTTCTTATTTATACATGTATGAATTTTGTTAATTTTTTTAAAGCATTCCAGAATGTCAAAATTCAAATTACCCATCATTCTAATCAAATGCTCATATACATATGAGACATTCTTCAAATTTTGAACACATATTGATTCAAACAATTTTGTAAAAACCTGAAAAAAATCATGGAGGTTGGTATCATGACTAAAAATTTCTATAGAAAATTCAATGAAAAGATGATTATATTCATTAAGGTAGAAAAATGGCAAATAACATGTGTTATTTGTTTTTTTATGTTCTGATCAATTTCAAAGGTTTTCCCAACTGAAATTTAATGGAAACATGTAATACTAAAACATAATACAAGAAAGTGAATTTGGGCATTTAAAGGGCCCCCCATTTTCATCAAGAATATTAATTAAGCTTAGACTTAGTACACAACATCACAGACGGTTCTTAACAACTTTACAGGCGGTTTTTAATGAATAACCACTTGTGATAAAGGCTCGAGTCTGTTCTTTAGTTTTCTTTTTTCCTTGTTTTTTTATTTAGGTTCCAACTTAAATACTCAAACATGTATAGATTATGCAAATTGAGTCTAAATTCGATGATATTTTTTCTATATTCTTCAAAAATTAATATCTACCACGTGGACCAAATATTTTAAAACTAATATAGCTAACATTGTAATGTTTTGGTAAATATCAAATTAATTTATATTTCAAATATTATTAACATTATTATATCACCTCAGAAAAAAGGATCTTCCACTGAAAGTTGGTTTTTATGAACATGTTGTATTATTGATACATGTATGAATTTTGTTAATTTTTTTGAAGCATTCCAACATGCCAAAATTCAAATTCTCCATCATTCTAATCAAATGCTCATATACATATGAGGCATTCTTCAATTTTGAACACACATTGATTCAAACAATTTTGTAATAATATGAAAGTAATCAGAGAAGTTGGTATGATGACTAAAAAGTTCCATAACAAAATTCAATGAAGAAAATCATTATATTCATAAAGATAGAAAAATGATAAATAACCAGTGTTATTTGTTTTTTTATGTTCTGGCCAATTCCAAAGGTTTTCCCAAGTGAAATTTAATGGGAACCTGTAATACTAAAGATATTAAAAGAATGTGGAATTTGGGCTTTTAAAAGGCCCCTCACTTTCAACAAGAATATTAATTAAGCTGAGACTTAGTACACAACGTCACAGGTGGTTTTTATTGAAGAAGCGCCTGAGATAAGAAATCTTCTTAGGCGGTTATTACAGAAGAACCGCCAGAGATAAATCATTTGCTCAGACGGTGTTTAATTAGGAACCGCCTAAAAAGATATGCGACTATATAAGATCGCTCATCCTCCTCGAAAAAACCTAACTCAAGAGATTTCACTTAGATGCTATAATGCTGCCAAAATTTCCTTTGCCTCTAAGTCCTCGTAGCCCGCATTGCCTTCCTCCCTCCTCCCTCCCCGTGCTACCTTCCTCCCTCCTCCCTCCGTGTGCCGCCTCCCTCCTCACCCTCACTGTTAGATGAGTGTCCTCACCGCCACATCCCCGCGCTCATCCCCCTACCTCCTAACCCCAACCGCCCATACACTGTTGTCGGTACCCGGCATACCAGGTACCCTCGCACACAAGATAGAGCCGCATAGGTACCCTGCCTCCCAGCAGAGGTGGGGTCCTAGGACGCCACGTGTTCAAGAGACCCGGACCCATCAGTCTCAGATGGGAGGTCTAGGAAATCCGCAAGGAACGGCACCCCCTTTGGAGATGATTCCCCAGGTAACCACGTGTCCAGCAGGTAAGGATCTCCCATCCCCGTGATACAGGGCTCCAGAGCTGCCATGTGGACCAAGACATCAGATGGGCCACCTCCCATATGGGTGGCTCCTGCGTTGCCATGTGTCCAGAAGGACGGGGACTAGCATTCCCCGCAGAGTTGAGCTCCCGAGCCGCCACGTGGCCCGCAAGGCGAGACCTATCCTCTTCCGCAGAGGTGAGCTTTCGAGCTGCCATGTGGTTCGCAAGGCGAGACCTGACCCCCTCCATAGAGGTGAGCTCCCGAGCTGTCACATAGTCCAGCCACTTGCCCTGGACGGAGGGATGCGGGAGTTATGAGGAAGGTGCACCTTGTCCCTGTCAAGGATTGAAAATATGCAGCTTCCCTAGACGCATGGCGCAGCGCACGCCTAATGTCAGGTACCACTGCGACTAATCGCATCACAGTGAAGACATCGCAGGCCTATCCCAGTCCGCCAAGTGGGTAGCTTACAGCGATAGAGACAGTTGGACGGGACATCCCTTGCCAATGTTAGCAACGGGGCATGGGCTACTGACGATGCAGGCGGCAAGACGGCGAGTATTCAAGTCCACGGTCAAAGCAAGCTTATGGAAGAAGCCTTAGATCTTTAGGATA
This sequence comes from Tuctoria greenei, assembly GCA_036927565.1. Classification (NCBI taxonomy): domain Eukaryota; kingdom Viridiplantae; phylum Streptophyta; class Magnoliopsida; order Poales; family Poaceae; genus Tuctoria; species Tuctoria greenei. The sequence goes on along the minus strand of JAYESD010000003.1, from coordinate 189,704,682 downwards.
AGATCGCCCAGGGACCACCTGTAGGGCCCCGGGACCACACTTGTAAGGCGTCCGACCTTGTCTATAAAAGGCTCAGACCGTCACCATTACAATGGATCCCAGACCGAAACATCGCACATGCATACACACATACTAGCAATACCATCCACTGTGGAGTAGGGTGTTATGCTCCTTGCGGCCCAAACCATGTAAAAACCACTGTCTCATATTCTCATCTGCTAGAACACTTGATTGAAGCCTAAGATCCGCCAAACAAAGAACCTCCATGGGATGCTCCTTAGTAGATTCGGGGGAAGTGTCGCTCTAACACTTCAACATTTGGCGCGCCAAGTAGGGACTTTTTCCCTCAAAAAAGTGGTAGCGTTTTCACCACCATGGTGTTCATCAGGCCCGTGGAAGGCAGTTTTTGCAGCCGTCGTCCGTTGACCAGATCCGTCGCTCGGGCGGCGCTCTCTGGTCCATCACGCCCCCGTGCAAGTACAGCTGGCCAGGACGGCACATCGGGACACATCCCGGCTCAGTCGGCCCTGCCGGCACCACCAACAGCAAGCCCGGAGAGCGCCCTGGCAGCAGTTAGAGCCCTTCTCCACCACCCACCATTGATGAACGCCTCTCAGGGAGCGTCTCAGCAGTGGGTCCAAGACATCGACCATTTCATCGTCGCAGCCATAAACTCCCCCAAGAGGGGAAGGCGCCTCATGTCCCTGTCACGAACGCCGTCAATCGACTCCCGCACCTCCAACTTCCGCTCCTCCAAGCCTACGAGCGTTGGCCGACCTCCCAAGGAGGACCTCAGGGCTGAGCTTGATCGCCGTCAAGCACAACTAGACGGCTGAGTCATCATCGAGCGGTAGCGACAAATGCGGCACAACCTCGACACCAAATATGGCCCTCAATGCCTTGTTGACGAGGCGTCCTCCATCCTGCAGTACTCGATGCAGCAGGACATGCAGCAAAAGTACTTGGTGCGGCCCGTACCATTGCAGCAATGCATGGTGCAACCAGTGCCACAACCACAAGTTCCACAAGCACCGCACGTCGTGCAGTAGACCCCCTTGGGGTATGCTACCCCTTATTCCTCTCCAATGAAACCCATCAAAGCCTGCGTACCGTTGGCTCCGCACCTCCGCATCGCGACGTGGCCATGCAAGTTCTGGCCACATATGCCGGAGAGGTTCAATAGAAGCATCAACCTGGTTGAGTTCCTGCAGATCTACACCCCGAGGCTCCTTGCTGCAGGAGCAGATGAGGCCATCCTGGCAATTAACTTCCCAGTCGCCCTGACTGGATCGGCCCGCTCGTGGCTGATGAACCTGCCTGAGGGGTCTATAACATCTTAGGATGAGCTGTGCTGACAGTTCACGGTGAACTTCAGCAGCTCCTACACTCGCTCCGGCACCGAGCTCGACCTCCATGCAGTGCGACAACAACCCAAGGAGACGCTGAGGTCGTTCACACAGTGTTTCTCACAGGTACGTAACAACATCCCCAACATCCTGAATGCCTCTGTCATAGTGGCATTCCACCGGGGAGTGCGTGACCACAAGATACTCGAGAAGTTTGCCACACACAACATGCAAGACGTCTCCGAGCTCTTCTCCATCGCCGGCTGGTGCACCAGGGCAGTAGAAGGCCGCGACTGGCACGCTCAGCCCGTCCCCGGGGTGGGTGGGGCTGGACAGACCGGAGAAGGAACCGCTACCCCTAGTAGCGGCAAAAAGAAGAATAAGAACTGGGGTGGCGGCCAGAACAAGCAGCTGCATGGGTCCCCCGTCGCGGCAGCAGCCGCAACTGGAGTTGGCAAACCCCCACGCCCGGAGAAGTTCCAACTTCAGCCACATGTCGGTGATGAAGGCGTCGAGCCCTGCCCGGTGCACAAAACTCGCAACCAAACCGCGAGCGACTGTCGGGAGATAAAGAGATGCACTGAACGCTACCAAGAGCTGGCGCAGCAACGCCCAAACGGCACTCCCTTCTGCCAGAAGGAGGGCAAGAAAAAGGTTTACACCAAGGTCAATGATGATGAGGAAATGGAGTACCAGAAGCAAGAGCGGGCCGTTAAAGTGGTCCACCAAGATGAGGACTATGACGCTAGCAGCGACCACGAGCGTCGCAAGACCCTCCACATCATGTTCAGAAGGTCTTGGGATCTTGTGTCGGAACGCGGTCAAGACCCTTCGTCATGCAGTGGCTTCGATAGCTCGTGTACCCACTACGGCACGGAACCACCGCTGGAAGGAGACGCCGATCAGCTTTGACGCCTCTGACTGCCCCGACAACATGGATGGGGTAGGGGTTCTACCTCTTCTAGTCACCCCCACCATAGCCAACATCAAGCTCCACTACGTCTTGATAGATGGCGGGGTTGGCCTCAACCTCCTCAGCAGTGCAGCCTTCAAGCAGCTGGAGATCCCGGTGTCCAAGCCCACCCCCTTGAGCCCATTCTCGGGGGTAGGACCAAGGAGAATCATCCCATACGGCAACATCCATCTTCGGGTGACCTTTGGGACACCCGACAACTACAGGACAGAGAGCATCCTCTTCGACGTCGCAAATGTCAGCCTCCCCTTCAACACCATCATCGGCAGGACGGCCCTATACAGATTCATGGCCGTAGCCCACTATGACTACCTCGTCCAGAAGATGCCAACCCCCTCCGGTGTCTTCAGGATCCGTGGACACTGCACCGCTGAGATGTTATCCTTGGAGCAGCTCCAAGCCCTCTCAGCAGACCTGGCACTCACCCCGGGCGTCTGTTGACGGCTGTTATATACCAATTTCATTCGTCAATTTAACTCAATTATGTGAAGTATTTGTCATTTCTTGCACACATCACCTTTCTATCTAACCCAATTCCACTTGGACTTGGAGAAATATGTGTATGCAGCATTTTAGGCAGGAAATGAGGAAATGTAGAGGGACCAATTCTATAAAATATCATCCTAGCCAATCAGGCGACGTCACGTGGCATCCCATGGATCAAATGGCCCACAAATAGAAGTATCCGCGAAGATCCAACGGTGTATCACCTAGATACATCAAGGGGGCCCACCTAGCAGCCACCTGGAGGAAGCACTCCATGTTTGGAGTGCTGACCAGGTCGGCCGAACCTAGGGTTCGGCCGACCCCTTTCCTGGCGTCAAACGCGGTCAAACGACGTGTGTTGGCTCCTCCTGGCTTGAAGGAGTCAATGGTGACTGATTCGCGCGCTTTTGGTGGTGGAAACCAACCTCAACACTAGTATAAATAGGACCCCCTACCCCTCACTTCAACACACACCACTTGAGCTTCATCTCTATTGTATACACTATCATCCATAGTCTTAGAGGAGTTAGGTTGTAGAGAGGAGAGTCTCTAGTCCCAAGTCCAAATTGGGAAAGGAGTAAGGAGTCTCTCTCTTCCCAATCCTGCATTAGGAGAGGTATGGCTCATGTATTCTTTCTTGTATTTATGACCTTATGCATAATAAAGATAGTATCTTTAGTCTCTACTTATACATATACTTGGGCAAAGTGTTTCTTGTTTGATTGTGGAGTCCATGTATGTGGAAGGTATAGCTTCGATGACTATTTCATCATGAACATATCTCATTACCATAGAACCTATAGACCCCCACTATAGTCTAGTTAATTATAACATAACTAGGTTAGTATGGATAATTATGTTGTGTATCAACATTGGTTCAATGATGATTCAATTCAATGCATTAGGATGGATTGTGCCTATGCTCTTAAGGTAATTACTTAATATGCTAGCATGGTGCTAGGATAGCTAAGTAGCATTGGATGTCTCGTAGACCGACAGATTGAAGAGTTAGGCAGTAGGTGGTGATAGCCCTATCTGTCCTTTGTAATCCTCCACGTTCGACTATGCCACAGGCTCTTGGCGGGAGTCGCCCTAGTATTGCTAGGGCTAAGCCCGTGCTCGATGTGTTGAACCACATAGCATAAGTATTCACTATTGATATAGCTTATGAATAATTAGTTTAGACAATGTATATGTACAATAGAGCGTAGTAGGAGTACCTCCATAACTCTCAACCTTAACTAACCTCTAGTATCCTCTTACCCCCCTTAGACTTGAAAGCTTTTGTTTGTGTCACACTACCTCCACTATTATTTTATCCATCATTACTAGATTCTTACCTAGACCTTTCTACCCTTTCCACTTGATGATGGTTATATATCTTCCCTGCCTTCCTTTGGGATCAAATAAATGACACCCTTGGGAATACTCTTAAGGGGGGAATGCTACAATGATACCTCCGTGCGCTTGCAGAACTCACTCTGCGACCCAATAGAACCATTAACAAGCATTTCTGACACATCAGTAGGAGATGTTTAGTTAATGGTGCATAAGAAATACAAACAAGCATTTTCTGGCGCCGTTGCCGGGGATGATTTGTTAGTATATCTTAGGAGCCGTCAACAAGCATTTCTGGCCCCATTGCCGGGGAAGGCAAATAGATATATAACATGACTAAGTGAATAGCATAGAACCGTGGGTTGGATTTTAGTAGGATAACCATTCTTTGTTTTTGCATTTATTTTAAATGTGAAAATAGGGTAGTGTATGTCTTGTTTCCGCCTGCCAGAAAACTTTGTTGAAGATCCCAAATCTCTTCTGAGAGACCGACCCCATGTCGTTACTCCTTAGAAGATTCGAGCGGCAATGCATGCCATCATTTTTGAACCAACAATCCAAATGCTAATGGCCCAGAAGACCCTTCGTGAGTTCTCAGTTGCCTCTGCTAACAATGTGCCTATTGGGCCCACTGTTAACACAGGAGATGTGAGCTTCGAGATCAAAACTGGCCTTATCACTATGGTGCAAGCCAACCCATTCTGTGGGAAGGCTAACGAGGATGCAAGTGCTCACCTGCAACAATTCCTCGAGATCTACAGCACTTTTAAGATCCAGGACGTGTCTTCGGATGCGGTCCATTTGAGACTGTTCCCATTCTCTCCTTGGGAGAGCGAAACAGTAGTTCTACGTGAACCGAAGTGATATAGACACTTGGGAGAAGTGTTCTACGGCATTCCTCGCCAAATTCTTCCGGTTGGGCAAAACCAATGCCCTACGTGGAAGGATTTCTAGCTTTCAGCAAGAGCTCAAGAAATCTATTCCCGAGGCATGGAAAAGGCTTCAGGAGTACATCCTAGCCTGTCCCCACCATGGGATGGATGACTGGCTCCTTATTCAGAATTTCTATAATGGGATGATCCCATCAGCTCGTGACCATTTGGATGCTGCTGCTAGAGGAGCCTTCTTCTCATTGACGGTGCCAAAAGCTAAAGATCTTATTGAGAAGATGGTGTCCAACATGGGATGGAACGATGATCGTCTCCATACCCGACAGCGAGGCATGCACACCTTGAAGGAGGTGGACACGATCGCTGCAAAATTGGACCTCCTAATGAAGAAAATAGATGAACAAGCCAGTGGTGAAGTGTTTGGCAATGCCTATGCCCTAGACTCTCACATCACGTGTGAAGTCTGTGGCAACACAGGTCATATGGGCAATGATTGCCCAGAAACTCGTGAGGATGCCCTATACCTCGCAAACAACAATTTCAACAACAACAATGGCTATCATCCAGGAGGTCAAGGGTGGGGTCAACAACGCCCATTCTTTCAAGGAGGGTACAACAACAATGGCAACCCTGGAAATCAGCCCAACTTGAGAGAACTTGCCATTAGCCAGCTCAAGATCAACGATGCCCTATCCAAGAAGCTGTGAGCTAATGACAAGACCTTAGAAAACATCAATACCAAGATTCAAGGACTATCCTCAGCATTCAAGAATCAAATAAGCTTCAACAATATGTTGGAGACTCAGGTGGCACAACTTGCTGCAGTTGTCCCTCCATTGGAAAACAACAGAATTCTAGGGCAGTCAGAAGCCCCGGTGGAGAATGTCAATGCAGTAGTTACGAGAGGAGGAAAGACCACTCGTGACCCACCATGCCCCACACAAGAAAAGAGGACAACTGATCCTGGGAAGGAGGAATGTCCATCTCATAGGACGGTGGTGAGACCTACGCCAATAGGTTAAATTGGTAGTTATCCCACTTTATTTTTCTTTCTTTCTTTTTCTTTCTTTCTTTTTCCACCCCATTTGGATTTTTCCCATTGCATATTTGATTTTTCCTAGCAAGTTGAGAATCTTATATTCTTAACTATTATTTTTCTTTCTTTCTTTTCAAAAGAAATTTTTTTCATTGGATTTGAAAAAAAAGGTTTTTACTTAAAATCAATTTTTTCTGAGCTGCACATGTGGCATTTCACCAACGTCCTAAATTTATAGCCGTTAGGGAGCCACTTGCCAAAAGGGGAACCAGGAGGGCCACCTGTCAGGTCGGCCGAACCCCCTGGTCGACCGAACAGGAAGTGGAGCCAAATTGGCCCCCCTTCCTCCAACGGCTATATTTTGAACCCCAATTGACCTTTGGAGGGTGCACCCTATAAATTGTGGCCGTGAGGAGCACCTCTCTTAACACACCACATCATTTTACACCTCCCCAAGTCACTCTCTAGCTCACCTTGTTTTTCTTGCTCTTCATTGCAACACTCTTGCTCAAATCCATTCCCAAAAAGATTTTCTTCTGTTTGCATTTGCATTTTACACTCAAGCTTTCAAGAGGAGAAAATTTGTTGAGAGTTTTGTTTTCCAAACATTGCTTCTTTTCAGATTTTTCTCGCATTGTTTTGTTCTTGCTTGTTGAACTCAAAAAGACATGAAGAGGTTGTTTGGAAAGAGGAAGGAGGCTACAAGCTCAAGCCATGGTGAAGGTGCTAGTGCACACCTCTCTTCCATGGGTAAAAGCCCAAGGAGGAGAAGTGTGTGTGAGGACACTCCCATGGAAGAGAGAAGCAACACACACCAACTTCTTCATGACAACGACCTCGACATACGAAGCAAAGTTTAAGATCAAGCACGCGGGCTTCTCCAAGATCGTGAGTTCCGCCACACCAAGGCTTACGATCCACATTTGATCTCCAAAATAGGTATGGACTCCGAATTTCTTTCCATTTGGCAGGCAATTGGATTTGATGACTTTGCTCACATAGAGGAGAAAGGTTCACGCCTTCTCACTATCCAATTCCTTTGCACGCTAAGAATAGGATTTGATGGTATTACTTTTAGATTATTTCAAAAAGAATACAAAAAACATATGGAAAGAATTAGGTAGCATCCTAGGCTTCCATAAATGGTGTTTGCTTGATTTAGACAATTTGTCTATGTTTAACAAACAAAGTTTTTGGCATGATCTAACTAGTGAGGTCACATGTAGGGCTCCTAGGAATAGCCACATCCAAAACCCTACCTATAGATGGGTGGCTATGACTATGTTCCCTAGGGGAGATGTTAGGGTTGTGCGAGATGATGAATTGAAAATTTTGTTTGCCATGACTAAAAAGATAAAAGTTGCTCCAGTCAAAGCCGTGATGACAAAATGGTTAGACGACATTTCAAAATCAGGACCAATTGAATGCACTTCATTGATTACTCATATTTCTGATAGGGTAGAAGCAATTAAATACTCTTCATTTGATTGATGAAGACTATTTAGTGCAAGGACATATACTTAAGCATGATCATGATGGCTCCATGATATTTTTCTATCCCGGCTTTGTCAATGAAATTAAGTTACCTAACCCGGATTTTCATTTGTACAAATGCCGGAGGCTAACCATTAATCTTCTTCCCCTTGAGGAATCAAGAAGAAGTAATGTCTCTGGCAGGGTAACAAGGAATCGTGCAAGGGCTGCAGCCACGGGCATGCCACTGATAATCTCTCTAGTCCATGAATACCAAGAGGAAGAGAACACAACGGTTTGTGAGCCCGGATGGACTCAGCCTCTGACGTATGAGACTGGGGGATCATCTTGGCAAGAATGGAAAATGGATCCACCCTTATCCACTTCAAGCTCTAGCAGCTTGCCCCCAATGTCCATAAGAGGACGTCGTTCCTTTTCAGCTAGAAGTCATCATGACTATAGCCAAGGAATGGCGGACCTCACCAGACGTATGGGAGAACTTGAAGTGAGAACGGGTGACATCTACAGCACACTCTAGGAGAATGTTCAAGGTACCCAAGATTGGCAACAACACATGGATGCTCAATTCACCAACTTCAACACGGCGCTACAACAACAACAAGCCGATCTTGCAGCGTACTTCCATCATCAAGGATTCAACCCTTACACGGAGGTAGTTGAAGAACAAGCTTGGGGGAGGACCCCCACTTGAGGTAACATGTATCACATTCCTTGTATATTTATTTTCCATCTATCCATCATCCACCTTGCATTTAAAAAATATATAAAAAAATAGGTTAGATTTGCTTTCATCAAATAAAAATGTGTTAAAGATGTGTAGTAAGAATGATTTAGAATTCACATAGATGAAATGATGACAGTTGCTCTGTTTTATTTTCCTAGGTCTCTAGTTTACAACTTGCTACTCTCCGAATATTGCTTTCATTGGTTTGAAATACTTTTACCTTAATTTGGAAATTGTGGGTAGCAAAAGCTTAATCTAATTCTAGGTTGTTGCAAGATTAGAATTAGTAATAGGGCTGTTAGTCCTAGTTTGAAAGTAAAACTTAGATTTCTAGAGAAATTCTAAAAAGATTTAAGTTTCCCTCAATTGGTTGGAAATACCTACCAAAGCCATATGATGTTCATACATAGACAAAACCTTATGCATATGCTATTTGCTTTCACATTGAGCATAGTCAAACTAGTACAGACCTATGTTAGAAATCATTCAACTCTTTTTGAATTCAAGACTTCACTTGCACATGCCATACTTCTACAATAGAAGTAAGCAAAACGTCCATCATATCCACCATACCACAACAAAAAGAGAAACTCCATGTTATTCATGTTTAGCACTCTCTTCAAAATTCATTGCAAAGAAAGGGAGTAGAAGACATGGCTACAAAAATAAAATGAAAAAAAGGCATGCTTACATCATAAGCATGGGAAAAAAATGAGAGAAAAGAAAAGTAGCCATGTTTCATCCCTGCAAAAGAAAGAGAGATTATACCAAAAAGGAGTTATCTCAAGTATCCACATCCACTTCCACTCCATCACACATGCACTAGTCTTGAATCAAAAAGTTTTTATTTGAATTGTCCTAATGCTTACTCTTTTGACTTAGCAATATATGTGATGCAAATATGCCTACTTACTTTCCTTACCAAGCTCCACATACGAGCCATATTCAATGAGTAGGAATAGTGGAGGCACAATGCTTTGGTGAGGAAATATTTCTACTATCCACAAAGGAGTGATTGAGAGAATCAAATTGAGATACTTAATATTTAAATTGAATTCTCCGGGATTTAAGTGGAACTTAATTTCTAGGCTATGTTTGCTCCATTTTGCTATTCTACCTTTCAACTACTCAGGAATATAAAAAAGCATAAGCCCCATGATAACTTAAGAAAGGTAGAGTATCATAGCCAATTTCTGCAATACTAGGTAGAGTATCTTGTTGTGCATTAGATACTTTTGAAAATAAGACATTGAAGCAACTCCTGATCATCAACCTAAAGTCTTGACTTTGCTCGGGACGGGGAAAGGATAAGCTTGGGGGAGTTTGTTGACGGCTATTATATACCAATTTCATCTGTCAATTTAACTAAATTATGTGAAGAATTTGTCATTTCTTGCACACATCACCTTTCTATCTAACCCAATTCCACTTGGACTTGGAGAAATATGTGTATGTAGCATTTTATGTACGAAATGAGGAAATGTAGAGGGACCAATCCTATAAAATATCATCCTAGCCAATCAGGCAACGACACGTGGCATCCAGTGGATAAAATGGCCCACAAACAGAAGTATCCGAGTAGATCCAACGGTGTATAACCCAGATACATCAAGGGGGCCCACCTGGTAGCCACCTGGAGGAAACACTCCACGTTTGGAGTGCTGACGAGGTCGGCTGAAACAGGGATTCGGCCGACCCCTTCCTGGTGCCTAACGCGATCAAACGACGCGTGTTGGCTCCTCCTGGCTTGAAGGAGTCAATGGTGACTGATTCACGTACTTTTGGTGGCGGGAACCGACCTCAACACTAGTATAAATAGGACCCCATACCCCTCACTTCAACACACACCATTTGATATTCATCTCTATTGTATACACTATCATCCATAGTCATAGAGGAGTTAGGTTGTAGAGAGGAGAGTCTCTAGTCCCAAGTCCAAATTTGGAAAGGAGTAAGGAGTCTCTCTCTTCCCAATCCAACATTGGGAAAGGCATGGCTCATGTATTCTTTCTTATATTTGTGACTTTATGCATAATAAATATAGTATCTTTAGTATCTACTTATACATATACTTGGGCAAAGCATTTCTTGTTTGATTGTGGAGTCCATGTATGTGGAAGGTATAGCTTCAATGATTGTTTCATCATGAACATATCTCATTACCATAGAACCTATAGACCCCAACTATAGTCTAGTTAATTATAACATAACTAGGTTAGTATGGATAATTATGTTGTGTATCAACATTGGTTCAATGATGATTCAATTCATTGCCTTAGGATGGATTGTGCCTAGGCTCTTAAGGTAATTACTTAATATGCTAGCATGGTGCTAAGATAGCTAAGTAGCATTGGATGTCTCGTAGACCCACGGATTGAAGAGGTAGGCAGTAGGTGGTGACATCCCTATCTGTCATTTGTAATCCTCCACGTTCGGCTATGCCACAGGCTCTTGGCAGGAGTCGCCCTAGTATTGCTAGGGGTAAGCCCGTGCCCGATGTGTTGAACCACATAGCATAAGTATTCACTATTGATCTATCTTATGAATAATTAGTTTAGACTATGTATATGTACAATAGAGCATAGTAGGAGTACCTCCATAACTCTCAACCTTAACTAACCTCTAGGATCCTCTTACCCCCCTTAGACTTGAAAGCTTTTGTGTGTGTCACACTACCTCCACTATTATTTTATCCATCCTTACTAGATTCTTACCTAGACATTTCTACCCTTTCCACTTGATGATTGTTATATCTCTTCCCTGCCTTCCTTTGGGATCAAATAATTACACCCTTGGGAATACTCATAAGGGGAAATGCTACAATGATACCTCCGTGCGCTTGCGGAACTCACTCTGCGATCCAATAGAACCATTAACAAGCATTTCTGACACATCAGTTGGAGATTTTTAGTTAATGGTGCATAAAAAATACCAACAAGCATTTTCTGGCGACGTTGTCGGGGTTGATTTGTTAGTATATCTTAGGAGCCATCAACAGCGGCGCTGTATCAGGTCAGCCTCCGACGAGCTCACGTCGGTGTGGAGCACCCGCTTCGCCCCGACTGTAGCCCTTCGGCAGCACCAACATCACTGTTAAAGCCGACGAGCTCAGTCCCATCACTGCTCATACCACCCGCAAGATGGGCAGCAGGAGCAGGAAGTAGGGACGCTCGTTCATAGCCCCTCTAGTAGCTGTCGACAGCAAGGTTGCACCACAACCATCACAACTGCCTTAGGGCCTTGGGCACCCCTATTGTAAATATTAATATTAGTAGAACAGTGTAAAGGTTTTCACAGGGCTTAGGAGCAGCACTAAGGACAACCGAGCATCGGGGAGGGTCAGGTCCAGAGTGTGCAGTCAGCTTAGCTTGGTTCCGAACCGTAAGCCTGTACACCCTGCCTCCCTCATCATCCGGAAGCAAGCCGTTGCCCTTTTTTGTAAAAGCCTGACTCCCCCTATGAAGTCCAAAAAAATCATTGTTTTACTTAATGCTTTCTTAAAAACATTGTTCATTTAATTACGCATTAATTTTATGATCATACCATACTAGCCTCATTTATTGTATGTTATGTTCATATACACGGTTGTATGCTCTATAACTCACCCCTGCTGAAGTCATGCAGTCCTACTACAGGGGGGTTCACTTGAGGTACCTGGAGTGCATGTGGGGTTCTTCTGGCTACTCTTGTCATTAGGGTCCCGCGGCGCCAGAAGGCTTTCCAAGAAAGGTTTGTGCCGAGCAGGAGGTCCAGGGGTGTAAATTGCTTAGCCTGGTCCTGCACCCTAAGCATACACACCCTGCCTCCCAGTGCTATAGCTGAGTACTGGAGCCAGAAAGCTCACACCGTGAAGACGGCAGGAGCTGGACCCCGGAGCTCCAACGCATCGAATTACCCAAGCCCCATGCGTCAGTCCAGGACAGTAATACATGACAGAGCTAAAGAGAGGAACAGGTATGACCGTCAATCAAGACTATTCCCCCCTCTTTCTATCATATGTGCAAGACAAACTGCCGAAGCGTCCAGCTCAGGCACCCCCCCCAAGGAGCCAGCCGTCGACGTCTCAACGACGATAGTGGACGATGTCGAAGCATCTAGCTCCGGCACCTCACGAGGGGCCTGCCATCCATCGACTCCACGACAGCGGTGGACAACGTCGGAGCATCCAGCTCCGGTACCTTGCAATGTGCGTGTCATCGATGTCCCAGCACGTCAACGATAGCACCAAGTGTGGATAAGTGAGTAAACTCTCTGGTCTCGCTCTTGTTGCTAACAAGGTTCTATTGCGATAGCCTTTACACTAGGGGCCTGCCGTCGACCACTCTACGACGATGGTGGACGACGCAAGAGCATCCAGCTCCAGCATCCCCCAAGGGGCCTGCCGTCGGCGTCTCTACGACGATGGTGGATGACGCCGGAGCACCCAGCTCCGGCACCTCCCAAGGGGCCTGATGTCGACGTCTCAATGACGATGGTGGATGACACTGGAGCACCCAACTCCGGCACCTCCCAAGGATCCTGCCGTCGACGTCTCAACGATGATGGTGGACGACGCCAGAGCACCCAGCTCCAGCACCTCCCAAGGGGCCTGTTGTCGACGTCTCAACAACGATGGTGGACAACGCCAGAGAATCCAGCTCTGGCACCTCGCAAGGGGTCTATCGTCGACGTCCCAACACATCAATGATAGCACCAAGCGGGGATAAGTGCATAAACTCTCCTGCCTCGCTCTTGTTGCTAACAGGGTTCTACTGCGATAGCCTGTACACCAGGGGCCTCTCGTCGATGACTCTATGATCATGGTGGACGACGCCGGAGTATCCAGCTTCGGCACCCCCCAAGGGGTCTACCGTCACCGTCTCTATGAAATGGTGGATGACGCTGGTGCACCCAGCTCCGCCACCTCCCAAGGGGCCTGCCGTCGACATCTCAACGATGATGGTGGACGACGCCAGAGCAACCAGCTCCAACACCTCCCAAGGGGCCTGATGTCGACGTCTCAACGACGATGGTGGACGACGTCGAAGCACCCAGCTCTGGCACCTCCCAAGGGGCCTGCTATTGGCGTCTCAACAACGATGGTGGTCGACACTAGAGCATCTAGCTCCGGCACCTTGCAAGGGCCTGCCGTCAATGTCCCAGCACGTCAATGATAGCACCAAGCACGAATAAGTGAGTAAAATCTCCTGCCCCGCTCTTGTTGCTAACAGGGTTCTCTTGCGATAGCCTGTACACAGGGGGCCTGCCACCGATGACTCTAAGATGATGGTCGACCACGCCGGAGCATTCAGCTCCGACACCACTAAGGGGCCTGCCGTCGACGACTCTACGATGATGGTGGACGACGCTGAAGCACCCACCTCCAGCACCCCCCAAGGGGCCTGTCTTCGACGTCTCAACGATGATGGTGGACGATGCAGGAGCACCCAACTCCGGCACCTCCCAAGGGGCCTACCGTCGACGACTCCTCGACAGCGGTGGACGACGCCAGAGCGTCCAGCTCTGGCACCTCGCAAAGGTCCTGCCATCGACATCCCATCACGTCAACGACAGCACCAAGCGCGGATAAGTGAGTAAATTCTCCTGCCGCGCTCTTGTTTCTAACAGGATTCTCTTGGGATAGCCTGTACACCAGGGGTCTGCCGTCAACGACTCTACAATGATGTTGGATGACGCCGGAGCATCTAGCTCTGACACCCCCAAATGGGCCTGCGTCGATGACTCTACGATGATGGTGGACGACGCTAGAGCACCCAGCTCCAGCACCCCGCAAGGGGCCTGTCGTCAACGTCTCAACAACGATGGTGGGCAATGCTGGAGCACCCAGCTCTGACACCTCCCAGGGGGCCTGCCGTCAACGACTCCACGGTGCCGGTGGACGACACCGGAGCGTCCAGCTCTAGCACCTCGCAAGGGGCCTGCCGTCGACATCCTAGCACGTCAAACGACAACACCAAGCACAGATAAGTGAGTAAACTCTCCTCCACCGCTCTTGTTGCTAACATGGTTCTCTTGCGATAGACTGTACACCAGGGGCCTACCATCGATGACTCTAGGATGATGGTGGACGACGTCAGAGGATCCAGCTCCAGCACCCCCCAAGGTGCCTACCGTCAATGACTCTACAATGATGGTGGACGACGCCAGAGCATCCAGCTCCAGCGCCCCCCAAGGGGCCTGCCGTCGACGCCTCAACGACGATGGTGGGAGACGCCGGAGCACCCAACTCCTGCACCTCCCAAGGGGCCTGCCGTCAATGTCTCGACGACGGTGATGGGCGACGCCAGAGCGTCCAGCTCCGACAATTGGTGGCGTTACGACACTCCAACTCCCCAGCCCCACTGGGGGCACATTAAAGACATCCTAGAAATCAAATGATAGATGTGCCCAGCCAACTAACCACATCTGCCAAGGGGCCTCTAAGGGGGTTTCATAGGCAGGAAGTCAATGGGAAACACCCTGACCATATCAATTGTGCAACCGTTGGTCCTCAAAAGCTGACGGGCTCGGTAAAGGTTCTGCAAATCCTTATGCAACTAAGGACTCAGAGCAACAGATGAGAAGCACAAAAACAAGCCAATAAGCCAGACACAAATTCAAATTCATTAAGGAATTTTTACAAGGGGGCGGGCCCCGGATACAAAGACAGGCTACCAGCCTCAGCCCCCGCTGAATTGCGCTACGACGTGCTTGGCGGCTTCCTTAACATCCACCACTATTGTTGCCTCGCGCATCTTGACAGGACCTTCAAAAACTGGCTACAAAGGAAGATCGGGATACCAGCTCCGGTAGCACACCAAGACATGGGATGCCACCGTCTCCGTCGCCTCCCTACCCTCGGCTTCCAGACACTGAGCCGGTTGATGCTCTCGCAGATCAAGCTCCCGAGCGTGGCACCTAGCTTCGTGCTCCCGCGCTTGGATGTCAGGATCATGCAGGAGGAGTTACTGAGGCTCAGCCAAGTGTTACGTCCGATCCCGCTCCAAGTTACTGTCCTGGAGCTCAAGGTCTTCGAGGCGGGACTGCAGCCTGTCCCAATCGGCCTCAGCCCGGGCCATCATTTTTTGCGCTGCCACCTCTTGTTCGGCGACAGCAGCCTCCCTATCGGCAACAGTGGCTTCTTGGCGACTCAGGACCTCTCAACCTTCTTCAAGAGCACGAAGGCGGGCCTCAGCCGCGTCGATGGCTACCTTGGCATCGGCCAGAATCTTTTGGGCAGGGCGTCTGTGGCCCTCACCAAGCGGTGCCTCAGCACCAGCTCCTTGCTCTCCTTCTGGTACTTTGCCTTCACCTCTGTGATCCCAGACCTGAGAAGATCCTCCCAGCCTTAGAGGTGCTCTCCCTTGACATGCAGCTTCTCCCACTCTGCGACGTGAGCCTCCTGCGCCTAGTGGAGGTTGGATAGCACCTGAAGGATGCTGGACTGCGTTGAGTCCATGATGTCGGAAAGGTGCTCCGACTGCACCGAAGTCAGGGAAGGTCGTCCGGTGATCATCTCGGGGACCTCATCCTCCCGTAGCGGTGAAGGCGAGGCCACCAGTACCGGGGATCTTTCCCCCAGAGACTTAGAAGGAGTTGTGGTGCCACCCGAAGCAGCAGCACCACCATCGCTCAAGGAGCCACCTGTTGGATCAGCAACAGTGGAGGCCAGGTCTTCAGCCCCCGGAGTTGACTCCGACAGTGCCTCTGCCACGACGGCCGGAGGTGCCTCTTGCGCGACGGCTGGAAGTGCCTCCGGTGCGACAGCTGGAGATACAGCAAGAGACCCGCGACGGGCACAGATGCTAGAGCAGCGCTTCTCTGAACAAGCTTGGCGGGCTGCCCCGCTGGCGCAGCTGTAGCCTCCTCGGCCGCATTCGAAGCGCTTTTGGGCACTACCCCCGACGGTAAGGGTGTCACAACAGCCGATGTGGCCCTGCAAACCAAATTGAGGCCTGATCAACCAACAAAGGCGGGCGAGATAACAAAGCAAGTGTTGGTAAGAATGCCTTACCGGCATCCCCGGAAGATCTAGCAAGCCTCCACCTTCAGCGGCCCTAAAGTCACGGGCCCTGACGACGGTGTGGCAGGAGAGGTCACCCCAGCTAGCCCTCCACCGAATACACTAGCGGCATTGCCACCCTGCATCAGCGTACCTCTGATGGCTGCAACAGAGTCACTCTCGGAGCCTCCTTCGAAGCTGCCAATGACGTCGACCCAGGGCCTCTTGGCCTGAGGCTCCGTAGGCATAACGCCCCCAGGGCCTCCTGTGTAGCCTTGGACTTTACCGGCAGCAGCGATGCTGGATGATTTGCCAACCGCTGACGTTGGCGGAGCCACCGCTCGACGAATCGAACCTCCCCCTGAAGAACCGCTGACGCCCAATACTGAAGAGGGGTGCACCAGGGGACGTTGACATGGAGTGAAGGCCACCTGCAGCGGCGCCCTCGGTGGCGACTGAGGGTATTTCTGCTTCATGACCTCGACCACAAGGGCCTTCCCCTTGCTTGTGTCAGGGAACGGTGCCTTCCCCTTACTTGCGTCAAGGACCGTCGCCTTGACTTTCCCTCCGACAGCGGGTGCCTCCTCCGCCCTGGAAGCATCGGAGCCTGAAGAAGGTGTGGACTTCTCTGAAGAGTCGACGATGGCCAGGCTCTGGCTCTCATCACCAACCTGTCGCAGAGCAAGACCGGTCGCGTCTAGGTTGTGCATCTCCATCAGAACCTTCGTCTGAAGGTCTCGATCCGTGCAAAGTGGTAGGCAAGACCGCGGGAAATTGAAGATGTCGTCCAACAGCAGGTCGCACGCACGCCTTGGACATCGCGTTGAGCACCTCTTTCATTGTCTTCTCTATGTTGCGAGCCCACACCAGTTGTGTACCATCCTGTAGCCCGAAGTAGAGCCATGCAGGACGGCAATGGTGCTGAAGGGGAGCCAGATGTCGATGGATGAAGTCTGCCATTACCTTCAACTCCGACAGACCATGATCTGCAAGGAACTGGATCCTCTCCATCACCGGGGTGTAGGCCTACTCCAACGTCGGTCGCTCCTCCCAGGTCTCCTTCCTAACCGTCGCCCATCCAGTGGGCATAACCAGGTGATCGTGGGCGTCGACTTGTACGATCACCCAGTCCTTCTCCAATTGGCCCACTTCGCCGAAGAAAGTGGTCTGATGTACTTGAAGGGGTTGTTGGCCCGATGCTGGAAGCAGTAGCCGCCGAGGAAGTTGGCTTTGTTCTTCTTCCCGGACCACCTCAGCGCGAAGAACAGCTAGAATACCAGTACGCTCGGGTGCACCCCAACAAACATCTCGCTGAAATACGAGAAAACCGCTGCCACCACCAGAGCGTTTGGCGACACGTGATGAAGTTGAAGCCCAAGGACTTCTAGGAGTGTCACCAGAAAGGAGGAAACAGGAGGAACGAAATTGGAGTATGCATATGCCTGGAAGAAGACGATCTCCTTCTCCCCCAACTCTAGTGGCAAGGAGCCAGGACAGATCAGGTCCCCTCCCTCCTCGTCCTCCCAGCCGAAAAGCCGCCTCATGGGTGAGACATCCGCCATCTGACAAGGAGGCAGGGTTGAGTCCAATGGAGTAGGGGTCGAGAACCTCAAGGGTGGGTAGACGCTCAAAGAGGAAGACGAAGGCTCGAATGCTCGGGCCTTGCGGTAGGAAGGAACCTCCATTGTGCACAAACGTACCCCTTTAAGCACCCTAGTGGCATTTGGGTGCACCATGCAAATTTAAGCAGGCTCCGAATCAAAGGCTCATACCACGGCGTCCATAACAAACGGGCCTAGATCCCTTGTCACAAAAACCAGCCTGGGCAGCTCTCCGGCTGAGAAGGCAATCCAGCGATTCCCATAAAGACAGAAGTGAAAGCAGCAGAAGTGCAGTAGGCACCTTGGGAACCATCGCGATAATGTCGCAGCAAGGAAAGATCCAGTCGCTACGACCCCTCAACCAGAGAGGGACGCATGATCACAGCAACAGAGGTGCACACTGCTTCGACTAATGAAGACAAAATTAAAGGGCCGCGCGGGAAAGCAGGATAAGGGCTCCACCCTCGGGCTCATCGCCTCCCACCCAGGTGGACCCAGGGGCCACTTTCGGTACCCGGCATACCGAGTACCCTCGCACACAAGCTAGAGCTGCCTAGGTACCCCACCTCCCAGTAGAGGCGGGGTCCTAGGACGCCACGTGTTCAAGAGACCCGGACCCATCAGTCTCAGATGGGAGGTCCAGGGTGTCCGCAAGAAACTCAACAGAGAAGCTCAGCACCCCCTTTGGAGACGAGCCCCCAGGTAACCACGTGTCCAGCAGGTAAGGATCCCCCATCCCCGTGAGACAGGGCTCCGGAGCTACCACGTGGACCAAGCCATCAGACGGGCCACCTCCCATATGGGTGGGCTCCAGCCTTGCTACGTGTCCAGAAGGACGGGGACTAGCCTTCCCTGCAGAGATGAGCTCCCAAGACGCCATGTTGCCTGCAAGGCAAGACCTGACATCTTCTGCAGAGGTGAGCTCCCGAGCTACCACGTTGTCCACAAAGCGGGACCTGACCCCCTCCACAGAGGTGAGCTCCCGAGCTATCACATAGTCCAGCCACTTTCCCTACACCGAGGGATGCAGGCGTTAAGAGGACGGTGCGCCTTATCCCTATCAAGGATTGAAAATACGTGGCTTCCCCAGACGCATGGCACAGCGCACGCCTAATGTCAGGTAACGCTGCGACCAATCGCATCATAGTGAAGACGTTGTAGGCCTATCTCACTCCGCCAAGTGGGTAGCTTACAGCGACAGAGACAGTTGGATGGGACATCCACTGCCAATGTCAGCAACGGTGCATGGGCTACTGACAACGCAGGTGGCAAGACGACGGGTCTTCAAGTCCACGGTCAGAGCAAGCTTACGGAAGAAGCCTTAGATTTTTAGGATAAGATCACCCTCAAACAACCTATCGGGCCCTGGGACCCCACTTGTAAGGCTTCTGACCTTGTCTATAAAGGGCCCAGATCACCACTGTTACAGTGGATCCCAGATCGAAACATCACACACGCATACACACATACTAGCAATACCATCCACCGTGGAGTAGGGTGTTACGCTCCTTGTGGCCCAAACCACGTAAAATCCACTGTCTCATATTCACATCCGCTAGAACACTTGACTGAGGACTAAGCCCCGCCGAACAAAGAACCTCCGCGGGCTGCTCCTTAGCAGATCCGGGGGAAGTGTCACTCTAACACTTTGACAGCTGCCAACGATTCATTTGGTAGTGGTGGCCCTCCAGCTCCCTAATCTTTTGACGGCAGCAACCTTTGTCCCCAGCCTTCGTCCGCAGCCTTCGCCAGTTGTCTTCCACTTGGCCGGATCTTGCCTCAAAGGAAGAGGAGATACGGTGATTTTATTTCTTCTTTGTAGCACTGAAACCGTAAACTAATTGCATGGTTGTATGATGTTGGATCCTTTGTTGTTACTCTCTAAACGTGGATCTGTTGATGGCACTTGAATTTTTTTGTTCAATTCTTACGGTACAACTTATGCCTTAGCTTGGATCTTCAATTCTTGATACAGGAGAAGACAATTTACATACTTTGTCACTGATGCTAGGTAATTATTTATACGCTACTGACAGTAGAATTAGGTGTAAATATCAAATATTACTTGGTGAGCATAGGTAATTATTTTCACATAGCATTGTCTTGGGTTGAGTTCAATTATATATTTTTTGAAGTGAAATGGTAGGTGCTCCACTCTTTCATTATAGAAGGAATTGGAGTTCAAATATATCGTACTCCCTTTGTTCTCAAATTGATGTCACTAGGACAACAAATATAGTTCAAAATTGAACTAAATTGTTGTCCTAAGGACAATAGTTTAAGAATGGAATTGGAGTAGTGTATTGTAAAATTTGATGCTACATTGCTTCTTTCACATCCTTCCCAATGTCCAATGCCCAATATCCTTCGTGCATATGGTTAGAAGATTCATTTTCAACATGTATTTGTTGGTATAGGTGCTAGGCCCCATGGTTTACTTATTAAAAATCCAAGAGCAATGCTATTAGGGGGTGGAGCCTGATGTTGGCTGGACCGAGCTCCCCCTCTATTCTCTCCTCTCTCTGTTCTCTCTTCGAAACTGAATGGGACAGTGGAGAAAAACATGTGAGCTGCAGTGGTGCAGCTATTAACAGAGCCATAAGCCATAACTGCATCATTACTTTGGATGGCATCCGTATTAGGTTCAGACTTAGGCCCCTGGTTTGCAGATGGTTTGACTAGGGTGAATCGTCGAGATTTGAGATGGACATAGAATAATCATGCGCTTCCATTGTGGATGGGGGTGACCGGGGATCAATAGAGCAATGTGCTATGAAATTAGTAGTGGTTGTGTTCCTCTTGATGCCAAGTTTGTCGGTTTCAGAATCCGGATCTAAAGCTACTAGTTTAGGTTTAGTTATTTAAGATACACAAGGAACCCCTTTACTGGATTCCATCTTAGGATGTGATTTGACATATTTTGATACTAAGTACTTTTTTTAGTAGAATGTGATTTGACACCGTGTTATAAAGCATTTATTTTTGTAGCTTTCATTGAGTGGAACATATTTTTTGTCTTATTAGTTCTAGCATGGGAAGCCCTAAGAAGACTTGTGTTGGTAGTAACATGAAGAAGGCAATATGAAGTTTAGTGACTCTAGCAGTTCAAGATCCTTTCACAATCCATCAGATCCTTTTCCAAATATAAAAATGAAAAAGACTTCAAAGGATCTCGACTCGGAATATGATCCTACCGGTGAGGTATGGATCACGAATCTTAACTCCAGCATTTTAAGTTAATGTTGGTTGTCAAGTATATAAAGTCTTATAATTCTTTTCTACCTAGCAAAGACAACAAGATGACTTCGACTCCTAAAACTATAGAAGGTTCTCCAATGGTTAAATCCTCAGATTCACTCAAGCGAAAACGAGGGCAATAAGGTCCTAATAAGGGTCCATGGAAGCGCATCATAAACATAACAAGTGTCAGTCCAAGTGGGCTTCCCCAAGAACCACTGGATTCAGTTACAAAGTATCGAAATGCATGCGGTTGTCTTGTTAGAGAGCTCGTGCCGATCACAACCAAGAATTGGAGAAAATTCCCTGAGGAGAACAAGAATGAGTTGTGGGAGAACATAAAGAAACAATTCAAGTTCTCAAAAGGCATGGAAGAAGCTGTAAAGAAAGCAACATTGGTCTCTTGCGGCAAGAAGTTTCGTGGCTGGAAGAGTGAAATGAATGCTTATGTTAAGGCCAATAAGGTCCCTAGCCCGAAGAAGATGGGAAAAATCACACAAGCTCAGTGGCATGAATTTGTTCATCAATAGACCACGCCTAAGGCTAAAGCCCTAAGTGAATCCAAGTCAGAGCTAGCCAAAAAGAACAAATACCATCATCGCTTGGGGTTTGCCGGATAGGCCCCCAAAGTTGAGAAATGGAATTAAATAAGAGAGGAAAATGTCAGTAAGGGCAATCCTCACCCGTTAGAAGGTTGCAATGAGAGAACTCAGTGGTGGGTCTTTGCTCAGTCAGGTTTGACCAACAAGGGCAAACTTGAAAAGCCCGACTCTATGAATAAAGTAGAGCAAAAAATGAAATATGTAATTGAAAAGGAACACAAGGGTCTCTTTGAGCAGAAGAGGTAGAATGATCAACTTACCACTATCCTAGGAAACCCTAAACACAATAGACGGGTTCGAGCAATCTCTGGAGAGATGGTTTCCCGAACGATAAAGAGTCATATAGAAGACGTGAGAAGTTCAAGAAGACACTCGATGAAGTCATTGCTTGAAAGGTTAAGGAATATGTGCAAGAAATAATGGATCAACTTAGAGAATTGGGACAATTCACGCCACCGAATAGAGCGATGGTTCTCATGGCAAAGGAGCATTTGGTATCTCCAACTGCCTACCCTAGCAACGTAGGTTATGTGCCAGGCTCAGGGTCAAGCCATAGGTTCCCTGTCGATGAAATTGTTAAGGATAGATCTTGTCGTCTTATTGTCCCTATCGCCAAAGGTTGCCGTTGCTATGGCAAAGCCTGATCGTGACTTCAACAGCAATTCACTTCTGTTGTATTATGTTGTGGTGCTAGTTCCTCAGATCATTGATAATGATTATGAAGATAATGAAATAGACCACATCACACCTGAGGGAATCACAACTCTCGAGCAGGCTGTCAGCCAATTAATCCTTTGGCACCGACACGATATCATGTTGGACGATGAGCCGATGTCTAGCCCTATCGCATCTCAAAAGACTACAACCCCGTCTTCTTCGTCGAAAGTCCAGGAAGATCCACTCCCGCTATGTACCAACAAGGATGATAGTAACCTTGCTGATAAAGATAACCAAGAGCAACCAGTTGAACAACAACTTGAATTAGTACTAGAGGAAGCTTATAGTAAAGAGCAACCAGTTGAGCAACAACATGAAGCAGTACTTGAGCAAGTTGTTGGTAGTAAAGAGCAATCAGTTGAACAACAGGTTCAACAACAAGCCAGTGTCCAACTTCCGACGACTTTTCCTTGGTCAGTGCCTGTTAAAGTTAGCTCATACGGAAATAAGAAACCTTCTAAAGAAGTGTCACGATATTTGGAAAAATTGAAGGAAAAAATTGGAACATATAATGCATCTCGTGCTTCACATGAGCCAGCATTAGAAAATATTGAGGAGTGAGAAGAATACGGTGTGAAATATAATCGGGAGAAGGCTTTAGTTAAACCAAGAGTTCCAATATACAAGATTTAGGATGTTCCCCCAGAATATTAGAATGGGAATCTGTTCATGACATTGGCAGAACTTCACAAACAACCTTCCTCGCCCAGAAGAATGCACGAGTGGTACATCACTGCTAGCACAAAATATGATCCTTCTTACATCATATTTCGTGTGCCAAAACAAGCATTCTGGAGCATTGGAGAAGATAAACGAGCCCTTCTCTTTGAAAATCCACATAGCCTTTTCCATCGAAGCATGCTCAAAATCAAATATTTGGTATTTGCTTTTCTTACTACACGCATACACTTGTCATGAGATTATAAGAATTCTGGACTTCTTCAATAGGATGCAATACATGGATAATGAAAAGTTGAACACCAACAGAGGTATCCTTGACCCTACAGTGATTGCAAAGTCGAATTTTGACTTTCAGGTGGAACGGAACTCAAAAGAGTACAAGCACCTGACAAAAAAAAAGAATTTGAAAAATCAATTGCAAACCAAAAGAAGGATAAAAAAGACAAGTGTTGCAGCTTACAAAGGACATGCTCTGAGACCTATGTGTGCTGAATACACTGGCTATGACGATAAAAGTTTTGAATACTACCAAAACAGCCTTTTAACAAGGTCCGACAATAGTTCTGACTTGTTTTGGGTAGCTCTGGCAAAGTCTGACGTAAGGTCTGACTTGCTTTCTCTAGGTCCGACTTGCTTTGGCTAGGTTTGACTTCTTTGTCTAGGTTCAACATGTTCTGGCGCTAGGTCCGACTAAGCTTTAGTATGCTCTAGCGCTAGGTCTGACTAGATATGGTAAGCTCCGATGCTAGGTCCTAGTAGCTTTGGTAAGCTCCAGCTCAAGGTCCGTAGCAAGATTGTAGTGGTTCTGCTTTTACCTTACAATGTTTCAAACTTGCTTTCCACTTATTAAAAGATTGCTTAGTTTTCTTTTACTAAGTTTTTAGTGTGTTTTGGTAGTTATGGTTGATATCTTTTTGCTATGGTTTGCAACATGCTTATGTGAGGTGCTCACGTAAGGTGTTGTGGTTATCAGAACTAACGAGAGTCAAGTCAAGGACTTGTGCTCAGAAGTATTGGTTGTTTGTTCATGTGCAGGTGTTGCTTGAGTTCAAGACATGGCTGGTGATGGGATCCATTGAACTAGTCTTAGGGATAAGATGTGGTTCAACAACCAAGTTCGGGAGGAATTGTGATTGAGTTGATTGGGAGGTTGTGCATCATGTTTGAATCAAGAACAATGAATATGAAGGTATCGTGGACATCGTTGGAAGGTGTTTGCACGTGTGCAAGGAGTGCATGGATGTGTCTACATGGTTCCAAGGCGTGATTAAGATATGTGGACGTAAATAATTGGTCGGAAAGGTCCAACCGACTAGGTTATAGACTCAGGCTAAAGCTGAGTCGGGTTTGACTCTAATATAGAAAGATTTGAGTTGGTTATGATATGATTTTGGGTGGGTCACGAAGTTGAGTTGTTTTATGAATGTGGGATACATTTCTAAGGTGTTTGGAAGTCTTAAGATTGTTTCTATCTGTGTATAGAAGAGTCTTGAGCAGTTATGGAAATTTCCGATTCGTCAACTGAGTAGGATTAGAGTCCTAGTTGGGATTGGGTTGGCCTTAGGGCTGGTTATATAAGCAATGCAGGCAAGAGCTCATGGTGGGCGACATTGGGGTTGTTCTTTTTGTGTTTTGATCAATAAAACTCATATTCTAAAGGAGATTTTGTGCCTTGTTCATTCGACTTATTTCTGTCAAGTCTTTCTCGTCGAGTTTCTGCACAGCACTACCTTGCTTCGGTGGTTTTATCATAACTCGAGTCTTATAGATCCAATGGACGTGATTCTTTTTGGGTTGTCCTCACAACTTTATTATCTATCATCTGTGAAAATTCAAGGTTATTTGATTTGTGGTTTTGGATCTACAAGAGTTTTTTGCAGTGTTGCAGATCTAGTTTTTCTCGGGTAAAACAGATTGATCTTCGTTCAACCTTTCAATCATAACTTAAGTTTTTCTTGATGGTTTCCCTGATTCTTTTTGTGACTTCTTCGTGAATTGATTCTCCGTAATCTATACTAGTTTTGTCACAATTGATCACGTCTAGATTAGTCGCTCACACAATTTCTTAACAGATCGATTTTCTGTCGAGGGGTTTTTGTTGCTTCCACTGAAAAAGTTTTAATCTACCATTCACCCCCCCCCTCTGGTAGCTTTTCACGTGCTCTTCGATCCTACAATTGGAATCAGAGCACGGTGTTCTAATATTTGAGATTTGCACGTGTTTTGACTAATCATCATGGAGAAATACTACGCAAAACCTTGTGTCTTTAGTGGTAATTATTTTCAGGTTCGGAAGGAACCTATGTAAGATTTCATCCAGGCACAAGGCTTCGCAATATGGAAAAAGGTGTACAAGTATTACGACATGCCATCAAATGATCAAGTCATGGCTACAGATATGCGAGATATCGACAACAATAAGAAGGCTCGTAACTTGATCATACAAGGATTAACTAAAAGTGACTTCAACTGTGTTGCACACCTTCGATCTGCTTACGATGTGTGGAAAGCACTTTGTGACTACCATGAATGATCCAACACGATCAAGGAGGTAAAGAAAGATATGTTCAAGAAAGAATGTATGTGTTCTGAGATACAACCAGGTGAGTCCATCGACGACCTTTGCTCATTTTAATAAAATTTTAGCAACTTGCGTAATGTCAATGTTAATTTTTCAGATGGTGAGAATGCTAGGCAATTACTAAGTGCATTAGACATATCAATTTGGGAGATGAAAGTTACATCTATCCGTGAATATACTGTCATGTGTACACTTACTTTAGATGTTCTATATTCTAAATTGAAAACTCATGAAATTGACATAATCTCACGTAAGAATCCCAACAAGTATCTTGCATTCGTTTCTCATTGTGACATGCCTAGCTCTGGCCCATCTTCATCTTGTGGAACACTTGTTTTGTTGTCCTCCCTAACCCTTGAACAGATTGAAGAGTTTCCAGAGGAAGAACTTGCACTCATCTCTACTCGGTTCTCAAAAGCATTGCAAAACGTGAGAACTAAAAGGAGGGGAAGTGTCAGACCTCAACGATGCTTCAAATGTGGTAAGATAGGATATTTTCGCATGGATTGCCCTAACCTTTCAGGTACTACTTCCCATGATGAAAAGCAAACAAGGACGAAGCACTCCTTTGCAAATGAGAAGAAGAAGAAAAGGGGTTTTACAGGACGCCAATTGGTGAATTGTTTTATCTCCGCACTTCAAGAACTTGGCTCAAGCGATGTGGACATTGGAAGTGACGAATATGGAGATGATTTGGCAAACTTGTGCTTCATGGCGGGCAAGTCAAGATCAAGTATAGAGGAGGCAGAACACAACAACGACAATGAAGAGGTATGTCCTACTTGCAAAGAAATGTGTGATGTTATTTCTCGTTCCACTGTTATAGTTAATAAAAAGGACAAAAAGCTTAGGGACAATGTTGTTAAAATTGAGTCACTAGAATCTGAAATTAATCGTTTGAAATCTTTGATTCCTAGTGATGATTCTTGTTCCTCATGTGATTTAATATATGAACAATTGTCCTGTCTAAGAAGTGCACACACCTTCACACTTGATAAACTTGAACTTGAAATTGAAAAGAACAAAAAGCTTGCTGCAGTTAATGATAAAAACTTGAAAGTTGCTTGCTGTGCTACAATTGCTTTGCATTGTTCCACTTGTGATGATCTTGATAAGAAACTACAAGATGCTATGAATGAAATTTCTATATTGAACAATGCATTACGTTCTCATAAAGTTAAATATTGTTCCAATTGCAAATTAAAAGGAAAAACTTCATGTGAAAATTGTCTTGATCTGTCAAATAAACTTGATGACATGCATAGGACATTAGATCGGTTTTGTAATGCAAATAAGAACCTAAACTTGTTGATGAATTCCTCTAAATCTTGCAATGATAAATTTGGTTTAGGTTTTGATTCTCATGCTCATGCTAATAAAATTGTAAAGTCATTAGGAAGTGGTTTGCTTTAAACAGTTCCTAAACAAAAAGAAGTGGTTTTCAAATCTGCAGGAGTGTTGCCTCATTCCGTTTCAAATAAAAATGTTGCTTGCTCATCTAGACATGAACACAAAGTTAAATTTCATTGTACATACTGTGGTAGGGATGGTCATTTCATAGATTTTTGTTATAGACTAGCTAAACAACAAAAAAAAGGAAAGAATGATTGCCAGATCTCATAACTTTCATACAAAATTTGTTACACATGCTAAACCAAATGATAGGAACATGCAACCTACTGTAATGAGTCGGAAACATGTAAAGTTTGCTCCCAAACCTACTGTTCTTCGTGCTACACATGTAATAACTCATAGGTCAGTAGTTGGGTACAACAATCCTCAAACTTTGGCTCATAAACCTGATGTTTTAACTCAAATTTCATGTGTTATTCCTATTGGACGTCGTGTGACTCAGTACTAGATTCCTAAATGCCTTTTGACTAACCCGAGTATTGAGTCATCGATGTATGCTTATGTGTAGGTTACATGCTTGAGGAAGGAGAACATTTGGATTGTGAATTCAGGTTGCTCACGCTACATGACTGGTAACAAAGTATGGTTCTCCTCCCTCTCTTTTGTGTCACATGTAGAGAATGTTACTTTTGTCGATAATTCTTCAACTCCTATAATTGCTAAGGGTTCGATTAGAGTAAATGATCACTACACTTTGAAGGATGTGGCACTTGTCAAAAATTTTAAATACAACATGCTTTCTGTTTCACAATTGCTAGATGGAAATCTGGAAATTATTTTCAATAAAAATTGCTGCAAAAATTATAGGTTCAAATAGTGAGCTTATTTTTAACATGTCTCGGTTTGGAAGAGTTTTTAAAGCTGATTTTGATATGCCTTCTTCTAAGCATAGGTGTCTAGTTGCTAATGATTCAAAAAAGACTTATATTTTTGGCATCGTAGACTTGGTCACATAGGCTTTGATCAACTCACGCGTGTCAGTGCTCTTGATCGCATATGTGGGCTGCCTAAGCTTAAAGGAGACAAAGAAATTATGTGCTCTTCTTGTAGACATGTTGATATGGTTGCAAGTTCACATGCTCCTCTCACAATGATCGTGACAACTGAACCGGGTCAACTTTTGCATCTTGACATCGTAGGACCTTCACGTGTTCAATCCTTCTGGGGTAAATGGTACATTCTTGTGATTGTTGATGACTATTCTAGATACTATTGGGTTTATTTTATGGCATCTAAGAATGAAGCTTTTAGTCACTTTAGAACTTTATTTCTTAGTTTATCAATTGATCACCCAAGATCTTTAAGAGCAATTAGAAGTGATAATGGAACTGAATATAAAAATCAATCCTTTGATCATTTTTGTGTTGAAAAAAGAATGGATCATCAATTTACTTCACAATATATACCTCTACAAAACGGTGTTGTAGAGAGAAAGAACATAACCTTAGTTGAGATGGCTAGGACTATGCTTGTTGAATATCAAACTCCTATAAAGTTTTGGGCAGATGCAATTGCAACTGATTGTTATGTTTCAAATTGTGTTTTATTGCATGTTGGGCTAGGAAAAACACCATATGAGCTTTGGTTTGGACATAGGCCTAGTGTCACACACTTTAGGGTCTTTGGTTGCAAATGCCTTGTTAAGAAATATGGTAATCTTGATAAATTTGAAGCTAGATCTATTGATGGCATGTTTCTTGGTTGTCCATCTCATACTAGAGGTTACTGTGTGTTTTCACTTGACACTAACAAAACTATGGAGACTTGTGAGGTTTCTTTTAATGAAGCTAGCCTAGGTACTAGCTCAAATATCACAGGTCTGAATCCATATCCGCAGGGGGAGAGTATTATCGTTGAAGATGAAGAAGAAGAGGTGTTGCTACCTGAAAATTCAGCAGCTAATGACATTGTTTCATCTCCTGATTTTGATTCACAACCAACACCAACGACCACCATTTCTGGTCCAGATTGTCCTCAAGTCACAAGATCATCGATTTTCGATGAACATGAAGAAGAAGAAGCTTGTGAAGTGTCCACACCTTTCCGGGTTCTCAAAAGTCATTCTCCACAACAAATTATTGAAAGCTTGCACGAACGAGTCACATGGTCCAGGTTTTGCGATCCAAACTCTCATGCTCATTCTGCTTTTGTTGCTTCTTTTGAACTCAAAGATATATCACATGCACTCACTAATGAATCTTGGATTATCGCCATGCAAGAAGAGTTAGAAAATTTTGAAAGAAATAATGTTTGGAAACTTGTACCTCCACCTCAAGGTCACACTTTAATTGGAACTACATGGGTGTTTAAAAATAAACAAAGTGAGGATGGGGTTGTGGTTAGGAATAAGGATAGGTTGGTTGCTCAAGGTATCACATAAGTTGAAGGTCTATATTTTGATAAAACTTTTGCTCCTGTTGCTAGATTAGTACCCATAAGAATTTTGTTAGCTTTTGCTGTATCTAAAGATTAAGTATATCAAATGGATGTTAAAAGTGCTTTCCTTAATGGCTACATAGATGAGGAGGTTTATGTCAAGTAACCACCGAGTTTGGAAAATTCAGATTTTCCTAATCATGTTTACAAACTGTCCAAAGCCTTGTACGGTCTCAAACAAGCTCCTAAAGCATGGTATGATAGGTTTAAAATATTGTTACTTAAAAAGAGGTTTACCATGGGCAAGGTTGATAAAACTCCTTTTGTGCTTAAGCATGGCAATGACTCATTATTCGTTCAAGTGTATGTGGATGATATTATCTTTGGTTGTGCTTCTCATGATCTTGTGTCCAATTTTTCAGCTATGATGAGTTCAGAATATGATATGAGTATGATGGGAGAACTCACGTACTTTTTGGGGCCACAAATCAAGAAAACCAAGGATGAAACCTTTGTGCATCAAATGAAGTATACAAGAGACCTTCTTAAGCACTTCAACATGGAAAAAAGCAAGCCTCTTCGGACACCAATGGGTACAACAACGACACTTGGACTTGATGAAGATGGTGAACACGTGGATCAAAAAGAATATAGAAGCATGATCGGATCACTTTTGTACCTCACGACATCAAGACCGGACATACAATTCATTGTATGTCTTTGTGCACGTTTTCAAGCTTCCCCCTGTGCTTCACATCGTCAAACCATCAAATGAATTCTCAAGTACTTACATGGAACTCAAGAATTTGGCATTTTTCTTCCTTCTTCATCAACTATTACTTTGAAAACTTTTTCGGATGATGATTTTAGGGGTTGTAGGATTCATAGGAAAAGTACTTCGGGTGATTGTCATTTTCTGGATAATTCTCTTGTTGCTTGGTCCTCTAGAAAACAAAACTCTGTTGCACAATCCACAGCCGAATATATGTAGCTGCTGCTAGCGCTTGCTCACAAATTCTTTGGATTGTTCAAGCACTTAAGAACTATGGGGTTGATTTAGATAGTGTTCCGCTGTTTTGTGACAACACTAGTGCCATCTGCATTGCTAAAAACCTATTGCAACATTCTAGAACAAAGCACATTGACATTAGGTATCACTTTCTTCGTGATAATGTTGAAAAAGGAAACATTGTGCTTCACCATGTAGATACCAAACAACAATTGGCCGACATTTTTACAAAACCTTTGGATTCACTCTTTTTGTTACATTCATAGTGAAATAGGGGTTATGCATCCTCAAGGCTTAAATTTAGAGGGAGTTTTTGAAACTTGGGAAGTCTATGTGTGAATCTAAAATTAAAATAATATGAGCATAGTACTTCATACATATATGAATTTGTGATTCTTTTTACATGCTGAAAGTTCTTACTACATTACTCATATTATACATTTTGTAGTTTTTGCCATGTCTAGTAATTGGAATAATTACTTACACTAAGTCTAGTCATGATCGAACTTTCTTGCTGTTTTGAACTTGTTGCATGCTCACAAGTGCTTTTAATTATAAAAAAGTAATCAATCAACTATCCACATGTTGAGCTTTTATGATCAAATAAAACTGAAAAAAGATCAAGAGAATATGTATACATTGCACTTCTTCTTTTGAGATTTCTTATCATTGCACTTAGATATGAACTTGAAAGAAGTTGTATATGACTAAAACTCTGTCCTTAAGCTTCTGATTGTCAAATGACATAGGCTTTGCCTGGTTGGTTAGAATAAGGCTGATGCTGCATATAATCTCTTGCAAATGTTATATGATCAAAATTTGTGTTTTGAATGATGATAAAAATAATGAAAAGTAGCAACAAGTGTCATGCTTTCAAGTCTTGAAATAGTTAAGTTTGTGAGATCATGACTTGTTTAAATTGAAAAATTACACTTGATCTCTAGCATAGCTTACACTACTTTATGTATCTCATTGATGTGATAGTGTAAGTTACTTGATAGTATGACTTGGATGAGCTTTGTTTTATATGCATATGTTATAATATGCTCGTAAAAATTAAGATTTCTCTTTTGAATCTTGCTGAATACATTATCAAAGAGAGAGAAATTGATCACACATTGGACATATTCACAAGTATTTTTGGCACGATTCTTCTCAGGGGGAGAATTTTTTTCTTCTCATTTAATTTCTGATTTACAAAAGGGGAGAAATATGTATCGGGCGAGAATTCCCTTTTCAAAACTTTTCATTTCAATAAGCCAATGTTCAAATTCTAAGTGGCGTTGCCAATGCATACATTAAGGGGGAGATTGTGCGACCTATGTGTGTTGAATACATTGGCTATGATGATAAAAGTTTTGAATACTGCCAAAACACCCTTTTAACAAGGTTCGACAATAGGTCCGACTTATTTTGGGTAGCTCCGGCAAGGTCCGTCGTAAGGACCGATTTGCTTTGTCTAGGTCTGACTTGCTTTGGCTAGGTCCGACTTCTTTGTCTAGGTCCGACATGTTCCCGCGCTAGGTACAACTAAGCTTTAGTATTCCCTGGTGCTAGGTCCGACTAGCTTTGGTAAGCTCCGGTTCTAGGTCCTGCTAGCTTTGGTAAGCTCCGGCTCAAGGTCTGGTTAGTTTTGGCAAGGTCCGAAGCTAGTTGCAGTGTTTCTGCTTTTACCTTGCAATGTTTCAAACTTGCTTTACACTTATGGAAAGTTTTCTTAGTATTCTTTCACTAAGTTTTTGGTGTGTTTTGGTGGTTATGGTTGATATCTTTTTGCTATGATTTGCAACATGCTTATGTGAGGTACTCACGTAAGGTGTTGTGGTTATCAGAACTAACAAGAGTCAAGTCGAGGACTTGTGCTCGGAAGTATTGGTTGTTTGTTCATGAACAGGTGTTGCTTGAGTTCAAGACATGGATGGTGACGCGATCCATTGAACTACTCTTAGGGAGAAGATAAGGTTCAACAACCAAAATCGGGAGGAATTGTGGTTGAGTTGATCGGGAGGTCGCGCAACATGTTTGAATCAAGAACAATGCATATGAAGGTTCCGTGAATGTCGTTGTAAGGTGTTTGCACGTGTGCAAGGAGTGCATGGACGTGTCTACATGGTTCCAAGGCGTGATGAAGAGATGTGGACGTAAATAATTGGTCGGAAAGGTCCAACCGACTAGGTTATGGACTCAGGCTGCGGCTGAGTCGGGTTTTGACTCAAATATGGAAAGATATGAGTTGGTTATGATAGGATTTCGTGTGGGTCACAAAGTTGAGTTGTTTTAGGAACGTGGAATACGTTTCTAAGGTGGTTGTAAGTCTTAAGATTGCTTCTATCTGTGTATAGAAGACTCTTGAGCAGTTATGGAAGTTTTGGTTCGTGAACTCAGTAGGATTAGAGTCCTAGTTAGGATAGGGTTGGCTTTAGGGCTGGTTATATAAGAAAGGGAGGATAGAGATCATGGCGACATTGGGGCTTTTCATTTTATGTTTTGATCAATAAAACTCATAGTCTAAAGGAGCTCTTGTGCCTTGTTCGTTCGACTTGTTCTGTCAAGTCTTTCTCGTCAAGTTTCTGCACAACACTATCTTGCTTCGGTGGTTTTATCATAACTCGAGTTTTACAGATCCAATTGACGTGATTATTTTTGGATTGTCTTGAAAACTTTATTATCTACCATCTGCGAAAATTCCACGGTCTTATGATTTGTGGTTTTGGATCTACATGAGTTTTTTTGCAGTGTTGCAGATCTGGTTTTTCTCGGGTAGAACAGATTGACCTTCATTCAAATTTTCAATCATAAGTTAAGTTTTTCTCGATGGATTTTCGTGATTCTTGTTGTGACGTCTTCGTGACTTGATTCTCCACAATATATACTGGTTTTGTCACAATTGATCATGTCTAGATTAGTCGCACACACAATTTCATAACAGATTGATTTTCTACTAGCGGGTTTTTGTTGCTTCCACTGAAAAAGTTTTAATCTACCATTCACCCCACCTCTCGTAGGTTTTCACGTGCTCTTTGATCCTACACATGCCATGTTTAACTTTTTCAGAGATGGCAAAGACCTCGAAAATGCTCTGTGCCACTTCGAGTAAGTTTGCACATGACATTAAAATAGCAGCTTTTGCTAATTGTTAACTTAACACGTGTGTTTGTACGTTTGCAGTAAACACTATATAATGATCTTCATCAAGCCAACGCAGGGTTTCACAACGGTCCTAGACTCAGCCGATTACTCACCAGATTGTTACGAAGATTTTCTTTCTACTTTGAAAATGTACGATTATTCGATAGTTTTAATTTACACACATTTAGAATGTGTTGACAAGTTTATATAGCATTCCTTGTATTACAGTGTTTGGCGGTTTTACGAGAAACAACATGGCGGTCAGAGACCTCCTAATAACGATGCATTGCAGATATCAACATATTATTTTTGTCCCAAGCAGCCTCCTGGGAGCGTCTTATGCGGGTATTCTGTATGCGAGCATCTTCAAATAGCCTGCGAATATAGAGTGAATCGTGAGAATGTAAATTATCCTTAATGTCAATATTGTATTTTTTACTTTTGAGTTTCATTTTCATTGTAACTAGCGTTTTTAGTACTTATATTAATTATCATTCTCATGTGCCAAAACTTTGCTAGTATGAGCATCGAAACAATTTTTAGTGGAACTTGTAAACTATGAATTGAGATGTACTGTTGAAAGTGCATCTAGGCATCCCTTGTGGATTTTGGTTGATTAATGACAAATAAGTGAGATCCTAACAAAATTGTTGGGATGAGCGCAGGTTTTAAAGCAATTAGGAAGAAAGCACAAAAAGAAAGGAGAATGAGGATCGAAAGGGAAAAGAGATCAAGAGCTGAAAAGATTAGAATTATTTTGTATAGAATGTGTTGGAGAAACATACCCCAAGAGTTCAAGTGATCAAATGATTAAACTCACTGCACAAATCACAGGAAGAGCGGACTAGTCCGATAACCACCGGACTAGTCGATATTTCTCCGCACAGAAATTGGACAAGTCCTCCAGCACGGACTTGTCCGCAGTACTTCAGAGCTGCACCACTCTGGACAAGTCTAATATCCTCCGGACTAGTCTGATACCTCCCTGACTAAGAACGGACAAGTCCTCCAAGTGCGGACTTGTCCTCAGTTGAATAGTTTTCCACACATCGGACAAGTCTGATATTCACCGGACTAGTCCAAAATCTCTCTGACTAAGATTAGGGTATCCATCAACACTTAGGGTTTTTCACACATGCACGCCGGACTAGTCCGAACCTCGCAAATCCTAACGGTAACTTTTGGAATCCCTAGTATAAAAAGAGGTGCACGGCCACACAACAAAAACTCTCGACTCCATGTGCCGTCACACCTCCCAAGAGCCCAAAAATACATCTCTCCACTCATTCTAAACCAAAAAGGATCAAATCTTTGAGGATTAGGGATTGGACAAAGGAGAGAACTTGTTGTACATGATCTTGAGCTCTTAGGTTTGATCTCTCGCACACTCTCGATGATTATTGTATATATTTTGAGTGTGTTTGGTGGAGTTTGTTCTTGTAATCTTTGGGGAGCCCTCAAAGTGTGAGAAAGCCCCCTTGAACAAGCTTAGTGGTAAAGATCGGCCTCTGTTGATTACCCCCTAAGGGAAGGGTTAGTGAACACTCGGTCCTCCGTGGACTCCTCAACGAGGACATAGATCCCTGTGTGGGATCGAACCTCGGGTTAAATCTTGTGTCTCACATGTTCTTGTTTACTTTTCATCATATTCTAGGATTTGCATAGTATTGAACAATTCACATTGAAACTTTGTATCAAACTTGATTATTGCAATACACTGTTTCATTGTCTCAATACACTTGACTTGTCAATTGATTTCCGCTGCATAGATTCCTAGAAGTAGAATTACATATTTCCTTTGATCTTCTAGTTCGCGCACACCGGACTAGTCCGCACCATAATGGACTAGTCCGACCTCCCTGTATTTGATCTATTTGTTAAGTGTTTTAGGGTCCGACAAAAGTTCAAAAAGCCTATTCACCCCCCCCCTCTAGGCTACATTCAATTGTACATATGTATATGAGATGACTTTTTGGTGATTTTGTGTCGCTGATACTGTGTGTGAATGTGCATGTTCTATTTGTGAATGTGCATATGAAATTGACCTGAAAATTAGAAATAACAGAAGGTAGTACTGCATAGGGTATAATTTATCACAGGCCGTTCTTTACCTACGGCTAACCGCCTCTAAAATTAAATTATCACAGGCGGCTTGTGAAATTAAATTATCACAGGCGGTTAGTCATAGGTAAAGAACCGCTTGTGATAACTCCATTATCACAGGCGGTTACTCTTAAGTTACAAACCGACTTTGATAAAGAGTCTTCACATGCAGCTAGTCATAGGTAAAGAACGGTCTGTGATAACTCGATTATCAAAGGCAGTTAGTCTTATGTTGCAAACCTCTTATGATAAAGAGTCTTCACAGGTGGATTCATGAAGGTTAAGACCTCTTGTGATAACTTATTTCAAGGGTGGTTTTAGTTTCCGCTGGGCGACGAACGTCTGGGCTGTGGTGCAGCGCGGGTGCATAGGTGGCCTGTGGCCGCGTCGGCCGATGTCAGGTGGCGCGCAAGCGAGCTGCGTGCGCGGCTCAGGCGCCGCTAGGCGGGTCAGCCTGACGGCCTCCACCCTGGCCCCTCAGTTCGTCACTGTTGCTGCCCCCACTAGGTTTCTTACTTGATTCTTAATTGTTTTGATTCCCTTTTTATGATTGATTTGCGAGATGTCAACTAATGTAGTGACTGATTATTGTTTAGGTAATTTGGTTTTTGCGTGCTAGAGCAATCATTCATAAGAGGCTAAGAGCTAGAGCTATCACTTGGGTAAAATATTAAATTCTTCCAATGATAAATATGAATTACATTGTTCCAATTAAATTAGTTAAGTTTTTTTATATTGTAGATTTGAAGTATGTCGAAAGGAAAAGGAACATTGTTCAAGTATTTTTCAACAAATGTGAGGGTGGTAGTTCTAGTACTCATAACACTAATGAGAGCACAAATGAAAATAGATCGGTTGAACATCAATCAAAGAGAGCTAAAGTAGATTTTAGATTCTTAGATATAATTGGTGACCCAGGAAATCGCATACCAATTGATCACTATGCATTTAAAATTAGAGATCAAGTCAAGAGAGCATATGCTCTAACTGGTCCAACTCAACTGACTAATTTTTCATTTCCTCGTAAATGGCAAAGTGGTGAATGGAGATCTTTTCAACCAACGTGGTATGATAAATTTGATTGGCTTGAGTATAGTGTATCAAAGGATGCAACCTTTTGCTTGTATTGTTATCTATTTTTTGAGCTGAGGAAACCATCTATATCTGGTAATGATGTGTTTGCTAAAACTAGTTATATCAATTGGAAAAAGGCTTTACATAATTTTGAGAAACATAGTAATTGTAAGAGTCATTATGATGCAAGATTGAAGTGTGGAGACTTTATGAACCAAAGGATAAGTGTGTCAAGAAAAATTATTGAAACTAGTAAGGAGGAAGAAGTTCGCTATAAAATTCGTTTGACTTCCTCATTAGAGGTGACAAAATATCTAATTGAGCAATGAGATGCATTTCGTGGGCATAATGAGTCTAATGATTCTCAATAGAGGTAGTTTTAGAGAGATGGCTGAATGGTATAAAGATAAAAAGAAATCGGTGAATGAAGCTTATGAGAATAGTTCTAAACAAAATCAAATGTTATCTCATCATATTCAAAAGGATCTCACAAAATCTTGTGCACGGCGAGTGACTGAGGTTATTATAGATGAGTTTGGAAATAAGAATTTTTCTGTGCTTATTGATGAGTCTCAAGATGTATCAATAAAGGAGCAAATGGTTGTGATTTTGAGGTTAGTATTTTTGAATGGTTCTTATTTCTGTTATTCCACTTTATTGTTATATAACTTCAGACTTATAATAAATCATGTGTTGTAGGTTTGTTAATGATCAGGGCAAGGTTTTGGAACGATTGCTTGGAGTTCAACATATTCGAAGTTGTACAGTTATATCACTTAAAGAAGCTTTGGTCAGTATGCTCTCTTCTCATAAGTTAAATATCTCTAGGATCCGAGGTCAGGGATATGACGGAGATTCAAATATAAGAGGGGAATTTAATGGTTTGCATAAATTGATTCAGGATGAAAATCCTTATGCTTTCTATGTGCATTGTTTTGTCCATCAACTACAATTAGTGGTTGTTACCGTTGCAATATCTAGTCTTGTCATTGCAGATTTCTTCAATTATGTTCCTATGATAGTTAACACTATGGTTGCATCATGCATGAGAAAGGATACTTGCAAAACATCATGATGTGCGAATAGAAAAAGTGGAGAATGGTGAGATTGGTATGGGAAAAGGGTTGAATCAAGAAAGTAGCCTTGCTATGCCTAGAGATACTAGATGGGGTCCATATCTCAAAACATTGCTTCCTATTTTTCAAATGTGGGAGGCCATCTTGGACGTGCTTGAGATTGTGAAAAAAGATTCTGTTAAACCAACATGTAATGGTGGAGCATTTGGTTTGATTGATAAGATGCGAAAGTTTGATTTTGTATTCATTATGTTTTTTTATGATAGACATGTTAAGCATAACGGATGATTTATCTCGTGCGTTGCAAAGAAAAGATCAAGATATTGTTGAAGCAACAAGTTTGATTATGGATGTAAAAGATCGATTACAAGATGTGAGGGACAAT
This sequence comes from Tuctoria greenei, assembly GCA_036927565.1. Taxonomy (NCBI): domain Eukaryota; kingdom Viridiplantae; phylum Streptophyta; class Magnoliopsida; order Poales; family Poaceae; genus Tuctoria; species Tuctoria greenei. The sequence continues at coordinate 189,666,430 of JAYESD010000003.1, read as the reverse complement.
GGATGGGAGCCACTATTCAAAAGAGTGAAGTTATTTTGTGAAAAGAATCAGATTAAGGTGCTAAAAATGAATAAAGAAGTGAATGCAAAAGGGACATATTCTCGTAGAAGGCAAAAGGTAACAAATATGCATTTCTATCATGTTGATATTTTCATTGGTGGTATAGATTCAATTTTGACGGAGATGAATCATTGCTTTAATGAAGTTAGTTCAAATTTATTGGTATGCATGGGTGCTCTTAATCCAAGGAACAACTTTCGTAACTTTGATATGGATAAGCTTGTGACACTTGCTGAGATGTATGCTGAAGATTTCACAATAGCTGATTGCTTGGTGTTAAGAAATCAACTTCAAAGTTTCATTCTGAGCATTAGAAGAAGTGAGGAATTTGTTGGATGTAATTGTCTTCCAAAGGTTGCAGAAAAAATGGTTGAGACTGGAAAGAACAGATCTTTTCCTCTAGTGTATCGACTTATTGAGCTAATTTTGATACTCCCAGTAGCAACGACATCAGTTGAGAGAGTATTTTCTGCCATGAATCTTATAAAGACATATTTACGCAATAAAATAGGAGATGAATGGCTCAATGATTTGATGATATGCTACACCGGTAATATTTAGAAGCATTGATAATGAAAAAATTATAAAAGAGTTTGAAGATATGAAAGAACGGGGTATGTTAGTGCCAAAAAATAATTTGACGGTACACAATTGTTCCTTATTTTCTAATTATCTATATATTATGCTATATAGAAGTCTAAATTTTCATTATTCTATTGTGTTCCAGATGGTTACGCAGTAGGATGAGGATTAATCCATGGACGGTCGGCGCCAAGGCACATGTATGTGATACTTCATATTTTTGTTCAAATTTATATGCGTTTGTGATGATATGTAGACATATGTTCACTATATTAGGATGATGTGATCGAATTTATTGTGTATGTTCAACCCCCTATATTTTTTATCTAGATCTACCACTGACTCAAACAAGTAGCTAACTAACACATGCAGTTGTCCACACGCTGACCATTGCAACAGGGTTCACGCCTGCGATAGATCGCGACCATCCTTGGAGAAAAACTCATGCCATGCACCAACTACTCCTAATCTCAAGCATGCAACTAACTAAGGCCTCCTTTGGCACAACTCTACAAAGCTGATTCTCTGAATTCACTTCTGATTCTCTGTTGAAGTGATTCTGTGGCTGAAAATAATTCTCTATGACTCTCTAAAATAAACTCTTAGAATCAGGACAGAGAATCATATCACAAAATCAGGAGAAGCTACTTTTTTCAGTTTTCAGCCCTTCAGTTCATTTCAGAGAATCACTTCACAGAATCAGCCAAGAATCACTTCTTCTGAAAAACAGTGTTCGACACAGCTTCTCTGATTCTGTCTGAGAATCAGCTCCGTGAAGCTCCGCTAAAAGGGGCCTAACTTTGAAGAGTAACTGCAGTGACACGACATGCATGATGAGCACATTTAACTAATTAACTAATGTAAATGACTCAACGCGCATCAAGTCATCATTACTTCCATCACGAGGTGCAGCATCCTCACCTACTTCTCATGGCCGCCGTCCTTCCGTGGAGAGAAATTGAGTTTTTCCGCGGACAGGGGTCGTCTGACTTAGGCTGTTTACTGCATATCCGTGCAGTAAACCTTCATCCACCATTCCTGTTCTATCCAACGTCGCTGGTGATTTTATTTTTTAAGAGCATTCGTGTCTCAGTGCGGCTCAAATATACAACGACGAAACTTTAAGGAAAAACATGCTGACTGTTTGGTTTTGCTGTCAAAAAATAATTAGGAACTTGCCCTGCTCTTTCTCATTTTACCTTTGTAAAAAACAAAGCAAATCAAGGGACACGACAAGAGAAATAATCTATGAGTGGTGATACCTTTCGTATTGTGCAATGGATCAAGTCCTGCACTGATTATAAAATGAATGAGATAAATGCTGAGCATAACGGATCCCAAAATGTAAGTGGTGATACCTTTATTTTTTGACGCTGATTTGAGTATACAAAGTCATTTAATTGTTATTTTACACTAATTTGTAAGTGAAGCAAAACAACAGAGAACTTCCAGAATAGTATCAACTTACATTTTAGATAAATAACTTCCATTTGCCTGTATCAACAAATATAAGTTGATATTCCCTCCGCCTCCAAAAAGTTTTTACGTATTAGTTCATTTTGAACTAAAATGTGACAACTTTTTAGAGGCGGGAGAGTACTGATTTAGAAGTTGTATGTTGTATTGTCTCATTTCTAGGTTAAATGAAATAACAAATAACTTTGTAGACTCCAAGTTTACTTTATCTCACTTCAATTTTCTTATTTCGTCTCCCTTGATCTGTTTTACTTTTTTATTTGTCAGGGGTAACATAAAAAAGACAGTTTAGATCCCGTAATAATCTTTTCAACAGTAATAATTTTCAACAGCAGACCGGTGGCCACATTTTATCTTCAAGATTCATCGGTTGTACATTTGAACCGCGCTAAGAGGTGTTGAATACAAGTTTCTCTTATCATGTCCCTTGGTGTGCATCTTTTTACAAAGATAACATGAGAAAGAGCAGAGTAGTAAATGCCGTATTAATTTTTGACAGCAAAACAAAACGGTCAACATGTTTTTCCTTCAAGTTTTGTCGGTGTATATTTGAGCAGCACTGAGACATGAACGCTCTTAAAAAAACAAAATCACCAGCGACGTACGTTGGATACAACAGGAATGGTAGATGAAGGTCTACTGCACGGATGTGCCATAAACAGCCTAAGTCAGACGATGCCTGTCCGTTGTTCCGCCGCCGGGCAGAGGATCGGAAACAGAAATTGGGGTTGACTCGTGGGAAGCCGGACGGGCAGTAGCGGTACAGTTCCGTCCAACCGTCTGATGACCCACCAACCTCGATGATTGCATGGCGCGGTCTGACGACCCGCCAACCTACTGAACTTAGGTGTCGCTTACCGGACGGGCGTCACGGCTCATATCCAAGTCATCGGCGCAGCACGAGATAATGACATGCTGTATATGATAAACTGAGCAAGCTAGCTGCCATGAGTAGTTGACGGTGGTTCCTCGGAAAAGGATGTAGTGTCCCCCGCGTGCCGCCGCTGCTAGCCTCGCCGCGTCCGCGCGCGACTAGGATTATTAGGTTTGTGGATGGATTCACACAGGCGATACAGAGAGATGAACGAAGAGAGGACAATACGATACATGTCCGGATGGGGGTACTTCCCTTTTTTCTTTCCTCCCCTATTATCCACTTATTTTTCTCATTTTTTTAAATAGGCATTTCCCATTTGCGATGATCTATATATAATGGAACATGAACCATGTCTCGTTCATGATGACAGGGAAAATACGCATGATGGAAGAAGGCAGAAGGTGGCTCCATGATACGCGTATGATAATACAATCATTCAGCCGCAACTGTAAGATATTAACATATGCAGGGATGGCAAAGGGTACTTAGACTCACGGGGACCGGCAAGCTTCTGCAATGTTTCTATTCTTTTTCTTTTTTCTTGTCCACCTAACTAGTAGCAGTGATTTGGAGGCATGCATTGGGTAGGAATCAGAATCGGATCAGATCAGATTAGAGAGAGAGAAACATAACTAAAAACTACTACCAATAGAAGGGGCAAATAATCCTAAAAAAGTTGAGGTGATCGACTGTACCACTTTGGAGGCTGCAGGTAATTAGGCGCTGTTGACTTGGTCTCCAATCTCCGTCCAGAATATAATATCCTACGTTTCGAGCACGATATATCCACACATGTTCGTTGTGCATCTCTCGCGCTGGGGAAAGGTGACTTGCACCACATTAGTTCTTACTACACTATATAAATGCCGGCTGCCCTAACTTGGAATATGACCTGACCGTTCGATTCTCTGAGGAGCTGGGTTCCGGATGTCGGCAGGATTATTGATCACCGTCGACGTGACAGCAACTTTCGCAGACGTTTTAGAAAATCATCTCGCGTGGACTGTCCGGTGTAGTTCCAATTCAAACGTGACCTGAAACGAAATGCTGCATTGACCTATAATAGTCCTAGCCATCAATTACTTCAGCGCATTGTGAGTGTGAGTTCTGTGACTGAGAGACTGATGTAGACACAGGCGGACCGACAGCGACCTTTTATTTAAAAATAGTATTATTTTAATTGAAGTTTACAAAATGCAATAGTAAAAATATGTGCATCTCGCTCCTTTCACAGAACGAGATTAAATCTAGGCAAGTGGAGGGTCTAGATTTGAACAGATCCCACCCGCCGCTCACACCCCCTGACTGGGCGATATCTTGGCAGAGGAGCTGAAAATGAAGGTTATTTTAGTCAGAGGATCTTTTTTTAAAAATTTTCACCAGGTGTTGCCTCACAACAGGGCAAGATCTGATGACGTTTTACATGCGGCCCTCTCAGGGCTTGTTTGGATATGAGTGGATCCACTTCAATCTAAGTGGATTGAGGTGGATTTAGGAGAAAATTAGTTCATTTTACACTTCAATCCACTTAGATTGAGTGCATCCAAACAAGCCCTCTGCTGGGTCTCGCTCCGCTCACGGGGCGAGGTCTTGGCTGAGGGTTACTTAAGGCCTCATTCCTTCTTCAATTCTCACAAACTCAACCCTTCAAATTAATTACTTCTCTCATCCTCACACATTTTTTCTTCTTCATACCGCCAAATTCTAGCTGTTATAGAGTGAGCTACATCATCACCAAATAAAAAAGAGGATGGATATCCCTGAGGGTTTAGAGCCTCACATGTGTTTATGTGGTACTTATCGTTCTGTGAGGTGTCTCATTGTAAGGGACATGTATAGTTTGAGGTTTTGGATGTGCGACAACTATTAGTAGAACCCTCCTCATAGGATAATGCCATATTTGTTCGATGGTAGACCACAGGTAATATACACTCTCCCTACTCTTTCAAGTTCATATTCGTATTTACATTACATTTGTATGTAACATCACATCTTTAACCATGCAATTGTCACCGCCTATTTGTGAGTTTGTGGAGTATATATTGACCAACAATAATCACAAAAAGACATCTAGTACGTAGCATGGGTCGGTACGCTAGATGACACTTATTTCATGAGTTGGATTCTGAGAGGAGGATCAAAGAGAGCAGGATGTAGAGCGCCCAAGAAGAGGAGCATTGTCGTAAGGCACAAGAAGAGTGTCATCGAAGGCAGGAAGAGGAACATCACTGCAGGACAGGGGAGAAACACATTGCCTTGGAGGCACGAAAGGCTAAGTGGTAGCACATGCGTGAGAGGGCTCACCGTGCAAGGAAAGTTGGACCAGATGCTTTCCACAATGGAAAATATTCCAAGTGCACTTAGTAGGTCATGGATGTATAATGTTCGACTTAAAGTTTAATCTCCCTAAGGCGTGTTAGGAGTAGCTCGGTGCATGGTTAGGTTAGTCTTGAAGTGCATCATACATTGAAAGTAGCCTAGAGGAGGGTGAATATGCAATTAAAACAAAAACACACTTAATTTAAAATTGTCCTGTTTTGTAACCTCGAATATGTCGGAGCCTGGGTCGGACTTGTCCGACAGCGTTCGAACAAGTCTCACAACAAGACGGATAAGTTCGACTTCCTGCGCAAGACTGACCAAAGGGTGATTTTGTCTCTACTTTACTAATGTAAAAAGCAACCTAGCAGTTCTAGTAGCAATATAGATGACAAAGTATGAACTACAAGGCACTAGAACAAGTATATGACAACAATACACCTAGATGATCACTAGAAAGGTAAATACGGTGCTGAAATGTAAAGTAAGACAATGAACACGAGATTTTTCACTGAGGTTTGGTTTCATAAAGGAACCTACATCCCCATTGAGGAGTCCAAAATGGACCGGGCCTTCACTATCCCTTCCCTCACAAAGAGACCACAAAGGTCACTTCTTGGTCTGCCACTATTTCAACAAGGGTGAATACAAACTTCCTGGGCAATGAAATCACAAGAAAAAACAATCGAGCGACACCTAACAGTCTAGGGTATGAACCCAAGAGTAACAAACATCAAAAACTCAAGCAAACTCAGCAAATAAAATCAAAGCTCAACCCCAAAGCCCTTCCACTTGAATCTTGGACCACTGCTTCACTCTTCCCAAAAATCAATGATTTTTGCTTTAGAAGGTGAATGTTAGGTTTTGGAGGGCTCTTGAGGGTTTCTCAGATGCAGATGTGTTTTTGAATGGTTAAGGTTGGTTAGGGTTAGGCTAAGAGGGGATTTGCTCCCCTATTTATAGCGACAAGCCAATTTTGACCATTGTTAACAACCCATCTCAAACAAGTCCAAAAATATCTCGAACATGTCCGAGCCAACGGACCCACTGACAGTACAACAAAGTACTTCAACTTGAATTAGTGCGCAAAAGCTACTTCAAACATGTCCGACTAACCTAGAACAAGTCCGAGTTTCCAAGTTGGGTTTTTATCAGACTTTTCAGCTTTGCACCTCAAACAAGTCGACTTCGAGCAAGTCCGATACACTTGGACTTGTCCGATTCCTTGTAGAGAGAACACGGACATGTCTGGCCAAACTCGGACATTTCCAAGTGCCATAGGAACTTAGAAATATTTCTAAGTCCTATCCGACCTACATCGGACAAATCTGAAACTGTGCAGAGAATTTTCAAACATGTTTGGCCAATCTAGGACATATTTGAGGGCCACACAAACTTAGAGAATTTTCTCTGTCCTGGTAGGTCGGACAAGTCCGACCTACTTCGGACAAGTCCGAAACCTTGCAGAGGGATTTCAGACATATTCAAGCCCATGACTCGGACAATTCTGCACCTATACTTAATGACTTTTCTAAAAACCATCCCAAGAGATTGAGATCCCATTTGATTCCCTAAGTCTACAAGAGTCGTATCTCTCTTGAAAGTACGGTGTTTACTATGACTCAAGGAAAACAAAACCCTAATTCTACGAGTCCTTCCATACATTTTCTCCTTTTTCAAAGAGTTTGCGTTAACCTCATTCTGTTCAAAATTCTTGCGAGAACTCAACCAAATCCATTAGATCTTTACTTTTTGTCATTAATCATCGAAAACCCACAAGGGATCTAGATGCACTTACAATGCCCCCCTTTTGGTGATTGATGACAACCAATTAAAGTTTTTGATTGTGAGATAAAAAGGGATGTTTTGAGTGTTGAGTGAGTATGAGTGCAAGATTAAGACATTGCAGACAAGCTCATACTCACTTAATACTCGTGGGGTGTCTATATGCAAGTTGTACAAGTGATTCAATTCGTGATGCACGTATGCCATGATTTTCAATTGAAATTGCACATAGCTCACAAGCAAATTCATTGAGGTATAATAAGCAACACCAACATCATGATACATAGTGCATTAAACCCAAATAATATCATGCATTAACATAGTGTAATACAAGCGAATAAGTTCAAGTACGATATAATTAAAATGAGATAAAGATAAACGATTACAAGTCCACAAGCTCCATAAGACACAACCCACTAAGACAAAACGACACTAACTTCTCCCCCTTTGGCATCAAGGCACGAAAAGGAAGAAAAGTCACACGAAGTCCACTCCTCGCCGTCGTTGTCATCACAACACTCGTCCTCGTAGTCGCTACCGCTGTCAGAGGAGGATGCGACTCTAGGTGGAGCACTCAAGGAAGTGCCAGTGATGGAGAATAAAGCGAGATTGGGCTCCGAGAGCTCGAGAAACTCAACTGGAGGCTCATCATCGCTGTCATCTGATATGGGAGCACCCCAAGGAGGGAGCTGTAGATGCTCCAGGATAGCGGCCAAGTTCCACTGGTTCCTCTTCGCGATCTTCTTTGCCTTCTGAGAGTTTATCTGGGAGGACCAAAAGACAGTGAATACGGCCTTGAAGATCTTGAAGAGGTCAGAGGAGCAAGAGGGCTGCTGAGGTGCCGGTGGAGGAGGAGGAGAACTATTAATGTGACCCGTGAATCAGGACTTAGCTAGAGGTGCCTCTAAGGGGACAGGTTGAGCACTCCTCACAGGGAGAAGCGCTGTTGAGGGCTTCTGAGTCACAAGCTTCTTATGAGGCACATCTTTCATGAACTTATTCTGTGACACGTGCTCGATCATCTTCATAATGTAGGGAGTGTAACAGCAGGACCTAGCTTGATTCTCTAAGGCTAGGTAGATCTCCTCATGAACATAGTCAAACATGTTAAACTTGTTGTCTCCCTTGAGCCACTTGAGCAAGTTCCTGGAGTTGGAGTTGAGCCTATTAGCATAATCATCCTTTGGTGCCAAGGTCTTCCTCGTGACGCGGTTCATGACTTGATAAAACGGAACAAGTCTGTGGGTGAAAGGAGGGTTGATGGTGAGGCTCGTGCCGTAGAGGACATCGAGCTCGTCGATGGGCACAACCTCCTCATCATGGACTTTTTCCTCATACTGGAGGGTTCGGTGTAGGCCCAAAACCCTGGTGAAGTCCTCATAGCAGATGGAGTATCTCTCTCCATGAGTCATCTAGGTGATGCTTTTGTCGGTGTTGTAAAACACTATTGAATGGAATTAGGGTATGACCTCCACATTACATGGGTATTGGATGCCCATGAATTTGATGACATTCTGATACTCGCATGCATCCATGAATTCCATGAAGAGAGAACTTGACTTCTTCTTCATTGCCTCCCAGTCAATTCATTGCATGTCCAAGATAGGGTTCTTCTTTGTCATTAGCACGGACTTGTAGTAGTCCATGTGGAAGTGACTCCAAAACCTAGGGTCTCTAACAACCTTGTCTGAGGTGTAGCAGGGTTGATCTCGCTGCTCTCCAGCCTCCTTGATGTTCTGCCAGTAATAAACCCTTTGATTGGCCCTCCTTGTGTCAAGTGGGGGCGATGACCACAAGGGGTACAATCTCCTCATTGGATGATGCTCCCCTTGAACCACTGCCTTGGCCTTGTTGTGCTTCCCATATCACCAACGCATCGCTTCGAGCACCCCTCTTGGATGGTTGAGGGTCTTGAGTGGAGTCCGCGCGATCGTGGCACTTCTTTGACCTTTAGGATTAAGAGTCGTCGGTCATGGTTCTGAGATGAATGAGAAAGAGTGAGAAGTTATTCCAAGGAGATTGAGACGAAAAGGTTGAAGATTTCGCAAAATTGAAGTTAGAAACTGTGCAAATTCGGATATGTTCGAAGTTTCCGTCAGAAATGTCTAAATCTAGTCGAATATGTCTGAAGAAGAACTTCAGACTTGTCCGATGTGGTTCAGACTTGTTTGAGCCACATGTCGGACATGTACAGTTTGCAACAGTTCTAACCTTAATCTTGACAAAATTCATTCAAACCAAATTGCATCAATTTGAAACTCTAGAACAAGATGTATACTAGTCCTTAGAATACTTTCTAAGACTTGTACACACGAATGCTAGATCTATCTATCTATATATATATATATATATATATATATATATATATAGAAGATATTGTGGACAAGTTTTTACAAGTATTCTTGACTTGATAGATCTGGCATGTAAAGCAATCAAACATTCAAAAAATGACCGTAATCCATTAAGACATAATTAGAAAAATATTTTTGAGAGAAAATTGAGGATAGTGAGTGAGTTTTTTTGTAAGCATGCACATTTAAACTAAAAACATTCAAACGTGCAACATCTCAAGCCACATTTTGAGAATCTAGTAGATTTAGCTCATTCCTAAGTTTGCAACACTGTTTCTTCTAGTGGCATGGTTAAAATGTCAGCTATTTATTTTTCTGTTCTAACATGTGAAATGATTATATCCCCCTTGGTTGAATGGTCTCTCAAAAAGTGGTGCCGCATGTCTATGTGGTTTGTCCTTGAATGTTTAACGGGGTTATGGACAATCTTAATGGCACTATCATTATCGCATCGGAGTGGAATATGGTTCATTTTGAGATTATAGTCACTTAGAGTTTGTTGGATCCAATGAAGTTGTGAATAACAACTTCCAGTGGCGATATAATCCGTTTCGGCTGTGGATAAGACAATGGAGTTTTGTTTCTTGGATGATCATAACACAAGGGACTTTCCCAAAAATTTGCAAGTCCTGGAGGTACTTTTTCTATCTAACTTACACTCGGCGTAATACGTAGCGGAATATCCAATGAGACTAAACTCTGCTCCTTTATGATACCATAGCCCAAGGTGTGGGGTATGAACTAAATAATGCACGTTTATCTTAACGACAGTCAAATGACACTCCTTAGATACTGCTTCAAATCTTGCACACATACACACACTAAGAATAATATCGGGCCTATATGCACAAAGATAAAGCAATGAGCCAATAATAGAGTGATATACCTTTGGATCCACGCTTGGTCCATCTTCGTTGAGGTTGAGTAGCATAGTCTAATGAAATGCAAATTGACTCAAGCCTAGCTACAAAAGCAAAGGTTTCATCGATATCCTAAACTTCGACTCGTGCATATCCCTTTGCAACAAGTCGTGCCTTGTTCCTCGTCACCACATCGCGGTCATCTTGCTTGTCGTGGAAAACCCACTTGGTGCCTACCATATTGTCACCATATTCTCTTGAAGTTCTTCAATTCTTCTTGCATGGCCATCACCCAATCAAGATCTCATAGTGTTTCTTCCACCTTGATAGGTTCCAAAAAAGACACAAAAAAGTAATGTGCACAAAAGTTAACCATACGAGAGAGAGTTGTTATCTCCTTGGAGATCACTCCAAGTATATTGCCAACAGGGTGATCCCATTGAACACTTCGATGAAATCGTTGGTGTGGCACTTTTGGTCTTAGGTCAACTTACTCTTCATCTTCTCCTTCGTCTCCCCATTGACCATTGCAATCTTCTTGGTTTTCATCCTGTTGAACTCGATGGTATTGATCTTTGTGGTTTTATGCTTGATCTTGTGTGGGAGGCACCGTTTGTGATGGAGTTGCATCACTTGGAACTTGATTTTTGTGAGGTTGAATGTCTTAGAGTTCCATCCTCCTCAGTGCTATGCATGGAGCCTCTTGCTCATCTAGCATACATTGATCAACTTGCTCTTCTTGGAAGTCATTAGTTTCATCACACACCATGTCACGCGTGATTTTGACATAACTGGAGGTTTTGTTCAAGGCACGGTGGGCATAGCTGTTTGAGTCATAGCCATGTAAGAAACCTTCATCATATTTCGAAGAGAATTTCAAAGTTCTTGGATTCTTGTTGAGAATGTAGCATTTACTACCGAAAACTCGAAAGTATGAGATATTTGGCTTGTTACCGGTTATGAGTTCATACAAAGTCTTCTTCAATAGACGATGGACGCAGAGGTAGTTTGTCGCATGGCAAGCGGTGTTGACCGCTTTTGCCTAAAACTGGTCTGAAGTCTTGTATTCATCAAGCATGGTCCTCGCCATCTTAATGAGTGTACGGTTCTTCCTTTCAGTCACCTCATTTTATTCGGGGAGTAGGGGGCTAAAAACTTATGTTTGATGCCCTCTTTGTTGAGGTACTCTTCTACTTGGGTGTTCCTGAATGCAGTGCCATTGTCACTCCTAATCTTCTTAACTTTGAGGGAAAACTTATTTTGAGCTCTCCTTAATAATTGCTTGAGGACACATTGAGTTTCTCCTTTCTCATGCAAAAAAAAATACCGAAGTGAAGCGAGAAAAAATCATTTATAATTACTAAGCTATATTTGTTACCGCCAATGCTTATATAAGCAATGGAACCAAAGAGCTCCATGTGAAGCATCTCTAGCGGCTTTGTTGTCGTCATCACGTTCTTGCAGGGGTGTGTAGCTCCAATTTGCTTCCCGGCTTGGCAAATGTTATAAGGCCTATCTTTCTCAAGATAACATTCTTAAGTCAACGAATGTGATCCCCCTATAAAAGCTTTTGCAAGTTCCTCATACCAACATGGGGTAGCTTCCTATGCCACAACCATCCCATGTTGGTCTTTACCATCAAGCATGTGTCAAGTTGGGCTTTATTTGTGGTAAAGTCCACAAGATAAAGCTTGCCCTTCAACACACTCTTGAAGGCAATTGAGTTTTGCTTCTTCTAGAGACAGTCACACTCTCGTTAGTGAATAAACAATTATAACCATTCTCACATAATTGAGATATGGACATGAGGTTATAATCGAGTGAGTCAACATGTAAAATCTGAGAAAGAGAGTGTTGAGATTATAGTAATTTTACAAATACCGAACACTCTACCTTGGCTATTGTCACCAAAATAGATGCCCTCGCTTGGATCGTCGCTCTTCTCGTACTCTACAAAAATCTTTCTCTCTCCGATCATGTGATTTGTGCACCGACTATCGAGCACATATTTTTAACCACCGGAGGAGTAGGCCCACAAAACATGTTAGCCTTTCATTTTAGGTACCCAGACTAGGTTGGGTCCTTTGAGATTAGTCACAAGGCACTTTGGCACCTACACACAAGATTTTGGGCTCTTGTGAAGTGGCCCAACATATTTGACATACACATATCCAAATTTATTTCACGTAAGCACATAAGATGCATCAAAGTCGTGAAACATAGTAGAAGTAGCACTTTTAGTTTTTTCATGGGAGGTAATGCATTGTTGTTGTTCATGACTTGAGATGAGCTTTCTTTGACAAAAGCAACCCACTCCTTGTTATTTTTGAGGAGTCTAGTGTTTTGCATTCCACCGCTCGAATATCCAAGGTCATCCTTGACATGAGGAGATCTTGAGATCGAATATGTACTACATGCATACACTACCAGGATTCCGGTTTATTGCGACGAAAAAAATCGTTGCAATAGGTCACAATTCATCGCGATAGGTTGTTGTCGCAACGAAATAGAACGTTGCGATAGTTTTTCCAACTCGTGGCGATAACAGCCGTGGGAATAGGTTATTGCGACGACTTGACATCCGTGGCAAACAGTATGGTATTGCGACGACTCCACGTTCATTGCAAATAGTATGGTATTGCAACGGTTTAACGTATTGCGATGATTTAACGTATTGCAACAAAAATAACGGTGTTGCAACGATGCCACATTCGTGGCAAAAAGTATGGTATTGCAACAACTCCACGTTCGTGGCAAATAGTATGGTATTGCAACGATTTAACGTATTGCGACGATTTAACATATTGCAACTGTCAGTACCCTGAGTACCGTATACCCCTTGAGATTGCAAAGATCTCAAGGAAATGCCATCTACTTGATTTGAAGACCTTCGGAGGCCCACATGTCAGACATAACCGGACCCGCTTCCCCAACATGGTTAGTCCCAGGGTCGCCACGTGTACCATCAAACGAGAGCTACCGCCCACAAGGGGGAAGCTCCGGGCTATGTACCGTAACGGCACCCCTGAACCTAACCCCAGACCGAGGGAAGCTCCAGAATTGACACGTGTCTGGTGGTACCGGACCTATCTGTTCCTCACTGTATGCTCCAGAGCTGCCACGTGTCCAACCGTCGAATCTTCAGCCTCAAACCTCCGGTAGAATCCACAACGGCTTCGGATCTTCAAAGGGGAATCAAGGTCTTCAAGACCCGATTAAGTGTCATTAATACTATGTTAATGACACTTAAACAGACGACCCTTATTATCAGTAATGGCGCTGTCAAAGCCCGTAACTCGGTCATTAAAGGTAATTAAGCGCATCAAATGTGTATCAATATTAGTAGCCATCGGGGCCACATGTCAGGCAAGGCCAACTTGTAACGGCCTGTCCTTGTACTATAAAAAGGATAGGCCGACGATATATAGAGGCTCTATGATCTGCTCTAATCTGATCTCATCTGATCTGATCTGGTCTGATCAACTCACACGCGCTCTCAACTCACGTCACCTGAGTTGAGTTCATACATCCAATACAATACCAACACACCTCGTGGAGTAGGGTATTACGCTCAGGCGGCCCGAACCACATAAATCTTTGTTTCTCCTGTGTGATTTTACATTTCACCTTCTTGAATCTCCGTGCGCCCACACCAAACTTCAAACTCCGCAAACACTTTTAGTAGTGTCAGGAGATCTGCCGGATCAAAACTACCGACAGTTGGCGCGCCAGGTAGGGGCGCCTGAGATTTCAAGAATGGTGAACTCAGCTGCTGAATCATCCAATGGTCATCCCGCTGTTCAAGCTGCTGGGGGCAATCCCTCCAATATGCAGCCACCAGTAGGAACCTCAGTTCCAGCAGGAGTCACACTTCCACCACCGCCGCCTCCACCAGCAAATCAAGCTGGGCAGCGCGATGGTGCACCAGCGTCAATCACTGCATCGACGAATCATGACAACCCGGAACACGCGCTCCATGCAGCACGTGCTCTCCTTCAGCGCCCACCACCTCCGGATGCATCCCGAGATGCAATGGAGCAGTGGAGGGCCAATGTGGAACACTTAGTTGTAGCAGCAGCCGACCGCATCAGTAACCAGGGTCCTCCTCCTTCAGGATGGGCCCCGTCGCAGCGACGGACCTTGTCTGGCAGACTTGGTCCGCACGTTTCCAACAACAGGAGGCGTGCTGCGTCACAGCAAGTGACGGTGTTGCCCTCCTTGGCGCGACACACTCACACGGTATCAAGGCTTTCAACTCATGACCTCCGGGCGGAGCTTGATCGCCGATTCCTGCTCCTGAAGGAGTAGGAGGAGGCTGTTCAGCCCTGGCCATGCATCTGCGTATGGTCAGGTGGCCACAGAAATTTTGGCCTCACCTGCCGGAGAAGTTTTACGGGACCGTTAATCCTGTCGAATTTCTTCAGATTTACTCCACTGCTATCCTGGCAGCTGGAGGAAATGAGGCCGTAATGGCCAACTATTTTCTAGTGGCTTTAACTGGGACCGCCCGGTCCTGGTTTATAAGCCTTCCACCCAACTCCATCAACAGTTGGGAGGAGTTGTGCCAACAGTTCGCCGCCAACTTCGGGAGTTCATACACCAGACCAGGCACCGAACTGGACCTTTTTGCAGTCGTGCAAAAAGGGGGAGAATCCATGCGATCATTCATCCAGAGATTCTCTCAGGTACGAAACACTATCCCTTCTATCTCTAGCGCTTCTGTCATTGTGGCATTCAGACAGGGTGTACGGGATAAGATGATGTTGGAGAAACTAGCGATCAAGGAGATCACCTGTGTCACGGAACTCTTCAGCTTGGCCGACAAATGTGCCAGAGCTGCGGAGCGCCGTGAAATGCACTCCAAACCATCTCCGGAGGATCGCAAGAAATCCTCCAAACGCGAAGCCACTACCTCCGGGAGTGGCAAAAAGAAGAAAAAGACCAACGGCAAGAAGAAGCCATCGGCCGGCGCATCTAATGCTGCAGCTGCTGCAGCTCCGGGTGACCAGGGGCCACACCCCGAGAAGCGACCTCAACCGTCTTCTGAAGACGGTAGCAAACCCAAGGTGTGGTGTCCAATTCATAAGACGGACAGCCATAGTTTGGAAGACTGCCAGGAGGTCCAAAACCTTGCCGAGCGCTACAACAAGCGCCAAGAAGAAGTTCCTTTTCGATAGAGGGAAGGAAAACAAAAAAGTTGACGAAGCTCCGGCTGAAGAGGAGTTAGGTTTTTAGGATCCTAAAAAGGTCCTGAAGGCCGTCTACATCTCCGTCGATGACGATTCTGACGTCTCAGACAACGAGCGTCGGAAGACCATGAACACCATTTTTGGTGGATCATGGGACATCACCTCCCGCCGCGTCCTCAAGACAATGCGTCGGGACATGGCCGCTGTAGCTCCTATAGCCAGGGCGGAGCCTCATCAGAAGTGGATGGACACATCCATCACTTTGGATGCTTCGGACTGCCCTTGAAGTATGGTTGGAGCAGGCCAGTTACCTTTGATGGTATCAACTACCATCAATAACATTCAGCTCCACCATGTTATGGTAGACGGAGGTTCGGGGTTGAACCTCATAAGCTTCGAAGCTTTTACCAAGCTTCAACTTCGACCTTCGGATCTTCACCCCTCCCGACCTTTCTCCGGAGTAGGTCCGGGAGCCATTACCCCACTCGATGCTATTATTGTCCCCGTTACCTTCGGGACCAGGGAGAAGTATCGCACTGAGAAGTTGGTCTTTGACGTTGCTCAGATCAACTTACCTTTCAACGCCATCTTGGGTAGGCCTGCCTTGTACAAATTCATGGCAGCTGCTCATTATGGCTACCTGGTGTTAAAGATGCCAACACCAGTAGGCGTTCTCCGGATCTGCGGAGATCGCACTGCCGGAGTAATCACACTGGAAGAACTTCATGCGCTTACTACAGCGCAAGAGGAGGACTTCAGGCAGGAGCAAGCTCCAAAACCCCCGAGGATTCGTCAACGAGGCTCGACTTCTGCACCTGGTGTGCAGCCAAGCGGCGACACCGACATTCCCGTCAAAGTCGTCCAAATCGGTTTCGATGCCGCTCAGACCACCCGTATATCGGGGGGACTGAATGACAAATAGGAACTCGCGCTCATCGCTTTCCTCCAGGCTAATGTCGACGTGTTTGCCTGGCAACCGTCACAAGAAGTGAAGAAGTTGCTCGAAGCTAGATTCATCCGAGAAGTCTTCCATCCAAAATGGCTGGCAAACCCAGTCATTGTGCCCAAGGCCGGCGTGAAGCTTCGGATGTGTATTGACTACACAACACTAAACAAGGCGTGTCCAAAAGATCCATTCCCACTACCTAGAATAGATCAGATAGTGGATTCCACCTCCGGGTGTGAATTATTGTGTTTCTTAGACGCATATTCTGGGTATCATCAAATCAGAATGTCTAGGGAAGATGGAGATCATACCCCTTTCATCACAGTACATGGATTGTACTGTTATACAGCCATGCCATTTGGTCTCAAGAATGCAGCTTCAACCTTTGTACGAGCTATGTACAAAAATTTTGAAGAACTCATTAGAGACATAGTGGAAGTGTACGTCGATGACATCGTGGTCAAGGTCAAGAACAAGGAGTCACTCCTTGACACCTTACAGGTTGTCTTTGACAAGCTGCGGGTCACCCGCACAAAGCTAAACCCAGACAAGTGTGTCTTCGGGGTTAGCTCCGGAAAACTTCTTGGTTTCCTGGTAAATCACCGGGGCATAGAAGCTAATTCGGCGAAGATCAAAGCCATTGAAGACATGCGGCCACCAGCCCGCATCAAGGATGTCCAAAAGCTGACTGGATGTCTAGCAGCCCTCAGCCAGTTCATTTCAAGACTGGCAGAACGGGCAGTTCCCTTCTTCAAGTTATTAAGGAAGTCTGAACCATTCCAATGGTCTGAAGAAGCAGAAAAGGCATTCCAGGAGCTAAAACATCTCCTCACCACCCTACCAACTCTGGTAGCTCCGAACCCTGGTGAGCCTTTGCTGCTTTACATTTCAACAACTGACGAAGTCGGCAGTATGGTCCTGGTTGCGAAGAGACCAGAACCATCCCATGCTCAGGAATCCAGACCCCTCCGGGAGGGTCCAGAGGTTACTGAATGCGAGTCTAGGTCCCAGTTCCCAGACTTGAGTCCACAAGAAGTTACTTCAGAAGACCCAGACCCCTCCGGGAGGGTCCAGGTCGCTTCTAAAGAAGCTCCGGGTCCCTCCAGCAAGGACCCGGAGGTCCCCGAAGAAGGTCCGGATCCCTCTGGGAGGATCCGGGTCAATGAAGAGGAAGTTTCGGGCCCCTCCGGGAGGGTCCGGACCATCCAGCGCCCAGTGTACTTCATCAGTGAAGTACTTCATGACGCCAAGACTCGATACCTAGAGGTGCATAAGCTGCTTTATGCTATTCTTATCGCCTCCAGGAAGCTTCGCCATTACTTCCAAGCTCACAAGATTTCAGTGGTGACTTCTTACCCACTTCGAGCAATCTTGCATAATCCCAATTCAACTGGGAATATTGCAAAGTGGGCAGTGGAATTGGCCGAATTCAATCTCGAATTCATTCCAAGACAAGCAATCAAGAGTCAATCATTGGCAGATTTTGTGGTGGAATGGACTCCCTCTACATCAAACCTTGGGGGCCCCAGTGAGCAGAAGCCGGAACACAAGGCTCCGGCCTTCACCGAGCCTCACTGTACCCTCTACTTCGACGGCTCCATGCAAAAGCAGGGGGCCGGAGCTGGAATCCTTCTCCCCGCACCAACCGGGGAGAAGGTAAAATACATGGTACACCTTGACTTCAAGGCGACCAACAACATGCGGAGTACGAAGCACTCATCTACAGACTAAAGGTGGCACTGTCATACGGTGTCAAGCAGTTGCTGGTCAAGGGAGATTCACAGCTCATCATTAAACAAGTGAAGGGTGAATGCTCCTGCAACAATCTCCAGCTAGCTGCTTACCTCCTTGAAGTCTAGAGGCTTCAGAAGGACTTTGAAGTCCTAGACCTCCACCACGTCCAGTGTGTCCACAACGGTGAAGCCGACGAACTCTCGACGAAAGCATCAACCAGAGCTCCAGCTCCTGACGAAACTTTTGTCCGGAGGTTGTCAAAACCCACAGCTCAACATGCCGAACTGAGCGAAGGGGGCGAGATCAGCATCCCGAAGCTGACGGTCCCAATGGCCCTGTTACCATGGCAGCCGTCAAGGGTCGTAGGTGCTCCCGGAAGCTTCGAGCAACCCAGCATGCAAGACTCAAATGCTCAACTTAACTCCGATGCATGGATCTCCGAGATCCGGAGCTACTTGAAAGACAACATCCTTCCTGACAATGATGTATCTGCTGACCAAATAGTCAGATTGGCTAAAAGATACACGTTGGCAGAAGGGGATCTCTACCGGCGCGGTGCCAACGGCGTCCTAATGCGGTGCATCACAAGGGAAGAAGGCTGCGAGCTCCTCACAGAAATCCAAGGATGCGAGCGTGGGAACCATGCATCTTCCCGCACGCTGGCCGGTAAAGCCTTCCGGCATGGATTTTACTGGCCTACAACACTCCAGGATGCTACTGAGCTGGTGAAGAAATGCGAAGCATGCCAATCTCATGCAAAGCAAATTCACACACCGGCTCAGCCTCTACAAATGATTCCTCTTACATGGCCCTTCGCTGTGTGGGGGATGGACATCTTGGGACCTTTCCCAAGAGCCGTCGGAGGTTACAAGTTCATGTATGTCGCCGTTGAAAAGTCCACCAAGTGGCCGGAAGCAACTCCAGTTGTGACAATAAACAAGCAGTCTGCTATCAACTTTTTGCAGTCCATTGTATGCAGATTTGGAGTCCCAAACAAAATCATTACTGATAGCGGGACACAATTCACAAGCTCTGCATTTCAAGGATATTACGAAGACCTCGACATTCAAGTTTGCTACGCCTCCATAGCTCACCCGGCAAGCAATGGCCAGGCCGAGAGAGCAAATGCTGAAATCCTGAAAGGACTCAAAACGCGCACCTATGAGCGCTTGAAAAAACATGGAGCCAACTGGATTGAAGAGCTTTCACCCACTCTATGGGCCAACAGAACAACTCCAAATCGGTCAACTAGAGAGACACCCTTCTTCCTGGTGTACGGAGCTGAAGCAATCCTTCCTCCGGAAATCACCTTGGGGTCACTGCGGGTTCGGACCTTCGACGAAGCCACGTAGGACCAGCTCCGGCGTGAAGACCTAGACCACCTTGAGGAGGGAAGGTGCCAAGCAGCTGTTCGGAATGCCTGATACCGCCAAGCCATTCGGTGCTATCATCAGCAGCATGTACACAACCGACAGCTCAAGGAAGGCGATCTGGTGCTACGGAGAATACAATCCAGAGAAGGGTTAAACAAACTCTCCCCCAGCTGGGAGGGACCCTTTCGAGTGATTAAAGTATCCCATCCCGGAAGCGTTTGCTTGGCTACCGAGGATGGGACACCTCTCCCAAATCCTTAGAATATTGAGCACCTCCGTAAGTTCTACACTTAATATCATGGAGGTGAGTCTGTACTAACTTGAGGTGTATGTTATAGAGTCATTGTACAGAGCCGGGTAGTTCCTCTGGGAGAACAGCTGGACCTTTCCCGGAAGGTCCGCAAAGTTCATGCAACACTTGTCACAGTCTCAGAACTAAAAGTGCGGCTAGCTACGCTGGGTCAAACAAGAAATGAAACGCGCTTAGCTTGGTTCCGTACCCTAAGAGTGTACTTGTTTCCCCTGTACCCCGGACCTATAATGAAAGACATCTTCATGTGAAACAGACTCCACATGCATTTATTTTGTACAGGCTCAACATTTTTTATTTTTCTCTTTCTTGTTTATAACAAAGTTGTGCAATTCTTAAGAAATTTTAGTTCAACCAGTTCATGTACAATTCGAGCTGTATTGTCAATTCTTTTGGATTCAAATATTGTTCATGGCCCACTCGCCTGAATGCCGCCAAGCCAATCTAGGGCCGGAGTGTGCTATCGACTTAGCCTGGTCAAGCACCCTAAGTACGCCACTCTACCTACACCCCGGCAGACCGAAGTAAGGCGGGTCCAAGTACAACTGGATCTGGAGGAAGAAGGCAACACATTCGGTTGTATTCAGAATTGTGTTTGACCTAAAACTTTCTTGGGAATCGTAAGCCGCGACGAAGTTATAGGCAAGGAGTGAATTTTACTATTTTTCTTGGCTTCAGTGTGCAGGAAAAATAAAGAATCCACGTTGATGGAGAAAAGCCTGAGCTAACAAAGCTCCGACTCCCCCTAGGTGGCTTGTGAACGATGTTAAACATTGAAAACGAGTGTTACCGGAGCAACCAAGCTCCAGCAAAGCTAGGGGGGCCAGCCGTCGACGCAGAATAAAAGATGGTGAAAAGACCACACAAGCGGAGTCTGCTGCCGACAAGCTAAGCGTTGGCAAAGGTCACTGCCGGAGCTACTAAGCTCCGACACCCCGGAGGGCTAACTATCGATGCTCTACGCGTTGATAGGGACTATTGCCGGAGCTACTAAGCTTCGACGGTAGTCAATGTCGGAGCTTCTAAGCTCCGACAACCTCAAGGGGCCTTCACTATCGAAGACTTCGAACCTACACTCTACAAGTTCGAAGCCAACAAGTCTTCAACAAAATACAGTATCCTCTTGGTACATGTTCACAATCAAATTGTGTACATCTACCAGGGGGCCAAGTGAAGATAAAAGTGTTGAAGACAAAAAATGAAATTCATTAACAAATTGTGGATTTCATTCGTCTGGAGATAAGGGATTACAAAATTGGGGAAGAAAAAGAGAGAATACAAGTGGGAGCTACAGAGATGGTCCTAGACCCTATGGAAGAACTGGGCGACCTTCTGAGCAACCTCCGACACGTTGGCTCTGGTGGCTTCACCTTCTCTTTCGACGGGACCTTCAAGCACCGGGTCCAAAAGGAAATTGGGGATCCCAGCTGGTGTAGCACGTCACCACATACTCTGCGATGTTCTTCGCCAGGGACTGCCCCACAACCTCGAACTGGTCCGCGATGATGTCACCCACCTTGGAGAGTTTGCCACCCGGCGAGCTCAACGCTTGCAACGCCAGGTCCGGCTCCGGCTCCGGAGCATCCAGACTCACAGGACTGAAGCCCATTGGTGTCAGCGCGTCGTTGGCTTTGCTCAGAAACTCCCAAACCTGTAGGGAGTCTGCAGTCCTCAAGCCCTTCAGTTCCTCCAAGGATCTTTTGGTCGCCGCCAGTTTAGAATTCTCACGAGCAAGGCGCTCAACCTCTTTGGCATTTTGCGGAATCTTTTCAGCAACCTGCTTCTCGAGTTTTCTGAGCTCCTCCTCCCGGAGGTGGATCTTTTTCCGGAGGTCGACCAGGTCCTTCTCCCGACCCCTAAATTTCTTCTCCCTGGCAGCGATGGCACACTCTTGCTTGTAGACTTCCTGCCCTCGCACCCATGCCTTCTCCTCCTCCTCAACACGACGCTCCTCCAACTTCTTGTTGCGTTCCTTGAGGCCCTTGTCAGCCAGAGCCACCTTTTCGGCGAGCTCCTCCTCCCTCTTCAAGACATCATCCCGCAGCTCTAGGAGATTTTGCTCTTCGTCTTCGAGCCTCTTCTCCCTCTCCTCAAGTGCCTCCCGGTGCTTGATGAGGCTAGTGTTAATGGCTTCAAGCCTTTCTTGGCGATCATCAGCTGCACTATTAGTTGCCTTGGCCTGCTCATAAATGTTCCAGGATTGAGTGTCGAGGGCACGAGTCAAGCTCTCCCTATCATCCAATAATTTGCCCTAGTATTCCAGGCGGACCTTCTCCTGTTTGATCCACTCCTTGTCGTCTGCCAGCCTCAACTGCGCCAGCTTGGTCTCGAAGTAGAGCCAATTACACCACCGCTTAAAGGTTTGTCGCTCCTCTTCAAGAGCCTTGCTGTCGTGGTAGAACGCCAGCTGGACTTGACGCAGACTGGAGCAAGCGTTGTCAATGGACAACGACAGGGGAATAGGGTCCGAAACTGCTGGGGTCTCCTCCGCTGGTTCCAGCGGGTTCTCGCTTACAAAAATTGGGTCCCACTCCACAAGAGTGGTCCCCTGAGCCTCGACGGCACTAGGGCCATCCTCTAGGATATCCTCAGTCGCCACCGAGGAGGGTCCCGCAAAAGAAGTTCCAACCTCCGGAAGTGGTTTCGAAGGCCCTGCCGCCAAGTCTTCATTTGCCCCCTCAGGCAGGGGGCCAGCGACTTCATTAGGGCACCCTGGATCAGCGGCGGCCACCTCCGCCGTCATCACTTCTGGAGCAGGGGCTACTTCCGGCTCCGGCTTGGGCTCCTCCCCCGCTGGTGGGTCAGGTGTTGGCACCTCGACCATCATGGGTTCGAGTGTTGATGCCTCTGCAACAACCGGCCCTGAGGCCGGAGCTTCAACATCAACCAGCTCAGGCGCCGGAAGGTCTTCAACTGCAAACGGCTCTGCAGCCGGAGCTTCAGTGGCAACTGACTCTGAGGCTGGAGCTTTGGAGGTAGCCGACTCAACCGCCAGGAATTCCTCAACATCCGGCGCATTCGCCGGGACTTCAATAACCTCTGGCTCAACCGCCGGGGCTTCGACAATTTCCAGCTCTGGGGCCGGAATCACTGCCTCCTCCGTCTCTGCGGCTGAAGCTTCCAACATCTCAGCATCAAGACCCGAGGCTTCAACCTCCAAGGCAGGTGCCGCTGGCGCATCTTCTCTCGCGTGGTCCGGCGCTACCACGGGAGTCTCGGGGGATGAGTCGAGGTCCATGACCACGACAGCTGGCGCCGGAGCTGCCGCAGCTTCAGCCACCACTTGGGGCGGCACCGGGACAGGAGCAGAAGCCTCCGTCCTCACAACTTCAGGTGCTGTGGCTGAGGGCGGAGCCTCACTCCTCTTCTTGGGGACGCTGCAGATGATGGATGAAGAAACTTAAAAAACAGTTACTACAACAAAACAACTGTCTGAGGTAAAGATTAAAAATTACCTCGGAAGGCTTCTGTACCAGCTTGCACGAAATCTCTTTCCCGGGCGTTCTGGACTGACCATGGCCACCGACGGCGTGGTAGCTCCGGAAGGCCCCCCGGAACTTGTTGCGGCCGCGGGCATTTCCTTAGTCGAGGCCCCCCTCAACCGGGAAGGACCTCCGGACCCAGAGACCTCAGCTGGCCCTGGTACTGGAGTCACATGCCCGGGGCTAGCACCCCGGGAAGAAACTGCTGCAGGTACAGTCGCCGCAATTGTAGAAGACCTCCCCTTCTGGGGAGAAGGAGCTGCTGCAGAGGGTGTAGGCCTGACGGACCTTCCGTCGGCATGCTTTAGCTTCCTCTTCCAGCTCGAGGGTTCGACCGCTGGCTCCTTGCCCTTGCCGACGACTTCGGTCCTTGGCTTCGGGGCAAGGGCAGAGCCACCTTCAGAAGCCCCAGGGATCACCACCCTGGATGTCGATCGTCTCTCGACGACACCGAGGTCGTCAAGCACCGGCATCGTCCGCCGGAGCTCCCTGCTGAACTGTACTTCCAAGTTCAAAGGGAGGAAAGCTGGTGGTGGGGTCAAGTCATCACCCATGACGTCGATGCCGTGCTGGAACTTCTCGAGATGAAACTCCAAGGTCGCCCCCTCCATGTTGGACTTCAGCCCGGTCTCGACCCGGTCGTCGTCCATCACACTGTTGAGGGACCAAGTGAGTTTTTCTCTCCTCTTCAGCGGTGCCCACCTGTTGACCAGGAAATTGCAAAATACTGCCTGAGGAGTTAATCCTTCGTCCACACAATGGCGGATCCTGGTCAGAGCAGGGTTGAAGGCATCCGACAGCACCGGAGCTTCACTCCAGACTGCAGTGTCGATATTGGGGAGGCCTTCGGGAAGCTCCAGCTTCTCGTGCTCCTCCACCCGGATGACTATCCAGTCTTTCTTCCAATCGTCCCACTTTCTTGAGGGAAACGACCGGAGGTACTTGAATGGGCACTTCTTGCGCTTCACAAAGTGCTAGAAGCCAAGGTACTCATCACCCTTTCCGGTGGTATGGACGGTGAAGAAGGTCCGGAAAAGCTCAATGCAGGGGGGGGATGCCCACCCACATTTCACAGAAGTGGACGAAGACAGACACTAGAAGAATGGAGTGGGGGCCAAGGTGGTACAGCTGCAGACCATAGAAGTCTAGCAGCATCAAGAAAAAGGAGGAAAAAGGTGGGATCAACCCCACCATGGCGTACGCAGAAAAGTACACCATCTCGCCGGCGTGCTCCTTCTCGAATGGGAGCTCTCCCCGGCGCGGACAAGGTGGTTGAAGAAGTCCGAGGACCAACCCATGAGGGCCCGGACCTTCTTCAGGTCACTCTCGGTCTTCAAGCGGCTCTTGCGGAGACCCAACTCCATCGCAGCACAACGAGGCAAGGGAGGAAAAGCAAGTACAAGTTTGGGAGTTCGAGCGCAAGTCCAGATGAGAGGCGTAAAGAACCCCAGATGGTGCGTGCTTTCCTTCTTAAGTAAGCCCCCGCAATGCTTGGATGGAAACCACTGGGAAGTCAAAGATACTATTCAAAAATTTCACCCTGCCGATGACAAGAGGGCCCGGGACCACCCCGACGATCAAGTTGAGGTTCTTACCCAGGCGAACAATTGTAATCATGAAAGGCGGGAAGCCCGAAGGCAGCGGCCTAACAAGGCGCGCGGAACCGATACGATTTTCGTATCGGGAACCGACGACCTTCAATTGCTAAGATCCGCACGCCAAAGATCTCATCTGCCGCACCCGGAATATGCCTTGGGCGAGGATTTAACTCCAAAACTATAGCCAAAGGCACATCTGAAGACCTTTGAAGACTCGGCTCAAAAGTCAAAGGATGGACCCACCTCCGGCGGAATGACTTCACCCAAGGGGTTTTCCCCAGAGGTGGGCCCAGGGGGCCACTGTCGGTACCTGAGTATCGTATACCCCTTGAGATTGCAAAGATCTCAAGGAAATGCCATCTACTTGATTTGAAGACCTTCGGAGGCCCACATGTCAGACATAACCGGACCCGCTTCCCCAACATGGTTAGTCCCAGGGTGGTACCGGACCTATCTGTTCGCCACAGTATGCTCCGGAGCTGCCACGTGTCCAACCGTCGGATCTTCAGCCTCAAACCTCCGGTAGAATCCACAACGGCTCCGGATCTTCAAAGGGGAATCAAGGACTTCAAGACCCGATTAAGTGTCATTAATACTATGTTAATGACACTTAATCGGACGACCCTTATTACCAGTAACAGCGCTGTCAAAGCCCGTAACTCGGTAATTGAGGGTAATTAAGCTCATCAAATGTGTATCAATATTAGTAGCCGCCGGGGCCACATGTCGGGCCAGGCCAACTCTTAACGGCCTGTCCTTGTACTATAAAAGGACAGGCCGGTGATACATAGAGGCTCTCTGATCTGCTCTGCTCTGATCTGATCTGATCTGATCTGGTCTGATCAACTCACACGCGCTCTTAACTCACGTCACCTGAGTTGAGTTCATACATCCAATACGACACCAACACACCCCGTGGAGTAGGATATTACGCTCAGGCGGCCCAAACCACGTAAATCTTTGTGTCTCCTGTGTCATTTTACATTTCACCTTCTTGAATCTCCGCGCGCCCACACCGAACTTCAAACTCCACAAACACTTTTAGTAGTGTCGGGAGATCTGCCGGATCAAAACCACCGACAGCAATGAAAATAACGGTGTTGCAACGATGCCACATTCGTGGCAAAAAGTATGGTATTGTGACGCCTCCACGTTCATGGAAAATAGTATGGTATTGCAACGGTTTAACGTATTGCGACGATTTAATGTATTGCAACGTAAATAATGGTGTTACAACGATGCCACATTCGTGGCAAAAAGTATGGTATTGCGACGACTCCACGTTCGTGGCAAATAGTATGGTATGCAACGGTTTAACGTATTGCAACGATTTAACATATTGCAATGAAAATAACAATGTTGCAACGATGCCACATTCGTGGCAAATAGTATGGTATTGCAACGACTCCACGTTCTTGGCAAATAGTATGGTATTGCAACGGTTTAACGTATTGCCACGATTCAACGTATTGCAACGAATAGTACATTATTTGCGACGATTTCACATCTGTGGCGATAAGTATGGTATCGCAACGATTTCATACTCGTGGCGAATAGTATGGTATCGCGATGTTTTCACATTCGCAGTGAATAGTACGGTATTGCAACGATTTCACATCCGTAGCGAATAGTACGGTATGGCAACGTTTTTTACATTCGTGGCGAATAGTATGGTGTTGCAGCGATTTCACATCCGTGGCGAATAGTACGGTATCACGACGATTTCACACTCATGGCGAATAATATGGTATCGCGATGTTTTCACATCTGCGGCGAATAGTACGGTATCGTGACGATTTCACACTTGTGGCAAATAATATCGTATCATGACGTTTTCACATTCGTTGCGAATACTACGGTGTTGCAACGATTTCACTTCTGTGGCGAATAGTACTGTATCGCGACGATTTCACACTCATGGCGAATAATATGGTATCGCGATGATTTCACAGCCGTGGCCAATAATACGGTAATGCAATGATTTCACGTTCATGGCGAATAGTACGGTATTGCAACGATTTCAAAACCGTGACAACAGTATTGTATTGCAACGATTTCTGATGCGTGGCAATAGGTTCGTAATGCAACATATTCAAATCTGTTGCAATAGGGTCTTAATGCGACGTTCTCTGGGTGGGGGCAATAGCAGTCTAGTGCAACGCTTTTTTGGTCGTAGCCAAATGTTTGTAGTGCAACGTTTTATAATTTGTGGCAATAGCTAGCTTCCTATTGCAACAGTTTATTTTTGTCGCAATAATATGTTAATGCCACGTTTTATAATTAGCGGCACTAGAATCCTAATGCACCAGGTTTGAAAATTAGTGGCAACAAAATCAATTTATTCGCACACGATATGTATGTCGAATTAACAACAAACATCCAGCAATTGATGCAATTATCAAGGACCCTTGCGTCGTTGCGAGATGATGTTATTTACAGTTTTTTCAGGTTGCAACATTGTACCCATTAAATAGCACCACGACGAGTTATAGTATTAGGAATAATTTCTTGAACATCCAGCTTCGACTTGGTGCGAGCAGAAGCCTTTTGTGGAGTTGCTGCTAGCCGTTGTTGATTTTGCAAGCTCTCCATCATTTTGCGCATGTCTGCTAGCTCCTTTTCTTGCCGTGCAGAATTGGCTGCCATCTGATCATGTAAAGCCTGGACTTCCTGGTTGAGCTGTTCATTTGCCTGGACGAAGCCATCCATCTGGGAGGTCATATAATCATTTCTTCCTTCCAACTCTTGCTCCTGAGAGCTGAGGTATTCATTTCTATTTTGCAAGGATCGAACATGCTGGCCGAGCTGGTCAGACATCTGGATATGCAGTCTTTCAGAAACATTAGGTTTAGCCATATAACCACGCCCCCGAAACTATGATCCTCCAGAACCGGTTGCGGATATATAAGTAAGTTGGAAGATGTTGTTTCTTTCCTCATCTGGGATTGGGACTCCCAGCTCAGCTTCCTTGGCGTTGATTTGGGCACGTGCCTGGGTCTATATACAAAAAGAAATGTCACATGCACATTGCAAATATTTATTTAAATAGGGACTGTTTGAAGTGTTTCTCACATGTACAGCTTCTGCCTGCTCGTTTGCCCATTGACCATTCTTCACATGGCTTGCCTCCCACAGTTCTATGTCATCGGGTTCTTTTCCGGTCTTTGGGTCTCGCTACATCAAATACAAGTAAAATTTGATTGAATGATTGCAGTGCAAAGTAAAAGCATGATTTAGTTTTTATACCTTCTCGTAACTAAGTTGGGCGTAGGATTTCAAGCCAAGCAAGTGTTTTGTCTTTTGAGTACTTCGATTTCGTGAATTGGTTCTGCTTATTGACTGCTTTAAGAATTAATTTCACGAATGGGTGTTATCAAATAGTTTAGGATATGAAGGTATTAGAAAGCTAGCTGACCTTGAATCGCTCGGACCCAAAATAGTCCATAAGCGCCAACCAATCGGAATCTGCTACGTCAACAGGCTTGTTTTGTATACGTTCCTCATCGGTCGAATACTTCTTATAGGTGGCATGCAATGTTGATCGCCACCCCTTGTAGCGCTCACCAGCAATCTTCAATATTTTTCTTCTGGTATCATCTGTGTCCTCCAAGTCCCAGGCATTCTGTACATTGTATATCACACTATTATAAACGTACAAGATGGAGGTTGCTAGAAAAAAATACTTTTGTGGGGTGTCACAACACTGACCGGAATGTCTCTTACTATATCGCTCTTCGAATATCACCAACCTCTGCCCACTTCCTTACACCAGCGAGGGGTGCATTTTTTTTGTTGTAATAACCACATCACCGACAAAGTGCCGCTGATTAGGACCAATCGCAGCACCCAACCTATCGGACCACTTAATTTGTAGCTTCCGATTTTGATCATTCGTTCTATTTGCAGATGCTAGATAGCGCAATTTAGCAACCTTAAGTCCTTTAGCAACCCCTCTTCCAAACTTCTTTCCTTCTGTTAGTGTCATTTAAACGGTAAAAGTTTAAAGCAAATTAGCAACTGACCAGGCCTAGTATCATGTACAAATAGTGTGAAAGAAGAAGAAGTCTGATGTTTTACCATCTTCAGGACGAGTGTGGCAAATACGAGCGTGGGAACACTGCGTCGCAACAACATTTTGCTCCATATTGGGCGATGCATCGACTTGTTGACTTCTTTGTTGCTGTTCATACCCTACAATCAGGAATCACGCAGTAGTCAGTGGCGCTACAGCACCCGTAGTACTGCAGGGAATTTTTAGTCCAGCTGCGAAGCAGGCAAGACAGTAGCTGGCGATGCTAGAGAAAGAGAGGGTTCGCCGGGTTCTCATCCTTTGCAGTACTGCCAGTTCAGTCTGACCGACATCAGCAGGAGCACGTCTCGAGGCGAATTGGTGGCAGGGCGAGTCATGGACGTCAGCGGTATTAGCAGGTAGAGGATGCAAGACAGATGAGGCGGGCAGCTTGCGAAGTTTAACAAAGCTAGGGTTCGGTCTGGAAGTGCAGTGACCACATTTAAGCCAGAGGATCAACGTCCAGATCACACCGGTGATCTTATGTGACTTACGTTTTTACTGCAGGCGATACAATAAAGATCCAACAGTGTGATTCCGTTGGATCTTTACTGCATCGCGTGCAGTAAAAACGTATATGTCAAGTGATCTGCGTCCATAGATATCACCCCGGAGCAAGTCTCAAGGCTAGGAGGACAGTGTGGCGGATCTAGGAATTAAATTTAGGTGGATTGCATACTGATATTTTGCTATGCACGTTAGCATCTCGCCCTAAAGTGCTACTAGAACGGATACATGAATATAATCTTGCGTTAATTACCAGACATCAGCAACGCATTTGGCAGTGTAAAAAATAGAATTGAGATCATATAAGCAGCAATGAACCCTCATGTACATGCATCTCTAAACTATATGATGCTAACATTTCTTAGTGAACAGGGGTTAATGATATTGGACTATTTTTTCTAGGGTATGCCATGTCATATGGGGCATAGCATGTAGGTACGCCGTAATGGCTAGGGGTTTGCGGGCGGCGGGGTCATCATGGCACGCAAACGATGGGACGTGGAGATGGAGGGAGACGCATCGGGGAGGACAGTGAAGTGACCACCAGCAAGGCGTGGGCGATGGCCGGTGATGGAGTGACCGGCGGTGACATTGGTTTGCGGGCAGTGGGGTCATCATGACACACGAAGGATGGGACGTGGCGATGGTCGAGGGAGACATGTTTCTGAGGACACTGAAGTGAGCAGCAGCAGGGCGTGGTCGCCGGTGTCGGAGTGGCGGTGGCAAGAGAGCCCGACATGCGCGTGTAGGCATCAATAAATCACGCCATCACATATACTCACCAGCAGGGCGTGGGCGCCGGCCGTTGCCGGAGTGACCGGCGGCGACAGGGGTTTGCGGGTGGCGGGGTCATCACGACACGCGAAGGATGGGAAGTGGCGATGGTGGAGGGAGACGCGTCGGGGAGGACACTGAAGTGAGCAGTAGCAGGGTGTGGTCGCCGGTGCCGGAGTGGCCGGCGGCGAGAGAGCCCATCGTGCGTGTGTAGGCATCAATAAATCATGCCATCACATATACTGATTAACTATTAACTGGTACTAGGAAACTACAATCGCAATGCTAAAATATTTAGTAGAGCCCGGTACATATTTATACTCGTAGTACCAGCATGGGATGACGGATCTTGGGGTTCCTGAGCATCAGGTGCTGCAATATTCTCTGCATACGATGCAAAGGAATTAACGTATTATAAATATGTGTATTTTGATAGTAAACACATTTATAGTTATACCAGGTGCTTGTTGCCCATCACGATTACTTGTAGATGACATGACGGTTTGGTGTCTTGTTCCTAAAGTAAAGAGTATATATAGTAAGTAACAGTGATAATGTCAGATTACATGAGGATGTGTATTTTAGATCGGGCAGTGTGGTTGCTATGAACTGAAAATGTTTGTTTTGAATGGAGGAATTGGAAATGAAGGAGTAGGAAAAAAACAGTACAATCCGAGAAAGAAAAACAAGAAAAACGTGTATAAACCGTGGGAACTGAAAATCTTAGGAATACAAGTTTGGAACACAGGAATGAGAGTACAACATTGGGAGTGGTTGCTAAGATAACCCTGGCGTCATTTACTTCTAAATCAAGAAATTACATAGTACATGCTGTTTTTAATAGTTATCTTTCCTGACATGTAAATGTACTAGAAATACACTACCATTAACTGTCGGGGCGACATTTATTTCGGGGCAGAGGTGTAGTGTATTTTATATATAGAAAAAAGTATAATGCAATCATATGCTAGGGTAAAATATAAAGATGAATCAACTGTAGGATGCAGATCTAACGATTGAGGATAGTTGATTGCACGATTGCACCATTAATCAGATTTTATACTAGACATTCATGAAACATAATAGCAGATAAGGAGTTGGGACGACAACTAGGAATGAACTGGCTGCAGCTGTTGGGACGACAACTAAAGCGATAAGGAGGGAGTAGCTCTATAAAAAGACGGCATGGATCGTGTAGAACTTACGTAGCACAAAACTGGAGTCCGGGATGTCGCAGAGCGGGGTCGGCGACAAAGAGGTTCGGGAGAGCCCATCAAACTTGGTCGCTCGACGTTGTACCCACAGTCACCACCACCACTCACACGGGAATTTCTTAGGAATGCCAGTTTGGAACACAACACTAAGAGGAGAACATGTGTGCCGGGTACGGAAGCCACTGCGGGATTAGAGGGAGATGCACATTTATATTCGTCGTGGCTAGCTACAAATGGGCGGGACTGGAATTTTGGGCGCACGGAGTGATGTTTCAATTGTGAAAATCTCAATTGTGCGCGCCAAGAAGAACGAAAAAATTTTCGAGGGACCGCTACCTGCCGTTCATATTTGTTTTCATGGAGATATAAAAGCAGTCATGTGGTAGTGGGACATTCCAAAAAAAAATACGAACAAAAATATGAATCACCAAATGTATCATTGTGCTAATACAAACGACATGCAAATACAGAGAACACCCAAGTCCATGAAAGGAGGACGGCAAATCCATGGTCTAGTAAAAGGTAAACAATCAGCATTTTATATATAACATTCTCGCAATGAAATGATAACATATACAGAGTATATACTACTACAAAAAAAACATTTTCCCCTGTGATGTCTAATCTTCAGGCTGTCAATCCAAAGCCGCCTGTGATACGAGTATCACAGGTACATACGATATATATATCAACAATGTCATTGGATATTAGTTACAATGGATAAAGTACTTTTCATGCACCTGTTGCATCAGGCGATGGACTAGTTAGGAATTTAGATGACGTAATTTCCTAATCAAGTTAATTATGCATCATGTCTGTTGTTAGTTCTATTACTTGTAAGGATAATATTTACCGGATTTCATTTATTCAGCCACAAGAAATATAGACGTTCCCAAGTTACAAACATATAGGAGATGTTTTCGATAAAAGAAGTTTTTCAATACTGCATATATAGAACACATTGTTCATGAACATAAAGACATATTTCATTAACAAACAAGTAATAGGAAAACACGTAGTAGACAGCAAGAACAAGATAAACTACACCTAATACTACTCTACTCAGAGATCACGAAACAGATAAACTACTCCTAATACTACTCTTCTGGGAGAAAACCACGTCCTCCTCCTCCGCCGCTGCCGCCTCCGACGCCTTTGCCGCTGCTGCAGCCTCCTCCTCCTCCTCCTCCTCCGCTGCTGCCGCTGCTGCCACCTCCGCCTAACATAGAGGAGATGTTTTCGATAAAAGAAGTTTTTCGATATTGCATATATATAACACATTGTTCATGAACATAAAGACATATTTCATTAACAAACAAGTAATAGGAAAACACGTAGTAGACAGCAAGAACAAGATAAACTACACCTAATACTACTCTACTCAGAGATCACGAAATAGATAAACTACTCCTAATACTAGTGTACTAGGAGAAAACCACGTCCTCCTCCTCCGCCGCTGCCGCCTCCTCCACCTCCGCTGCTGGTGCCGCCTCCTCCTCCTCCTCCTCCGCCGCTGCCACCGCTGCTGTCGCCTCCGCCTCCGCCTCCGCCGCCGCCGCCTCCTCCTCCTGCTCCTCCTCTGCTGCTGCTGCCGCCTCCATAGCCGTGTCCACCTCCGCCTCAAGAGACGCCTCCTGCTCCGCCTCTTCCGATACCGCCGCTGCCCAAGCCGCCTCATACTCCTCAACCTCCGTCACAGTTCAAAGCTTCCCGGCGACGTGGTGCTTAATATTTAGGAGGCCCTCTACCCCAGCAACCTCCGCAATCGTCTTGTGGAGGGCGTCGAGACGACCGGCCACAGTCATCAACCCATAGTAGTAGTGGCCTGCGGTGTCCACGCTCATGTGGAGGGGATGGGTCCCAAGACCCAGACGGCGACACGAGCGATCTGTGTCGAAAAAGACCTTCCGCGCCACTGCGTTGAGCGCTAGTGCGCTATGAGCGGCGGCGGAGTTGGCGTCGGTGGCCACCTTAAGGTGTCGATCGAGTTCGTCGATGCGGTCGGTGAGGAGTCTGAGAGTCTGCTCAACCCAACCGAGATGAGGAAGTGCAGGCGCCGCGGGCGGAGATGCGGGCGCCGCCATCAGTTCCACCGGCATTGCCGGCGGCGATGGAAATGGGGAAGGAGGTTCGGAGGACGTCGATGGCCTAAAGCGCTTCGGCGCGGGGCTACCCATATGTGTGGCGATGAAGGTGCAGAGAAAGAGCGAAAGGTGGTCGACGGTGGCGGGGGGAGAAGTTTAGAGGCTAGGATCTAAGGAGTGGTGCGGCGGAGAAGCAAGAGGACGGTGAGCCTTTATAGCGGGTCGTCTTCTAAGCGGGCGTGTCGAGATGATCGGACACTAGAGGAAACCGCGCTTAATTATGAATCGATCGGTGGCCCCGGTTTCCTCGAAACCGCGGTTTGCATCCTCTTGGTCCCAACGGCTCGACGCGTCCCATTAGGAGTAAATTTACACACGGGGAAAACAATTTTTTTGTTATATAAAAAAAATCCGTCTATACATGCCTAAGCCAACTTCGTGACCGCGCGTCTGTGCCAGACGACGCCTTGCAGCGAACATGGGCCTAGTCCTACACGCATTACCGAGGTTTGAGGTATATATATATGCATGCATGTTAGTGTTGTTAAACATGACCGAGGTGTTTTAATTCTAGCTATGTCTAACATGCACGGACCGCAAACATGATCAACCAATTACACTACGTAAGAAACCGAAATAGGAGACAACGATGGGCGACAGATCTGATGTCCATCGATCACAAAGTGATGCGAGACGCGCTTAAAGTCATTGTTTGTCTCCTTTAGCTTTGCAATTACAAATCGAGACGAGCTTCAAACCCTAAGATCTTTTGTTTTTGTCCAATTTGCTCGGTTCACTTGTGACAGCACATCACTAAACTTAGAGCACATTCACTTGATTGAAATCTAGAAATTCTAACATACCAGTATTCATTGACACGAATGAACACATATATATTACAAAACACAAGAAATATGTACAAGAACAGAATTGAAGCTAAACATGTACAAGAACTCCTAAAACTACAAAAGAAATATGTACAAGAACTCCTAAAACTACTATGTCGGCCCCGCCTCCTCCGCCCTCCCCCCCAACTTCTCAAACCATGACAAGCGGTCCTACTCATCATCGTCATCGTCGTCGTCGTCGTGGTGGTGGTGGTGGTCGCCGTCGTCGTCGCCGTCGTCATCATCGTCGTCATCGTCATCATCGTAGTCGTCGTTGTCGTCGTCATCCTCGTCCTCCTCCTCCTCCTCCTCCTCCTCCTCCGGCGACGATGCAGCCGGAGAGTGGGCCGGCTGCTCCGGCTGAGCCGATTGCTCCGGCTGCACCGGTGGCTCCGGCTGCACCGGCGGTGGAACCCCGCCGCGACGGAAGTTCCTCTCCGTCGCCGCCACCAGGGCACTACGATCCTCGGCACCGAGCTCCTAGGCCATCATCCCGGACAAGATGTCCAGGCGATCGGCCACACCCGTGAGGGCGTAGAGGTAGCGGCTGGTGGTATCCATTCCCGGAAACTTGGGAAGGGTACCAAGACCCAAGGCGTCTAAGGCCAGAGACGTACTGTTGTACGCCTCTCGCGCCATAATGAGGCGCTGGACGTCATTCACCCTCTCGGGGGAGCTACAGCATATCCGCTTGCAGGGTGGCTGCCTCGGCAGGCTAGGAGGCGGAAGGTTGGCCATGGCTGTGGTGGTTTGTCGGCGCCAGGCTAGGAGGTGAAACGATGGAAGAAGAAGAAAGGAGTGCAAAAGTTCTGTGCTTGTACATAACTGACGACGCGCCTTAGACCATCCGCAGTAGTTCACTGAAAAGCTTACTGGACTGTAAATATAGAGTAAATTACCGGAAGTTTAAAGTAAGTGTCTAGAGACAAATGCCAGAAGTATAGAGGATATACTGAAAGTTTAGAGAGATAGAGTAAGTTTTAGAGGAAACCGCTACGGATGGTCTTATATATGGTTTGTGCGGAGTAGACGAGGGAGCGGTTCGTTTCCTGCGCATTGAACTCTTTGCAGACCTCGTGCGGCGCAATTAAACCACTGTGGAAGATGATCTTCAGAGATCCTTCTGTCTCTCTTGTGGAACCGAATTCCCTGCAGTACTGCAGGTGCATTAGAGGTCACTGACATGTGGGCCCTATGCTCTGTGGGACCCACATGTCAGTGACTTCTAATGCACCTGTAGTACTGCAGGGGATTTCAGTATCCATGTGGAACGTCGCGCACGCGTCCCTGCACCACGGCTTCTTAACTTCTCCGCAGACCACGTGCGGCGTGTCAGTTACTTGGCGCACTGGAAAGGCCAACGGTGAGATCTCCGGGCCCGGCGAGCCCCGCCATGGCGGCGCCGCACGCGCGCCCTCGGCGCGAGGAAGAAAGGGTCTGTGATGTTGGTTTTCTTGTTTCGTGATGTTGTTTTTCTTGTTTGGTAGTAGTATTGTTTTATGTTAATGAACTCAATGTCATTGTTCCTCCGTGAAGACCTTTTACCGTAGCCGGTTTCTACCATAACAGTAACCGCCTGAGATAATTAGGTTATCACAGATGGTTCTTTACTTGTATCTAGCCGTCTTTGATAATTGTTTTTCACGAACATGCCTAGTCGTTGGTTAATAACTGCCTATAATAAGGTATAACCTATGCAGTACTACTGCTGTTATTTCTAATTTCCAGGTCAATTCAATATAATCACAGAACAAAAATCAATAATATCATCACAGAACAAAAGTCAACAATATTATCATCATAGAAGTCAATTTCACTAAAACAATATACATATGTACAAGTTACAGATACAATTCATCTCAAAGTTTACAAGTTTTCACTAAAAACTTTTTCTATTGGTATAGTCGCAAAGTTCTGGAACATCAACTGATGCACCATCCTCATCAAAGAACTCCCCTCTTTTGTGCAAAATTTCGTGACGAATGAATTGACAGAGTTCAGCAGCAATCCTGTCGGCTCCTCCACTAGGAATACTTCTACAAACCGGCCATTCTTCATTCAGATTCTTCGTGTGCTGCAATATAACACATAACAAGGTTTAGAATATATTGGTTTGAACAATCTCAAAGTATAGATCAAAGCGAGAGTATACAGGAATTTATTTGGTAACTTTGGAGCAGTTGTACTATGAGCAATTGAATTTTGAAGTTGGAATCAAAATATTAAAATAATGTTTCTGGTAATATTGAATAACAGAGAATATAAGTATTAAACTATGCTAGATACAATGAAAATGAAACACAAAATTAAGAAAATAAGGTATCGACATTAAGGATAACTTACATCCTCACGATTCACTCTATATACGCCGGCGGTCCGAAGATGCTCGCATACATATTACCCGCATAAGACACTCCCAGCAGGCTGCTTCGGACAAGCATAATATATTTTAATGTCCAATGCATTCGTATTGAAAGGTCTCTCACCGCCAAGCCGTTCCGCGTAAAACCACCAAGCGATGTAATACAAGAAATGTCATATAAAACTTGTCAACACATTCTAAATGTGCATAAATTAAAATTATTGAATAAACGTACAATTTCAAAATGGAAAGGAAATCTTTGTAACGATCTGGTAAGAAATCGGCCGAGTCCAAGACTGTTTCCATTCCTTGTGTTGGCTTGATGAAGATCATTATGTAGTGATTACTGCAAACATACAAACACACGTGTTATCAATTACCAATAATTGCTATTTCAATGTCATGTGTCAAACTTACTCGAAGTGGTACAAAGCCTTTACGAGGTCCTTGCCATCTCTGACAAAGTGAAACATTGCTTGTCCTATGGAAGCTGCAACTTCTGTCCTTTTATCCTTCTTAAGTTTTGCGATTGCTTTTTCAAAATCTTTTTTTTCATGTGTTTGAACTGTGCCGAGTCTTGATCCGCCTGGACGTCGAATAGAACCTTTGCAATCCTAGTAGGGTCAAGGATACCTGTCTTGCGCTCCAACTTTTCATTATCCATGTATTGCATCCTATTGAAGAAGTCCAGAATTGTTATAATCTCATGAAATGGATATGCGTGTAGTAAGAAAAGAAAATACAAAATATTAGAGCACTTACAAGCACTAGACGAGCAACAGGTTGATTTTGAGCATGCCCCTATGGAAAAGGGCATGCAGGTCTTCAAATAAAATGACTCGTGTATCCACTCCAGTGCTCCAGAATGCTTCTTTTGGAATACGAAATGTGATGCAATTAAGACCATATTTTGTGCTGGCAAGGATGTACCACTCATGCATTCTTCTGAGCTGGACGGGTTGTTTTCTAAGTTGTACGGATGTCATGAACGGCTTCCCATTCTTAAATTCATGAGGAACATCCTCAAGCTTGTATATTGGAACTCCTGGTTTAACTAAAGCTGTCCGCCGATTATACATGACACCGTCTTCTTCCCACTCCTCGATATCTCCTAATGATGGCTCATGAGAAGAACGAGATGCACTCAATTTTATAATATTTTCCTTCATAGTTTCCAAATATTTTGACACTTCTGATGAAGGTTTCTTATTTTCGTATGAGGTAACTTTGATAGGCACTGATGATCGAGGAGTAGTCGTCAGAAGTTGGACACTGGTTTGTTGATGAACCTGTTGTTCGACTTATTGCTCTTTACTCCCAGCAATTGGCTCTAGTACTACTTCAAGCTGTTGCTCAACTGGTTGCTCTTTACTAGCAATAGCTTGCTCTGGTACTGCTTGAAGCTGTTGTCCAACTTGTTGCTCTTGGATATCATCCTTGCTGAGACATAGGAGGAGTGGATCTTCCTGTACTGGGAGTGGATCTTCATGCACTTTCGCCTTAGAAGATGGGATTGCAGTATTTGGAGATGCAACGGGGCTAGAAATTGGCTCATCATCCAACACGATATCGCGTCGGTGCCAAAGGATTAATTGGTTGACAGCCTGCCCCAGAGTGGCGATCCCCTCAGGTGTGACGTGGTCTACATCATAATCTTCATAATCATTATCATTGATCTGAAGAACTTGCACCACAGCATAATACAACGGAAGTGGATTCCCGTTGAAGTCACGATCAGGCTTTGCCATAGCAGTGGCAACCTGTTTGGTTTTGTTCCCTGCTCTGCCTATCGGGACAAGAAGATGACAAGATTTGTCGTTAGCAATATCATCGACAGGGAACTTATGGGTTGACCCTGAGCCTGGCACGGAACCAATGCTGCTAGGGTAGGCAGTTGGAGATACTAATTGCTCCTTTTGCACCGAAACCATCACTGTACTCGGTGCCACTAATTGTCTCGATTGTCTAAGTTGTTCCATTATTTCTTGCATATTTTCTTTGACCTTTTGAGCAATCTTTTCATCAAGTGTTTTCTTAAACTTCTCACGTCTTATATATGTGTCTTTATCTTTAGGGAAACCATCTAGCCAAGACATTTGATAAGAGATCGCTCGAACCAGTCCGTTGTGTTTAGGGTTTCCTAAGAGAGCGGTAAGTTGGTCAATCTCCCTCTTCGGCTTGAAGAGACCCTTCTGTTGCTTTTCAATTAATTCTTTCATTTTATCCTCTACTTCATTCAGAGAGTCGGGCTTTTCAACTTTGCCCTCGCTGGTCAAACCTGACCGAGCAAAGAACCAGCGTTGAGTTCGCTCATCGCACGCTTCTAATGGGTGAGGATTGCCCTTACTGGTAATTTCGTCTAATATCTTATTCCATTTCTGGACTTTGGGGGCATATCCGGTAGACCCCAAGCGATGATGGTATTTGTTCTTTTTTGCAAGCTCTGACCTAGTTGCACTTAGAGCTTTAGCATCAGGTGTGCTCTTTTGATGAACAAACTCTTGCCACTGAGATTGTGTGATTTTTCCCATCTTCCTCGGGCTAGGGACCTTATCGGCCTTAACATAAGCATTCATTTCACTCTTCCAGCATCGAAACTTCTTGCCACAAGAGACCAATGTTGCTTTCTTTACAGCTTCTTCTGTGCCTTTCGAGAACTTGAATTGTTTCTTTATCCTTTCCCACAACTCATTCTTGGTCTGCTCGGGTAATTTCCTCCAATTCTCGGTTATGATCGGCACAACCTCCCTAACAAGAAAACCGCATGCATTACGGTACTTGGTAACTGAATCCAGTGGTTCTTGGGGAAGCCCACCTGGACCTACCCTTGTTATGTACATGTTTCGGTCCAATGGACCCTTATTGGGACCTCGTTGCCCTCGTTTCCGCTTGAGTGAAGTTGAGGATTCATCCATTAGAGAACCTTCTGCGGTTTTAGGAGACGATGTCACCTCATTGTCTTCGCGATTAATCTAGGTAGAAAAAAACTATAAGACTTCGTAAACTTGACAACCAACATTAACTTGAACTGCTGAAGTTAAGATTCGTGATCCATACCTCGTCGGCAGGATCATATTCCGGGTCTAGATCCACTGAAGTCTTTATAATTTTTATATTCGGAAAAGGATTCGATGGACTGTGATAGGAGCCTGAACTGTTGGAGTCAGTAAACTCCATATTGTCTTCTTTATTGTTACTACCAGGACCAGTCTTCTTAGGGCTTTCCATGCTAGAACTAATAAGACAAAAAATCTAATAAATGGCATATTAACTCTACATGAAGTGTTGCATGAAGAAAAAGATGGAAGCATTCTATGATTTGATAAGGCATTCTAGGGTTTAAGGCGACTGACCAAAAGGTTCCTATACCTTGCGAGGGTGACAAGCATGTTAAAGTTGCTCACCAACAATGGCAATTTTATCTTCTTATTCTAAATAGGCTAGCTTCGTTCCGAGTGGCGACCACGTTCTTGAGGTTTACTAGGCGGCACCTGGCTCCGGACCTATAACTGATCAAGCAAGGGACAAAAAGCAAATCCTCCAGCCTTTTTCTAGTATCAAGAATCGCAAAGTGTGGCACTTGGATTTGGATGGTGAGGTGAGGCGAGGTGAGGTAGCTGCAGGCGAGAAGAGACACTTTTTTTCAGTGATGAGGGCGTACCTGGAAGTGACTAGGGCGAAGCTCGGCGGCGACGGCGAAGCTCGACGGCCTACCTGGAAGTGACGAGGGCGAACACTTGGCTGCCGCGGGTATATATAAACTCCAATTTTCTCAGGCGGATTTTAAGTACCGACCGTCTGAGAAGATGGTTACCTCAGGCAGGTTTTACTTACCCACCGCCTGAGAAGATAAAATTATCTTAGGCGGTTGGTTAGTAACATCCGAGATAAACATCTTCTCAGGCAGTTATTAAGTACCAACCATCTATGAAGATATTTACTTCTTGCTAATTAATATTCTTGATTAAATGTGGGTCCATTGAAATGGCAAAATTCCACTTTCTTGTAATTTTATTGATATGTAAAGGTTACCATTAAATTTCACTTCATAAATCAATTGAAATTGGTCAAAACATAAAAAACATACAACAAATGCTATTTTTCATTTTTCTACCTTCATGAATATAATGCTTTTTTCATTTATTTATTCAGTGGACATTTTTACTCATCATACCAACCTCTATTAATTTTTTCAAATTTTTTTAAATTTTTTTGAATCAATGTGTGTTCATAATTTGATGAATGCCTACATAAAGACCCCTCACCAACCTCCTGTGAAGACGTGTCGACGACCGTGCGCGACCTTTCTTTTCCCCGAGGCACGACCTTTCAATGTGCGGTAAACCAACTGCTCCATCTTCCACTCCGCGCGGCCTTAAAGACGCGCTATCACCCGTTAGTTCTCCACAAGCGCGTCACTCACTTTGAATCCTCTTCTTTTCTTCATCTTCTTCCGCTCCGATGACCCAACACCACTATGGCCGACCTTCCGCCGCCAAGCCCTCCGAAGGAGCCACCTTGCAAGAACTATGTTGTAGCTCCCCCGAGAGGTTCAACACCCAGCAGCGCCTCCTCATGACGCTAGAGGCGTACAACAATACATCTTGCGCCATGAGTGCCTTGGGGCTGGGTACCCTTCCAGAGTATACTAGAATGGGTACCATCGGCCACTACCTCTACGCCCTCACGGGGGTGGCTGATCGTCTCGACATTCTGTTCACGACGATGGCCCAGGTTCTTGGCCTCGAGGGCCGCAGAACGCTGGTGGAGGCGACAGCTAGCAACCTCGGGTTTGCACCGCCGGTGCAGCCGGCGCAACCGGCCCCTATTGCACCAACGCTGGAGGACGAGGAGGAGGAAGAGGAGTAGGAGTAGGAGTAGGATTTAATTAGTTTTTTTTGTTGTTTTTAGTTGCTTCTGTTTTGTAAATATTGTTAATGAATATAATGAAATCTATCTTTGTTCATCTATGTGACTGAATTTTACTTGTGTATCTTGTGTTCTTTTGTGAGATGGGTGATTGAATATTGTTTATGAATGAGTATCTTGTGTGTTCTTCAACTGTGTGAATGAATGAATGTGTAGTGTGTTCATCGTGTTCCTCATACTCAGGTATCATAAGGTAATTATCTTAGGCGGTTGGTAATTCAAACTAGTCTGAGAAGAAGATTATCTCAGGCGGTTGGTAAGTAATACCCGACTGAGATAAACATCTTGTCAGAAGGTTATTAAGTACCAACCGCCTATGAAGATATTTACTTCTTCTTAATGAATATTCTTGATTAAATGTGGGTCCTTTAAAAAGGCAAAATTCCACTTTCTTGTAATATTATTGATAAGTAAAGGTTACCATTACATTTCACTTCATAAATCTTTTGAAATCGGTCAGAACATAAAAAACATACAACAAATGATATTTTTCATTTTTCTATCTTGATGAATATAATGCCTTTTTCATTTATTTTTTCAGTGGACATTTTTACTCATCATACCAACCTCTATGAATTGTTTTAGATTTTTTAAATTTTTTTTGAATCAATGTGTGTTCATAATTTGATGAATGCCTCATATGTATATGAGCATTTAGTTAGAATGATGGATAATTTGAAGTTTGACATGTTGGAATGCTTTTAAAAAAAATTAACAAAATTCATACATGTATAAATGATACAAATATGTTCATACAAACAAATTTGAGAAAAGGATCTTTTTTTACGAGATACACAAATGTGAATAATATGTGAGTAGAAATTAATTTGATATTTACCAAAACATTACAATGTCAGCTATACAAGTTTTAAATTTTTTTGTTCAGGTGGTAGATGTTAATTTTATACAAATGTATAAGAGAGAATCATATAATTTGGACACAATTTGCAGAATCTAAACATGTTTGAGTATTTATATTAGAATCTAAATAAAAAAGAAGCAAGGGATAAGGAAACTGAAGAACAGTATCGGACATTATCTCAGACGGTTGGTAAGTAATACCCGACTGAGATAAACATCTTCTCAGAAGGTTATTAAGTACCAACCGCCTGTGAAGATATTTACTTCTTCTTAATTAATATTTTTGATTAAATGTGGGTCCTTTAAAAAGGTGAAATTCCACTTTCTTGTAATATTATTGATAAGTAAAGGTTACCATTAAATTTCACTTCATAAATCTTTTGAAATCGTTCAGAACAAAAAAAACATACAACAAATGGTATTTTTCATTTTGCTATCTTGATGAATATAATGCCTTTTTCATTTATATTTTCAGTGGACATTTTTACTCATCATACCAACCTCTATGAATTTTTTTCAGATTTTTTTAAATTTTTTGAATCAATGTGTGTTCATAATTTGATGAATGCCTCATATGTATATGAGCATTTAGTTAGAATGATGGATAACTTGAAGTTTGACATGTTGGAATGCTTTTAAAAATATTTAAAAAAATTCATACATGTATAAATGATAAAAATATGTTCATACAAACAAATTTGAGTGAAGGATCTTTTTTTACAAGATACACAAATATGAATAATATGTGAGTAGAAATTAATTTGATATTTACCAAAACATTACAATGTCAGCTATACAAGTTTTAAAATTTTTTGTTCAGGTGGTAGATGTTAATTTTATACAAATGTAGAAGAAAGAATCATATAATTTAGACACAATTTGCAGAATCTAAACATGTTTAAGTATTTATATTGGAATCTAAATAAAAAGAAGCAAGGGATAAGGAAACTGTAGAACAGTATCGGGCATTATCTCAGACGGTTGGTATGTAATACCCGACTGAGATAAAGATCTTCTCAGAAGGTTATTAAGTACCAATTGCCTGTGAAGATATTTACTTCTTCTTAATTAATATTCTTGATTAAATGTGGGTCCTTTAAAAAGGCAAAATTCCACTTTCTTGTAATATTATTGATAAGTAAAGGTTACCATTAAATTTCACTTCATAAATCATTTGAAATCGGTCAGAACATAAAAAACATACAACAAATGATATTTTTCATTTTTCTATCTTGATGAATATAATGCCTTTTTCATTTATTTTTTCAGTGGACATTTTTACTCATCATACCAACCTCTATGATTTTTTTCAGATTTTTTTAAATTTTTTTGAATCAATGTGTGTTCATAATTTGATGAATGCCTCATATGTATATGAGCATTTAGTTAGAATGATGGATAATTTGAAGTTTGACATGTTGGAATGCTTTTAAAAAAATTAACAAAATTCATACATGTATAAATGATACAAATATGTTCATACAAACAAATTTGAGTGAAGGATCTTTTTTTTTACGAGATACACAAATGTGAATAATATGTGAGTAGAAATTAGTTTGATATTTACCAAAACATTACAATGTCAGCTATACAAGTTTTAAAATTTTTTGTTCAGGTGGTAGATGTTAACTATATACAAATGTAGAAGAAAGAATCGTATAATTTGGACACAATTTGCATAATCTAAACATGTTTGAGTATTTATATTGGAATCTAAATAGAAAAGAAGCAAGGGATAAGGAAACTGAAGAACATTATCGGGCATTATCTTAGACGGTTGGTAAGTAATACCTGCTTGAGATAAAAATCTTCTGAGAAGGTTATTAAGTACCAACCGCCTGTGAAGATATTTACTTGGGACGGAGGGAGTATAAGATGGTCACCCGCGCCATCGTCTTTTCTGCACAACCGTTCCAACATCCTCTCTTCTCTCCACAAAACCTAGCCGCGGCTAGTATACAGCAAATGCTTTCAAGCTCGAGCAACCCTCCGCCACCGAGCCCGCCGAGGGACCCGGCCGCC
Source organism: Tuctoria greenei (assembly GCA_036927565.1). NCBI lineage: Eukaryota > Viridiplantae > Streptophyta > Magnoliopsida > Poales > Poaceae > Tuctoria > Tuctoria greenei. Next base: position 189,621,779 of record JAYESD010000003.1, on the reverse strand, counting down.
GGTAAGCGGCCGTGGCTGGACCACCCCTCACCGCCGCGCGTGAAGGATACCCTCCTGTTCCACATGGCCCAAGATGTATTTACGGATACATCTCACTCCATGGAATGCCTTGGGCTCGGTACCCTTCCACAAAGTACTGGAATGGACACCACGGGCTACTACGTCTTCGACCTCTCGCACGTGGCCTCTCGTCTCGACTCCCTCTGGGAGACGATGGCGGCCGAGCTCGGCGTCGCGGGTCGTCACAACCTCATCGTGGCGGCGGCCTTGAGACTGGTCACCTTCCGCCACCGGAGTCCGAGGCGCTAGAGGAGGGTCAGGAGCCCGAGGACCCACCCGAGGAGGAGGAGGTGGAGGCTGAGTAGAGTAGTATTTAGGTGTTTTCTTTTCATGTTTTTAGTTGTAGTTTTTCGTTTCATGTTTTTAGTTGTAGTTTTCGTTTCATGGTTTTAGTTGTAGTTTATCTTTTCTTGTGTTTGTAATATACTCCCTCCATCCAAAGCGACAAGTATTTTGGGACGGAGATACTCCCTCCATCGAAAGGGAAAAGTAGTATTTTGGGACGGAGGGAGTAATGTTTCTAAGTTAAATGTACTTGGTGTTCTTGTTCATGGATGTACTATCTGTGCAAAATTAGTTCGAATTTTCCGATTGCCAAACCCTCCTTGTCCCCAAACCAGTGGAGTTGCCAGGAGATCGCCCGCAGCGGGGCCCACAAAGCGGTCCGTAAAGTAGTAGTAATAGGAAAATGCAACAGGTCGGTAGCTAGGACTGGAAAGAAAAAAGTGAAGACAATACGAGGAAGAAAACGTAACACATGAGCTAGGACACTTTGGTAGCTGTCGGTACCCTGAGTACCGTATACCCCTTGAGATTGCAAAGATCTCTAGGAAATGCCATCTACTTGATTTGTAGACCTTCGGAGGCCCACATGTCAGACATAACCGGACCCGCTTCCCCAACATGGTTAGTCCCAAGGTCGCCACGTGTACCATCAAACCGGAGCTACCACCCACAAGGGGGAAGCTCCGGGCTATGTACCATAACGGCACCCCCAGACCTAACCCCGGACCGAGGAAAGCTCCAGAACTGACACGTGTCTGGTGGTACCGGACCTATCTGTTCCCCATAGTATGCTCCAGAGCTGCCACGTGTCCAACCGTCGGATCTTCAGCCTCAAACCTCCGGTAGAATCCACAACGGCTCTGGATCTTCAAAGGGGAATCAAGGACTTCAAGACCCGATTAAGTGTCATTAATACTATGTTAATGATACTTAATCGGACGACCCTTATTACCAGTAATGGCGCTGTCGAAGCCCGTAACTCAGTCATTATGGATAATTAAGCGCATCAAATGTGTATCAATATTAGTAGCCGCCGGGGCCACATGTCGGTCCAGGCCAACTTGTAACGGCCTGTCCTTGTACTATAAAAGGATAGGCTGACGATACATAGAGGCTCTCTGATCTGCTCTGATCTGGTCTGATCAACTCACACGCGCTCTCAACTCACGTCACCTGAGTTGAGTTCATACATCCAATACAACACCAACACACCCCGTGGAGTAGGGTATTACGCTCAGGCGGCCCGAGCCACGTAAATCTTTGTGTCTCCTGTGTCATTTTACATTTCACCTTCTTGAATCTCCGCGTGCCCACACCAAACTTCAAACTCCGTAAACACTTTTATTAGTGTCGGGAGATCTGCTAGATCAAAACCACCGACAGTAGCCATACTAAAAGAGCTACTTATCCGCCTCATCCACTTCCCCACGCCGCCAGTAGAATCTCTTCGGCCGCGGGTAGGTGTCCCCCGAAGAGTTCGAGGACACCAAGGAGTGTCCGTTAGAAGAGTCGCCTGATGACGAGGAGGCTGGGAGTTGGGGTGGACCGGTGGTGTATAGTCGAGGTAGTGATCCAGGTGGATGATGAGCTCCGTCGTGAGGCCGCCAGGCCAGACCACTGCGGCATGGTTGAAAGGTCTTCTGGTTGAAATATGGACGAAAGCATTGTTACATGGGTCATCGTCATTTCCTACCTCAGGATCACAGATGGCGTCGAAACAAAGGTTCTTTCGACAACAAGGCGGAGAATAGAGAGGCTCCAACATCACTCTCTGGTGACGAAGTACTCCAACAATACGAGTGTTTTGATCAAGTGAGTTTTGGACCGACGAATAATAAGAGAAAGCACACCGAGGAAAATAGATGGCATAATTGGAAGAAGAAAAGTATACTTTTCGACCTCCCTTCTTGGAAGACATTGCTAATAAGGCATAACTTGGATGTCATGCACATTGAGAAAAACATTTGTGATAGCATATTGGGGACAACGTCAGGTGATCGGTTTGAGGTAGATGGAGTTGCATCAGAAAATGAAGACAACGACGACGACGACGATACATATACCATTGATGGTCATGTAGCTCCATTGTGGGGGGACGACAGCGAAGATGATGATTTTTAGTATAATTAAGTACATGACATGTAGCTCCACAATGAATTCATGCGTCCGAACCCGACATTTATTTTTCAGTTATTTATATTTGCTACCCGAAAAGTACCCGATACCCGATATTTCGGTCTTTATAAGTTCCGGTCTCAGTTTTATTGGTTTTGATTTTTCGGTATCGGTTTATTTGCCCACCCCTAATTTACGTAGTAGTAGCATATATATGGGATATACATATTTCACCTGTATGTTTTTTTTTGCAAAACTATTTAGTGATATATCCTATGTGCATATTACATATGTAAGACTAATGTAAAGTATAAAACTTTTTCAAAGAGAAGTCTTAGGTTCCGTCAAATCTATCTTTCAGATTTACGCAATTTTGATCTGTTTTAACAATACAAGAATTGTACTTTTAGATTCACCATGAAAATATTTCCATAATATATAATCTTGTACTACATGTTATTAAAGTTAATAAATTCCATATAAATCATTTGTCAAAGGTAATTAGTTCGACCAAAACAGAAATAGAGTTGAGTTGGGGCGGAGGAAGTATTATACGTTGTTGTTTGCTGCATAAAAGGTTTCGTCCTTCGTTCAAGCCGTAGCCATTTGTACAGGCGGCTGATGCGACCGGGCGCACCGAGCTTACATGCGCGCCAGTCACTGAGTCGCCTTAGACGCGCGCAGCGCATGCATTGAAATCACCTGCGGTACTACAGGTGCAGTATCAGTCACTAACATGTGGGTCCGGCTATCCGTGGGGCCCACATGTCAGTGATTGTTACTGCACCTGTAGTACTGCAGAGGTTATGCATCCCGCATGCGCATCTTTGAATTCAATTGGAACGGCTCCGCATCCCATCAGCACTTTACCGTGAACCACTGCGGATGGTCTTAGAGGCAGGCCCGGCTCTGGGCCTAGGCAGGCGGAAAATAATTTTCTGCGGCTCTGCCGCACAACGTCGCCTGCCGCGCCCCCGCCGCCACGCCCCCGGCTCTGCCGCCGACCCGCCGCCCCTGCGCCCCCACCGCCGGCCCGCCACTCGAGAACCGATCTAGGAGAAGGCTCATCGCCCATAGCGGTCATGTAGCTTCCGTCCCCTCAATCCGTTGGCGATGAGCCTTCTCCTCATCCGTTCTCGAGTTCGCGGCGGCCACGACGCTGCTTCTACCCTACTTCTGGACTGAGGACACTGATGATCCGCAACATACTTTTAAATCTACTTGCTGCTAGCCATTGTTGATGCGTTAATACCTGATGTTTTACATCATTGAGTATATTGCAGATCATCAGCATCGTTAGTCCAGCACTGAGTCGTCAGGAGGCAAAAAGTAATGAACATCATTGATCAGCACTGCGTCGAGGAGAATGCGAAAATTGCCGTTGGCCGCGTCAAGTCGGTTTTATGATTTTATTCATGTTCCATTTGACTTCAAGTACCACGCCTATGCTTTGAAATATATTATTATACTAATCAAGCTCCGGTCTTTTACTGATTGATACTTAAGCTCGTTTGTTGCATTTGCCAAGGTCCGAGGCCAACAAGGGCTACTGCTTTGTCAATGTCACATCGCCAGATGCAGCGTTCTAGCTATGGACGAAGCACCTGCATGGCTTCCGTTGGAAGGTGAACGACTCGCGTAAGATGTGCGAGGTCGACTACGCCAACATCCAGGTACGTCGCTGTCCGCTGCCACCGTTTTCCATTGCGCTGCCACTGCATGGTGTTCACCTGCCGCTGCTCGTCATCCTTTTGCAGGGTCGAGATGCGTTGGTGGCCCATTTCTCCAAGTCATGCTTCGACTGAGAAACCTACGAGTTCCTGCCAGTGTGGTTCAGCTCGCCGCGGAAGGTGAACGACTCATTGAAGATGTGCGAGGTCGACTACGCCAACATCCAGGTACGTCACCGTCTGCTGCCACCGTTTTCCATTGCACTGCCACTGCAACGTGTTCACCTGCCGCTGCTCGTCATCCTTTCGCAGGGTCGGGATGCGTTGGTGGATGCGGCTAGATGGTTGCTCTTGCAGGTGTATGGTAATTACGTGAGTGTTTGGTCGGGTCATGTGGTTAGTCCATGATGCACCGTAAACCCGGTGTTGAGGCCGTGTATTTGTCATTTGTGCGTACACTCTAGTGACATGTGACAAAGTGCTCAGTCATCAATTGCGTTTGGTTTGACGTTGAAGTTCGATTGGAGATAGATCATCCATTTCTTTATGTCTTGGATCATCCAAATTAACGTTTGGTTGGATGGACTGGACGATCCAATTTTTCGTTGGTGGGTTGGATGAAACTTGATTGAGATTATTGAATCATCAAAGTTGATAATTTCATGATATTATTCGTGCGCATGATGATCGATCGTGGACGCTGAGCGCCGAGTTATTCGGATCGCTGAGCAAAGTTTGGACGTGGAGTTCGTGTGTGCCCGTGCACCCTGCAAGATTCGGTGCGCTCGCGTACGTGGCAATCATCAGGGTAGGGTGGTACAGTCACAGGAACCGTGCAGTGCGCCCTTGGCTGTAAGATTTGGAGTGTGAACGTACGTGGCAACCATCTGGGGATGCAACTTCGGTGCTCCCATTTGTGTTTCCATGCGTACTCCGCGCTTATGTGTCATCATCTAATTGGTTGAAGTTAAATCAGACATTATGTTAGGTAAATGAAAGGGGTCCTTACGCCACGAAAAAGTGAATCGTGGTCACACATCCTAATTGCTACGATTGGGGTCCGTGGCCATTGATACTAACGCCACGAACCAGAGTATCGTGGCAACACATCCTAATGCAATGATTGTGTTCCGTGGCGATAGATCCTGTAACGCCACGAACCAGTAATTCGTGGCAACAGATCCTAATGCAACGATTGTGGTCCCGTGGCGATAGATCCTAACGCCACGAACCAGTGAATCGTGGCAAGACATCCTAATGCAACGATTGTGTTTCGTTGCATTAGTATCCTGACGCCACGAATAAGTGAATCGTGGCCACACATCCTAATTGCTATGATTGGGGTCTAAGGCCATTGATACTAACGCCACGAACTAGAGTATCGTGGCAACACATCCTAATGCAACGATTGTATTCTATGGCGATAGATCCTGTAACGCCACGAACCAGTAATTCATGGCAACAGATCCTAATGCAACGATTGTGGTCTGTTGCATTAGCATCCTGATGCCACGAACCAGTGAATCGTGGCAAGACATCCTAATGCAACGATTCTGTTTCGTTGCATTAGCATCCTAACGCCACGAAAAAGTGAATCGTGGCCACACATCCTAATTGCTACGATTGGGGTCCGTGGCCATTGATACTAACGCCACGAACCAGAGTATCGTGGCAACACATCCTAATGCAACGATTCTGTTTCGTTGCATTACGGCCCAAATGCAACTGTTTGCTGATTCGTGGCAACAGATCCTAATGCAACGACTGTGTTCCGTGGCAATAAAGCTTTAACGCCACGGACCAGTAATTCGTGGCAACAGATCCTAATGCAACGATTGTGTTCCGCGGCAATAAAGCTGTAACACCATGAACTAGAGTATCGTGGCAACACATCCTAATGCAACGATTCTGTTTTGTTGCATTACGGTCCAAATGCAACTGTTTGCTGATTCGTGGCAACAGATCCTAATGCAAGGACTGTGTTCCGTGGCAATAAAGCTGTAATGCCATGAACCAGTAATTCGTGGCAACAGATCCTAATGCAACGATTGAGTTCCATGGCAATAAAGATGTAATGCCACGAACCAGTAATTCGTGGAAACAGATCTTAATGCAACGATTGTGGTCCGTGGCGATAGATCCTGTAACGCCACGAACCAGTAATTCGTGGCAACAGATCCTAATGCAACGATTGTGGTCCGTTGCATTAGTATCCTGATGCCATGAACTAGTGATTCATGGCAACAGATCCTAATGCAACGATTGTGTTTCGTTGCATTAGCATCCTGACGCCACGGAAAAGTGAATCGTGGCCACACATCCTAATTGCTACGATTGGGGTCCGTGGCCATTGATACTAATGCCACGAACTAGAGTATCGTGGCAACTTATCCTAATGCAACGATTCTGTTTCGTTGCATTACGGTCCAAATGCAACAGTTTGCTGATTCGTGGCAACAGATCCTAATGCAACGACTGTGTTCCGTGGCAATAAAGTTGTAACACCACGAACCAGTAATTCGTGGCAACAGATCCTAATGCAACGATTGTGTTCCGTGGCAATAAAGTTGTATCGCCACAAACCAGTAATTCGTGGCAACAGATCCTAATGCAACGATTGTGGTCCGTGGCGATAGATCTTGTAACGCCACGAACCAGTAATTCGTGGCAACAGATCCTAATGCAACGATTGTGGTCCATGGCGATAGATCATGTAATGCCACGAACCAGTAATTCGTGGCAACAGATCCTAATGCAACGGCTGTGTTCCATGGCATTAGCATCCTGATGCCACGAACTAGTGATTCGTGGCAACAGATCCTAATGCAACGATTGTGGTCTGTTGAATTAGCATCCTGATGCCCCGAACTAGTGATTCGTGGCAACAGATCCTAATGCAACGATTGTGTTTTGTGGCGATAGATCCTAGTGCCACGAACTAGTGAATCGTGGCAAAAAGCCAAGCTTACTGCAACGATTTAGTATTCGTTGCAGTGCAATCGTTGCAACAGGTCGGAATCCTTGTAGTGATATTTGATCTTCTCCTTGTCAAAGATGTCACTCTTGTAAGTGTGCTTGAAAGTTGTTTGAAGGGGGGGGGGGTGAATAGGCAAAAAGCTTGAAATTTAACTTAATAAAACATAATTAGCAACCAGGGGGGAGTTGTCCGGGCAGGTACATGGAAAGAAAGTAAGGGAGATTTTTCTTGGTTTTTCAACGATCTACCTAGTGCGAAATATGAAGGTACAATCTAGCAACCTAGAGAAGTAATTGCACAAAGGGAGAATGAAGTGCATCTAGGCATCCCCGTGGGTTTTGGATGATTGATAACGATAATTAAGAGACTAATGAGCTGAGTTGATCTTAAGCACAGGTGTGATGGATGAAATGAGACAAAATCCTTAAAAAAGGAAAAGGTTGAAACGGGCATAAAAGACTCAAGCGTAGAAATTAGGGTTTCTATGGTGTTGAGCTTAAATGAGCCATATCATGTGTGAGGGTGGATGTATCATGTGCACTAAGATCATTCAAGAGGGCTCAAAGTGGTGGTTGAGAGAAAAACCTAAGTGAGAAGCCAAAATGAGAGAAAACCCTAGAAGGTCGGACTAGTCCGGGCCTCAGGGTCGGACTAGTCCGGCCAGTCAGAGTAGTCCATTTTGAGTCCGACTAAAGGGCTCTGGATGAATTCGGACTTGTCCATATGGGTACAGACTACTCCGTTCGTCCCTTGGTGAGTGAAGTTGGTGCTAACTCCTGGAAAACCGGACTTGTCCATTTTTGGACAAACCAAAGCATTCTGGAAGAATTTGGACTTGTCCGTTATGGCACAGACTAGTCCGTTTGTGACTTAGTGAGAAAAACCAAGCCAAATCCTAGAGGGGCGAACTTGTCCGCCCTTGTGGCCGGACTAGTACGGGCCTGCCTATTTGAGTCCGTTTTAAAACGGACTAAACCTTTCTGTCCTACTTCGGACAAGTCCGTGTTGTAAGTGGCCATTTGAAATTCAAATGTTGGCACACACATCATCTGTTTTGTCGATCGATGATGTGAAATTGTCGGTGGCCCCAAAAGGCCATACTAGTTTGTGGCATAGGGCTGAACTAGTCTAAGTTTGTCCTGGTGGCAACGGTTAGTTGCCAAGACCCCTATAAAATGGGGACCTCCAGGCCCTATTTGATAACTCTTGAACCCTAGCGCCGCCACAAGTAACCTAGAGCCTTTCAAAGCCTTCTACTCGTCCGACTAGCCCTCTAAGACCAAATCTTGAAGAGATTAGGGTTTGGGAAGGAGAGTGAAGGAAGATCATCGTGCTTTGGCTCTCGCTTTGATCTCTTGCACATTGTGTTGTGTTTTATAGCTTTTGTGAGGTTAGCTTCATGTGCTCCTAGTTGTATTTATTTGTGGGAGCCTCAACTTGTGAGCAGCCCCAATCAAACTTGGCGATTACCCATTGATATAGTGGAAACCAAGCCAGCCATTGGGGTGGCTTGGTGAGAGAAGGGTCAAGTGAGACCCGATCCTTGTGTGGACTTCTCAACGTGGATGTAGGCTTCTTTGTGGTGCTGAACCACAGGATAAATCTTGTCTCGCTTGTCGCTTTACATTTTGTAATCACTAGAATTGCTTTAAGGGTTCATATTGTTCTTAATATTGTTCATTGTTGAAGTCTTGCAACCTAAGTGCTTTAACTTCTCAATCCAAGTTGTACTAGGTTACAAGTTGTAGTATCTATCTTTGGTGAACTAAAATTCTGCAAATAACTAATAGAAATCAAGTTTGTAGGTTTTCACCCTGTGCTGAGCGGACTAGTCCGGCCCTGTCCAGACAAGTCCGGCCTTAGTGATTTAATCTAGTTTGATTAAGTCATTTCAGGTCTTATTGCCTATTTACCTTCATCTAGGCGACATACAATTGGTACCAGAGCAAGTCTCTCCATCAAAAGTCTAATAACTCGGAGAGGAAGTGGCCGGAAGGGGTGACAACGAGGTTCCGGTGGTCGTTGAGGACACCAAGACGAAGAACGTCGATGTTCTTCAAGATGATCCAAATGACGATGAGGAATTTCGTCTACTCAAGGCACGGCTTCTTGAGAAGCTCAATGTGCCCAAGAAGGAGATCAAGCCAATTGCTCCAATCAACGTCCACAATGGGAGTAGTTCACAAGACTACTCTTAGTATCCTTACAACTATGAGTAACTAACCGCAAGCAACCATTTTTATCCATTCCCATTGGCAAACCTCCTCAATTTGATGGAAAAGAGTACTCTATGTGGAAGCATAATAAGAAGATGCATCTCATTTCCTTAAACCCTAGTTTGTGGCAACTTGTCATGATAGGTGTACATCTTCCCAAGAATGAGGAAGACATTACCCCGGAGCGAGCCATCCTACTTCATCGCAATGCTCAAGCCGTCAGAGTAATCACCTCCTCATTGACACGAGAGGAGTTCAACCGCATTGAGGGATTGGAGGTGGCCAAGGAGATATGGGACAAACTCAAGACGGCACATGAGCAGAACCGTGTCATAAGGGAGGCCAAGATTGAGATGATCGAATGAGAACATGGGAGGTTCACTATCATGGATGGTGAATCCCCCCAAGATATGTACAACCGCCTCAAGACTCTCATCAACAAGAATCGATCTTATGGAAGCACCCGGTGTACCGACCACGAAGTGGTACAGAGAATGATTTTGGCATTCATGCCTAGAAATGTCACTCTTGGCTCACTAATTCGTGAAAGTCCAGAATTCCATAAGATGACTCCCAAAGAAGTTCTAGGGAGGATCATCAACCATGAGATGATAGAGCAAGAATCTATGTTCTATAACGATCTACAAAAGCTCTCCTCCTCCAAGAAAGAGATGTTGCATTCAAGGAAACATCCTCAAGATCTCAAGAAAAGGGAGAGAGTGATGAAGAGAGCCCCGGCACCGATGAGGAAGAATGACAACACATTGAGGTTTTCGATAAAAATGTAATTGAATTGGTTTTCATAACGCACAAATGTATAAAGAGCTTTCCCTAAATGTGTGCATGATTGATTTCCAATAATATTGATGCACAAGAATGAAATCTATGGGATGTTTATACATTTATGTGTTATGGTGGGGTGCCTACGTGTGATGCAAGTGTTGAGATGTGATATATAGAAGTGAAACATGCATCTCAATTGTAATTTACCACCATCACACATATGGAACAATAACGTGATCAAAGTAGAATGATATTCAATAAAATCAAAATAGTATAGCAAAGACGATCATCCAACATAACATGAGGCATAAAGTTATTACAACCCAAATATGAAAATGTAGCAACATACGCATTACAACCCAAGACATAAATGATAAAGATAAGTTTTCAAAATAAATGATTAAGACATAGTCCATGGATCTAGAGGTACTCCCCCTCAATCTCTCCCCCTTTGGCATCAAGCCACCAAAAAGGAAAAGATTAAGGGAGAAGAAAGGAGAGAGCTTGTGAGACCTATATGTGCTGAATACATTGGTAATTTAAATAAAAGTGAAGGGTTCACACGCAAAGTTTTAAATATTGCTGGAAAACCACTTTGGATTGTCCGAACATGCAGGAATCCGTTTGGCACTATCCGAACTTCATCACTGGTGAGTTGTACATGTTTTCTCGCTTCGGATTGTCTGAACTTTCACACACGTGAGCTGCACGTGAGTCGATACAATTGATCATTACAAATGTGTTTTTTAGAGTAACATTTACTCTTTACTTGGTTAGGACTGTCCGAACTTTCAATCATGTGTTTCGCACATAAATTTCGGATTGGAATGTTCAATCTCTTGCCTTTACATTGCAACGCCGCTTTTGGTCGATTCGATAATTTTATTTGCTGAAATAATTGTGGAGCAGATCTGTTTTTAACTTGCCATATTTTAAAATTTATTTTTGGATTATGGAATGTTTTCTTAGTATTCTCTTACTAAGTTTTTGATGTGTTACAGCTGATTATGGTGGTTAAACATTGCTCTGGTTTGCAACATGCTTATGTGAGGTGCTCACGTAAGGTGTTGTGGTTTTCGGACTAACGAGAGTCAAGTCGAGGACTTGGACTCGCAAAGATTTGTTATTTCTTCATGTGAAGGTGTTGCTTGAGATCAAGACATGGCTGGTTATGGGTTCACTGAACAAGTCTTAAGGAGGGGATGAGGTTCAACAACCAAGTTTAGGAGGAATTGTGGTTGAGTTGATCGAGAGGTCATGCAACATGTTTTGGTCAAGAACAATGCATATGAAGGTATCGTAGACGCCATTGGAAGGTGTTTGCACGTGTGCAAGGTGTGCATGGACGTGGCAGCATGGTTGCAAGACATGATGATGAGAAGTGGACATAAAGAATTGGTCGGAAAGGTTCAACCGGCTTATTTATGCCTCAGGCTGCGGCTGAGGTGGTTATGGTTCGTTTATGGAAGGTTTAGAGTTTGTTTTGGTTAGATTTCGTAGTGAGCACGAAGTTGTTTTAGGATTTTTTTGTACGTTTGTAAGGTGTTTGGAGGTCTTAATATTGCTTCTATCTGTGAATGGAAGAGTCTTGAGCAGTTATGGAAAGTTTCAGTTGAAATTGAGTAGGATTAGAGTCCTAGTTAGGATTGGATTGGCCTAAGGGCTAGTTATATAAGCAAGGGTGGTTAGAGCTCGTGGTAGGAAACTTTGGTATGTTCCTCTTGTGTTCTATTGAGTAAAGATCGTAGTTTTAGAGGAGCTTTTGTGTCTTGTTCGTCTGACTTGTTTTTTTCAAGTCTTTGTCGTCAAATTCTGCGCTGCCCGACCTTTCTTTAGTGTTTTGATTGTAACTCGCGTTTGCTACTCCAATTGAAGGGTATTATTCTTTTGTTGTCTTCAAAACTCAATTATTTATCATCTGTGAAAATTTTATGGTCATTGGATTTGTGGTTTTTGAGTTACACGAGTTTCTTTATAGTGTAACAGATATGTTTGCTCTCTGTTAGAACAGATTGACTTTCGCTTAGAATTTTGGTCATAACTTGAGTTTTACTTGACGATTTCTCATGATTCTTGTTATTTTGTCTTCATTAATTGATTATCTACAATCTATAATAGTTCTGTCACGGTTGAACTCATCTAGATCAGTCGCACACACAATTTTCTTGTTAGATTAGTTTTTTGTCGAGGGGTTTTTATAGCTTCCGCTCAAAAGTTTTTAAATCTACCATCTACCCCCCCCCCTTTTGGTAGTTTTTCACATGATCTTCAATCCTACATTTTTTATTAGAGCCATGGTTTTCTAACTCATTGATTTTCACGTGTTTTGACTATTGGACATGGAGAAATACTCTGCAAAACCTTGTGTGTTTGATGACATTGATTTTCAGGTTTGGAAGACACGTATGGAGGCTTACATACAAGCACAAGGCTTCACCATCTGGGAAAAGGTCTTCAAGCATTTCGACATGCCATCAAATGATCAAGTAACGGCTGCCAACATAAATAATGTCGACAACAACAACAAGGTGAGAAACTTGATCATACAAGGATTGACTCAAAACGACTTTGATCGTGATGAACATCCCCAATCAGCATACGACGTGTGGAAAGCTTTATGTGACTACCATGAAGGATCCAACACAATCAAAGAGGTAAGTCAAGATATGTTCAAGAAAGAGTATATGCATATTGAGATGCAACCAGGTGAGTCAATCAATGACTTCTTTGCTCACTTTAATAAAATGCTCAGCAACTTGCGTAGTGTCAATGTTAATTCTTCAGATGCTAAGAATGTGTTGACTTTTCTTACGTCACAAATAAAAATACACAAGCACACATAAACTATTGAAGTAGCATTTCCCCTTAAAGAGTATTCCCAAGGGTGTCATTTATAATTTCTCAAAGGAAGGCTAAGTGGAAGTAAAGCAATCATCAAATAAAGAGGGTACATTGGTCTAGGTAGGGTTCTAGTGAGGATGGGTAATAGATATGTGGAGGTAGTGTGACACACACAAGAGCATCCTATTCTAAGGGGGGTAAATGTGTCAAAGAGGGATTAGGCTAAGAGTTAGGGAGTTACTCCTACAAAGCTTCTAGTATACATATACATAGCCTAAGTTAGATACTAATGAATATGTCAATGGTGAATTCTTATGCTAAGTTGTTCAACACATCGGGCACAAGTTTACCCCTAGCAATACTATGATGACTCCTGCGAAGAGCCTGTGGCATAGACGAACGTGGAGGATTACAAGGACAAATAGGACTGTCACCACCAACTGCCAACCTCTTCAATCTATAGTTCTACGAGACATCCAACGCTACTTAACTATTCTAGCACCATGCTAGCATATTAAGTAAATACCTTAGGAGCCTAGGTACAAGCCATCCTAAGGAAATGACTAACCTAAACATCATTGAACCAATGTTGGAACATAGCATAAGTTATTCATATTAACACAGTCATGTCATAACTAATTAGACTATAGTGGGGGTTTGTAGTGTTTATGATGATATAATGAGAATGATATGGCATAATCATAAATACTACTCCTACCACATACATGGAATCCACAATCAAATAAGAAACACTTCATCCAAGTATATTAATAAAAGAAGACTAAAGATAGCATCTTTATTAAGAACAAAGTCACAAGTACAAATAGGAAGATGAGAGTCAAACCTTTCCCAATTTTGAATTGGGAAGAGAGAGACTCCTTCTACTCCTTCCTAACTTGGACTATGGACTACAGGCTCTCCTCTCTCAAGCCTAAACTCCTCTAAACCTATGGAGAGTAGTGGATACAAAGAAGTGAATACTCAAGTGGTGTGTGTGTGTGAAGTGAGGGCAGGGGGTCCTATTTATAGGTTGAGAAAGGTTGGTTCCGCGCACCAAAAGCGCGTGAATCAGTCATCATCATCTTCAAGAAGCCAGGAGGAGCCAACACGTGTCGATTGACCGAGTTTCGCACCAGGACCAGGTCGGCCGACTAGAGGGGTCGGACGACCTGGTCAGTGCTCCGTCCGGGTTGTGTTTTCTCTAGGTCACTGATAGGTGGGTCCTCTTTACTGATATCGGTGATACACCATTGGATGGCCTTGGATACTTCTGCTTGTGGGCCATTTGATCCATGTGGTGCCACATGTCAGTGCTTGATTGGCTGGGATGATATTTTATAAGATTGCTCCCCCTCTTTTACATCATTTCCTGTATAAAATGTCTGCATGCACTATTTCTCCAAGGACAAGTGAAAATAGGTTAAATATAAAGGTGATGTGTGCAAGAAATGATAATTCCTTCACATAATTGAGTTATATTGATGGGTGAAATTGGTATATAGCAGCCGTCAACAGAATGATAGGCAATTGATAAGTGCATTAGACATGTCAATTTGGGAGATGAAAGTTACATCTATTCGTGAATACACTATCATCAGTACACTTGCATTAGATGTGCTATATTCCAAGTTAAAAACTCATAAACTTGACATAATATCACATAAAAACCCTCAACAAGTCTCTTGCATTTGTTTCACAACATGATATGCCTAGTTCTAGTCAATCTTCGTTGTGTGGTACACTTGTTTTGTTGTCCCCTCTAACCCTTGAGCAGATTGAAGAGTTTCCAGAGGAGGAGCTATCACTTCTCTCAGCTCAGTTCTCAAAATCATTGTAAAATGTGAGAACTAGAAGGAAAGAAAATAGTGGACCTCAAGGGTGCTTCGAATGCGGTGAGTTTGGACATTTTCATACAAATTGCCCTATCCTTCCAGGTTCTACTCCTCACAATGAGAAGCAAACAAAGTTTAAGTCCTCCTCTGCAAACAACAACAACAAGAAGAAAGGTTTTACAGGTTGCCAATTGGTAAACAGTTCTATCTACACACTTCAAGAGCTTCACTCGAGCGATGTGGACATTGGAAGTGATGAAGATGAAGAGAATTTGGCAAATATGTGCTTCATGGCTAGCAACTCAAGATCAAGTATGGAGGAGTAAGAACACAACAACGACAATGAAGAGGTATGTCCCATATGCGAAGAAATGTGTGATGCTATCTCTCGTGCCACATTTATACTTAAGAAAAAAGACAAAAAACATAGGGACAATGCTGTTAAAATTGAATCACTAGAACCTGAAATTAATCATTTAAAATGTTTGATTCCTAGTGATGATTTTTGTTCCTCATGTGAATTAATATACAAACAATTGTCCTCTTTAAGGAGTGCGCACACCTCCACACTTGATAAACTTGAGCTTGAAATTGAAAAGAATTGAGATCTTGCTGCACTTAATGATAAAAACTTGAAAGATGCTAGCTGTTCAACAATTGATTTGCATTATTGTAACTGTGACAATCTTAATAATAAATTGCATGTTGCTATGAATGAAATTTCTGTTTTGAACAACGCTTTACGTTCTGATGAAGTTAATTGTTGTTCTAATTGCAAATTAGAAAGGAAAAACTTCATGTGAAAGTTGCCTTGATCTGTCCAATAAACTTAATGACATGCATTGGACACTAGATCAGTTTTGCAATGCAAATAAGAACCAAAATTTCTGCTGAATTCATCTAAGTATTGCAATTATAAAGCTGGTTTAGGTTTTGATTCTCATGCTTATGCTAAAGCACATCCACCTAAGGTTGTTAGGTCACTAGCAATTGGTTTGATTAAAACAGCTCCTAAACAAAAAGAGGTGGTTTTTAGGTCAGCATGGGTGTTGTCTCATTCGGTTACTAATGAACATGTTGTTTGTGCATCTAGACATGAACATAAGGTTAAATTTTATTGTGCCTTTTGTGGTAGAGATGATCATGTCATAGATTTTTTTTATAGACTAGCTAAACAACCGAAAAAGAAAAGCATGATTGCTAGATCTCATAACAACCGAGCAAATTTGTTGCGCATGCTAAATTCAATGTGAGACACTTGCAACCTGTTGTAATGAGTCAAAAACATAAAAATATTGCTCCTAAGCCTACTATTTTTCATGAGACACATAATTGATCTCGTAGGTCAGTAATTGGGCACAAGGATTCACAAAATTTGACTTGTACCTCTGCTGCTTTTTCTCAGCTTTCGCGTGTTATTTCTATTGGACGTCGTGTGACTCAGTACTGGATTCCTAAATGCCTTTTGACTAACCCCAGTATTGAGTCATCAACATATTGTGGTTTTATGTAGGTTACATGCTTGAGTAACGAGAACATTTGGATTGTGAATTCAGGTTGCTCACGCCACATGACCGGTAACAAAGAATGGTTCTCCTCTCTCTCTCTCTTGTATCATGTATAGAAAATGTTACTTTTGCCAACAATTATTCAACTCTTATAATTGCTAAGTGTTCGGTTCGAGTCAATAATCGCTACACTTTGAAAGATGTGGCACTTGTTAAAAATTTTAAATACAACTTGCTTTCTGTTTGACAATTGCTAGACGAAAATCTAGAAGTTACCTTCACAAAAAATTGTTGCAAAGTTGTAGATTCAAAAGATGAGATTTTTTAACATGTCTAGGTTTGGAAGAGTTTTTAAAGATTATTTTAATATGTCAACTTCTAAGCATAGGTGTCTAATTTCTAATGATTCAAAAGACTTATATTTTTGGCATCGTAGACTTGGTCACGTAGGCTTTGATCATCTCACGCGTGTTAGTGCTCTTGATCACATACGTGGGCTACCTGAGCTTAAAGGGGACAACAATATCGTGTGCTCTTTTTGTAGACATTCTAAGATGGTTGCAGGCTCACATGCCCGTCTCACAATAACCATGACAACTGAACTAGGACAACTTTTGCACCTTGACACCGTAGGTCCTTCACGTCTTCAATCTTTCGGAGATAAATGGTATGTGCTTGTAATTGTTGATGACTTTTCCACATACTCTTGGGTTTACTTTATGGCATCTAAGAATGATGTTGATGAGGACATCACAACAGCATATACACACATTAAACTACAAGGACTAATGACAAGAGCACGAGCACGGTTACTAAATCAGCAGGTGAACTCGTTCCTATATTCCTTTGCATGTGAGTTTGAGAATAAATTGCTATGTGATTGAAGGGGTATTCGAGCTGCTCGAGTGCCACGGATCAACAACGTCAAGTTTTCCACCTAAATCGACTTTCCTTTTAGAAGATTGGGCCTAAACCTCTTATTGATTGGTATCAGATTTCCAGGTTGCCCTTGAGGACTACAAGGATTCCGCCCTGTTGCAACGATTATACTGCAACAAATACTAAATCGTTGCAGTAAGCTTGGTCTTTTGCCACAATTCACTATCTCGTGGCATTAGGATATATCGCCATGGAACACAATCATTGCATTAGGATCTGTTGCCACGATTCACTAGTTCGTGGCGTTAGAATCTATCGACACGAAACAAAATCGTTGCATTAGGAATTTTTACCACAATTCACTAGTTCGTGGCGTTAGGATCTATCGCCACGGATCACAATCGTTGCAATGGGATCTTTTGCCACGATTCACTAGTTCGTGGCATTAGGATCTATCACCACGGAACACAATCATTGCATTAGGATCTGTTGCCACGATTGTACTAGTTCGTAGCATTAGGATCTATCATCATGAAATATAATCGTTGCATTAGGAACTTTTGCCATGATTCACTAGTTTGTTGCATTAGTATCTATCACCACAGAACATAATTGTTGCATTAGGATCTATTGCTACGATTTACTAGTTCGTGGCCTTAGGATCTATCACCACAGAACACAATCGCTGCATTAGGATTTTTTGCCATGATTTACTAGTTCGTGGCCTTAGGATCTATCGCCATGGAATACAACCGTTGCATTAGGATCCTTTACCACGATTCGCTAATTCATGGCATTAGGATCTATCGCCACGGAACACAATCGTTGCGTTAGGAACTTTTGCCACGATTCACCAGTTCGTGGCGTTAGGATCTATGGCCACGGAATATAATCCTTGCATTAGGATCTTTTTCCACGATTTACTAGTTCGTGGCCTTAGGATCTATCGCCATGGAACACAATCGTTGCATTAGGATCTTTTGCCATGATTCACTAGTTCGTGGCGTTAGGATGTATCACCACGGAATACAATCGTTCCATTAGGAACTTTTGCCATGATTCACTAGTTTGTGGCATTAGGATCTATCACCATGGAATACAATTGTTGCATTAGGATATGTTGCCACAATTGCACTAGTTTGTGGCCTTAGGATCTATCGCCACGGAACACAATCTTTGCATTAGGAACTTTTGCCATGATTCACTAGTTCGTAGCGTTAGGATCTATCGCCACGGAACAAAATCGTTGCATTAGGAGCTTTTGCCACGATTCACTAGTTCATGGTTTTAGGATCTATCGCCACAGAACACAATCATTGCATTAGGATATGTTGCCATGATTGTACTAGTTCATTGCCTTAGGATCTATCGCCACGGAACACAATCGTTGCATCAGGAACTTTTGCTACGATTCACTAGTTCGTAGCGTTACGATCTATCACCACGGAGCACAATCGTTGCATTAGGAACTTTTGCCATGATTCACTAGTTCGTAGCGTTAGGATCTATCGCCACAGAACACAATCGTTGCATTAGGATCTGTTGCCACGGATCACTAGTTCGTTGCATAAGTATCTTTCTCCAGGGAACTACACAATCATTGCATTAGAATCTGTTGCCACGATTGTACTAGTTCGTGGCATTAGGATCTATCTCCATGAAACGCAATCATTGCATTAGGATCTTTTGCCACGATTCACTAGTTTGTGGCGTTAGGATCTATCACCACGGGACACACTTGTTGCATTAGGATCTATTGTCAGGAATCACTAGTTAGTACGATACTAACAAGAGAGAAGTAGTACGAGACATTCTGGTTAGTGTCTTCACACCCCAAACAAATAATTTTTTCTTATAATATCCATCTTGTACGTTTACACCAACATTTTATACAATGTACAAAATTTCTAGGACTTGGAGGACACAGAGCAAAGCGTAAGAAAAAATTTGAAGATTGCTGGTGAGCACTACAAGGGGTGGCGCTCGACTTTGAATGCCACCTACAAGAGTGATTCGACCGATGAAGAACGTATAGGAAACAAGCCTGATGAGGTATCGGCGCCCGAGTGGTTGCACCTATTAGAATATTTTGGGTCTGAGCGATTCAAGGTCAGCTAACTTTTTAATAGCTTCACATTATACATAAACTATTTGATTTACATTCAGTCGTGGAATTAATTCTTAAAATTGTAGTCATTAAGCAGGACTAATTCTCAAAATTGTAGAAGACAAAAAACAAAACACTTGCTTGGCTCCAAATCCTACGCCCAACTTAGTTACGAGAAAGTATGAAAAATAAATCATGCTTTTACTTTGCGCTGCAATCAATATGTATACCTACATATTGAATTTTACATGTATTTTGTGTAGTTATACCCAGAGACTGGAGAACAACCTGATGACATACAACTGTGGGAGGCAAGTCATTTGAAGAATGGTGAATGAGCAAATGAGCAGGCAGAAAGCCATACATGTGAGTAACACTTCAAACAATCCCTATTTAAATAAATATTTGCAACCTACCTATGACTTTTCTTTTTGTATTAGAGCCAGACACGTGCCCAAGTGAACGACAAAGAAGCTGAGCAGGGAGGCCCAATTCCAAATGAGGAGACAAACCACATCTTCCAGTGTTGTTATAGATCCTGAATCGCTTGTGCTGGATCACAGGTTCGGGGGCATGGTTATATGGCTAACCCTTATGGTTCTAAACATGAATGTATGCGTATTGAGATGGCTGAACACCTCAATGATCAAGTTTGAAACTTAGAAGATAGAAAGGCAGGCCTCAATCACCAAGTGCAAGAGTTGGAAGGAAGAAATGATAGCTTAACCACCCAGATGGACTGCATAAGCCATAAGAATGAAGAGTTAAACCTTCAAGTATAGAACTTAGAAGGTCAGATAGCAGCTGATCGTGAATGGGGAGCTCATGAAATGCAGGACATGCGCCTCTCAATGATGGCTTAAATGCGCAAAATGGTGGAGATTCCACGAATTGGTACACAAAGGCTAGCAACAACTCAACAAAAGGGCCAACAAAAGGTACCTGTTCCAATTAGTCTAGGTCTTCTTAGGAAAACTTTGAACATGCATCAATGTCTCGTTAATAATGTAGGATCGAAGAGCACGTGAAGAGCTACCAAAGGGGGGGTGAATGGTAGATTTAAAAATCTTACGCAGCGGAAACAATTAAACCCCAAACCCTTTTAGCAGAAAAACGATCTGTTAAAGAAATCGTGTGTGAGACTAATCTAAACGTGTTTCACCATGAGAAAAGTGATAGATATCAGAGAGAATCAAGTCACTAAGACAACACAAAAAGAATCACTCCAATCCGTCGAGAAAAACTCAAGTTATGATCGAAAGATCAAACAATGGTCAATCTGCCCTACCCGAGAAAAAACAGTTCTGGAACGCTGCAAAGAAACTCATGTAGATCATAGACCATAAATCCAATGACCGTGAAATTTTTACAGATGATAGAAAATCAAGTTGTGAAGACAACCCAAAAAGAATCACGTCAATTGGATCAGTAAAACTCGAGTTATGATAAAACCACCGATGAAAGGTAGTGCTGTCCAGAAACTCGACGAGTAAAACTTGTCTTGAACAAGTCGAACGAACAAGGCACAAAAGTTCCTTCAAACTACGAATTTTATTCAATAGAACACAAGAGGAACAGCCCCAAAGTCGTGCACCACGAGCTCTGGGCTCCCTTGCTTATATAACCAGCTCTTAGGCCAACCCAATATCAACTAGGACTCCAATCCTACTCAGATCATGAATCGTAACTTTCCATAACTGCTCAAGATTCTTCTATACGCAGATAGAAGCAATCTTAAGACTTCCAAACACCTTAGGAACGTATCCCACATTCCTAAACAACTCAAATCCGTGAGCCACACGAAATCCTATCATAACCAACTCAAATCTTTCCATATTGGAGTCAAACTCGACTCAGTCGCAGCCTGAGTCCATAACCTAGTCGGTTGGACCTTTCCGAGCAATTCTTTACGTCCACATCTCTTCATCAGGTCTCGGACCCATGTAGCCATGTCCATGCACTCCTTGCACACGTGCAAACATCTTCCAATGACTTCCACGATACCTTCATATGCATTGTTCTCGATTCATACATGTTGCGCAACCTCCCGATCAGCTCAACCACAATTCCTCCTGAATTTGGTTGTTGGAACCTCATCTCCTCCCTGAGACTATTCCAATGGATCCCTTCACCAGCCATCTCTTGAACTCAAGCAACACCTACACATGAATAAACAACCAATCCATACGAGCCCAAGTCCTCGACTTGACTCAAGTTAGTTCCAAACACAACACCCTACGTGAGAACCTCACATAAGCATGTTGCAAAACCACAGTAACACGATATCATCCATATCAACCAAAACACACCAAAAACTTAGCAAATGAATACTAAGCAATCTTTCCAAGAATATAATGCAAGTTCAAAACTTTGCAAATGAAAAGCAGAAGTATTGCGGTCAAGTTCCGGACCATCCCACAGCAAGCCGGAGCTTGACCCGGAGCTAACAAAACTAGTAGAGTAAAGCACCCGCCGGAGCTTACCAAAAACTAGTCAAAACTAGTCAACCCAAAACCGGTGCTAGACAAAGTATGTCGGAGCTTAGCAAAAGCATGCCAGAGCAATCAAATATATGCCGGAGCTATCAAATATATGCCGGAGCTATCAAAGACATGCCGGAGCTAACAAAGTCATGCCGGAGCTAAAGATAAAGCTCACCGGAGCTAACCAAAGCTAGTCGGACCTTACCAAGAAGTCGGACCTAGCATTTAACATAGCCAGAGCTATCCAAAACAAGTCGGACCTATGGTCGGACCTTGCTATAGCTCGGAGCTAGAGTCGAACCTTGATAAAAAGGTGTTCTGGTGATATTAAAAACTTTTATCGTCAAAGCAAAGTGTATTCACTACAAGCCAATGTATTCAGCACACATAGGTCTTACAATCTCCCCCTTGATGAATGCATAGGCAACACCATTTAAAATCCGAACATTGGCTTATTCACATAAAAGTTTTGAAGAAAATTTCTCCCCCTTTGTAAATCAAAAGTAAATGAGAAGAAAAATTATTCCATATTATCTCTCCCCCTTTATTATCTCTCCTTATGCACATATTCTCTCTCTCTTCATGCTTATCTCTCCCCCTTTGACAATGTATTCAGCAAGTCATGAGATATAAACAAATTATCTCTCCCCCTTTAGTTGTTATGAGCATATTATAACATATACATATAAACAAAGCTCATCCAAGTCATACTATCAAGTACATTACATTATCACATCAATGAAATACATAAAGTAGTGTAAGCCATGCTAGAGATCAAATGTAATTTTCAATTTAATCAAGTCATGATCTCACAAACTTAACTATTTCATAACTTGAAAGCATGACACTAGTTGCTGCATTTTATTATTTTTCAAAGCACAAATTTAGATCATATGATATTTGCAAGAGATTATATGCGCATCTGCCTTATTCTAACCAACCAAGCCAAGCCTATGTCATTTGACAATCAGAAGCTTAAGGACATGGTTTTAGTCATACACAACTTCTTCCAAGTTCATATCTAAGTGCAATGACAAGCAATCTCAAAAGAAGAAGTGTGATGCATGCATATTCTCTTGATCTTTTCTCAATTTATATTTGTTCATAAAAACTCAACATGTGAGTTGATTACTTGATTAATTCTTAATGATTAAAAGCACTTGTGAACATGTAACAAGTTCAAAACAGCAAGAAAGTTCGACCATGACCAGTTTTAGTGTAAGTAATTATTCCAATTACTAGACATGGCAAAAACTACAAAATGTATAACACGAGTAATGTAGTAAGAACTTTCAGCATGTAAAAGGAATCACAAAGTCATATGTGAATGAAATATTATGCTCATATTATTTTAATTTCAGATTCACACATAGACTTCCCAAGTTTCAAAAACTCCCCCTCAATTTAAGCCATGAGGATGCATAACCCCTATTTCACTACGAATGTAACAAAAACGAGTGAAATCCAGAGGTTTTGTAAAAATGTCAGCCAATTGTTGTTCGGTATCTACATGGTGAAGCACAATGTTTCCTTTTTCAACATTATCTCAGAGAAAGTGATACCTAATGTCAATGTGCTTAGTTCTAGAATGTTGCACGGGGTTTTTAGCAATGCAAATGGCACTAGTGTTATCACAGAATAGTGGAACACTATATAGATCAACCCCATAGTCCTTAAGTGTTTAAACAATCAAAAGAATTTGTGAGCAAGCACTAGCAGCAGCTACATATTCAGATTTAGTTGTGGATTGTGTAACTGAATTTTGTTTTCTAGAGGACCAAGCAACAATAGAATTACCAAGAAAATGACAAGCACCGGAAGTACTTTTCCTATCAATCCTACAACTCCCAAAATCAGCATCCAAAAAAGCTTTCAAAGTAACGATTGAGGAAGAAGGAAGAAAAATGCCAAATTCTTGAGTTCCATGTAAGTACCTGAGAATCCTTTTGACGGCTTGACGATGTGAAAACGTGGGGAAGCTTGAAACCGTGCACAAAGACATACGCTGAATTGTATGTCCGGTCTTGATGTCATGAGGTACAAAAGTGATCCGATAATGCTTCTATATTCTTTTTGATTCACAGATTCACCATCTTCATCAAGTTCAAGTGTTGTTGCTGTTCCCATTGGTGTTCGAAGAGGCTTGCTTTTGTCCATGTTGAAGTGCCTTAGGAGGTCTTTGGTATACTTTGTTTGATGCACAAAGGTACCCTCCTTGGTTTGCTTGATTTGCAGCCCCAAAAAGTAAGTGAGTTCACCCATCATACTCATTTCAAATTCAGAACTCATCATTGCTGAAAACTTGGACACAAGATCATGAGAATCACAACCAAAGATAATATCATCCACATACACTTGGACGAATAATGAGTCATTGCCATGCTTAAGCACAAAAAGAGTTTTATCAACCTTGCCCATGGTAAACCCCTTTTCAAGTAAGAATATTTTTAACCTATCATACCATGCTCTAGAGGCTTGTTTGAGACCATATAAGGCTTTGGACAGTTTGTAAACATGATTAGGAAAATCTGGATTTTCAAAACCCGGTGGTTGTTTGACATAAACCTCCTCATCTATGTAGCCATTAAGAAAAGCACTTTTAATATCCATTTGATATAGCTTAAAACCTTTAGATGCTGCAAAAGCTAACAAAATTCTTATGGCTTCTAATCTAGCGACAGGAGCAAAAGTTTCATCAAAATCTAGACCTTCAACTTGAGTGAAACCTTGAGCAACCAACCTAGCCTTATTCCTAACCACAACCCCATCCTCACTTTGTTTATTTTTATATACCCATTTAGCTCCAATTAAAGTGTGACCTAGAGGTGGAGGTACAAGTTTCCAAACATTATTTCATTCAAAATTTTCTAACTCTTCTTGCATGGCAATAATCCAAGATTCATTAGTGAGTGCGTGTGATATATCTTTGGGTTCAAAAGCAGCAACAAAAGCAGAATGAGCATGAGAGTTTGGATCGCAAAACCTGGACCGTGTGACTCGTTCGTGCAAGCTTCCAATCATCTGTTGTGGGGATGATCTTTGTAAAAACGTAAGGGAACAGATGTCTCACAAGCTTCTTCTTCATTAGGTTCATCGTAGATTGATGAGCTTGTGACTTGTGGACAATCAGGACCAGCATAGGTGATAGCCGAAGCTTGTTCAATGTTCGGAGCTAGACACGTGTCAACTTCGGAACTACCAGGCAGTATCACCGGCTCTTCTTCATCTTCGAAAATATCCTCCCCCTGAGGATACAGATCTGGTCCTGCAACATCGGAGCTAGTACCTGGGCTAGCTTTATCAAAAGACACTTCACAAGTCTCCACAATTTTGTTAGTGTCAAGTAAAAGCACACGGTAGCCTCTAGTATGAGATGGATAACCAAGAAACATGCCATCAATGGATCTAGGTTCAAATTTATCAACATTACCATGTTTCTTAACAAAGCATTTGCAACCAAAGACCCAAAAGTGTGTAACACTAGGCCTATGTCCAAACCGAAGCTCATATGGTGTTTTACCTAGCTTAGCACGCAAGAAAACATGATTTGAGACATAACAAGCGGTTGCTAACGCATCAGCCCAAAATTTCTTAGGAGTTTGATATTCATCAAGCATAGTCCTAGCCATCTCAACTAAGGTTATGTTCTTTCTTTCTACAACACCGTTTTATTGAGGTACATATGGTGAAGAAAATTGATGATCTATTCTATTTTCAGCACAAATGTGATCAAAAGATTGATTTTTAAATTCAGTTCCATTATCACTTCTAATTGCTTTTAATGATCCTGGGTGATCAATTGATAATCTAAGAAATAAAGGTCTAAAGTGACCAAAAAACTTCATTCTTAGACGCCATAAAGTAAACCCAAGAGTATCTAGAATAATCATCAACAATAACAAGAACATACCATTTACCTCCGAAGGATTGAACACGTGAAGGTCCTACAGTGTCAAGATGCAAAAGTTGACATGGTTCAGTTGTCATGATCACTGTGAGAGGAGTATGTGAACCTGCAACCATCTTAGCATGTCTACAAGAAGAGCACACAATTTCTTTTTCCCCTTTAAGCTTAGGCAGCCCACGTATGCGATCAAGAGCACTAACACACGTTAGGTGATCAAAGCCTACGTGACCAAGTCTACGATGCCAAAAATATAAGTCCTTTGAATCATTAGCAACTAGACACCTATGCTTAGAGGAATACATATCAAAATCAGCTTTAAAAACTCTTTCAAACCGAGACATGTTAAAAATAAGCTCACTATTTGAACCTACAACTTTGCAGCAGTTTTTATTGAAAATAATTTCTAGATTTTCATCTAGCAAGTGTGCAACAGAAAGCAAGTTATATTTCAAATTTCTGACAAGTGCCACATCCTTCAAAGTGTAGTGATCATTTACTCTAACCGAACCCTTAGCAATTATAGGAGTTGAAGAATTATCGGCAAAAGTAACATTCTCCACACGTGACACAAAAGAGAGGGAGGAGAACCAATCTTTGTTACCGGTCATGTGGCGTGAGCAACCTGAATCCACAATCCAAATGTTTTCCTTCCTCAAACGTGTAACCTACATAAAAGCACAATACGTCAATGACTCAATAATGGGGTTAGTCAAAAGGCATTTAGGAATGCAGTACTGAGTCACGCGACGTGCAGCAGGAAAAACACGCGAAAGCTGAGACGAAACAGCAGGTTTATGAGTCAAAGTTTGAGATTTTTTATTCTTTACTACTGACCTATAAGGTGTCACTTGTGTAGCACAAAAATCAGTAGCTCCGGAGGCAAAAAAAGAAGGTCCGGAGGTAAATTTTGAATGTTTTTGGCTCAAAACAGCAGGTTGTACATTCGGTTCAATGTGTGTAGCAAATTTTGCATGAAAGTTATGAGATCTAGCAACCATTCTTTCCCTTTTCTGTTGTTTAGCTAGTGTATAACAAAAATCTATGACATGACCATCTCTACCACAGAAGGTACAATGAAATTTAACTTTGTGTTCATGTCTAGATGAGCAAGCAATATTTTTATTTGAAACTGAATGAGGCAACACTCCTGCAGATTTGAAAACCACTCTATTTTGTTTAGGAACTGTTTGAATCAAACCACTTCCTAATGACTTTACAATTTTAGGTGGATGTGCCTTGGCATGAGCATGAGAATCAAAACCTAAACCAGTTTTATCATTGCAAGACTTGGAAGAATTCAGCAGTAAGTTTAGGTTCTTATTCCCATTACAAAACCGATCTAATGTCCTATGCATGTCATCAAGTTTATTGGACAGATCAAGGCAATTTCACATGAAGTTTTTCCTTTTAGTTTGCAATTGGAACAAAATTTAACTTCATGAGAACGTAAAGCATTGTTCAATATAGAAATTTCATTCATAGCATCCTGTAGTTTCTTATCAAGATCATCACAAGTAGAACAATACAAATCAATTGTAGAACAGCTAGCATCTTTCAAGTTTTTATCATTAAGTGCAGCAAGCTCTTTGTTCTTTTCAATTTCTAACTCAAGTTTATCTAGAGTGGAGGAGTGTGCACTTCTTAATGTGGACAATTGTTCATAGATTAAGTCACATGAGGGACATGCATCATCACTAGGAATCAAAGTTTTTAAACAGTTAATTTCAGATTCTAGTGATTCAATTTTAGCAGCATTATCCCTAAGCTTTTTGTCCTTTTTCTTGATAATAATAGTTGCACGAGAAATAGCATCACACATTTCATTGCAGGTAGAACATACCTCATCATCTTCACTGTTGTGTTCTGCATCCTCTTGACTTGATCTTGATCTTGTTTTGCCCGCCATGAAGCATAAGTTGGCCAGATCGTCATCATCTTCATCACTTTCAAAGTCTACATCACTTGAACTATGTTCTTGAAGTGCGGTGATGAAGCTGTTAATCATCTTGCGTCCTATGGTACCCTTCTTTTTCTTCGTATCTTTTGCAGAGGAGTGCTTCGTTCTTGTTTTCTTTTCATCCCGGGAAGTAGGACCTGAAAGGTTAGGGCAATCCGAACGAAATTGTCCTGTCTTACCACATTCGAAGCATCGTTGAGGTTCGGAGCTTCCTCTCCTTCTAGTTCTCACATTTTGCAATGCTTTTGAGAACCTCTTAGAGAGAAGTGCTAGCTCCTCCTCTGGAAACTCCTCAATCTATTCAAGGGTTAGAGAGGACAACAAAGCAAGTGTACTACAAAATGAAGATTGGCCGGATCTAGGCATATCACGTTGAGAAACAAAAGCAATAGACTTGTTGGGGTTCTTACGTGATATTATATCAATTTCATGAGTTTTTAGCTTGGAATATAGCACATCTAAAGTAAGTGTACTCATGACAGTAGATTCACGAATAGTTGTAACTTTCATCTCCCAAATTGACATGTCTAATGCACTTAACAATTGCCTAGCATTTTCAGCATCTGAAAAATTAACATTGACGCTACGCAAGTTGCTGAGAATTTTATTAAAGCGAGCAAAGAGATCATCAATTGACTCACCGGGTTGCATCTCTAAGCGCATGTATTCTTTCTTGAACATGTCTTGCCTTACCTCTTTGATCGTTTTGGATCCTTCGTGGTAGTCACGAAGTGCTTTCCACACATCGTATGCAGCTCGGAGGTGTGCAACACGGTCGAAGTCGCTTTGTGTTAATCCTTGTATGATCAAGTTCCGAGCCTTGTTGTTGTTGTCGACATCTCTCAGATTTGTAGCTGCAACTTGATCATTTGATGGCACTTCGTAAGGCTTGTATACCTTCTCCCATATTGCAAAGCCTTGTGCCTGGATGAAGTCCTCCATGCGTGCCTTCCAAACCTGAAAATCAATACCAGCAAACACACACGGTTTGGCGGAGTACTTCTCCATTTTGATTAGTCAAAAACACGTGCAAATCACAAAGATTAGAGCACCGTGGCTCTGATACCAATTGTAGGATCGAAGAGCATGTGAAAAGCTACCAGAGGGGGGTGAATGGTAGATTTAAAAATCTTACGCAGCGGAAACAATTAAACCCCAAACCCTTTTGGCAGAAAAACGATTTGTTAAAGAAATCATGTGTGAGACTAATCTAAACGTGTTTCACCGTGGCAAAAGTGATAGATATCAGAGAGAATCCAGTCACGAAGACAACACAAAAAGAATCACTCCAATCCGTCGAGAAAAACTCAAGTTATGATCGAAAGATCAAACAATGGTCAATCTGCCCTACCCGAGAAAAAACAGTTCTAGAACGCTGCAAAGAAACTCATGTAGATCATAGACCACAAATCCAATGACCGTGAAATTTTTAAAGATGATAGAAAATCAAGTTGTGAAGACAACCCAAAAAGAATAACGTCAATTGGATCAGTAAAACTCGAGTTATGATAAAACCACCGACAAAAGGTAGTGCTGTCCAGAAACTCGACGAGTAAAACTTGTCTGGAACAAGTCGGACGAACAAGGCACAAAAGTTCCTTCAAACTATGAATTTTATTCAATAGAACACAAGAGTAACAGCCCCAAAGTCGTGCACCACGAGCTCTGGGCTCCCTTGCTTATATAACCAGCTCTTAGGCCAACCCAATATCAACTAGGACTCCAATCCTATTAAGATCATGAATCGTAACTTTCCATAACTGCTCAAGATTTTTCGATACGCAGATAGAAGCAATATTAAGACTTCCAAACACCTTAGTAACGTATCCCACATTCCTAAACAACTCAAATTCGTGACCCACACGAAATCCTATCATAACCAACTCAAATTTTTCCATATTTGAGTCAAATCCGACTCAGCCGCAGCCTGAGTCCATAACCTCGTCGGTTGGACCTTTCCGACCAATTCTTTACGTCCACATCTCTTCATCACGTCTCGGACACATGTAGCCACGTCCATGCACTCCTTAAACACGTGCAAACATCTTCCAATGACGTCCACGATACCTTCATATGCATTGTTCTCGATTCATACATGCTGCGCAACCTCCCGATCAGCTCAAGCACAATTCCTCCTGAATTTGGTTGTTGGAACCTCATCTCCTCCCTGAGACTAGTCCAATGGATCCCGTCACCAGCCATGTCTTGAACTCAAGCAACACCTGCACATGAATAAACAACCAATCCATACGAGCCCAAGTCCTCGACTTGACTCAAGTTAGTTCCGAACACAACACCCTACGTGAGAACCTCTCATAAGCATGTTGCAAAACCACAGTAACACGATATCATCCATATCAACCAAAACACACCAAAAACATAGAAAATGAATACTAAGAAATCTTTCCAAGAATATAAAGCAAGTTCAAAACTTTGCAAATGAAAAGCAGAAGTATTGCAGTCAAGTTCCAGACCACCCCACAGCAAGCCGGAGCTTGACCCGGAGCTAACAAAACTAGTAGAGTAAAGCACCCGCCGGAGCTTACCAAAAACTAGTAGAGTAAAGCACCCGCCGGAGCTTACCAAAAACTAGTAGAGTAAAGCACCAGCCGGAGCTTACAAAAAACTAGTCAAAACTAGCCAACCCAAAACCGGAGCTAGACAAAGTATGTCGGAGCTTAGCAAAAGCATACCGGAGCAATCAAATATATGCCGGAGCTATCAAATATATGCTGGAGCTATCAAAGACATGTCGGAGCTAACAAAGTCATGCCGGAGCTAAAGATAAAGCTCACCGGAGCTAACCAAAGCTAGTCGGACCTTACCAAGAAGTCGGATCTAGCATTTAACGTAGCCGGAGCTACCCAAAACAAGTCGGACCTATGGTCGGACCTTGCTATAGCTCGGAGCTAGAGTCAGACCTTGATAAAAAGGTGTTTTGGTGATATTAAAAACTTTTATCGTCAAAGCAAAGTGTATTCACTACAAGTCAATGTATTTAGCACACATAGGTCTTACAAATAATTCTTGAGTGTTGTTATGCGTGTTCCATCAATTGATGGATGTCTATTGTTAAACTCGACATACGTATCATGTGCAAACAAATTGATTCTGTTGCCACTAATTTTCAAAACTAGTGCATTAGGATTCTACTGCTGCTAATATAAAATGTGACATTATGAATTTCTTGTTACGAATGATAAATTATTGTAATAGGAAGCTATTGCCACAATTACAAAACGTTACAGTACAAACATTGGGCCACAACTCAAAAAATGTTGCACTAGACTGCTATTGCCTCCACTCAAAAAATGTTGCATTACAACAATTTTCACAGATGAGAAAATGTTGCATTACACCTCTATCAGCACAAATCATTAAATGTTGCATTACAATCATATTGCCACAAATTAAAATATGTTGCATTACGAACCTATAGCCACAGATCGGGAAATGTTGCATTACAAACCTATTGCCACAGATCAAGAAACATTGCATTATGAACATATTGCCACAGATAAGAAATCATCGCAATATCATACTATTCGCCACGGATGTGAAATCGTTGCAGTACCATACTATTTCCCACGGATATTATATCGTTGCTGCACAATACTATTCCCCACGCTTGTGAAATTGTTGCAATAACATAATATTTGTCACAATCGTTAAATCGTCGTAGTACCATACTATTTTCTACAGATGTGTAATCGTTGCAATACCATACTATTTTCCACGAATGTGAAATCGTTGCAATACCTACGAATGTGAAATCGTTACAATATCGTGATATTTGTTGCAATACATTCAATCGTTGCAATACATTAAATCATTGCAATATCATACTATTTGCCACAGCTGTGAAATGGTTGCAATACCATACTATTGGCGCGAATGTGAAATTGTTGCAATATCATGATATTCGTTGCAATATGTTAAATCATATCAATACGTTAAATCGTTGCAATACCATACTATTTGCCACGATTGTGAAATCGTTGCAAGAGCAAAATATTGCCACAAATGTGAAATCGATGCAATACCCTGCTATTCTTTTCAATACGTTAAATCATCGCAATACGTTAAATCATTGCAATACCATACTATTTTCTATGAATGTGAAATTGTTTCAATAACATACTATTGCCACGAATGTGAAATTTTTGCAATGCGTTAAATCGTCGCAATACGTTAAATCATCGTAATACGTTAAATCGTTGCAATACCATACTATTTGCTACAAATCGTAAATCGTTGCAATACCGTACTATTTGCCACGAATGTGGAATCGTTGCAATACCATACTATGTGTTGCAATACGTTAAATCGTCGTAATACGTGAAATTGTTGCAATAACATACTATTTGCGACCGATGTGAAATCGTTGCAATACCATACTATTTGCCAGGGTTGTCAAGTCATCGTAATAACCTATCGCCACAGGACTTATGCCAATGATTCGTAAAAACTATCGCCACGTTCTTTTTCATTGCAACAGTAACCTATTGCAACGAAAAATGCCCTATTGCGATGAATTTTTTCATTACGATAAACCGGTATCCTTGTAGTAGAGGTATCTCCCTTCCATTACATTAGTTTTTTTCATACCTAGAGTCCACAAAAAAGTGAAAAAAAATATCGTTTTTACTGCTTCCTGGCCTATAATGCCTACAGTTTTGTTTTTCGGTTTACATTGTTGACTTTGCATTCGTGTGGTCTAGTATTGTTGTTGGTTTAGTTTTGTGTTTTGGCTCCGAGTTATCGTGTTTCGTCCTTGTCTTCGTGCTATTCGACACCTATTCCACAATCCCTAAACAACAAACTGATCCACCACATTCATGTGAATGCCCTAGCTAGCCTCCTTGCGTGAACTATCGCATCGCCAGCCTTAGATTAGTTGACAAATCTTTGTGTCAGTCATCCTTTAATCATCACACACCATCCTAGCAGTCGCTGTGCGAATTCTCGATCATTTTTGTATCTGATTGCGAGATCTGTTCTCACAAACTGAGTTGGAATCAACATTCAATAACCATAACTCAGACAGCCTACCTTAAAACGGCCATAACATTCACATACGAACTTTCATGTAGTGTTCGATGAAATTATATTTCCCAAGTTCCCCTTAGAAGATAGGCTATCCGCCCTTCGAAGTTTCAACACGAAGTTTAAAGAATCTTCCTAATTTTCTATAGGCCACATATTACATCGAATTGAGCCACGAATTTGTGTGCTTCCTATTTTCATGATATGGGTAAAGAAAAAATATCAAAAAATATAACAAAAAAATAGTGAAGTGCATGCATATTAAAGCAATTGGGCTATACCACTTGTGATGTGATTTTTGGTTATATCATTCTGTCTTTCTTTGTCTTGCTACTTCCTTCTGTTGTGCTAGCCCTAGGGCACTTGATTAACCAGCAATAGTGTTCCTACATTGAATACTTATTCAACTTTGTTTTACTGTTAACGTTTTCTTCTCATTAGCCACCATATTGTGCCATCCAAGCTACACTTTTCTCTTGAGAAGAACAGGTACATTTGCAATCATCCCACGCTTTGCTGGTTCATATCACCGTCCACACCACCCGCTGTGTCGGTAAGAACACTTGTAAGAGTGTGGTAAGGCGATTGAGCGAGAGAGATTGTTTTCCTTCCAGCTTTCACATTGCCACTGTCCTTTTTAGTTGATAGGGATAACATCTTCCTGTTGTCTTTTTCTTTTGTACCACTAAAATCACAGGAAATAATGTTGATGAACTTGCTAAGTTCCGTAACATGATGAACGATATGGCGGAGGTATTTACCAAAAATAATGCAGCAACAGCGGAGTCATTGGCACCCTTGACTCGCCAACTTGATGACATTGCTTTTTGGATGGGTAATCTTGAGGCTCAGTTGCCTGTCGTTGGACATGAAGACAATGCTTGTGATGATATGGAAGATCATAACAATCAGCCACGACTTCCACTTTATTGTCGAGGTATGAGAGATAACCATAACAATTATAATTGTCCTCCTGATGACCCTTTTTCTAAAGTGAAATTTACTATACCCTCCTTTTTTGGTGATTATGGTGTTGAGGCTTATCTTGATTGGGAGATGACAGTAGAGCAAAAATTTAATGCCCATATTGTCCTGAACAAAGTGAGTTTAAGAAATTTGCTATCATATGGTGGAATGAACTTGTTAAAACTAGAATTGATCCTCCAACATAGGATATATTAAAAGAAGCTATGCATGTTCGTTTTGTTCCTCCTTATTTTCAGCAAGACCTTCGTAAAAAATTACAACGTTTAGACCAAGGTAACATGTCTGTAGAGGGGTACTATCAAGAGCTACAAAAGTGTATGTTGCGTTGTGGGGTAGTAGAGGACATAGATGATAAAGTAGCTCGCTTTTATGAGGGTTTGAGATGTGAAATTCAGGATATTGTTGATTACAAGGAACATGGTACCTTTAGTAGATTATTTCAGCTTGCTATGTTGACAGAAAAAGAATTATAGGAGCACCAACAGCAGCAACAACGCACGAGGAGCACCTTCACGCCGCGTTCGACGTCTACACCATCCAAAACAGCACCATGTTCGAGTTTTCGTACAGCCACTACACCATCCAATGGTAGCCAAAGAACTACACCTGCTGCTCCACCTTCTCACGCGCCGGAGGGCAGCAAGACATCATTCAATCCTTCGTCTTCCACTCCTACGAGTCGTACTACCGATATTAAGTGTCACCGCTGCCAGGAACTTGGTCACATGATGAGAGATTTCCCGAACAAATAATCATACATAGCACACGACGATGGCAAGTATGATAGTACTTCAGATGTTGAAGATGAATATTCTCTTCCTACTAACGTTGTAGGTCCAAATGACGAGCACTCCGATGAAGAGGTACTTGGTACAATAGCGACGGAGAACTATAGGAGCATCATTGTGAAACGTGCTTTGAGCTCCAAAGTGGATGCCGACACAAGCTACAGAGACACAACCTCTTCCACATGTTTCTCATCATCAAGCGCTACGTGTCATGATGCACTACTTGCAATAAAGCTAAGTCTCGCTTTAACTCACATGGACTTCATATGCCTCTTCCTGTTCCTAGTGTACCTTGGGCGGATATTTCTATGGACTTTGTTTTGGGATTTCCTAGGACTAAGAGGGGGAGGGATAGTATTTTTGTGGTTGTTGATTGTTTCTCCAAAATGATAGACTTTATACCTTGTCATAGGAATGATAATACCTTACATATTGCTGATTTGTTTATGATGGAAATTGTTTGTTTACATAGTGAGCTAAATACCATTATTTCTGATCCTGATGCAAAAATTTTAAGTCATTTTAGGATAACTTTGTGGCATAAATTGGGAACCAATCTGCCGTTTTCAACTACATGTCACCTACAAACGGATGGATAAACCAAGGTAGTTAATCGTACTTTATCCACTATGTTGCGGGCTGTCTTGAAAAAATATTTAATGTTGTGGGAGGAGTGTTTACTACATATAGAATTTGCTTACAACATATATGTTCAATCCACAACAAAGGTAAGTCCATTTCAAGTTGTGTATGGTTTCAATCCCCATGCTCCTATTGATTTACTACCTTTGCCTCCTTCTGAAACCATAAATTTGGATGCTACACAACAATCTGAATTCATTCTTAAGATGCATGAAACTACAAAGAAAAATATTGAAAGGATGAATAAGAAGTATAGGATTGCAGGTAATAAAGGTAGAAAAGAAGTAATACTTGAACCGGATGATTTGGTGTTGTTACATTTGAGAAAGGAGTGATTTCCTTACTTCAAAAAATATAAACTTATGTCTGAGCTGCTGGTCCTTTTAAGATTGTTGAAAAGATTTATGATAATGAATATAAGCTTGAGTTGCCTCCCGATTCTGAAGTTAGTCCCACATATAACATTTTAGATTTGCGGCCATACTTGGGGGAAAAAGATGCTTGAGTCGAGAACGACTCCGATTCAAATGGGGGAGGATGATGATGACATCACAGTAGTGGATACACACATTGAACTACAAGGACCAATGACAAGAGCATGAGCACGGTTACTAAATCAGCAGGTGAACTCGTTCCTAACTTCCTTTTCATGTGAGTTTGAGAATAGATTGCTATGTAATTATTTAGTTGTTATTAGGAATAATTGGGAAGATCAAAAAGTCAAGGGAGGAGGACTTGGGAACGTGGAGAACCAGCTGGGACGTCCACAAGTTGATGGAAACAGTTTACAACTCGGACTTGAGTTCCACTCAGAGTCCAAAAGTAGTCCACCTTGAAACGTACGCCCAGGATGCATATGGACTCTATTTACAACGTTCTAGATAAGCACGGAAAGAGGAGAACACAAAATTTCCAATGGCCATGTTCCCACATAAAAATTCTTCCAAAGTCATCGGGAATTGTCAAAACAAGTCAAGTCCAAATTTTCGTCCGGTGCTGCGCCACCGTATTGGACCTTAGGGCCTTGTATCCCGTAAGAGTCCATTAGGGATGCATCTAAGAGTCTTTTTGGCTGAACCCTAGCCTTTTAAATACAATAGACGCCGGCCATATTTGGTGGGTTTTGCTTAGAATAA
Source organism: Tuctoria greenei (assembly GCA_036927565.1). Taxonomy (NCBI): domain Eukaryota; kingdom Viridiplantae; phylum Streptophyta; class Magnoliopsida; order Poales; family Poaceae; genus Tuctoria; species Tuctoria greenei. Next base: position 189,585,560 of record JAYESD010000003.1, on the reverse strand, counting down.
TAATTTTTTGCCATTCTATGGTTTGCGAGACCCCAACTTTGTGATTTCAGATCGCGCCTTCTAGGTTCTTGCTTGTGTTCTCGGCTGTACTTGCAGGGATTAGCCTTCTTGGCGCGGTAAAGCGTGTGCAGCATGACTGATAACCAACGGAGCAGTGGTGTAGCGATTGCAGGGGTGTTCGAGCTGCTCGAGTGCCGCCAATCATCAACATCGAGGTCTCTACCTCATCGACTTACCTTTCTGAAGATGGGACCTAAACCAATTATCATAAGCTTTTAGTCACTTTGTAAGTTTAGTTCTTAGACTTTTACTTGACCATCCAGGATCTTTAAAAGCAATTAGAAGTGATAATGGAACTGAATTTAAAAACCAATCATTTGATCACTTTTGTAATGAAAATGGAATAGATCATCAATTTTCTTCATCCTATGTACCTCAACAAAATAATGTCATAGAGAGAAAGAACAAAACCTTAGTTGAGATGGCTAGGACTATGCTTGATGAATATCAAACTCCTAGGAAATCTTTGGCTGATGCAATTTCAACCGCTTGTAATTTCTCAAATCGTGTTTTCTTGCTTGCTAAGCTAGGAAAAACTCCATATGAGCTTTGGTTTGCACATAGGAGTAGTGTCACACACTTTAGGGTCTTTGGTTGCAAAGGCTTTGTTATGAAACATGGTAATCTTGATAAATTTGAAGCTAGATCTGTTGATGGCATGTTTCTTGGTTATCCATCTCATACTAGAGGCTACCGTGTGCTTTTAAATTACACTAACAAAATTGTGGAGACTTGCGAGGTTTCTTTTGATGAAGCTAGCCCAGGTACTAGCTCTGATATTGCATGTCCAGGTCTATATCTGCAGGGGGAGAGTATTTACGTCGAAGATGAGGAAGAAGTGGTGCTGCTGCCCGAAAATTCAGAAGCTAATAACATCGTTCTCGCTCCTAATTTTGATCCACAACCAGCACCAACAACCACTACTGCTGGTTCAGATCTTCCTTGAGCCACAAGTTCTTCGATTGGTGATGAATATGAAGAAGAAGGAGCTTGTGAAGTGTCTACTCCCATCCGCGTCCTCAAAAGTCATCCTCCACAACAAATCAACGGAAAATTGCACGAACGAGTCACACAATTTAGGTATTGCAAACCAAACTCTCATGCTCATTCTGCCTTTGTTGCTTCTTTTGAACCAAAAGATATATCACACGCACTCACTAATGAATCTTGGATTATTGCCATGCAAATTTTGAAAGAAATAATGTTTTGAAACTTGTACCTCCACCTCAAGGTCACACATTAATTGGAACTAAATGAGTGTTTAAAAATAAACAAAGTGAGGGTGGGGTTGTTGTTAGGGATAAGGCTAGATTGGTTGCTCAAGGTTTCACACAAGTTGAAGGTCTAAATTTTGATGAAACTTTTGCTCCTTTTGCTAGATTAGAAGCCATAAGAATTTTGTTAGATTTTGCTACATCTATAGGTTTCAAGTTATATCAAATAGATGTTAAATGCTTTATTTAATGGCTACATAGATGAGGAGGTTTATGTCAAGCAACCACCATGTTTTGAAAATCGAAATTTTCCTAATCATGTTTACAAACTATTCAAAGCCTTGTACGGTCTGAAACAAGCCCCTAGAATATGGTATTAATGGTTAAAAACATTCACATTCTTACTTGAAAATGGGCTTACCATGGGCAAGGTTGGTAAAACTCTTTTTGTACTTAAGCATGGCAATGACTCACTATTCGTTCAAGTGTATGTGGATGATGTTATTTTTGATTGTGCTTCTCATGATCTTGTGTCCTAGTTTTCAGCTATGATGAGTTTAGAATTTGAGATGAGTATGATAGGAGAGCTCACATACTTTTTGGGGCTGCAAATCAAGCAAACCGAGGAAGGAACTTTTGTGCATCAAACGAAGTATACAAGAGAACTTCTTAAGCACTTCAACATGGACCAAAGTAAGCCTCTTCGGACACCAATGGAAACAGCAATGACAGTTGAACTTGATGAAGATGGTGAACCCGTGGACCAAAAAGAATATAGAAGCATGATGGGTCACTTTTGTACCTCACGGCATCAAGACCGGACATAAAATTCAGCGTATGTCTTCGTGCATGATTTCAAGCTTCTCCACGTGCTTCACATAGTCAAACCATCAAACGAATTTTCAGGTACTTACATGGAACTCAAGAATTTGGCATTTTCTTTGAAAGCTTTTCTGGATGCTGATTCTGGGGGTTGTAGGATTGATAGGAAAAGTATTTTGGGTGCGTGTCATTTATTTGGCAATTCACTTGTTGCTTGGTCCTCTAGAAAACAAAATTCAGTAGCACAATTCACGACCGAATCTGAATATGTAGCTACTGCTAGCGCACAAATTCTTTGGATTGTTCAAACACTTAAGGACTATGGGGTTGATCTAGATAGTGTTCCACTGTTTTGTAATAACACTAGTGCCATTTGCATTGCTAAAAACCCCGTGCAACATTCTAGAACAAAGCACATTGATATTAGGTATTACTTTCTCGGTGATAATATTGAAAAAGGAAATATTGTGCTTCACCATGTAGATTCTGAAAACAATTGACTGACATTTTTACAAAACCTTTGGATTACACTCGTTTTTATTTCATTCGTAGTGGAATGGGGGTTATGCACCCTCATGGCTTAAATTGAAGGGAAGTTTTGAAACTCGGGAAGTCTCTGTGTGAATCTAAATTTAAAATAATATGAGCACAGTATTTCATACATATATGACTTTGTGATTCTTTTTACATGCTAAAAGTTCTTACTACATTATTTGTGTTATATATTTTGTAGTTTTTGCCATGACTAGTAATTGGAATAATTACTTACACTAAATCTGGTCAAGATTGAACTTTCATGCTATTTTGGGGTCGTTGCATGCTCACAAGTGCTTTTAATAATGAAAAATTAACCAATCAACTATCCACATATCGAGCTTTTATGATCAAATAAAAAAATAAGAAAATATCAAGCGAATATGCATGCATCACACTCCTTATTTTGAGAAGCTTATCATTGCACATAGATATGAACTTGTAAGAAGTTGTGTATGACTAAAACTATGTCCTTAAGCTTCTGATCGTCAAATGACATAGGCTTGACTTGGTTGGTTACAATAAGGCTGATGCGGCATATAATCTCTTGCAAATGTCATTTGATCAAAATTTGTGCTTTAAATGATAATGAAAAATAAAAATGGCAACATGTGTCATGCTTTCAAGTTTTGAAATAGTTGAGTTTGTGAGATCATGACTTGCTTAAATTAAAAAATTACACTTGATCTATGGCATGGCTTACACTACTTTATGTATCTCATTGATGTGATGGTGTAAGCTACTTGATAGTATGACTCTGATGAGTTTTTTTTTATATGTATATGTTATAATATGCTCATAACAATTGGAATTTCTCTTTTTAACCTTGCTGAATACATTGTCAAAGGGGGAGAAATATGTCACACATTGTTGCACATTTACAAGTTTTTATAGAGCCTAAACTACTTGTAATCGCTCTCACTCTCCTCTCCACGGTCTTGGTCACTTTGAGTTGCTTCATCATCTTCCTCATTATCGTCATTGTTGTCAACCACAACCTCCTCAACGTTGGGAGCGGCACTAGAAGAGCCACCCCACCACCAAAGAGAGCAAGCTACGCCTCAGAGAGCTTTGGAAAAGGTGTGATTTCTTCATCTTCGGAAGCCTATGGGTACATTGGAATGTCCGCCTATTCACATAGCTTCCTCGTGTATTTCTCTTGTATTTGAGCCATCCTTTGAGTGTGTACTTGCACCTTGCATCACGTGGTGAAGATTGACTTGAGAAACTTAAGAATGGCGCTTGAAGATTCGCCGAAGGAGGAGGAGGCGGGAGCGGGAGGAGGCACAAAGGAGGTACCCCTCCTAGAAGCTCCTGCAATATTGGCCATGGGAGGAGGAATTTAGGGGTGGAGGGTTCTATGCTTCACGTCCTTCACAAAATCCAACCCCGAGACCTTCTCAATCAAGCACATTATGAAGGGTGCATATCCACAAGAGCGATTTGGGGTGTGGGACATGTTGAAGTGTCGTTGTAGATATAGTTGAAGACATTGAATTTTCATCTTCCACAATCAATCTCATCAAATGCCAGAGGTTTCCTTGGATGATCCCTGCATCCCCATCCTTAGGTGCTAAAGTCTTCCTCAAAATCTGATTCAGCACACTAAAGAAAGGGAGAAGGATCTTGGTTGTGGGGGGATTGTACAAACCACTTTCGTACATGAACTCCATCTCCCTGAAATCTATGGCCTTGAGGTTGTGAAATGTCAACTCCTAGTTCAAGAACTCCTCAAGTCCAAGAATCCTCGCGAATTCATCATAAATGATGAAGTATTGGACTCTGTCGATCAACCATGTAATCTACCGGTCTCCAAAAGTAGAGAAGTAGCACATCTTGTAGAATTGTGCTAGCACATCTGGGTTCCAATTATATTGGAACCCCAGCAGCTCCTTGGGAGAGACCATGATGTTCAACTGCCTAGATGACTGTGTTGGATGCTTGATGGTTCTTCTTCTCCATATAAGTCCAATCAACCCACTGAGCGTCTGCCACTGGAGTTTTTATCCTCAAATAGACCAAGCGATAGTAATCGCAATGTAAATCACAGCAAAATCGGTGATCTAGTGTGGCCTTCTCCAACTTGTATGGATCCTTGACATGGAACCTCTTAGCCTTTTCAGACCCTTTCCCTTGGAATATGTTGCTTGACAACTCAGGTTGATGGTTGGAGTCATGCATTGGAGGAGTCAAGACTAAAAGTCCAATGGGCTCTTGTGGGAGAGCACTTGACCCCACCGGACGGTCTCAGATGACCAACTCCCTTCCCGCTAGACCCTTCTTCCTCGAAGGTGCCTTCTTGGTTGGCACCTATTTAGCTGGGACCTTTTCTTTGCCCTTACTTGCACTTCCTTCATTCATGGGGCCTTTGCCCTTATCGGCCGCTTGGGCCCTTTCCTTTTCACCCATGGTGACAAGCCTTTTCCTTCTAACTACTTGCTCTTCGGCAGCCTTTGCTTGTGCTGTGTCGTGGTCATGGTTCTTCTTTGTTCTAGCTTCACGGCGAGCTAGCTCTTGAGCTATAGTTGCATCCTCCTTCGCATAGTGACGATATGCCTCTTGGCGTGCCGCCTCATTTTTTGGATTGGAAAAAGGAGAATCGTCGCATCGAGACATGCTGAAAGGATGATAACGAGAAGATATGAGTGAGGGCACATGAGTTATTGCGATACAAGTTTAGAAAATCCACTAAGTTAGGGGTTAACCCTAGGTTAGGCCAGACTTTTCCAGTCCCTGTCCGGACTAGTCCGATCAGGAACAGACTTGTCCGTCCTTGGTATGGACTAGTCCGAACCACCCAGTGTTAAACCTTAACTATGCGATTTTTCTACAAATCTCAATACTATGTTGCAATATTGCAAGAAAATGATCACAAGGTGTTAAAGAAGCAATAGGAGTCCTAGGTTATGGAAAGAACAACCTAGAATTGAAGGATTCGAAGAGTTTAGGGTTTTGCTCAAAAACGTACCTTGAAGATTCAAATCCGAGCAAAACATCGGTTCTAAGGGCGAAGAAGTCCGGGGATTGACTTCATGTAGCTTCAAAGGGTTGAAAGCGCGGATTCCTTGAGGATTTTGAAGGTGTAACTCAAAATCGCAAATGGGGGCGAGTTTTTGAGAGAGGCGCGCATTTGAGGGCATTTGAATGAAGTGGAGGGGTTAGGCCTGACGCTTGGGGTATAAGTCCCCAAGGTCCGAACTAGTCCGGTCGGGATACAAAACAAGTCCAGTCGTCGAACCAGGTCTAGACTTAGTTGGAAGTCCAGACAAGTCCGGTGATAGGCCCAACTAGTCCAGTGTGGACTTGTCTGAACCTGCCCGGACTTGTCTAGGGTGTCAGACTTGTCCGGCCCTGAGGGCAGGGTAGTCTAATCCTAGACACCAAATTCTCATATATATTGAGAAATTTGCAAGGAATGATCCATATGGACTAAGTTTTCACAAATATTCTCAAAGAATATGGCCAGTAAAACATACAAACAATCATACAATGACCATGATTCAAGGAGACAATAACAAAAAATAGTTTGATAGAAAACTGAGGGAGGCAAGTTTTCGAAAGCATGCATAATTTTGAACAAAGTAAACAACTAACAATCAGATGTGCAACATTTTAAGCCATATTTTGAGAATCAAAGATATTTAGCTCATTCCTAAGTTTGGAAAAGCGCTTTTCATCTAGTGGCTTGGTGAAGATATCAGCTAGTTGTTTTTCGATTCTCCCATGTGAAATAACAATACCCCCCTTCATTTAATGATCTCTCAAGAAGTGGTTCCAAATGTCAATGTGTTTGGTCCTACAGTGTTCAATAGGATTATGGGCAATCTTAATGACACTCTCATTGTATCATAGGAGTGGAATATGGTTCATATTGAGACCATAGTCCCTTAGAGTTTGTCGCATCTAAAGAAGTTGTGCACAAAAACTTCTTGCTGCGACATACTCCACTTCGGCTGTGAATAGGGTAATGGATTTTTTTCTTGGATGACCATGACACTAGGGACCTACCTAATAATTGGCAAGTCCCGGAGGTACTTTTCCAATCCACCTTGCATCCGGCATAATCCGCATCGGAGTATCCGATGAGATTGAACTTGGGCCCTTTAAGATACCACATCCCTAAGCTAGCTATATGAACTAAATAGAAAAAAATTATCTTTACGGCTGTCAAGTGACACTCCTTAGGAGCAGCTTGAAACCTTGCAAACATGCATACACTTAAATTAATATCGGGCCTAGATGCACAAAGGTAAAGTAGGTATCCAATCATGGAATAGTATACCTTTTGATCCACGCTAGGACCGTCCTGGTTGAGGTCGAGATGTCTGTTCATCTCCATTGGCGTCTTGATGGGCTTCGCTTTCTCCATATCAAACTTCTTAAGTATTCTTGAGTATACTTAGTTTGACATATGAAGGTGCCTTCCTTGAGTTGTTTGACTTGGAAACCTAGAAAGAACTTCAACTCTCCCATCATCGACATCTCAAATCTCTCCGTCATGATTTTGCTAAACTCTTCACAAAAAGATTGGTTAGTAGAACCAAATATTATGTTGTTGACATAAATTTGGCACACAAATAAATCATCATCTATGTTCTTAGTAAAGAGTGTATAGTCGGTGTCAGTACCCTACATACTGGGTACCCCACAATACCGCAAGAAGTGCAAGAAAGTTTCACCCATCAGAGTCGAAGGCTCTTGCGGGTCCCGCATGTCACGTTGCACCGGACCCGCTCCCTTCACATGGCTGGCTCCCGGGTTAACACATGTAAAATAAGACTAGAACAAAACTCCCAACCAAGGGAAGCTCCGGCGACTACACGTGTACAACAACCCCGGACCTAGCCCCCGTTAGAGAGTGGCTCTGGCACTGACACGTATATAGCGAAACGGGACCTACCCCCCCCCCCCCCCCCCGCAAGGTAAAGCTCCAGATCTGCCACGTGTGGAGCCTCTGGACCTTCATCGCCAATAGAAATACGAACAAATCACGTCCATTACAAATATTCAAGGACGGTTAAAGCAGCAGTTACAGGGTCTGATAATGTGTTATTAATGCCATATTAATGAAACACGATCAGTGCACATTGATAGGGGTAACGCTGCCATAAAGGCACGTTACCCCACTATTAATTATACTTAATACCCTTTAGACAGTGTATTAGTTCATTAAGCACGCCAGGGCCACATGTCGGGCCAGGCCAGCTTTGTAACGATCAGTCCTTAGAACTATAAAAGGGATGTACGACATGAATATCAGGGGGGATCTGACCTGATTCAACCTGATCCTAGCAAACAGATTCGCTCAATACAATTACACAAACCCTGTTGAGTAGGGTGTTACGCTAAGGCAGCCTGAACCACGTAAATCTCTGAGCTCATCATCTTGATATTGGTCTTTGTGTGCCCCAACCACAAAAGAACCTCCGCAGGCTGCTTCTCAGCGGGTCCGGGGGAAGTGTCATATGCAACACTTCGACATTTGGCACTCCAGGTAGGGGGGGATCCCGAGAACCCAAGATGGTGAATTCATCTACTGGATCTTCCAATGGCAACCACGCTGGACCACCTGCCGGAGGCAATCCCTCCAACGTCCAACAACCAGCAGGTGCCGTTGTTCCAGCAGGTGTTGTGGCACCACAACCACCATCTGTTCCAGCAAACAATGCTAGTAAACAAGATAGAGAATCTGCGTCGATCACTGCATCGACAAACAACAACCCCGAGCACGCGCTCATTTCTGCGCGTGCTCTTGTGCAACGGCCACCGCCTCCAGGTGCACCCCGGGGTGCTATGGAGCAGTGGAGGGCTGATGTTGATCATCTGGTTGCAGCTGTGGTTGCAGGCATCAGCAATGAAGGTCCTCCCCCTTCGGGGCGAGCATCTTCACAATGATAGACTTTGTCTGGCCGACTTGATCCACAAGCCTCTAAACAAAGGAGACATGTTGCCTCCCAACAGGTGACTTCGTTGCCTCCCGGGGCAAGAGGCACCCACACAATTATCAGGATTCCGACTTATGACTTGCGGTCGGAGCTGGATCGCCGATACCCGCAACAGGATGGCCGTGTCCACATTGAGTGTGCTCATGAGAGGCGAGAAGGTCGGGACAACCCTGCTCCTCAGGGAGTAGGAGGAGACTGTTCTGCCCTGGCCATGCACTAACGTATGGTCAGGTGGCCACAGAAGTTTTGGCCCCACTTACCAGAGAAATTTGACAGGACTGTCAACCTCGCTAAATTTCTTCAAATCTATTCTACTGTCATACTGGCGGCGGGGTGTGATGAGGTTGTGATGGCCAATTACTTCCCGGTTGCTTTAACTGGGAGTGCAAGGTCCTGGTTCATGGGTCTTCCACCTAACTCCATTAATAGTTGGGCGGGACTATGCCAGCAATTCACTGCCAACTTCGGGAGTTCCTATACTCGGCCCGGCACTGAATTGGACTTGTTTGTTGTAAAACAAACGTCGAGGGAATCGCTACGGTCCTTCATATAGAGATTCTCTTAGGTACAAAATACCATTCCTTCAATCTTGAGCTCTTCTGTTATCGATGCATTCATATAGGGTGTTCGAGATAAGCAGATGCTAGAGAAGCTGGCTATTAAAGAAGTTATCAGCGTCACGGAACTCTTCAGCCTAGCCGACAAATGCGCTAGAGCTGCAGAGGGCCATGAAATGCACTCCAAGCCACCTCCAGAGGCCAACCAGAAGTCCTCCAAAATTGAAGCCGCTACCTCCAGTAGTGGTAAGAAGAAGAAGAAGAAGCCCAACGGCAAAAAGAAGCCGCCGGCCGGCGCTCCAGGTGCTGCAGCAGCTCCTGGAAGCCGGGGGCCATGCCCCGAGAAGCGACTTCGACCTTCATTAGAGGACGGCAACAGTTCCAAAGCATGGTGTCCGATTCACAAGATGAATCGACACAACTTGGAAGAGTGCCGGGAAGTCCAAAACCATGTCGAGCGCTACAACAAGTACCCGGAAGAAGCTCCTTTCCATCAAAGGGAAGGAAAACAAAAAGTCGACGAAGCTCCGGCTGAAGAGGAGCTAGGTTTTCAGGACCCTAAAAAGGTCTTGAAAGTCGTTTACAACACTATCGACGATGACTCTGACGCCTCTGACAACGAGCGTCGGAAGACCCTGAACACCATTTATGGTGGTTCTTGGGACATCACCTCTCGTTGCATTCTCAAGACAATGTGGCGGGACATGGCCATGGTAGCTCCCGCTGCTAAGGCGGAACCACATCGTAAGTGGATGGACAGACCCATCATTTTCGATGCTTCGGACTGCCCCGGAAACATGATCGGGGCTGGTCAACTACCGTTGATGGTGTCACCCACCATTAACAATATCCAAATCCACCATGTCATGGTGGATGGACGTTCCGGGCTAAACCTCATAAGCTTCAAAGCTTTCGTTAAGCTTCAGCTCTGGCCTTCGGACTTTTGCCCATCCCGACCTTTCTCCTGAGTAGGTTCGGGAACCGTTACTCCTCTGGGTTCCATTACACACACAGTGACCTTCGGGACCCGGGAGAACTACAGAACCGAGAAACTGGTTTTCGATGTTGCGCAGATCAGTCTGCCCTTCAATGCCATTTTGGCAGGCCAGCTTTATACAAGTTTATGGCTGCTGCCCATTATGGTTACTTGATGTTGAAAATGCCAACACCCACGGGTGTTCTCCGGATTCGTGGAGATCGTACCGCAGGAGTCACTACACTGGAGGAACTCTATGCACTTACCACAGCGCAAGAGGAAGCATCCGATAAGGAACCAGCTGTGAATCCTCCAAGCATTCTTCACAAAGGCTCTACCTCCGCACCTCGTGTGCAACCCAGCGGCAACGCTGACATACCCGTCAAATTCGTCTAAATCGGTTCTGATGTTGCTCAGACTACCCGTATATCAGGTGGTCTGAACAAAAAATAGGAACTCGCATTCATCACTTTCCTCTGAGCTAATGTCGACGTGTTTGCCTGACAACCATCACAAATGCCTGAGATCCCTAGGGAAGTGATTGAGCACAATCTGAAGATTTACCCAGATGCACGGCCTGTACACCAGAAGCCCCGGAAGCAATCAATTGAGTGACAAAACTTCATACGACAGGAAATCAAGAAGTTGCCTGAAGCTGGATTCATCTGAGAAGTCTTCCATCCAAAATGGCTGGCAAACCCAGTTGTTGTACCCAAGGTCGGTGGGAAGCTTTGGATGTGTATCGACTACACCACCTTAAATAAGGCATGTCCAAAAGATCCATTTCCACTACCTAGAATAGATCAGATAGTGGATTCCACCTCCGGGTGTGAACTAATGTGTTTCATAGATGCATATTCTGGATATCATCAAATCCAAATGTCTAAGGAAGATGACGAGCATGCTTCCTTCATAACAGTAGATGGATTGTATTGTTATACTGCCATGCCATTTTGTCCTAAAATGATGCTTTAACATTTGTGTGAGACATGTACAAAACATTTGGAGAGCTAATTAGAGACTTGGTGGAGGTGTATGTTGATGACATCGTCGTGAAAATCAAAAACAAGGAGTCACTCCTTTACAACTTACAAGCCGTCTTCGACAAGTTGCGCACTACGCGCACCAAGTTGAACCTGGACAAGTGTGTCTTCCGGGTTAGCTCTGGAAATATTCTGGGGTTCTTGGTTACTCATCGAGGAATCGAAGCAGATCCGGCGAAGATCAAGGCTATAGAAGAAATGCAGCCCCCTGTCCGCATTAAAGATGTCTAAAAGTTGACGGGATGTCTAGCTGCGCTCAGCCGGTTTATATCAAGACTGGCAGAACGGGCTCTACCCTTCTTCAAACTCTTGAGGAAGTCTGGACCATTTCATTGGTCTGAAGAAGCAGAAAAGGCATTCCGAGAGCTGAAACAGCTCCTCACCACACTACCAATATTGGTAGCTCCAAACACTGGTGAGCCTTTCCCGCTTTACATTTCGGCAACCACCGAAGTTGTCAGTATGGTCCTGGTCGCGAAAAGACAGAAACCACATTCAGTCCAGGAATCCAGACCCCTTCGGGAGGGTCCGGAACCACCTGAAGGCATGACTAGGTCTCAGCTCCCAGACATGGAACATTGAAATGAAGTACTAGGAGATCAACCTCATTCGTTTGAGGAGGTTTCCAGTGAGATCCGAGTTCAACAAGAAGGAATTCTGGACCACCATGAGAGGTTTCGAGAAGCACAACCTGAGGGTCCGGGACCCTCCAGCAGGGTCCGGGTCAATGGAGAGGAAGCTCCGGGTCCTTCTGAAAGGGTCCGGACCATCCAGCGCCCTCTGTACTTCATCAGTGAAGTACTCCATGACGCCAAGACAAGATACATTAAGGTGCATAAACTGCTTTACACAGTTCTTGTCGCCTCAAGAAAGTTTCGCCACTATTTCCAAGCCCACAAAATATTAGTGTTAACTTCTTTTCCACTATGTGCAATTTTGCATAACCCTAATTCTACTAGGAATATTGCAAAGTTGGCAGCAGAGCTTGCAGAATTCGATCTAGAATTCGTGTCGAGACAAGCAATTAAAAGTCAAGCCATGGCTGACTTTGTGGTGGAATGGACCCCCTCTCCATCAAACCTTGGGGGACACAGTGAGCAGAAACTAGAGCTCAAGGTTCTAGTATTCACTGAGCCTCACTGGACCCTCTACTTCGATGGCTTCGTGCAGAAGCAGGGAGTCGGAGCTGAAATCCTTCTCCTCGCTCCAACCGGAGAGAAGGTCAAGTACATGGTACACCTTGATTTCAAGGCAACCAACAATATGGCAGAGTATGAAGCCCTCATCTATGGACTCAAGGTGGCACTATCTTATGGTGTAAAACAGCTGTTGGTGAAGGGAGATTCACAACTCATCATCAAACAAGTGAAAGGTGAATGCTCCTGCAACAATTCTCAATTAGCTGCTTATATCCTTGAAGTCCTAAAGCTTCAAAAGGACTTCGAAGTCCTGGATCTACATCATATTCAGTGCCTTCATAACTTTGAAGCCGATGAACTCTCGACGAAAGCCTCAACCGGAGCTCCGGCTCCTGACGGAATCTTCGTCTGGAGGTTTTCAAAACCAACATCTCAGCCTGCCGAACTGAGCGAAGGGGGCGAGACCAGCACCTCGAAGCTGGCGGTCCCAGTGGCCCTGCTACATGGCGTTCACCAAGGGTCGTAGGTGCTGCGAGAAGCTCCGAGCAACCCAGTGTGCAGGACTCAGAACCTCAAGTTAGCTACGATGCATGGGCCTTGAAGATCCGGAGCTACTTGAAAGACAATATCCATCCTGAAGACAGTGTATCCGCTGACCGGATTGTCAGATTTGCTAAAATATACAGGTTGGTACAAGGGGATCTCTACCGACGCGATGCCAATAGCATCCTAATGCGGTGCATTGCAAGGGAAGAAGGCAATGATCTCCTCGAAGAAATCCATGGAGGCGAGTGCGGGAACCACGCATCTTCTCGTACGCTGGTCGGTAAAGCCTTCCGACATGGATTTTATTGGCCTACATCACTTCAGGATGCGGTTGACCTAGTGAAAAAACGTGAAGCTTGTTAGTTTCACGCCAAACAGATTCACACACTGGCTCAATCACTACAAATGATACCTCCTACATGGCCATTCGCTGTGTGGGGCATGGACACCTTGGGACCTTTCCCAAAAGCCATCAGAGGTTACAGGTTCCTATATGTCACCATCGATTAGTTCACCAAGTGGCCGGAAGCAACTCCAGTAGTAACAATCAACAAACAATCAGCAATCAAGTTCTTGAAGTCCATTATATGCAGATTTGGAGTTCCAAACAAAGTCATAACTGACAACAGAACTCAATTTACAAGTGTTGCATTCCAAGAATATTGCGAAGACCTCAGTATTCAACTTAGCTATGCCTCAGTAGCTCATCCAGCAAGCAACGGCCAAGCCAAGAGAGCAAATGTAGAAATTTTAAAAGGACTCAAGACGCGCACATATGAGCGCTTGAAAAAACGTAGAGCTAACTGGATTGAAGAGCTTCCGTCCACATTATGGCAAATAGGACAACACCTAATCGGCCAACTGAGGAGACTCCATTCTTCCTAGTGTACAGAGCTGAAGCAGTCCTTCCTCCGGAGATCACTTTGGGGTCCCTCCGGGTCCGGACCTTCGACAAAACCACGCAGGACCAGCTTCAGCGTGAAGACCTTGACCTCCTTGACGAGGGAAGGTGCCAAACAGCTGTTTGAAATGCACGTTATCGCCAAGCACTCCAGCTCTACCATCAAAGGAATGTGCGTAACCGACAGCTTGAAGAAGGCGACCTGGTGCTTCGGAAGATACTAAGCCGTGAAGAGATGAACAAGATTCCCCCCGGCTGGGAGGGTCCCTTCCGAGTCATTAAAGTATCCCGACCAGGATGCGTTTGCTTGGCAACAGAGGATGGGACCCCGCTCCCAAATCCTTGGAACATCGAGCACCTCTGTAAGTTTTATGCTTAGAATCACAGAGGTGGGTCTATAGTTAAACACAATGCATGTTGTAGAGTCATAATACAGAGACGAGCAAGTCCTACGGGAGAACACTCCAGGAGGGTCCGGGAAGTTCAAGTAACACTTCAGACAGTCACAGCTCTAAAAGTGTAACTACTTGCTTTGGGTTAGTACAAGATGTATAGCACGTTTAGCATGGTCCAGCACCCTAAGTGTGTCCTTGTCTCCTGTAATTCGGACCCATAACGAAAGACATTGTTGTGTCAAAACAGACTCCATGTGCATCTAATTTTTGTACAAGGCTCAATATATCAAATTATTTTTACCCTACTTGTCTATAATGAAGTTGTGCAAATCTTTTTGAACTTTGTTTCAAGTAATTCACATGCATTACAAGCCTTATTGATAGTCTTTTTGGATCTTAACATTGCTTCATAGTCTACTTGCCTGAACACCAAGCCAACATAGGTTCGGAGTGCACTATCGACTTAGCCTGGTCCTGCACCCTAAGTACGCCGCCCTAAGGTCCGCAGGCCTTAGTAGGGTGAGTACTAAAAAGGCATCTAGATCCAAAAAGATTATATCAAAATGCTCGTTATCATGCTGAGTTTCTTCAGACTCAAAGTTCAAACAAGAACAATAAGTCACAGCCAATTTATAGACTGGAGGACAAATTTTACTTTTTCTCTTGCCTTTAATGTGCAGGAAAAGCAAAAATTCATAGCGATGGTGAACGATGCCGGAGCTACTAAGCTCCGACATCTCCCAAGATAGATCGGCCGTCAACGTTTAATTTGTTGACGTTGGTGCTACTGAGCTCTGACCATTCCAGGGGGCCTGTCTTCGACGCTTCAAAATTGAAGACTTCAGACTTTAAATCTACAAGTGCGAAGCAACCAAGTGATCAACATACCGTCATAACCTTTGTTACATGTACACACCTCAACTGTACACATGTACCAGGGGGCCAACAAGATACTGCACGGTATATGGAATACAAAAGTGAAATTGAAGGCACAAAAAAGGATTTCATTAATTTAAGATACTGGATTACAAAATGGGGAGAGTACAGCAGAAGGCAATAGGAAGAAAGCCATAGCTACTGGAGGACCTAAGACCACTTTTTGTGCAACTTCTCGGACGCTGGCTTTGGCGGCATGTTCCTCTTCAGCAATGGGACCTTCGAGCACCGGGTCCAGTCAGAATTGAGGATCTCGGCTTACATAACACGTCAGCATATATTCTGCGACGTTTGTAGCCAAAGTTTTCCCCTCCGTCTCCAGCTGGTCTGCGATGACATCAGCCATCGCGTCAAGTTTGCTGCCAGTACCATTGAGGGCCACCAGCGCTCGGTCTAGGTCCGGCTCCGAGTTGTCCGGACGTACTGGACTGAAACCCAGCGGTGTCAGCGCGTCATTCGCACGCCCGAGGAAGTCCCACACTTGAATAGCTTCGGTCTCCTTCAGGCTCCGCGGCTCCTCTAGCGACTTCCGGACAGTCGTAAGCTATGAACCTTCACGGGCAAGGCGCTCAACCAACTTAGCATGCTGCTACATGCTCTCAGCAACTTGCTTTTCCCGGTCGGTTAGCTCCGTCTCCTGGAGGTGGATGCGGTTCCGCCTTTCAGCAAGGTCTTTCTCCCTGCCTTTAACTCTCTCCTCCCTAGCGGCAACGTCAGACTCTCTTTTCGAGAGCTCCTGCCCCACCTTCCAGTTCTTCTTCCTCTCTTCATCCTTCCATAGATCCACCTTTTTGCTGCGATCCGCCAAATTTTTCTCACCCAGAGTCAACTCCTGGGTGACATCCGCCTCTCTCCTCAACACATCCTCCTGCTGCCCCAGGAGTTTTTCCTCCCTCGCCTCCAGGTCCGCTCGACGCTTTAGGAGAGTTTCATTTAATTCTGAGAGCTTTTCGTAACGCTCGTCAGCAGTGTCACATCTCTCCTTAGCTTGCTCCAAGATTTCCCTGGACTTAGCATCGAGCGCCTAGATGGCAGCCTCCTTCTCTTCCATCAACTTATCCCAGTATTATAACCAGGCCTTCTCCCCGTTGATCCATTCCATCTGGTCAGCCAGCCTCGTTTGAGCAAGCCTGGTCTCAAAATGGAGTCTCTTGCGCCAAAGCCTCAAGGTGTTGCGCTTCTCCTCTAAGGCTTTGCTCTCATGTTTGAAGGCAAGCTAGACCTGCCAGAGACTTGAGCAGGCGTTGTCTATGGACAACGCCAGAGGGATAGGTTATGGGCCTGCTGGGACCATTTCCGTAGGCTCAAAAGGGTTCTCCATCACAAAAATTGGATCCCACTGTACAATAGTGGTTCCCTGGACTCCTACAGCGCTAGGGCCGCTCTCCTGGAGCCCTTCAGCGGTAGCAGAAGAACCCATTGGGGAAACTTCCACCTCCAGAGCAGTTGAAGGCACCGCTTCAGGGTCTCCAATTGAGGGCTCTGAAGTTGGAGGACCTGTCACTAGTCCTGCAAGCTGCTCCAGGACCGGCTCAGGTACCCCCGGGACCACCACCTCTGGAGCAGTAGCTGGAGCTTCAACTGGGGCCTTAACCGCCACGGGCTTGTATTCCGGCATGGCAACCACCTCCGGTACAACCGCCAGACCTCCAACCACCTCCGGCACAGCCGCCGGACCTCCAACCACCTCCGGCTCGACAGCCGGACCCTCTACCACTTTCGGCTCAGCCGCCAGAAGGGCCGGAGCTTGGGTGATTTCCGGTTCAATAGCCGGGGCTTCAACTACTTTTGGCTCAGCAGCCAGGACTTTGGCAACTTCCAGCTTGAAAGCCAGAACTTCTAGCATCGTCGGTGCTGGAGCATCAGCCTCCGCCCCCAAGGGTACATCTTCAACTTCTCTCCTGCGGTCCGGCGCTACCACAGGAGCTTTGGGTGAGGACTCCGAATCCAAGCTCACGACAGCTGGCGCCGGAGCTGCCGCAACTTCCGCCTCCGCTTGAGGAGGAGGCTCAGTGATCAGAGTCGGAGCTTCGGCAGGTGCAGCCCTAGCCGTTGCAACAGGCGCTGAAGCTTCGGATCCTTTCTTCGACACCCTTGAAATAAAGGTAAGAGAAGATTAAGAACACATCAAAAACAAGACTAGCATTTTAGGGTGAGCAATCAATGCTTACCTCAAGATGCTACCATCCCAGTCACCTCGGAACCTCTTCTTCTGAGGCCCGAAGCTAGAGCCCACCAAATCTGGTGAGACAACTGCTTCGGACCTCAGTTGAGGAAGACTCGCAGCTGCTGGAGTCCTTTAAGCTGGAGCTTCTCTTCGTTGGGAAGAACCCTCGGACCTGGAACTTCTAGCCGGCACTGAGGCCTGGGTCGCCTGCACGGAGCTTATGCCTCTTGAAGACGTTTGCACCGGAGCAGGGGTAGCTACAGAAGACCTCCCCCTCCGAGGAGAAGCAGCCTTCGTGGAAGGAGCAAGTCTGACAGACCTTCCGTCAGCGTGCTTCAATTTCCTCTTCTGGCTGGAGGGCTCAGCTGGCTCTTTGCCCTTGCCCCTGCTAACATCTTCAGTATTTTGGCTCGGGGCGTAGGAAGGACCACCCTCGGAAGCTCCGGGAATCGCCAACCCGGTGGTCGTACGCCTTTCCACCTCACCAAGATCGTCAAGCGCCGGCATACTCCTCCGGAGCTCCCAGCTGAACCGTGCCTCCATATTCAGAGGGAGAAAAGCCGCCGACAGAGCTAAGTCCTCACCTTCGACGTCTATCCCATGCTGTAATTTATTGATATGAAGCTCAAAAGCTGCGTCATTCAAGTTGGATCTCAGGCCGGTTTCAATCCGGTCGTCATCCATCACGCTGTTGAGGGCCCATGCAAGCTTCTCCCTCTTCTTCAGCGGAGCCCACCTGTTGACCAGGAAGTTGCAGAAGACCAACTGGGGATCACTCCACCTTCCACACACTCGCAGATCCTGGTCAAAACAGGATTGAAGGCATCTGACAGCACTGGAACCACACTCCATGCGTCAGTGTCAACATTGGGGAGACCTTCGGGCAGCTCCAATTTCTCGTGCTCCTCTGCCGTGACGATGATCCAATCCTTCTTCCAGTCGTATCACTTGCCGGAAGGAAATGACTTCAAGTATTTTTAGGGGCAGTTCTTGCGCTTCACAAAATAGTAGAAGCCAAGAAACTCAGACCACTTGCCAGTGGTGTTGATGGTGAAGAAGGTGCGGAAAAGCTCGACGCAGTGGTGAATACCCACCCACATCTCACAGAAGTGGACGAATGTCGCCACAAGAAGAAGAGAATGGGGGCCAAGGTGATACAGCTGCAGACCATAGAAGTCAAGCAGCATCAAAAGGAAAGTCGAGAAAGGTGGGATCAGCCCCACCATGGCGTACGCTGAGAAGTACACCATGTCGTTGTCGCGCTCCTTCTTGAACGGGAGCTTGCCGGCGTGGACCAGATGGTTAAAGGAGTCGCTGGAACACCCCATGTAGGTCCAGACCTTCTTCAGATCATCATCGCTCTTGAGGCGGCTCTTGGGGAGACCCAACTCCATCGTAGCAAAGTGGAGCAAAAGAAGGGAAGTTAGGCGGAGTTTGGGAGGCTCTGAGCGCA
Organism: Tuctoria greenei; assembly: GCA_036927565.1. Classification (NCBI taxonomy): domain Eukaryota; kingdom Viridiplantae; phylum Streptophyta; class Magnoliopsida; order Poales; family Poaceae; genus Tuctoria; species Tuctoria greenei. The sequence goes on along the minus strand of JAYESD010000003.1, from coordinate 189,566,872 downwards.
AAGATGATCGAAAGCATAAAGAGTCCTCAAACCGTGCGCACTTTCCTTCTTAAGTAAGCCTCCGTGACGCTTGGATGGAAACCGCAGAGAGATCAAAGGCACTTTTCAAAAATCTACCCCGTCAATGACGAGTGGGCCTGGGGCCACCCGACGAAGAGATCGAGGTCCATAACCAAGGCCAACTGTTGCCATGATGAGCGGCGAGAAACCCAAAGTCGGCGATCTGACACGGCGCGCGGAACCGGTATGGTTTTCGTATTGGGAACCGACGACCTTCAATTGCGTGAGATCCACACTCAAGGATCTCATCTGCCATATTCATAACAAGCCACGTGTCGAAGGTTCACTCCCGGACCGTCACTCAGTCGGCGCATCAGAGGACTTTTTGAAAGTCAAAGCGCGGGAATCAAGAATGGCCCCACCTCTGGCAAAACAACTTAACCCAAAGGGTTTCTCCCAGAGGTGGGCCCGGGGGCCTCTGTCGGTACCCTATGTACCGGGTACCCCACGATACCGCAAGAAGTGCAAGAAAGTTCCACCCGTCAGAGTCGATAGCCCTTGCAGGTCCCGCATGTCACATTGCACCGGACCCGATCCCTTCACATGGCTGGCTCCTGGGTTAACACGTGTAAAATAAGACCAGAACAAAACTCCCAACCAAGGGAAGCTCCGGCGACTACACGTGTACAACAACCCCGGACCTAGCGCCCGATGATGTATGGAGGGTCTTGGGATATTATCTCTCGATGCATAGTGAAAACTTTGTGTGGACAGATGGCTGCTGCATCTCCCACCACCAAGGCGGAGCCTCATCAGAAGTGGATGGATACTCACATCACTTTCGATGCCTCCGACTGCCCGAAGAACACAACCGGAGTTGGGCAACTACCATTCATGGTCTCTTGGACTACCAACAATGTCCAACTCTTCCATGTCTTGGTTGATGGTGGAGCGTCGCAACCTCATCATCTTTGCCGCCTTCGTGAAGCTGCCAATGCCCATCTCGGACGTTAGGCCCCCACGTCCATTCCCCGGAGTGGGTCCGAATCTATTACTTGAATGTGACATAGAGGGGGTGAATAGGCTTTGAAAATTTTCCTGCACACTTTATCAAATCATTAAATTCCAGGTGGACCGGACTTGTCCAGTGTAACTGCGGACTAGTCCGGTGTGCTTGTGTGGTGTGAACTCATCAAGTGTTAGAATAGAAATTGTATGTGTTATAGCAGCAGAATTTAAACAACTATTCAAACAAACATGATTGAACAATTAGTACTACAAACTTGCACGTGGAATACAATGTTAATTAAGATTACAAGGTTGATCAATTTAATGCCCTAAATAATGCTAATTGCAAAAGTAAAGAGATGAACACACGCGACACGGATTTTTACCGAGCTTCGATCTCACCAAAGAGATCTATGTCCTCATTGCGGAGACCCACACAGAACCGTGTCTCTTCAAACCCTTTGCCCTCGTCAAGTCACCACACAAGGCCGACTTGATTCAACTATCACGAATAATCACCGAGTTGGTGGGGCAACCTCACACGTTGAGGGATCCCACAAGAATTATAGCAGAAAAAGTGATCTAATACACTCGAAAAGATTACAAGTAATGGAAGAGTGTAAAGAGATCAAACCCTAAGAGCTCAATAACACGTAGACAACAATCTCCTAATCTCAAATATGAATACTCAAAGATTTTCACTTTTGAAGACCTTAGATGTGTGGGGAGATGTGTTTTTGTGCTCTTGGGACAAGTGGTGGTGCTAGGGCTTCATTTCTTGACAGTAAAATGTGAGAGTTGTGTTTGTTGGCTCGTGGATCTCCTATTTATAGTGTTTCAAAAATTATTACCGTTAGGGACCCCGACGGTCGGGCTATACTCTAGGGACCAGACTTGTACAGTGTGCTGAGTAAAATCCACGTGGGATGTGCAGCACACCAAAAATCCTAATTTGTGTGAGGTATACCAGACTAGTCTGGTAGGAGTCCGGACATGTCCGGTGCCCCGTATATTGGAACATCAGAATGTTTCTTGGACTAGTATTGTCCATGGATGGACATTTCCGGTGCACAGTGTTATGGAACATCAGAAAGTTTAACGAACTAGTCCGGTGCACTATGAAGTGAGACTACAAAAAGTTGAACAAACTAGTCCCTTTTGTGAACGGACTAGTCCAGTGCTCAGTGAATTATTAAGGTTAATTTTAAGCTCTTACCCCTACCGTAACAACCTCATTTTCATGCATAATGCATTGCATTCATCCTCATACATGTTTAACATAAAGAAACTTTAGGAGGAATAATATTAAAATGAATTTAGGTCTAGTCAGCAATTTAATTCTGCCAGGGTGCAAACTTGTCGGGCCTCCAACCAAGACTAGTCCGGTATCCCCCTTCTGTTTTCGAAAATTTATTTACTTCAGAACTTGGACATGTCCAACACAATGCATGGACTATTCCAATCTTGTCCAGTTTTTAGTCTGTAAACCATTTATTTTGCAACACCGGACTTGTCCGGCCCCTACACTGGACTTGTCCGAAAACCTCTCTGTTCCAAAATAGACTTCTCCAGTCCAGTTGCAGACTAGTTCGGCCTCCAGAGTCAAATTCAGATTCTATTATTCTTCAATGTTTGGTTATTGGGTAATTGCCTTAATTGGGCCCAATAACTTTGTGTCCAACCTCAGAGGAGCCTAAGTGGACCCACCTCGGCCCCTACTCGTCCCCCACCAAAATCCACTTGGAATTCACCCCAAAAACCTACCTCTCCACCCCTATATAAACAACACAATACCCCCACACCTCTCCACATGTTGGAAAAAACCATCGCTGTCGTCTTTGCTCGTGTGCTGCCATCAAGTTAAGACACAACAGCAAGGAGAAGGAGGAGAAGGTGGAGGAGGATCAACCAATCACGATCTTCATCAACTTCTTGACATCAACGTTCTTCATCACCAAGTTGTCCTCAACACCTCTCAGTAAGCCTAATCGTCAAGATTCAAGTTTCACGCCTAATTCTTGATCCTTGATCTCTAAACACATAGTACACCCTCTACATTTACTTTCCCATGTCAATTCACCCCTTGATTGCGCTGTCCAAAAAACCCTATTTTCGCAGTTTCTGTATAGGGCAGACTGGTCCGACCCTGGTAGCAGACTAGTCTGGTGTTGTAATCAGTTATTGCTGAATTAATTCCAATTTGACTCAAATCAATTCGAAACTTGTTCAAACTTGTTAAAAACCATGTGAACATTAACAGCAACTCATTAAGATGTTATACTTCACAATTACATTAATCATGTATATTATGGCATATTGAGTAATATATGAGTATTATTTGATTATAATGGTTGTTTTGCATATTTGTCATGCGGAATAGAAGGCAACGCTGTAGAGAGTGCTTTTGACGACCTGCATAACCAGAATTTTGAAGCCATCAATCCAAACCAAGCTCAAGAGCAAGGCAAGTGTCCTTGATCATTTTGATCTAGGTTTTAGATGTTTTGTTTGCAAAACTGCATGCTTGTGTCAAATTGATGGGAAAACCCAATTATAGGAGTTTACTAGTCTTGTATGACCACCCTTGTCGCTTGAACACAATGTAGAGAGTCGGGAAGGGTATTTTACACTTTTTGCTCCACAATACTCAATTGGGTTTGGGAAACCATCATATTTCTTGATTATGAATTATTGAACACTTTAATGATGAGAATTGATATCAATGACCTTTAGCAACATGGTGCCTAGGGATCTAACAAGCTGGTTATGTGGAATGGGTTGGACTGTTTTGCTGGTTTTGCTTGCTTTAGATCTAAGGACCGATTCGTGGAGCGACCATCCAAAATTTGCAGTGCAACCACAGGGCCAAGTATGGGTGTACCTTAGCTGACTAATTAATGTATTGCGAGTACTATTTGGACCGTTAAGGAAACCTCGGGGAAGGGGTAGTCAGATGGGTTTGTAGTGATGGCGGGACTACCTTGGGATCTGAATGGCTCAAGAGGGGGCCCTTGGTTGGATGTGCTCAGTTGGAGACATCAACACCGATGAAACCTCAGTGGGGTCTAAATATGCTAGTAATCACTTTGTAAAGGCTATTTTGTGATCTCTTGGCCACACACCTAAGGAAGTGTGAGACGGCACGATAGAGGTTCCATAGTCATCGAAAGGTGATGAAATCACGAACTTGTGGATAAAGTGGTACAACCTCTGTAGAGTGTGTTAAAAACTATCATGATAGTCGTGCTCCCGGTTATGAGCACTATGGAACCTCACATGATTAGAGTTATGGACCTTGAACTTAATTTAATGGCTGAAATTGAATTGGGAATCAGTATTGCTTCAGTAATTGGCTTTGGTATATGAAATTGATGAAAATGAGACATATGAGTAGTTATGAGTTGAGTATAGATTATTAATGCTGGTGTGGGTTACTTAAGTTGAATTTTGGGTTATTTGGGGAGGGACCACACTTAATGATCATATACTTGCATTTTGAACTATTTTGAATGTACTTTTATGCAATTAGCCATTTAATTATCATTCCTTGTTTATGCTACATGTCATACTTTCCCACACTTTCTGAGTACGACATGTGCTCACCCTTACTATTCCCCCAACAAATTCAGATGCAGGTGTTGATGTGGAGTACCAGGAGGTATTTGAGGAGTTCTAGGCCTACGTGTTACCATCAAGCTTGCCTGTGGAGTTTGGAGTCTTTAGTGTTTAGTGTTTTTCCGCTGTAGTTTTTTAGAGCTTGTATTCGAGATTATTTGGTTTGTAATAAGGTACTATTATTAGTGTTATTATTCGAGACATGGTTTTATCTGTTTATCGTTTGTGAATCACTTGTGTATGTGTGATAAACATCCTAGGCACACATATGCATTACGCTTGGTTCATTTTCGGAACCGGGTGTCACACCTATGCAAAGACTTTAGCTCTTGGGATGTGTCTCTCACACACAACCTATACATTTAAGTCGACTTTGCACTTTATTCATCTATTGGGCCTTTTCCTTTTTCTTCATAACTTCATTTTTCACTTTTTGAGTGCACCAAACTATCTCATCTGAGTTGACCTGCATTCATCTCAACAAGTTCATTAGGATCTCATTCGTTTTACATCAATCGTCCAAAACCGACAAGGGAATGCCTAGATGCACTTTCATTACTCCACTCGATTTTGTCTCTCTCCTGGTTAGATTCAGGACACGAGACAACTACCGTTCGGAGAAGCTGGTCTTTGATGTGGCGCACATCAACCTTCCCTTCAGCGCCATCCTAGGCAGACTGGCTTTGTACCGGTTCATGGCAGTGGCCCACTACGGCTACTTGGTCTTGAAGCTGCCAACACCACCAGGTGTCCTCCATATCCCAGGGGACCGTACTGCTGGAGTTACAGCGTTGGAGAAAATTCATGCGCTAGCTGCTGCGCAAAAAGCTGAATCCGGCAAGGAGCAATCTACTCAACAACCCCCGAGCTCGCGACAGAGCGACTCAAACTTTGCAGCCCATGTGCATCCAAGCGGCGACACCAACATTTTTGTCAAAGTCATCCAAAATAGTTCTGATGCCACTCAGACCAATCGCATTGCGGGATGTCTGGGTGCCAAATAGGAACTCGCGCTGATCACTTTTCTCCGGGCAATTGTCAACATGTTTGCATGGAAACCATCACAAATGCCTGGGATCCCCAGTGAGGTGATCGAGCACCATGTGAAGATCAATCCAGATGCACAACCTATACAACAGAAGCTCCGAAAGCAATCTATTGAGCGACAGAACTTCATCCAAGAAGAAGTTAAGAAGCTACTTGATGCCAAATTTATCCGGGAGGTACATCATCCATGATGGCCAGCAAACCCAAGCGTCATTCCAAAGATCGGCAGGAAGCTTCGGATGTGCATCGACTACACCATATTGAATATGGCATGCCCTAAAGACCCTTTTCCAATACCGAGAATAGACCAGATGGTGGATTCTACTTCCAGATGTGAGGTACATTGCTTCCTAGGCGCATACTCCGGTTTTCATCAAATACCAATGTATAAGGAATATAAAGAGCACACCGCCTTCATTACAGCAGATGGTTTGTACTGCTACACTGCAATGCCTTATGGTCTCAAGAATGCCATCTCAACTTTTGTGCGAGCTATGCACAAAACTTTTGGGGAGCTTATTCGAGACCTAGTGGAGGTTTACGTCGATGACATCATCATGAAGGTCAAGGACAAAGAATCCTTACTGGACAATCTCCAGTCCGTCTTTGACAAGCTGCGCCTGAGACGCACAAAGTTGAACCCCGACAAGTGCGTCTTTGGGGTCTCCTCCAGAAAGCTTCTCGGATTCTTGGTGACTCACCGAGGGATAGAAGCAAATCCGCCCAAAATAAAAGCTATTCAAGCAATGCGGCCTCCTGCCCATACCAAAGACGTACAGAATCTCACCGGGTGTCTTGCCTCACTCAGCCGGTTCATCTCTGGGCTGGCTGAACGGACACTCCCCTTCTTCAAGCTTCTGAGGAAGTCCAGACCTTTTCATTGGTCTAAAGAAGCAAACAAGGCGTTCCAAGATCTTAAGTAGTTCCTCACTACACTACCCATCATGGTAGCTCCAGAACCTGATGAGCCTCTTCTGCTTTATATTGCTGCAACTACGGAAGTCGTTAGCATGGTTCTGGTCGCCGAGAGACCAGACACATCTCCAGGATCCTCCTCACGGAGGCTCGGAACCCTCCAAGATTAACTGGAGCCACTTGCAGGAGACAATCAAGGTGAGTCTGGGTCCCAGCCCTTGGGCACAGGTCCTAAAGGCCAGGTGCCTGCGGACAAGCTTCTACAAGACAACGCGTCGAACCCCTCTAGGAGGGTCCCAACAACTCACAAAGGAGATCGAACACCTCTAGGAGGGTCCGAGTTGATGGAGACGATGGATCAGAACCCTCTGAGAGGGTCCAGACTATCCAATGGCATGTATACTTCATTAGAGAGGTCCTCCATGATGCTAAGACTCGATATCTTGGAGAGCAAAAGCTTCTGTACGTAGTTCTTATTGCCTCAAGAAAGCTCTATCACTACTTCCAAGTTCACAAGATATCAGTGATAACTTCTTATCCACTGCAAGCTATCCTAAATAATCTCAACTCAACGGGAAATATTGCAAAGTGGGTTGCAGAGCTGGCAGAATTTGATCTAGAATTCCTGCCTCAACATGCCATCAAGAGTAAGGCACTAGCTGAAGTCGTGGCGGAGTGGACTCCATCTCCATTAGGTTCGGGGAGCCCTAATGAAGAGAAGTCAAAACCTAAGGTCCTGGTCTTCACAGAGCCTCACTAGACCCTCTACTTCGACGGCTTCGTGCAGAAGCAGGGAGCCAGAGCTAGAATCTTGCTCCTTGCACTGACCGGGGAGCAACTCAAATGCATTGTCCGTCTTGACCTCAAGGAAACGAATAACATGGCGGAATATGAAGCTCTCATCTTCGGACTGAAGACGGCACTATCATTCGGCGTCAAGTAGCTGCTGGTAAAGGAGGATTCTCAACTCATCATCAAACAAGTCAAAGGTGAATGCAGTTGCAATAACCTTCAGCTAGCAGCGTATCTTCTTGAAGTCCAAAAGTTGTAGAAATATTTCCAGGTCCTGGACCTATGGCATGTCCAACCTCTCAACAATGTTGAAGTTGGCGACCTCTCAATGAAGGCTTCAACCGAGGATCCAACACCCGATGGATTTTTTGTTAGGAGATTACCAGCACTCGCCGCCCAGCCTGCCGAACCGAGTGATGGGGGCAAGACCAGCACCTCAAAGCTGGCGGTCCCGGTGGCGCTGTTACCATGGCGTCCACCAAGGATCTTAGGCACCATAGGAAGCTTCGAGCAACCAGGTGCCCAAGATCCAGAAGCTCAAGTTAGTTCCAATGCATGGATCTCGGAGGTTCGGGACTACTTGAAGGACAACATCCTTCCTGAAGACTATGTATCTACTGAACGGATGGTCTGAATGGGTATAATGTACACATTGGTAGAAGGGGATCTCTACCGACGTGGCGCCAACGGAATCCTATTGCAATGCATTTTCGGGGAAAAAGGTTGTGAGCTCCTCGCAAAGATCCATGGAGGCGAGTGTGGGAATCACGCATCATCCCGCACGCTGGTCCGTAAGGCCTTTTGGCATGTTTTTTACTGGCCTACAGCTCTCTCCAGGATGCAGTCAAGTTGGCCAAGAGATGTGAAGCGTGCCAGTTTCACGCAAAGCAGATTCACACACCGGCACAGTCACTGCAAATGATTCCTCCCTCATGGACATTCGCTACGTGGGGGATGGATATTTAGGTACCTTTCCCAAAAGCCGTCGGTGGGTACCGGTTTTTATACATCACCATCAACAAGTTCACGAAGTGGCCGGAAGCAACTCCAGTTGTGACAATCAACAAGAAGTTAGCAATCAAGTTCTTGAAGTCAATTGTCTGCAAATTTGGAATTCCGAACAGAGTCATCACTGTTGACAGCTGTTGTATACCAATTTCACCCATCAATATAACTCAATTATGTAAAGGAAATAGAATTTCTTGCACACATCACCTTTCTATTTAATCTATTTCCAATTGTCCTTGGAGAAAATGGTGCATGCAGGAATTTTATGTAGAATTGAAGTAAAACAAGGGGATGGATCCTATAAAATATCATTCCAGCCAATCAGGTGATGCCACATGGCACCACATAGATCAAATGGCCCACAAACAGAAGTACCCGAGGCCATCCAACGGTGTAGCACCCATATCAGTCAATGGGACCCACCTGGAAGTCACCCCGAGGAAGCACACCAGAATTGGTCCAACTTTCTGTTCGGCTGACTATGGGGTTCGACCGAACCCTTCTTGGCACCAAACTCGGTCAGCTTCCACGTGTCGACTCCTTATGGATCCTTGATGACGATGAAGCCTGATTCGTGCGCTTTTGGTGGCGGGAACCAACCCTTCTCCAAGCTATAAAAGGACCCCTCACTTCAACACACACCACTTGAGCATCATTCTATTGTATACCCTAGTTCTCTTAGTCCATAGTGGAGTTAGTCTATAGATAGGAGAGCCTCTAGTCCCAAGTCCAAGTTGGGAAAGGTATGTCTCATGTATCTTTTCTTATATTTGTGACTTTATGCATAATAAAGATATTATTTTTAGTCTTCTTTTATTCATATACTTGGAAGAAGCGTTTCTTGTTTGATGTGGATTCCATGTATGTGGTAGGAGTAGTCTTTATGATTATGCCATATCACTCTTAATCTATCATCATAAACACTACCAACCCCCACTATAGTTGAATTAGTTATGATATGATTATGTTAATATGAATAACTTATGCTATGTCTCAACATTGGTTCAACTATGTTTAGGTTAGTCATTGCCTTAAGATTTCATGATTCTTAAGGTATTTACCTAGTATGCTAGCATGGTGCTAGGATAGTAAGTAGCGTTGGATGTCTCGTAGACCCACGGATTGAATAGGTAGGCAGTAGGTGGTGACAGCCCTATCTGTCCTTTGTAATCCTCCACGTTCGTCTATGCCACATGCTCTTGGAGGGTGTCGTCCTAGTATTACTAGGGGTAAACTCGTGCCCCATATGTTGAACAACTTAGCATAAGTATTCACCATTGACATGCTCGTTAATACCTAACCTATGCTATGTATATGTATATTAGAAGCATTGTAGAAGCAACTCTCCAACTCTTAGTCTATTCTCCACTAGGGCCCATTTACCCTTAGGATAGATTTCTTTGGTGTGTGTCATACTACCCATGATATCAACGTACACCTGTCTTTGTAATTGATTAGTACCCCATAGCTTGATCATGAGAGTAGTGTTTACTTTACTTCATTGCCTTTCTCGGAGATAAATACGATACCCATTGGAATACTCTTGGGTGAAATGCTACAAGACAGTTTCCGTGTGCTTGCGGACCTCATCTCTATCGAGCGATGATCTGTGACGTTAAGAAATGTCAACAAGCATTTCTGGCGCCATTGTCGGGGATGAATTGTTGGTGATTCTTTGAAGACGTCAACAAGCATTTCTAGTGCCATTGTCGGGAATGAATTGTTTTGATTCTTAGGAGACGTCAACAAGCATTTCTGGCGCCATTGCTGGAGAAGGCAAAGGAAGTGAAGGATAACTATCACTTGTGATTAAGCTATAGGTACTAATAGTTATTAGATAGGATTACCGTTGTTTGTTTTCTCCTTTTGTGGTCAAAATAGGGTAGTGTTGGCTAACCCATTTTATGTTATTACCAACGAGGATGCAAGTGCTCAACAGCAAGATGATTCATGGCGTACCTCAACAAATGTCTACTAGGCAACACCATTGCTTTTTGCGGAAGAATTTCAGCTTCCAGTAGGAGCTAAAGTCATCCATCTCCAAGCTTGGGGGAGGCTGCAAGAGTTCTTCTTGGTTTGCCTCCATCATGGGGTGGATAGTTGGCTCTTCATACAACAATCATGTCATGGGTTGGCACCACCAATCCATGACCACATTTGTGCTGGAGTTGAAGGAGTCCTATTCTCTTTCATCATGGATGAGAATATGGTCTCCACTCAAGGGGTGGATTGAAGACTGCTCTAGTTCCCTTAGCTTGGCATGTGCACCACTTAGCAAAGTGGACATGCTAGCTATGGAATTACACCTCCCATTGAAGTATCATGATAGATCAAGTCAATGGAGAAGTGTTTGGAATTATCCAAGCCATGGATATTCACATGATTTGTGAAAATCCACGTCAACACATGAGCCACTTGGGGAATCATTTCCCTAAGACCCATGAGGATTCTTCCTTCCAAACACAACTCCAGTGGCTATCACCTACAAGGAGGTCAAGGGTGGAATCAATATCACCCTTGCAATCAAGGAGGCTATGCGGATTTCAAAGGGTCTAAGTTCAACTAGCCTACCTTGAAGTATCTTGTCCGTGGCCAAGCAAGAAATCAAGACATCATTACATGAAGCCCTTGGCCAAGGACAAAAAAATTAAAGAGAGTACAAAATGCAAGATATTCCAAAATTACTTGTTGGGATTCCTACACTTCGACCAAGCCCATGCAACCTAGGACAAGTGACATTGTGGATGAAGCATTTCTTCTTTGATTGTTGAGTCCACATGTCATCATGCCAAAGGAAGCTTTTGATCTATGATCAAAGTATGGGCTAACCTTAAGGGATATCAAGATGGTCGAAGTGGCACCCCTAGGGAAGGACAAGCCTCACCATGCTCTTAAAAGAATATCATCAAGAGGGAGAAGCCGTCGCTACATCAACAAGTCTTTATCAAGATGACGGAGAGGCTAGGGCCATCATGTGCTCCACATGCCCAACTGACATGCCAAAAGAGATTTGGCATGTCAATCAAGATCAGTTTTCCACATCTTCTACTCTGGGATTGGACAACAAAACATTGCACTAAACAAGACAGAGGTAAGTCCCACTCATCGGACTTTAAAAATTAGGTGAGTCCTTGCCAATAGATTAATTGGTAGTTATCTCATATTTGATTTCCCAATTGCATATTTGAATTCCCCATCAATCTTGCATTTGCATTTAGCATGTTTGAATTTCCACACTCGCATGTTGGAGAGTAAAATTTCCAACCATCATAAAACTAAAATTTTGAATTAGGAATAAATTTATTTGGATACAAACCTTGAGCATAACCACTTGAATTCATCTTCCTAATTCAAACCAAAAATATTTCACTTAATATTCGTTGCATTTGCAAGTTGTTTCAAGTTGGGCAAAACAATTTGACAAAGGGTACACCATGCTTTTAGCTAACGTAACCCACTTTGGAGTTGTTTTGTTTGTTCTTGATTTTAGTGCAGCCAGGAAAAATTTGTAAAGAGGTTGGAAGGCCCCATCAAGCGCATATCCCTCCTTCAATCTCATTTTTGAGTTCATGATGGAGGAGTGCTCAAGATGGTGGTCCAATGGAGGAACAAGATGAAGCTCTTTCAACTTCAATCTCAACTTGGCATTGAACATGAAGGCTACACCAAATCCATGGTTGTGAGTTTCTCACACAATGACCTTCAAACCGGATTGCTCTTCAACTGAGGTACAAGTTTAAATTTTTCCATCGTTTGAATTGCATTAGGATTGAATGATTTTTGCTTACATTGGTAAGGAAGGTTTACACCTTCTCATCATTCAATTCTTATGCATCCTCACAAGAGTAGGTGTTGGCATTACTCCTTTTGATTCTTCAAAAAGGAATGTCACCTTACTTAGGAATAAACTTAAACAAGTACCTAAAAATTTATGAGCATTGCTGAAATTGACATAGACATTTTCTGCCTAGGTAATGCTTATGGAAAAACATAATGGTTGAATTGGTATGTAGCAACCTAGGAATAGTGATATCCATAATTTTGATTAAAAACTCATTCATGCATGGATCACTAAATTTCTAACTCTTCGGCAAGAAAATAAAAAATGTTCGGGAGTATAAAATTGAGAATCTTGTTTGCCATGATCCAAATAATGATATTTGCTCTTGTAAAAAACTATGATGGTTAGAAATTTTACAAGATGAAAGAATCCATATAGTGTATTTATATCACTTGCATTGCTATGAGTAGGAGCCTTAGAAAATGTTCATCTTGATTTATCCATAAAGCCCCACTCCTAGCAATGATTCATACATTGATACACTATTGGACCCAATGCATCTATGGTCTTGTTCTTCCCCGTGTGTACAAATGAAGATTCGATTACCTAACCCAAAAATTTATTTGTACAAGTATCAGGAGCTAACCATCCTTCTCTATCATAGAGGGAAGTTTGCAGGAGTGAAATAACTATGCAGGCACTCAAAGATCCGACTGTTGGAAACCCTAAGAGGATTCCATTTCAATATCTCTTGGCCAAGGAGTAAAATAGGATGTTTACTACCCATTGGAAATTAAGCCTGAAGGTCAACCATAACTATACGAGGATGGAGACTTGACATGGAAATCCTCCGTCAGCAACCAATGAGTGCTACAAATATGTGAGAGCATTATGGTCTCGACTATTCTAAGCACTCATTCAAGCTCGAGGGAATTTCCACCATCATTGGGAGTAAGTTAGTCCTTTGTGTCTAAAAAGGTATGATGCACCTTAACCAAGGAATGATAAGATCATATCCAATGTATATTGGGTGCATGTTGTTCCTATGTGGCTAAGTTATTTTATAACTTTGCCAAGGAACAATGGATCACACTAAATCCATATTGAGTGCACGTCATTCCTTTGGGATTATAGGTATGTTGTACCTTACCCAAGTTATTCATTTATGGCAAGAAGGTATAATACACCTTAGCCAAAGAATGACGGAACACACTCAACCATGTTGAGTGCATGTAGTTCCTTTGTAGCCAAGGGATATCACTACTGTAGGATCGAAGAGTGCGTGAAAAGCTACCAGATGGGGGTGAATGGTAGATTAAAAAATCTTACGCAGCGGAAACAATTAAATCCCATCCCCTTTGGCAGAAAAACAATCTGTTATAAAAATTGTGTGTGAGACTAATTTAAACGTGTTTCACCATGAAAAAAGTGATAAATATCCGAGAGAATCAATTTATGAAGACGACACAACAAGAATCACTCAAATCCGTCGACGGAAACTCAAGTTACGATTGAAAGATCGAACAAAGGTCAATCTGTCCTACCCGAGAAAATCAGTTCTGGAATGCTACAAAGAAACTCGTGTAGATCATAAAACATAAATCCAATGACCGTGAAATTTTGTCAGATGATAGATAAACAAGTTTTGAAGATAACCCAAAAGGAATCACGTCAATTGGATCTGTAAAACTCGAGTTATGATAAAACCATCGAAGAAAGATAGTGTTGTGCAGAAAACTCGACGAGAAAAACTTGTCTGGAACAGGTCGGACGAACAAGGTACAAAATTTCCTTTAAACTACAATCTTTATTCAATAGAACACAGCAGGAACCACTCCAAAGTTGTGCACCACGAGCTCTGGCCTTCCTTGCTTATATAACCAGCCCTTAGGCCAACCCAATCTCAACTAGGACTCTAATCCTACTCAAATCACGAATCGAAACTTTCTATAACTGCTTATGACTCTTCTATACACAGATAGAATCAATCTTAAGACTTCCAAACACATTAGGAACGTATACCACATTCCTAAAACAACACAAATTCGTGACCCACACAAAATACTATCATAACCAACTCAAATCATTCCATATTTGAGTCAAACCCGACTCCGCCGCAGCCGAAGTCATCAACCGATACGATTCGGTCCTTCCAACCAGATCTTTCCTTCCTTAACCCATCTTCAGAACTATGTTGCCACATCATGCTCCGTATGCATACGTGCGAACACCTTCCTTCGACGTCCAGTAACCTTCATATGCACTGCCCTTGATTCAATCATCCTGCGCGACCTCCTGACCCGCTCAACCACAATTCCTCCTGAATTTTGTTGTTGGAACCTCATCTCCTCTCTGAGACTAGTCCAAAGGATCCTATCATCAGCCATGACTTGAACTCAAGCAACACCTTCACATGAATAAACAAGCAATCCGTACGAGCCCAAGTCCACGACTTGACTCAAATTAGTTCCGAACACAACACCTTACGTGAACACCTCACATAAGCATGTTGCAAAGCATAGCAAAAGCGATATCATCCATATCAAAGAGAACGCATCAAAAACATAGCAAATGAATACTAATCAACCTTTTCATAAGTGTAAAGCAAGTTCGAAATATTGCAAGATAAAAGCAGAAACACTACAATCAAGCACCGGACCTTGCCAAAGCTAACCGGAGCTTCAGCTGGAGCTTACCAAAGCTAGTACAACCTAGCACCGAAGCTTACCAAAGCTAGTACAACCTAGCGCCAGAGCTTACCAAAGCTAGTACAATCTAGCACCGGAGCTTACCAAAGCTAGTACAACCTAGTGCTGGAGCTTGCCAAAGCTAGTTGGAACTAGTCAACCCAAAAGTCGGAGCTAGAAAAACATGTCGGAGCTAACCCACGTAACTCGGACCTAACAAAACATATCGGAGCTTAACAACGACATGCCGGAGCTATCAGAGACATGTCGGAGCTAAAGACAAAGCTCACTGGAGCTACCCAAAAACATGTCGGACCTAGACAAAGAAAGTCGGACCTATTGTTGGACCTTGCAGAAGCTCGGAGCTAGAGTCGGACCTTGCTAAAAAGATGTTATGGCAGCATTCAAAAGTTTTATTGTTAAAGCCAATGTATTCAGCACACATAGGTCTCACAATCTCCCCCTTGATGAATGCATTGGCAACACCACTTAAGATCCGAACATTGGCTTATTTACAATAAAAGTTTTGAAAACAATTTCTCCCCCTTTGTAAAACAGAAATAAATGAGAAGAAAAAAGAAATTCTCCCCCTGAGAAGAATCGTACCAAAACAATTGAGAATATGTGATGTGTAATCAAATTCTCCCCCTTGCATACTTATGTTTTTTTTAAATTCACATATTGTCTATGTGATGTGTAATCAATTTCTCCCCCTTGCATACTTATTTTTCTTAAAAAAAATTCACATATTGTCTCTCCCCCTTTGACAATGTATTCAGCAAGGTACAAAAGAGAAATTTTAATTGTTATGAGCATATTATAACTAATACATATAAAACAAAGCTCATCCAAGTCATACTATCAAGTAACTTACACTATCACATCAATGAAATACATAAAGTAGTGTAAGCCATGCTAGAGATCAAATGTAATTTTCAATTTAAGCAAGTCATGATCTCACAAACTTAATTATTGCAAGACCTGAAAGCATGACACTTGTTGCTGCATTTTATTATTTTTCAAAGCACAAATTTTGATCATATGATATTTGCAAGATATTATATGCGCATCTGCCTTATTCTAACCAACCAAACCAAGCCTATGTCATTTGACAATCAGAAGCTTAAGGACATGGTTTTAGTCATACACAACTTCTTCCAAGTTAATATCTAAGTGCAATGATAAGCCATCTCAAAAGAAGAAGTGTGATGCATGCATATTCTCTTGATCTTTTCTCAACTTATATTTGTTCATAAAAACTCAACGTGTGAGTTGATTACTTGATTAATTCTTTATGATTAAAAGCACTTGTGAGCATGCAACAAGTTCAAAACAGCAAGAAAGTTCGACCATGACCAGATTTAGTATAAGTAATCATTCCAATTACTAGACATGGCAAAAACTACAAAATGTATAACACGAGTAATGTAGTAAGAACTTTCAGCATGTAAAAGGAATCACAAAGTCATATATGTATGAAAACTATGCTCATATTATTTTAATTTCAGATTCACACATAGACTTCTCAAGTTTCAAAACTCCCCCTGAATGTAAGCCATGAGGATGCATAACCCCAATTTCACTACGAATAAAACAAAAACGACTGAAATCCAAAGGTTTTGTAAAAATGTCAGCCAATTGTTGTTCGGTATCTACATAGTGAAGCACGATGTTTCCTTTTTCAACATTATCACGGAAAAAGTGATACCTAATGTCAATGTGCTTAGTTCTAGAATGTTGCACAGGGTTTTTAGCAATGCAAATGGCACTAGTGTTATCACAAAATAGTGGAACACTATCTAGATCAACCCCATAGTACTTAATTGTTTGAACAATCCAAAGAATTTGTGAGCAAGCACTAGCAGCAGCTACATATTCAGATTCGGTTATGGATTGTGCAACTGAGTTTTGTTTTCTAGAGGACCAAGCAACTAGTGAATTACCAAGAAAATGACAAGCACCGGAAGTACTTTTCCTATCAATCCTACAACCTCCAAAATTAGCATCGGAAAAGCTTTCAAAGTAACGGTTGAGGAAGAAGGAAGAAAAATGTCAAATTCTTGAGTTCGATGTAAGTACCTAAGAATCCTTTTGAGGGCTTGACGATGTGAAGCATGTGGGCAGGCTTGAAACCGTGCACAAAGACATACGCTGAATTGTTTGTCCGGTCTTGATGCCGTGAGGTACAAAAGTGATCCGATCATACTTCTATATTCTATTTGATCCACGGGTTCACTATCTTCATCAAGTTAAAGTGTTGTTGCTATTCCCATTGGTGTCTGAAGAGGCTTGCTTTTGTCCATGTTGAAGCGCCTTAGGAGGTCTTTTGTATACTTCGTTTGATGCACAAAGGTACCCTCCTTGGTTTGCCTGATTTGCAGCCCCAAAAAGTATGTGAGTTCTCCCATCATATTCATCTCAAATTATGAAGTCATCATAGTTGAAAACTTGGACACAAGATCATGAGAAGCACAACCAAAGATAATATCATCCACATACACTTGAACGAATAATGAGTCATTGCCATGCTTAAGCACAAAAAGAGTTTTATCAACCTTGCCCATGGTAAACCCCTTTTCAAGTAAGAATGTTTTTAACCTATCATACCATGCTCTAGTGGCTTGTTTGAGACCGTACAAGGCTTTGGACAGTTTGTAAACATGATTAGGAAAATCTGAATTTTCAAAACTCGGTGGTTGTTTGACATAAACCTTCTCATCTATGTAGCCATTAGGAAAATCACTTTTAACATCCATTTTATAAAGTTTAAAATCTTTAGATGCAGCAAAAGCTAACAAAATTCTTATGGCTTCTAATCTAGCGACAGGAGCAAAAGTTTCGTCAAAATCTAAACCTTCAACTTGAGTGAAACCTTGAGCAACTAACCTAGCCTTAATCCTAACCACAACCCCATCCTCACTTTGTTTGTTTTTAAACACCCATTTAGTTCCAATTAAAGTGTGACCTTGAGGTGGAGGTACAAGTTTCCAAACTTTATTTCTTTCAAAATTTTCTAACTCTTCTTGCATGGCAATAATACAAGATTCATTAGTGAGTGCGTGTTATATATCTTTTGGTTCAAAAGAAGCAACAAAAGTAGAATGAGCATGAGAGTTTGGATCGCAAAACCTGGACCGTGTGACTCGTTCGTGCAAGCTTCCAATAATTTGTCGTGGAGGGTGACTTTTGAGAACCCGGAGGGGAGTGGACACTTCACAAGCTTCTTCTTATTCATGTTCATCACAAATCGATGAGCTTGTGACTTGAGGAGGATTTGGACCAGCAATGGTGGTCGTCGGTGCTGGCTGTGAATCAAAATCAGGAGCTGGAACAATATCATTAGCTGCTGAATTTTCAGGCAGCAGCTCCACCTCTTCCTCATCTTCAACGAAAATGCTTTCCCCCTGCGGATATGGATCTGGACCTGCAATGTTTGAGCTAGTACCTGGGCTAGTTTCATCAAAAGACACCTCACAAGTTTCCACAATTTTTTTAGTGTCAAGTAAAAGCACATGGTAGCCTCTAGTATGAGATGGATAACCAAGAAACATGCCATCAACAGATCTAGGTTCAAATTTATCAAGATTACCATGTTTCTTAACAAAGCATTTGCAACCAAAAACCCAAAAGTGTGTAACACTAGGCCTATGTCCAAACCGGAGCTCATATGGTGTTTTACCTAGCTTAGCGTGCAAGAAAACACGATTTGAGACATAACAAGCAGTTGCAACCGCATCAGCCCAAAATTTTCTATGAGTTTGATATTCATGAAGCACAGTCCTAGCCATCTCAACTAAGGTTCTGTTCTTTATTTCAACAACACCATTTTGTTGCGGTACATATGGTTAAGAAAATTGATGATCTATTCCATTTTCAGCACAAAAGTGATCAAAAGATTGATTTTTAAATTCGTTCCGTTATCACTTCTAATTGCTTTTAAAGATCCTGGGTGATCAATTGATAATCTAAGAAATAACGTTCTAAAGTGACTAAAATCTTCATTCTTAGATGCCATAAAGTAAACCCAAGAGTATCCAGAATAATCATCAACAATTACAAGAACATACCATTTACCTCCGAAGGATTGAAGCGTGAAGGTCCTACGGTGTCAAGGTGCAAAAGTTGACCCAGTTCAGTTGTCATGATTATTGTAAGAGGAGTATGTGAACCTGCAACCATCTTAGCATGTCTACAAGAAGCGCACACAATTTCTTTGTCCTCTTTAACCTTAGGCAGCCCACGTATGCGATCAAGAGCACTAACACGCGTTAGATGATCAAATCCTACGTGACCAAGTCTACGATGACAAAAATATAAGTCCATTGAATCATTAGCAACTAGACACCTATGCTTAGAGGAAGACATATCAAAATCAGCATTAAAAACTCTTCCAAACCGAGACATGTTAAAAATAAGCTCACTATTTTAATTTACAACTTTGCAGCAATTTTTAGTGAAAATAATTTCAAGATTTTCATCTAGCAGTTGTGAAACAGAAAGCAAGTTGTATTTCAAATTTTTAACAAGTGTCACATCCTTCAAAGTGTAGTGATTATTTACTCTAACCGAACCCTTAGCAATTATAGGAGTTGAAGAATTATTGACAAAAGTAACATTCTCTACACGTGACACAAAAGAGAGGGAGGAGAACCATTCTTTGTTACCGGTCATGTGGCATGAGCAACCTGAATCCACAATCCAAATGTTCTCCTTCCTCAAGCATGTAACCTACATAGAAGTACAATACATCGATGACTCAATACTGGGGTTAGTCAAAAGGCATTTAGGAATCCAGTATAGAGTCACACGACGTCCAGCAGGAATAACACGCGGAAGCTGAGAGAAAACAACAGGTTTATGAGCCAAAGCTTGAGGATTTTTGTACCCAACTACTGTCCTACGAGATGTTACATGTGTAGCACAAAAAATAGTAGGGTTGGGAGCAAACTTTGCATCTTTTCGACTCATTACATCAGATTGCATATTCCTATCATTCGGTTTAGCAAGTGCACCAAATTTTGCATGAAAGTTATGAGATCTAGCAATCATTGTTTCCTTTTTATGTTGTTTAGCTAGTCTATAACAAAAATCTATGACATGACCATCTCTACCACAGTATGTACAATGAAATTTAACTTTGTATTCATCTCTAGATGAGCAAGCAACATTTTTATTTGAAACCGAATGAGACAGCACTCCTGCAGATTTGAAAACCACATCATTTTGTTTAGGAACTGTTTGAATCAAACCACTTCCTAATGACTTTACAATTTTAGGTGGATGTGCCTTAGAATGAGCATGAGAATCAAAACCTAAACCAGTTTTATCATTGCAAGACTTGGAAGAATTCAGCAGTAAGTTTAGGTTCTTATTCCCATTAAAAGACTGATCTAATGTCCTATGCATGTCATAAGGTTTATTGGATAGATCAAGGCAATTTTCACATGAAGTTTTTCTTTCTAATTTGCAATTGGAACAATATTTAACTTCATGAGAACGTAAAGCATTTTTCAATATAGAAATTTCATTCATAGCACCTTGTAGTTTCTTATCAAGATCATCACTAGTAGAACGATGCAAATCAATTGTAGAACAGCTAGCATCTTTCAAGTTTTTATCATTAAGTGCAGCAAGCTCTTTGTTCTTTTCAATTTCTAACTCAAGTTTATCAATTGTGGAGGTGTGCGCACTTCTTAATGAGGACAATTGTTTATATATTAATTCACATTAAGAACAAGAATCATCACTAGGAATCAAAGATTTCAAACGATTAATTTCATATTCTAGTGACTCAATTTTAACAGCATTGTCCCTAATTTTTTGTCCTTTTTCTTAACTATAACAGTGGCACGAGAAATAGCATCACACATTTCTTCGCAAGTAGGACATACCTCTTCATTGTCGCTGTTGTGTTCTGCATCCTCCATACTTGATCTTGATTTGCCAGCCATGAAGCACAAGTTTGCCATATCATCTTCATCTTCGTCACTTCCAATGTCCACGTTGCTTAAGCCAAGTTCTTGAAGTGCGGTGATGAAGCTGTTTATCATCTTGCGTCCTATAGTACCCTTCTTTTTCTTGTTGGAGTTTCCAGAGGTGGTCTTGACCTTGTTCTACTTTTCTTCACGGGTAGAAGGACCTGAAAGACTAGGGAATTCTGTACGAAAGTGTCCTGTCTTACCACATTGAAAACATCGCTGAGGTTCGGAGCTTCCTCTCCTTCTAGTTCTCACATTTTGCAATGCTTTTGAGAATCTAGTAGAGATGAGTGCTAACTCCTCTTCTGAATATTCCTCAATCTGTTCAAGGGTTAGAGAGGACAACAAAGAAAGTGTACCACAAGATGAAGATTTACCAGAGCTAGGCATGTCACGTTGAGAAACAAAAGCAATAGACTTGTTGGGGTTCTTACGTGATATTATGTCAATTTCATGAGTTTTTAACTTGGAATATAGCACATCTAAAGTAAGTGTACTCATTACATTAGATTCACGAATAGATGTGACTTTCATCTCCCAAATTGACATATCTAATGCACTTAACAATTGCCTAGCTTTTTCAGCATCTAAAAAATTAACATTGACACTACGCAAGTTGCTGAGAATTTTATTAAAGCGAGCAAAAAGGTCATCAATAGATTCACCGGGTTGCATCTCGAAGCGCATGTATTCTTTCTTGAACATGTCTTGCCTTACCTCCTTGATCATGTTGGATCCTTTGTAATAGTCACAAAGTGCTTTCCACACATCGTATGCAGATCGGAGGTGTGCAACATGATCGAAGGCGCTTTGAGTTAATACTTGTATGATCAAGTTTCGAGCCTTGTTGTTGTTGTCGACATCTCTCAGATTTGTAGTTGTAACTTGATCGTTTGACGGCACTTCGTAAGGCTTGTATACCTTCTTCCATATTGCGAAGCCTTGAGCCTGGATGAAGGCTTCCATACGTGCCTTCCAAACTTGAAAATCAATACCACAAAACACACAAGGTTTGGCGGAGTATTTCTCCATGATAACTAGTCAAAAAACATGTGCAAATAACAAAGATTAGAGAAACCTGGCTCTGATACCAATTGTAGGATCAAAGAGCATGTGAAAAGCTACCAGAGGGGGGAGTGAATGGTAGATTAAAAAATCTTACGCAGCGGAAACAATTAAATCCCAACCCCTTCAGCAGAAAAACAATCTGTTAAAGAAATCGTGTGTGATACTAATCTAAACGTGTTTCACCATGAAAAAAGTGATAAAATATCAGAGATAATCAAGTTATAAATATGACACAACAAGAACCACTAAAATCCATCAAGAGAAACTCAAGTTACGATTGAAAGATCAAACAAAGGTCAATCTGTCCTACCCGAGAAAAACAGTCATGGAACGCTGCAAAGAAACTCGTGTAGATCATAATAACAAATCCAATGACCGTGAAATTTAGACAGATGATATATAATCAAGTTGTGAAGACAACCCAAAAAGTATCACGTCAATTGGATCTGTAAAACTCGAGTTATGATAAAACCACCGAAGAAAGATAGTGTTGTGCAGAAAACTCGACGAGAAAAACTTGTCTGGAATAAGTCAGACGAACAAGGCACAGAAGTTCCTTTAAACTATGATCATTATTCAATAGAACACAAGAGCAACAACCCCAAAGTCGTCTACCATGAGCTCCGGCCTTCCTTGCTTATATAACCATCCCTTAGGCCAACCCAATCTCAACTAGGACTCTAATCCTACTCAAATCACGAATCAGAACTTTCCATAACTGCTTAGGACTCTTCTATACATAGAAAGAAGCAATCTTAAGACATCCAAACACATTAGGAACGTATCCCACATTCCTAAAACAACCCAAATTCGTGACCACACAAAATCCTATCATAACAAACTCAAATCTTTCCATATTTGAGACAAACCCGACTCCGCCGCAGTCGAAGTCATCAACTGATACGATCTGATCCCTCCAACCAGATCTTTCCTTCCTTAACCCATCTTCGGAACCATGTTGCCACGTGATGCACCGCATGCATACGTGTGAACACCTTCCTTCAACGTCCAGTAACCTTCATATGCACTGCTCTTGATTCAGTCATCATGCGCGACCTCCTGACCGACTTAACCACATTTCCTCCTGAATTTGGTTGTTGGAACCTCATCTCCTCCCTGAGACTAGTCCAAAGGATCATGTCACCAGACATGAATTGAACTAAAGCAACACCTTCACATGAATAAACAACCAATACGTACGAGCCCAAGTCCACGACTTGACTCAAATTAGTTCCGAACACAACACCTTACGTGAACACCTCACATAAGCATGTTGCAAAGCATAGCAAAAATGATATCATCCATATCAACCAAAACGCATCAAAAACATAGCAAATGAATACTAAGCAACCTTTCCATAAGTGTAAAGCAAGTTCGAAACATTGTAAGATAAAAGCAGAAACACTGCGATCAAGCACCGGACCTTGCCAAAGCTAACCGAAGCTTGAGCCGGAGCTTACCAAAGCTAGTACATCCTAGCGTCGGAGCTTAACAAAGCTAGTATAACCTAGCACCAGAGCTTACCAAAGCTAGTACAACCTAGCGCCGGAGCTTGCCAAAGCTAGTTGGAACTAGTCAACCCAAAAGCCGGAGCTAGAAAAACATGTCGGAGCTAACCCACATAAGTCGGACCTATACAAAACATATCGGAGCTTAACAACGACATGTCGGAGCTATCAAAGACATGTCGGAGCTAAAGACAAAGCTCACCGGAGCTATCCAAAAACATATCGGGCCTAGACAAAGAAAGTCGGACCTATTTTCGGACCTTGCAGAAGCTCGGAGCTAGAGTCGGACCTTGCTAAAAAGATGTTATGGCAGCATTCAAAACTTTTATTGTCAAAGCCAATGTATTCAGCACACATATGTCTCACAACTACCTTAGCCAAGTAATAACAAGGTACATCCAACCTATGGAAACCTTAAGGTGTGGATGAGCGACATCGATAACACTCTCCTCGACCACACTCGTGGAATTCATGGAAGACAACCCAACATCAACACTCAACCCTTCCAATGTCAAAGCCATGCTGTAACAAGGTTAGGCCAACCTCATGGCCTACATCCGTCGTTTCGGTTTCAACCCCTATCGCGGACCTTGAACAAGAACAAGCTTGGGTGAGGACCCCCACTTGAGGTAACTTGTATCACACCCTTGAATATTTATTTTCCATGCAACCATCATCCACCTTGCATATAAATTTTTTTTTAAAAAAAGTAGAGTAGATTTGCTTTGAAAATAAAATAGAAGATGTGCAGTAAGAATGGTTTGGAATTCACATAGATGAAATGATGAATAGTTGCTCTGTTTTAATTTTTCTAAGCCCCTAGTTTACAACTTACTACTCTCCAAAATATTGCTTTCATTGGCTAGAATTACTTTTGCCTTGATTTAGAAATTGTGGGTGGCAAAATCTTAATCCAATTCTAAGTTGTTGTGAGATGTGATATAGTGATAGGGCTGCTATTCCTAGTTTGAAAGTGAAACTTAGATTTCTGGAGAAATTCTAAAAAGATTTAAGTTACTCTCATTTGATTGGAAATACCTACCAAAGCCATATGATACACTACATTGATATACCTTATGCATATGATGTTTGTCTTCACATTGAGCTTTGTCAAACTAGTATAGACCTATGTGATATTTCATTCATTACTTTTTGAATCCAAGACTTCACTTGCACATGCTATACTTCTACACTAGAAGTAAGCAAAATTCCATCATTCCATAATAGAGAGAGAAACTCCATACACTTCATGCTTAGTACTCTCTCCAAGTTTATTGCATAAGAAGGGAGTAGAAGACATGGCTACAAGAAAAAGAAAAAATAATGCATGCTTACATCATAAGCATGAAAAAAAGAAAAAAAATAAGGAAAGAGAAAAGTAGCCATGTTTCATCCCTGCAAAATAAGAGAGTCTACATAAATAGGAGTCATCTTCAAATATACACATCTGCTTCCATTCTATCACACATGCACAAGTCTTGAATAAAATGTTTTGAAATGATTTCTCCTAAGGCTTGCTTTTTCGACTTAGCAACATTATGTGTTGCAAATATGACTATTCCCTACCAAGCTCCACATACAAGCCTTATGTAGAGGTAGGATAAATTTAGGCAAAATGTCTTGGTGAGGACATATTTCCACTACACATAAAGGAGAGACTTGAGAGAATCAAATTGAGATACTTAAAATCTAAATTGAACTCTCCGAAATTTGAGTGGAACTTGATTTCTAGGGTATGTGCTCCATTTGCTATTCTATCTTTCAACCACCCATGAATAGGAGAAAGCATAAGCCTCATAATGACTTGAGATGGGTGAAGTATTGTGCCAATTTTTGCAATACTAGGTAGAGTATTTTGTTGTGCACATGGTACTTTTGAAAAATAGAATATTGTAGCAACTCCTGATCATCAACGTAAAGTCGTGACTTTGCTCAGGACGAGCAAAGGACAAGCTTGGGGGAGTTTGTTGACGGTCGTTATATACCAATTTCACCCATCAATATAACTCAATTATGTGAAGGAAATATTATTTCTTGCACACATCACCTTTCTATTTAACCTATTTTCACTTGTCCTTGGATGAAATGGTGCATGCGGGAATTTTATGTAGAATTGAAGTGAAATAAGGGGATGGATCCTGTAAAATATCAGTCCAGCCAATCAGGCAATGCCACGTGGCACCACATGGATCAAATGGCCCACAAACAGAAGTGTCTGAGGCCATCAAATGGTGTAGCACCCATATCAGTCAATGGGACCCACCTAGAAGTCACCGTGAGGAAGCACACCAAAATTGGTCCAACTTTCTGTTCAGTTGACTAGGGGGTTCGGCCGAACCCTTCTGGCGCCAAACTCGGTCAACTTCCACGTATTAACTCCCTGTGGTGCCCTGATAACAATGAAGACTGATTCGCACGCTTTTGGTGGCGGGAACCGACCCTTCTCCAAGCTATAAATAGGACCCCTCACTTCAAAACACACCACTTGAGCATCATTCTATTATATACACTAGTTCTCTTAGTCCTTAGTGGAGTTAGGGTATAGAGAGGAGAGCCTCTAGTCCCAAGTCCAAGTTGGGAAAGGTATGGCTCATGTATCTTTTCTTATATTGTGACTTTATACATAATAAAGATATTATATTTAGTCTTCTTTTATTCATATACGTGGATGAAGCGTTTCTTATTTGATTGTGGATTCCATGTATGTGGTAGGATTAGTGTTTATGATTATGCCATATCACCCTTAATCTATCATCATAAACACTACCAAGCCCCACTATAGTCTAATTATTAATGATATGATCATGTTAATATGAATAACTTATGCTATGTCTCAACATTGGTTCCACGATGTTTAGGTTAGTCATTGCCTTAAGATGTCATGATTCTTAAGGTATTTACTTAGTATGCTAGCATGGTGCTAGGATAGTAAGCAGCGTTGGATGTCTCGTAGACCCACGGATTGAAGAGGTAGGCAGTAGGTGGTGACAGCCCTATCTGTCCTTTGTAATCCTCCTTGTTCGGCTATGCCACAGGCTCTTGGCGAGAGTCGTCCTAGTATTGCTAGGGGTAAACCCGAGCCTGATATGTTGAACAACTTAGCATAAGTATTTACCATTGACATGCTCGTTAATAGCTAACCTAGGCTATGTATATGTATATTAGAAGCATTGTAGGAGCAACACCCCAACTCTTAGTCTAATCTCCACTAGAACCCATTTACCCTTACGATAGATTGCTTAGGTTTGTGTCACACTACCCATGTTATCAACTTACCCCTGTCTTTATAATTGATTAGTACCCCATAGCTTGATCATAAGAGTATTGTTTACTTTACTTCATTGCCTTCATTTGGGATAAATACGATACCCATGGGAATACCCTTGGGTGAAATGCTACACGACAGTTTATGTGCGCTTGCAGACCTCATCTCTTTCGAGAGGTGATATGTACCGTTAAGAAACATCAAAAAGTATTTATTGTGCCATTACCGGTGATGAATTGTTGGTAATTCTTAGGAGTCAACAATCAATAACAACATGACACAATTCACAAGTGCAGCCTTCCAACAGTACTACGAAGACCTCAACATCAATATCAGCTATGCATCAGTAGCTCATTTGGCAAGTAATGGTCAAGCCGAGAGAGCATATGTTGAGATTTTCATGGGACTCAAGACCCACACCTACGAACGCTTGAAAAAGCATGGTGCCAACTGGATTGAGGAGCTTCTGTCCTCACTGTGGGCAAGCCGGACAAAACCTAGCTGGGCCACTAGAGAGACACCCTTCTTCTTGGTGTACAGAGCTGTAGCAGTCCTTCCTTCGGAGATCACCATTGGTTCTCTCAGAGTCCGGATCTATGATGAAATCGCGCAGGATTAGTTCCAGCTTGATGACCTGGACCTCGTCGACGAGGCAGGGTGCCAAGCAGTTGTTCAAAATGCGCGATATCGCCAGGTACTCTGGCGCTATCATCACGGGTATGTGCACAAACGGCAACTTGAAGAAGGCGATATCGTGCTGCGGCGAATACTCTCTCGAGAAGGAGTGAACAAGCTCTCCCCCAGCTGGGAGGGTCCCTTCTGAGTCATCAAAGTTTCCCGCCGCTGATGCGTTCGCTTGGCAACAGAGGATGGGATACCACTTTCCAACCCCTGGAACATAGAGAAGCTCCGTAAGTTCTACACTTAGCACGGTGGTGAGTCTGTTTTTGTATAGTATTTCATAGAGTCTATAAACAAAATCGTGTTGGTCCAAGATGTATAGCATACTTAACTTGGTCTTGTACTTTAAGTGTGTCCTTACCTCCCCGTTATTCGTACCTATTATGAAATTCAATTGCATGAAAACAGACTCTACGTGCATCTCCTTTGCGCATGCTCTTAGTAAATTTTCTCTTTACCTACTTACAAACAGTGAAGCTGTTCAATCTTCTTGAAAATTGATTTCTAAGAATTCATGTGATACATATTCAAGTATTATTGGTAGTCTTTTTTCGAGATCTAGTGTTCGTTGAATGGTCTACTCACCTGAAAACTAATGCCAATGACAGGTCTGGAGTCGGCTACAGACTTAGCTTGGTCTAGCACCCTAAGTACGCCACTCTACCTATTCTGGTGTTGTGTCAAAATAAGGCAGGTCCGGAAGGCACCCGAACCTATGAAAATACAACCAACATACTAATTATTATCATGTTAAAGTGACTAGGACCAAGAACTCAAAGAAGGATAGTAAGTCACAACTAAACTATAGGCAAGAAAAAGCAATTTTACAACTTTTCTTGTCTCTCATGTGTAGGACAGATGATTTTCACGCTCGTTTTGGGTGTCCCGACGTCCCTAGGGGGGCCGGCGTCAACATTTCATGCATTGATGATGGACGCCATCGGAGCATCTAGCTCCGGTACCACCCAGGGGGCCCATCATCAACGTTTTGCACGTTTATGATGGGCGCCACTGGAGCATCTATCTCTGGTACCACCTAGGGGGCCTGACATCGACATTTCACACGCCGATGACAGGAGCCACCGGAGCATCTTGCTCCGGTACCACCCAGGGGGCCCAACGTTGATGTACCGCACATTGATGATGGGCACCACTGAAGCATCTAGCTCTAGTACCACCCAAGGGGCCTGGCGTCAATGTTTAACACATCGATGATGGGTGCCACTGGATCATCTAGCTCCGGTACGACCTAGGGGGCTCGGAGTCGATATTTCACACGTTGATGATGGGACCTACCAGAGCATCTAGCTCTAGTACCACCCAAGGGGCCCTACAGCGACGTTTCGCATGTTGATGATGGGTGCCACCAGAGCATCTAGCTTAGGTACCACCCAGGGGGCCCAGCATCGACGTTTCACACGCCAATAATGGGCGCCACCATAACATCTAGCTCTGGTACCACACAGGGGGCCTGGTGCTGACGTTTCACAAGTTGATGATGGGTGTCATCGAAGTACTTAGCTCTGACACCTCCCAGCGGGCCCGCCGTCGACATTCCATACATTGGCAAGTTGTTCTCGGAGCTAACACAAATACTTCCAGACAATGCCAATCTCCGTATGGTAGATGCCCTCAATCAATTGAGCACATCTACCAGGGGGGCAAGAAGATTATGGCAATGACAACAGAAATGAAGCTTGAGAGGATTTCATTCAAATTTCAAGTCTTTACAAGTTGAACGTACAAAAGGAAAAAGAGGTCCTAACTACTAGCTAGAGTTGCAGTGGAACCACGCGGTGATCTTCTCGGCAGCTTCTTGAACACTTGCCTTGGTAGCAACCTCTATCTCTGCGACACTCCCTTCAAGCATCAGAGCTAGCGACATTGAGAGGTCCCGGCTGCGGAAACAAGTCAGCACATACTCTGCGACTAACTTGAGCAGGGTTTTCCCCTTAGTCTCAAGCTGGTCGATGTGGACATCTTCCATTGCTTCCAGCTTGTCTCTAGCTGAGTTTAGGGTTGTACAGGCTTGCTTCATTTCTGGCTCCGGGTCAGCCGGCCGAACCGGACTGAAGCCTAGAGATACCAGTGCACTCTCTACATGTCCAAGGAAGTACTAGATTTGCTGAGCTTCATCAGTTTGCATGGTCCGGAGCTCCTCCTCAGACCTCCTGGCAGATATTAGCTATGCAAAACCTTCCTTCGAGAATCACTCGACCTCTTTGGTGTGCTGCTGCATCCGCTCAGCTAACAGCCTTTCTTGGTCTGCAATTTGTTATTCGCGGAGGTTCAGGCGGTCTTTCTTTGCTGTCAAGTTCTCTTCCTCTGCCTTCACCTTGTTTTCTCTCATGGAGACAACAAGCTCCCATTTGGAGACTCCTTCACCAGCCAGCCACACTTGGTGCTTTTCTTGCTCGCACTAGGACTTGAACTTCTCAATGCGGTCAGCTAAGTCCTGCTCACCGCGCTCCAACTTTTGAGATATCTCAGCATGTCTCATTTGGCGTTCTTGCTCCTTATTGTCGATATCCTCCTGTCGCTTGAGGAGCTCATCCCTCAGTTTGTTTAGGCTCTCAAAATGAGCATCCTCCAAATTGTTGGCTTCTATCACCCTGTCATAGATTTTGCGAGACTTCTCGCTTAGAGCTTTTATGGTAGCCCACTTGTCATCTAACTGCTCATCCAGCCACCTCAGCCGTATCTTCTCAGCTGCAAGCAGGTACCTCAAGTTGGCCAGGCGAGTCTATGTCAACTTTGTCTTGAAGTTGAGAAGCCTCCGCCACCGCTTCAGAGTTTCCCTTTCTGCTTCTAGAGCACTTCGCTCATAGTCGAAGCCGAGCTGAACTTGATGAAGACTTGAGCAAGCGTTCTCAATTGAGAGCGACAAGGGAGTCAGCTCTGGACCTTCTTTCGGATCTGCTGGAGTTTCCAAATCCTCTAGGACTGTCTTTGGAGCCCATGGCACAAGCATGGACCCCAAGAAGTCTTCATCAGCTACGCCAAGCTCCAGGAGGTCGTCTTCCCCCGACGCAGATGTTGATGCGCTAGTAGCTGATTCTCCAGGCACAAACTCATGCGCCATCATGGTGTATATCGATAACTCCGGCATGACGTCAGTCACAGACTTCTGTGCACCAGTTGTTGGCTATGGCACCCTCGCGATGTCAGCCATCAGCACAGTGTCGATCGCTGGCTCTGGCACATTTGAGGTTTCAGTCGGCACCTCCTGTACCACTTCAGCATTCATTGTTGGTTCAGGAGTTGGCTCAAGTAATGATGTAGCCTGCTCCGTCGCTGTTGCAACCTCTTCTACATGGTCCGGTGCAACCGCGGCATCTCCGTCTGCTAGCACCTAGGTCATCTCGCTGTCAGTCGACTCCGAAACCATTGCACTACCCGCCATGACCATAGTAGGAACCACAACGACAGCGGATGCTCCAGCCAGCAAGGTCTCTCCGGCAACAATGCTGACCTGGTTGGTTGGTGGAGTAGCAGTTGCAGCTGGCTTCGACACTCTAGAAACTAAAGAAATGAAAAATTCAACAAAAAGCAAGAAGTCAAAAAAAATAGGTTTCTAGTGATGATTTTTACCTGGGAGCGCTGCAGCCCCAGTCACTGCCGAACCTCTTTCTCAGGCGGCCGGAGTCACCTGAACCCACCATCGCCGGTGAGGCAGATTGTACAACTGCCAGCGCTGCTGTCGGAGAAGATATTTTGGACCCGGTGCCCGCCGTTGGCACCGGGGACAAAGGAGAAGACTTGTGAGACCTAGTGCCCGACATCGGCACTGGGACTGAAGCTGATAATTTCCCGAACCTGGAGCTCATCTTGGATGTCGGGACTGAAGATGCAGTAGGTGGAGGTACAACCATGACAGACCTCAGGGTCGGGCGCGGCACCGATAATGACCTTGCTTCCATCGGAGCTCCCCTGATGATGCTACCATCACTCGCGTCAACTTCCTTTTCTGGCTGGATGAATCTGCAGGATCTTTCCCCGTGCTCCGACTTGAGTCAGTTTTCTTCTGGCTCAGCTCTACAACAACTGTGCCTTTGCCACCGACAGAGGCAGGTTCAGACCTCCTGTGCGTACAAGGTACCAAAACTTCGGGGATGACAATCCCTCCGGGCAGGTTACTCCTCTAATGTACTGCAAGATCAGTGTCATCAATGATTGGCAACTCCTTCTGCAGCTCCTTTCTGATCTTCGGGACTACAGACAGCGAAAGTAATTTTGATGGTGGTACCAGATTGTCTCTTTAGACAAAGCCGTTGTATAGCTTCTGCAGTTGGAGACGAAGAGCTTCCTCCTTCAAATTGGTTCCAAGGCCATCTTCGATCCGAAGAAAGTCCATCTTTCTGCTGTAGTTCCAAACAAGAAATTCCCGCTGCTTAAGTGGAGCACAACAGTTGGTCAAGAATTTGCCAAGCACCATTAGGGACGTCAAGCCTCCTTCAACCAGGTGTTGGATCCTGGTGAGCACTTGGTTATACTCTTCTGATAGCTCCTAGAGGAATTCCCAAAAGTCGCTCTTCGTCATTGGGAGTCTGATTGGCAATTTCAGTCGGTCGTGCTGGTTCGTCCGCAAAATCAGCCAGTCACTCTTCTAGGTTTCCCACTTCCCTGAGGAAAATGAATTGATGTACTTGAAAGGAGGATTTCTACATCTCAGGAAGTAGTAGAATCCAATCAGATTGTTACCTTTACCAGTCGTCGAAATGGTAAAGAAGGTTTTGAATAGTGGCACGTAGGGCCGCACACCCACCCACATCTCGTAGAAGTAGACAAAGATCACCACTAGCAAGATTGAGTAGGGGCTGAGATGCTAAAGTTAAAGCCCATAGACTTCTAACAGCATTAGCAGGAAGCTGGAGACCGGCAGAACTAGTCCAACCATGGCGTATGCCATGAAGAAGAAGATGTCGCTGGAGCTCTCCTTCTTGAAAGGGATATTTCCGTGGCGAATCACGTTGTCTAAGGAGGGGCTCTGCCAACCCATCAACTTCCAGACCCTCTCAATATCCTTCTCGCTCACAAGCTTGGTGGGGGGAAGTATGAGTTCCATCGCTGCAAAGCAGAGCAAAAGTGGAGAACGCGATGCAGGGGATGAAGCGGCGAGTTCTATGGGTAAGCAGATAAATTGAGCTGTAAGAGTTCTCTCATCCTGCAAAGCCTCTTCCTTTATTAGCCTCTGTAATGCTTGGATGGCAGCTGCACACGGGGCACAGTAACTCACCATGAAGTGACCTTGCCTATGACAAGGGGACCCGGGGCCACTTTACCAAAAAAGTCGCACCAGGAGAACCGTTGCCATGATGAGAAGTTGGAAGCTCAAGGGCGGTGGCCTAACAGAGCTACCAAGATTGCGCTGGGATCCGATATGAAAATCATATTGGGAACTGGCGACCTTCAATTGCGTGAGATCGGTACATCATGTATCTCACCTGCCAAACAAAGAAATGCCACATAGCGAAGGCACAGGAGCGTGCCATCCTTTCAACCACCAAGTGAAAAGTTGAAGGAGCAATGCGGGAAATGATGGCGGCCCCACCTGCGGGATCAAAACCTCACCCTGAGGTGGGCCCAGGGGCCACTGTCGGTACCATGGGAACCAAGTACCCCTTCATACTAGAAAGAGAAGCATTGAGTCCAACCTTCCAGGAAAGTGGACCTACAGAGGCCAACACGTGTCCCGTAGTGCCGGACCTGCCTCCCTCCTTAGGGTGGCTTCAGCGCTGCCACGTGTCCAGCAGTGTCGGATCTGCCTCCCTCTTTAGGATGTCTCTGGCGCTACCGCGTGACCCGCACAGCTGGAGTCGTCTCCCTCCTAAGGGTGGCTCCGGCGCTACCATGTGTCCTGTAGTGCCAGACTTGCCTACCTCCTTAGAGTGGCTCCAACGCTGCCACGTGTCCCGTGGCACCGGATCTGCCTCCTTTCTAAGGGAGGCTCCATCGCTGCCACATGTCCCGTAGCACTGGACCTGCCTCTCCACTAAGGGAAGCTCCAGTGTTGCCACGTGACACGTGTTCGGATCTACATCTTCAACGAGAAGAATTCTGGGATTACTAATGGTGCAGACATTCAAAGGCAATCAATCAGCCGTTACAAGACCTGGTTAACACATCATTAATATTGCATTAATGACGAATGATCAGAGGACCATGAAGTCTGGTAACGCTGCCATCAAAGCACGTTATCACCCTAATAAAATTGCCATTATACACTTAGATCGTGTATAACGTAGTGAATACCGTTGGGGCCACCTTTTGGGTCACACCACGCTGTAACAGCTAGGCCTTGGCATATAAAAGGATTGTGATGCACGGTAGAACTCAAGCAATCAAAAGTCATCCAAGGCCAAAGTGATTACACTTAGAGCAATCCAATACACGAACACCCCATGGAGTAGGGTATTACGCTCAGGCGGCCCGAACCACTTAAAAAAACACTGTCTCACCTTGTTCCTGTGATCTTGAGATTACACCCCGCCTAAATACGAACCTCTGGGGACTACTTCCTAGTAGTACCGGAGGAAGTGTCGGTTGCACACTTCGATAGTAAGATTGAGAGAAATGATATGCAATTTGATATTGTGCTTCCACATGGTGTAGTCCGTGCCATCGAAATGTGGAGTTTTACCCATAGGAATAGACAAGTATTTGGAGTGAGAGTTCAAGGGCTCATAGTTAAAAGGATCTCACGTGTAGTCATCTTCGGGCTTCTTGAGCTTCTTATCTCTTTCAAACCTTCTCCTCCTCCTTGCTTTGTCTCTAGCCCTTTGAAGAAGGTCCGTAAGGCGCTTCACTTCTTCATCTTCATCTTTGGTCTCTCCATCGAAGGGAGGAGTCTTTGGCTTGTCCTTAGTCATTATTGGTCTTGTTGAGTGATGACTTGGATCCTCGTTCAACGTTCACGTTGTTCTCGTCGGTGCCGGTGGTGTTGATGATCGGCAACTCCTTCTTTCTGTTTTCTCCCATCTCCTCTCCGAGCGGTTAAGATTTTGGGAGAGTTAGGCTCAGACACAAATTGAAAGTTGTCTAGAGGGGGTGAATAGGTGAAAAACCTTAAATTTGACTTAATAAAACTTAATCAGCAACTAGGGGGCGGACTATTCCGGCCAAGGGACGGACTAGTATGGTCAGGTACGTGGAAAGAAAGAAAGGTGAGATTTTCTTGGTTTTTCAACGATCTACTATTGCAGAATGTAAAGGTACAATCTAGCAACATAGAGAAGTAATTGCACGAAGGGAGAACAAGTTAAACTAGATGGATCACGAGATTTAACCGAAGAACATGAAGAACCCTAAAAGTTGATCTAGCGAAGAACGAAGGACAAATCGAGTCACAAGACCGAAGATTTTATCCCATGGTTCAGCTTCACGAAGAAGCCTACATCGACATTGAGGAGTCCACGAAGGATCGGGTTTCTCTCAACCCTATCCTGACCAAGCCACCACAAAGGCTGGTTTGTTCTTTCACTAAGTCACAGGGAAATCACAACAATTCATGGGGCAACTCACTATATAAGGCCCCCACAAAGTTACAGTACAAAGAAATCATGAATCAAGACCCAAATCAACTCAAATCAATGGATGAATGCGAGAATCAACCAACAGCTCAAGTCAAAGCACAACCCTTCTCTCTTCTCTCCCAAATCTCACAAACCCTCAAGATTCCCTCTTAGGGCTCAAATATGTGAAGAGAAAGGTGTAGGAGGGCTCTTGGAAGGCTATGGCAGTGCTAGAGTTCGAGAGAGAACTTTAGAAGCCTGGGGGATCCTTTTTTACAGGGGTCCCGACAATTAGCCGTTGCCACTAGAAAAAGTACAGAGTAGTCCGGCTTTGGACCTCGGACTAGTCCGACCTGTGGGGACCAGTGATGTCACCCTTGACCAACCACAAAGTCCCCCGCCACCTTTTGAATTCAAACGGTCACAACACCACGGACTAGTCCGTACAAGAACGGACTAGTCCGATCTCACACAGAACCTTTTGTTCCGGTTGAGAACGGACAAGTCTGGTTCATCGGACAAGTCTGGCCTCAAATAGCGGGCAAGTCTGGCCATCCAAGAATTAGTCCCAGCAGCCACCTCCGAGTCCCAAACGGACTAGTCTGACCCATAAATGACTAGTCCAAACTCACATAATTCCTTTTGTTCCGGCAAGTATCCGACAAGTCTGCCAGGGCAGACTAGTCTAGTCCTTCAAGACTTAGTCCTATAAGTACACAGACACACTCACCACAGACTTATCCCTCCCCTAACGGACAAGTTTGAACTCACATAGTACCTCTTGGTCCGTCTAACATCAGATCAGTCCGATATGGTCGGACTAGTTCGGCCCTGTCCTTAGGGCTGCCTCAACTCTTCTCTCCAAACTAAACCTATTTGGACTAAGAGCTCTTGGGTGATTCTCAACACCTTGACACGTTGAACACACTCACACTATAAGGCTAAACTCGGCGCAAAGAATTATAAACCCTAAATTCTACTCTTCGAGTTTTTCCGCCTTTTTCTCCTTTTTTTCCCCTTTTTGAGTGTATCCAGTTCCGTCCATCATTTAATCCCATGTGATAACACTCAAGATGCTCATTAGTCTCTTAAGTGTTGTCATTAATCATCAAAACCCACAGGGATTTAGCCTAGATTCACTTTCAGTGCTTGCTTTGTGCCTTTTTAAGCTCATTTTTCAAATCTAGAACAAGATTAGCACAATTGTAAGTTTTAGTGTTTGACTCCATATTTGATGAGTATGATCTCTCATCATTCTCTTGAATTTCTTGATGAAGAAGGCCATCCCTTCATCATCCATGTCCGTGCTTTCTTCATCCTCACTATATTCATCTTCACTATACACTTGGACCTCTTTGTCCTTGGACTTGGGTGAGGCTTTGAGAGCAATGTCTTTCCTCCTTGATGAAGTCACTTTTGCAAGTTCTTTGACATGTAGTGCTTCCATCTCCATCATCTCATGGTTGAAATGTTCCCTAACACCTCATTCGGGGTAATCTTGTGAAAGTTGGGGTTTTCTCAGATTAAGGTGCAAAGAGTGACGTTGGGGCGCATGAATGCCCTTATCAACCTCTTCACCACTTCATGGTCTGTCCATTTCTTGCATCCATATGCTTAGCTCTTGTTGATGAGGGTCTTGAGCTGGTTGTACATCGCTTGTTGTGTTTCGCCATCTTCCTGACAGACCTATGTGGGTTGAATACATTGGCTTTGACTATAAAAGTTTTGAATGCTGCCATAACATCTTTTTAGCTAGGTCCGACTAGCTTTGGTTAGCTCCGGTGCTAGGTCCTGCTAGTTTTGATAAGCTCCGACGCTAGGTCCGACTAGCTTTGGTTAGCTTCAGTGCTCGGTCCTGCTAGTTTTGATAAGCTCCGGCACTAGGTTGTACTAGCTTTGGTAAGCTCCGACTCAAGCTCCGGTTAGCTTTGGCTAGGTTCGGAGCTTGATTGCAATGTTCCTGCTTTTATCTTACAATGCTTCGAACTTGCTTTATATTCTTAGAAATATTGCTTAGTATTCATTTGCTAATTTTTTGGTGTGTTTTGGTTGATATGGCTGATATTATTTTGATATGCTTTGCAACAAGCTTATGTGAGGTGCTCACGTAAGGTGTTGTGTTCGGAACTGACTTGAGTCAAGACGCGGACTTGAGTTCGTACAGATTGGTTGTTTGTTCATGTGCAGGTGTTGCTTGAGTTAAAGTCATGGCTGTGACGAGATCCATTGGACTAGTCTCAGGGAGGAGATGAGGTTCCAACAACCAAATTCGGGAGGAATTGTGGTTGAGCGGGTCAGGAGGTCGCGCAGGATGATTGAATCATGGGCAGTGCATATGAAGGTTACTGGACGTCGAAGGAAGGTGTTTGCACATATGCATGCGGTGCATGACGTGTTAACATGGTTCCGAAGATGGTTTATGGATGGGAAGATCTGGTTGGAAGGATCGGATTGTATCGGTTGATGACTTTGGCTGCGGCGGAGTCGGTTATGGCTCGGTATGAAAAGTATCAAGTTGGTTATGATAGGATTTTGTGTGGGTCACGAATTTGAGTTGTTTCAGGAATGTGGGATATGTTCCTAAGGTGTTTGGAAGTCTTAAGATTGCTTCTATCTGCGTATAGAAGAGTCCTAAGCAGTTATGGAAAGTTTCGATTCATGATCGGAGTAGGATTGGGGTCCTAGTTGAGATTGGGTTGGCCTAAGGGCTGGTTATATAAGCAAGGGAGGCTAGAGCTCGTGGTGCACGACTTTGGGGCTGTTTCTCTTGTGTTCTATTGAATAAAATTTGTAGTTTGAAGGAACTTTTGTGCCTTGTTCGTCCGACTTGTTCCAACAAGTTTTACTCGTCGAGTTTCTGGACAGCACTACATTTCATCGGTGGTTTTTATCATAACTCGAGTTTTACAGATTCAATTGACGTGATTCTTTTTGGGTTGTCTTTACAACTTGATTATATATCATCTCTCAAAATTTCATGGTCATTGGATTTGTGGTTTCTGATCTACACGAGTTTCTTTGCAGCGTTCCAGAACTGTTTTTCTCGGGTAGGACAGATTGACCTTTGTTCGATATTTCGATCATAACTTGAGTTTCTCTCGATGGATTTGAGTGATTCTTCTTGTGTTTTCTTTGTTACTTGATTCTCTCTGATATATATCACTTTTGTCATGGTGAAACACATTTAGATTAGTTTCACACACGATTTCTCTAATAGATCATTTTTCTGCCGAAGGGAATGGGATTTAATTGTTTCCGCTGCGTAAGATTTTTAAATCTACCATTCACCCCCCCCCCCACTCTAGTAGTTTTTCACGTGCTCTTCGATCCTACAATTGGTATTAGAGCCACGGTGCTCCAATCATTGTTATTTGTACGTGTTTTTGACTAATCATCATGGAGAAATACTCCGCCAAACCTCGTGTGTTTGCTGGTATTGATTTTCAGGTTTGGAAAGCACGCATGGAGGCTTTCATCCAGGTGCAAGGCTTCGCAATATAGGAGAAGGTGTACAAGACTTATGAAGTGCCACCTAACGATCAGGTTATGGCTACAAACCTACGAGACGTCGACAACAACAACAAAGCCCGAAACTTGATCATCCATGGACTCACTCAGGGCGACTTCGACCGCGTTGCACATCTTCGATTGGCATACGATGTATGGAGACCACTTTGTGACTATCACGAAGGATTCAACACGATCAAATAGGTAAGGCAAGACATGTTCAAGAAATAATACATGCGCTTCGAGATGCAACCCGGTGAGTCCATTGATGATCTCTTTGCTCGGTTTAACAAAATTCTCAGTAACTTGCATAGTGGCAACGTTAATTTTTTTGATGCTGAAAATGCTAGGCAATTGTTGAGTGCATTAGACATGTCAATTTGGGA
Organism: Tuctoria greenei; assembly: GCA_036927565.1. Lineage (NCBI taxonomy): Eukaryota > Viridiplantae > Streptophyta > Magnoliopsida > Poales > Poaceae > Tuctoria > Tuctoria greenei. Next base: position 189,528,115 of record JAYESD010000003.1, on the reverse strand, counting down.
GATGAAAGTTACATCCATTCGTGAATCTACTGTCATGAGTACACTTACTTTAGATGTGCTATATTCCAAGTTAAAAACTCATGAAATTGACATAATATCACATAAAAACCCCAACAAGTCTATTGCTATTGTTTCACAACGTGACATGTCTAGATCCGATCAATCTTCATCCTGTGGTGCACTTGCTTTGTTGTCCTCTATAACCTTTGAACAGATTGAGGAGTTTCCAGAGGAGGAGCTAGCACTTCTCTCTACTAGGTTCTCAAAAGCATTGCAAAATGTGAGAACTAGAAGGAGAGGAAGCTCCGAACCTCAACGATGCTTCGAATGTGGTAAGACAGGACACTTTTGTACAGATTGTCCTAACCTTTCAGGTTCTACTTCCCGAGAAGAGAAACAATCAAGGACGAAGCACTCCTCAACAGATGATAAGAAGGAGAAGAAGAAGAAGGGCTTTACAGGTCGCCAACTGGTGAACAGTTTTATCTCCGCACTCCAAGACCTTGGCTCAAGCGACGTGGACATTGGAAGTGATGAAGATGAAGATGATTTGGTCAACTTATGCTTCATGGTGGGCAAAACAAGATCAAGATCAAGTCAGGAGGATGCAGAAGACAACAGTGACGACGATGAGGTATGTTCTACCTGTAATGAAATGTGTGATGCAATTTCTTGTGCAACTATTATTGTTAATAAAAAGAACAAAAAGCTTAGGGATAATGCTGCTACAATTGAATCACTAGAATCTGAGATCAACCGTTTAAAAACTTTGATTCCTAGTGATGATGCATGTCCCTCATGTGATTTAATATATGAACAATTGTCCTCATTAAGAAGTGTGCACACCTCCACACTTGATAAACTTGAGTTAGAAATTGAAAAGAACAAAGAGCTTGCTGCACTTAATGATAAAAACTTGAAAGATGCTAGTTGTTCTACAATTGATTTGCATTGTTCTACTTGTGATGATCTTGATAAGAAACTACAAGATGCTATGAATGAAATTTCTATATTGAACAATGCTTTACGTTCTCATGAAGTTAAATTTTTTTCCAATTGCAAATTAAAAGGAAAAACTTCATGTGAAAATTGCCTTGATCTGTCCAATAAACTTGATAACATGCATAGGACATTAGATCGGTTTTGTAATGGGAATAAGAACCTAAACTTGCTGCTGAATTCTTCCAAGTCTTACAATGATAAAACTGGTTTAGGTTTTGATTCTCATGCTCATGCTAAGGCACGTCCACCTAAAATTGTAAAGTCATTAGGAAGTGGTTTGATTCAAACAGTCCCTAAACAAAAAGAAGTGATTTTCAAATCTGCAGGAGTGTTGTCTCATTCAGTTTCAAATAAAAATATTGCTTGCTCATCTAGACATGAACACAAAGTTAATTCATTGTACCTACTGTGGTAGAGATGGTCATGTCATAGATTTTTGTTATAGACTAGCTAAACAACAGAAAAGGGAAAGAATGATTGCTAGATCTCATAACTTTAATGTAAAATTTGTTGCACGTATTAAACAGAATGCCAGGAATATGCAACCTGCTGTTATGAGTCAAAAACATTCAAAGTTTACCTCCGGACCTTTTGTTTTTGCCACCGGAGCTACTGATTTTTGTGCTACACAAGTAACACCTTATAGGTCAGTAGTTAAGAATAAAAGACCTCAAACTTTGACTCATAAACCTGCTGTTAAATCTCAGCTTTCGCGTGTTTTTCCTGCTGCACGTCGTGTGACTCAGTACTGGATACCTAAATGCCTTTTGGCTAACCCTAGTATTGAGGCATCGACGCATTGTGCTTCTATGTAGGTTACATGCTTGAGGAAGGAGAACATTTGGATTGTGGATTCAGGTTGCTCACGCCACATGACCGGTAACAAAGATTGGTTCTCCTCCCTCTCTTTTGTGTCACGTGTAGAGAATGTTACTTTTGCCGATAATTCTTCAACTCCTATAATTGCTAAGGGTTCGGTTAGAGTAAATGATCACTACACTTTGAAGGATGTGGCACTTGTCAAAAATTTGAAATGCAACTTGCTTTCTGTTTCACAATTGCTAGATGAAAATCTGGAAATTATTTTCAATAAAAAATGTTGCAAAGTTGTAGGTTCAAATAGTGAGCTTATTTTTAACATGTCATGATTTGGAAGAGTTTTTAAAGCTGATTTTGATATGTCTTCCTCTAAGCATAGGTGTCTAGATGCTAATGATTCCAAAGATTTATATTTTATGCATCGTAGACTTGGTCACGTAGGCTTTGATCATCTCACGCGTGTTAGTGCTCTTGATCGCATACATGGGTTGCCTAAGCTGAAAGGGGACAAAAAAAAATTTCGCTCTTCTTGTAGACATGCTAAGATGGTTGCAGGTTCACATACTCCTCTCACAATGATCATGACAATTGAACCGGGTCAACTTTTGCGCCTTGACACCGTAGGACCTTCACGTGTTCAATCCTTTGGAGGTAAATGGTATGTTCTTGTTATTGTTGATGATTATTCTAGATACTCTTGGGTTTACTTTAAGAATGAAGCTTTTAGTCACTTTAGAACTTTATTTCTCACATTATCAATTGATCACCCAGGATCTTTAAAAGCAATTAGAAGTGATAACAGAATTGAATTTAAAAATCAATCTTTTGATCACTTTTGTGCTAAAAATGGAATAGATCATCAATTTTCTTCACCATATGTACCTCAACAAAATGGTGTTGTAGAAAGAAAGAACAGAACCTTAGTTGAGATGGTTAGGACTATGCTTGATGAATATCAAACTCCTAGGAAATTTTGGGCTAATGCGATTACAACCGCTTGTTATGTCTCAAATCGTGTTTTCTTGCGCACTAAGCTATGTAAAACACCATATGAGCTCTGGTTTGGACATAGGCCTAGTGTTACACACTTTCGGGTCTTTGGTTCCAAATGCTTTGTTAAGAAACATGGTAATCTTGATAAATTTGAACCTAGATCAATTGATGGCATGTTTCTTGGTTATCCATCTCATACTAGAGGCTACCGTGTGCTTTTACTTGACACTAACAAAATTGTGGAGACTTGTGAAGTGTCTTTTGATGAAGCTAGCTCAGGTACTAGCTCAAACATTGTAGGTCCAGATCCATATCTGCAAGGGGGAGCATTTTCGTTGAAGATGAGGAAGAATTGGAGCTGCTGCCAGAAAATTCAGCAGCTAAAGACTTTGGTTTAGCTCCGGATGTTAATTCTCAATGCTGATTCAGATCTTCCTCAAGTCACAAGCTCATCAATTTGTGATGAACATGAAGAAGAATAAGCTTGTGAGACATCTCTTCCCCTACGATTTTACAAAGATCATCCCCCGCAACAGATAATTGGAAGCTTGCACAAATGAGTCACACGGTCCAGGTTTTGAGATCCAAACTCTCATGCTCATTCTACCTTTGTTGCTTCTTTTGAACCCAAAGATATATCACACACACTCACTAATGAATTTTGGATTATTGCCATGCAAGAAGAGTTAGAATATATTGAAAGAAATAATGTTTGGAAACTAGTACCTCAACCTCAAGGTCACACTTTAATTGGAACTAAATGGTTGTTTAAAAATAAACAAAGTGAGGATGGGTTGTGGTTAGGAATAAGGCAAGGTTGGTTGCTCAAGGTTTCACTCAAGTTGAAGGTCTAGATTTTGATGAAACTTTTGCTCCCGTTGCTAGATTAGAATCCATAAGAAATTTTTTAGCTTTTGTTGCATCTAAAGGTTTTAAGCTATATCAAATGGATGTTAAAAGTGCTTTTCTTAATGGCTACATAGATGAGGAAGTTTACGTCAAACAACCACCGGGTTTTAAAAATTCAGATTTTCCTAATCATGTTTACAAACTGTCCAAAGCCTTGTACGGTCTCAAACAAGCCCCTAGAGCATGGTATGATAGGTTAAAAATATTCTTACTTAAAAAGGGGTTTACCATGGGCAAGGTTGATAAAACTCTTTTTTTGCTTAAGCATGGCAATGACTCATTATTCGTGCAAGTGTATGTGGATGATATTATCTTTGGTTGTGCTTCTCATGATCTTGTGTCCAAGTTTTCAGCTATGATGAGTTCAGAATTTGTGATGAGTATGATGAGAGAACTCACGTACTTTTTGGGACTGCAAATCAAGCAAACCAAGGAGGGTACCTTTGTGCATCAATCAAAGTATACAAAATGATGAGTAGGTTTAGGCCCGATCTTCCGAAAGGTATGTCGATTGGGGTGCAGAACTCGACGTTGATGATCCGCGGCACTCGAGCGGTACGAGTACCCCTGCAATCACTACACCACGGCTCCGTTGGTTATCAACCGTGCTGCACACGCTTGACCTCGCCAAGAAGGCTAATCCCTGCAAGTGCAACCGAGAACACGAGCAAGAACGTAGAAGACACGATCTGAAATTGAGAAGTTGGGGTCTCACAAACCGTAGAACGGCGATATTATTGATCTAAGCAAAACCCACCGAATATGACCGGCGGCTGCAGTATTTATAGGCTAGGGTTCAACCAAAACACGATTAGACGCGTCCCTAATGGACTCTTACGGGATACAAGGCCCAAAGGCCTGATTTGGTGGCGCAGCACCGGACAGAAATCTGGACTCAACTTGTTTCGACGATTCCCAATGACTTTGGAGGAATTTTGAGGTTGGACCAGAACCATTGGAAAGTTTATCTTCTCCTGTTTCCGTGCATATGTAGAACGTCGAAAACGAAGTCCGTATGCCTCCTGGGCGTCTGTTTTAAGGTGGACTGCTCCTGGACTCCGAGTTGAACTCGAGTCTGAGTTGTAAACTGTTTCCATCAACTTGTGGACGTCCCAGCTGGTTCTCCACGCTCCCAAGGCCTCCTTCCTACACTTGTTGATCTTCTCCATTATTCCTAATAACAATTAAATTATCATATAGCAATCTATTCTCAAACTCACATGCAAAAGAAGTTAGGAACGAATTCACCTGCTGATTTAATAACCGTGCTCGTGCTCTTGTGATTGGTCCTTGCAGTTCAATGTGTGTCTCCTCTGTTGTGATGTCCTCATCATCCTCCTCCTCTTGAATTGGAGTCGTCCTCGACTCAAGTTCATCTTCTTCTCCCAAGTACGGTCGCAAATCTGAAATGTTAAATGTAGGACTAACCCCAAAATCAGGAGGCAATTCAATCTTATATGCATTATCATTAATCTTTTCAATGATCTTAAAAGGACCAGCAGCTCGTGGCACAAGTTTAGATTTTCTCATGTCGGGAAATCGCTCTTTTCTCAAATGTAACCACACCAAATCACCCGGTTCAAGTTTTACTTCTTTTCTACCTTTACTACCTGCAATCCTATACTTATCATTCATCATTTCAATATTTTTCTTTGTAGTTTCATGCATCTTAAGTATGAATTCAGATTGTTGTGTAGCATTCAAATTTATAGTTTCAGAAGGAGGCAAAGGTAGTAAATCAATAGGAGCACGGGGATTGAAACCATACACTACCTGGAATGGACTTACCTTTGTCGTGGAGTGAACGGATCTGTTGTAAGCAAATTCTATATGTGGTAAACACTCCTCCCACAACTTCAAATTTGTTTTCAAGACAGCCCGCAACATAGTGGATAAAGTACGATTAACTACCTCAGTCTGTCCATCTATTTGTGGGTGACATGTAATTGAAAACAGCAACTTGGTTCCCAATTTATACCACAAAGTTCTCCAAAAATGACTTAAAAATTTTGCATCACGATCAGAAACAATGGTATTCGGCACACCATGTAAACGAACAATTTCCGTCATAAATAAATCAGCAATGTGTGAGGCATTATCATTCTTATGACAAGGTATAAAGTGTGCCATTTTGGAAAAACGATCAACAACTACAAAAATACTATCCCTCCCCCTCTTAGTCCTAGGCAATCCCAAAACAAAGTCCATAGAAATATCCTCCCAAGGTAAACTAGGAACAGGAAGAGGCATATAAAGACCATGTGGGTTAAGGCGAGACTTAGCTTTGTTGGAAGTAGTGCATCGTGACACTTAGCGCTCGACATCACTCCTCATCTTTGGCCAAAAGAAGTGTGTGGACAGCACGTCTTCAGTTTTCTTCACTCCAAAATGTCCCATCAAACCTCCTCCATGTGCTTCCTGCAAAAGCAATAGACGAACAGAGCTAGCTGGAATGCATAGCTTGTTAGCACGATAGAGGAGACCCTCTCGCAGCACATATTTATTCCAAGTTCTTCTTTCTCTACAATTTTCAAAAGCATCTTTGAAGTCCAAATCAGTAGGATATAATGCTTTAATTGTTTCCAAACCAAAGATTTTATGATCAAGTTGGGACAGCATGGTATAACGCCTAGATAATGCATCGGCAATGATATTTTCCTTCCCTTTCTTATGCTTAATGATGTATGGAAACGACTCTATGAACTCAATCCATTTAGCATGTCGTTTACTCAGATTGGTTTGACACTTAAGATACTTCAATGATTCATGATCGGAATGTATGACAAACTCCTTAGACCAAAGATAATGTTGCCAAGTTTGTAATACACGCACTAAGGCATACAATTCCTTATCATAAGTAGAATAATTCAGAGAAGGACCATGAAGTTTTTCACTAAAGAAAGGAACGGGTTTACCTCCTTGTATGAGAACGCCTCCAATACCAATGTCGCTTGCATCGCATTCTAGTTCAAAGGTCTTGTCAAAATCAGGAAGTTGTAGCAACGGTGCTTGTGTAAGCTTCGATTTGAGAGCATCAAAAGCTTGCTGCTGCTGTTCGCCCCATCGAAATGGAACTCCCTTCTTCGTTAGCTCATGTAGAGGTGCTGCAATGGTGCTGAAATCCCGCACAAAGCGCCGATAAAAACCTGCAAGACCAAGAAAACTACAAACCTGTGTGACGGTTGTTGGGGCTGGCCAGCTGGTGATTGCTTCAATTTTGGCCTCATCCATCTCAATTCCCTGCGAGGAAACGACATAGGCAAGAAACGAGACTCGATTGGTGCAAAAGACGCACTTTTCGAGGTTACCAAACAAACGTGCATCTCTCAAAATAGTAAAAACAGCACATAAATGATCAAGATGTTCATCATATGACTTGCTGTAAATGAGGATATCATCGAAGTAAACCACCACAAATTGTCCAATGAAAGTATGTAAAACCTCGTTCATTAATCACATAAAGGTGCTGGGTGCATTAGTTAAACCAAAAGGCATGACTAACCACTCATAAAGTCCAAACTTGGTTTTAAATGCAGTTTTCCATTCATCTCCTAGTGCCATTCTAATTTGGTGGTAACCACTACGCAAGTCAATTTTTGTGAAGATGATAGCACCACTCAATTCATCAAGCATGTCATCTAATCGAGGAATAGGATAACGATATCGAATGGTGATGTTATTAATCGCTTGACAATCAATACACATACGCCAACTACCATCTTTCTTAGGAACCAAAAGAACAGGAACGGAACAAGGGCTAAGGCTTTCACGAATGTACCCGTGGTCCAAAAGATCTTGGACTTGTCGCTGAATTTCCTTAGTTTCTTGTGGATTCGCCCTGTATGTTGCACGATTTGGCAAACTTGCTCCTGGAATCAAATCGATCTTGTGTTCAATGCCTCTCATCGGTGGTAAACCAGGGGGTATCTCGGAGGGAAATACATTCTCAAACTCCTGCAAAAGGTTAGCAACAGTAGGGGCAATGCAATAGACAATTCATGAAGTGAAAACATGGCTTCTTTGCAAACTAAAGCATAGCACATCCCCTTAGAATCGAATAAATCAGCAAGTTCAGATTTAGTTGCAAGCAACGATGGTGATTTTAACTTAATAACTTGCTGTTTTTCAGATTCTAATTTTGTTGCTTTGCCCTCACGGATTTTACTCTTCTCAAAATGCACAATTTCAGCAGGAGTCATGGGGAGCAAAGTGATTTTCTTTCCCTTATGCATGAGAGTATATTTATTGGTTCTACCATGATGAATAGCATATGTATCAAATTCCCAAGGACGACCCAATAAAAGAGAACAAGCATCCATAGGAACAACATCAAAATCAGCAAAATCATGGTATGAACCAATTGAAAAATGTATTCTTGCTGTTTGTGTTACCCGAACCTTACCGCTGTTGTTGAACCATTGAATGTGGTACGGATGAGGGTGTGCTCTTGTTGTCAAATCGAGTTTCGTGATGACGTCCGTGTTCACCAAGTTATTGCAGCTACCTCCATCAATTATAGTGTGTACACGGCAGTCCTTGATGACGAGAAACATGTGGAAGAGGTTGTGTCGTTGTAGCTTGTCGTCGGTCTCCACTTTGGAGCTCAAGGCACGCTGCACAATGATGCTCCTATAGTTCTCCGTCGCCGCTGTACCAAGTACCCCTTCTTCAGTGTGTTCGTCATTTGGATCTGTAAAGTCAGTAGCAAGAGAATTTTCATCTTCGACATCCGAAGTACTATCATACCCGCCATCGTCGAGTGCTATGTATGCTCGTTTGCTCGGGCAATCTCTCATCATATGACCAAGTCCCTGGCAGCGGTGACACTTAATGTCGGAAGTATGACCCGTAGAAGGAGTGGACGACGAAGGCTTGAATGATGTCGCCTTGCTGCCTTCCGGCACGCGAGAAGGTGGAGCAGCAGGTATAGTTCGTTGGCCGCCATTGGGTGGTGTAGTCGCTGCACGGGGGGTCGAAGATGGTGCTGTTTTGGATGGTGTAGTCGCTGCACGCGGCGTGAAGTTGCTCCTCGTGCGTTGTTGCTGTTGTTGTCGACCCTGCAATTCTTTTTCTGCCAACATAGCAAGCTGAAACAATATGTTAACAGTATCATATTCCTTGTAATCAACAATGTCCTGAATTTCACGCCTCAGCCCCCCATAAAAACGAGCTATTTTATCATCCATGTCCTCTACTACCCCACAACGCAACATACCCTTTTGTAACTCTTGATAATACTCCTCTACGGACATGTTACCTTGGTCTAAACGCTGCAATTTTTTGCGAAGGTCCCTCTGAAAAGATGGAGGAACAAATCGAACACGCATAGCTTCCTTTAATCTATCCCATGTTGGAGGATCAGTTCTAGTTTTAACAAGTTCATTCCACCATATGATAGCAAAGTCCTTAAACTCATTAGTGGCTTGACGAACTCTATGTTGTTTAGGAACAAGATGGGAATTAAATTTTTGCTCTACTATCATCTCCCAATCAAGATAAGCCTCAGCATCATAAGCACCAGAAAAAGAGGGTATAGTAAATTTCACTTTAGCAAAAGGATCATCAGGAGGGCGATTATAATTGTTATGATTATTACCTCCCATACCTCGACGATAAAGTGGCAGTCTTGGCTAATTATTATGGTCTTCCAGTTCATCATAAGCATTGTCTTTTTGTCTTCCAGCGAGAGGCAACCGAGCCTCAAAAGTATTCATCCGAAGAGCAAGGTCATCCAGTTGGCGAGTCAAGTTCGCCAATGACTCCTCCGTTGCTACGTTGTATTTGGCGAACATATCCGTCATGGTCTTCATCATATCACGTAACTCAGCATGTTGAACACATTCGTCATTATTGTCTTCTCCTGCCATTGTTAGTAGGAAACAAAAGACAACAAAAAAATATGTTATCCCTATCAACTACAGTGACAATGTGGAAGGTGGAAGAAAACAATCTCTCTCGCTCAAGCGTCTTACCGCGCTCTTACAAGTGTTCTTACCGACACAGCAGGTGGTGTGGACGGTGAGATGAACCAATGAAGTGTGGGGTGATTGCAAAGGTACCTGTTATGCTTAAGAGAAAGGTGGAGCTTGGATGGCACAATATGGTGGCTAATAAGCAGAAAATTGTTAACAGCTAAACAAAGTTGAATAAGTATTCAATGTAGGAAACTATTGCTGGTCAACCGAGTGCCCTAGAGACTAGCACAACACAAGGAAGTATCAAGGCAAAAGAAAGACAGAATGATATAACCAACAAAACAGCACCAAGTGGTATAGGCCAATTGCTTTAATATGCGTGCTCTTCACTATTTTTTTTCTTTTTTGTAATATATTTTTGATATTTTTTATTTACTCAGGAGCACAAAGATATGAAGCACACAAATTTTCAGTTCAATTGGATGTAATATGCGGCCTACAGAAAATCAAGAAGATTCTTTAAAATTCGTGCTGAAACTTCGGAGGCCGGATAGCCTATCTTCCGAGGGGAATTTGGGCAATCTAATTTCGCCGAACGCGAAATTTTGCGTAGATGAATTTGAAAAAAAAAAATCGCCCGATTTAGAGTCCGTATACGAAAGTTATGGCTGTTTTAAGGTAGGCTGTCCGAGTTACGATTTTTTGGATATTGATTCCAACTCGGGTTGAGAACAGAACTCGCAATCGGATACGAAAACGATCGGAAATTTGCACAGCAACTAATGGGGTGGTGTGTGATGATTCAAGGATGAATGGCACAAAGGTTTGTCACCTAATCTAGGGCTGTCGATGCGGGAGTTCACGCAAGGCGGCTAGCTAGGGCAAACCGATGAACGTGGCGGATCGGTTTGTTATTTATGGATTGTGGAATAGGTGTTGAATAGCAAGAAAACAAGGACGAAACACGATAACTAGGACCCAAAAACACAAAGCTAAACCAGCAACAAGACTCAACCACACGAATGCAAACTCAACAATGCAAACTGAAAAATGAAACTGCAGGCACTATAGTCTGGGAAGCGGTAAAAATGATCTAATTTTTGTTGTGGCTTTTCTGTGGACTCTAGGTACGAAACAAAAATCAATCTAATGGAAGGAAAGAAAACAAAGATACCTCACGGGCAACCTGGAAAGCTGATACCAATTGATGAGTAAGTTTAGGCCCGATCTTCCGAAAGGTATGTCGATTGGGGTGGAGAACTCGACGTTGATGATCCGCGGCACTCGAGCGGTACGAGTACCCCTGCAATCACTACACCACGGCTCTGTTGGTTATCAACCGTGCTGCACACGCTTGACCTCGCCAAGAAGGCTAATCCCTGCAAGTGCAACCGAGAACACGAGCAAGAACGTAGAAGACACGATCTGAATTCACGAAGTTGGGGTCTCACAAACCGTAGAACGGCGATATTATTGATCTAAGCAAAACTCACCGAATATGACCGGCGTCTGCAGTATTTATATGCTAGGGTTCGACCAAAACACGATTAGACGCGTCCCTAATGGACTCTTACGGGATACAAGGCCCAAAGGCCTGATTCGGTGGCGCAGCACCGGACAGAAATCTGGACTCGACTTGTTTCAACAATTCCCAATGACCCTTGAGGAATTTTGAGGTGGGACCAGAACCATTGGAAAGTTTATCTTCTCCTCTTTCTGTTCAAATGTAGAACGTCGAAAACGGAGTCTGTATGCCTCCTGGGCGTCTGTTTTAAGGTGGACTGCTCCTGGACTCCGAGTTGAACTCGAGTCCGAGTTGTAAACTCCATCAAGTTGTGGACGTCCCAGCTGGTTCTCCATGCTCCCAAGGCATCCTTCCTTCACTTGTTGATCTTCTCCATTATTCCTAATAACAATTAAATCATCACATAGCAATCTATTCTCAAACTCACATGCAAAAGAAGTTAGGAATGAATTCACCTGCTGATTTAATAACCGTGCTCGTGCTCTTGTGATTGGTCCTTGCAGTTCAATGTGTGTCTCCTCTGTTGTGATGTCCTCATCACAAAAGACCTCCTAAGGCGCTTCAACATGGACAAAAGCAAGCCTCTTCAGACACCAATGGGAACAACAACAACACTTGAACTTGATGAAGATGGTGAACTCATGGATCAAAAAGAATATAGAAGCATGATCGGATCACTTTTGTACCTCACGGCATCAAGACCGGACATACAATTCAGCGTATGTCTTTGTGCACAGTTTGAAGCTTCCCCACATGCTTCACATCGTCAAGCCGTCAAAAGGATTCTCAGGTACTTACATGGAACTCAAGAATTTTGTATTTTTCTTCCTTCTTCCTCAACCGTTACTTTGAAAGCTTTTTCCGATGATAATTTTGGAGGTTGTAGGATTGATAGGAAAAGTACTTCCGGTGCTTGTCATTTTCTTGGTAATTCACTTGTTGCATGGTCCTCTAGAAAACAAAATTCAGTTGCACAATCCACAGCTGAATCTGAATATGTAGCTGCTGCTAGTGTTTGCTCACAAATTCTTTGGATTGTTCAAACACACAAGGACTGTGGGGTTAATCTAGATAGTGTTCCACTATTTTGTGATAACACTAGTGCCATTTGCATTGCTAAAAAACATTTGCAACATTCTAGAACTAAGCACAATGATATTAGATATCACTTTCTCCGTGATAATGTTGAAAAAGGAAACATTGTGCTTCACCATGTAGATACCGAACAACAATTGGCTGACATTTTTACAAAACCTTTGGATTTCACTCATTTTTGTTATATTAGTAGTAAAATAGGGGTTATGCATCCTCATGGCCTAAATTGAGGGGGAGTTTTGAAACTTGGGAAGTCTATGTGTGAATCTGAAATTAAAATAATATGAGCATAGTATTTCATACATATATGACTTTGTGATTCCTTTTACATGTTGAAAGTTCTTACTACATTACTCATGTTATACATTTTGTAGTTTTTACCATGTCTAGTAATTGGAATAATTACTTACACTAAATCTGGTCATGGTCGAACTTTCTTGCTCTTTTGAACTTGTTGAATGCTCACAAGTGCTTTTAATCATAAAGAATTAATCAAGCAATCAACTCACATGTTGAGTTTTTATGAACAAATTTAATTTGAGAAAAGATCAAGAGAATATGCATGCATCGCACTTGTTCTTTTGAGATGGCTTATCGTTGCACTTAGATATGAACTTGGAAGAAGTTGTGTATGACTAAAACCACGTTCTTAAGCTTCTGATTGTCAAATGACATAGACTTGGCTTGGTTGGTTAGAATAAGGCAGATGCACATATAATCTCTTGCAAATATCATATGATCTAAATTTGTGCTTTGAAAAAATAATAAAATGCAGCAACAAGTGTCATGCTTTCAGGTTTTGAAATAGTTAAGTTTGTGAGATCATGACTTGCTAAATTGGAAATTACATTTGATCTCTAGCATGGCTTACACGACTTTATGTATTTCATTGATGTGATAGTGTAAGTTACTTGATAGTATGACTTGGATGAGCTTTGTTTTATATGTATATATTATAATATGCTCATAACAATTAAATTTTGTCTTATAAACCTTTTTGAATACATTGTCAAAGGGGGAGAGATAATATGTGAATTTTTAAAAAAACAAATATGCAAGGGGCACATTGCACATATTCACAATTGTTTTTGGCATGATTCTTCTCAGGGGAGAATTTTTCTTCTCATTTTATTTCAGTTTTACAATGGGGGATAAATTGTTTTCAAAACCTTTAATGTGAATAAGCCAATGTTCGGATTTTAAGTGGTGTTGACAATGCATTCAGCAAGGGGGAGATTGAGAGACCTATGTGTGCTGAATACATTGGCTTTGACTATAAAAGTTTTGAATGCTGCCATAACATCTTTTTAGCTAGGTCCGACTAGCTTTGGTTAGCTCCGGTGCTAGGTCCTGCTAGTTTTGATAAGCTCGCTAGGTCCGACTAGCTTTGGTTAGCTTCGGTGCTAGGTCCTGCTAGTTTTGATAAGCTCCGGCGCTAGGTTGTACTAGCTTTGGTAAGCTCCAGCTCAAGCTCCGGTTAGCTTTGGCTAGGTTCGGAGCTTGATCGCAATGTTCCTGCTTTTATCTTGCAATGTTTTGAACTTGATTTATATTCTTAGAAAGATTGTTTAGTATTCATTTGCTAAGTTTTTGGTGTGTTTTGGTTGATATGGCTGATATCGTTTTGATATGCTTTGCAACATGCTTATGTGAGGTGCTCATGTAAGGTGTTGTGTTCGGAACTGACTTGAGTCAAGTCGCACACTTGGGCTCGTACGGATTGGTTGTTTGTTCATGTGCAGGTGTTGCTTGAGTTCAAGTCATGGCTGGTGACGGGATCCATTGGACTAGTCTCAGGGAGGAGATGAGGTTCTAACAACCAAATTCAGGAGGAATTGTGGTTGAGCGGGTCAGGAGGTCGCGCAGGATGATTGAATCAAGGGTAGTGCATATGAAGGTTACTGGACGTCGAAGGAAGGTGTTTCATGTATGCATGCAGTGCATGACGTGGTAACATGGTTCCGAAGATGGTTTATGGATGGGAAGATCTGGTTGGAAGGATCGGATTGTATCGGTTGATGACTTTGGCTGCGGCGGAGTCGGTTATGGCTCGGTATGGAAATTATCGAGTTGGTTATGATAGGATTTCGTGTGGGTCACGAATTTGAGTTGTTTTAAGAATGTGGGATATGTTCCTAAGGTGTTTGGAAGTCTTAATATTGCTTCTATCTGCATATAGAAGAGTCCTAAGCAGTTATGAAAAGTTTCGATTCGTGATCGGAGTAGGATTGGAGTCCTAGTTGAGATTGGGTTGGCCTAAGGGCTGGTTATATAAGCAAGGGAGGCCAGAGCTCGTGGTGCACGACTTTGCGGCTGTTCCTCTTGTGTTCTATTGAATAAAATTCGTAGTTTGAAGGAACTTTTGTGCCTTGTTCGTCCGACTTGTTCCAGACAAGTTTTACTCGTCGAGTTTCTGGACAGCACTACATTTTGTCGGTGGTTTTTATCATAACTCGAGCTTTACAGATCCAATTGACGTGATTCTTGTTGGGTTGTCTTCAAAACTTGATTATATATCATCTCTCAAAATTTCATGGTCATTGAATTTGTGGTTTCTGATCTACACGAGTTTCATTGCAGCATTCCAGAACTGTTTTTTTCGGGTAGGACAGATTGACCTTTGTTCGATATTTCGATCATAACTTGAGTTTCTCTCGACGGATTTAAGTGATTCTTATTGTGTTTTCTTTGTGACTTGATTCTCTCTGATATATATCACTTTTGTCACGGTGAAAATTGTTTAGATTAGTTTCACACACGATTTCTCTAATAGATCGTTTTTTTGCCGAAGGGGTTGGGATTTAATTGTTTCCGCTGCGTAAGATTTTTAAATCTACCATTCACCCCCCGCCTCTGGTAGCTTTTCACGTGCTCTTCGATCCTACACTTCCATGGCAAAGCGCCCAAGCTCTCCCTTGATCATCTCAATCTTGGCCTCTCAAAGAGACTGATTTGCCTAATGAGCAATCTTGAGTGTATCCCATATCTCCTTGGCTAGCTTGAGCACTCTTCTTGAATCAAGGATGAGTTGAGCACGGCGACCACTTGACCATTGCGGTGGATTTGTTGCTCTTGTTCATAGGTGAGCTCTTCATCATCCACGAAGATATCTATACATGTGAATACAATGTGCCAAACACAAGGATTGAGAGAGATTAGATATAACTTCATGTTATGTTTCCACATGGTGTAGTTAGTGCCATCAAAGTGAAGTGGTTTTCTCAAATGAATAGACAAGTAATAAGAATGTGAATTTAAAAGCTCATAGTTAAAAAGATATCAGAAGTAGTCTTGTTTGCTACTCCTAAGCCTCATCTCCTTCTCTTCTCTTTTCTTCCTCTTGGCTTCCTCTTTCTTCTTCTTGAGAATCTCCATGAATCGGACCACCTCTTCATCTTCATCCGCACTTGAGACGTCGAATGGAGGAGGTGGATTTGATCCTTGAGTTCCCTTGGGATTGGTCTTGTTGGTCTTGGTGGCATCTTGGAGTGTGTCTTCCTTTCATGCTTTGTTCTCCATCTTATCTCCAAGCGGTTAAGCCTTTTGATGGAGAAAACTGCTTTGATAACAATTGAAAGTAGCCTAGAGGGAGTAAATAGGCAATAAAAACAAAAACACACTTAATTTAAAATTGTCATGATCCAACCTCACATACGTTCGAGTTTGGGTTGAACTTGTTTGACAGTGTTTAGACAACTGGGACCTATCCGATTTCCTGTGCAGGCTGACCAAAGGAGTCATTTTTCTCTACTCTATTGATGTAAAAAGCAACCTAGCAGTTCTAGTAGTAATATAGATGACAAAATATAAACTACAAGGCACTAGAACAAGTAGATGACAACAATACACCTAGATGATCACTAGAAAGGTAAATACGATGCGGAAATGTGAAGTGAGACAATGAACAAGGGATTTTTCATCATGGTTTGGTTTCACAAAGGAACCTATGTCCCAGTAGAGGAGTCCATAAAGGACCGGGCACTAGCCCTTCCTTCACCAAGATATCACAGAGGTCACTCCTTGGTCTTCCACTATTTAAACAAGGGTGAATACAAAATTCTCGGACAATGAAATCACAAGAAAAATCAACCGAGCAACACCTAACCATCTAGGGTATGAAGCCAAGAGTAACAACACGAAAAACTCAAGCAAACTCTGCGAAAAGAATCAAAGCTCAACCCCAAAGCCCCTCCCACTTGAATCTCACAACCACTCCTTCACCCTTTCCAAAAAATTAATGATTTTGGCTCTAGAAGTCGAAGATTATGTTTTGGAGGGCTCTTGATGGTTTCTCAAGTGCAGGTGTGTGTTTGAATGGTTAGGGTTGGTTAGGGTTAGGCTAAGAAGGGATTTTCTCCCCTATTTATAGCTAAAAAGAAATTTTGACCATTATTAATAGCCCACCTCAGACATGTCAAAAAATATATCGGACATGTCCAAGCCAATGGACCCACCCACGGTACGGCAAAGTATTTAAGTTTGAATTAGTGCGCAAAAGCCGCTTCGAACATGTCCGAATAACCTTGGACAAGTACGAGCTTCCAAGTTGGAGTTTTTATCAAACTTTTTCAACTTTGCACCCTCGAACAAGTCTGCTTCGGACAAGTCCAACACACCTAGGACATGTTTGATTCCTTGCAGAGAGAAATCACACAGGTCTAGCCAAACTCGAACATTTCCGAGTGCCAGAGGGACTTAAAAATATTTCTAAGTCCTAGTACATTGGACAAGTCCGACCTACTTTGGACAAATCCAAAATTGTGTAGAGGGTTTTTGGACATGTCTGGCCAATCTCGGACATATCCGAGTGTCAGACAAACTTAGAGAATTTTTGAAGTCCAGGTAGGTCGGATAAGTCCGACCTAATTCGGACAAGTGCGAAACCTTGCAGAGGGATTTCGGACATATCCGAGCCCATGGCTCGGACAAGTCCGTACCTATACTTAATGACTTCGCTAAAAACCATCCCAAGGGGTTGAGCTCCCATTTGATTCTCTAAGTTACAAGAGTCGTGTCTGTTTTGATAGTACAATGTTTCCTACGACTCAAGAAAAATAAAACTCTAATTCTACGAGTCCTTCCAAGCTTTTTCTCCTTTTTTAAAGATTTTGCACTAACCTCATTTCATACATAATCTACGTGAGAACTCAGCAAAATTCATTAGATCCTTAATTATTTGTTATTAATCATCAAAAACCCACAAGGGACCTAGATGCACTTACATACATTCTATTTGTTCGTCTATGCAATTTCTTTTTTATATGTTAAAAGTATGCTAGTCGATTTTAGATTATATACGCATGGAACACAAACATGTGAAATGCACCGACACATACACATAAATCATATAATAAGACAAGTACATTGGTTGTAAAATAAAAAAATATACAACAATATAGTTCACAGAACTACAAATGAAGATAACGAAACAAAGGAGAATAAGGATGATGAAAATGGCTAGGACAAGAATCTGAGTCAGAGTTCGTCACGTACTAGGTCATCAAATCCAAATCGAGGGAGGGTTTAAATCCACCAGATCTACCTTCTTAGAAGTTGGAGTGTATGGCTCATTGTCAACAAGAGGCGGTAGCGAGACAACCTCTTCACACTGAATTACAAGGTGTTTGAGGTTCTCAATCAAATCATTTGAGGATAACAATGCAACAACTAACCTCTCTAGGAGTGTTCAAAGGCAACTTAAACAGAATGTTGTTGTTGATCTTTTGCTTAAATCCGCTCACATTTTGGTCCACGACCCTCGACGGGCTCAACAAAGCTCGTCGATCAGCCTCGAACATCATACTAGCAGCACTTTGCTTCAATATTTCCTCCTCTCCTACATTTTTTACGATATTAGGTGAATATAATGAGTTTTACTCTCGAAGCGGGCTTTACATAGCTCTCTTCCAAGATCTCACCTGAGGTGAGGTGAGATTCGACTGAGGGGGGCACCTGTAAAAAGTCTCTAGATCTCGCCCCATGATGGGAATCATCCAGTGGAAAATTTATAGAAAGGCCCCCCGACCAAAATAACCTTCATTTTAGCCTCCTGATCAGATTTCGCCCCATGGGGGGGGGGGGGGGGGCTTTTCAAATCTCATCCGTGCACGGGGCTAGATCTATAATCTCGCACGGTGAACAGTATGAATGGCAACGGATAAAATACCCGTGGATAGTGCCTCTCGATACTCATACCTGCTGGGAAAAAAATCGTACCTTATCTGTACTATTACCCTTAAGAAGTAAATAGAGTACAATGCATATAAATTTATGCAATAATTCAACATATAACAGTACATATCTATTGTTCAACACATAACACAATAGTCCATGAAACATTCAACCCCTAGATAATATATATATATATATATATATATATATATATATTAAATTTTATTGGACCCACATGTCAATGCAGGTACGAGTATGGATGTGGAATTTTTTAACCGATAAGAAATACTCATTGGGTACAACATGTTGCTAAAACTTGTACCCGCGGGTATAAATTCGTATCCAAATCCGTTTCTGCCAGATCGAGTTTCCGCAGATACGCGGTTAATGGATACCTATTGTCATCCCTAGTGAAGAGGTGAGGTGCACCTATTTTCATCATTGTTTGAAGCGTGCACTCTATTTTGTAAAATTCGATTAAAATAATATTATTTTGGAAAAAAATCCAAGGGCAGCCCTCCGTTGAATGACTGGAGCTGTAGTAGGCAGAACTATTTGGAAATATCTTGACCACAACTATCACGATCTAACATTATCTTATCAGTAATACTATTTATTAGGTGCTGAAATCTAAAAAAAATCAGACGACCTTTAGATCTACATTAATATTCGTGCTGCCTTCTATTTCTCAACCCTAACATCTCTTCCACCCGATACAACCACATTTCCAGAGGCAGCGCTGCACGCCGGCCCGAGGCGCGGCGGCCAGGACGATCGACGACGCGGGGTTCCAGGGGCGAGCGGTGGTGCGGCGGATTGAGGTGAGCGTCGACGCGACTCGACGAGGGCGACCGGGGGCGGCGGCCCCAGACGAGCGGCGCCGCGAGTCGCCGGGGGCGAGCGGCGGCACGGCAGCGCGAGCAGCAGCGCGACGGCGATCCGAAAAGACCGGTAACTTTTTTGTTTTTGTTTTTTTTTTTGAATTGCTAATTCTTAATTGTAGGATTATGTTAATTGTAAAATAATAAAAAAAATATGTGATTGATTAACTTATAAAATTATGGGTTAATAGTTAATTACATAATTAATGATTAATAACAGTAATTAACTGCTAATTACCGATGGCTGAAATTTTCTATAATTTCAGGCGCCTAACAAATAGACAGACCGTTATCTTTTTAGAGTTGGGTCGAGCCAGCCCCGTCCACCTGCCGATGGTGCACCGTGGTGGTGGAGCCACGCCGGCCGCTTTTTTACTGCTTTTGCGACATGGAAATGATCGAGCCAAAGCTTTTTCACGCCCCGCATGTGCAAGCTGCGGCGGCGGCTCCGGGTTCCGGTTCCGGCGGCTCCCTTCCCAAGCAAGTGGCGTCTCACATGCGCACGCCATTACCGTGTCGCCTCTCTTGTCATCCTTGTAAAAAGCCCGGTAATTAGTAATAAAACCTTAAACATGGCTGAAAAATGTGAAGATGGTGCATGCACTGGAGGTCATTGCATGCGCCAGCCATTTTAGCTGGTTCCACCATCAGATGGACCAGCGTAATTTAAAATCGTATTTAATTAAGATCGCAAGCACGCGTCTGCCGTGTTGCTCCCGCCTCTGCATGACCACATCACCTTTTCTTGTTTGGGTACCACCACGCCACGCAGGATGGTGAGTGTTTCGTACTCTCGTTGAAGCATAAATGTTGACGACGGCATTCCGTCAAGATAAGATGAAGACCACGCAAGGTCATGTAGAGAGGTGCGTAATGGTCACTATTAGCGCAACAGGTTGTTGGTTAGTTAGTAGTGATCCACTTCTTTAGCATCTACGTGCATGTAAACGTACTCCATGATCTAGCGGATATCCTAGAATCTGTAATTGCACACATTCTGTACTCAGCCTATATCAAGGCTACTGAATCAAAACGATGAATCAATGAGCTGAACATTTACGTGGTAATTAGAGTGCGGTGACTTTCTGCGTTTACTTTTCTGCCCACCTCCCTTCCCAACTATGGCGGACACCCTCTTTTCCACAACCAGCAACACCGCCGGTGTCATGTCGTCCTCCTCCGCCAGTTCAGCTACATCAGCCCTTCTTCCTCTCACTACTCGAAACGCGATCATTTGCGAAGGCCGCATTAATTTGCGACGGCCGGCCGTCGCAAATAAACCTATTTGTGACGGCCCGCAAATGGCCGTTGCAAATCAAAGAAGCCGTTACAAATAGACACTTATTAGTTGTTTGCCATGAACAGTTAGTCCATGTGATTTGTGTTAAACAATTAGTCCATGTGATTTGTCTGCCATGAACAGTTGTCCTTGGCGATGCTCTTAGTGGCACACTAATGTAATCAGCCTACAATCGATTAGGTTTGGTAATTATTAGATAAAAGGTAAACACAATTACTACAAATTTTTTTGTTTAGCACTAGAGTAACCTCTTAAAGCTGAAAATTTGGTTATTAACCATTGTGTTTTAGCGAGCGAGGGACTTGCTTCTGGATCAACCAAAAGCATCATAATACGTACTGTACAAACTATCATGTTGAACATACCTCTTAAATACCCTTTCTGTTGTATTGGGAAAGAAGAGGATACAGGCTGAACATACCTCCTAAATTATCTAGCATCCAAGGTCCATATGTGTTGTCTTGCAAGCTGTGTTTGCTTGTTCCATTGCAACGACACACCAATGCTCTGTCTACGCTACAGAGGTCGTCCCTTGTGGAGAAGTCTAGACAGAAGCCTCAAAAAAGGATGACAGTCCTCCATGATGTGAGTTGTCATCCTTGATTTAACTGCAACCATACATGAATGCATGTGATCGATATAATTGACAGTTTATGTTTACCCTAAATGGTAGGCACTGAAGCGTAACTATGATTCTGATCTAATATGGTGATCTAGCTGATCTAATTATATTCAGTTCTTTGAGTGTTCTAGCTGTTTTTATCAAATCAGTCTTGACATAATGCATTTTCTTTACATTGCTCAGGTCCCCTCCCCACCGTGCACACTCAGATCCACTTCACTGCTCAGGTATGGCACCATCATTCTTCTTATATTGTATATGACGGAGTACAGTGCTTTGAGCTATATATGACCACTTGTTGCTCTTATAGTAGCTGTCCTGATATGTATAATGTTCTAACTGTTTTTTATCAAACTTTTAATGGTGTAACACATTTTCGTTAGATTTGCATCACCATGTTACTAGTTCAGCCTATGTCAAGTGTGTGATCTAGATGTTGCTAGATGATTATGTTTTTTTAGGTTTGGATAATTTTTTGTCATGCTTTGGTAAATACGTTTATTATGCAGGTTACTAAAATTAATAATTTTATCTCTTGTTCTTTTGATTGCGTGAGTGTTTAGATACTATTTGTACCTAAACGGGCTTCAGACATGCAAAGTCCTAGTAGGTTGCTTTCGGTGAGATAGAAGTTGCATATTGAAAGTGTCCAATTTTGTCCTTGAACTTTGAGTTTAAGTTCAATTGTTATGTTTGCGTTTAATTGAATTGGCTTGTTTTTTAGATTATGGTTATAATTTTTAATTTTTTTAATATTGTTTAAGATTTGTATTATTGCTCTCGTTTATTGTTTTATGATTAAAATACAGTTACTTATGTTTAGATTATGGTCTGTCATTCTGAATTTCTATTCTGTTTAGTGTATGTTTGGACTTTAGTGCATTCATATAATGTTTTTGAGTGACTACTTAATATATATAAATAAAGGGGTTTTGGGCCGGCTCGGACCAACACAGAAGGGCACGACACATAATAAGTGTGATTGTGCCGTGTAGACAATTGTAGTGGTATCGTATGCGTCAGGTCGACACGGAAGCGAACGAGTTGGTAAGGATGTCAATGACCCGCGATTGCGTGGACGGTAAAAATGGATGTGGAATTGTCATCTAAGACGAACTTTCCTCTCACTCTTTCTCTAGTTCTTTCCTCTCTCTTAAGTGACTTCATAATGAAAATGATCAACGTAACCTATAGCAATGTATTACCCGTTTCGAATCGGCACGTCTCACATGCCATTGGCATGTGAGATGTGCAGATTCGGAATTGTCCCTTTTTGGACAGCCTGGGAGTGACCGAGGGGGCGTGGCTTGTGATGAGACGCGGGTCTGGATTTGGACAAGATTTTGATGGTGTAACCTTGTTGTTCTCTGCTACACCATTTTTGGGCGTGCAGTGGAGAACAGTGGGGTTATGCTGCCGAAATTTCGTTCGAATCCGGATCACGCATCTCGTCATGAGCACGCTCCACTCGGTCACTCTTGGGTGGGTTTAGGATCTATCTGCCTAGGTTGTAGGGCCGTTACATAACATAACAATGAAATTAATAATGATTTGTCTGCTTTAAAGGTATACTCTGACGCGTCTCGTCATGATTTGTCTTCTTTAGGACCTATCCTATATACATTAATGATAACTTCTTTCGCATTAAACTGCAGAGCCAAACATGGGTGAAGACCGCAGTTGGATGTATACTGGCTGGAAGAACAGTTCTGGTGGTCACTCGGATGAGTGGTTTATCAAGTTAGATAAATTTTTGGATCGAGCATTTTCGTTGTCAACGGAAGATAGGATACTTTTCAAGTGTCTACTTTGCGGAAGAAAACAATATCAATACTTCGGCGATACAGTACAATGTGGGCGAAACACCCCTTTAAGCGACCTTTCCATTTTTCAAACGAGAGGCACCACCGTTCGTAGCTACACGACCTACGTGCTATCCGAACATGAAAGGATTGTTGCTTTACTCTACATGTACGCAAATATAGAAGGTATGCAGGAATACTTCGAGTAAGTGTTTGTCCTACATTTATGCTAATTGACATATTTTGCTACACATGTATACTAAAAGATGTTTTTTCACGTTCAGTGAGTTCCACTGTCGACTGTTGGAGTCGGCAGATCTCCTGACACTGCTAAAGTGTTGAAGGAGTTTGTGGTTCGGTGTGGGCGCGCGGAGACTCAAGAAGGTGAATCGCGATTTAACACAGGAGACACTAGGATTTACGTGGTTCGGGCCGCCTGAGCGTAATACCCTACTCCACGGGTGTGTTGGTGTTGTATTAGTTTATCACGTATGATCTCCACGTCTGTGTCCGTCCCTGTGTGTATCGTCGGCCTGTCCTTTTATAGTACAAGGACAGGCCGTTACAAGCTGGCCTGGCACGACATGTGGCCCCGGCGGTTACTAGTATTGATACACGATTAATTGTTGTTAATGATCCTGTAACGGGCTCCGACAATGCCGTTACAGGTGTTAAGATTGTCCGTTTAAGTGTCATTAATATGGCATTAATGACATTTAATCGGGTCTTGAAGTCCTTGGCTCTCCTTTGAAGATCCGGATCCGTTACAAGGTCTTCCGGAGGTTAGAGGCTGCCAGCTCCGACGTTTGGACACGTGGCAGCTCCGGAGCTTGCTGTGGGAAGCAGGTAGCTCCGGAGCTATCTGACACGTGTCAGGTCTGGAGCCTCTCTCGGTCAGGGGTTAAGTCCGGAGGTGCCATTTCAGTACTTGGTCCGGAGCTTCCCCCTTGTGGGCGGTAGCTCCGGTTCGGCAGTACACGTGGCGACCTAGGGATTAACCATGTTGGAGAAGCAGGTCCGGTCATGTCTGACAAGTGGGCATCCGAGGGTCTTCAATTCGAGTAGACGTCCTTCCCTTAAGATTTTTGTAACCTCAGGGGGTGTACGGTTTTTAGGGTACCGACAGTGGCCCCCTGGACCTACCTCCGAGGGAGGTCACTGGGGTGAAGTCGTTCCGTCGGAGGTGGGTCCATCCTTGCGACTCTTGAACTGGGTCTTCAAGGGTCTTCGGAGGTGCCGTTGGCAGGGTTTTACAGTTAAATCCCGACGCGTGGCGCACCTCAGGCGGCAGATAAGATCTTTGACTTGCGGATCTCACACAATTGAAGGTCGCCGGTTCCCGATACGAAAACCGTATCGGTTCCGCGCGCCCTGTCAGGCCGCCGCCTTTGGGTTTCCCGCCACGTGATGACAACCGTTCGCCTGGGTAAGAGCCTCGACTTGATCGTCGGGGTGGTCCCGGGCCCTCTTGTCATCGGCTGGGTGGAATTCTTGAGTAGTATCTTCGACTCCCCTGCAGTTTCCATCCAAGCGTTGCGAGGGCTTACTTAAGAAGGAAAGCGCGCACCATCGGGAGTTCTTTACGCCTCCCATCTGATCTTGCGCTCAAACTCCCGACTCGTACTTTGCTCCTCTTCTCTTGCCTAGCTGTGCCGTGATGGAGTTGGGTCTGCGCGAGAGTCGCCTGAAGACCGACAACGATTTGAAGAAGGTCCGGGCCCTCATGGGGTGGTCCTCGGACTTCTTCAGCTGCTTGGTCCGTGCCGGCGGAGAGCTCCCTTTTGAGAAGGAGCGCGCTGGCGAGATGGTGTACTTTTCTTCGTACGCCATGGTGGGGCTGATCCCACCATTTTCTTCTTTCTTCTTGATGCTGCTAGACTTCTATGGTCTGCAGCTATACCACCTTGGCCCTCACTCCATCCTCCTTGTGTCCATCTTTGTCCACTTCTGCGAGATGTGGGTGGGCATCCCCCCCTGCGTCGAGCTCTTCCGAACCTTCTTCACCGTTCACACCACCGGCCGGAGCAATGAGTACCTTGGCTTCTACTACTTTGTGAAGCGCAAGAAGTGCCCATTCAAGTACCTCCGGTCGTTCCCTTCCGGGAAGTGGGATGACTGGAAGAAAGATTGGATAGTCGTCAGGGTGGAGGAGCATGAGCGGTTGGAACTGCCAGACGGTCTGCCCGGCATCGACACGTCGATATGGAGTGAAGTTCCGGTGTTGGCGGAAGTTTTCGGCCCGGTGCTGACCAGGATCCGCCGATGTGTGGAGGGAGGATTGACTCCCCAAGCGGTATTCTGCAACTTCCTGACCAACAGATTGGCGCCGCTGAAGAGGAGGGAGAAGCTCGCCTGGGCCCTCAACAGCGTGATGGACGAGGACCGGGTTGAGACCGGGTTGAAATCCAATATGGTGGGGAAGACCTTGGAGTTCCACCTCAAGAAATTCCAGCACGGCATCAACGTCGACGGGGATTACTTGACTCCGCCGTTGGCCTTTCTCCCTCTGAATGTGGAAGTGGAGTTCAGCAGAGAGCTCCGGCGGACGATGCCCGCGCTTGACGACCTTGGTGTCGTCGAGAGAAGACCAACCACCCAGGTGGCAATCCCCGGGGTGCCCGAAGATGGCTCGGTCCCTGCTCCACAGCCGAGGGTTGAAGTCATCGGCAAGGGCAAGGAGCTGGCGGAGGAGCCGGAGAGTCGGAAGAGGAAGCTACGACATGCCGACGGAAGGTCCGTCAGGCCCGCTGCTTCCACCTTGGTTCCTTCTCCCCAGGGGGGAAGATCTTCTGCTGCCGTGGCGACTGTCCCCGTGGTGGGGTCCTCCCGGAACGAGACTGTTCCTGAAGTGGGATCCTCCCGGAGCGCGTCTGTCTCCGTGGTGGAACCCTCCGGTGGTGCTAGCTCCGGGTGTACGACTCCGGCACCTGGGGCGGTTGGAGCCTCCAGGTCCAGGGGTTCCTCCCGATCGAGGAGAGCCTCGACCCGGGAAACGCCCGTGGCTGCGACAAGTTCTGGGGGGCCTCCTGGAGCTCCTACGCCGACCATGGCCAGCCCGGAACGTCCGGGAAAAAGGCTCCGCACAAGCTGGTGCGGGAGCCTTCTAAGGTAATTTCTGATTTTTGCCTTGGTTAACTTTTTAGTTGTAGCGATTGTTTGTTAATTTTCTTTATCCATCCTCTGCAGCGTCCCCAAGAAGGGGAGTGAAGCTCCACCCTCGGCCATGATTTCTGAGGCCGTGGGAGATTCTGCTCCTGTCCCAGTTCCGCCCCAGGTGGTGGCTGAGGCTGCGACAGCTCCGGCGCCGGCTGTCGTGGTCATGAACCTCGACTCGTCCCCAGAACTTCCTGTGGTAGCGCTGGACCACGGGAGTGAAGAAACGCCAGCAGCACTTGTCTCGGAGGTTGAAGCTCCGGGTCCTGGTGCTGCAGTAGTGGAAGCTCCGGCTGTAGAGCCGGAAGAAGTAGTAGTTCCGGCCTCGGAGCCGGAACTTGTCGAAGCCCCGGTGATTGAACCGGAGGTGACTGAAGCTCCGGCATGCGAGCTGGAAGTCGAGGTAGTTCCGGCAGTTGAGCCGGTTACCTCCGAAGTACCGGTCGCTGAGCCGGTTGTTGCTGGAGCGCCAGTCACAGAGCCGGCGGTTGAAGAGGCGAGGGAGCTCGAGCCTCCCTCGGAAGAGGTGTCCCGGTCGGAGCCAGTAGTAGCTCCTGCTCCGGAAGCGACGACATCGATGGTACCTGTGGCCGAGCCAGAGTGCCTAAGCGAAGTCGCCGGCCCCCTGCCTGAGGGGGCGAATGAAGACTTGGTGGCGGGGCCTTCTTCGATGGCGACTGAGGCCATCCCGGAGGACGGCCCTAGCGCCTTGGAAGCTCAGGGTTCCGCTCTCATAGAGTGGGACCCGATTTTTGTATGTGAAGACCCGCTGGAACCAGGAGAGGAGACCCCAGCAGGTCCGGAACCCATCCCGCTGTCGATGTCTATCGACAACGCCTGCTCTAGTCTACGTCAGGTCCAACTGGCCTTCTTCCACGACAGCAAGGCTCTTGAAGAGGAGCGCCAAACCCTTAGGCGGTGGCGTAATCGGCTCCACTTCGAGACTAAGCTGGCGGAGTCGAGGCTAGCGGACGACAAGGAGTGGATCAAGCGGGAGAAGATCCGCCTGGAGTACTGGCACAAGCTGCTGGATGAGAGGGAGAGCATGACCCATGCCCTCGACACTCAATCCTGGGAGTTCCACGATCAGGCCAAGGCTGCCAACGACGCGGCCAATGCTCAGTTCGAGCAGCTTGAGGCCATCAACGCCGCACTCATCAAGCGCCGAGAGGCACTTGAAGGGAGGGAGAGACGGCTCAAGGACGAAGAGCAAAAACTCCTGGAGCTGCGGGATGACGTCCTGAGAAGGGAAGAGGAGCTCGCCGAGAAAGTAGCTCTGGCTGACAAGGGTCTCGAGGAGCGCACTAAGAAGTTGGAAGAGCGCTGCCTCGAGGAAGAGGAGAAGACTTGGGTGCGAGGGCAGGAACTCTACGAGTACGAGTGTGCCCTTGTTACCCGGGAGAAGAGAGTGGAGGCTAGGGAGAAGGACCTGGTCGATCGTCGGAACAAGATCCACCTCCGGGAGGAGGAGCTCGGAAGACTTGAGAGGCGGGTTGCTGCAAAGATTCAGCAAAACGCCAAAGAAATTGAGCGCCTCGCCCGTGAGAATTCCGAACTGACGGCGGCCAAGAGATCCTTGGAAGAGGTGAAGAGCCTGAGGACGGCGGACTCCCTGCAGATTTGGGAGTTCCTGGGCAAGGCCAATGATGCACTAACGCCGATGGGTTTCAGCCCCGTGCGCCCGGATGATCCGGAGCCGGAGCTAGACCTTGCACTGCAAGCGTTGAGCGCAACAGGCAGCAAGCTCTCCAAGGTGGGCGACGTCATCGTGGACCAACTGGAGGTCGAGGGGCAATCCCTGGCAAGGAACGTCACAGAATATGTGCTGACGTGCTACACCAGCCGGAACCCTCAATTTCCTCTGGACCCGGTGCTTGAAGGCCCCGTCGAAGGAGAAGGCGAAGCTACCCGAGCCAGCGTATCGGAGGTCGCCTAGAAGGTCGCCGAGTTCTTCCATAGGGTCTAGGACCATCTCTTTAGCTCTCACTTGTATTTTCTCTTCTTCTTCTTCAATTTTGTAATCCCTTGTCTCCAGATGTAATCTCCGGTCTCCAGATGAATGAAATCCCCAAATTTTTGCGAATTTCATTTTTTGTCTTCAACATCTTTATCTTCACTTGGCCCCCTGGTAGATGTACACAATATGATTGTGAACATGTACCAAAAGTATATTGAGTTTTGTTGAAGACGAATTTGCTTCGAACTTGTAGAATTTAGGTCCGAAGTCTTTGATAGTGAAGGTCCCCTGAAGTTGTCGGAGTTTAGAAGCTCCGGCACTGTCCATCGCTGGAGTTTAGTAGCTCCGGCAATAGCCTTTATCAACACATAAAGCGTCGATAGTTAGTACTCCAAGGTGTCGAAGCTTAGTAGCTCCGGCAGTGACCTTTGCCAACACTTGGTTTGTTGGCAACAGACTCCATTTACGGGGTCTTCTCACCATCTTTTACTCAGCGCCGACGGTTGACCCCCTTGGGGGAGTCGGAGCTTGGTTAGCTCCAGCTTTTCTCCATCAACGTAGAGTTTATTTTTCCTGCACACTTAAGCCAAGAAAAAATAGTAAAATTCGTTCCTTGTCTATAATTTCGTCGCGGCTTACGATTCTCAAGAAAATTTTAAGTTGAACGCGATTTTAAATACAACTGGGTGCGTTGTCTTTTCTCTTAGATCCAATTGTCCATGGACCCGCCTTACTTTGGCCTGCCGGGGTGTAGGTAGAGTGGCGTACTTAGGGTGCTTGACCAGGCTAAGTCGATAGCGCACTCCGGCCCTAGATTGGCTTGGCGGCTTTCAGGCGAGTTGGCCATAAACGATATTTAAATCCAAAAGATCTGACAATTCAACTCGAATCGTATATAAACCGGTCAAACTAAAATTTCTTAAGAATTGCACGTCTCTGTT
Organism: Tuctoria greenei; assembly: GCA_036927565.1. Classification (NCBI taxonomy): domain Eukaryota; kingdom Viridiplantae; phylum Streptophyta; class Magnoliopsida; order Poales; family Poaceae; genus Tuctoria; species Tuctoria greenei. Next base: position 189,499,030 of record JAYESD010000003.1, on the reverse strand, counting down.
ATAGACAAGAAAGAGAAAAATAAAAATGTCAAGCCTGCACAAAATGAATGCACGTGGAGTCTATTTCACATGAAGATGTCTTTCATTATAGGTCCGGGGTACAGGGGAAACAAGTACACTCTTAGAGTACGGAACCAGGCTAAGTGTGTTTGGTTTCTCGTTTGACCTAGGGTAGTTAGCCACACTTTTAGTCCGGAGACTGTGACAAGTGTTGCATGAGCTTTGCAGACCTTTCAGGAAAGGTCCGGCTACTCTCCCGGAGGAACTACCCGACTCTGTACAATGACTCTATAACATACATTTCAAGTTACTTAAGACTCACCTCCGTGGAATTAAGTGTAGAACTTACGGAGGTGCTCGATGTTCCAAGGATTTGGGAGAGGTGTCCCATCCTCGGTAGCCAAGCGAACGCTTCCGGGATGGGATACTTTGATCACTCGAAAGGGCCCCTCCCAGCCAGGGGAGAGTTTGTTTAACCCTTCTCTGGACAGTATTCTCCGTAGCACCAGATCGCCTTCCTCGAGCTGTCGGTTGTGTACATGCCGCTGGTGATAACGCCGTAGAGCTTGGCGATATCAGGCATTCCGAACAGCTGCTTGGCACCTTCCCTCCTCGAGGAGGTCTAGGTCTTCGCGCCGGAGCTGGTCCTACGCGGCTTCGTCGAAGGTCCGGACCCGGAGCGAACCCAAGGTGATTTCCGGGGGAAGGATTGCTTCAGCTCCGTACACCAAAAAGAAGGGTGTTTCTCCGGTTGACCGGTTTGGAGAAGTCCTGTTGGCCCATAGAGTGGGCGGAAGCTCTTCGATCCAATTGGCTCCGTGCTTTTTCAAGCGCTCATAAGTGCGCATTTTGAGTCCTTTAAGGATTTTTGCATTTGCTCTCTCGGCTTGGCCATTGCTGGCGGGATGAGCTACGGAAGCGTAGCAAACCTGTATGCCGAGGTCTACGCAATACCCTTGGAATGCGGAGCTTGTGAATTGAGTCCCATTATCTGTGATGATCTTGTTTGGGACTCCGAATCTGCTTACAATGGATTGCAGAAAGTTGATAGCAGATTGCTTGTTGATCGTCACAACTGGAGTTGCTTCCGGCCACTTGGTGAACTTGTCAATGGCGACGTACAGGAACTTGTAACCTCCGACGGCCCTTGGGAAGGGTCCCAAGATGTCCATCCCCCACACAGCGAAGGGCCATGTAGGAGGTATCATTTGTAAGGGCTGAGCAGGTGTATGAATTTGCTTTGCATGAAATTGGCATGCTTCGCATTTCTTCACCAGCTCAGTGGCATCCTGGAGCGCTGTAGGCCAGTAGAAGCCATGCCGAAAGGCTTTTCCGACCAGCGTGCGGGAAGATGCGTGGTTCCCACACTCGCCTCCATGGATTTCTGCGAGGAGCTCGCAGCCTTCTTCCCTTGTGATGCACCGCATTAGGATGCCGTTGGCACCGCGCCGGTAGAGATCCCCTTCTACCAGCGTGTATCTTTTAGCCAATCTGACTACCCGGTCAACGGATACATCATCGTCAGGAAGGATGTTGTCTTTCAAGTAGTTCCGGATCTCTGAGATCCATGCATTGGAACTGACTTGAGCATTTGAGTCTTGCGTGCTGGGTTGCTCGGAGCTTCCGGCAGCACCTACGACCCTTGATGGCTGCCATGGTAACAGGGCCATCGGGACCGTCAGCTTCGGGATGCTGATCTCGCCCCCTTCATTCAGTTCGGCAGGCTGAACTGTGGGTTTTGACAACCTCCGGACAAAGATTCCGTCAGGAGCCGGAGCTCCGATTGACGATTTAGTCGAGAGTTCGTCAGCTTCAGCATTGTGGGCACGCTGAACATGGTGGAGGTTTAGGACTTCAAAGTCCTTCTGAAGCCTCTGGACTTCAAGGAGGTAAGCAGCTAGCTGGAGATTATTGCAGGAGCATTCACCCTTCACCTGCTTGATGATGAGCTGTGAATCTCCTTTGACCAGCAGCTGCTTGACACCGTATGACAGTGCCACCTTTAGTCCGTAGATGAGTGCTTCATACTCCGCCATGTTGTTGGTTGCCTTGAAGTCAAGGTGTACCATGTATTTTACCTTCTCCCCAGTCGGTGCAAGGAGAAGGATTCCAGCTCCGGCCCCCTGCTTCTGCATGGAGCCATCGAAGTAAAGGGTCCAGTGAGGCTCGGTGAAGGTTGGAACTTGGTATTCCATCTTCTGCTCGCTGGGGCCCCCATGGTTTGATGGAGAGGGAGTCCATTCCGCCACGAAATCTGCCAACGCTTGACTCTTGATTGCTTGTCTCGAAACAAATTCGAGATTGAACTCAGCCAATTCCGCTGCCCACTTTGCAATATTCCCAGTTGAATTGGAATTATGCAAGACTGCTCGAAGTGGATAGGAGGTCACCACCGAGACTTTATGAGCTTGGAAGTAGTGTCGGAGCTTCCTGGAGGCAATAAGAACTGCATAAAGCAGCTTATGCACCTCTAGGTATCGAGTCTTGGCATCATGTAATACTTCACTGATGAAGTATACCGGGCGTTGAATGGTCCAGACCCTCTCGGTGGAGTCCGGAGCTTCCTCTCTATTGATCCGGACCTTGTCGGAGGAGTCCAGATTCTCTTCGGGGACCTCCAGGTTCTGGCTGGAGGAACCCGGAGCTTCTTCAGAAATGACCTGGACCCTCTCCAAGGGGTTTGGGTCTTCTGAAGTGACTTCTTGTGGATTTGAGTCTGGGAGTTGGGACCCAGACTCACTTTCAGGGACCTCCGGACCCTCCTGAAGGGGTCTGGATTCCTGAGTATGGGGTAATTCTGGTCTCTCCGCAACCAGCATACTGACAACTTCGTCAGTAGCTGAAATGTAAAGCAACAAAGGCTCACCAGGATTTGGAGCTACCAGAATTGGTAGGGTGGTGAGGAACTATTTCAGCTCCTGGAATGCCTTCTCTGCTTCTTCGGACCATTGGAATGGTCCGGACTTCCTCAACAACTTGAAGAAGGGAAGTGCCCGTTCTGCCAGTCTTGATATGAACCGGCTGAGGGCTGCTAGACACCCATTTAACTTTTGGACGTCTTTGATGCGGGTTGGTGGCCGCATGTCTTCAATGGCTTTTATCTTCGCCGGATTAGCCTCTATGCCCCGGTGACTTACCAGGAAACCAAGAAGTTTTCCGGATCTAACCCCGAAGACACACTTGTCTGGGTTTAGCTTCGTGCGGGTGGCCCGCAGCTTGTCGAAGACAGCCTGCAAGGTGTCCAAGAGGGACTCCTTGTTCTTGACCTTGACCACAATGTCATCGACGTACACTTCCACTATGTCTCTGATGAGTTCTTCAAAAGTTTTGTACATAGCTCGTACAAAAGTTGAAGCTGCATTCTTGAGACCAAATGGCATGGCTGTGTAACAATACAATCCATCTACTGTGATGAATGAAGTATGTTCTTCATCCTCTCTAGACATCCTGATTTGATGATACCCAGAATATGCGTCTAGGAAACACAGTAACTCACACCCGGAGGTGGAATCCACTATCTGATCTTTTCTAGGTAGTGGGAATGGATCTTTTGGACATGTCTTATTCAGTGTGGTGTAGTCGATGCACATCCGAAGCTTCCCGCCGGCCTTGGGCACAACGACTGGGTTCGCCAGCCATTTTGGATGGAAGACTTCTCGGATGAATCCGGCTTCGAGCAACTTCTTCACTTCTTGTCGGATGAAGTTCTGCCGCTCTACGGATTGCTTCCGAGGCTTCTGATGCACAGGCCGAGCATCGGGGTAAATCTTCAGATTGTGCTCAATCACTTCCCTGGGGATCCCAGGCATTTGTGACAGTTGCCAAGCAAATACATCAACATTAGCCCGGAGGAAAGTGATGAGCGCGAGTTCCTATTTGTCGTTCAATCCTCCCGATATACGGGTGGTTTGAGCGGCATCGGAACCAATTTGGACGACTTTGACGGGAATGTCGGTGTCGCCACTTGGCTGCACACGGGGTGCAGAGGTTGAGCCTCGTTGACGAATGCTCGGGGGTTTCGGAGCTTGCTCCTGCCTGGAGTCCTCCTCTTGCGCTGTGGTGAGTGCATGGAGCTCCTCCAGAGCAGTTACTCCGGCGGTGCGATCTCCGCGGATCCGGAGAACGCCTACTGGTGTTGGCATCTTCAACACCAGGTATCCATAATGAGCAGCTGCCATAAATTTGTATAGAGCAGGTCTACCCAAGATGGCGTTGAATGGTAAGTTGATCTGAGCGACGTCGAAGACCAACTTCTCGGTGCGATACTTCTCCCGTGTCTCGAAGGTAACAGGGAGAGTTATAGCTCCGAGTGGGGTAATGGCCCCCGGACCTACTCCGGAGAAAGGTCGAGAAGGCTGGAGATCCGAAGGTCGGAGCTGAAGCTTGGTAAAAGCTTCAAAGCTTATGAGGTTTAGCCCCGAACCTCCGTCCACCATAACATGATGGAGCTGGATGTTATTGATGGTAGGAGATACCATCAAAGGTAACTGTCCAGCTCCGACCATGCTTCAAGGACAGTCCGAAGCATCAAAAGTGATGGATGTGTCCATCCACTTTCGATGTGGCTCCGGTCTAGCTGTAGGAGCTACAGCGGCCATATCCCGCCGCATAGTCTTGATGACGTGACGGGAGGTGATGTCCCATGATCCACCAAAAATGGTGTTCATGGTTTTCCGACGCTCGTTGTCAGAGTCATTGTCGACGGAGGTGTAGACGGCCTTCAAGACCTTTTTGGGGTCCTGAAACCCTAACTCCTCTTCAGCCGGAGCTTTGTCGACCTTCTGTTTCCCTTCCCTCTGTCGGAAAGGAGACCCTTCCCGGCGCTTGCTGTAGCGCTCGGCAAGGTTTTGGACCTCCCGGCAGTCTTCCAAACCGTGGCTGCCTGTTTTGTGAATGGGACACCACACTTTGGGTTTGCCACCGTCTTCGGAAGACGGTCGAGGTTGCTTCTCGGGTCGTGGCCCCCGGCCACCAGGAGTTGCAGCAGCTGCAACGTTGGATGTGCCGGCCGAAGGTTTCTTCTTGCCGTGGGTCTTCTTTTTCTTCTTGCCACCCCCGGAGGTAGCGGCTTCTTCTTTGGAGGATTTCTTGTGATCCTCCGAGGCTGGTTTGGAGTGCATTTCACGGCCCTCCGCAGCTCTGGCACATTTGTCTGCCAGGCTGAAGAGTTCCGTGACGCTGGTGATCTCTTTGATCGCCAGCTTCTCCAACATCTTCTTGTCCCGTACGCCCTGTCTGAATGCCACAATGACAGAAGCGCTTGAGATAGAAGGAATTGTGTTGCGTACCTGGGGGAACCTCTGGATGAAGGACCGCAAAGATTCTCCCCCTTTTTGCACGACCGCAAAAAGGTCTAGTTCAGTGCCTGGTCGGGTGTATGAACTCCCGAAGTTGGCAGTGAACTGACGGCACAGCTCCTCCCAACTGTTGATAGAGTTGGGTGGAAGGCTCATAAACCAGGACCTGGCGGTCCCGGTCAAGGCCACTGGAAAGTAATTGGCCATTACAGCCTCGTTTCCTCCAGCTGCCAAGATTGCAGTGGAGTATATCTGAAGGAATTCGGTGGGGTTGACAGTCCCGTCGAATTTCTTCGGCAGGTGTGGCCGGAACTTCTGTGGCCATCTAACCATGCGCAGGTGCATGGCTAGGGCTGAACAGCCTCCTCCTACTCCTTCCAGAGTAGAAAGGTCCTGAGCTTCCCGTCTTTCACGAGCACGCTCAATATGGACACGGCCATCCTGTTGGCGGTATCGGCGATCAAGCTCCGCCCGGAGGTCATGAGTCGAAAGCCTGGATACCGTATGGGTGCGTCGTGCCCCAGAGGGCAACGACGTCACCTGCTGTGACGCAGATCGTCTCCTATTGTTGGAGACGTGCGGACCAAGTCTTCCAGACAAAGTCCGTTGTCGCGACGGGGCTCGTCCCGAAAGAGGAGGACCCTGATTGTTGAGGCGTTCGGCCGCTGCTGCGACCAAATGCTCCACATCGGCCCTCCACTGCTCCATTGCATCTCGAGATGCGTCCGGAGGTGGTGGTCGTTGGAGAAGAGCACGCGCTGCATGGAGCGCGTGTTCCGGGTTGTCATGACTTGCCGACGCAGTAAGTGACACCGGCGCACCATCACGTTGCCCAGCACGATTTGCTGGAGAAGATGGTGGTGGTGGGAGTGTGGCTCCTGCTGGTGCCGAGGCTCCTGCTGGTGGCTGCCTATTGGAGGGATTGCCCCCATCCAGCCGCGGAGTTCACCATTCTCGAAAATCTCAGGCGCCCCCTACCTGGCGCGCCAACTGTCGACTGTTGGAGTCGGCAGATCTCCTGACACTGCTAAAGTGTTGAAGGAGTTTGTGGTTCGGTGTGGGCACGCGGAGACTCAAGAAGGTGAATCGCGATTTAACACAGGAGACACTAGGATTTACGTGGTTCGGGCCGCCTGAGCGTAATACCCTACTCCACGGGTGTGTTGGTGTTGTATTAGTTTATCACGTATGATCTCCATGTCTGTGTCAGTCCCTATGTGTATCGTCGGCCTGTCCTTTTATAGTACAAGGACAGGCCATTACAAGCTGGCCTGGCCCGACATGTGGCCCCGACGGTTACTAGTATTGATACACGATTAATTGTTGTTAATGATCCTGTAACGGGCTCCGACAATGCCGTTATAGGTGTTAAGATTGTCCGTTTAAGTGTCATTAATATGGCATTAATGACATTTAATCGGGTCTTGAAGTCCTTGGCTCTCCTTTGAAGATCCGGATCTGTTACAAGGTCTTCCGGAGGTTAGAGGCTGCCAGCTCCGACGTTTGGACACGTGGCAGCTCCGGAGCTTGCTGTGGGAAGCAGGTAGCTCCGGAGCTATCTGACACGTGTCAGGTCCGGAGCTTCTCTCGGTCAGGGGTTAAGTCCGGAGGTGCCATTTCGGTACTTGGTCCGGAGCTTCCCCCTTGTGGGCGGTAGCTCCGGTTCGGCAGTACACATGGCGACCTAGGGATTAACCATGTTGGAGAAGCAGGTCCGGTCATGTCTGACAAGTGGGCCTCCGAGGGTCTTCAATTCGAGTAGACGTCCTTCCCTTGAGATCTTTGTAACCTCAGGGGGTGTACGGTTTTTAGGGTACCGACATCCACAGACAATGTTAGCCAAATAGGCATCAACCTACAGCCAAACAAGTAGAAGGGATGCGAAAAGAAGGAATAAATGGGGGGCAGAGTTTCCTATCCTGGTTTTGAGATTATGTAATATTCTCTCGTCTTCTATGTATTATAAGTTACTATTATTAAAGAAATATTATTTTAACTTATGATCATTTGTGACAGTGTCGGACTCACAATGTCCATGAAGATTTGCGGTAGCTATCTTATGGATTGGTGAATGTTAGAAGCTATGGTCGATATGACGTAAATGATTTTCGATTCCGTACAACTCATTTTGAAGCTCTTCATCCTCTCACAGCAACATCAAATTCCGGTGTTGTGACGAGAGCAATGGACACTCAAGGGAATTTAACCGATTATTATGGGATCATTAACAAAATCCTTGAATTTACTTTTACTAGAAATAAGACCCTTCGAGTTGTCTTCTTTGACTGTGACTGGTTTGATCGCACTCATGGAACTCGAGAAAACCAATTTGGAATGGTGGAAGTGAAACATAAGGACCGACTACGAGGTTACAATACATTTGTTCTTGCACATCAAGTGGAACAAGTGTATTATCTACCTTATCCATGCACGAAGCTCAGTGCTTGGTGGGTGGTATATAAGGTGAATCCTCATGAGCGGTTATATACTCCTGGGGATGATGGTTACCATGATAGCGAAGACGTTGAAGAAGTGTACGAAGAAGAAGAGTTGTCAGACACTTTTATCGTCGAGCTTGGTGCAGGACTCGATCAATTAGTTGGAGATGTTGAAGACGTTGAAGATGTAGAGGCAGATGATATGCAAAAACGGAAATTAGAACAAGCCACGATGGAAGATCGTTGGGCTGGTTTAAGGAGTAGGGCACAGGCAAATGATAATGATGTTGATGAATTTTGAAAGTGATTACAAGTAATGTTTTCTTGAAGATAGTAACATGATTTTTGTATATTTTATTTGCATATTTACTGACTATCTAATTAAAACAGGATGGCGTCAAATAAGGGTAAGAAGGTGCCGCCGACGAGGGGGTTCTACCCCTCTAGACCTGAGGATGCTTTCGCTGGTGCCTCGTCGACTGGGAGCAGACACTCTCAGCTACTGGGGCACGTTCTGAGCAGCTCTAGAGCTTTGTCACAGGCAAATTTCACTCGTTTTTGACAAATTCTTTAAATTCAATTTCACATTAAACTTACTTATGTAATATTTGAATGTTATAGTCCTCACCAGCTGACTCAGAGGCTGCGGCGCCAATTGACCTTGGCTACCCTTCGGTGAGCCAGCCCTCGGCCAGCCAGCCCTCGGCTGGCGAGCCTTCTGTTCCTGACCCTTTTGACTCGGCTGGTGACGAGCCTTCTGGGTCTCCTGACGTAGCACCCCAGTAGACGCGGAGGGCAAGGAGGACTCACTTTGTCAGTCCTCCACCAGTCCCTTCACAGAGGATCGTGATTCGTCCAGTTGGAGACAGGTAATAAAAATTACAGTGTTCAATTCTGGTTTCTTTTGGTTACTTAAGTAATGAATCAATAAATATCTTGCAGGGTGTGGGAAGACACGTCTTTCACCGGTGAGAGACACCAAAGACCGGTGAATAGTGTCCTCGGGTCCTTAGTGCGTTTGCACTATCCCGGAGTCATCGACGGGGTGCCTGCTCTTTCGTGGGAGGACTACGCACGCGTCCATCACCAGGAGCATGGCAACCTTCAGGAGGCCGTATGGGCCGATTTTATGGTAAGTATGTTAAAATAGTTTCTAAGTTTTAACTCTTAAACTCTTTTAATGAACATCTCTTCCATATATTCTTTATCGCAGGCAAGGTATACTTTAGAGGACCCGAACGACCCTGGCCTGGTTGAGGATGCGAGGAGAGTGTTTCACTACAACGCTGCCAAGGTGCTTCAACAAGCTTTGTCGAACGCTCGTGTTCAAATTATTAATGAGCACTTGAAGGCGAACCAGCACCACGTGCTACACTTCCGGCAAGAGAGCGAGAGGCACCTGACGGAGGAGGAGTACGCGCAGGTACGTGGGGTGTACTAAGTATTTTTTCTGATAATTTCCTCGATGGTATTTTTAACGACTTCCAACTATGTGCAGGGCCACGTGAGCTGCTTGCAGGGTCAGACCGATTCATTTCGGACGCTTTGTCGCTACTGGGCTAGCGATGAGTTTAAAGCTAAGTTCGGGAAGGCTCGAGAGTGCAGAGGGGTTGAGGCGAAGAGCAGGCACGGCCAAGATAACCACTTGCGTTTAGCTAAACGCATGGTAAGTGTATGTAACTTATGTTTATATATTCATAATATATTGTTCGTACTAACACGTATTGACAGGAGCGTGAGACGGGGGTGCCGCCGACCCCTGCTGAGATTTGGAAGAGAGGTCCCAGGGACCCTTCTCAGCCTCAGGGGTGCAGCCAGGCTGCAGCCGAGCGATTGGCAAGTTTAGAAATCATTCATATTAAATATAACTATATGTATTGTTGAACTTACACGATTTCCTTGTTTTGCAGGCTAAGTACAGGGAGGAGGCTAGGAAGATACACGGCGAAGATTTTGATTGGGAACGTGAACCAATCGATCCTCAAGCCGCGTACGCAAGCGGAGGTGGAAAAGCACACGGAAGGTGAGTTTATAAGTCATTTTATCATTTTCAGTTCAAAGTATTCAATATATTTCAATTTTATATTACTGACTCTCTTTTTTATAGGCTCGCCATATTTGACAGAGTTGTCGACTCGAGGGCGGGGAGACCTGCGAGAGGCAGCTCCACGCAGGCTTCTTCGGTGGGCACAGCAGGTCATCGCGTCTCGCAGTGGGACATTGAGATGCAGTCCCTCCGACAAACTGTAGAAGAGAACTTCAGGCGACAAGAGGAGGAAAGGAGGGAGGCGGAACACCAAAGGATCGCGATGGAGGCCACGATCCAAACCTAGGCAGCAGCGTTGGCGCAGATGCGGGAAGCAATGGAGGTAACAAAATAAAAACTAAATTTCTCATTAATTCAGCGTAAATGACTTACTAATATGTAACATTTAATGTTTGCAATGATAGGCCATGGCTCGGGCGCAAGGTCTGGGGATCCAGCTACCGCCACTACCACCTGTCCTTCCAGGCGATCCTTCTTCTGCGGGTCAGGTAATTTACTATGTCAACTTAACAATTCTAGTTTTAACTCAACTTAACCGAAATAAAGCGATGAAATGGAGTGACAGTGAAAGATAGATAGAGTGAGAGATGAAGTTAGAAGAGGGAGGAAGATAGAGAAAAAAGGATTGAAATAGAAGAGAGAGGAGATAGTTAGATAGAAGAAAAGGATTGAGATGGAAGAAAGAGAGGTAGAAGAAAGAGTGGGAGATAGTTAGATAGAGTGAGAGAGGAATGACGAGAGAGGGAGATTGGAGATAGGAGAGGGAGAGAGAGAGAAAGGGAGATGTAGATTGAGATAGAGGCAGGAAGATAGAGGGAAAATGATAGCAATAGAGCGATGAAAGAAGAGAGGAAGAGAGGGGATCTATATGGAGATAGAGGGAGAGAGAGGGAGAGATGTTGATGCATTTATATTCTAAATCTAAGTGTCATTAATTGCAGGGATCTGCAACGGCTGCACAAACTCCGTCGTCGTCGCTACCGCCACCTGGAATGAGGCGCGATGACGACTTCGACTTCTGAGGTGGCTACGGAGGTCAGACGGGCAAGTGAGCCCTTGTTTGGTTTGTTGATGGTGATGCCATTTTTCGACGATGTGGTGTGATGTGTTTTGAGACTGTTATGATGTTTATATGACTGTTTGTTATATTGCCTGTTGTGCGATTCTGGCCATCGAGCCGGGTAGTATTTTCTATTTTTTTAAATAAAAAAACCTTATTTGCGACGGCTTTTTATACAGTACCGTCGCAAATAAGGTCCCAGGCCGTCGCAATTAAGCCTCAGTTGTTCGCGATGGCCCGGCCGTCGCAATTAAGGTCTTATTTGCGACGGCCAGGCCATCGCAAATGGCCGGGTGGGCCTCGTCTGGTGATCGCGTGGGACCCATCTGCTGACATATTTGTGACGGCCTGGCTGTCGCAAATAGCGCCTTAATTGCGACGGTCAGGCCATCGCAATTTGCCCCGAGGGGCCCACCGGCCCCTGGCAATAATTTGCGATGGCTACGGCCGGCCGTCGCAAATAAGCTTATTTGTGACGGTGGCCGTCGCAAATAAGGAAAGTCATCGCAAATAGCTTATTTGCGACAGTTTCACCGTCGCAAATCGTCGGGATTCCTGTGTGTCCCAACACCATTGTCTCCAATTCTCTAGCCGCTGCTACTCAATCAGTCAACATCACCAGCTCGTTTCAGTTCGCCTTCACATGTTCTCCATGACTTATTGCCGGTGGAAATGCCCGTTTCTGTTGGTTCTCGGGAGGTTCAACTTGTGTCACCACGTCAACGGCACCAAATCGCGTCACGAGGACCCGGTCTGGATTCAGGAGGATCTCATTATCCTCATGTGGCTGCATGCCCGATCTACTTGACCTCGTCATGGAGGACAACATCACGGCGCTCGGCGTCTGGAACAAGATCGTCGACTTTTTCCTCGGCAACAAATCAAGTTACGCTGTACAATTGGAGCAGGAGCTCCATGGTCTTGTTCAAGGAGACATGTCAGCAACTGCATACTGCCACAAGTTGAAGACCTTGGCTGATTCCCTCGCGGATTGCGATCAGCCTGTCAACGACCGTGCCCTAGTGCACCAGCCCATACGTGAAATCTACCCCAAGTTCCATGTCCTTCGACAACTACTGCCGACCATGCCTACCTTTCTCACATTCATGAAGGCGCGCGATCAGCTCATCGTCGCAGAGAACACTCTTCTTTCCTCTGCGCCAACAACGCAAGAGACGACGCTCATTCTTCAGAAACGTCGTCCGACAATAACAATGCCAACAACTCTGCTGTGATGCAGCAATCACGTTCTGAGGGTGATCATGTCCAGTTCAACCTTTCCTCGCGTGGTCGCAGATGCGGTGCGTCACATGGAAGGGGTCGTGGTCGTGGCCGAGGAGGTCGCAGCAACAACAATACCTATCAGCAGGCCATTCCGTCTTGGGCTGCACCATGGTTCCTCTCTAGACAGGCTTGGCGTGAGCCATTGACAGGCACCACAGGTCTGGGCATCCTTGGTTCACGTCCACCGACTGGACAGGCATACAACGCCCAGATGGTTCAACCTTCGACTCAGTTGATGCCGGCCACTGAACCAACGTTTGACACCATAGGGCTTCTGCAAGCTCTTCATGCAGTGTCTCAACAGTCATCCAACGCACACCCCGAGTGGCACATGGACACCGGAGCGACTGGACATATGGCTGTCAACTCAGGTATATTTTCTAGTTATTCACCATCAGTACATAATTCATTTAAGATAATTGTTGGCAATGGATCCACTACACCAATCAAGAGCACTGGTTCAGCCACTCTTTGCACACCACGTGCAGATTTTCAGTTAAACGGAATTCCATACATTCCTACCCTTATTAAAAACCTAATTTTTGTCAGACAATTCACAACTAACAATTGTTATTCCATTGAATTTGACCCATTTGGATTTTAATTCAAGGATCTTCTCAGCATAATTCCGATCATGAGGTGCAATAGCCGAGGCGAGCTCTACCCCTTCCTTCATCAGCAAAGTTCAGTTCCAGCCACAACACTCACTGTCTCCACGAGCACTCTCTGGCATCGACGTCTCGGGCATCTGGGACACAAGAGCCTTGGGAGCATGTTGCCTGAATTCTCCGGTTCCATCGACAATAAGCAAGATCACCTTTGTGATGCTTGCCAACAAGGGTGTCACACTCGCCTTCCCTTTTCACAGTCTCTGTCCTTTACATATTTTCCATTTCAAATTGTTTATTGTGACCTTTGGACCTCACCAGTTGAGAGTATCACTGGTTTTAAATACTACATTGTACTTCTTGATGATTTTAGTCGATATCTTTGGACTATTCCACTTCCCAACAAGTTTGATGTTTGTCAAGCAATTATTCAGTTCTGCTCTATGGTGTCCACTCGGTTTTATGTACATCTTCAATCCTTCCAATGCAATAATGGCACCGAGTTTGACAATACCAGACTTTGATCATTCTTTTCTAACCATGGCATCACATATCGTTTTTCCTGTCCGTACACGTCCACTCAAAATGGAAAAGCTGAGAGATCCCTTAGAACAATCAATAATGTGATTCGTTGTCACTTATTTCAGGCCTCCCTCCCTCCTAAGTTCTGGGTAGAAGTACTGCATACAGCAACATATCTTCTCAACTGCAGACAATCACAACCTCTTCAATTCTTCACACCCTACTAGACTCTTTTCGGTCAGGTGGGTGACTCTGCTACCCAAACATCAGTGCCAGAGCTGCACATAAATTAGCACCCAGATCAACTGCATGCATCTTTCTTGGGTATCCCGCTGAACACAAGGGCTACAAATACCTGAATTTAGCCACTCAGAAGGTAATCATCTCAAGACATTTGGTCTTTGATGAATCAACATTCCCTTATGCAACCATCAAGCAAACTGCACAATTCTCTGAAAATATTCAGACAAGCCGACATTCCATCTTTGTACCCAGTCCACCCTCACCACACAAACAAACACCTAAAGACCAATGTGTCAACACACACACATCTAAACCTTCCGACCTCCCTACTACACTTGCACAACCTGACAGTCAACAACACACACCTATATCAAATCGATCATCACCCTGTCAGTCACCTATTCTCACACCACCTCCATATCCTCAAACTCACCAGATGATCACTTAGAGCCAAACAAGGTATCTTCAAACCCAAACAAATTCTAAATCTACGCACTTCAACCACCTATTCACCACTTCTATCTACATACAAAACAGCACAAAAAGTTCCCAATTGGCTCAACGCTATGAAAGAGGAATATAATTCACTAATGCTGAATAATACTTGGACCCTTGTATCTAAGCCTGCAGGTGTCAATGTTGTCTCTGGAAAGTAGATCTTCAGGCATAAATTGAACATTGATGGAACTGTCGCACGCCACAAAGCCAGGTGGATTCTATGAGGATTCAGTCAAGAACATGGGATTGACTTTCAAGAAACTTTCAATCCTGTTATCAAGCCAGCAACCGTGAGGACTGTTCTGAGCTTTTCCACCTCATCTTCTTGACCAATCCATCAACTCGATGTCAAGAATGCATTCTTGCATGGTGAGCTCAGTGCGACTATTTTTTGTGCCCATCCTTCAGGTTTGTAGATCCTGCATACCCTGATCATGTCTGCAGATTGAAGAAATCTCTGTATGGCCTAAAGCAAGCGCTTAGAACCTGGTTTCTAAGGTTCATGAAATATCTGACAACCATAGGTTTCACACCATCAAAAGCAGATAACTCCTTATTCATTCTTCATGAAGGTCACAACACTGCATACTTACTCTTGTATGTTGACGATATTATTTTGACTGTCAGCTCTGAACATCTGCTACAGAAGGTAACAAGTCTTCTCTGCAAAGAATTCTCAATGACTGATCTTGGGCCACTTAACCATTTTCTTGGCATTCGGGTTCAACGAACTGCACACGGACTATTTCTTTATCAGTCACAAGTATGCTCTTGACATTTTGGAATGGGCACACTTGGCAAAATGTAATCCTGTAACCACACCGATCGATGTCAAGTGCAAGCTTTCAGCTCACAATGGTCCTCTTCTGAGCCAGCCAACCGAGTAAAGAAGCCTTGCCAGCGCGCTCCAATACTTAACATTGACAAGGCCGTACATCACTTATGTTGTCCAACAAGCTTGCTTGCTTATGCATGCATCGAGAGAACCGCATACGGCACTACTCAAGAGGATCTTACGTTATGTCAATGGTACAATCAAACATGGTCTACACTTCACAATATCGTCAGCAACAGAACTTATAGCTTACTCGGATGCTGATTGGGCGGCGTGCCCTGACACCTGTCGATCCACGTCGGAGTTCTGTATTTTCTATGGCGACAACCTCATATCATGGTCTTCCAAAAGACAAACTACAGTCTCAAGATCGAGCGCGGAAGCTAAGTATAGGGGAGTTGCAAACGCAGTGTCTGATGTTTCTTGGCTGCGACAAGTACTCTCAGAGCTTCGACGTCCACTGAAGAAGTCCACCATCATGTTCTGTCACAATGTGAGTGACATATACTTATCCACTAATCTGGTTCAGCATCAAAGAACAGAACATATCAAGATCGATCTTCATTTTGTTCGTGACAAAGTGGAATTGGGCGAGATCTAAGTTTTACATGTGCCATCAGCTCATCAGTTCGCAGACATTTTTACAAAGGGACTACCTTCACTATTACAAAAAAGCATTTTCACAGGCGCCTTGATTTTTCAAACACAGGCAGTCCGTAAAAAATGCGACAGTTATGACGAATGATACAATAACCGCCTGTGATGATAGAACATCACAGGCGGATTTTAGAAAACAACCGCCTGGAAAAATACATGATTTTCTCAGGAGGTTATTAATTAAGAACCACCTGTGATGTAACAAACTTCACAGACGGTTCTTAATTAACCAACGCCTCGGTAAATACATGATTTTCACGGGCGGTCATTGTTTAAGAATCGTATGTATTGGTTCAATCATCACAAGCGGTTTTATTGAAGAACCGCCTGGGGAAAGTCATTATTTTCACAGGCTGCTTGTTAATTAAGAACCGCATATGATGCTGATAAGCTTCTGTCAAGCTAATCCCTGCACAACAAGCTCTTGTAGATGCAAGTAACACCCGTGGCTCATCATTTGGATTGTTGAAAGCATCAATTGAAGCTGAACGATCCTTAGAAGGATTTTCCCATCCACTTGAAGGATTTATTTCCCTCCTGTCCATTTGAAATCTTAGGAAGATGCTCCTTTCTCAGTTTTAATGCCTAAATATGTTGACTAAAAATCAGTACCTACTCTCTTAGTGCTTCACACAAGTGAGGAAGCGAACAACTTCAATGACAAATCTTGTTTTTATCCTTTCATAGGGATTTAACCTTAATCTTTCAAGCATAGATTTATCAATAAGTGAAGCTTCCTTATGACACATGTTAATGGCAGTTATAAGTGAAGGATGTGTCAAAGCTAACAAAATCTGAATTGGACTGAAGATAAAAAGATCCTGCATATGAGTGGCAATGTCCAGGTTAGACAACATGAAGATATGATGGCAACCTTCAACAACATGAAAAGTGATTTTAAGGTTATGCTTGCATCAACCAAGGTGTGTTGTGAGGGTATAACACTTGTTGGGGCAAGCATAACCGTGATGCTCCAACAAGTGTTATGCCCTCACAACATGCCTTGATTGATGCAAGCATAACCTTGACATCACTTTTCATGTTGTTGAAGGCTGTCATCATAGCTTCATGTTGTCTAACCTGGACATTATCACTCATATGCAGCATCTCTTTGTCTTCGGTCCCGTTGAGATTTCGTTAGCTTTGACACACCCTTCACTTGTAACTGCCATTAACATGTCTGATGAGAAAGCTTCACTTATTGATAAATCTATGCTTGAAAGATTAAGGTCAAATTTCTATGAAAAGGGTAAAAACAAAATTTGTGATTGAACTTGTTCGCTTTGTTGCTTGTGTGAAGCACTAAGAGAGATGGTACTGATTTGTAGTCAATATATTCATCCATTAGAACTGATAAAGTAGCATCTTTGTAAGTTTTTAAATGGAGAGAAGAGAAAGAAATATTTCATGGATTGTTTGGGTGTACTCAATCTAATTGGATTGAAGTGGATTGGAGTGAAGAATGAACTAATTTTCTCCTCAATCCACCTCAATCCAATTATATTGAAGTGGATCCACTCCTATCCAAACAAGCCCTAAAATGGATGGAAAGTATCGTCAGACATCAATTGAAGATTTTAATAATCCAAATGATGAGTCCTAGGTGTTACTTGAATCTACAAGAGCTTTCTTTGAAGAGATTAGCTTGACAGGAGCTTCAAAAGTTGTGCTTCTAGATGTTGTTTGGAACCAAGATGTTGGAAGGCAAGCCTGATCATCATAGGTCAGAAGAAATTTATATACACATACAATTTGATAACATATGGAATAGGTGAATGTGATATATATGATAGTCAACAAGCCGAAAAGGAGCACTTGTCCTAATTAGTCTTCTCTACAGAAGGTGAATTTAATAATGTTCGAAACATGCTATCTAAAGTTGAAATAGAACATTGTTCTAAGTTGATTTCAGAGGATACAAATATATACAATATATATCATACATTTTTCCAGTATTGACATCTTCTCACATATAGGGTTTCAAATCCTTTTTAATGCTTCTCTCTACGCGCTTGATGTTTTCTGGTTCGGTGAAAAGGTACATCTGTTCATACTGATTATATTAATCTTCATTATCTCTCACATTCTCAACCCCAATAATATTTTGCTTTCCAGAAACAACTACGTGCATCTTCTCAGTTTCTAGATCTTGTACATAAAAAACATGTGCAACACTATCGGCGAGAACCCACAGGTCATCTTTATAACCCACTTTATTCAAGTCTACCAGTGTCAGCCTGTAATTGTCCACTTTCACACAATCAGGATGTTTGACACATTGACACTTAAATACGGGCATTACCATTCTTTCGCCATAATCGAGTTCCCATATTTCCTCTATGAACCCAAAGTATGTGGTCTTCTGCCCTTGTGAATCATAATCCTCAATACGAACACCACTATTTTGTGCAACACTCTTACCGTCTTTTTCTTTAGTGTAAAATGTGTAACCATTGATGTCATATGCTTGCTATGATGTCACCAAAGCAGATGGGCCAGAAGCTAACTTCTTAATTGTTGCCTCTTCTATAGATTTTGCGTATGGTATATTTTTGTCCATTAACCATTCAGAGAAACATCTTTAGTGCTCTTTCATGATCCAGTCCTCTGTGCGGTCTTGGTTTTTTTCGTGAAGCTCAATTTGGTTTTCTTCGATGTACGACTCAGCTATTGCGAGCTGTTGTAGTACACCAAAATGTGCACGTTGTACATTCTTGTAATCTTGAACGATAAAAGTTTTCTTACCCACTTTGTCTCTCCCACGTAGTCTACCCTCATGTACTGGTATAGGCACACCTATTGGTTTTCCATCTTTGATGTAATCAGCACAACCCTCAATCACTTCTTCAATGGTGTGTCCTTCCATAATTGAACCCTCTAGGTGAGCACAGTTCCGCACATAACCTTTTAATACTCCTAAATATCTCACCAACGAATACATATGATGTAAATATAGTGGCTCCAATACTTTTATCTGATCAACAAGATGTATGATTACGTGTACTTGCATATCAAAAAAGGATGGTGGGAAACACATCTCAAACTTGCACATAGTCTTGACGATGTATGTTTTCATATAGTCTAAATCTTCACGTGCTATCACCTTTTGCGATATTTCATTGAAGAAGTAACACAAATGTGTGATGATAACTTTTATATGCTCAGGTTTGATGACTCTTATTGCAATGGCAAGGAACACTGTCATCATCATGTGACAGTCGTGAGAATTATAGCCGAATAAAGACAATTCTTTCATCGAGAATAGTTTGCGGATATTGGATGAGAAACTCGTGGGCACTTTGATCCCACGCAAGCATTCACAAATTGCTTTTTTCTCTTCTAGTGTCAAGTTGTAGCTGGCTCGGGGAAGGTAATGCTTCTCGTTCGCCTTTTCTGCTGGATGAAGCTCTGGTCTCAAATCAAGATTTACTAGGTCCACACGTGAATTTAATTTGACCTTTGTTTTCCTCGGCATGTCTAGCAAGGTCCCAATGATGTTGTCAAATACATTCTTTGTAGCGTGCATCAAATCAATACTATAGCAAAATTCCAGATTCTTCCAATACGGAAGACACTTGAAAAAAATTGATTGTTTCTTGAAAGCCATGTCAATTGTATCACCCGAAGATGTACTTTTCTTTCTCTTGATTCTTTTACATTTTTTGCTCTTACCGAAAGCAATATGAATGTTCTTGACCATTTCGAACACAAGTTTTCCACTATAAGGTTTTGGTGCGGCATCTTTTTCAATTTTGTTATCAAATTGTTCTTTCATCTTCCTATACTTGTGTGTCTATCAAGAACCGTCAGTGTTCTTGTACACCGTCTTTCTGGATGAAGTGAGCTATAGCAATCCAGTTCTATCCATGCACCTTACACAACCTTTCTTCCCTTTCATTTGTCCCGATAATGTAAACAGTTTGGGATAATCATGCACTGTAACGAATATCATTGCTCTTAGCGTGGAATACCCCCGCTTGTACTCATCCCATGTACGTGCCCCTTCATTCCACAATTTCGTCATATCTTCCATTAAGGGTTCCAAGAACACATCAATTTCGATATCGGGTTGTTTCGGACCTTGGATAAGAACAGATATCAAGATATATTTTCTTTTGTGACACAGCCACGTTGGTAGGTTGTTGAATGTAGGCCTAGAGGAGGGTGAATAGGCCTTTTTGATAATTTGTCGGATCCTGTAGCACTCAACAACCAGTTTAATACCAGAGATATCAGACTAGTCCGGTAAAGTACGGACTAGTCCGGTGTTCACGGACTAAGCTGATTAAACTTGATTGATTGGTTTGATTCTTTTATGTGTACAGCGGAAGTATAGAATCAAACAACAGTTTAACAGCTATATACTGAATTATATCACAATTAAGTCTTATGTTTAACAATTTAACGTAAGATGAACAATATGTATGAAACCCTAGATTAAGTTGATTAACTTGAATGATGAACAATGAAACAAGACACAAGTGTTTATCCCGTGGTTCGCCTACCACAAAAGGCCACCTACATCCACGTTGAGGAGTCCACAAAAGGATCGGGTCTTCTCCAACCCTACCCTCGTTGGATCGCCACGAAGGACAATCCTCTTTCACTAATCACAAAGGGGTGAATAACCAAATTCAAGGGGCAGTCTCACACTTTGAGAGCTCCCTTAGATTACAAATCACAATACCACCGAAAACACACTCAAAAGTTACAATTGAAATGCAGGAGTGTGTTAGAGAATCAAACCAAGAGCTCAATGAGGTGTTGCAAGTGTCTCTCCAATGATCTAGAGTGAATCGTCAAAGGATTGGACGATGTTGCACTTGATTTCGTGGAGAGAGATCGTTTTTGAGTCTCTTGGGAGGTGTGACAGCGCTAGGGTTCGAGAGTGTGTAAAAGTGGGTCGTGCACCTCTATTTATATGGGGTTTCTAAAAGTGATCGTTAGGGTTCAGAAAGTTCGGACTAGTCTGTGGTGGTCACCGGACTAGTCCGGTGTGCTGTGTGTTGCAAACCCTAAGTGTCCCGAAATATCAGACTAGTCTGGCTGAAAGCGGACTTGTCCGATTTTGCTACTGGAAATCTTCGGACTAGTCCGATGTCCATCGGAATTGTCCGGGCATGTGAAACCCTAAGTGTGTTGGATGAAAAGTCCGCACTTGGAGGACTTGTCCTATTTAGATCAGTGGGGTTTTTCGGACTAGTCCATGTGAAAATCGGACTTGTCTGAAGTGGATCAGAAAGGATATCGGACTAGTCTGGTTGATAACGGACTTGTCCAATTTTATGTGACTTGTGTAGTGTTTTGAGGACTAGTCCGAATTGGGGAGGACTAGTCCGATCCTAGTCAGAAGGATATTGGACTAGTCCGATAGATATCGGACTTGTCCGATCTGGTGCAGAAAGGTTTATCAGACTAGTCCGGTGGTGAACGGACTAGTCCGATCCTGTGTAACTCTGTGCAATGTGTGTGTTTAATTATCATTGAGCTCTTGGGGTGTGTTTCCTTAACACACTCCATACAAAATAATCTGCTATTCTTTTTCCTTGAGCTCATTTCCACTTTGCTCCTCCTCATCCCTTCTTTTTGGTATTTTGCTCATTTTTCCATTATAGGCCTGCATTCATCTCAATAAAGAGGTCAGGATCCCAATTGCTTGTCATAAATCATCCAAAACCCACAAGGGAGTCTTAGATGCACTTTCAATCTCCCCCTTTTTAGTGATTGATGACAACCAATTGAGATTTCACAAAATATGACAAAAATTGAGATTTTCATAAAGTATGCACATATGAATCAAAATACATCAAGCAATGAAAGAAATATCCATATGTGCATTCTTTATGGTGAGATGCACAACTAAGTATATTAAGACATTGAGAGTGACATAATTTGCATTAATCAACCAAAATAAAGCACATATGTCATTCCAGGAGCAAAATTACAGATTTTAACCAATACTTCTCAATTTAAGTAAGCATTGCATCACAGAACCAAAGTAAATCTTAGAACACAGTTAAAACATTACAATCACAAAGATATATAAAAAGAGCTCTCTCCTCGCATCCTACAGCTAAAGCTAGGACTCCCCCTCAATCTCTCCCCCTTTGGCATCAAGACACCAAAAAGAAAGAGAGGAGGGTCCTAGGGTCTTCACTCTTCACTGTCTGTCCTCTCGTCGTCGTCTTCGTCTTCTTCATCATCAGCTTGACGAGGAGGAGAAGGAGGAGGGATGGAGCCACTCGAGCCCCCAACGCCAAAGTAGGCAAGCTCAGAGGGATTCAAGGGCGCGAGCTCAGTGTAGTCTGGATCAGAGTCCTCAGAGATCACTGGAGATCCAATGGGATCGATCTCCAGCTTTTGGCAAATTTGCTTCACATTGGCCTTTATGTACTTCATGTCCTCCTTTCTCTTCTGGTTGAGCTTGTGGGCCTTCACTTCGGCCTTCTTGCAGGAGGAGAATATAGCAGCCAGATACTTGAGGATCCCACTAGCTGATCCTCTCTGAGGGGCTTCCCTAGAAGTAGGGACAGCTCTGGCACCTTCACTTGATCTTGCCGGTGCCTCGGTACTGGAGGCCGGTGAAGGAGCAGCCTGCACACTCGACTTTTGAGGCATTTGAGGCCTCATGGGGAGATGCTCCACATCTTTCACAAACTCAATGCCGGTGACTTTTTCAATCACAAACATAAGGTAAGGAGCATATCCGCAAGATCTGTTGGGAGTGCAGGAGATGTTTACCATATCATTCTAAATGTATTCCGCCACATCAAATGAGCGGTCCTTGCTTATGACTCTCATCAGAGTCCGGAGGTATCCCTGCACACTCCCCACATCGCCATCCTTGGGAGCAATTGTCTTTCTTAACACTCTGTTCAACACCACAAAGAATGGCTTCATGTTTTTGGTGGAAGGAGGGTTGAACTTTGAGTTTGGCTCATATAGGAACTTCATCCTATCCTTGTCAATGACACCAATGTTGTGAATAACCAAGCAGTCAGACCTTGTGGTGTCAAGATGAAGCAAGCTAGCGAAATCTTCTTGAGTGATGCTGTACTTGGATCCATGGGTCATCCAAGTGACACTCTCTTCATCCTCACTAGAGAAGTGACAGGTCGCAAAGAACTACGCAACCACTTCATCATTCCAGTTATGTCTGAAAGCAAACAGATCTCTCAGTCCATGCTTCTCAATGGCTCTCACTGCATTAGTGAACGGTGAGCAGCCCTTCTTCTGAAAGTGTGCCCAGTCAATCCACTAACTGCACACCACTGGGGTCTTCATCGATAGATACACCGATTTGTAGAAGTCAGCATGGAAGTTGCACCAGAACCTTCCATCTGCAGCTTGCTTTGGTCTGCCATACCAGTCAATGCTTCTGAATTTAGCGGCCAAGTCACTGCCCTTGCCATTGAACTTCTCCTCAGTAGGGTCCCGGACCCCTTCTCTGGGAGCATGCAGCTTCAAGGGCCCGACTGGACCTGTCGCTATCCCTTTGCCCTTGCCCTTCGCTTGGCGGGCACTTGCCGAGCTAGGGCCACCACTGGCAGTAGCCTTAGAAGCTTGCACCTTGGATACCGGCTTCTTCGCTAGCACTTTCCTCCGAACCTGAGGAGGGGAAGGAGCAGGCTCGGAGGGTCTTTCTTGGCGCTTCTTGCCAAGACCCGTTGAGGTCCGAGGTGCCACCTCGTGGTCCATCTCGGCCTCAAAGTCGGAGATTTCATCGTTTGATCTCGACATGATCTGAGAATCATTTGCAAGAATGATGATAAGTAATACAAGGCATAGGTATGAAAAGATAGCAACGAATTGCATTGAGGAATTGAGGAATTAGGTTTTAGGTTCAGAAACATCGGACTTGTCCGGTGCACAGGCACGGACTAGTCCGGGGGACCGGACTTGTCCGTGCATGGACCGGACTAGTCCGGTGTTCATCCTCAAAAACCTAACAGTCTGGACAAAGGCTGATTCCTAATGCATAACTAGTCTAGCAAGCACGTAGTACATCAAAGAAGCATGTATCTAGTGAAATTTGCTAGGCTATTCGATTAACAATGGTGAAAAACAAGATTTCTAGGGTTTGGGAGAAGATTACCGAAGAAATCGATTGAATCTTGAGGATTAGGGAGTTGGAGCCCGGAAAAGTCCGCTAGCTTCAATCCGCACGAGGTCAAGCTTTATTTCTGCCCAAATGCGCACTCTTTTGATGGAGGGAGCAAGGAATCGCCTTGGGGAGCTCGAGCGCAAGAGAGAGGGTGCGTGAGGATGAAAGCATCTAGGCCCCCGTGAGGTATGGTTTTGGTGATTAATGACAACCATTCGTAATTACTAATGAGTTTGTGGATGCAAGGTTTCACGTATATCACATCCAGCGTTAACGACTATCTATTCAAATCATCTACCACTCATTGGATACGAATGGAGACCCCTCAAACGACCTATTTTAAGGGGGTTATTCAATTCTCATGAAGGCTAAATGAAGAACTCACACAACGACTCTATTCTATCAAAATTGGCAACACAAGAAGATCAATATTCATCAGAACATTATTTGCAACAAGTGTCAAAGAGGTCACTCGAGAAGCTTCTAAAAGTTCAACTCGAAGCAAACAAATTACACTCACCGGATCGTCCGATGTTCTGGAAAATGCACACATCGGTCGATTGGGGCTCAACAGAAGAAGAAGACCTCAGAATGAAGTGCACACCGGATCAACCGATGCTAGAGACAAGTGGACATCGGTGAAGTTCAACAGAAAGATTAATTTGTCTCAACAATTCTGGAGAAACACTCACCGGATCATCCGATGCAGAAGCAAAGTGTACATCGGTCTAATTCAACAGAAACATTATTTCTGGACCAAATCTGAAGACAAAGCTCACCGGATCATCCGATGATTGAGAAGGGGCAGCATCGGTCGAATAACGGTCACTCTGACACAGTGACGTCAGCTAATCTAATTAGACCGATGCTCAGAAAAGGTGGTCATCGGATCATCCGATGTACACAGAAAAAGTAATCAGCCAACTTTTTCAACGGCTAATTTAGTTGGGCTGGCTATTTAACCCCCTTCCACCAGTCATTTCGACAACACTTGACAACCAGAGCATGCCTACACATCCTCAAGTGTCCAAGACCTAGAACAATCATTTACACACCCTTTCCGTCCATCTACACCTCAAGATATAGGCTAGACCTAGCTAGAGAGAAGCTTGTGTGCGTCCTCTCTGGGTGAGTGGAGTCTCTAGACCAGTGAGAGCCGTGAGGGAGTGCATTCTTGGTGATTGCATTCACCTTGTATCAAGAGGAGAGTAGAGAGATTGCTCCGGAGCTTGCCGAGACATTTGTGGAAGCCCGGAGGATCGAAGTTGTACAAGGCTTGAGCTCCACCTTGCCGGAGATGGCGAACGGAGAAAGTTAGTGGATTCCCTCGTCTTGGTGACTCGGGAGTGGCAATACCATTTGGTGGGTGCCACAACGTGGATGTAGGAAGATCCTAGTGATCTTACCGAACCACGGGAAAAATCGCCGTGTCTCCGCGTCTTCGAGCGTTTGCATTCCTCTCCCTACCCCTTTACGATTACGTTTTATTATTCCGCACTTAACTCTCTTGATTGCGTAGTTGACTTGCATAGGGAATTTGGCTTAACAATTAAAGTTTTTAAATTGCCTTAAAATTTGAAAAGGCCCAATTCACCCCCCCCCCCCCTCTTGGGCGTTTCGATCCTTACAATTGGTATCAGAGCAAGGTTGCTCATAGGATCATTCTAGCTTCACCGCTAGAGAGCTTAAATGGCCAGGAATGGGGGTTCGGTTCCCACCTTCGAGGGCAAGAACTTTGCCTATTGGAAAGCACGCATGCGTGCCTACCTAGAGGCTATTGCTCCCGAAGTTTGGGAAGCGACCCATGCGAGATTTGGAGATCTCAATTATGTTGGTGATCAACTAAAATGGGATGCTAAGGCTAGAAATGCTATCTACGAATGCATAAGTCAAGACGTATTTGCTAGAATTGCTAGTAAAGAGAAAGCATGTGAAATTTGGGCATGTTTAATTGAAATACATGAGGGCTCATCTCGTGTTAAAGAACTCAAATATCACTTGCTTAAATCCAAGTATGATGAATTCAAAATACTTCCTCATGAGAATGTTAACCAAATGTTTTCCCGTTTAAATGTACTCATTGAGGAGATTAACGCACTTGACATTGCCTCTCTTGGTAAGGGACTTATTAACCGCAAGATCCTCATGCTTCTACCCAAGCCCAAGTACAACATTATCAATTCAATGCTCCAAAAGGAATCGCTTGACAACATTGAAGTCTTGGAGCTTATTGGAGAAATTCATGCTCATGAGATGAGCGTTCTTGGAATGATGGAGGAGTCATCGTCAAAGACCATTGCTCTCAAGGCCTCAACCAAGAAGACAACTCCCAAGAAGAAGAAAGTAGTTGAGCCTAGCTCAAGTGAAGAAGAGCAAGCAACAAGCGAAGAGGACGATGACGAGCTTGCATTGATGATGAGGAAATTCTCACGGTTAAACTCCAAGATCGCAAAGAAGGGTTACTCCTTTGATACCAAGAAGAAAGCCTTCCTTCCAAGAAAAGATGAAAACAAGATATGCTATAATTGTGGTGATCAAGGCCACATTTCATATGATTGTCCAAAACCGGACAAGAGGAAGGACAACCACAAGGGAAAGCATCGAAAGCTAGAAGAAAGTGATGAAGATGAAGAAGAGGTCAAGCCCAAGCGCTCCTTTGGAAAGAAGAAATTTGACAAAGGCAAGAAGACCAAGCTCTTTCCAAAGAAGAGAAGAGGGCCTCAAAAGGTCTTCATGTGCGAAGCCAATGAGTGGGTCACCGATGAGGAAACAAGTGATGATGATAGTGAAGATGAGGAAGAAAACTTGGCAAGCCTCGCTATCGTCAACAAGGATGACTCACCTCTTCCCCCACCGCCCATGTGCCTCATGGCGAAAGGTAACACCAAGGTATGTGATGACTCTAGTGATGATGATGAACTTTCTCCCGATGAATTAGCATCTATGATTAATGAATATCATGCCATCATAAAAAGGGAAAAGGGCAAGGTTAAGGCACTTGAACAAGCTCGTGCTAAGCTTGAGAGTGCTAACCTCAATTTGCATGACAAGTATGAAAGCATACTTAAGGAGCATGACATGCTCAAGTCTCATGTCAAGAAAATTGAGGAAGAGAAGGCTCAAATCAAGCTTGATCACCATGAGCTTGACTTAGCTCATCAAGCACTCTTGGGCAAGCACAATGAGTTGATTCAAGAGCATCAAGTACTTAACCTTGCTTATGAAGCTATTGAACTAAAATTGAAAAACTTGAAGAAAGAAACCCTTGATGGCAAAATACCCGCTAGTTCACATGTCACTAACAATTTGCATGAGTCTTTGCCGTTGAAAGCAAATGCTAGGGAGAAGGAGCTCATGGACGAGATTGAAAGTCTCCGTGCTAGCGTGGCAAGACTAACCAAGGGAGAAGACAAGCACAAGGAAATCCTCTTCCAACAAGCCAAAGGCTTCAACAAGAGAGGACTTGGATCCTTCCCCGTGCCAAACAAAGGGAAGGTGCCCTCACCGGAGCTTAGGACAAGCTTCATCAAGGAAGTTGGTTCCTATTGCCAACATTGTGAGGTCACCGGACATCACACAAGGGAGTGTCCTCTTCCTAATCGTCCTTCTCCCAAATTGCCTCCTAACTATACATCTACCTTTGATAATCACTATTA
Organism: Tuctoria greenei; assembly: GCA_036927565.1. Lineage (NCBI taxonomy): Eukaryota > Viridiplantae > Streptophyta > Magnoliopsida > Poales > Poaceae > Tuctoria > Tuctoria greenei. The sequence goes on along the minus strand of JAYESD010000003.1, from coordinate 189,471,781 downwards.
TCTATTGAGCAAAGTAGGTGGGAAGGTGAAGGCAAAGTTCATCGGCAAAGACATCAAGGGCATGAAGGGGAAGCTCCCCAAGCAACTTTGGGTCCCGAAATCACTTGTATCACACATACAAGGACCTAAGTTGGCTTGGGTTCCTAAACTCAAAAACTAACTTCATGTGTGTAGGTGAACTACAAAGCCAGAGGAAAACATTGGGTACTTGATAGTGTGTGCACTCAACACATGACCGGCAATGATGGTATGTTCACCTCCATAGAGAACCCCGGCAATCACGAACAAGTCACCTTTGGTGATAACTCAAAGGGGAAGGTAATTGGTTTAGGTAAAATTGCTATTTCCAATGATTTGTCTATCTCTAACGTGCTTTATGTTAAGTCTCTTAGTTTCAATTTACTCTCTATTGCTCAATTATGTGATCTTGGACTAACGTGCACATTTGACAAGAATGGTGTTGTGGTGTCTAGTGAGTCTAGCAAAGAACTAATCTTCAAGGGGTTTAGGCATGGACATCTTTACTTGGTGGACTTCTCCAACAAGAACGCTAGCTTGACCACTTGTCTTTTCACCAAGACAAGTTTGGGTTGGCTATGGCATTGACGCATTGCTCACATAGGGATGAGTAAGCTCAAGAAGTCATTCAAGCTTGGGATGGTGACCGGCGTGAAGGACGTCACATTTGAGAAGAACAAGCTTTGTAGCGCGTGTCAAGCCGGGAAGCAAGTTGCTTCGCACCATCCGATGAAGACAATGGTGTCAACCTCCAAGCCACTTGAACTGCTTCACATGGACCTCTTCGGACCGTCCACATACCAAAGTCTTGGCGGTAACCTCTATTGTCTCGTTATTGTTGATGATTATTCTCGATATGCTTGGACGTTGTTTCTAGGTGACAAGGGTGAAACTCCGGAAGTCTTCAAGACCTTTGCAAAACGAGCTCAAAGGGAATTTCAACTTCCCATCATCAAGGTCCGGAGTGACAACGGCACCGAGTTCAAGAACTACAACATTGGGGAATGGTGTGACCGTGAAGGCGTGAAGCACGAGTTTTCGGCCACATACACCCCTCAACAAAATGGTGTCGTTGAAAGGAAGAACAAGACTCTCATCACCCTTGCAAGAGCAATGCTTGATGACTATGGCACATCGGAGAAGTTTTGGGCCGAAGCGATCAACACGGCGTGCCATGCCGCTAATAGGATCTATCTTCATCGACTACTTCAAAAGACCCCCTATGAGCTCCTCATTGGGAGAAAGCCCAACATCTCTTACTTCCGAGTCTTCGGATGCAAGTGCTACATCTACCGCAAGAAGAGGCTTGGTGAGTTTGAAAGAAGGTGTGATGTTGGTATTTTTCTTGGTTATGCATCAAACTCAAAAGCATATCGAGTATTCAACCAAACCTCCGGGTTAGTTGAAGAAAGTTGTGATGTTGAGTTTGATGAGACTAATGGCTCCCAAGAGGAGAGTTTTGGTCATGATGATATAGATGATGAGCCTCTGCGAGAAGCCATGAAGAACATGACCATTGGAGACATCAAGCCCGAAGTTGAGGAGAGCCATGATCAAGGGGGAGCCTCAAATGCTAACATCGACACCTCCATGGCGCCTCAAGTTGACGAAGAAGAAGAAAAATATGATCCATTGCCTACGCAAGATTCACAAGTCCTACAACATCTAGATGAAGAAGAAGAAGTCCAAGATCAAGTCCATCCACAAGACGAGCAAAACGCATCACCACCGCCAAGTGCTTCACAACCACTCATGAGGCATGGGCTCATCTCCAAGGCGCATCCGATGGATCAAATCATCGGAAGTCCGTCACGGGGAGTAAGTACTCGTTCTCGCCATGTCGCTTCATTTTGTGAGCACTACTCATTTGTTTCGTGTGTAGAACCCACTCGCATCGAGGAAGCACTTCAAGATCCAAATTGGGTGATGGAAATGCAAGAAGAACTCAACAACTTCACCCGCAACGAAGTTTGGGTGTTGGAGGAGCGACCCAAGGACAAGAACGTCATCGGAACGAAGTGGGTGTACCGCAACAAGCAAGATGAGAATGGCGTTGTGGTCCGCAATAAGGCAAGACTTGTGGCCAAGGGTTTTGCGCAAGTTGAAGGACTAGACTTTGGAGAGACATTCGCTCCGGTCGCTCGGTTAGAAGCTATTCGTATACTCCTTGCTTTTGCTTCACATCATAACATAATGCTTTATCAAATGGATGTGAAAAGTGCCTTTCTTAATGGCTATATTAACGAGCTTGTTTATGTTGAGCAACCTCCCGGGTTTGAAGATCCGAGGAATCCTAATCATGTGTATAGGTTACACAAGGCGCTCTACGGACTCAAGCAAGCACCTAGGGCGTGGTATGAACGACTAAGGGATTTCCTAGTCATGCAAGGATTCAAGATCGGGAGGGTGGATACTACACTCTTCACCAAGGACATCGACGGAGATTTATTTCTTTGTCAAATTTACGTTGATGACATTATTTTTGGCTCAACTAACAAAGCTCTTAGCCATGAGTTTGGCAAAATGATGTCTAGGGAATTCGAGATGTCAATGATTGGAGAGCTCAACTTCTTCCTAGGATTTCAAATCAAGCAACTTCAAGAGGGGACCTTCATCTATCAAGAGAAGTACACAAAGGACCTCTTGAAGAAATTTGAGATGGGAGATTGTAGCTCAAGAAGCACTCCAATGGCGACAAATTGCCATCTCGACGCGGACATGGACGGTAAACCTATTGATCAATCTCATTACCGTTCCATGAATGGCTCATTGTTATATCTTACCGCATCTAGGCCCGATATTATGTTTAGTGTGTGCTTGTGTGCTCGCTTTCAAGCGGCACCTAAAGAATCGCACAAGAAGGCGGTCTTTAGGATACTTCGGTATCTCAAGCATACCCCAAGTGTAGGTTTGTGGTACCCCAAGAACGCTAGTTTTCATCTCTTAGGCTACTCGGATTCGGACTTTGCCGGATGTCGTGTGGACCGCAAGAGTACCTCCGGAGGGTGCCACCTACTTGGGCGTTCCCTAGTATCTTGGTCTAGCAAAAAGCAAAATTCCGTGGCTTTATCCACCACGGAGGCGGAGTATATAGCGGCCGGTGCATGTTGTGCCCAAATTCTATATATGAAGCAAACCCTTTTGGACTTTGGAATTGAGTTTGGTTGTGTGCCTCTCCTTTGTGACAATGAAAGTGCGGTTAAGATAGCTAGAAACCCCGTTCAACACTCCCGCACCAAGCACATTGATATTCGCGCATCACTTCTTGCGGGACCATGAGGCTAAGGGAGACATCTCATTGCAAGGTGTTAGGTCCGAAGAACAATTGGCGGATATCTTCACCAAACCACTTGATGAGAAAACTTTTTCTAGGCTTAGAAGTGAACTAAATGTGCTAGATGCATCTAACGTCATGTAAGTTGCCATGTTTATGTAAGGTTGCATATCATATAGGTCTTGCCTAACTCCCAAAGGATAGGGGCGAGCTAGAAAGAGTTTTCCCTGAGGAAGCCTTTGGAAGGTTTAAACTTGGCAAGATAGACTTATTTTATGCCTTGCATGATTCCTGCCATATAAACTTGCACTCATTTAATATCTTGCATTAACTTGTTTGGCATTGCATACGGTAGATTGTCACAAAGGGGAACCCACATCATGAGAAGAAGACTTGTTTGAAATGCAATATCTTAACTCATATGATGTGGAAAGAGAAAAATTCTAAAGGAACATGCTTTAAAGAGATAGAAGTTTCCATACTCTAGCTCACAAAGCATGGACCTTACATTTTCTTGGTTTTTCCCTCCTAATTTTCCTTGTGTGCTCTTTTTGTTTAAGGGCTTAGCCAATATGTGGCACTATATTGAAAAGCCTATTATTAGGGGTTAGGAGGTGCCCAAAAGGTCCTAAGACTCGTTTTCTCTTTGTGTGTTTTTAGTCAACGGACATTTATGGGTATTCTTAGGTTTTCTATAGTCATCGGACTATCCGATGCTAGGGTCAGCAGCTACATCGGATCATTTGATGCTTCAGTTCATCGAACAGATCAGTCAGAACCAAGAAATCGACCGATGAGTTCATTTCAGGAAACATCGGAGCATCCGATGTTCAATCCTCTCTTACCCTGCAAAATTCGACCGATGATCGATGTAGCAACGTCGGATCATCCGGTGTGCAAAGAGAGTTTTTCGACCAACTCTCTGCTGAACTCGACCGATGACACCCCCCCCCCCCCGATGCGCATCGGTCGATCCGGTGTTCGCGTAACCGTTAGGTCATTGGGTTCCTATTTAAAGGTGTACGGGCGCTTCGTCTTCTTCACTCCATCGCCGCCGCCTCAGACCACGCTGCCGCGCCTCCATCGCTGCCGCCTCAGACCACGCCGCCGCGCCTCCCGCGCCGCCGCCTTAGGCCGAGCCGCCGCCGCGCCTCCACCGCCGCCGCGCCTCCCGCGCCGCCGCCTTAGGCTGAGCCGCCGCCGCGCCTCCACCGCCGCCGCGCCTCCCGCGCCGCCACCTTAGGCCGAGCCGCCGCCGCGCCTCCACCGCCGCTGCCGCCGCCGCGGCCGCCGCCGCCGTCTCTTCAGGGCGCCGCCGCCATCGCCTCTCGGCCTCCATCACCACCTCGTCGTCTCTCCACCTCACCACCGGCAGCCCTCCTTCCGTTCGACGATTTTCGTCGCTAGGGTTCCCACGAACCACGCGACATCGTCCCGATAGCTGCGTCGCCGTTCGTCGTTCGTGTGATCCTTTTCGTCGCTAAGGTGTGTACCGTGCCGTGCGACATCCGTCCTTGTTTCTCGTCGATCATCTTTCCACTAACCCTAGCCCTCTTCTTTGCATCAAGATGGGCCGTGATCGCAAGGGAAAAGGCAAGGCCATCGAGGAGCCCGCAGCGAAGAAACAAAAGCTCTCGAAGGAAGCTCGCCGGGCAGAGTTGGCCGCTCGCGCTGCCGAGGAGCGTGAGCGCGGCCATCGCGGTTCCTTGCGGCTCCGCGAGTCTCGGCAGAGGCAGCAGCGGCCCACAGTGCAGCCCGTGCCGCCCGACGACTCTGAGGATGAGGAGGAGACTGCGGTGATGCCACTAGTTCGCCGGCGCACCGTCAGGACCCGAGGGGGAGGTCAGACCCCCACCGCGAGTCAGCGCCCCACTGCTGCCGACCGCGCAGAGGACAGAGAGGCCCAGAGGGCCATCTACGAGATGGATACCACTGCCAGAGTTGCTGAGGATATCAGGCTTACAGACTATCGCAAGTTCAAGGCAAAACAACTGAAGAAGCTCAGATGGACAGCATTGCCAGAGGAGTGGTTCCCGCAGCCCAGGGACACTAGGGTTGATCCCCGCTTTTGGACCCTGACACAGGCGTCCCTGTACGAGACGTACAGGCGTCGGGGCCATAAGCTGTTCCAGCACACTTACATCGACTGGAATCAGCTTGCAACAGCAGTTGGACACGAGATCAGGCCATTCTTCGAGAGGTACAGAGGCCTTGTGGAGCTGCTCTCACGCCAGAGGAGCGCTTACGTGGAGGAGTGGGTTCGAGTCTTCTACGCCACTCTCTATATCTCAGAGGGTCGGTGCTCGATCCACTTCATGTTTCTGGGGCAGCAGCACACTGTGTCTCGAGAGCGACTGGCACAGCTACTTGGAGTGGACACACACCTCACTTGTCTGCACGAGGTGGTCTACGGAGGAGCCGACCCGCCGAGGAGGCCGCTGACAGGGGGAGTGTCACCGCCGTTTGAGGAGATCAGAGGTTTGTTCACCCCTCCTTTCACGCCAGACCAGTCGAGGGTGCCAGCTCTCCTCACTCCAGCCGCTCGGACAGTTCACCACATCCTCAGGCGTACCCTTCTACCGAGGTCCGGCTACCTAGAGGGCTTCACGAGCCTCCAGCAGACCATCCTGTTCTATGTGATGAACGGGATGGAATTTGATATCGTGGACATCTTGATCTGCGAGATGGAGGACGTGATCACTGACGGAGTTGGGATGTTGAGGCAGTTGGTCTACGGGCATTGGATCTGCTGTCTGCTGTTCCTGCTAGCACCTGAGGACTCGCCAGCCACTGCTCCTCTGACAGAGCTCCACGCCACTCGGTTCGGCCACTACCGAGTGCCTACTCCTGGAGACCGCCGCCTTGGCCGTCCAGTCAAGCGTCAGGTCAGAGCCCGACTCTCCGAGGAGGACTGGACCGAGCTAGCCCAGGAGGACGAGGCGCTCGCCCAGGCAGAGGCACAGGGTGAAGGACTGGAGCACGTCTGGTCGGACAGCGACACCAGCGACAGCGTCGAGGAGTACTTCCCTCCTCCGCCTCCTTCTCCGAGGCAGCACGACGCGGAGGCGGGAGGTTCGACTGCTCCACCACCTCCAGTGTCCGAGGCTCAGGTGTCACAGCCGTCAGAGCTCACCTCGCTGCTCCAGCAGATGGTCGAGCAGCAGCGCCAGGACAGGCTTGCAGCTGAGCAGGCCCGAGCGGAGCAGGCTGCACGGCTCGCGGAGCTACAGAGACAGCAGCAGGAGATGCAGTTGGAGATCGCCCGCCAGAGGCGAGAGGACACTGACCGCTTCACGAGCCTGGTGGATCAGATGCACCGGAGGACCCTGGACCAGCAGCAGCAGACTCAGCAGGCTATGATGGGCATCCTGGGGTTGATCACCAACCTCTACCAGCAGACCGGGATAGCCCTTCCGCCTCAGCAGCCAGGTCTTGGTCAGGCTCCAGCAGCTTCTCCACTGGCACCTACTGCAGCTCCAGCACCGGCGTCGCCCATACCAAGCTTCAGCATGTCACCTCTACTAGCCTCGACAGTGCCATTCCAGTTCTCACCTCCACCGGCAGTACCTTCTCCGCTGGCGCCAGCAATCCCAACAGATCCCCCAGCAGCGTCAGCAGCTCCAGCTCCTCCCGCTCCAGCGCCAGCACCTGCGACCTCCACCTCGAGCAGCTCCGACGACAGCACCGCCGACGTCGACCGCTTCACCGTCGCCCCGAGTGCTCCGGAGTCCTAGGTACTCATCTTCCCTTTTTGGTGTCTTGATTCCAAAGGGGGAGAAGAGTTAGAGTCAGGGGGAGTTTAGCTCTAGGGGGAGTCAGTCTTGGTCTTAGGGGGAGTTTGGGGAGTTTTACCTTTATCTATTTTGGACTTATTGTCATTTGCTTGTTATCTTTTGCTTCTATTGTAATTCAGTGTGCCCTTTCATGACTTATTTGATCACTGTTTGAGCCTTCGAGCTCCTTGTGTTGCATTTTGTTCCAGTTACAATCTTTTAGGAGCATTGTGTTATTAAATTCATTTACTTCTATGCTCTACTCGTTGTGTTGTCATCAATCACCAAAAAGGGGGAGATTGAAAGCATCTAGGCCCCCGTGAGGTATGGTTTTGGTGATTAATGACAACCATTCGTAATTACTAATGAGTTTGTGGATGCAAGGTTTCACGAATATCACATCCAGCGTTAACGACTATCTATTCAAATCATCTACCACTCATTGGATACGAATGGAGACCCCTCAAACGACCTATTTTAAGGGGGTTATTCAATTCTCATGAAGGCTAAATGAAGAACTCACACAACGACTCTATTATATCAAAATTGGCAACACAAGAAGATCAATATTCATCAGAACATTATTTGCAACAAGTGTCAAAGAGTTCACTCGAGAAGCTTCTAAAAGTTCAACTCGAAGCAAATAAATTACACTCACCGGATCGTCCGATATTCTGGAAAATGCACACATCGGTCGATTGGGGCTCAACAGAAGAAGAAGACCTCAGAATGAAGTGCACACCGGATCAACCGATGCTAGAGACAAGTGGACATCGGTGAAGTTCAACAGAAAGATTAATTTGTCTCAACAATTCTGGAGAAACACTCACCGGATCATCCGATGCAGAAGCAAAGTGTACATCGGTCTAATTCAACAGAAACATTATTTCTGGACCAAATCTGAAGACAAAGCTCACCGGATCATCCGATGATTGAGAAGGGGCAGCATCGGTCGAATAACGGTCACTTCTGACACAGTGACGTCAGCTAATCTAATTAGACCGATGCTCAGAAAAGGTGGTCATCGGATCATCCGATGTACACAGAAAAAGTAATCAGCCAACTTTTTCAACGGCTAATTCAGTTGGGCTGGCTATTTAACCCCCTTCCACCAGTCATTTCGACAACACTTGACAACCAGAGCATGCCTACACATCCTCAAGTGTCCAAGACCTAGAACAATCATTTACACACCCTTTCCGTCCATCTACACCTCAAGATATAGGCTAGACCTAGCTAGAGAGAAGCTTGTGTGCGTCCTCTCTGGGTGAGTGGAGTCTCTAGACCAGTGAGAGCCGTGAGGGGGTGCATTCTTGGTGATTGCATTCACCTTGTATCAAGAGGAGAGTAGAGAGATTGCTCCGGAGCTTGCCGAGACATTTGTGGAAGCCCGGAGGATCGAAGTTGTACAAGGCTTGAGCTCCACCTTGCCGGGGATGGCGAACGGAGAAAGTTAGTGGATTCCCTCGTCTTGGTGACTTGGGAGTGGCAATACCCTTTGGTGGGTGCCACAACATGGATGTAGGAAGATCCTAGTGATCTTACCGAACCACGGGAAAAATCGCCGTGTCTCCGCGTCTTCGAGCATTTGCATTCCTCTCCCTACCCCTTTACGATTACGTTTTATTATTCCGCACTTAACTCTCTTGATTGCGTAGTTGACTTGCATAGGGAATTTGGCTTAACAATTAAAGTTTTTAAATTGCCTTAAAATTTGAAAAAGCCCAATTCACCCCCCCCCCTCTTGGGCGTTTTGATCCTTACAGAGGAAGAGTGGGGATGGGAGGAATTAGAGTTTTGTGGCGGCTAGGGTTATGGACACGAAAAATCGGACAAGTCCAGACATGACCGGACTAGTCCGAACTAATCCAGAGAGCTATATCGGACTAGTCAGTGGTCTAAGGGACTAGTCCGGCCTAACCGGCACTCAGCGGACTAGTCTGCATGGGCGGACTAGTCCGGGTAACCACGGACTAGTCCGTGGTCACCAGGAGAAAATTGCATATCCCATTCATATATATTTGAAGGTTCATAAATAGAGAATAGAGGGGCAAAACAAATCAATTAATCTTGATGAATTTGACCAGTAAGCATACAACAATCAAACAATGATCATAATTCACCAAGATCTAGTAATTGACATAGTTTTTCGAGAAAAATTGAGAGAGATGATTTTCACTATTCAATCAACATTTTGAAGAAATCATACAGGTATGCAACCTTTCAAGCCACACTCCAAGAATCAAGGATATTTAGTTCATTTTGGAGTTCGCAAAAACGCTTTTCATCAAGTGGCTTGGTGAATATGTCGGCCAATTGCTTTTGTGTGTTGACATGTGAGATGGTTATATCTCCTTTCATGGAATGGTCTCTCAAGAAATGATGTCTTATGTCTATGTGTTTAGTTCTAGAGTGCTCAACTGGATTGTGGGCAATTTTAATGGCACTCTCATTGTCACAAAGGAGAGGAATACGGTTCATATTGTAACCGTAATCCCTTAGAGTTTGTCGCATCCAAAGGAGTTGTGCACAACAACTCCCGGCTGCAACATACTCCGCTTTGGTTGTGGATAGGGCAATGGAATTTTGTTTCTTGGAGGACCAAGAAACTAAGGATCTCCCTAGGAATTGACATGTGCCTGAGGTGCTTTTTCTATCTACTTTGCACCCAGCATAATCCGAATCGAAGTAACCAATGAGATTGAATTTTGAGCCTTTTGGGTACCAAAGCCCAAGGTTGGGTGTATGAACTAAATATCTCAAGATCCTTTTTACGGCTGTCAAGTGACATTCCTTAGGGTTGGCTTCAAATCTTGCACACAAACATACACTCAACATAATATCTGGCCTAGATGCACATAAATAGAGTAGGGATCCAATCATGGAGTGATATACCTTTTGGTCGACGTTAGGTCCATCTTCATTGAGATCCAAGTGGCCATTTGTTGCCATGGGGGTCTTTATGGGCTTTGCCTTGTCCATGCCAAACTTCTTAAGTATGTCCTGCGTGTACTTGGTTTGGCTTATGAACGTTCCTTCCTTTTGTTGTCGCACTTTGAATCCCAAGAAGTATTTCAGTTCTCCCATCATTGACATCTCAAACCTGTCTGTCATGATCTTGCTAAATTCCTCACAAAAAGATTGGTTAGTTGACCCAAAGATTATATCATCAACATAAATTTGACAAATAAAAAGATCATTATCTAAATTCTTGGTAAATAATGTATAATCTACTTTGCCAATTTGAAAACCATTCTCAATTAAGAAGTCTCTAAGACACTCATAACAAGCTCTAGGAGCTTGTTTGAGGCCGTAGAGAGCCTTACACAAATTGAATACGTGGTCGGGAAACTCTTCGTCTTCAAATCCGGGTGGTTGCTCCACGTATACCTCTTCCTTGATCGGTCCGTTGAGGAAGGCGCTTTTCACATCCATTTGATATAGCTTGAAATCATGGTGAGTAGCATATGCAAGTAATATTATAATAGGTTCAAGCCTAGCTACTGGAGCAAAAGTCTCATCAAAATCCAAACCTTCGACTTGTGAGTACCCTTTGGCCACAAGTCGCGCCTTGTTTCTTGTCACCACTCCATGTTCGTCTTATTTGTTGCGGAAGACCTACATGGTGCCGAAAATGTTTGCATTGGGTCTTGCCACAAGTTCCCACATCTCGTTCTGCTTGAAGTTGTTCAATTCTTCTTGCATCGCCACCACCCAGTCCGGATCCTTCAATGCATCCTCAATCCTGCATGGTTCCAAAAAGGATACAAACGAATAATGGTCACAAAAGTTAGCTATGCGAGATCTAGTGGTTAATTCTTTTTGGATGTCACCGATGATGTTGTCGATTGGGTGATCCCTTTGGACGCATTGGTGTACTCTTTAGTGTGACACTTGAGGAGTTGTGTCTTCATGATTGTCTGCTTCTCCCCCTAAGTGGTTGCCTTCATTGACTTGTTGATCATCTTTGTACTCTTGTGGTTGATCTTGTGTTGAAGCTCCCCCTTGATTGATGGCCTCCTCTTGTGGTTCATTTTCCTCATGTTCGTGTGAAGGTGGTTCTTGCGGTCGAACTTCGCCTAGAGCCATTCTTTTCAATGCTTGACATGAAGCTTCTTCTTTACCTAATTCACATGAATCAACTTGCTCCTTTTGGGAGCCATTAGTCTCATCGAACACCACGTCACGTGCTACTTCAACAAGTCCGGAGGCCTTGTTGAAAACACGATAGGCGTAAGTGTTCGAATCATAACCAAGCAAGAGACCTTCATCGGACTTCGAAGCGAACTTTGAAGTCCTAGGCTTCTTGTTCAGGATGTAACATGGAGAACCGAAAACTCAAAAATATGAAATGTTTGGTTTGTTACCGGTAAGTAGCTCATAGGGAGTCTTCTTGAGTAGTCGATGAAGATAAAGTCGATTTGCAGTGTGGAATGCGGTGTTAATCGCTTCCGCCCAAAATCAATCCGATGTCTTGTACTCATCAAGCATTGTCCTTGCCATCTCAATGAGTGTTCGGTTCTTTCTTTTGGCAACTCCGTTTTGTTGTGGCGAGTATGGCGCTGAAAATTCGTGCTTGATGCCCTCTTCATCAAGGTACTCCTCCACCTGTGTGTTCTTGAATTCCATGCCATTGTCGCTTCGAATACTCTTGATTGTCAATGAAAATTCGTTTTGAGCTCACTTGAAGAATTTCTTTAGTGTTCCTTGTGTTTCTGACTTATCATGCAAAAATAAAACCCAACTAAAGCGAGAAAAATCATCAATGATAACTAAACCGTATTTGTTACTGCCGATGCTTATGTAAGCAATTGGACCAAACAAGTCCATGTGAAGTAGTTCGAGCGGTCTTGTCGTAGTCATGACGTTCTTTGTGGGATGATGTGCTCCAACTTGCTTCCCGGCTTGGCACGCGCTACAAGGCTTGTCTTTCTCAAAAACAACATTCTTCAAACCTCGTATGTGATCGCCCTTGAGGAGTTTTTGAAGGTTCCTCATACCAACATGCGCTAGCCGTCTATGCCATAGCCAACCCATGTTGGTTTTTGCAATCAAGCATGTGTCGAGTTCGTCTTTATCCTTGTTGAAGTCAACAAGGTAAAGCTTTCCCTTCAACATACCCTTGAATGCAATGGAACCATCACTCCTCCTAGAGACGGTCACACCCTCATTAGTGAACAAGCAATTATAACCTTTGTCACATAGTTGAGATATGGACAGCAGGTTATAATCCAAAGATTCAACATGTAAAACATGAGAAAGCGTGTGTTCAGAGGATATTGCAATTTTACCGGTACCGAGCACTCTTCCTTGACTATTATCTCCGAAGTACATGCCCTCGTTTGGGTCCTCGTTCTTTTCATATTCCACGAACATCCTCCTTTCTCCGGTCATGTGGTTGGTGCACCCACTGTCTAGCATCCATTTGGATCCACCGGAGGAATAGGCCTGCAAAAACAAATTATGCTTTGGTTTTAGGTACCCAAGCTTGCTTGGGTCCTTGGAGGTTAGTTACAATACATTTGGGCACCCACACATGGGATTTTGTGTTCCCATGGCGTGGCCCAACATAATAAGCATAGACCTTGCCAAGGTTATTTCTCATTAACACATAGGAGACATCAAAAGTTTTAAATAAAAGCTGCTGTTGTTTATGAGTCGGACTAGTCTGGAGGGCCGGACTTGTCCGGATGACCGGACTTGTCCGGGCACCTACCGGACTAGTCCGGTATTCATGTGAGTTCAGGTTTTTATCCTTCGACTTACCAGTTTGAGAGGATCTTCCCTTCACAAAGGAGATCCTTCCCTTATTATTCTTATGACTTCTAGCATGTTGCTTTTCATCATAAGAGTAACCAATGCCATACTTGACATTTGGAGGTCTTTGGACCAAGTATGCACTACGTGCATAGTTGATCTTCTCCTTGTCAAATATGCCACATTGGGTAGGATTTTTATCCTTTGTGGGGGTTGATTTCCCTTTCAGTCTGGTGTCAGTTTTACTACATGTGCACATATAAGCAAATTCAGTTTTAGTGGGTTGAGAAGGTGAGTTTGAAGAGGAGGAAGGTTCACTCAGCTTGAGTGACTCAACTTGTACTTCAAGGAGCTTGTTAACCTTGGTCAGGTCAGCAAGTTGGTCCTTGATTGCAACATTTGAGTCAGTTAACTCCAAGCAAGCTTTCTTGCTTGAAGCTAACTCAAGCTCCAGAGAACTGTTTTTCTCCTTTTCAAGCTCTAGAAGTTTTTCAAGTTCGACATACTCCTCCTTTTGGGAGATAATCATGTCCTCTTGACGATCAATTAACCTTTCCTTCTCAACAAGTTGGTCAAGTAAGAATTTCATTTTTCTTGCAGTTTTCCTATCTAGTCCATTTAGCATATCCTCATCATCACTATCTATTTCATCATCACTAGAGTAGGAATGCATGGAAGGGGTTTTGATAATTACCTTGCGTTTACCTTCCTTTGCCGTAAGGCAAGTGCCATTTCCCTTTCTTGCACCGAGTGTGGGAAAGAGTGTAGATTTCTCGGACGTGTTCTCGATGTCTATGCTAGCCATCTCTTCTTCATCGGATGATGAGGACTCATCGTCTGAGTCCCACTCCTTCCCAATATGCGCTTGTTCGGCTTATTTCTTCTTCTTGAAGAATTTCTTAGGTTGAGGCTTGGATTCTTTAGTCTTCTTCTTGTTCTCCTCATATGGGCAATCCACTATAAAGTGGTTATATTCACGACAATTATAGCACGCCCGTCTCAATTTTGGCTTTGTTCTTTCTTTGTACTTGCCTTCACTTGATTTTGTCCCTTGCTTTTTCTTCATTATTCTCTTGAACTTTTTCATGAAAAATATCAAATCCTCTTCATCTAGCTTACTGCTTTCGTCATCACTGTCCTCCTCTAGTTGTGCTTCTCTTGCTTCTTTGGATAGAGGCTTGAGGGTGGACTTTAAAGCAACTCCTTTCTTCTTAGCCGAGGTGAGGTCGGCAATTTCCTTGACGTTCTTTGCTTGTTTCTACATCATTTAAAAGTTGATAATTTTACCAAGCAATTCATCCGGAGTCATCCTTTTGTATCCTGGGCTTTCTCTAATCATGGAGCATAGCGTGACATTGCGAGGCATAAAAGCTCTAAGTATGAGCTTTACCACCTCGTGGTCATTCCACTTCTTGCTCCCATATGATCGGACTTTGTTGACGAGTGTCTTCAATCGATTGTACATATCATGAGGTGACTCGTCTTCCTCGATTGCAAATCTTCCTAGTTCGCCTTCGATCATCTCAATCTTTGCTTCACACACATGCCGGTCACCTTCATGTGCGGTTTGCAGAGTATCCCATATCTCCTTAGCAATTTCGAGTCCATCCACCTTGGTGAACTCGTCCCGACTGAGTGAGGATGTGATTACAGCTGCGGCTTGAGCATTTCTATGAATGGCCTGCTCTTGGCTTGGGGTGAGCTCTTCGTCGTCATCTGGAATATCTATCCATGTGCATACAATATGCCATAAACTTGGGTTGAGGGAAATCAAATGCATTTTCATATTCTGCCTCCACATGGAGTAATCACTTCCATCGAAGTGTGGGGCTTTTCCAAGTGGGATAGATAAGTAATTGTTGTTATTGGAATTTAGACGATCATAGTTAAAATGATATCGGGAGTAGTCGGTGTGACTACTCCCCTTCTTCTTCTCTTCAACCTTTGCTTTCCCTTTGGAAAGTGCCTTCTTTCTGAGGAGTGCCTTCAGCTCCAGCGTCTCCTCATCATCGTCCTCGAAGTCTTGAATGGCTTCGAGGTACTTCTCCAATTTTTGAATCTTGTCGTTGTTAACCTCCTCTTGGTTGTTGATTTTGTGGACGTCCTTCATGTCCGACATGATCTCTTCGAGTGATTAGACTCTTTCTTGAAGAACCTGCTCTGATGCCAATTGAATGTAGGCCTAGAGGGGGGGTGAATAGGCCTTTTTGATAATTTGTTGGATCCTGCAGCACTCAACAACCAGTTTCATACCAGAGATATCGTACTAGTCCGGTAAAGTGCGGACTAGTCCAGTGTTCACGGACTAAGCTGATTAAACTTGATTGATTGGTTTGATTCTTTTATGTGTACAGCGGAAGTATAGAATCAAACAACAGTTTAACAGCTATATACTGAATTATATCACAATTAAGTCTTATGTTTAACAATTTAACGTAAGATGAACAATGTGTATGAAACCCTAGATTAAGTTGATTAACTTGAATGATGAACAATGAAACAAGACACAAGTGTTTATCCCGTGGTTCGGCTACCACAAAAGGCCACCTACATCCACGTTGAGGAGTCCACAAAAGGACCGGGTCTTCTCCAACCCTACCCTCGTTGGATCGCCACGAAGGCCAATCCTCTTCCACTAATCACAAAGGGGTGAATAACCAAATTCAAGGGGCGGTCTCACACTTTGAGAGCTCCCTTAGATTACAAATCACAATACCACCAAAAACACACTCAAAAGTTACAATTGAAATGCAGGAGTGTGTTAGAGAATCAAACCAAGAGCTCAATGAGGTGTTGCAAGTGTCTCTCCAATGATCTAGAGTGAATCCTCAAAGGATTGGATGATGTTGCACTTGATTTCGTGGAGATAGATCGTTTTTGAGTCTCTTGGGAGGTGTGACGGCGCTAGGGTTCGAGAGTGTGTAAAAGTGGGCCGTGCACCTCTATTTATATGGGGTTTCTAAAGTGACTGTTAGGGTTCAGAAAGTTCGGACTAGTCCGTGGTGGTCACCGGACTTGTCCAGTGTGCTGTGTGTTGCAAACCCTAAGTGTCCCGAAATATCGGACTAGTCCGGCTGAAAGCGGACTTGTCCGATTTCGCTACTGGAAATCTTCGGACTAGTCCGATGTCCATCGGACTTGTCCGGACATGTGAAACCCTAAGTGTGTTGGATGACAAGTCCGCACTTGGAGGACTTGTCCTATTTAGATCGGTGGGGTTTTTCGAACTAGTCCGTGTGAACATCGGACTTGTCCGAAGTGGATCAGAAAGGATATCGGACTAGTCCGGTTGATAACGGACTTGTCCGATTTTATGTGACTTATGTAGTGTTTTGAGGACTAGTCCGCACTGGGGAGGACTAGTCCGATTCTAGTCAGAAGGATATCGGACTAGTCCGACAGATATCGGACTTGTCCGATCTGGTGCAGAAAGGTTTATCGGACTAGTCCGGTGGTGAACGGACTAGTACGGTCCTGTGTAACTCTGTGCAATGTGTGTGTTTAATTATCATTGAGATCTTGGGGTGTGTTTCCTTAACACACTCCATACAAAATAATCTGCTATTCTTTTTCCTTGAGCTCATTTCCACTTTGCTCCTCCTCATCCCTTCTTTTTGGTATTTTGCTCATTTTTCCATTATAGGCCTGCATTCATCTCAATAAAGAGGTCAGGATCCCAATTGCTTGTCATAAATCATCCAAAACCCACAAGGGAGTCCTAGATGCACTTTCAGTTGTACATCGTTAATACCATGGGCCATGTGTTCTGTATGCTCCTTTTTTCACCAAATGGATTCACTCCGTCTGTACCCAAGGCAAACCTTACATTTCTGATTTCCTTTGCAAATTCTGGATATTGAATATCAAAATTTTTCCACTGCGTTGCATCACCAGGGTGTCGAATATGTTTTTCATTCTTCTTACGCTGCTTGGAATGCTAAAGCATAAGTTCTTCCTCCCTAGGGTTTGAGAACAAATGCTTCAAGCAATCAATTACCGGAAGGTACCACATCACCAAGGCAGAAATTTTTCTCTTATTCTTTCCGTCAGCATCGCCAAAAGTATTGTCTGTGATTGTAGTCTTTCTTATATCTACTGGCACCACAGATGGGTATCTAGTTGCGAGCTCATGCTCTTTGCAATACAGAATACA
Source organism: Tuctoria greenei (assembly GCA_036927565.1). NCBI lineage: Eukaryota > Viridiplantae > Streptophyta > Magnoliopsida > Poales > Poaceae > Tuctoria > Tuctoria greenei. Next base: position 189,454,806 of record JAYESD010000003.1, on the reverse strand, counting down.
ATGGTTCACACAAGCGTTTTTTTTGTCACACCTAGTGCCGTCGGTCAAAGAAGTTTCTTCGCTTTATAAGTGCTTCTGGGCAGTTTATTTGGATTTGGAAGAATTTCTTCCATAAGATTCAAAAGACCAGAGAAACTACAATCGGACCATCCGTGTGTGGCTTTCAAATTTAGTAGTTCTAGGACTGCACGCAATGTAGTAAACTCTTTATCACAACCGTTTGATTCATCATATAAAAGTTATGTCGCCGTATTCTGCAATGTCTCCATTTTACTTAAACCTTTACTTTCTCCCATAGAAGTCAATACATATGGTTCAATATGACACAACATTTCCTCACAATCGTACTCATCATCATTATCACCATCTTGATTGTCACTATTGTCGAAGTGTTTGATACGACACTTCCCCGGACCCGCTGAGAAGCAGCCCGCGAAGGTTCTTTTGTGGTTGGGGCATGCAAAGATCAATATCAAGATGATGACCTCAGAGATTTACGTGGTTCGGGCCGCCTGAGCGTAACACCCTACTCCACGGGGTTTGTGTAATTGTATTGAGCGAGTACGTTTGCTTGGATCAGGTCGAATCAAATCATATTTTCCCCCTATATTCGTGCGGTGCAGCCCTTTTATAGTTCTAAGGACTAACTGTTACACGGTTGGCATGGACCCAAATGTGGCCCTGGCGTGCATAATGACCTAATACACTGTCTAAAGGGTGTTAAGTATAATTAATAGTGTGGTAACGTGCCTTCATGGCAGCGTTACCCCTATTAAAGGTGCATTCACCGTGTGTCATTAATATGGCATTAATGACATATTATCAGACCTTGTAACTGCTGCTTTAACCGTCCTTGAATGTTTGTAACGGACGTGATTTGCTCGTATTTCTGCTGGCAATGAAGGTCTGGAGGCACCACACGTGGCAGATCCAGAGCTTTCCCTTGCGAGAGGGTAGGTCCGGGGTCGCTGTATACGTGTCGGTACCGGAGCTCTTCTCCAACGGGGGCCAGGTCCGGGGCTGTTGCTTGTAGTCGTCGGAGCTTCCCTTGGTTGGGAGTTTTGTTCCGGTCTTATGTGATGAGGACATCACTTCTACAGATACAAACAACACTCCATTGAACATACAAGATGCAATTAATAGAGTTCATACACAACAATTAATTTTAGAGGTGAACTCGTTCTTATATATTTCCTTATATGTTTTTGAGCATAGATTGCTACTTAATGATTTATTTGTGATTAGAATTCATGGAGAGGTTCACGTAGTACTTGGAGGGAGTATTAGGGACGTGGAAGACCAGAGAATTCGTTCAAAGAAGATGGAAACCGAACCAAACTCCAAATCATATCCAACTCGGAGTCCAGGAGCAGTACGCACTAAAATAGATGCCCAGGACGCATACGAACTCCGTTTTGGGCGTTCTATATATGCATGGAAAGGGGAGAGTATAACCTTTCCAATGGAGCCGGTCCCATGTCAAAATGCCTTAGGAGTCGACGGGAATCGACGAAACAAAATCAAGTAAAGAATCTATCAGGGTGCTGCGCCACCGTATTGGGCCATTGGGCCTTGTATCAAGTCTAAGTCCATTATTTTCGTGTCTTAGGGTTAGGTCGACCCTAACACCCCCTTGGACGTCCTCCCACCTATATATACTCCATGGTAGCCGCCATAGACAATTGGGTTTTGCTTAGATCAATAATATCGCCGTTTTTCGGTTTGTGAAACCCCAATTCAGCAATTTCAGATTGCTTCTTCTACGTTCTTGCTTGTGTTCTCGGTTGCACTTGCAGGGATTAGCCATCTTGGCGAGGTCAATCGTGTGAAGCACGGTTGATAACCAATGGAGCGGTGGTGTAGTGATTGCAGGGGCTGTTCGTGTTCTACTCGAGAGCCTCGGATCATCAACGTCGAGATCTCCATCAATCGACTTACCCATTACCTATCGGAAGATCGAGACCAATTCTCATCAATTGGTATCAGATTTACAGGTTGCCCGTTAGTTAATTCATCTATGCATTACATTAGTTTTGTTTTTCATACCTAGAGTCCACAAAAAAATCCACAAAAAAACTTGCAGTTTAGTAGATCTGTTCATTACTTTGTCCAAACCACATTGAGCCATTGCAACTTTGTTATTCAGTTTGGTTTTGTTGAGTTTGTGTCAGTGGTTGAGTCATATTGCTGGTTTAGAAGTGTTTTTAGTCTTAGTTTGAGTTTTGCATTGTGTGATTCATCCTTTTGAATCACGTCATCACGTCCAGATTAGATTCACCTCTGTCCAGTTTGGTATTTTCATCATATCTCGCACATACGAACTCGGATTTTGGTGTTATTGTACTTTCTGGAAAGCTTAAGATATGCTCTATAACTTTCATATTCATCATTTTCCCAGAAAATATAGTTATCGATGTCTAAATTGCATTAGATCCGAATCTGTTATTGACCTAAAAATTCTGAACAGTCTGAATTTCGGGGTCAGTATCTTCTATTGTTCTTTTCCAAAATAGGTCGTCCATATATTGAAATTAAAGAGGAGAGATATATCTACAATATTGATGTTCTAAGTTTTCCAATTTAGAGCCTATAAGTGTGCCTATTTGTCCTTGGAAGATTGAGCAGAAAAATCTGCGACAGACACACGAGATATCTTGGATTGATTTTCATTGTGTTCTTCCGTTGCAGCACATTCTGAAAAAAAAGGAAGAAAAAAGAAAAAGGTAAGTGCAAAACAAGAAACAAAATCCGCACAAAAAAATAGGAAAAAAAAACAACAACAAAAACAGAAGTGGTTGCATTCTTTGTGTCATCTAGTTTTGTCTCATGTCTTGCTAGCTTGAACTACTAGGAACACATTTAGACCAGCAACTTTGAAAAATACTTTGGACACTTATTCAACTTTACTATCTGATTTCATTGTTGCTAATCCTTGCTACATAGAAAGTGCCATCCAAGCTACACCTTACTCTTGAGCAGAATCGATACACCTTTGCAATCATCCCACGCTTCATTGGTTTCTTCATACCGTCCACCGTTTGCCACCTGCAGTGTCGGTAAGAATACTTGTAAGAGCGTGGTAAGACGCTTGAGATTGTGTGATTCCACTTCCACTTTGCCATTATCCTTTGTAGTTGATAGGGATAATATATTTGTTGTGTTGTCTTCTGTTTGCTACTAACAATGTCAGGTAAAAGCAAGAATCATGCATTATATGCTGAGATGATGGACATGATGAAGACGACGATGGAGTTGCTCAGTAAAAATCAAACATCAACCAAGGATTCACATGACATTCAGACCACCTTTACAACACCTTCCACAAGAAGTAATTACATTCGCCCATCTCTTCCTTCTTATGATGGTTTTGGTTATGATAAATATATTACTTGGGAAATAGAGGTGGATAAAATTTTTGGACAACGTCATATGTGTGAGAGGAGAAAGATTAGAAATATTGCAAGTGCATTAGTAGATTGTGCATTAACTTGGTGGAATAATTTAAATGAATTAGAAAAACCTCAAACATGGAAAGAAACAAAAATTCTTATGTGAAAAACTTTTGCTAATGTATCTATGTGCAAAGAAGAAATTCAACAATTTGAGGAGAAATTTCTTGTTGTACCTCCTTTTGTGTCTAACGTTTTGCAGGACAATATAGAAAATAATATAGATGATGCAAAAGAGAACGGGGCTTTTGACAACACTTGTGAAATTTTAGATAGATCAACTCATAATGCACTCGAAATCACTACTGAAAATAGTAAGGCAAAACATTCTACAAATACAGAAGGTGAGAAGTTTTTGGATATTCTGAATTTTTCCACCAATCATGCTATTTTCGAGGAGCAACTATTAGAATCGTTTATTTATACACCATTGTCACATGTTGATTTTCCTGCTGATCGTTGCGCTACGAAAGAGTTGTGTGCTGATAACTCTATTATACCTATGCAAAAAAAAGTTAATATACAAGATGATTGTGTTTTAGATTAACCTAATTGTGCTGAAATTCATAATTTGATCACCGCTACTGCTGAAAATGATGAGCTGAAATTTTTGTCTTCTCTAAATACTTTGGGTTATATTGAATTTGACACTCTTTGTGATCTAGATATCGTAGAGAAGATAATATTTTCTCAATCTGAATTGCCTTTGTTAAGTAGAAATATTTTTCAAGCTATAGGCAAATATGAACATAGTGGTATGTTTATGGTGCATAAAGTTTACATATGTTCAAATGAGGAAGCTCCTTTTGTGCTGCAACAACATGGTCAAGTAAATGAATATACTAACGCTAATAATATCTTGTCAAGTTTTTCTAGTATTTTTTCCTTGCAGCAGGGACAACAAAAGCATTACTCACTGCGGTTGTGCAATATGGACAGTGCTCACTCTATCCCCAAAAGCCTCTTTGCTGGACATACAAGCAAGCCGAGGACGGCTTGTCATAAAGAAGGGGAGAATGATGAGATCTTGCACGTTATCATTGCACCTACAAACATGACACAATGTTTATTTTTTTGGGATCCTAGCTCAAGTGAATGTGCACTCTTATTTGATGGACAAGATCAAGATGGCGCACTATGTCGTCCACCACCTTGGCCTCCTCCATTCATGCATACAAGAAGATTTGATGGCGTTGCACATTTAGACCAACACATAAGAGGAGATGAACTTGAGTCGAGGACGACTCCAATTCAAGAAGGGGAGGATGATGAGGACATCACTTCTATAGATACAAACAACAATCCATTGAACATACAAGATGCAATTAATAGAGTTCATACACAACAATTAATTTCAGAGGTGAACTCGTTCTTATATATTTCCTTATATGTTTTTGAGCATAGATTGCTACTTAATGATTTATTTGTGATTAGGATCCATGGAGAGGTTAAATTAGTACTTAGAGGGAGTATTAGGGACGTGGAAGACCAGAAAATTCGTTCAAAGAAGATGGAAACCGAACCAAACTCCAAATCGTATCCAACTCGGAGTCCAGGAGCAGTACGCACTAAAACGGATGCCCAGAACGCATACGAACTCCGTTTTGGACGTTCTATATATACATGGAAAGGGGAGAGGATAAAATTTCCAATGGAGCCGGTCCCATGTCAAAATTCTTTCTGAGTCGACGGGAATCGTCGATACGAAATCAAGTAAAGAATCTGTCAGGGTGCTGCGCCACCGTATTGGGCCATTGGGCCTTGTATCAAGTCTAAGTCCATTATTTTCGTGTCTTAGGGTTAGGTCACGACCCTAACACCCCCTTGGACATCCTCCCACCTATATATACTCCATGGTAGCCGCCATAGACAATTGGGTTTTGCTTAGATCAATAATATCGCCGTTTTTCGGTTTGTGAAACCCCAATTCAGCAATTTCAGATTGCTTCTTCTACGTTCTTCCTTGTGTTCTCGGTTGCACTTGCAGGGATTAGCCTTCTTGGCGAGGTCAATCGTGTGAAGCACGATTGATAACCAACGGAGCGGTGGTGTAGTGATTGCAGGGGCTGTTCATGTTCTACTCGAGAGCCTCGGATCATCAACGTCGAGATCTCCATCAATCGACTTACCCATTACCTATCGGAAGATCGGGACCAATTCTCATCATTATGTTACACGTGTTAACCCGGGAGCCAGCTATGTCAAGGGAGCGGGTCTGGTACAACATGACATGTGGGGTCTGCAAGGGCCTTCGACTCTGACGGGTGGAACTTTCTTGCACTTCTTGCGGTGTTGTGGGGTACCCGGTATGTAGAGTACCGACAGTGGCCCTCGGGCCCACCTCTGGGAGAAACCCTTTGGGTTAAGCTGTTCTGCCGGAGGTGGGGCCATTCTCGATTCCCGCGGTTCAACTTTCAAAAGTCCTCTGATGCGCCGATAGAGTGACGGTCTGGGAGTGAACCTTCGACGTGTGGCTTGTTATGAATACGGCAGATGAGATCTTTGAGTGCGGATCTCACGCAATTGAAGGTCACTGGTTCCCAATACGAAAACCGTATCGGTTCCGCGCGCCCTGTCAGAGCGCCGACTTTGGGTTTCCCGCCGCCCATCATGGCAGCGGTTGTCCTTGGGTAACTACCTTGATCTCTTCGTAGGGGTGGCCCCAGGCCCACTCGTCATTGACGAGGTAGATTTTTGAAAAGTGCTTTCTATCTCATTGCGGTTTCCATCCAAGCACTGCGGAGGCTTACTTAAGAAGGAAAGTGCGCGCGGTTTGAGGACTATTTATGCCTTCGATCATCTTTGCGCTAAGAGCCTCCCAAACTGTGCCTAGCTTCACTTCCTTTGCACCACATTGCCGCGATGGAGTTGGGTCTCCCCAAGAGCCGCCTCAAGAGCGATGATGATATTAAGAAGGTCCAGACCTATATGGGGTGGTCCAGTGACTCCTTCAATCATTTGGTTTGCACTGACATGCTCCTGTTCAAGAAGGAGCACGATGGTGATATGGTGTACTTTACAGCGTACGCCATGATGGGATTCATTCCACCTTTCTCTTCTTTCCTCTTGATGCTGCTAGACTTTTATGGTATGCAGTTGTACCACCTTGGCCCCCATTCTCTTCTTATTGTGGCAACATTCGTCCATTTTTGCGAGATGTGGGTGGGTATCCCCCCCTGCGTCGAGCTTTTCCGCACCTTCTTCAGCATCCACACCACAGGCAAGGGGTCCGAGTTCCTTGGCTTCTACTATTTTGTGAAGCGCAAGAATTGCCCCTACAAATACATGAAGTCGTTTCGTTCCAGAAAATGGGATGACTGGAAGAAGGATTGGATCATCGTCATGGCTGAGGAGCACAAGAAGTTGGAGCTACCCGAAGGTCTCCCCAATATTGACACTGATGCTTGGAGTGTAGTTCCAGTGCTGTCAGATGCCTTCAACCCTGTCTTGACTAGGATCCGTGAGTGTGTGGAAGGTGGAGTCACCCCCCAGATGGTCTTCTGCAACTTCCTGGTCAACAGGTGGGCTCCGCTGAAGAAGAGGGAGAAGCTCGCGTGGGCCCTCAACAGCGTGATGGATGAAGACCGGATTGAAATCGGTCTGAGATCCAACTTGGATGATGAATCCTTGGAGTTTAATTTGAAGAAATTCTAGCATGGGATTAATGTCAACGGTGATGACTTGGCTCCAGCAGCAGCCTTCCTCCCCTTGAACATGGAGGCTCAGTTCAGCAGGGAGCTCCGGAGGAGTATGTCGGCGCTTAACAACCTTGGTGAGGTGGAAAGGCATTCGACCACCGAGTTGGTGATCCCTGGAGCTTCCGAGGGTGGTTCTGCCCCCGCCCCGAGCCAAAAGACTGAAGTCGTCGGCAAGGGCAAGGGCAAAGAGCCAGCTGAGCCCTCCAACCAGAAGAGGAAGTTGAAGCACGCTGACGGGAAGTCCGTCAGACCTGCTCCTTCCACGACGGCTGCTTCTCCCCGGAGGGGGGAGGTCTTCTGTAGCTACTCCTGCTTCGGTGCAAACGTCTTCAAGAGGTGTAAGCTCTGGGCAGTCAACCCCGGCCTCAGTGTCGGCTCGAAGCTCCAAGTCTGGGAGTTCTTCCTGGCGAAGGGAAGCTCCGGCCGAAAGAACTCCAGCGGCTGCGAGTGTTCCTCAACTGAGGTCTGAAGCAGTTGTCTCACCGGATTTGGTGGGCTCTACCTCCGGGCCTCAGAAGAAAAGACTCTGAGGCGACTGGGGTGGTAGCATACCGAGGTAAGCATTGATTGCTCACCCTAAAATACTAGTCTTGCTTTTGGATGTGTCTTTAATCTTATCTTCCCTTTATTTTTAGGGTGTCGAAGAAAGGACTCGGAGCTTCAGCGCCTGTTGCTGCGGCAGGGGCTGAACCTGCCGAAGCTCCGACTCCGATCACTCAGCCTCCTCTTCAAGCAGAGGTGGAAGTCGCGGCAGCTCCGGCGCCAGTTGTCATGAGCTTGGACTTGGATTCCTCATCCGAAGCTCCTGTGGTTGTCGAAGTCCTGGCTGCTGAGCCAGAAGTAGCTGAAGCCCCAGCTATTGAGCCAGAGATCATCCAAGCTCCGGCCCTTGTGCCGGAAACGGTTGAAGATCCGGCGGCTGAGCTGGAGGTAGTAGAGGGTTCAGCTGCTGAGCCGGAGGTGGTTGGTGGTCCAGTGGTTGTGCCAAAGGTGTTCACTGTGCTGGAGCCTGAGCCAGAAGTGGTTGAGGCATTAGTCAAAGCTTCGGCTATTGCTCAAGAGGTGGTCATCCCGGAGGTACCTGGGCTGGAGCCAGAGCAGCCCGAAGAAAGGGGGTCAGAACCCCCGACTCCGAAGCCGTTGTGAGACCTATGTGTGCTGAATACATTGGCTTTAACAATAAAAGTGTGATGAATACATTGGCTTTGACAATAAAAGTTTTGAATGCTGTCATAACGTCTTTTTGGTAAGGTCTTACCCTAGCTCCGAGCTTCTGCAAGGTCCAACAATAGGTCCGACTTTCTTTGTCTAGGTTCGACTTGTTTTTCGGTAGCTCTGGTGAGCTTTGTCTTTAGCTACGGCGTGTCTTTGATAGCTCCGACATGTCTTTGTTAAGCTCTGGTTTGTTTTTTCTAGGTCCAACTTATGTTGGTAAGCTCCGACATGTTTTTCTAGCTCCGACTTTTGGGATGACAAGTTCTGACTAGTTTTGGTTAGCTCCGGCGCTAGGTCCGACTAGCTTTGGTAAGCTCCGGTGCTAGGTTGTACTAGCTTTGGTAAGCTCCGGCGCTAGGTTGTAAAAGCTTTGGTAAGCTCCATCTCAAGCTCTAGTTAGCTTTGGCTAGGTTCGGAGCTTTATTGCAATGTTCCGGCTTTTACTGTGAAATGTTTCGAACTTGCTTTACATTATTGGAAAGATTGCTTGGTATTCATTTGCTAAGTTTTTGGTGCATTTTGGTTGATATGGTTGCTATCATTTTGCTATGCTTTGCAACATGCTTATGTGAGGTGCTCACGTAAAGTGTTGTGTTTTGGAACAGACTTGAGTCAAGTCGCGGACTTGGGCTCGTACGGTTCGGTTGTTTGTTCATGTGCAGGTGTTGCATGAGTTCAAGTCATGGATGGTGACAGGATCCTTTGGACTAGTCTCAGGGAGGAGATGAGGTTCCAACAACCAAATTCAGGAGGGATTGTGGTTGAGCAGGTCAAGAGGTCGCGCAGGATGATTGAATCAAGGGCAGTGCATATGAAGGTTACTGGACGTCGAAGGAAGGTGTTTGCACGTATGCATGCGGTGCATGACGTGGCAACATGGTTCCAAAGATGGTTTATGGATGGAAAGATCTGGGTTGAAAGATCGGATCGTATCGGTTGATGACTTTGGCTGCGGCGAAGTCGGTTATGGCTCGGTATTGAAAGATTTGAGTTGGTTATGATAGGATTTTGTGTGGGACACAAATTTGAGTTGTTTTAGGAATTTGGGATACATTCCTAAGGTGTTTGGAAGTCTTAATATTTCTTCTATCTGCGTATAGAAGAGTCTTGAGCAGTTATGGAAAGTTTCAATTCGTGAATTGAGTAGGATTAGAGTCCTAGTTGAGATTGGGTTGGCCTAAGGGCTGGTTATATAAGCAAGGGAGGCCAAAGCTCGTGGTGTACGACTTTAGGGCTGTTCCTCTTTTGTTCTATTGAATAAAATTCAAAGTTTGAAGGAACTTTTGCGCCTTATTCGTCCGACTTGTTCCAGGCAAGTTTTACTCATCGAGTTTCTGGACAGCACTACCTTTCAACAGTGGTTTTATCATAACAGGAGTTTTACAGATCCAATTGACGTGATTATTTTTGGTTTGTCTTCGAAAATTGATTATCTATCATCTGTAAAAATTTCACGGTCATTGGATTTGTGGTTTCTGATCTACACGAGTTTCTTTGTAGTGTTCCAGAACTGTTTTTTCTCGGGTAGGACAGATTGACCTTTGTTCGATCTTTCGATCATAACTTGAGTTTTTCTCGACGGATTTGAGTGATTCTTCTTGTGTTTTCCTTGTCACTCGATTCTCTCTGATATATATCACTTTTGTCATGGTGAAACACGTATAGATTAGTTTCACACACGATTTCTCTAACAGATCGTTTTTCTGCCGAAGGGGTTGGGATTTAATTGTTTCCGCTGCGTAAGATTATTAAATCTACCATTCACCCCCCCCCTCTGGTAGCTTTTCGCGTGTTCTTTGATCCTAAAATTGGTATCAGATCCTCGGTTCTCTAATCATTGTGATTTGCACGTGTTTTTGACTAATCATCATGGAGAAATACTCCGCCAAACCTTGTGTGTTTCTGGTATTGATTTTCAGGTTTGGAAGGCGCGCATGGAGGCTTTCATCCAGGTGCAAGGCTTCGCAATATGGTAGAAGGTGTACAAGCCTTACGAAGTGCCACCTAACAATCAAGTTACGGCTACAAACCTACGGGACATCAACAACAACAGCAAAGCCCGAAACTTGATCATCCAAGGACTCACTCAGAGGGACTTCGACCGCGTTGCACATCTCCGATCGGCATACGATGTATGGAGAGCACTTTGTGACTATCACGAAGGATCCGACACGATCAAGGAGGTAAGGCAAGACATGTTCAATAAAGAATACATGTGCTTCGAGATGCAACCCAGTGAGTCCATCGATGATCTCTTTGCTCGCTTTAACAAAATTCTTAGTAACTTGCGTAGTATCAATGTTAATTTTTCTGATGCTGAAAATGCTAGGCAACTTCTTAGTGCATTAGAAATGTCAATCTGGGAGATGAAAGTTACATCTATCCGTGAATCTACTGTCATGAGTACACTTACTTTAGATGTGCTTTACTCTAAACTCAAAACTCATGAAATTGACATCTTATCACGTAAGAACCCAAATAAGTCTATTGCATTTGTCTCACAACATGATATGCCTAGCTTCTGCCAATCATCATATTGCAATACTCTTTCTTTATTGTCCTCACTAACCCTGGAGCAGATCGAGGAATTTCCAGAGGAGGAGCTAGCACTTCTCTCTACTAGGTTCTCAAAAGCATTTCAAAATGTGAGAACTAGAAGGAGAGGAAGCTCCGGACCTCAACGATGCTTCAAATGTGGTAAGACATGACACTTTCGTACAGAATGCCCTAACCTTTTAGATTCTACTTCCTGAAAAGAAAAACAATCAAGGACGAAGCACTCCTCAACAAATGATAAGAAGAAGAAGAATAAGGGCTTTACAGGTCACCAACTGGTGAACAGTTTTATCTTTGCACTCCAGGAACTTGGCTCAAGCAACGTGGACATTGGAAGTGACGAAGATGAAGATGATGTGGTCAACTTATGCTTCATGGCGGGCAAAACAAGATCAAGATCAAGTCAGGAGGATGCAGAACACAACAGCAACGACGATGAGGTATGTTCCACTTGTAATGAAATGTGTGATGCAATTTCTCGTGCAACTATTATTGTTAAGAAAAAGGACAAAAAGCTTAGGGATAATGCTGCTAAAATTAAATCACTAGAATCTGAAATCAACCGTTTGAAAACCTTGATTCCTAGTGATGATTCTTGTCCCTCATGTGATTTAATCTATGAACAATTGTCCACACTAAGAACTGCACAATCCTCCACTCTAGATAGACTTGAACTTGAAATTGAAAAGAACAAAAAGCTTGCTGCACTTGACATTGGAAACTTAAAAGATTCTTCTTGTTCTACAATTGATTTGCATTGTTCTAGTTGTGATGATCTTGAAAAGAAACTAAAAGATGCTATGAATAAAACTTCAATATTGAATAATGCCTTACATTCTCATGAAGTTAAATATTGTTCCAATTGCAAATTAAAAGAAAAAACTTCATGTGAAAATTGCCTTGATTTGTCTGATAAACTAGATAACATGCATAGGACATTAGATCGGTTTTGTAATGGGAAAAAGAACCTAAACTTGCTGCTGAATTCTTTCAAGTCTTGCAAAGATAAAATTGGTTTAGGTTTTGATTCTCATGCTCATGCTAAGGCATATCCACCTAAAATTGTAAAGTCATTAGGAAGTGGTTTGATTCAAATAGTTCCTAAACAAAAAGAAGTGGTTTTCAAATCTGGAGAAGTGTTGTCTCATTCGGTTTTAAATAAAAATATTGCTTGCTCATCTAGACATGAACACAAAGTTAAATTTTATTGTACCTACTGTGGTAGAGATGTTCATGTCATAGATTTTTGTTATAGACTAGCTAAACAACATAAAAGGGAAAGAATGATTGCTAGATCTCATAACTTTCATACAAATTTGTTGCACATATTAAACCGAATGCTAGGAACATGCAACCTGCTGTTATGAGTCAAAAACATTCAAAGTTTACCTCCGGACCTTCTGTTTTTGCCTCCGGGGCTACTGATTTTTGTGCTACACAAGTAACACCTTATAGGTCAGTAGTTAAGAATAAAAAACCTCAAACTTTGACTTATAAACCTGCTATTTTATCTCAGCTTTCACGTGTTTTTCCTACTGCACATCGTGTGACTCAGTACTGGATACCTAAATGCCTTTTGACTAACCCCAGTATTGTGTCATCGATGTATTGTGCTTCTATGTAGGTTACATGCTTGAGGAAGGAGAACATTTGGATTGTGGATTCAGGTTGCTCACGCCACATGACCGGTAACAAAGGATGGTTCTCCTCCCTCTCTTTTGTGTCACGTGTAGAGAATGTTACTTTTGCCGATAATTCTTCAACTCCTATAATTGCTAAGGGTTCGGTTAGAGTAAACGATCATGACACTTTGAAGGATGTCGCACTTGTCAAAAATTTGAAATACAACTTGCTTTCAGTTTCACAATTGCTAGATGAAAATCTGGAAATTATTTTCAATAAAAATTGCTACAAAGTTGTAGGTTCAAATAGTGAGCTTATTTTTAACATGTCTCGGTTTGGAAGAGTTTTTAAATCTGATTTGATATGTCTTCCTCTAAGCATAGGTGTCTAGTTGCTAATGATTCAAAGGACTTATATTTTTGGCATCGTAGACTTGGTCACGTAGGCTTTGATCACCTAACGCGTGTTAGTGCTCTTGATCGCATACGTGGGCTGCCTAAGCTTAAAGGGGACCAAGAAATTGTGTGCTCTTCTTGTATACATGCTAAGATGGTTGCAGGTCCACATACTCCTCTCACAATGATCATGACAACTGAACCGGGTCAACTTTTGCACCTTGACACCGTAGGACCTTCACGTGTTCAATCCTTCGGAGGTAAATGGTATGTTCTTGTTATTGTTGATGATTATTCTAGATACTCTTGGGTTTACTTTATGGTGTCTAAGAATGAAGCTTTTAGTCACTTTAGAACTTTATTTCTTAGATTATCAATTGATCACCCAGGATCTTTAAAAGCAATTAGAAGTGATAACGGAACTGAATTTAAAAATCAATATTTTGATCACTTTTGTGCTGAAAATGGAATAGATCATCAATTTTCTTCACCATATGTACCTCAGCAAAACAGTGTTGTAGAAAGAAAGAACAGAACCTTAGTTAAGATGGCTAGGACTATGCTATATGAATATCAAACTCCTAGGAAATTTGGGGCTGATGCGATTGCAACCGCGTGTTATGTTTCAAATCGTGTTTTCTTGCGCGCTAAGCTAGGTAAAACACCATATGAGCTCCGGTTTGGACATAGGCCTAGTGTTACGCACTTTTGGGTCTTTGTTTGCAAATGCTTTGTTAAGAAACATGGTAATTTTGATAAATTGGAACCTAGATCCATTGATGGCATGTTTCTTGGTTATCCATCTCATACTAGAGGCTACCGTGTGCTTCTACTTGACACTAACAAAATTGTGGAGACTTGTGAAGTGTCTTTTGATGAATCTAGCCCAGGTACTAGCTCAAACATTGCAGGTCCAGATCCATATCCGCAGGGGGAGAGCATTTCGTTGAAGATGAGGAAGAGGTGGATCTGCTGCCCGAAAATTCAGCAGCTAATGGCATTGTTCGAGCTCCTGATTTTGATTCACAGCCAGCACCGACGACCACCAATGCTGGTCCAGATCCTCCTCAAGTCACAATCTTATCGATTTGTGATGAACATGAAGAAGAAGAAGAAGCTTGTGAAGTGTCCACTCCCCTCCGGGTTCTCAAAATTCATCCTCTACAACAGATTATTGGAAGCTTGCACGAACGAGTTACACGGTCCAGGTTTTGCGATCCAAACTCTCATGCTCATTTTGTTTTTGTTGCATCTTTTGAACCCAAAGATATATCAGACGCACTCACTAATAAATCTTGGATTATTGTCATGCAAGAAGAGTTAGAAAATTTTGAAAAAAATAATGTTTGGAAACTTGTACCTCCTCCTCAAGGTCACACTTTAATTGGAGCTAAATGGGTGTTTAAAAATAAACAAAGTGAGGATGGGGTTGTGGTTAGGAATAAGGCTAGGTTGGTTGCTCAAGGTTTCACTCAAGTTGAAGGTCTAAATTTTGATGAAACTTTTGATCCAGTTGCTAGGTTAGAAGCCATAAGAATTTTGTTAGCTTTTGCTGCATCTAAAGGTTTTAAGTTATATCAAATGGATGTTAAAAGTGCTTTTCTTAATGGCTACATAGATGAGGAGTTTTATGTCAAACAGCCACTGGTTTTTGAAAATTCCGATTTTCCTAATCATGTTTACAAACTGTCCAAAGCCTTGTACGGTATCAAACAAGCCCCTAGAGCATGGTATGATAGGTTAAAAACATTCTTACTTGAAAAGGGGTTTACCATGAGCAAGGTTGATAAAACTCTTTCTGTGCTTAAGCATGGCAATGACTCATTATTCGTTCAAGTGTATGTGGATGATATTATCTTTGGTTGTGCTTCTCATGAGCTTGTGTCCAAGTTTTCAGCTATGATGAGTTCAGAATTAGAGATGAGTATTATGGGAGAACTCACGTACTTTTTGGGGCTGCAAATCAAGCAAACCAAGGAGGGTACCTTTGTGCATCAAACGAAGTATACAAAAGACCTCCTAAGGCGCTTCAACATGGACAAAAGCAAGACTCTTCGGACACCAATGGGAACAGCAACAACACTTGAACTTGATGAAGATGGTAAACCCGTGGATCAAAAAGGATATAAAAGCATGATCGGATCACTTTTGTACCTTACGGCATTAAGAGCGGACATACAATTCAGCGTATGTCTTTGTGCATGGTTTCAAGCCTTCCCACGTGCTTCACATTGTCAAGCAGTCAAAAGGATTCTCAGGTACTTACATAGAACTCAAGAATTTGGCATTTTTTTTCCTTCTTCCTCAAGTGTTACTTTGAAAGCTTTTTCCGATGCTGATTTTGGAGGTTGTAGGATTGATAGGAAAGTACTTCCGGTGCTTGTCATTTTCTTGGTAATTCACTAGTTGCTTGGTCCTCTAGAAAACAAAGTTCAGTTGCACAATCCACCGCCGAATCTGAATATGTAGCTGCTGCTAGTGCTTGCTCACAAATTCTTTAGATTGTTCAAACACTTAAGGACTATGGGGTTGATCTCTATAGTGTTCCACTGTTTTGTGATAACACTAGTGTCATTTGCATTGCCAAAAACCCTGTGCAACATTCTAGATCTAAGCACATTGATATTAGGTATCACTTTCTTCGTGATAATGTTGAAAAAGGAAACATTGTGCTTCACCATGTAGATACCGAACAACAATTGGCTGACATTTTTACAAAACCATTGGATTTCACTCGTTTTTGTTATATTCGTAGTGAAATAGGGGTTATGCATCCTCATGGCTTAAATTGAGGGGAGGGGGGGTTTGAAATGTGAGAAGTCTATGTGTGAATCTGAAATTAAAATAATATGAGCATAGTATTTCATACATATATGACTTTGTGATTCTTTTTACATGCTGAAAGTTCTTACTACATTACTCGTGTTATACATTTTGTAGTTTTTTCCATGTCTAGTAATTGGAATAATTACTTACACTAAATCTGGTCATGGTTGAACTCTCTTGCTGTTTTGAACTTGTTGCATGCTCACGGGTGCTTTTAAAAATAAAGAATTGATCAAGTAATCAACTCACATGTTGAGTTTTTATGAACAAATATAAGTTGAGAAAAGATCAAGAGAATAAAATTCGAAGTTTGAAGGAACTTTTGTGCCTTGTTCATCCGACTTGTTCTAGACAAGTTTTACTCGTCGAGTTTCTGGACAGCACTACCTTTCGTCGGTGGTTTTATCATAACTCGAGTTTTACAGATCCAATTGACGTGATTCTTTTTGGGTTATCTTCACAACTTGATTATCTATCATCTGTCAAACATTCACGGTCATTAGATTTGTGGTGTCTGATCTACACGAGTTTCTTTGCAGCATTCCGGAACTGTTTTTCTCGGGTAGGACAGATTGACCTTTGTTCGATCCTTCGATCATAACTTGAGTTTCTCTCGACGGATTTGAGTGATTCTTCTTGTGTTTTCTTCGTGACTTGATTCTCTCTGATATATATCACTTTCATCACAGTGAAACACGTTTAGATTAGTTTCACACACGATTTCTCTAACAGATCATTTTTCTGTCGAAGGGGTTGGGATTTAATTATTTCCGTTGCGTAAGATTTTTAAATCTACCATTCACCCCCCTCTGGTAGATTTTCACGTGTTCTTCGATCCTACAACCGTCGACTGAAGACCTGGAAGTGGCGCCTTCAACGGCTCTGGAGGTGGAAGTTCCCCCAGCGGGTTCTTCTGTTGCCACTGAAGGGTTCCAGGAGAGCGGCCCTAGCGCTGCGGGAGTACAGGGGACCACTATTGTAGACTGGGACCCAATTTTTGTGACGGGAAACCCTTTTGAGCCTGCAGAAATGATCCCAGCAGGCCCAGAACCTATCCCTCTCGCATTGTCCATAGACAATGCCTGCTCAAGTCTTCGGCAGGTCCAGCTTGCCTTCGATCATGAGAGGAAGGCCTTAGAGGAGGAGCGCAACATCTTGAGGCAACAGACTCCATTTTGAGACCAAGCTTGCTCAGACGAGGCTGGCTGACCAGAAGGAGTGGATCAAGGGGGACAAAGCCCGGTTAGAGTACTGGGATAAGTTAATGGAAGAGAAGGAAGCCGCCATCTGGGCGCTCGATGCTAACTCCAGGGAAATCCTGGAGCAAGCTAAGGAGAGACGTGACGCTGCTGACGAGCGTTACGAAAAACTCGCTGAATTGAATGAAACTCTCCTAAAGCATCGTGCGGACCTGGAGGCAAGGGAGGAAAAACTCCTCGGGCAGCAGGAGGATGTGGTGAGGAGAAAGGCGGAGGTCACCCAGAAGTTGACTCTGGGTGAGAAAAAATTGGCAGATCGTAGCAAAAAGTTGGATCTATGGAAGGAGGAAGAGAGGAAGAAGAACTGGAATGTGGGGCAAGAGCTCTCGAAAAGAGAGTCTGATATTGCCGCTATGGAGGATAAAGTTAAAGGTAGGGAGAAAGGCCTTGCTGAAAGGCAGAACCGCATCCACCTTCGGGAGACGGAGCTAAGCGACCGGGAAAAGCAAGTTGTTGAGAGCATGCAGCAGCATGCTAAGTTGGCTGAGCGCCTTGCCCGTGAAGGTTCAGAGCTTGCGTCTGTCCGGAAGTCGCTGGAGGAGCTGCTGAGCGTGAAGGAGACCGAAGCTATTCAAGTGTGGGACTTCCTAGGGCGACCAAATGATGCACTGACACCACTGGGTTTCAGTCCAGTACGTCTGGACTACCTGGAGTTGGATCTGGACCGAGCGCTGGTGGCCCTCAACGGTGCTGGAGGGAAATTTGACACGATGGGTGACGTTATCGCGGATCAGCTGGAGACAGAGGGGAAAGCTTTGGCTACAAACGTCGCAGAATACGTGATGATGCGTTATGTAAGCCGAGATCCCCAATTCCCACTGGACCCAGTGCTCGAAGGTCCCGTTACTGAAGAGGAAGACGCCGCCAAAGCCAGCGTCCGAGAAGTTGCCCAAAAAGTAGCTTCATTCTTTCGCAGGTCTTAGGTCCTCTAGTAGTTAGGGATTTCTTCCTATTGCCTTCTGTTGTACTCTCCTCATTTTGTAATCCAGTATCTCAAATTAATGAAATCCTTCTTTATGCCTTCAATTTCACTTTTGTCTTCAATATACCGTGTCGTATCTTGTTGGCCCCCTGGCACATGTGTACAGTTGAAGTGTGTACATGTACCAAAGGTTATGACAGTATGTTGATGACTTGATTGCTTTGCACTTGTAGATTTTAAGTCCAAATTCTTCAATTTTGAAGCGTCGAGGACAGGCCCCCTGGAATGGTCGGAGCTTGGTAGCTCTGGCGTCAACATATTAGACGTTGACGGTGGACCTATCTTGGGAGATGTCGGAGCTTAGTAGCTCCGATGTCGTCCACCATCGCTATGAATTTTTGCTTTTCCTGCACATTAAAGGCAACAGAAAAAGTAAAATTTGTCCTCTTGTCTATAAATTGGTTGTGGCTTATTGTTCTTATTTGAAATTTGAGCCCGAAGAAACTCAGCATGATAACGAGCATTTTGATATAATCTTTTTAGATCTACATGCCTTTTTAGTACTCACCCTACTAAGGTCTGCCGGGGTGTAGGTAGAGCGGCGTACTTAGGGTGCAGGACCATGCTAAGTCGATAGCGCACTCCGGACCTATGTTGGCTTGGCATTCAGGCAAGTAGACTATGTAGCAATGTTAAGATCCAAAAAGACTATCAATAAGGCTTGTAATGCATGTGAATTACTTGAACCAAAGTTCAGAAATATTTGCACAACTTTATTATAGACAAGCGGAGTAAAAATTATTTGATATATTGAGCCTTGCACAAAAGGTAAATGCACGTGGAGTCTGTTTTCACACAACAATGCCATTCATTATAGGTCCGGATTATAGGGGAGACAAGGACACACTTAGGGTGCTGGACCAAGCTAAATGTGCTATACATCTTGTGCTAGCCGAGATCAAGTAGTTACACTTTTAGTGTTGTGACTGTGTCAAGTGTTACTTGAACTTCCCGGACCCTCCCGGAGGGGTCCAGATGTTCTCCCGGAGGACTTGATCGTCTGTGCATAATGACTCTACAACATGCATTGTGTGTAATTAAAGACTCACCTCTGTGATTCTAAGCATAAAACTTACGAAGGTGCTCGATATTCCAAAAATTGGGAAGTGGGATCCCATTCTCAGTTGCCAAGCTGACGCACCCTGGTCGGGATACTTTAATGACTCATAAGGGACCTTCCCAGCTGGGGGAAAGTTTGTTCATCCATTCACGAGTTAGTATCTTCCGGAGCACCAGGTCACCTTCTTCAAGCTGTCGATCACGCACATGCCTTTGATGGTAGCGCCGAAGTGCTTGGTGCCAACGTGCATTCCGAACAGCTGCTTGGCACCTTCCCTCATCGACGAGGTCAAGGTCTTCACATCGGAGCTTGTTCTACGTGGCTTCGTCGAAGGTCCAGGCCCGGAGGGACCCCAAAGTGATCTCCGGATGAAAGACTGCTTCAGCTCTGTACACCAAGAAGAATGGAGTCTCCCCAGTTGACCCATTAGGTGTTGTCCTATTCGCCCATAATGTGGACGGAAGCTCTTCCATCCAGTTAGCTCCATGCTTTTTCAAGCGCTCGTATGTGCGCGTCTTGAGTCCTTTTAAGATTTATGCGTTTGCTCTCTCGGCTTGGCCATTGCTAGCTGGATGAGCTACTGAAGCGTAGCTAAGTTGAATGTTGAGGTCTTCACAATATTCTTGGAATGCAGCACTTGTGAATTGAGTTCCGTTGTCAGTTATAACTTTGTTTGGAACTCCAAATCTGCATATAATGGACTTCAAGAAGTTGATTGCTAATTGTTTGTTGATTGTTACTACTAGAGTTGCTTCCGGCCACTTGGTGAACTTGTCGATGGCAACATATAGGAACATGTAACCTCCGACGGCTTTTGGGAAAGGTCCCAAAATGTCCATGCCCCACACAGCAAATGCCCATGTAGGAGGTATCATTTGTAGTGATTGAGCTGGTGTGTGAATCTGTATGGCGTGAAACTGACATGCTTCACATTTTTTCACTAGCTCAATCGCATCCTGAAGTGTTGTAGGCTAGTAAAAGCCATGCCGGAAGGCTTTACCAACCAGCGTGCGAGAAGATGTGTAGTTCCCGCACTCGCCTCCATGGATTTCCGCGAGGAGATTGCGGTCTTCTTCCCTTGCAATGCACCGCATTAGGATGCCATTGGCACCGTATCGGTAGAGATCTCCTTCTACCAACGTGTATCTTTTAGCCAATCTCACAATCCAATCAGCGGATACACTGTCTTCAGGAAGGATATTGTCTTTCAAGTAGCTCCGGATCTCCAAGATCCATGCATCGTAGCTAACTTGAGCTTCTGAGTCTTGCGTGCTGGGTTGCTCGGAGCTTTCGACAGCACCTACGACCCTTGGTGAACGCCATGGTAACAGGGCCACCGGGACCGCCAGCTTCGAGGTGTTGGTCTTGCCCCCTTAGCTCAGTTCGGCGGGCTGAGCTGTTGGTTTTGACAACCTTCGGACGAAGATTCCGTCAGGAGCCGGAGCTTCGGTTCAGGCTTTCGTCGAGAGTTCATCGGTTTCGGAGTTATGAAGGAGCTGAACGTGATGGAGATCCAGGATTTAGAAGTCCTTCTGAAGCCTCTGGACTTCAAGGAGATAAGCAACTATTTGAGAATTGTTGCAGGAGCATTCACCTTTCACTTGTTTGATGATTAGCTGTGAATCTCCCTTCACCAACAGCTATTTTACACCATAAGATAATGCCACTTTGAGTCCATAGATGAGGGCTTCATACTCCGACATATTGTTGGTTGCCTTGAAATCAAGGTGTACCATTTACTTGACCTTCTCTCCAGTTGGAGCCATGAGAAGGATTCCAACTCCGGCCCCTTGCTTCTGCACGGAGCCATCAAAGTAGAGTGTCCAGTGAGGCTCAGTGAATACCGGAACTTTGACCTTTGGTTTCTGCTCACTGTGGCCCCCAGGGTTTGATGAAGAGGGAGTCCAGTCCGCCACAAAGTCAGCCAATGCTTGACTTTTAATTGCTTGTCTCGACACGAATTCTAGATCAAATTATGCCAGCTCTACTACCCACTTTGCAATATTCCCAGTAGAATTAGGGTTATGCAAAATTGCACGTAGTGGCAAAGAAGTTACCACTAGCTTGGAAGTCTTGGTGAAGCTTTCTTGAGGCGATAAGAACTGCGTAAAGTAGTTTATGCACCTCAATGTATCTTGTCTTGGCGTCATGGAGTACTTCACTAATGAAGTACACAGGGCATTGGATGGTTCGGACCCTTTTAGAAGGACCTGAAGCTTCCTCTCTATTGACCCGGACCCTGCTGGAGGGTCCCGGACCTTCAGGTTGTGCTTCTTGGACCCTCCCATAGGAGTCCAGAATTCCTTCTTGTTGAACCCGAATCTCACTGGAAACCTCCTCAAATGAATGAGGTTGATCTCCTAGTACTTCATTTCGATGTTCCATGTCTGGGAGCTGAGACCCAGTCATGTCTTCAGGTGGTTCCGGACCCTCCCGGAGGGGTCTGGATTCCTGGACTAAATGTGGTTCCGATCTTTCCACGACCAGGACCATACTGATAACTTCAGTGGTTGCCGAAATGTAAAGCAATAAAGGCTCACCGGGGTTCGGAGCTACCAATATTGGTAGTGTGGTGAGGAGGTATTTCAGCTCTCGGAATGTCTTTTCTGCTTCTTCAGACCAATGAAATGGTCCGGACTTCCTCAAGAGTTTGAAGAAGGGTAGGGCCCATTTTGCCAGTCTTGATATAAACCGACTGAGCGCAGCTAGACATCCCGTCAACTTTTGAACATATTTAATGCGGGTTGGGAGCCGCATTTCTTCTATAGCCTTGATCTTCGCCGGATTTTCTTCGATTCCTCGATGGGTCACCAAAAACCCCAGAAGCTTTCCGGAGCTAACCCCGAAGACACACTTGTCCTGGTTCAGCTTGGTGCACGTAGTGCGCAGCTTGTCGAAGGTGGCTTGTAAGTTGTCAAGGAGTGACTCCTTGTTTTTGATTTTTCACGACGATGTCATCAACATACACCTCCACCAAGTCTCTAATTAGCTCTCCAAATGTTTTGTACATGGCTCGCACAATTGTTGAAGCAGCATTTTTAAGACCAAATGGCATGGTAGTATAACAATACAATCCATCTACTGTTATAAAGGCAGTGTGCTCTTCATCTTCCTTAGACATTTGGATTTGATGATATCCAGAATATGCATCTAAGAAACACAGTAGTTCACACCCGGAGGTGGATTCCACTATCTGTTCTATTCTAGGTAGTGGAAATGGATCTTTTGGACATGCCTTATTTAAGGTGGTGTAGTCGATACACATCCAAAGCTTCCCACCGGCCTTGGGTACGACAATTAGGTTTGCCAGCCATTTTGGATGGAAGACTTCCCGGATGAATCCACCTTCAAGCAACTTCTTGATTTCCTGTTGGATGAAGTTTTGTCGCTCGATTGATTGCTTCTGGGGCTTCTGGTGTACAGGCCATGCGTCTGGGTAAATCTTCAGATTGTGCTCAATCACTTCCCTAGGGATCCCAGGCATTTGTGACGGTTGCCAGGCAAACACGTCAACATTAGCCCAGAGGAAAGTGATGAGTGTGAGTTCCTATTTGTTGTTCAAACCACCCAATATACAGGTAGTCTGAGCAACATCGGAACCGATTTGGACGACTTTGACGGGTATGTCAGTGTCGCCGCTTGGTTGCACACGAGGTGCGGAGGTAGAGACTTTGTGACGATTGCTTGGAGGATTCATAGCTGGCTCCTTACCGGATGCTTCCTCTTGTGTTGTGGTAAGTGCATAGAGTTCCTCCAGTGTAGTGACTCCTGTGGTACTATCTCCACGAATCCGGAGAACACCCGTGGGTGTTGGCATTTTCAACACCAAGTAACCATAATGGCCAGCATCTATAAACTTGTATAAAGTTGGCCTACCCAAAATGGCATTGAAGGGCAGATTGATCTGCGCAACGTTGAAAACCAGTTTCTCGGTTTTGTAGTTCTCCCAGGTCCCGAAGGTCACTGGGAGTGTAATGGAACCAAGAGGAGTAACGGTTCGAAGACCTACTCCGGAGAAAGGTCGGGATGGGTAAAGGTCCGAAGGCCAGATCTGAAGCTTAATGAAAGCTTCAAATCTTATGAGGTTTAGCCCAGAACCTCCGTCCACCATGACATGGTGGATTTGGATATTGTTAATGGTGGGTAACACCATCAACGGGAGTTGACCAGCCCCGATCATGTTTCGGGGGCAATCTAAAGCATCGAAAATGATGGGTGTATCCATCCACTTCCGATGTGGTTCTGCCTTAGCAGCAGGAGCTACCATGGCTATGTCCCGCTGCATTGTCTTGAGGATGCGACGAGAGGTGATGTCCCAAGAACCACCGTAGATAGTGTTTAGGGTCTTCCGACGCTCGTTGTCAGAGGCGTCGGAGTCGTCGTCGACAGTGTTGTAAATGGCTTTCAAGACCTTTTTAGGGTCCTGGAAACCTAGCTTCTCTTCAGCTGGAGCTTCGTTGACTTTTTGTTTTCCTTCCTTTTGACGGAAAGGAGCTTCTTCCCAGCACTTGTGGTAGCGCTCGGCAAGGTTCTGGACCTCCTGACACTCTTCCAAGCTGTGTCGATTCGTCTTGTGAATCGTACACCATGCTTTGGAACTGTTGCCGTCCTCTGATGAAGGACAAGGTCGCTTCTCGGGGCGTGGCCCCTGGCTTCCAGGGGCTGCAGTAGCAGCAGTTAGAGCGCTGGACGACGACTTCTTTTTGCCGTTGGGCTTCTTCTTCTTCTTCTTACCACTACCGGAGGTAGCGGCTTCAGTATTGGAGAACTTCTGGTTGGCCTCCGGAGCTGGCTTGGAGTGCATTTCACGGCCCTCCGCAGCTCTAGCGCATTTGTCGGCTAAGCTGAAGAGTTTCGTGACGCTGGTAACTTCTTTAATAGCCAGCTTATCTAGCATCTTCTTTTCTCGAACACCCTGCCTGAATGCAACGATAACAGAAGAGCTCGAGATAGAAGGAATGGTATTTTGTACCTGAGAGAATCGCTGGATGAAGGATCGTAGCGATTCCCCCTATGTTTGCTTTACAGCAAACAAGTCCAATTCAGTGTCGGGCCGGGTATAGGAGCTCCCGAAGTTGGCAGTGAATTGCTGGCATAGTTCCGTCCAACAATTAATGGAGTCAGGTGGAAGGCTCATGAACCAGGACCATGCAGTCCCTGTTAAAGCCACTGGGAAGTAATTGGCCATCACAATCTCATCTCCCCCCGCTGCCAGTATGGCAGTAGAGTAGATTTGAAGAAATTCAGCAGGGTTGACAGTCCCGTTGAATTTCTCTGGTAATTGGGGTCGAAACTTCTGTGGCCACCTAACCATTCGTAAGTACATGGCCAGGGCAGAACATCCTCCTCCTTCTCCCTGAGGAGCAGGGTTGTCTCGAGCCTCTCGCCTCTCACGAGTGCGCTCAATATGGGCACAGCCATCCTGTTGCCAGTATCGGCGATCCAGTTTTGACCGCAGGTCATGAGTCGGAATCCTGGTAATCGTGTGGGTGTGTCGTGCCCTGGGAGGCAACGAAGTCACCTACTGAGATGCAACACGTCTCCTTTGTTGTGATACTTATGGACCAAGTCGGCTGAACATGGTTTGTCGTTGTGATGGTGCTCGCCCCGAAGGGGGAGGGCCTTGGTTGTTGATGCCTGCAGCCGCAGCTACGACCAGATGGTCAACATCAGCCCTCCACTACTCCGTAGCACCCTGGGGTGCGCCTGGAGGCGGTGGGCATTGAAGAAGAGCGTGCGCGGCAATGAGTGCATGCTCGGGGTTGTTGTTTGTCGATACAATGATCGACGCAGATGCTCTATCTTGTTGACCAGCATTGTTTGCTCGAAAAGATTGTGGCTGTGGTGCGACAGCACCTGCTGGAACAACGGCACCTGTTGGTTGTTGGACGTTGGAGGGATTGCCTCCGGCAGGTGGTCCAGCGTTGTTGCCATTGGAAGATCCAGCAGCTGAATTCACCATCTTGTGATACCGGGAAGCGCTCCCCCAACCTGGGGCGCCAAATGTCGAAGTGTTTGATACGACACTTCCCCTGGACCCGCTGAGAAGCAGCCCGCGGAGGTTCTTTTGTGGTTGGGGCATGTAAAGATCAATATCAAGATGATGACCTCAGAGATTTATGTGGTTCGGGCCGCCTGAGCATAACACCCTACTCCATGGGGTTTGTGTAATTGTATTGAGCGAGTACGTTCGCTTGGATCAGGTCGAATCAAATCAGATTTCCCCTACATTTGTGCGGTGCAGCCCTTTATAGTTCTAAGGACTGACCGTTACACAGCTGGCTTGGCCCGACATGTGTCCCTAACGTGCTTAATGACCTAATACACTGTCTAAAGGTATTAAGTATAATTAATAGTGTGGTAACGTGCCTTCATGGCAGCGTTACCCTATTAAAGGTGCACTGATCGTGTGTCATTAATATGGCATTAATGACATATTATCAGACCTTGTAACTGCTGCTTTAACCACCCTTGAATGTCTGTAACAGACGTGATCTGCTCGTATTTCTGTTGGCGATGAAGGTCCGGAGGCTCCACATGTGGCAGATTCGGAGCTTTCCCTTGCAAGAGGGTAGGTCTGGGGTCGCTGTATACGTGTCAGTACCGGAGCTCCTCTCTGACGAGGGGTAGGTCCGGGGCTGTTGTACACGTGTAGTCGTCGGAGCTTCCCTTGGTTGGGAGTTTTGTTCTGGTCTTATGTTACACGTGTTAACCCGGGAGCCGGCCATGTGCGGGGAGCGGGTCCGGTACAACGTGACATGTGGGGCCTGCAAGGGCCTTCAACTCTGACGGGTGGAACTTTCTTGCACTTCTTGCGGTGTCGTGGGGTACCCGGTACATAGGGTACCGACAACTACCATCATCGATATGAACATTATCGTCATCTGAACCTCTCTCATCATCTTTATCCACTTCATGTGTATCTAACTCACCATGCTGTGTCCATATTGTGTAGTTTTTTTTTGAAACCTCTTTTCACTAAATGAGATTGAATTACTATTGTATCTATCCAAGCAATCTTATTTTCGCAGTCGATACATGGACATAATATGTCATCTATCTTTTGCAACTTTGCATGTCTCTTGGATGCTTCAATAAAATTTGCAACATTATGAATGTACACATGATCGGGTCTTGGCATGTTATGCATTCACGCTCGACGGTTCATGCTTCAATAATATATTTTTGTAAGATTTACAAAATTTGACCACAGATATTCCCTAGAGGTCTTCTATAAAATGAATTTACAGAGACATAACAAGCATGTATCATATGAGTGAATATTGGTATCATGTAGGTCTTTTCATAAGGGTTCCAAGAAAATTTGTTTCATAATTTTTTCATCTTTCTAGTGGCCATAATGGATTTTTGAAGTTAGGCTTATTCATTTAAACATTTCATCGAACACGTGATGTGCTTGTATTCATCGTCAACCTTTAATCCTTCAAATCTACTTCTTGTTCTGTAAAATTCATGGGTGAGCTCAAGGGGAGACTAAACTGCATATTTCAACCTTTAATCATTCAAATCTACTAGAAATCTCAAGTGGTGGTGGTTGTGGGGGGGGGGGGGGGTGGAGGCATATGCAAACAAAACAAAACAAAACTGAAAACAGAACAAAATAAAAACATGATAGTGAAGAAGAAGTCTCTTCTAACCTTTCCTCTATTTGAAGCTTGATTAACTGATGAATGCAGTATCGGCTGGCGCACAGTGGAAAATTTTGGCAGTCTGGCAGCGTCGACGGAAAATCTCCAGGGTTATGTTTTCTATGATGCCCGAGGGGTCTTTATATAGGCGTCGGTTTTTACAGGCGGTTTTTAACGAAACAACCGCCTGTGATATAAATTAATAAAGTTCAGGCAGTTTTTCTAGGCGGTCTTTAACTGCTTCTCGGACGGTCGGTACTAAATAACCGCCTGAGAAAAAGATTATCTCAGGCAGTTATTACTTACCAACCGCCTGGGATAATTGTTCGAGCCTATTCTTCAGTTTTATTTTCCCTTGCTTGTTTTTTTTAGATTCCAATATAAATACTCAAACATGTATGATTCTTTAAATTGAGTCCAAATTTGATGATTCTTTCTTCTATATTTTTCAAAATTAACATCTACCACCTAGACGAAATATTTTAAAACTTTTATATCTAACATTGTAATGTTTTAGTAAATATCAAATTAATTTATACTCACATATTATTCACATTTGTGTATCTCCTAAAAAAAGGATCCTTCACTGGAGTTGGTTTGTATGAACATATTTGTATTATTTATACATGTATGAATTTTGTTATTTTTTAAAGCATTCCAACATGTCAAAATTCAAATTATCAATCATTCTAACCAAATGCTTATATATATATGAGGCATTCATTAAATTTTGAACACACATTGATTCAAAAAAAAATCAGAAAAAAAACTCATAGAGGTTGGTATGATGACTAAAATGGTCCATTAAAAAACTAAATGAAAAAATCATTATATTCATCAAGATAGAAAAATGACAAATAGTAATTGTTATATGTTTTTATGTTCTGACCAATTTAAAAGACTTTATGAAGTGAAATTTAATGGTAAACTTTAATACTAAATCATATTACAAGAAAGTGGAATTTGGGCTTTTGAAAGGCCCAACATTTAATCAAGAATATTAATTAACCTTACATAAAGTTCTTCTCAGGCGGTTGGTACTGAATAAGAAAAAGATTACCTCGGCCACTTATTACATACCAACCGCCTGGGATCATTGCCCGAGCATGTTCTTTAGTTTTCTTTTCTCTTGCTTCTTTTTTATTTAGATTTCAATATAAATACTCAAATTTGTATAGATTCTGCAAATTAAATCCAAATTCGATGATTCTTTCTTCTATATTTTTCAAAAACTAACATCTACCACCTGGGCCAAATATTTTAAAACTTGTATAGCTAACATTGTAATGTATTGGTAAATATCAAATTAATTTATACTCACATATTATACACATTTGTGTATCTCCTAATAAAAGGATCATTCACTGAAATTGGTTTGTATGAACATGTTGTATTATTTATACATGTATGAATTTTGTTAAACTTTTTAAAGCATTCCAACATGTCAAAATTCAAATTATCCATCATTCTAACCGAATGCTCATATACATATGAGGCATTCATCAAATTTTGAACACACATTGATTCAAAAAAAAATTAAAAAGATCTGAAAAAAATCATAGAGGTTGGTATGATGACTAAAAAGGTCCATTGAAAAACTAAATGAAAAAATCATTATATTCATCAAGATATAAAAATGGCAAATAGCAATTGTTATATGTTTTTATGTTCTGACCAATTTCAAAGGTTTTATGAAGTGAAATTTAATGGTAACCTTTAATACTCAATCATATTACAAGAAAGTGGAATTTAGGCTTTTGAAAGGCCCCACATTTAATCAAGAATATTAATTAAGCTGACATAAAGTTCTTCTATGGCGGCTGGTACTGGATAACCGCCTGAGAAAAAGATTATCTCAAGCGGCAATTACTTACCAACCTCCTGGGATAAGTAAATCTTCTCAGGTGGTTATTAAGGCCAACCGCCTGAGATAATCATCTTCTCAGACGGTTGGTTCTTAATAACCGCCTGCGAAGATAGGAGTCTATATATAGCCCTCGGCTGTGTTGGAAAAACCTAACCCGGGTAAAATCACTTAGACGCTGTCAGGCTACAAAAATTTTGTTTGCCGCCAAGTCTTCGCCGCTCTTGCCGCCGAGCTTCACCGTCGTCCGTTTGCTTCGCCCTCGCCACCCGCCTCCCTCCTCGCCCTCGCCACTGGCCGAGTCAAATGGTGCCTTGAATAGATTTCCTTGGTTAGGGTTCGGGAATTTGAAAAGGGTAGGCATCCTGGTGGTGGTGGTGGTGGACCACAGCGTTAACACACAACACCTCTGATGCGTTCGTTTGGTTCCATGTAATGGACGCAGTTTGTCGATCGTGTTTTGGTGCCAAATCGCAGTCGTAGTATTAGGGTTCGGACATGATAAACTATGTTGGTAGTTTTTGGTTAGGTACAATCTCTTGTTGTCCTGCCTCTTAATTAGTTTCCTACACCTTTGTTATTACGATTCTCCTAATTTCATCATTACCATGGTGATGTTGTACATAATTCAGTGAATTATGAAGTACTTTTGTGCATGCTATAGCTCTCTGGATTGGAATAATAGGTGGAGTTTTCTTATAGGTTAAGGATTTATGAAATTTGGAAGAACATTGCAGCTACAAGTTACGATTGATTTGAGGAATTTTGTGTTCGTTTCCTCCTGCTCATGGCTGCTACTAACACTCCCTCTAGTTGCCTTTGCATGTCGTTAAGACAATTTGTCAGTAGTAGTAGTATTAGTACAATGTATATACAAGCATGTTGATTCATGCACTTTGCGTGTCGTGCAACATTCAATGTGTATTGTTTCCCAATTTTTCATCATCATGATTTATTCACATTAGTTGTAGATCATGGATTGAGGTGCAGAGTAGATTAATAATGAAGGATTGGCGGAACAGACAAATATAATATGTAATTTTGGTTTTGAGCCCTGATATGATATGATAGTAATACCAAATATGTATGTCATAGATTGGTGGGGGATTATTGTGACTTTAATTCTCCTATTGAATAGACAATAGGATCTTTTCTTGCTTGCCGAATACTGTCAATAGGTTTCTACGCCAAAATAATTATGTGATTCGATAAAGTTCTTCTCACTGGTATATAATGATTTCTTGTGTCTCATTCTATATTTTGGCATTGATTGATTGATCAAGAGATTTCGTTTGATTTTATCTGCATTGGAAAAATCTAACCCGGGCGAAATCACTTAGACGCCGTCAGTCACCTCAAACCCTAGAATGGAACTTGGTTAATCACCTTGGTCAGTCGCCTTAAACCCTAGAATGCCTTATCAAACTCTAGAATGCTTCCATCTTTTTCTTCATGCAACACTTCATGTAGAGTTAATATGCCATTCGTTATATTTTTTTGTCTTATTAGTTCTAGCATGAAAAGCCCTAAGAAGACTTGTGCTTAGTAACAATAAAGAAGACAATATAGAGTTTAGTGACTCCAGCAGTTTAGGCTCCTTTCACAGTCCATCGGATCCTTTTTTGAATATAAAAATTAAAAAGACTTCAGAGGATCTCGACCCAGAATATGATCCTGCCGACGAGGTATGGATCACGAATCTTAACTTCAACAGTTCAAGTTAATGTTGGTTGTCAAGTATACGAAGTCTTATAATTCTTTTCTACTTAGAATAATTGCGAAGACAACAAAGTGACTTCGGCTCCTAAAACCGCAGAAGGTTCTCCAATGGATGAATCTTCAGGTTCACTCAAGCGGAACGAGGGCAACGAGGTCCCAATAAGGGTCCATTGGACTGCATCATATACATAATAAGGGTCGGTCCAGGTGGGCTTCCCCAAGAACCACTGGAATCAGTTACCAGGTACCGAAATGCATGCGGTTTTCTTGTTAGAGATCTCGTGCCAATCACAACCGAGAATTGGAGAAAATTACCTAAGGAGACCAATAATGAGTTGTGGGAAAGGATAAAGAAACAATTCAAGTTCCTGAAAGGCACGGAAGAAGCTGTAAAAAAAGCAACATTGGTCTCTTACGGCAAGAAGTTTCGTGGCTGGAAGAGTGAAATAAATGCTTATGTTAAGGCCGATAAGGTCCCTAGCCCAAGAAAGATGAGAAAAATCACACAAGCTCAGTGATAAGAATTTGTTCGTCAAAAGACCACACCTGATGCTAAAGCCCTAAGTGTAACTAGGTCAGAGCTTGCCAAAAAGAACAAATACCATCATCGCTTGGGGTCTGCCGGATATGCTCCCAAAGTACAGAAATGGAATAAGATATTAGACGAAATTACCAATAAGGGAAATCCTCACCCGTTAGAAGGCTGCAATGAGAGAACTC
This sequence comes from Tuctoria greenei, assembly GCA_036927565.1. Classification (NCBI taxonomy): domain Eukaryota; kingdom Viridiplantae; phylum Streptophyta; class Magnoliopsida; order Poales; family Poaceae; genus Tuctoria; species Tuctoria greenei. The sequence continues at coordinate 189,423,791 of JAYESD010000003.1, read as the reverse complement.
AGCGGTGGGTCTTTGCTCGATCAGGTTTGACCAGCGATGTGAATGAAGTAGAGGAAAAAATGAAAGAAGTAATTGAAAAGCATCAGAAGGGTCTCTTCAAGCCGAAGAGGGAGAATGACCAACTTACCTCTATCCTAGGAAAACCTAAACACAGTGGACGGGTTCGAGCAATCTCTTCTCAAATGTCTTGGCTAGATGGTTTCCCGAAAGATAAAGAGACATATAGAAGACGTGAGAAGTTCAAGAAAACACTTGATGAAACAATTGCTAAAAAGGTCAAGAAAAATGTGCAATAAATAATGGAACAACTTAGACAATCGGGATAATTAGTGGCACCGAGTACAGCAATGGTTCCCGTGCCAAAGGAGCAATTGGTATCTCCAATTGCCTACCCTAGCAGCGTAGGTTCTGTGTCAGGCTCAGGGTCAACCCATAAGTTCGATGTCAATGATATTGCTAAGGACAAATCTTGTCGTCTTCTTGTCCCGATCGACAGAGCAGGGAACAAAACCAAACAGGTTGCCACTACTATGGTAAAGTCTGATCGTGACTTCAACGCCAATCCACTTCCGTTGTATTATGCTGTGGTGCAAGTTCTTCAGATCATTGATAATGATTATGAAGATTATGAAATAGACCACATCACACATGAGAGGATCGCGACTCTGGGGCAGGCTGTTAACCAATTAATCATTTGGCACTGAAGCGATATCGTTGGACGATGAGCCAATTTCTAGCCCCGTCGCATCTCAAAATACTGCAACCCCGTCTTCTAAGGCGAAAGTACAGGAAGATCCACTCCCAGTCCAGGAAGATTCACTCCTTCTATATCTCAGCAAGGATGATAGTAACCTTGCTAGTAAAGATAACCAAGAGCAACAAGTTGGACAACAGCTTCAAGCAGTACCAGAGCAAGTTGTTGCTAGTAAAGAGCAACCAGTTGAGCAACAGCTTGAAGTAGTACTAGAGCCAGCTGTTGGGAGTAAAGAGCAATCAGTTGAACAACAGGTTCAACAACAAGCCAGTGTCCAACTTTCGACAACTACTCCTCGATCATCAGTGCCTATCAAAGTTAGCTCATACGAAATTAAGAAACCTTCATCAGAAGTGTCAAAGTATTTGGAAAATATGAAAGAAAATATTAGAAAATCGAGTGCATCTCGTTCTTCTCATGAGCTAGCATTAGAAGATATCGAGGTGTGGGAATAAGATGGTGTCATGTATAATCGGCTGACAGCTTTAGTTAAACCAGGAGTTCTAATATACAAGCTTGAGGATGTTCCTCCTAAATTTGAGAATGGAAAGCTGTTCATGAAATCCGTACAACTTAGTAAAAAACCTGCCCCGCTCAAAAGAATGCACGAGTGGTACATCACTGCCAGCACAAAATATTATCTTTCTTGCGTCACATTTCGTGTTCCAAAAGATGCATTCTGGAGCACTAGAGCAGATAAACGAGTCATTTTATTTGAAGAGTTGCATACCCTTTTCCATCGGGGCATGCTCGAAATCAACCTGCTACTCATCTGGTGCTTGGAAGTGCCTCTAATATTTTGCATTTTCTTTTCTTACTACACGCATACACATTTTATGAGATTATAACAATTCTGGACGTCTTCAATAGGATGCAATACAAGGATAACGAAAAGATGAAACACAAGACAGATATGTTTGACCCTACACGAATTGCAAAGACACTATTCGACGTCAAGGAGAATCGAGACATAGTACAGTTCAAGCACATGAAATTTTTTTTTTGAAAAATCAATCGGAAAACTTAAGAAGGATAGAAGGACAAAAGTTGCAGCTTACATAGGACATGCAATTTTTAACTTTGTCCGAGACGGTAAGGACCTCGTAAAGGCTCCATACCACTTCGAGTAAGTTTGACACATGACATTGAAATATCAATTATTGCTAATTGTTAACACGCATGTTTGTATGTGTGCAATAATCACTACATAATGATCTTCATCAAGACAACGCAGGATTTGGCAACAGTCTTGGACTCAGCCGATTGCCCACCAAATCGTTACAAAGATTTCCTTTCCATTTTGAAATTGTATATTTATTTGATACATTTAATATACACACATTTATAATGTGTTGACAAGTTTTATATGACATTTCTTGTATTACAGCGCTTGACGGTTTTACGCGGAATAGCTTGGCGGTCAGAGACCTCCTAATACGAAATGCATTGGACATTAAAATATATTATGCTTGTCTGAAGCAGTCTGCTGAGAGTGTCTTATGCGGGTATTATGTATGCGAGCATCTTCAGACCGCCAGCAAATATAGAGTGAATCGTGAGTATGTAAGTTATCCTTAATGTCGATAGCTTATTTTCTTACTTTTGAGTTTCATTATTTTCAGATTTTGACTCCAACTTCAAAATTCAATTGCTCATAGTACAACTGCTCCAAAAATACCAAATAAGTTCCTGCATACTCTCACTTTGATCTATACTTTGAGATATTCAAACCAACACTTTCTAAATATTGTTATGTGTTTCATTGCAGCACACGAAGAATGGGCGATTTGTAGAAGTATGCCTGGTGGGGGAACCGACAAGATTGTTGCTGAACTGTATCAATTCGTGTGACGCGAAATTTTGCACAAAAGAGGAGAGTTCTTTGATGAGAATGGTACAATAGCTGATGTGCCAGAACTTTGCGACTATGCTAATAGAAACGATTTTTTAATGAAACTTGTAAACTATAAGATGACTTGTATGTGTAACTTCTACATATGTATATTATTTTAGTGAATTAACTTCTGTGAGATGACTTCTGTGATTATATTGTTTACTTCTGTGATGATATTGTTGACTTCTGTGATTATATTGAATTGACCCGGAAATTAGAAATAACAGCAGGTAGTATTGCATATGGTATACCTTATCACAGACGGTTATTTACCTACGGCTAGACCTGCCTGTGAAATATCATTATCACAGGCGGCTAGATATAGATAAAGAACCATCTGTGATAACCTAATTATCACAGGCGGTTATTGTTATGGTACAAACCGACTGCGATAAACTGTCTTTACAGACAGCTTGCCATAGATAAAGATCCGCCTGAGATAACACAATTATCACAGACGGTTATATATGTTGCACGACCCGTCTGTGATAATATGTCTTCACAGGCGGCTAGCCTAAGTAAAGAACCGCCTGTGATAATATGTCTCCACAGGCGGTTTCACTTCCCCGCCTGTGAAATTGTAGATTATCACAGACTCTTCGTTTCAGGCAGTTTTAGAAATCGCGTGTGATAATACGTTTGGAGCCGCCTGCGATGAGGTTTATTGTAGTAGTGCTTCAACACCGTTTTTCGCATTTAGAGACAGTCTGAACATTCATGAACGTACAGACTGAGGGGGTATTAGCGCAACAGGTTGTTGCTTAGTTAGTGATCACTTTTTTAGCATCTACGCACATGTAAACGTGCTCCATGATCTAGCCGATATCCTAAGATCTGTAACTGCTCATGTTCTGTCGTCAACCTATATCAAGACCACTGAATCAACACGATGAATCAATGAGCTGAACATTTACAGTCACAAGCAACACCACCGCTGCCGCTGAAAAAAAACACCTGTCAGACGTCACGAACCGAATGGTCGCGTCACGTGTTTGGTGTGTATGTACATAAATCAGGAAAATTATAAAGCAACTTTTGAAGATGGAAGGAGTATATGGATAAGAAGTTGCTGCCGAGCGTCACGGCCGTCAAATAAATTCTGATATTGTCCTCTCTTTAATTTGTAGTGATCGCTGATTTGTACGCGTGGACTCTTGGCGCATCCGACGACTTCTTCTGTTGGCGATGATTGGGTTCGCTGCTCCGTCGCCATGAATAGGAAGAAGGGACTGCAGCTGCTGGGCCCAGCAGAGCGACCCGGTTGATTCCAACAAGGACGAGAATTGTTTTCTCTTTTTCCGAAAAACAATGAACTAATCGAGCTGTCCCAAATAATTGCTTGACAAATGATCGCCTAACGAACCACTCAACAGTACATAATGGTGGTGGCTATATTATCTATCCATTTATATGTTCCGTCTCTCCTTTAATTTTCCGGCGGCAGCAGTGTGTTTATATCCGGCATCTGTGCATGCTTTTCCCGAGGATCATAATAAGTACTGTGCGTATGTGACCAAATCAGCATAAAGAAACTCGATTAAAATATCATATGGCATAAATAATGGACATGGTGAACTGATCGCAGGAAGCAAGCACAGCAGCAACCGATTGTCAAGAAAACCAAGATATAGTCCATCCGCAGTGGTATGTTGTAAAACGTATTAGGAAGAATACTAAAAACATTTACAAAGTGCATATATCAAAAGTATAAAATATATAGATTGTGCTTTAGAAGTTGCTGCTGCGGATGATGAAACTACTGCTCACGCGCACCGTATTATCTACACGTTCATCATATGGTACGCGTGCTTTTGTTTTCAATCTTTTGGGTTGCTTACGTTCGTCATATGGTACGCGTGCTTTTGTTTTCAATCTTTTGGGTTGCTCTGGGTTGTGTGAGCGAGTGTAGAGGGCGGCGGAAGTGATCAGAGTAGCAAGCCAATCTCTCATAAGCATTTTACGGAACACCTGTGTGCATGAACTAAAACAGCACGTATGCTTCAAACCACAGAACCATAAGGTGTTTAAGATCCAAAAATAATATATTTGCAGCAATTAACTCACCACGACAACAGCCCCATCGGCTAATCACCGACATCTCAAAGAACATATATCGTTACTACAAGAGGTTTGTAGTAGTGGACCACAATCCACTTCAGTGGATGGCGTAGTGTCTGCTACTAAGCAAAAGTCACCGTAAATGACCTATTTACAAATCGGATACATGTTCATCACTAGTATTCTACTACAAAATTAAAAAAAAAAAGTAGTGGTGGTATGCCCTCCACTACAAATTGTCTAGGACCCATAAAAAATGTAGGACCCATGTTAGGGCACACCGTGCTGCAATCAAGATCATCGTCACCATACATGAGAAAATGTCATTTATTGCTACAATGCTATTGGAGACCCTCGCCACCACGCCACCATTGGAAATCCCTTGCCATCGTGCCCGAAGTCCAGAGTTGTGCCGCTCTTAGAGATCTCACGTCATAGTGCCGCCACACCATCCTCGGAGATCTCTCACCGCACTGCCATTGGAGATTCATGCGCATAGAGAGGGAGAGAGTGAGGGAGCGAGAGAGGATGAGTGAGTGAGAGAGAGAGTGTGTTATGGCAAACCCTAGTGTTTGACCCGAGTGAGGGAGAAAGTGCGATTGGATTCAAACTGAAGGGGCTGACCTTTTTATAAAGCACGATAGTTGTCGGTCTCTTAACATTCACTACTACTAATAGTTTACAGTGGCGGGTGCCTAAAATGTTTTCCACGGGGAATAAACCCAATTACCAGTAGTGGGTTCACTGGGTTCTATAACCCGGCTGCCAAAGAGCATGTATTAGCGACCAAGCCTCGACCATCGAGGTTCGGACACGTCTTCCCAAGCCCGAGCTTGAGTCCAACAAGATACGTTCAGCCTTCAAGCCCAACACAAGGTCTGCTTCGGTGACTTCCAGTTCACTTCACTACCACCTGTGGCGGCGAGCTTGAATTCAGCTCCATCTTCCCCCAGCATCAGACTCTCCATTGTGAGAGCCTGGACTTATTTGCTAGCAACGTTGGCACCCTTTCGAGTCTTCAATGGGAGATCCACCGCCCAACCTTTGATGGGCAAGATGATCGACAATGACGACACGGATGCCGCCAATGGCGTCTCGGCACCATCCTTCATGGGGATGATCAACTACGCATCGTTATTACTTCACCACATCTTGGAGAATGATGCCACCTTTGACTCTGACTTCGACAATGACATCGAGGGGAGCGAGCATCCGTCTCATAAGTACTACACCGTCAAAGTTGGCAACGGCTCCAACCGTGGCACGTCGCCTGACCCCCAAACACAACTCAGCCCCAAGCGGCAGGAAGCATGGCGCTGTAGGCTGGTCGACTAGCTCGAGGCACAACACATCGCCCTCGAAGATGAGCAAGCTCACACTACAGGAATATCGAAGAGTTACGTCAGCTAGTTTAATTTACGTCGGCTGGCCAACGTAAGTTAAATAACTTACGTCGGCGGCATGGAACCGACATAAGTAAGTTAACCTACGTCGGCTGCCGACATAAGTAATGAGACAGACAACTTTTAACAATAACTTACGTCGGCTAGAGCAACAGGCCGATGTAAATAAAAGAGCCGATGTAACTTAGCGTTAACTTACGTCAGCCAGAAGGATGGACGTCGTAAGTTACGGCCACCGACGTAAGTTGAGTATTTAGCTGAAGTAAGTTATGTATTTTAACCTACCCCGCGTGCCCTTATCTTTTCTTCCTTACCCGCCGCTTTCTCTTCTCTTCCCCACCGCCTGCGCACGACGCCCCCCGCCGCGCCCCGGCCCCGCCGCCCCCGCCCCCGCTCCCGCCGACCCGCGGTGCCCACACCGCCGCCGGCCTCACCGCGCCCTGGCCCCGTCGCCCCTGCTCCCGCTCCCGCCGACCCGCGGCACCCACGCCGCTGCCGGCCTCGCCGCGCCCCGGCCCCGCCGGCCCCGCTCCCGCTCCGGCTGACCCGCGGCGCCCAAGCCGCCGCCGGCCTCGCCGCGCCCCCGTCTCCCCCTGCCCCCTGCGCCGCCCCCGGCCCTCGCCGCCCTCGGCCTCCCCCGGCCCCGCCGCACCGCCCTGCCTTCGGCCCACCGCCCCCGGACCTCACCGCTGCCCCCAGACCTCGCCGCCACCGGCCCTGCCCCTGCGCCCCCGCCGCCGGCTCGTCCGCCGATCTTCATTGCAAGTATTTCCTCGCCTCTCCCCTTGCTCTCATTGTTTTGAATTATTGCACATGCATTTGCTTGAAATTTTGCCTGAATTGTGGATTGTACATGCATTTGCAAGTGTTTACTCTTAATAGAAAATTGTGAATTGCTATGCTTATGTTAGAAATTGATGAATTGCTATGCTTATGTTAGAAATTGATTAGAAATTATATAGATACACAAATAATTTTTACTATGCTTATGTTAGAATTAAATCGATAAATTGATGAATTACAATTGATGAATTTTTATGCTTATTTGTTATGCTTAGAATTATGGTTAGAATTGAATTGCTTATGTTTAGGTTTAATTTAATTGAATTCAATTTCTTATGTTAGAATTGAGTTGATAAATTGATGAATCACAATGGATAATTGTTATGTTTAGGTTTATTTGAATTGCTTAGTTTTTTGAATTATGGTTACAATTTTAATTTTGATTGCTTGAGTGTTTAAGAACTATATATACATAAATGGGCTTCGGACCGGCTTGACAAGGCCTGACAAGGCCCATTTAGTGGTAAGGTAAAGTATGCGTGTAGACGGGCACGAAGGCGAACGACGACGGTGAGGATGGCAAGCACCTGCGCGTGGATGGCGTACCCCGACGAAGTGGTTTCATCTTCGATCTATTTACAGCAGCTAACCCTAAAGCCGTCGTGGAATTGTCATCTAAGACCAACTTTCCTCTTAGTCTTTCTCTAGTTCTTTCCTCTCTCTTAAATGACCTCAAAATGAAAATGAGCAACATAACCTATAGCAATGTATTACCCGTTTCGGATCGGCACGTCTCACATGCCATTGGCATGTGAGACGTGCAGGTTTGGAATTGTCCCTCTTTGGACAGCCTCAGAGTGACCGAGGGGGTGTGGCTTGTGACGAGACGCGGGTCCGGATTTGGACGAGATTTTGGTGGCGTAACCCTGTTGTTCTCTGCTGCACCATTTTTGGGCGTGCAGTGGAGAACAGCGGGGTTATGCTGCCGAAATTTCGTTCGAATCCGGATCACGCGTCTCGTCATGAGCACGCTCCGCTCGGTCACTATTGGGTGGGTTTAGGATCTATCTGCCTAGGCTGTAGAGCCGTGACACATAACATAACAATACATTAACGACAATTTCTTTTGCGTTAAACTGCACAGTCAAACATGGGCGAAGACCGTAGTTGGATGTACACTGGTTGGAAGAGCAGAACTGGTGGTCACTCAGATGAGTGGTACGCCAAGACAGAAGCTTTTGTGGAACGAGCTTTTTCGTTGTCAAATAGTGATAAGGCGCGGTGCCCATGTACGAAATGTCGAAACGGAACGTTTTTGGACAAAGTGGAACTTACGTTGCACTTGTGTCGAAATGGTTACGTGTCACATTATGAGTTGTGGAACTTCCACGACGAGACAACTTCTCAAGCTGTACAAGAAGTGGAAGCGGACAATGATGATGCTCAAGAGGTTGATATGATGGATGAGATGCTAGAAGCTATATGACCAGAACTTACAGAAGATACTCAAACAGCAAAGGTTAAAGAGTTCTTCAAACGTCTCAAAGATTCAGAAGAGGCTCTGCATGAACACACTAAAATGTCAATCCTCAATTTTGTGACTAGACTTATGGCAATTAAGTCTAAGTTCTTATTTTCTAACAATTGTTACAACATGCTCATCAATTTGTTCAAAGATGCCCTTCCACAACCCAACAAAGTGCCTAAGGATATGTACAACTCGAAGAAAATTCTTTCTGGTCTCGAGATGAAGCACGAAAAGATTGATGTGTTTCCGGACAACTGCATGCTTTTCTGGAGAGAGCATGCCAATGAGAACAAATGTTTGAAATGTGGTCAACCGAGGTTTGTCGAAGTTGTTAATAACGATGGTAATACAGTGACGACTCAAGTCGCACGTAAGCAGCTTCGTTACTTACCTGTGACACCGAGGTTGAAGCGGTTGTTCCTTTAAAAAAACGGCCAGACACATGAGATGGCACAAAGAAGGTGAGCGTGAGAACAATGGAGTCATGACGTACCCGTCCGATGGTGAGGCATGGAAGGCTCTGGACCGGTTCGACCCAGAATTCGCTCGTGAAGCGGGAAATGTTCGCATCGGGTTGGCAACAGATGGGTTCACGCCGTTCAGCACAAACGCCGCACCATACTCCTGTTGGCCCGTTTTTGTCATTCCGTACAATCTTCCGCCGACTTTTTGCATGAAGAATGAGTTTATGTTCTTAGCCTCATTGTACCTGGGCCAGATCATCCTGGGTCACGTCTCAACGTGATGCTGAAACCGTTGATCGAAGAGTTGAAAATGTTGTGGACAGGAGTCGAAGTGTACGACTGTTACAAGAAACAGAAATTCAACCTCCGAGCTACTTATTTGTTGTCCGTTCATGATTTTCTGGCATACGGCATGTTTTATGGATGGAGCACTCATGGTCGGTTGACGTGTCCGATATGTGCCTCGGATACCAATTGCTTTCGACTTACCCATGGAGGCAAGATATCTTACTTCGATTGTCATAGACGTTGGCTACCTCCGAATCACTTGTTTAGACAACAGAGGAATGTCTTCAGAAAGAACACCGTTGTCACTAAAGGACCACCGAAACGTCTTGACAGGTCAGAAATATCTGATATGTTGGAGAAATTGGTGCCAGATGAAGGTCGTCCTGGATATTTCGAAGGTTACGGAGACAAACACAATTGGACTCACATATGTGGACTTTGGGAGTTACCGTATGTGAAGTCGTTGATTCTAAGGCGACGTAAGTAACCTTAATTACGTCCAAAAGTCTACGTCGGCCAATAGCCGAGTAAGTAAAGGAAAACCGACGTAATTAAGTTACTTACATCGGTTTAAGCCTTACTTATGTCGGCTTTGGCCGACGTAAGTGATCGTTATTCCTGTCAGCAAGACACCGACATGTCCACACTCACGATGAAACATGTCCCTCACCCCAGTACGGGTAGAGCACAGCTCAGTGCATGCCGAGTCTAGGCCAACATCACCGTTGATGGCGTTGACCCCTTGCGATGTGAGTGTGCAAGCCAGAATGTGGCAGCTACGCCAGTGATGCTTCGTGGTAGTCCTAAGCCCACTAATCTCAGTGCTCTGCGTATGTACCAGAACCTCCGAACATTGCTGGATAGGGCCACCACTCAACAGGCGGAGAGCTCCCTAGCTCGACAGTATGATTCGTCAACCACCGACAGGACCTAGGGCACGAAAAGAGTGGCATAAGCCTCGATTGGACCCGCGCATCGAGCAGGGTGGTCGAGGTGGAGAGGGTCGGATCGTGTACCCCCCGGACAACTCGATCCGCGAGCACGTAGAACCATCCGACCTTGTTGAACTCCCCATGGCTCAAAACAAATCATGAGAATGCAGCGCCAGCTAATGGCCCAAGCCCCGATCGCACCGACCCTTCGTGGCAGCCGCCACGACGATGAGGATTGGAGCCTAAGCCTCGATTTCCCTCTGGTCCAAGATGCTCGGGAGGCAGCACGGCTACGAACATGCCTCCACAACAGTTGTGGAGCTGAGCTCAACCAGCTCTCCTGACCTATAGTGAAGGGCTGGCCCGACCTCGACAGAGTCTCATCCTCCGGCCCCTTCAAACCCGCAGAAGACCTAAGCGCGACCTAAACCAACCCCGAAGGCCCTGTCAAGACATCCAGAAACAGCACCACGCTGCCCAACAACTGGGAGTTGAGTACTTCTCCCTCTCCTCTATCAAAAATTTGTTTTTTTATCGCAAAAATAAACTGCACCTAGCTCGGTCGACGGTACCCAACCTGACCTCGACGATCGGGGTTCGAGTGAGCAGTGGCTACACAACTCTCAAGTCGTGAGACGGAGATCGAACGTCACCATCGTGAGGTCGACCATGTACCAGCAGGCACTACACCGCCACCATAGGCAAGAAATTTAGTCTTGAGCTTTCTTGATCAATTTTCTCATCCTATGAAGGGTCCAAACAAGCACGGACAAACACAAGCTGTCCTCCCCATAAGAGAGCCCCTACGTGGTGGCAAACACCATTAAGGCATGAGGCCTAACATTTGAAGGTTATCAATGGCAACATCTTCTCCAACGCGGGGAACATCGAGCATCTAAGGGATTTCTACCCGTGAGAATGCCAAGCCGTGGATAAGACAATGAAGCTAAGTGCTTTCCCCTCCTTTTTTCTTCTTCAAATGTTTATTTTGTTGCAAGAATAAACTAGCTCACGGGCTCAAGCCCCGATCAAAGTCCCCGACTCCAAACTCGATGGTAGGACCCGGGTGATGGGCATCTTCTCAAGTGTCGCTCGGCAGATGGACCGAACCAACCGTTCCGCGCGACTCGGGGGCTACCACCCGCCAAAGAGCTCGACCGAAAGCTTGGAATATATTCTTTCTGAAACGTTTTTTCTTTTCTAAGTACTCCCTCCGCGACTTGCAACCTACGACTAAAGAACGATGAAAGTTCTAAAAGCTAGGGATCGAGCAAGACACAGGGGCATGCACGTAGATTTTTTATCATTAATTGATTCAGAGCCCATGATAGCTCAGTCCATTACATAAGAAGGAAATTACATCAAAACCATCATACACAGGTGCTACTTTGCACCCTACAGGATCAGCATCCTCGACGACCTCACATCCCTTCTCCGAGTTGTTAATCCTCTTCAATGGCATCTCATCTCCAAATTTGGAGCTTACCACGAGAAGCCAAAACGCGCGGACATGTTTCCTGATAAAGCTTAGTGCCTTTATAGAGCACTAAGGCTTTGGTCATGCAAACAAGTGTTCTGCATTAGATGCGCTTGGATCAGGATCGACTGAATCGTCCACTCGACGAAGGTGGATCTTCCATCTTCAAGTCTCCAATTGGATCATATGCCTTGAAGCCTCCAGGTGGATCCTCCGCCTTCAAGCCTCCAGGTGGACCCTCTAACTTCTAGACTCCAGACAATCCCTTGTCGACCAAGCTTGCGATGCAAGCTGGGTTGGGCGGGATCTCACCCGAGACACCATCACCACCGGACGAAGCAACAGGATTACAGAGGAAATGATGAGAAGAAGGCAATGTGGGAAGAACCCGACATGGAAGAGGTGAAGGCATCGGAGAAGATGGGCACATCGTCGATCTATTTATAGCCCCACTGGGTCGAAAAGGAGACAGGCATAGCAAGAAGGGCGTGTCGTGCTTCCTCATAATCGACACCTCCATAAATTTTGGGAACAATTGAAGACTTCCACCGCACACTTTGTCTCCTACTCGTAACTGGTGCCAACATAAAGCCGCACAATTACGCATGCCTCCTCCTTGTAACCGATGTTTACTTGGAGTTGCACGCTCCCCCACAACTTCCCTGACTAGAGGTTAAGTCGAGTGATGCCTCCTCATTGCCCAAAATGACGTCCCACTAGGTCGAGGTAAGGCAGGTAAGTTTCAGGCCCAATTTTGGGGACTGATTGAGTTCTGGATTCGGGGGTCGTCCCACAGGTCCAGAGGCCGCCCGAAACGAACAGAGTGAGGGATGGACAAATGCGAGATGACCCACATACGACAACTTCAGGGGTAGAAAATGCCTCTGGCATCTCCGCTGCTCCATATCCGAGTCCCAGCTTGGCAACTCCGCAATAACCCCTTGAAGGGTTGGCACCGAGTCGGTCGGACCCCCGAAAGGCCTAAGGTCTGCACAAGTGTGTCGAGCATGATATAATGAAATGCGGGAAACGATCCTCGACCAGGATGACCCTTCAATATAAGATATATGGTTCCACTCATCCTTACGAAAAATGGCGATCTGTTTTCACTTGGATTTACCCACTAGATAGCTCATCGAGCTCGGGAACTAAGCCATCGAGGAAAATTTCCAACAAGCTCATCACCTTCGAGCCACGAACAACTCGTGAATGGGGTGCGAAGGGGATTCACAAAAATGATAAACCAACCCTCGCAAGAGGGCTCGGGGGCTCACTGCAGAGCTCGGCAGTCAAGATGGGGCCGACACCCTACCGTTCGGGCCCCAAAGTCTGTGACAATCATAAATAAGCTATGAACTCATGTGTTTGACTCCTCTTCCTCAGGGAACTTGCCACACTGCATCAGCCTCTGAACAATTAAATTGCTCGACCAAAGGCTCGAGTCATACTCACGGGGTTCTATAACTCAACTGTTAAAGGGCATGGCTCAGCGATCGATCCCCGACCATCAAGGACGGGACGAGCCTGCCAAAGCCCGAGCTTGTTCCAACAAGATATAGAATGTAACCATATCCAAATACCAGCCAGGACACCGACCACTGAGGTCAGTAACAAACGGTCTGAAACACACCTGGTCGAGCCCTGACCATCGAGGTGGAGGCAAGCCTTCTCGAGCCCGAGGTCTATAGCGGGGTCGGTGATGATATTCAATTCGGAGCTAGCTTCACGGATGCCTTCAGTGACAAAAAGATCGTCACACTTGTGCTTATCCTGACATGGGTCAGAAACCCTTCCAACATCATCCATGCCCCGTCCCATCTGGCACGGCGGCAGGCTGGCGCTATAACATGATGTTGACAGACGACAAGACTGGGGCAATCATAGTACCGACTTTTGCTACCCCACCTCGCCCCAAGGCACGCCAAAAAACATGTCGAAGAGATAAAAAGCATTGTAACCCCCACCTCATTTATGAGGAGGGCTGGGGGTAGATAGATGATTAGGCAAGGCATGTCCGAGCTACCTTTAAAAGGGGTCCAAAGCCCACCTTCGCAGAGGGAGGCATCTGACGGATGAACTCAGATGACTCACTTTCGCATATACGACTTAGCACGCAGGCACCAATCGTTCACGACGCCTGTAACACCATTTCCCTCGTTCAATCAACATAGAGCATGATATCGAAACTGAAAGTGGGGCACTTGTCCAGACCACTATAAACCCTTGTGTTTGTGTAGCTAGGTCACCTCGAGGACGAAAGCACCGCGAAATCGATACTCGTCGGTGGTACGAACACCGACATGGGTCTTTTAATTGTCTGCCACTGTTGTGAGATTTCTAAATGGTGAGCTATAATAAGTGGTATCTGCCATCTTGCCTTTATAGTAGCGATTTTTAGCCAATGTGTTATGTGTCTGTCACTATTGCGTTTTAGGGTTTTGTCACAAAAATCATTTTAGTAGTGTATGTCTCTCTTTCCAATCATCCATACAAGCAATCACTTGAAACATATATGCGCCAGTAACAATCAAGATGGTGACTTAATCAACTTGTATGCCAAATGATAATACCGATTAAATGAAAGCCACATGTATTTATGTGAAAACCACGTGTGGACAAAAACTACAGATGGTGAGGAGCAATCGATCCACTATGAAGATGAATAATATAAGAGGTGAGAGCCAACAAACATGGGGAGGCTCCAAATCTCTATATTACACACTCTCAAATTGATAGATTTGGTGCCACTCAATCCTCTTATATTTCATCCAAACCATCTCTCTCTCTCTTTCTCTCAAGTGAACAACTGAGCAGCCTACATATACGCAATGTTTCATATGACATATTAGCTAAATTAGGAATAAATGATGAAAATAGGAGTGAAACATCGTTGACCATCCACTCTGATGCAAACTAAAGCAAAAAAAAGTCATATGAGAAAGATATAGCATTTTCAAGTTTTAAATAAAGTAGAGTAATGAATAAAATTATGTCACCCAACCGGTGATATCTGGTTTTCTTGTCAGCAACTCCTATTGCATATGCACAGCTCTGGTGCGTGACCTCGAAGCCAAAACTACGTAGAGTACTCGTGCTGTGGTACAATACAAACAGCGTGGCCGCATGTGCCCGTGTCCGCCGGCTGACACGCCCCAGCCTGCCTGCCATCCATCTGGCTGATTGCTAGTACAAGGCAGGCTCCCTTGTAGCACAAGCCGATGGACTTAATTTGGTTTTGAGCGGCACCTTAACTTCTCCAAATGAAATTCGTGGACAGAGCAAGCGTTCGCCGTTGCAGCTGCCGCCATCCGATCTGATCGATGGCACGCCAGAAGCGTGTGCCTCGGAGAAGTGCACGCGACGCGACCAACAGGGGCAAGAACCGTGGTCATCAGCAGGTGCTTATTCTATTCTAAGGCGGGTGCTAGCTTCTATCTCTCTCTCCATGTGACCACGATATGAGACAATTCACGGCACGCCGTGCGTCAGCGACTCAGATATGTTTGCCTAACCAAGCTCGTCCGTGTCGTCCCCCCCCCCCCCCCCCCCCCCCCCCCCCGATCCAGCGCCGTGAACGAGAATTATTTATTCACTCTCTCCATCTAGTTTCAGCTTCTCCGGTGTGACCCTAGGGTTAGGGCTAAGATGTTTTAGGGTACATGGAGTCCCACAGGATTAGGGTATTCTAAAACATACTTTATACAATATTTTTCTTATACTTTTGCAGTACGTACTCTAAATTACACTGCGATACAGTGTATACGGTATGCTTTACAGCGTGCCACTGCGGACGGTCATAGAGGAAGACCTAGAGGAGGAACATCGGACTGGTCAGAACGTAGCCAGAGAGTATGCCGGGTGGGCCGTAGCATACCTTGGGCCCAGACACATAAAATAGGTAGTCAAACTCAGTTCCTTGCATGCCCTGACACTACTACAAAAAGCATTTTTACAGACGTCTCAATTTTTCAAACACAGACAGTCCTTAAAAATATGCGACTGGGATGACAAATGATATAATAACCGTTTGTGATGAAAGAACAACACAGGCGGATTTTAAAAAACAACCGCTTGGGTAAATACTCGATCTTCTCGGGCGGTTATTACTTAAGAACCGTCTGTAATAAATTAACATCACAGGCGGATTTTAAGAAACAACCGTTTGGGTAAATACATGATCTTCACAGGCGGTTATTAATTAAGAACCGTCTGTAATGTAATGAACTTCACAGGCGGTTCTTAATTAACAACGGCCTGAGGAGATCATGTATTTTCACCGGCGATCATTGTGTAAGAATCGTATGTAGTTGTTCAATTATCACAAGCGGTGTTCATTGAAATTACAGGAATGTAGTCGTTGCAATTATCACAATCATATGTAGTCGTTGCAGGGAAAATTGTATCAGGAAAAAACACAGATGAGCGGATACTAGTACAGTAATGCATTATAGGAAATGCTCGATCACCAGTGAGGCTGGCTTAATTGTGATAATACACTATTAGAGGTTTTACAATTGTTCAAAGATAATATCTTTACACACTGAGCACAAGTTTAAGTGAGCCTCTCTTTGTAACAGCTGCAAACAACGACGATGAAGCGCTCTGTCAAGTCGAAAACAAAAATCATGCTACATTCATTGTAGATCGACGATGAAGCTCCCATCGATCAATCTAAATTGTACCGTCCTGCTTGCTACCGAACACGTCTCTTATATTCCGCTGGATCCTGAAAATATTGACATTAATTAAATTAACAAATGTCGAAGGAGGAATGAATAACCTACATTGGTCACTAAGTCAAAGTGTCATCTAACCTTGATAAGTAGATTATAGCAATCATTTTCAATATCGGACACATTTGGCTGATGCAGCAAACGCTAAACATCAAGTAGTATTGTTTTGATTGTAAAAGCACTGCACCACCCCTACGAAATATAATTTAAGCAATATAAGAAACCAGTACAAATAAGTTCGACAACAATTAAGTAATAATTACATGAGCAAAATAGGTATATCTTACAGTCTCTTGATCAAGAATCCCGATGCAGAGTGCTCCAGAATGATGGACATTTGAGTGAAAAAACCCACTTAGAAAGGTGCATCTTGGAGGCACCAAGGGATAGTCCTCAGTGAAGGAGATTGTCAGGGGTAGTAACCATCTTCCCATTCAGTCTGCAAAAGAAATTTATTAATAGGAGGACGATGGTTAAACTTATATTGTGCTTGTTCTTCATGACTTACCCCTTCTTTATCAGGGACGATGCACTGCCACTTCAATAAATCTCACGATTTTGGCTTCGCAGAGAAACCCTGTGCAGAGAAATTAAAAATACCAAAAACAAACAAGACGGAAAAACAAACTACAGTTAAGTTCATCAGTCCATTACAGATACATATGTATATACAACCATGCGATCGGTGTGCCATATGTACATACATGGGGATGGTTCTTGCGCCACGCCAAGCGCTCCTCCTTCAATCGGCTACACGCCCGAGACATCATTATCTGAAAGACCAAACTTCCAAATTATTGAGTCCAAACGCATATGTACACAAATGCAGAAGGACACAATCCATATACCAACACACAAAACTGGCAGCTTATGAAAATATACAAAGAAAAAGGTAGCATGCAATGCATAGTAAGGAAACTATGCGAATTTACTTAGGTACCTCGTGGCGCGATGTGGGACTGGGAAGAGGCGTGCCTCCGCGGGGTCTTTATTTAGGCGTCAGTTTTTCATAGGCGGTTTTTAAATTTTTCACAGATGGTTGGTACTCAATAACCGCCTGAGAAGATGTTTATCTCAGGCGGGTTTTACTTACCAACCGCCTCTGATGCTGCTAAGCTCCTGTCAAGCTGAATCCCTGCACAGCAAGCTATTGTAGATGCAAGTAACACCCGTGGCTCATCATTTGAATTGTTGAAAGCATCAAATTGAAGCCTGACGATCCTTGAAAGGATTTTCCCATCTATTTGAACGATTTATTTCCCTCCTGTCCATTTGAAAACTTAGGAAGATGCTCCTTTCTCAGTTTTAATGCCTAAATATATTGACTAAAAATCAGTACTCACTTTCTTAGTGCTTCACACAAGCGAGTAAGCGAACAATTTCAATCACAAATCTTGTTTTTACACTTTCATAGGGATTTAACCTTAATCTTTCTAGCATAGATTTATCAAATAAGTGAAGCTTCCTTATCACACATGTTAATGGCAGTTATAAGTGAAGGATGTGTCGAAGCTAACGAAATTTGAATCGGACTGAAGATAAAGAGATCCTGCATATGAGTGGCAATATCCAAGTTAAACAGCGTGAAGGCTGTCATCATAGCTTCATGTTGTCTAACCTGGACATTATCACTCATATGCAACATCTCTTTGTCTTCAGTCCCATTGAGATTTCGTTAGCTTCGACACACCCTTCCCTTGTAACTGCTATTAACATGTCTGATGAAGAAGCTTCAATTATTTGATAAATCTATGCTTCAAAGATTAAGGTCAAATTCCTATGAAAATGGTAAAAATAAGATTTGTGATTGAAGTTGTACATTTCGTCGCTTGTGTGAAGCACTAAGAGAGATGATACTGATTTGTAGTCAATATATTCAGTCATTAGAACTAATAAAGTAGCATCTTCATAAGTTACCAAAATGGAGAGAAGAGAAAGAAATCTTGCAGGGCTTGTTTGGGTGTACTCCTATCCAAACAAGCCCTCAAATGGACGGGAAGTATCGTCAGACTTCAATTGAAGCTTTTAACAATCCAAATGATGAGTCACGGGTGTTACTTGCATCTACAAGAGCTTGCTGTGAAGGGATTAGCTTGACAGGAGCTCAAAACAGAAGCTGAATTTAATAATGTTCGAAACATGCTATCTAAAGCTGAAATAGAACATTATTCTAAGTCGATTTTAGAAGATACAAATATATACAATATATATCATCTCGCATTGCTATATACATTTTTTTCCAACATTGACATCTTCTCGCATATAGGGTTTCAAATTCTTTTTAATGCTTCTCTCTACGCGCTTGATGTTTTCTGGTTCGGTGAAAAGGTACATCTCTTCATACTGATTATATTCCTCTTCATTATCTCCCACATTCTCAACCCCAACAATATTTTGCTTTCCAGAAACAACTACGTGCATCTTCTCAGTTTCTGGATCTTGAACATAAAAAACATGTGCAACATTATCGGCGAGAACCAACAGGTCATCTTTATAACCCACTTAATTCAAGTCTACCAGTGTCAGCCCGTAATTGTCCACTTTCACACCATCAGGATGTTTGACCCATTGCCACTTAAATACGGGCATTACCATTCTTTCGCCATAATCGAGTTCCCATATTTCCTCTACGAACCTGAAGTATGTGGTCTTCTGCCCTTGTGAATCATAAGCCTCAATACGAACACCACTATTTTGTGCAACACTCTTACCATCATTTTCTTTAGTGTAAAATGTGTAACCATTGATGTCATATGCTTGCCATGATGTCACCAAAGCAGATGGGCCAGAAGCTAACTTCTTCATTGTTGCCTCTTCTATAGTGTTTCCGTATGGTATATTTTTGTCCATTAACCATTCAGTGAAACATCTTCTGTGCTCTTTCATGATCCAGTCCTCTGTGCGGTCTTGGTTTTTATCACGAAGCTCAATTTGGTGTTCCTCGATGTACGACTCAGCTATTGTGAGTTGTTGTAGTACACCAAAATGTGCACGGTGTACATTCTTGTAATCTTGAACGATAAAAGTTTTCTTACCCACTTTGCCTCTCCCACGTAGTCTACCCTCATGTACTGGTATAGGCACACCTATCGATTTTCCATCTTTGATGTAATTAGCGCAACCCTCAATCACTTCTTCAGTGGTGTATCCTTCCATAATTGAACCCTCTGGATGAGCACAGTTCCGCACATAACCTTTTAATACTCCTAAATATCTCTCCAACGAAAACATATGATGTAGTGGCCCCAATGCTTTTATCTGATCAACAAGATGTATGATTAGGTGTACTTGCATATCGAAAAAGGATGGTGGGAAACACATCTCAAGCTTGCACATTGTCTCGACGATGTATGTTTTCAGATAGTCTAAATCTTCACGTGCTATCACCTTTTGCGATATTGCATTGAAGAAGTAACACAAACGTGTGATGACAACTTTTATATGCTCAGGTTTGATGACTCTTATTGCAATGGAAAGGAAAACTGTCATCATCATGTGACAATCGTGAGAATTATAACCGAATAAAGACAAGTCTTTCATCGAGACTAGTTTGCGGATATTGGATGAGAAACTCGTGAGCACTTTGATCCCACGCAAGCATTCGCAAATTGCTTTTTTCTCTTCTAGCGTCAAGTTGTAGCTGGTTGGGGGAAGGTAATGCTTCCCCTTCGCCTTTTCTACTGGATGAAGCTCTAGTCTCAAATCAAGATTTACTAGGTCCATACGTGAATTTAATCCGTCCTTTGTTTTCCTCGGCATGTCCAACAAGGTCCCAATGATGCTGTCAAATACATTCTTTGTAACATGCATCAAATCAATACTATTGCAAAATTCCAGATTCTTCCAATACGGAAGATACTTGAAAAAAATTGATTGTTTCTTAAAAGCCATGTCAGTTGTATCATCTGAAGATGTGCTTTTCTTTCTCTTAATTCCTTTACTATTTTTTCCCTTACCGAAAGCAATATGAATGTTCTTGACCATTTCAAACACAAGTTTTCCATTGTAAGGTTTTGGTGCAGTATCTTTTTCGATTTTGTTATCAAATTGTTCTTTCATCTTCCTATACTTGTGTGTATCTGTCAAAAACTGTCGGTGTCTCATGTACATCGTCTTTCTGGATGAAGTGAGGTATAGAAATCCAGTTCTATCCACACACCTAACACAACCTTTCTTCCCTTTCATTTGTCCCGATAATGTAAACAGTCCGGGATAATCATGCACAGTAACGAATATCATTGCTCTTAGAGTGAAATACTCCCGCTTGTACTCATCCCATGTATGTACCCCTTCATTCCACAATTTCGCCATATCTTCCATTAAAGGTTCCAAGAACACATCAATTTTGATGCCGGGTTGTTTCGGACCTTGGATAAGAACAGATAACAAAATATATTTCCTTTTGTGACACAGCCACGTCAGTAGGTTGTACATCGTTAAGACCACGGGCCATGTGTTGTGTATGCTTCTTTTTTCACCAAACGGATTCATTCCATCTGTACCCAAGGCAAACCTCATATTTCTGATTTCCTTCGCAAATTATGGATACTAAATATCAAAAATTTTCCACTGCGTTGCATCACCAGGGTGTCGTATATGTTTTTCATTCTTCTTGTGTTGCTCGAAATGCCAACGCATAAGTTCAGCCTCCCTAGGGTTTGAGAACAAACGCTTCAAGCGATCAATTACCGGAAGGTACCACATCACCAAGGCAGTAATTTTTCTCTTATTCTTCCCGTCTGCATCGCTAGAATTATCGTCATCGTCACCTTTAGGACCAATAATAAACTTCTTATTATTCTGAGTCCTTTTCATGTTGGTAACATACTGGTGATTGTAGTCCTTCTTATATCTACTGACACCACAAATGGGGCATCTAGTTTCGAGCTCATGCTCTTTGCGATACATAATACAATGGTTCACACAGGTGTGTATTAGTTTCTTCGCTTTATAAGTGCTTCTGGGCAGTTTATTTGGATTTGGAAGAATTTCTGTCAGAAGATTCAAAAGATCAGAGAAACTACAATCGGACCATCCGTGTGTAGCTTTCAACTTTAGTAGTTCTAAGATTGCATGCAATGTAGTAAACTCTTTATCACAACCGTTTGATTCATCATATAAAAGCTATGTCGCCGCATTCTGCAATGTCTCCATTTTACTTAATTCTTTGCTTGCTCCCACAGAATTCAATACATATGGTTCAATGTGACGCAACATCTCCTCACAATCGAACTCATCATCATTATCACCAGCTTGATTGTCACTACCGTCATCGATATGAACATTATCATCATCTAAACCTCTCTCAAAATCTTTATCCACATCATGTGTATCTAATCCACCATGCTCTGTCCATATTGTGTAGTTATTTTTAAAACCTCTTTTCACCAAATGAAATTGGATTACTATAGTATCCGTCCAAGCAATCTTACTTTCGCAGTCGATACATGGGCATAATATGTCATCTATCTTTTGCAACTTCGCATGTCTCTTGGATGCTTCAATAAAATTTGCAACATTATGAATGTACATAGGATCGGGTTGTGGCATGTTATACATCCACGCTCGACGGTTCATGCTTCAATAATAGAATTTTTGTCATATTTACAAAATTTGGCCACAGATATTCTCTAAAGGTCTTCTATAAAATGAATTTACAGAGACATAACAAGTATGATTAGGGTGACAAATGTAGGAGACGGGCGACGTCTTGAGGCGGACGAAGTCGAAGGCGTCGGGAGTAGCAAGTGGGGGTGAAGGATTGAAGTCGTGGGGCAAATAGACCCAGTGGCATGGGCTAGGTCTGGGTGGGATCTCGGGATGGCAATTATAGCCGCGGGTACGGGTACCCAACGGGTATTGCACCCGACGGGTGCGGGTACGGGTGGATTTTTGCCGCCGCCCCTGACCTGACGCGATGGAGAGGCACGCTGCTGGAGCGTGGCACGGCTCCACTTCGCCACTTCGGTGACTGTCGCCGACTTTCCACCGACCACCGCACGCTGTCGCCCGCGGCTCCGGCCATCACCTCTGTCTTTCGGTCTCACCGCCGCCGGCAGATGCCCCCAGTGCCTCCAACATTGTCTTCGTCCTTGTCGTCACCTGCAGCTGGCTCCGGTGCCGCCTTCCACCCATGGTGCCATTTCCCGACCTCGCTGCCGCTTGCAGATGGCCCTGTCACTGGCTTCTGCACTCTGCCACCATTGATGTCACCTAGCAACGAGGAGGTATGGTCGCCAACGCCCAACCCTACTGCAGCTTGAGGCAGACGGAGTCGAAGGCGTCGGGAGCAGCAATCGGGGGTGAAGCATTGAAGTCGTGGGGCAAACAAGCCCAACAGCATGGTCTAAGTCTGGGTGGGATCCGGTCCGTTATATCTTGACACCGGATCCCATCCAACGATGGTAACTAAATGGGTGAGTTATAAAACCATCTCCCTAGAAAGCTAACTCTAATCACTCCTTCGAAAGATATGCAAGCAGGAGGTACGCACACACAAGTAGCATTTGAAAAGGAAAACATATAAAACTACAATTACAAGTTCGGGTAAACTTCATGCATCTTATATATATTACAATAGCATCTGTTAATTAAACATCATATTCATGTCACATAATAGGTACAATCTACAATAAGCTTATTATAATATAGTCCATACATCAATATATAAAAGACCAAACTAGCAGAACACACAAAAAGGAAACAATCCATATAGTCCATACATCAATATACCAGAACACAATCTATATAGTCCTCACACATGCAAAAGGACAGAATCCATATACCAGAACACACAAAACTAACAGCTTATCAGCTAATGAAAATATACAAAGAAAAAGTAAGGAAACTAAATTTACCTTTCAGAGGTGGCAGCACGGTGGGGAGGCGTCAGCACGGTGGGCCGGCTGGGTGAAGAAGTGGTAATGCGGGGTTGAGCGGCGGCACGGTAGTATGGGCTGGGCGGCGGAGCGGCGGAGCGACACTGGGGAAATGTGGCAGCCTTGCGGCGTCGATATCCAAGGTTACATTTTGACTGTGGTGAGGGGTCCTTATATAGGCGTCGGTTTTTCAAAGGCGCTTTTTAACTTTTTCTCAGGCGGGTTTTACTTACCAACCGCCTGAGAAGATATTTAATCATGAATATTAATTAAGAAGAAGTAAATATCTTCAGAGACGATTGGTACTTAATAACCGCCTGATAAGAAATTTATCTCAGGCAGGTGTTACTTACCAACCGCCTGAGATAATGCCCGATACTGTTCTTCAGTTTCCTTATCGCTTCCTTCTTTTTTATTTAGATTCCAATATAAATACTCAAACATGTTTAGATTCTGCAAATTATGTCCATATTCGGTGATTCTTTCTTCTACACTTGTATAAAATTAACATCTACCACCTGAACAAAATATTTTAAAACTTGTATAGATGACATTGTAATATTTTGGTAAATATCAAATTAATTTCTACTCACATATTATTCACATTTTTGTATCTCATAAAAAAAGATCCTTCACTCAAATTTGTTTGTATGAACATATTTGTATCATTTATACATGTATGAATTTTGTTAATTTTTTAAAAGCATTCCAACATGTCAAACTTCAAATTATCTATCATTCTAACTAAATGCTCATATACATATGAGGCATTCATCAAATTATGAACACACATTGATTCAAAAAAATTTAAAATAATCTGAAAAAATTCATAGAGGTTGGTATGATGAGTAAAAATGTCCACTGAAAAAATAAATGAAAAAAGCATTATATTCATCAAGATAGAAAAATGAAAAATAGCATTTGTTGTATGTTTTTTATGTTCTGACTAATTTCAAAGGATTTATGAAGTGAAATTTAATGGTAACCTTTACTTATCAATAATATTACAAGAAAGTGGAATTTTGCCTTTTTAAAGGACCCACATTTAATCAAGAATATTAATTAAGAAGAAGTAAATATCTTCACAGGTGGTTGGTACTTAATAACCGCCTGAGAAGAAGTTTATCTCAGGCGGGTTTTACTTACCAACCGCCTTAGATAATGTCCGATACTGTTCTTCAGTTTCCTTATCCCTTGCTTCTTTTTTGTTTAGATTCCAATATAAATACTCAAACATGTTTAGATTCTGCAAATTGTGTCCAAATTTGATGATTCTTTCTTCTACATTTGTATAAAATTAACATCTACCACCTGAGCAAAATATTTTAAAACTTGTATAGTTTACATTGTAATATATTGGTAAATATCAAATTAATTTCTACTCACATATTATTCACATTTGTGTATCTCATAAAAAAAGATCCTTCACTCAAATTTGTTTGTATGAACATATTTGTTTCATTTATACATGTATGAATTTTGTTAATTTTTTTTAAAAGCATTCCAACATGTCAAACTTCAAATTATCCATCATTCTAACTAAATGCTCATATACATATGAGACATTCATCAAATTATGAACACACATTGATTCAAAAAAATTTATAAAAATCTGAAAAATTCATAGAGGTTGGTATGATGAGTAAAAATGTCCACTGAAAAAATAAATGAAAAAAAAGCATTATATTCATCAAGATAGAAAAATGAAAAATAGCATTTGTTTTATGTTTTTTATGTTCTGACTAATTTCAAAGAATTTATGAAGTGAAATTTAATGGTAACCTTTACTTATCAATAATATTACAAGAAAGTGGAATTTTGTATTTTTAAAGGACCCACATTTAATCAAGAATATTAATTAAGAAGTAATTATCTTCACAGGACTGACCAACCGCCTGAGATAATCTTCTTCTCAGGCGGGTTTTAATTACCAACCGCCTGAGATAATTACCTTATAATACCCGAGTTTGAGGAACACGATGAACACACTACACATTCATTCATTCACACAGTTGAAGAGCATATAAGATACTCATTCATTAACAATATTCAATCACACATCTCACACAAGAACACACAAAATACACAATATTTACACAAGAACACACGAGAACACACAAGATACACAAGTAATATTCAATCACATAGATGAACAGAGATAGGTTTCATCATTAACAATATTTACAAAACAGAAGCAACTAAAAACAATAAAGAAAAACTAATTAAATTCTACTCCTACTCCTACTCCTCTTCCTCCTCCTCCTCCTCCTCATCCTCCGGCGGCGACTCTGCGCCGGTGCAATAGGAGACAGGGCCAGTTGCACTGGCTGCACCGGCGATGCAACCCCGAGAATGAGGTTGCTAGCCGTCGCCTCCACCAGTGTTATGCGGCCCTCGGGGCCAAGAACCTGGGCCATCGTCGCGAATAGAATGTCGAGACAATCAGCCACCCCCGTGAGGGCGTAGAGGTAGTGGCCGACGGTAGTACCCATTCCAGGATACTCTGGAAGGGTACCCAGCCCCAAGGCACTCATGGCACGAGACGTATTGTAGTACGCCTCTCACGCCATGAGGAGGCGTTGCTGGGTGTTGATCCTCTCGGGGGAGCTGCAACATTGTTTCTTGCAAGGTGGCTCCCTCGGAGGGCTTGGCAGCGGAAGGTCGGCCATAGTGGTGTTGGGTCATTGGAGCGGAGGAAGACAAAGAAAAGAAGATGATTCAAAGTGAGCGACGCGCTTGTGGAGAACTAAAGGGTGATGGCGCGCGCGTCT
Source organism: Tuctoria greenei (assembly GCA_036927565.1). Classification (NCBI taxonomy): domain Eukaryota; kingdom Viridiplantae; phylum Streptophyta; class Magnoliopsida; order Poales; family Poaceae; genus Tuctoria; species Tuctoria greenei. Next base: position 189,397,828 of record JAYESD010000003.1, on the reverse strand, counting down.
TTAATAAGGGTCGCGCGGAGCAGTTGGTTTACCGCGTATTGAAAGGTCGCGCCTCGGGGAAAAGAAAGGTCGCGCACGGACGTCGACACGTCCGTAGGTGAGGGGTCTTTATGTAAGCGTCCGTTTTTCACAGGCGGTGTTTAAATTTTTCTCAGGCGGGTTTTACTTAACAACCGCCTGAGAAGAAGTTTATCTCAGGCGGGTGTTACTTACCAACCGCCTTAGATAATGCCCGACAATGTTCTTCAGTTTCCTTATCCCTTGCTTCTTTTTTATTTAGATTCCAATATAAATACTCAAACATGTTTAGATTCTGTAAATTGTGTCAAAATTCAATGATTCTTTCTTCTACATTTGTATAAAATTAACATCTACCACCTGAGCAAAATATTTTAAAACTTGTATAGCTGACATTGTAATGTTTTGGTAAATATCAAATTAATTTCTACTCATGTATTATTCACATTTGTGTATCTCATAAAGAAAGATCCTTCACTCAAATTTGTTTGTATGAACATATTTGTATCATTTATACATGTATGAATTTTGTTAATTTTTTTAAAAGCATTCCAACATGTCAAACTTCAAATTATCCATCATTCTAACTAAATGCTCGTATACATATGAGGCATTCATCAAATTATGAACACACATTGATTCAAAAAAATTTTAAAAAAATCTGAAAAAATTCATAGAGGTTGGTATGATGAGTAAAAATGTCCACTGAAAAAATAAATGAAAAAAAGCATTATATTCATCAAGATAGAAAAATGAAAAATAGTATTTGTTGTATGTTTTTTATGTTCTGACCAATTTCAAAGGATTTATAAAGTGAAATTGAATGGTAACCTTTACTTATCAATAATATTACAAGAAAGTGGAATTTTGCCTTTTTAAAGGACCCACATTTAATCAAGAATATTAATTAAGAAGAAGTAAATATCTTCACAGGCGGTTGGTACTTAATAACCGCCTAAGAAGAAGTTTATCTCAGGCGGGTTTTACTTACAAACCGTCTGAGATAATTTTATCTTCTCAGGCGGTTGGTAAGTAAAACCTGCCCGAGGTAACCATCTTCTCAGACAGTCGGTATTTAAAATCCGCCTGAGAAAATGGGAGTATATATATACCCCTCGGTAGCTTTAGGAAAACCTAACCCGGGTGAAACACTTAGACGCCATTAGGCTGCCAAAATTTCGTTTGCCGCCAAGTGTTCGCCGCCGTCGCCGCCGAGCTTCGCCCTCGTCACTTCCAGGTACGCCGAGCGAATCCATTGTCGTCGCTGCTGAGCTTCAAGGTAAACCCGAAACCCTTCGACCTTTCATCCTCCTTCACCGTGCCGCCTCCCTCACCGCCCTCGCCACCGCCTTGCATATCCTTGGTTAGGGTTCTGGAATTGGAAAATGGTAGGCATCCTTGGTCAGGGTTCGGTGGGGCAAGATTTATGTGGATGGTTATATCACGATAAATTGGTAGTTGGTTTTGTGTGTCTGAAACTGTGAAATTGGTAGTTAGTAACAACAGTACATTCCCTATTTCTGTCATCGGCCTTGCATATGCCACATAATTCTCTATTAGGAGCAAGATTTAGCTATATTTGGTTAAGTTGAGCAAATTTGGCTAAATTTTGGCTAAGTTACATTAGATATAGTTATACTTGACTGATTTTGACTAAGTTATGCTATATTTAGCTATATTTGGCTACTTTTGCTTAGAGTTAGCTATGCTAGACTAAGTTTGGCTAAGTTTGCTTTTATTTCTCTAAGTTAGCTTCATTTGAGCAATTGTAGCTAATTTGTGCTACCAAAGATGTCTGCACTTGTGGCTCCATCAGCTTCATTTGAGCAATTGTAGCTAATCTGTGCTACCAAAGTTATGCTATATTTAGCTCTGAAGCCAAACAAGTTGCTGGCCAACTCATTTGTGATTCTAGGAGCATCCTCACGCCCATATCTAGGTACCACTAGGTGTGGCGATGGAGTCTGAGCATATGCCGCCGATCTCTATGATACAAGAATTTAGTTAGACCTATATAACTTCAAAAATGTGTTTTGGCTAAATTTACTTAATTGAGTCAAAATTGAGAAAATTTGTTTTAAACATGACCAAATTTAGCTAACTGAAGCATAATCAAGCAAGTTTGACTATGCGGGGCAAGATTTAGCTATATTTGGTTAAGTTGAGCAAATTTGGCTAATTTTGGCTAAGTTACATTAGATATAGCTATACTTAACTAATTTTTACTAAGTTATGCCTTGGGTTGTCGGTGTAAAGTGAGCTTGCTAGTTGCTGCTGCTGCTATCAGTCTCTTGCTTGATCAGTTATAGGTCCAGAGCTAGGCGCCGCCTAGTAAACCTCAAGAACGTGGTCGCCACTCTGAACGAAGCTAGCCTATTTAGAATAAGAAGATAAAATTGCCATTGCTGGTGAACAACTTTAACATGCTTGTCACCCTCGCAATGTATAGGAACCTTTTGGTCAGTCGCCTTAAACCCTAGAATACCTTATCAAATCCTAGAATGCTTCCATCTTTTTCTTCATGCAACACTTCATGTAGAGTTAATATGCCATTTATTAGATTTTTTGTCTTATTAGATCTAGCATGGAAAGCCCTAAGAAGACTGGTCCTAGTAGTAACAATAAAGAAGACAATATGGAGTTTACTGACTCCAGCAGTTCAGGCTCCTATCACAGTCCATCGGATCCTTTACTGAATATAAAAAATAAAAAGACTTCAGTGGATCTAGACCCGGAATATGATCCTGCCGACAAGGTATGGATCACGAATCTTAACTTCAGCAGTTCAAGTTAATGTTGGTTGTCAAGTATACGAAGTCTTATAATTTTTTTCTACCTAGATTAATCGCGAAGACAATGAGGTGACATCGGCTCCTAAAACCGCAGAAGGTTCTCCAATGGATGAATCCCCAACTTCACTCAAGCGGAAACGAGGGCAACGAGGTCCCAATAAGGGTCCATTGGACCGCATCATGTACATAACAAGGGTCGGTCCAGGTGGGCTTCCCCAAGAACCACTGGATTCAGTTACCAAGTATCATAATGCATACGGTTTTCTTGTTAGGGAGGTTGTGCCAATCATTACCGAGAATTGGAGGAAATTACCCGAGCAGGCCAAGAATGAGTTTTGGGAAAGGATAAAGAAACAATTCAATTTCCCGAAAGGCACAGAAGAAGCTGTAAAGAAAGCAACATTGATCTCTTGCGGAAAGAAGTTTCATGGCTGGAAAAGTGAAATGAGTGCTTATGTTAAGGCCGATAAGGTCCCTAGCTCAAGGAAGATGGGAAAAATCACACAAGCTCAGTGGAAAGAGTTTGTTCGTCAAAAGAGCACACCTGATGCTAAAGCTCTAAGTGCAACTAGGTCAGAGCTTGCAAAAAAGAACAAATATCATCATCGCTTGGGGTCAGCCGGATATGACCCCAAAGTCCAGAAATGAAATAAGATATTAGACAAAATTACCAGTAAGGGCAATCCTCACCCATTAGAAGGGTGCGATGAGCGAACTCAACGGTGGGTCTTTGCTCGGTCAGGTTTCACCGACGAGGGCAAACTTGAAAAGCCCGACTCTCTGAATGAAGTAGAGGATAAAATGAAAGAAGTAATTGAAAAGCAACAGAAGGGTCTCTTCAAGCCGAAGAGGGAGAAAGACCAACTTACCGCTATCTTAGGAAACCCTGAACACAGCGGACGGGTTCGAGCGGTCTCTTCTCAATTGTCTTGGCTAGATGGTTTCCCTAAAGATAAAGACACATATAGAAGACGTGAGAAGTTTAAGAAAACACTTGATAAAACGACTGCTCAAAAGGTCAAAGAAAATATGCAAGAAATAATGGAACAACTTAGACAATCGGGACAATTAGTGGCACCGAGTACAGTGATGGTTCCGGTGCAAAAGGAGCAATTAGTATCTCCAACTGCCTACCCTAGCAGCGTTGGTTCTGTGCCAGGCTCAGAGTCAACCCATAAGTTCCCTGTCGATGATATTGCTAACGACAAATCTTGTCGTCTTCTTGTCCCGATAGGCAGAGCAGGGAACAAAACCAAACAGGTTACCACTGCTATGGCAAAGCCTGATCGTGACTTCAACAGGAATCCACTTTCGTTGTATTATGCTGTGGTGCAAGTTCTTCAGATCATTGATAATGATTGTGAAGATTATGAAATAGACCACGTCACACCTGAGGGGATCGCGACTCTGGGGCAGGCTGTCAACCGATTAATCCTTTGGCACCGACGTGATATCGTGTTGGACGATGAGCCAATTTCTAGCCCCGTCGCATCTCCAAATACTGCAACCCCATCTTCTAAGGCGAAAGTGCATGAAGATCCACTCCCAGTCCAGGAAGATCCACTCCCCCTATGTCTCAGCAAGGATTATAGTAACCTTGCTAGTAAAGATATCCAAGAGCAACAAGTTGGACAACAGCTTCAAACAGTACCAGAGCAAGCTCTTGCTAGTAAAGAGCAACCAGTTGAGCAACAGCATGAAGTAGTACTAGAGCCAGCTACTGGGAATAAAGAGCAATCAGTTGAACAACAGGTTCAACAAGCCAGTGTCCAACTTCCGACGACTACTCCTCAATCATTAGTGCCTATCAAAGTTAGCCCATACGAAAATAAGAAACCTTCATCAGAAGTGTCAAAGTATTTGGAAACTATGAAGGAAAATATTATAAAATCGAATGCATCTCGTTCTTCTCATGAGCCAGAATTAGAAAATATCGAGGAGTGGGAAGAAGACGGTGTCATGTATAATCGGCGGACGGCTTTATTTAAACCAGGAGTTCCAATATACAAGCTTGAGGATGTTCCTCCTAAATTTGAGAATGGGAAGCCGCTCATGACATCCGTACAACTTAGCAAACAACCCGTCCCGCTCAGAAGAATGCATGAGTGGTACATCCTTGCCAGCATAAGATATGGTTTTAATTGCGTCACATTTCATATTCCAAAACAAGCATTCTGGGGCACTGGAGAAGATAGACGAGTCATTTTATTTGAAGAGTTGCGTCCCCTTTTGCATCGGGGCATGCTCGAAATCAACCTGTTGCTCGTCTAGTGCTTGTAAGTGCTCTAATATTTTATATTTACTTTTCTTACTACACGCATACGCATTTCATGATATTATAACAATCCTGAACTTCTTCAATAGGATGCAATACATGGATAATGAAAAGTTGGCGCGCAAGACAGGTATCCTTGACCCTACTAGGATTGCAAAGGCGCTATTCGACGTCCAGGCAGATCGAAACTCAGAACAGTTCAAGCACATGAAAAAAAAAGATTTTGAAAAAGCAATCGCAAAACTTAAGACGGATAAAAGGACAGAAGTTACAGCTTACATAGGACATGCAATGTTTAACTTTATCATAGATGCCAAATACCTCGTAAAGGCTCCGTACAACTTCGAGTAAGTTCGACACATGACATTGAAATAGCAGTTATTGGTAATTCTTAACATGTGTGTTTGTGTGTTTGCAGTGATCACTACATAATGATCTTCATCAAGCCAACACAGGGAAAGTCAACAGTCTTGGACTCAGTCGATTTCCCACCAGATCGTTACAAAGATTTCCTTTCCATTTTGAAATTGTACGTTTATTCAATAATTTTAATTTACACATATTTAGAATGTGTTGACAAGTTTTATATGACATTTCTTGTATTACAGCGTTTGGCGGTTTTACGCGGAACAGCTTGGCGATGAGAGACCTTCCAATACGAATGCATTGGACATTAAAACGTATTATGTTTGTCCGAAGCAGCCTGCTGAGAGTGTCTTATGCGGGTATTATGTATGCGGGCATCTTCAGACCGCCGGCGTATATAGAGTGAATCGTGAGGATGTAAGTTATCCTTAATGTCGATACCTTATTTTCTTACTTTTGAGTTTCACTTTCATTGTAACTAGCATAGTTTAATACTTATATTCTCTGCTGTTTAATATTACTAGAAACATCATTTTCATATTTTGATTCCAACTTCAAAATTCAATTGCTCATAGTACAACTGCTCCAAAAATACCAACTAAATTTCTGTATACTCTCACTTTGATCTATACTTTGAGATTGTTCAAACCAACACATTCTAAACCTTGTTATGTGTTATATTGCAGCACACAAAGAATTTGAACGAAGAATGGCCGGTTTGTAGAATTATTCCTGATGGAGGAGTCGACAGGATTGCTTCTGAACTCTGTTAGTTCATTCGTCGCGAAATTTTGCACAAAAAAGGGAAGTTATTTGATGAGAATGGTGCAGCAGCTGATGTGCCAGAACTTTGCGACTATGCCAATAGAAATAGTTTTTAGTGAAAACTTGTAAACTATGAGATGAATTGTATGTGTAACTTGTACATATGTATATTGTTTTAGTGAAATTAACTTCTGTGATGATAATATTGTTGACTTTTATTCTGTAATGATATTGTTGATGTTTGTTCTATGATTATATTGAACTGACCTGGAAATTAGAAATAACAGCAGTAGTACTGCATAGGTTATACCTTATCACAGGCGGTTATTAACCAACGGCTAGACATGCCTGTGAAAAACAATCATCACAGGCGGCTAGATACAGGTAAAGAACCATCTGTGATAACCTAATTATCACAGGCGGTTACTGTTAAGATAGAAACCGGCTGTGGTAGAAGGTCTTCACAGACGGCTTGATGTAGGTCAACATCCGCCTATGATAACACCATTATCACAGGCGGTTAGTTATGTTGCAAGACCCGCCTGTGATAAGACAATTATCACAGGCGGATATATATGCTGCACCACCCGCCTGTGATAACTTATCTTCACAGGCGGCTAGCATAAGTAAAAACCGCCTGTGATAATGTTCCTTCACAGTCGGTATCACTTCTCCGCCTGTGAAATTGCGAATTATCACAGGCTCTTCGTTTCAGGCGGTTTTAAAAACTGCGTGTGATAATAGGTTTTGAGCCGCCTGCGATAAGGCTTATTGTAGTAGTGTGATGAGCTGGTTTCGAATGGGAGTACCAACTGACGGGGAAGGAAATCAACGGCAATCCTTGCGCTTGACGTATGCCCGCGGAGGCGCGGATCCTTGCGCCTTGCCGCCATACCATATACTCCCTCCTTATTCCTTTAATTGTCGTTCTCGACAAATATATAAACTACAAATGACTTTCACCTTGCCATACATCGTCTAACCAGCGGTCAGCACGGCAAGCTGGCAGTGCATGCAAGAACGCGCTGGGAGCCAAGGGCAAGGTAGTTTTTACTTTATCCTAGATCCATAACAGCACAATCATATAAATTGGATGATAGTTTTTACATGATTGTCTTGTCAAATTCATTGAGTGAAATATTTTTTTTGAATTAGATAAAGATGATATAAGAAAGACATTCATGTCATTTAGAAAAGCAACATATAAAAATTCTGGAAAAATAGTGTTTCAAGTCTCCCTTATTCCTACATTTTTAAATTATTCATATTATCATTTCATAAATTTAACATTTACCATATTATTTTACTGCATGTATATGAATTATGTCACAAATTTTAAATTTATGTATTGAATTGTTAAATAGTTTTAGTAAATTATTTTTTATGTGGCATACCCTTTGATAAAATTCTGGATACGCCACTGGGACTGGTGGTGGTTTGATGGACAAGAGACTGGCGGTAGAGGGCAACTGTTCGGCAAGGTTGGGGGTGGGGATGAAAGAAGACAATCGCGGTGTGGTGGGAAGCCCTGGCTGGAGAGAGCAGTTAGGAGAGAGCTAAGATATCACTGTAAAGCCTCGATGCTTCCTACCACGCAAGGGCTTCTCTAGGAGGTGCACGTCGGAAGTTGACGACCATGAGCCACCGACTTTAAATGGAATGATGGAAAATTTTGCTGAGGAGAAGGGTTGTTTATTTAGAGTGACATGTAGACGACCCCATTTAGAAATGATTGTTGTGCCGATTTATTGGTGGATATCATCGGTTTTTTATTGATTAAAGGCAATTTATGATTTATAATGTATGCAGAAAATTTTCAATAAAATATTATGTTGATTGATGATCCAAATTGTAATGAAGACTAAAAGAGGCAGAATTTCCGTAGTGAAGCGAGGCCCGTCGCCTGGAGGTTGGGCCGTATAAATATTCGTTATAAGCTTTCGGGTGAGGCATGAAAAAAATTGTAATTTTTTCACGACTGTAATTAAAACTCCCGATATAGTGAAGACTTGCCGACCGGTGCATGTAGTTTTCCCCCCTTCGTCTTGGGGAGATTTTCACGTTAAAATTGTGTCTCCTCTGTTTTAGACTTGCGCTTATTCGTCGTTTGATTGTAACATATCATAAGTTATATTATACATATCTTTAAAAGAAGTGTGGCTATTGTATTTAGCGAAATACTCTCTGTTCTAAATCATTTGTCATTCTAGGATCTATTATTTTTTCAAATAATTTATCATTCTCACTTTCTAATATATTTCTCTCTCTCTAATCCTCATTTTTATGCACCTTTTTTTCCATCCGTACTGAATTCATGTAGCTAGAGACAAAATATCAAGTAAATTGAAATGAATAGATTAGTATATACAAGGAAAACCAAAGAAAATAAGAAAAGCATGACGTGTAATCGGGACCTGATGAATTCCAAACTGTGAAGGAAAAGGCCCACATCTATAAATACCTGGAGTCGATCCAGCCAGTCAGTCATTACCACCGGTTGGAGTTGGAGCGCAGCGCAGTGTCCACTCCACTGGACGACGAACGGACGCTTTCATTCCCGTGCCCGCCTGCCATGGTGAGTACTGGTGCGTGTGAGCCTCGCCTCCACATTTTGTGTATGCTCGCCGTGCCATGGATACCGCCACTGTCACTGCTACGAGCTTTAATCACTACGTGCCGAGCTTTATTTCTCTCTCATCCACGCTTCTCTTTCTTTCCCTACGGTGGTGTGGGGTGTGGTGGGCTGGTGGCCTCTCCGGCGGGAAGGTGCGAAAGCTGCCAACTTCCCTGCACGGCTTGTTCCTTCCTCAACCGAAACCAGCTACGTCTTCTCCGCAAGTTCGCATCTTCAACTCTCCCCCACTTTCAGATAACTCGTCGTTATCTCCTCTACCCCTTCTCCTAAATCGGTCCTCTCGTTGCTCTGTCTCATCGACTTGGTAGATTGCAGATTCAGATTTGTTGGTGTTCTTGCTCTATGTATGGTTGCTTTTGTGTTTCTTTTAGCTGTAAGGCACTGAGATGAAATCCACTGAATGCGTGTGCAATTATTTGGCCGTGGCAGGTGAGGTGCTGCTGCTGGTATGCGTGAGCTAGGTAGGGATCATCATCAATCATACGAGGAGCAGCAGCGGCACACTGCAGTTCTCGCGCCGAGCGGAAGCGCCGAATCTTGCTGAGGACGACGGTACGTGAGCGGCGGGTCGCGAATCTTGGTGTGAGGTGTGGCTGAAGGCGTGGGCACGGGCCATGCCGGAGTCCTGGAGAGACGATGAGGCGAATGCCTCGCCGCCGGCGGACGCGACTCAGGACCGCAGCGACGGCAAGAGGCCCGCGGCGGCGGGGGAGGCCTCCTCTGGCGCGACGCCCCGGGTGCCGTTCCACAGGCTGTTCGCGTTCGCGGACTGCACGGACGTGGCGCTGATGCTGCTGGGCGCGCTAGGAGCCGTCGCCAACGGCGCCGCGATGCCATTCATGACCGTGCTCTTCGGCAACCTCATCGACGCCTTCGGCGGCGCGCTCAGCATCCACGACATCGTGAACAGGGTCTCCATGGTCTCGCTCGAGTTCATCTACCTCGCCATCTTCTCCGCCGTCGCTTCGTTCGTCCGTAAGTGAACTTCCTGCGCAGTGCGGCCACAAGAAGCAGACACTGAGCACGCGCGGCTGTTGCAACTAAGGCTGTTCGCACGTTTCAAAAAGAAAAAAAACTAAGGCTGTTCGTCGTCTGTATGTGAGCAGAGGTGACGTGCTGGATGATCACCGGCGAGCGGCAGGCGGCGCGGATACGGAACCTGTACCTCAAGACCATCCTGCGGCAGGAGATCGCCTTCTTCGACAAGTACACAAACACCGGCGAAGTCGTGGGGAGGATGTCCGGCGACACGGTGCTGATCCAGGACGCCATGGGCGAGAAGGTCGGCAAGTTCATCCAGCTGGTGGTCACCTTCTTCGGTGGCTTCATAGTCGCCTTCGCGCAAGGCTGGCTGCTCACCCTGGTCATGACGGCGACCATCCCGCCGCTCGTCATCGCAGGTGCGGTCATGTCGAATGTCATGGCGAAGATGGCGTCCCTGGGCCAGACGGCCTATGTTGAGTCGTCGGTGGTGGTGGAGCAGACCATCGGGTCCATCAGAACAGTGAGCTGCGCACAAAAGCAAATTAGTCCCTAAACGCACATATCCTTGCCGTGCCACAGAATTGAAGTCCCAGCAGAGATGACATGCCGGCCGTGTTCTGCAGGTCGCATCTTTCACCGGCGAGAAACGGGCAGTGGAGAAATACGACGAGTCCTTGAAGAGCGCCTACGAGTCCGGTGTAAGGGAAGGCCTTGCTGCCGGGCTTGGCATGGGCACGGTCATGGTGCTCCTCTTCTGCGGCTACTCGCTGGGGATATGGTATGGCGCCAAGCTGATTCTGGAGAAGGGTTACACTGGAGCCAAGGTCATGAATGTGATCTTTGCAGTCCTCACTGGTTCTCTGTAAGTTCCTATGCATTCCCATCTTGCATATGATTCAACAATCTTTGTGCTCCATAAGAGTAGCGGCTAAATTTTTTTATTTGTTGTGATGTTCAGTCGTTTTCTTGGTTCCAACTTCCCATTTCTAGGGAGTTTCTGAAACCACTGCATTTGGTAGTTTGGGCTTTATCCGGTAACGGGAATTGATGCTTGCTAGTGCCATCCGTACTTGCAAATTGCTGCTAGGGATGGAATCAGCAGCCATAGGAGGTTACCATAGATAAATTGTAACGTTTATGATGATTTGGACATGTTAGGTCGCGCTATATGTCTTTTCAGACAATGATGCCGCCATGGTATCATGTGCAAATTGCTTAACGGACTTCGGAAGCACTATCCAGTGATAGGTAGACTCCTGTTCCTTTAGGTTGAAGATACGAGTATATGGGTAACCGGTACCTAACTACCAACTCCTAGCTGCTGGTTCAACAAAACCCAATAAATGCTTGTCTCCTTCAACAAATCAGATGACCTCCATTAAACTAGGACAATTAACTCAGAATGTTATGAAGTTTTCAAAAATAAAAGCAACAAATAGGTTTATCAAATTTTAATTTGTACTGCTCCCAACCCCCTCTTTCTTTTTGCTGCTTTCCTTTTCTTTCTTTCTTTTGTAAAATTTCAGAGTCTTTTTTTTCTGCTAAATTAACCAAGCAAACTGACGATTGATTGAAGCTCCTGATGTTTTTTTACCATGTTTACCAGCGCTCTAGGTCAGGCATCGCCAAGCATGAAAGCATTTGCAGGTGGACAGGCTGCTGCATATAAAATGTTCGAGACAATCAACAGAACACCAGAGATTGATGCGTATAGCACCACTGGAAGGAAGGTGGATGACATTCGAGGGGACATTGAGTTCAGGGACGTTCATTTCTCCTACCCAACAAGGCCCGATGAGCATATATTCAAGGGTTTCTCCATCACCATACCTAGTGGCACAACAGTCGCGTTGGTAGGCCAGAGTGGGAGTGGTAAATCTACGGTCATCAGTCTAATTGAACGGTTTTACGATCCGCTGCATGGCGACGTTCTGATAGATGGTGTGAATCTCAAGGAGTTCCAGTTAAGGTGGATCAGAAGTAACATTGGCCTTGTCAGCCAAGAACCAGTCGTATTTGCTGCAACAATAAAGGAAAACATAGCCTATGGCAAAGACTATGCAACGGATCAGGAAATTAGAGCTGCAGCTGAGCTTGCCAATGCCGCCAAATTCATAGACAAAACGCCTCAGGTCAGATTGTTAGAAGGCTGTTCATTCAGCAACTTTTACATTTTCCAGTAGTTCAGGTAGTCGTGTGTGGCATATATTGAGATATGATGTTTTGTCTCTGATATTTGACAGGGTTTTGACACCTCGGTTGGTGAGCATGGAACACAGCTTTCAGGTGGGCAGAAGCAGAGAATTCCCATTGCAAGAGCAATTCTGAAAGATCCAAGAATCCTATTATTGGATGAAGCTACAAGTGCTCTGGATGCTGAGTCTGAGAGGATCGTGCAGGAGGCTCTTGACAGGATCATGACAAACAGGACGACTATCATAGTTGCACACCGTCTGAGTACTGTCAGAAATGCTGATACCATTGCTGTCCTTCATCAAGGATCACTGATTGAAAAGGGTAAGTTCGTGAAATATCAATCACTGAAGTCCCTTTGTCGGTTTCCATTTGTGGTTGCATCTTTGCTCAACATTTATCATTGGATTCAGGTCCACACAATGAGCTTCTGAAGGATCCAGAAGGAGCTTATAGCCAGTTGATAAGACTGCAGGAAGCAAACCGGCAGGATAAGTCTGATCGAAAGAGTGATTCTGTTGCTCGTTCAGGCAAACAAATCTCAATAAACAAGTCAGCTAGCAGGAGGTCATCCCGTGATAACAATAGCCACCATTCATTCTCGGTACCGTTCGGTATGCCCCTTGGGATCGACATTCAGGCTGGTTCATCGAATAAACTATGTGACGAGATGCCACAGGTAGTGCCTCTTAGCCGCCTCGCATCTCTGAACAAGCCAGAGGTCCCAGTGCTCATACTAGGTTCTATTGCCTCAGTCGTCAGTGGAGTAATTTTCCCAATCTTTGCAATTCTCCTGTCAAATGTGATCAAAGCATTCTACGAGCCTCCACATCTTCTAAGACGGGATTCACAGTTCTGGTCATCCATGTTCTTGGTGTTTGGTGCAGTGTACTTCATGTCACTCCCTGTCAGTTCGTACCTTTTCTCTGTAGCTGGGTGCAGGCTAATAAGAAGGATCAGGCTGATGACTTTTGAGAAAGTGGTAAACATGGAGATTGAATGGTTTGATCACCCAGAAAACTCAAGTGGAGCAATTGGTGCGAGGCTATCAGCTGATGCTGCAAAAGTTAGAGGACTTGTCAGCGATGCGCTTCAATTAGTTGTGCAAAACTCTGCAACCTTAGTTGCTGGATTGGTAATTGCCTTCATATCAAACTGGGAGTTATCACTCATCATATTAGCTTTAATACCACTCATTGGCATTAATGGATGGATCCAGATGAAGTTTATCCAGGGTTTTAGTGCCGATGCCAAGGTCTGTCCTTCTCTACTGAACTGCCCTTACTTTAGGTTGCTTTTTTCTGTATTAAATTTGCTTCAGTTATTTGTCAAATGCAGATGATGTACGAAGAGGCAAGCCAAGTGGCAAATGATGCTGTAAGCAGTATAAGGACAGTAGCCTCATTCTCTGCTGAAGAGAAGGTGATGGATTTATACAAGAAGAAATGTGAAGGTCCCCTGAGAACAGGAATCAGGACAGGGATTATGTGGAATCGGTTTTGGTGTTTCCTTTTTCCTGCTATTCGGAGTATATGCTTCTAGTTTTTATGCTGGTGCTCGGCTTGTCGAGGAGAAGAAGACAACTTTTCCTGAAGTTTTCAGGGTAGGTTCTCAGTTCTCACTGCTAAAATGCTGGCTTTTACGTTAAGGAAGAGACGTTTAGCATGAATGCATAAATGCTAAGTAAAAGAAACAGCATGTGGACTGAGTGTCGTGTAGCTTTCTAATGAAGACTTCCTAATAATCTGGCCATTTGTATGCAGGTTTTTCTTGCTCTTGCAATGGCAGCAATTGGGGTGTCACAATCAAGTACCCTTACATCAGATTCTTCCAGGGCAAAATCAGCTGCATCCTCTATATTTGCAATTGTGGACCGGAAATCTAGGATAGACCCAAGTGAGGATGCAGGGGTAAGTCTCGATGCACTGTGTGGAAATATCGAGTTCCAGCATGTTAGCTTCAGATATCCAACGAGGCCAGGTGTTCAGATTTTTCGGGACCTTTGCTTGACAATTCAAGCTGGGAAGGTGAGTGGCCTTCCTAAAATATAAGATCAGTTCGCTGTTTTTATGGTTATTCGAGCTAAGTAGCTGACAATTTGAATACTTGTTTTCAGACTGTTGCACTTGTTGGAGAGAGTGGTAGTGGCAAATCGACAGCAATTTCATTGCTTCAGAGGTTCTACGATCCAGATGTAGGCCATATACTTCTAGATGGCGTGGACATTCAGAAGTTTCAGTTAAGATGGCTAAGGCAACAAATGGGCCTGGTTAGTCAAGAACCTGCTTTGTTTAACGACACAATAGGGGCAAATATTGCATATGGGAAGGATGGACAGGCAACAGAGTCTGAGATCATAGCTGCTGCAAAATTGGCAAATGCTCACAAATTTATCAGTTCTTCACTCCAGGTTAGTTTCTTTTGTCCACTTTCTTCAAATATATATGGATGTGGCTTTGCCATGCAATCAACCAAGCATACAAACTGTTGCTGAAATAAATGACTGTTACCTGAAAATGCAGGGGTATGACACAGTGGTCGGAGAGCGTGGAGCTCAGCTATCAGGAGGGCAGAAGCAGCGTGTGGCGGTCGCCCGTGCAATTGTGAAGGACCCAAGGATTCTGCTGCTGGACGAAGCAACCAGTGCACTGGATGCTGAATCTGAACGGGTGGTCCAGGATGCAATCGACAGGGTGATGGTAAATCGGACAACTGTGACCGTAGCTCACCGTCTATCAACAATACAAAATGCGGATTTAATCGCGGTCATAAGGAACGGGGTGATTATTGAGAAGGGAAAGCACGATACCTTGATCAACATCAAGGATGGCGCCTATGCCTCGCTCGTCGCCCTTCATTCCGCAGCCTCTTCATAGTAGGTGGTATTGTGGTTCCTGCAAACGTCAACTGAACACATATGAAGCATTGGTTTCTGTTCCTGTATTGATGACAAACATAATTGCTTGTACCTATGCAGGAAAATGGTAAAATGGCAAGGACCAAAATGTAAATGCAATGAGTTGGTCCTTGCCATAAATATTTTATTTCTATATATATGTATATGTAATTTTGAACATAGAATCCAAATAGATTATGGATCTCTCTGAATTCTATTGTTGTTGTTTTCCCTTTTTATGTGGCAGTGTTGCTCTAGCTTTCTAATAAAATGAATAAAATATAATAAAGATAAGTACGTGACAGCTGAAAATACCAACCTCGTGCCTGTACAAGCACAAGTTTCCTGGCAGCCTCCATACAAACTTCACATGTTGTAACTGTTAAGTATAGAAATAGCTCTCTATTATGGCAGAACAATATCTTGTCTATTCCTTGCCATTGTGCCCATAATCCGTGTATTCATGGTGCATAATTGTTGTATCAATTACAGGTATAACATGCTATATATAGGTGTTAATTACTAGTGATATCCTGCCATGTATAGGTGTCAATCACAGATGTAATCTTCCTTGTATAACTTGCCACCATTGCTATATAAAGAGACGTCAACCCTGGTCATGGGTTATGGCATTTTGGCACAACTTAACATGGTATTAGAGTCAAGCTAAAATCATCCGTCATCAAGTTGCCTTCTCCCTCCTCCTCTCCCGCCATCCTGCTATGACTTAGACACCTGCTTCGGTTCCCATACACCAATGCCGTCACGATCAAGCTTACAAAAAAGAACTACCTCCTCTGGCGCGCACAACTCCTGCCCTATCTCAGAAGCACCAATCTCCTAGGCTACCTTGATGGCTCCATTCCTGCGCCGCCCAAAGAAGTGGCTGCCTCCACCTCTGTTGGTGCTGAGCAAGTCTCAAATCCGAACTACATGATATGGTACAACCAAGATCAGCATCTCCTTAGTGGGCTTCTTTCCTCCATGGCCGAGGATGTGCTGCGTGATGTCTCTAATACAGCTACCTCCAAGGATGCATGGAACACCCTCAAAAGGATGTTCTCTGCCTCCAATTGAGCACACACGGTTCAGATCCGTGTCGAACTTGCTACAGCAAAGAAACTTGATTTCTTAGCGGCAAACTATTTTGCCAAGATAAAAAATCTTGCAGCTGAGATGGCGGCTGCAGAGGCGCCACTTTCTGATGACGAGATTATTTTGTATCTTCTTGCTGGTATTCCATCTGATTATGATTCATTTGTTACTTCAATAACCACAAAAAGCGAGCCTTTATCTCTTGATGATGTTTATGCACACTTGATGACATATGAAGCTCGTCAACTACAACACCAAGCTGGGCTGCAGGTGGGTCATGGCTCCTCCGTCAACTATGTTGGTCGTGGTGGTGGTTCCCGGGGTCGTGGTCGTGGTAATCGTGGCAGCGGACGCTCCTACTTTAGGGGGGCTCTTCTTCACGTCCTACTGACCACCGCGATCCTCGCTGAAACAACACTTATTTCCCTACATGCCAGATATGTGGTCGAGTAGGCCACACGGCTCTACAGTGTTGGTACCGCATGGATGAGTCATATCAGGAGGCCCCACCATCCGCATCACTTGCTGCTACCTCGTACAAGGTTGATCCAAGCTGGTATTTTGATACTAGTGCTATGGGTCATATTACTAGTGATCTTGATCGCTTAGCAGTCCGTGAGCAGTACACTGGTGGTGAACAAGTTCAAGTCGGCAACGGTGCAGGTTTGCAGATTATGCACATTGGCCAATCTTCAATTAATTCTACTACTCGTCCACTTGTATTGCGTGTAAAATTATTGCGTGATATTTTACATGCCCCTCAAATTGCCAACCATCTACTCTCTGTCCATAAGTTTTCACTTGACAATGACGTATTTTTTTAATTTCATCCTTGGCATTTCTTTATAAAGGATCGACTGTCGAGGAAAAGCCTTCTGGACGGGCGGTGTAAGTCTGGTCTCTATCCTATAGCACCTTCATATGTTGAAGTCCTCAAGCATGCTCTAATAACCAGGGGACCGATTCGCGATCACTGGCATGCACAGCTTGGCCACCCCTCCTCTCAAGTTGTCTCGTCGATTCTTCACCTGAATAATATTACGTGTTCTAGTGCATCAGAGTCCTCAGTTTGTAATGCATGTCAATTAGCCAAAAGTCACCAACTCCCTTACTCTAGTTCTTTGCATCGTTCGTCGTCTTCTCTCGAGATGATTTTTTCAGATGTATGGGGACCCGCACCATTATCTGTTGGTGGATTTGAATATTGCATTTGCTTTATCAATAATTTCAGCAAATGTTCCTGGATTTACTTGATGCATGATCGTACTAAGGCTCCTCGTATCTTTTTGCTATTTTAGGCACATGTTGAAAGACTCCTAAACACTAAAATAAAATGTGTCCAATCTGATTGGGGTAGTGAATACCAAAAAATCCACAACAATTTTTTCCGCTCTATGGGTATTTCTCATCGTGTTTCCTGCCCACACACACACCAACAGAATGGCTCTGCCGAACGCAAGCACCGCCACATAGTTGAAATGAGGTTGGCTCTTCTAGCTCATGCGTCTATGCCAATCAAATTCTGGGATGAAGCCTTTCTAACGGCCACCTACCTCATTAACCGTCTACCCACACGTGTCATTGACAACAAGTGTCCTTTTGAACGTCTCCTCAATATTCCTCCTAATTACTCCATGTTACGTGTCTTTGGGTGTTCTTGTTGGACTAATCTTCGTCCCTATAATAACACCAAATTGTCTTTTCATTCTAAGGAATGTGTCTTCATTGGTTACAGTTCTCTTCATAAGGGTTATAAGTGTCTAGATTATGACTTCGGTCGTGTCTATATTTCTCGTGATGTAATCTTTGATGAAAATGGTTTTCCCTTCTCAATGCTACATTTTAACTACACTTCACTAGAAACATCTTCATCCCCTCCTATTATTTCTGCATTACAGTTCCCTAGCAGCAGTATTAATTTGAATAATGACCATACGCATATTTCTGTTCCTGCTAACTCGTTGTGTGCAGAAATCCAGCGTCCAATGACGAATCATCCTTGGGATCTCAACATCCAACGGCACCTATGTCTGTGTCGAGCACTATACCTGTCATGCTGCTCGGTGACTCCACGGCAGACATGTCGTATGCTTCGCTTCCATGCAATACCGCTACTGGGTCGTCTGCTGAGGCCCCGCTATCTCTTGATTGTGATATGACTTTGGACACAACACTGGTGGGACTAGATACCATGCAGCCTATTCCATCACCAAATGTTACGTCCGCTAATTAGACGATCCAACCCACCTCAGTGAATCATGTCACGATCGATGATTCTTGTACCGCCGGACATTCATATGTTACTCGTCTTCACAATAATATTAGCAAGCCCAAGCAGCGTACTGATGGCACTGTGACTTATTCAGTGGCTCATGTCTCAAGCTCTGAACCAAACTCTCATATTGAAGCACTGAAAAATCCTCTTTGGCGGCATGCCATGGCTGATCAATTTCATGCTCTTATTCAAAACAAGACTTGGGATCTTATATCTCCGTCTCCTGGTTTCAGTATTATTGACTACAAGTGGGTTTTTCGTCTCAAACAAAAGCCATATGGTTCTATTGACCAATACAAAGCTCGACTAGTTGCAAAAGGGTTCAAACAACAATACGGTGTTTATTATGCTGATACATTTAGTCCAGTGGTTAAGCTACTACCATCAGAGTATTACTATCACTTGCGGCCACTTGTGGCTGGGATCTGTACCAAATCGATATTCAAAATGCTTTTCTTCATGGATTTCTTGAGGAAGATGTTTATATGCGCCAACCTCCAGGCTTTGAAGACCCTAAATTTCCCAATTATATTTGTAAACTTGACAAGGCGCTCTATGGTTTATAACAAGCACCACGTGCATGGTTTTCTCGCCTCAGCAGCAAACTGCTCCAACTTGGGTTTACAACGTCTAAAGCTGATGTTTCTTTGTTCATCTTCAATAACAAAGGCATCCAAATGTACATGCTTATATATGTTGAAGATATCATAATTATCAGTTCCTCCTCCACCGCTACAGAGAAGCTGCTTCCTCAACTACGCATGGACTTTGCCATCAAAGATCTTGGTGCTCTCAACTACTTTATCGGGATCGAGTGCTGCATACTGATAATGGGTTATTTCTAACGTAGCAAAAATACATTGGTGATCTGTTCACACGAACTAATATGACTACCTCCAATGGGGTATACACGTCTATGTCTCCTTCTGACAAGCTGGCTGCGTCTAAGGGAACTTCGTTATCACCTGAAGACTCTACTCGGTATCGTAGTGTTGTCGGTGCCCTTCAATATATATCTCTGACACGCCCAAATATCTCTTATGCTGTCAATTGAGTCTGCCAATTCATGTCTTAGCCTACAACAAGTCACTGATCGATTTTCAAACGCATTCTTCGTTATCTCAAGCATACACTACATTATGGTTTGTGCTTCGTCAAATCCTCCTCTTTATTACTAAGTGCCTTATCCGATGCGGATTGGGCTGGCAATACAGATGTTCGCCGTAGTACTGGAGGATATGCAATTTTTCTTGGTGGCAATCTAGTCTCATGGAGTGCTAGAAAGCAATCAACAGTATCTCGGTCAAGCACTGAGGCGGAATACAAGGCGGTCCCTGATGCTACTGCTGAATTAATCTGGCTTCGTGTGTTGTTATAGGAATCGGGTGTTGCTCTGTCACGCCCGCCAAGCATGTGGTGTGATAATATTGGCGCCACTTATCTATGTGTCAATCCTATTTTCCATCAGCGTATGAAGGATGTGGAAGTTGATTACCACTTCGTTCGTAAACAGGTATCTCAACGTCAACTCGAAGTACGACCAATCTCCTCTAAAGACCAAGTGGCCGACATCATGACCAAGCCTCTGTCATTGCCGTTGTTCAACAAATTTCGTGGCAATCTGAACATAATTTCTCTTAGTCCAGATTGAGGGGAGGGGGGGGGGGGGTGGGTGGGGTGTTAAGTATAGAAATAACTCTCTATTACGGTAGGATAATATCTTGTCTATTTCATGCCATTGTGCCTGTAATCTGTGTATTCATGGTGCATAATTATTTTATCAATTACGGCTATTACATGCTATATATAGGTGCTAATTACTAGTGATATCCTGCCATATATAGGTGTCAATAACAGATGTAATCTTCCTTGTATAACTTGCCACTATTGCTATATAAAGAGACGCCGGCCCTGGTCATGGTTTATGACATTTTGGCACAACTTAATAGTAACTACAAAGGAATAGCCCAAAAAACATAGAAGGAATTCGAGTTCAGGATTTGTACCAGTATAAGATGCTTGATATCACTGACATGAGTATTTTGATGCGGTAAGAGACACCAAGTGCGCGTACAGGTTATTCAAGGGTATTACGATCCACAATACTGCTTCACTGCACTTACGCGACTGCTAATTTCTACTTCTGGAACAGAAGAGAGCACATCGACTAAGGTATAGGTTTAAACACGAGAAGAGGATTGAAGCTCCCCTTTCCTCTGTGCAATAATGAGGACTATCTTAGCTTAGTATAGACACGTGAGTAGCTAACAGAACTCTGAGCAGAAGAGCAGTTTTCCCACTCTGTCCAAAGCAGACACTGCTAGAAAGGATGACGAGATCTGGTAGCAGTAATAAGCAAACAAATTTAATCAATCAGCTACACGAACGGGACCCCAGACCGTTTGCGCGATTTAAATTTTCGTAAACCGTTGTCGATGGTACGGATGAACGCGGCAGGGGATGATGGCTGTTGGCAAGCTCGAAAGGCGCTTCGATGCGGGAGGCCGGATCAAGGCCGTCAGAAGCCGGGTTCCCTGGGTCACGGCGAGGATTAGTCGGGCGCCGCCTGGCCAGTGCGCGAGCGACAAGCGCCACCCTTTCTCCGTTGGGACAAACACGGTGGATTGGATCACGACCTAAAACTGAGGATCAAAGCCAGAGCAAACCTCGACGACGGCGTGGCGGGAGGAGGCGACGCCGACAGGTGTTGACCAGGCGATCTTACTGCTGCTATTCTCCAGCGATCACCCGCTTCCGACGCCGGAGACCGCCGCCGCAGCCGTAGCCCTTAGCATCATGCCCTGGTGCGTGGTGCGGATCTCTCTTTCCTTTACCCGTTGAACTTTTTGAGCAGAGGCAATGGAAATAAGTCTACAAACTGTGCTGGTACCAACGAACGTTGACATTACGTGGCTTTTTCATCGAAGCAAATGGAGGGTCAGTTGTTGACTTGGTACGAGAGGATTGGGTGGGTTGGAGTTGGCCTCGATGACCACGGCGCCTTTGTAATTGCAGGTTGCAACACCCGACCGCTGGACACAGTGGTCCATATTGTATAGCTCCTTTGAGAGTTGAACCAGCCTGCTCTAATCCATACTCTCTGTTTCTATTTATTTGCCTTTTCTTTCGCTTCACCTTCAATGAACTTTCTTTGTCAAACTCAAGCAACAGAAAAAGGCCATGCCACAGCTCTAACCTTATAATGCTAGTAAAATATCTAGAAATCATAACACCACCAATTTATTAGGCGGGCAAGTGAAGTTCTTATATACTACTCCTTCCGTTCCTTTTTATTTGATTCTAATTGTTTCAAAAATAAACTACCCAGTGTCAAATAAAAAGAAAATTATAAAGATCCAGTTTTCTATTATGTATAAGTCATCAACAATTAATCTAACCATCCTCACTATTACTATTGGATCTGCCTTACCATCCTTCCACATGGCCAACGAATGAAGAAAATTCCTTCACCTGTTTAAATCTTGGGATAATCACTCCTATGTACTCTCCAACTCAGTGGAGGAGAGTCTTCCCGGCTACAGACGCTTCACTTGAGTACCCGAAGTTCCATATTGGGTGCGGCAGCAAGAAGGACGCCTAACAGCGGGGTAGTATGCAGACCTAGACCATCTAATGGTCAGGGGAGGAGGGACCGCGACATTCGCATTTCGTATGCGGCGCATATGAAATTCGCCCGCATGTGGGGCCCGCCCGAAGCGTCGTATGTGTCATGGACGATTTGCGTCCCTCTATAAAACGCGCCGGGCATTCTTCTTCTCGGCACTGAATCACGCCGTCGCCGCCAGTGATCCACCGCGCCGCCGCTCCGTCGCCTCCCTCTCGGCCCCGATTGTCCTCGGGTACTAAGGTACTATTTGTTATTCTCTAGTACTATTTATTTGTATTCTCTAGTACTAAGTTGCTTACTTATTTCAATAGGTATTTATTTGTTAGTTATTTTGTACTATTTGTTATTCTCTAGTACTATTTCTTTGTATTCTCTAGTACTAAGTTGCTTACTTATTTCAATAGGTATTTATTTGTTCGTTATTTTAGTTAGTGATTTAGGTATTATTATGTAGTGAACATTATTAATTTAGTTAGTGATTTAGGTATTAATATGTAGTGCACATTATTAATTTAGTTAGTGTTTTAGGTATTATTATTCTAGTTTGTGATTTACGTATGATCTATGTATTATTATGATGTAAGTTAGGTACGGATTTATCTTTATTTTAGGTATTTTAGGTAGTGCTAGTTATGTGGTATTATGTGTTATTGCTCTTTAGATATTTTTTTTGACATTTTACAATAGGTTTCATAGTTATTTTACCATACATGTTATTAGGTTCTAATAGTTATAATTTTTAGGTTTATATTCGTAAGTTATTTTTAATTAATGTTGTTAATTTTAAAAGTAATAATATTTGATAAATGTTTAGAGTGCACTTCTCTATTTCATGCGATTACTTTTATTTGTGTGTATAAATTCCAATAGGAATGTCAGAGAAGTTAGTATTTCAGATATTTTATGGAGAAGGCACAATAGTTTATGGCCCTACTGGGATTGATTTGTCTGGTTTCGCGTCGTGTGATGGAGGGATAACAAGAGCAAATGAGAGGACATTTAGTGGTGTTATGAACTGGTTGATGAAAAAATTTAACCTTGATCCAGAACAACATCAGTTGACATTGAAAGGAATGATTAATCGGGCAAGAAATGGAATTTATTGGGATTTGATTATTATTAAAGGAACACTGAATTGGAGGAAATATGTAGATTTAGTTGTGCAGCGGGGTGGCCTCTAGTACTTCTTGCGCAAGCGGAAATGAAAGAAGTAGAGATTGTAGCGGAATGTGATGAAGCATATAGTGTGGAAGATGATGTTGGAGTAGAAGAAGCTGGAGAGAACTCGGTACATGTAGAAGCACGTGGTGTGGCAGATGAAGGAGAACACATTGAGAACATAGTTGAGCAAATAAGAATCGAAGATATGGAACATGAAAATGTTTCAGAAGTTGATTCTTCTGATGATGAGAATGAGAATGATACTATTGTTCTGGCTGAGTGGAACAATCCAATTCCGAGTAATTTATCAGCTACAGAAAAGTATTGTGGCTTATCAGGATATCACGAGAATCAGTTAACACAAGGAGATATCTTTAAAGACAAAGATAGTTTGAAGGATGCCGTGAAATATTGGTCTCTGGCTGTGCAAAGATCCTTTACACTTTACAAGTCAAATAAAAAATATTATGATGTTAAATATGTGTTCTCAAGTTGCTCTTTTCGGGTCCATGGTATCGAAGAGAAGTGGACGAAAGTATGGAGAGTATCTAAAATGATTGATCACACATGCGAGTTACATGAATTGGAGAAGTGCAATAGTGCTCTTACATCGCAGTTTATTGCGAATCACATGTACGCCCGCATTGTGGACAACATTCGGTTTGAGCCGAAATCAATAATAAACACTATTGAGGAGGAGTTCAAGTACACTATAAGTTACTCCAAAGCTTGGAATGCAAAACAAAAGGTGATTGAGCAAAGATTTGGTTCATTTGAAGCTTCTTATGAAAATCTTCTGAAGTTATTGTAGACCATCCAGGAGAGGAATGTTGGTACTTATTATGACATTATGGATGTGCCGAACAGAGATATGTCGGGGAAGTTGTTTCTCCATCGTGCATTTTTTGCATTAGATCAATGTATTGTTGCATTCAAACATTGTAGGCCTATTCTCTGCATTGATGGTACTTTCTTAACTGGAAAGTACAAAGGTTAAATTCTAACATCTATTGCAGTTGATGGGAACCAACAGGTGTTGCCTGTAGCTTTTGCTTTTGTCGAAAGCGAGAACACTGATAGCTGGTATTGGTTTCTTAGTCGGGTAAAGATGGTTGTCATGCAAGAACGACCTGATGTTTGTTTAATACACGATCGTCATGCTGGCCTGCTTAAAGCAATATCTGATTTGAAACATGGTTCCTCCGAGCGTGGGCAACAACCTTATTGGACAGACATTGAATCAAGATATTACATGAGACATTTGGGCGCTAACTTTTTCAGTCACTTCAAGAACAAACAACTTATGAATTTGTTCAAGATGTTGTGTAGTCAGAATCAAGAGAGGAAGTTTATTGCTCTATGGCAACGTCTAGACGAATTGGCTACGACACAAGCAGAGGCGTCCTCAAGCAGAGCCAATCCTAATGAAGTCTCTGTTCCAACTGTTGGTTCATCCAGCCGAAACTTCTCTAGTTGGATTCGGCGCGAACCGAAAGAGAAGTGGTCTTTATTATACGACACTAATGGTGCTAGGTATGGCATCATGACGACTAATTTAGCTGAGGTGAGGTTCTTCTGTTACATTTCTTCTATTAAATTTTATTTAGTAGAACTATATTTTACACATGCTAATGTAGTGGTACTGAATACAGATTTACAACTGGGTGATACGTGGTTTAAGAGGGTTACCTTTGGTTGCTATTGTCGAGGGCATTTTATATGGGACATGCAAGTACTTTCGTGAGCGCTACGCTACTGCAATTTCCGTAAGGAATGATGTCAATTTGGCTTATTCACCCTACATGTGCAAGTTCATGGAGCACCCAAAAGGCCGCATTTCATCGTGTGCGACCTATGGGAACTGCGGAGCACAGGTTTGAAATTCTATGTAGGGATAAGAATCATCGTGGTGCTAACCGTGATAGAGTTATTCAGCAGTGCATTCTTCGTCAGGATGATTGCACGTGCACATGTATGAAGCCACAACTCTTTCATAGGCCTTGTTCTCATGTTATTGCAGCTTGCTCATATACCAAGTTAACACCAAGTAATTACGTCTCCTACTACTTCCAGAAAGAGGTTCTTGTGAGTACTTGGAATGCAGAGATATATGGGTTTGCTACGGAAGGGACATTTACCACAGATCCAGGACCAGCCGCTTTGCAAGGACCAGACACCACGCGGTTGAAACAGAAAAGAGGTCGTCGCAAGACTCGTCGTATCAAAAATGATATGGATGAGTCCGAAATTGGCAGATTTCAAGGAACATGCAGCAAGTGCAACCAAACTGGACATACTTATAAGAATTGCATTTCAAACAATGAGGGAAATGTGGCTCAAGTTGGACCTTATGGGAATCCTAAGGATGGTCGGCGTCCTCGTGCACGCTGCACATCTATGTTTATGGATGGCAATGCTATTTGATGTGCATCGACCTATTCAGATGTGCTACATTATGTAATATCTTATTATTATGAACTATGAATTTGTATGTGTACCTTAAGTTAAGTGTGTTGTATCAAACATTGACATATTTTTTGTTATAATATGTTGTGCACATCTCTTATTTCAATATGTTGTCCACGTCGTTCATGTCAATATGTTTTCCATATATTTCGTCGTACTAATATTATCCGTTTCATATATAGATATGGATGCAGATGAAGGACAATGTCTTGAGTTACTACAGTTTCGGATTGATGTTACTCACTGAGCTTTCCGACTATCGCGTGGTGAGGATTTTCCCGTGCTTCGTCCTCAGCTGCCTGCTAAGTTTTGGAAGATAGACGATAGATGGATTCCCAGGTACATTCTTCTGTTAATACAAAACTTAAATTAGTTTTATCATTCTGTAGATTTTAATGTATTGCTTGGTATGTAACAGGTTGAGTGCAGCCGGGTTGCTTCCGATATGTAGGCTGCTTGAGGAGAGGCCATATGATCGGATTGATCGCAAGTACCGGTTCAGCCTCGACAGAGCCCTACTGTCAGCTTTGACAGATCGTTGGAGGCCAGAGACCTACACGTTTCACTTGCCGTGTGGAGAGATGACCGTCACACTAGAGGACGTGTCGTTCTTGTTGGGTCTTCCTATCGCAAGTGTCCCTGTTTGCACTCCAGAGGACTCACCTACTTGGCGCGCAGAGATGTCTGCGCGCTTTCAGGATGTGGCACGACATCCTGCGGCTGACCCTGTTTCTCCACTTCACAATGAGCAGCACCATGGTCCGACAAAGAAGTGGTTAACGTACTACGAGGTAATGTTTTCACATTACTTAAGTGTTATTTCGATGCACATGAAACTTGTTATTTGACTCTGAAATAGAAAAAAACTTAAACTTTTTTGTTTTCAAATTGTAGGTGGATACTATGCATCCACACGCTGATGATGCCACAGTTACCAGATACCTGGAGGCGTACTTATTGTGGTTGTTTGGTGCGATCATGTTCACGAACACGCACGGTGACTCTGTGGACAGACACTTGATTCTTTTTGCTCAACAGATAGCGGAGTCCACACCCCAGGAGATGCCACAGTACAGTTGGGGTTCAGCTGTGTTGGTGGCCACTTACAGAGGACTTTGTGACGCTTGCACGAAGGCTCGAGGTAACGCAGTACTAGCTGGTTGTCCTCTACTTCTGCAGCTTTGGGTATACGAGCGGTTCATGATAGGTCGACCGCAAGTGCACCCGGCACCATACGATCTTGATGAGTATGGTGAGACACCGGATGATGGCCCTACGATGGGTACTTTTTGGGTGCGCCGACAGGTACAATACTATTATAAGTATGCTCACATATTGTTCACGAGTACAATAATATATTGTTCTGACATATTTTGTTCTTTGTGCAGCGTGAGTGGAGTAACAAGCAGATGCACAAGGTGTACCAAGGGTTCGTCAAAGAGTTTGATCGGTTAGATGCGGATGAGGACGTGCGCTGGACACCGTACGATATGGAGGAGCACGACCGCCGAGCACCGAGAGGACTAGCATATCTGTGCTACAGAGACTCGGATTACTGGCTTACAAGGAAGCCGCTGGTATACGATATCTACGTCGAGGAGTACGCACCACACCGAGTGTTGCGTCAGTTCGGCCTGCACCAGGCATTTCCAGTGCTTCCACATTCTATTGTGCCTTCTGTAGTTCATACATAAGTGATTCGACTGATAAATATTCAATACAATGTTATTTATAAACTATTAATGTACTTATTTGTCCTGCAGATATTGTCGTAAGGGTAGCTCAGCGCCGGGTCTTTGGTTGCAGCACATGCATCCGTGGCTCCTACAGTGGACGACTGCCTTACAGGAGGTTGTGCAGGAGACACGACCATTGTCACAGGCCGTTTACCAGGAGTACTTGCAGTGGTATCTTCCTCGGACGCGAGTTGTTCTCGCACACACACCAGCCGAGCGACATACGCACGTACCCTCGGTGGGAGATACGTATTCGCGCCATAGAGATGAAGCGGCTTCAATGGCGGTATGATCGAATGTGTTGAAGTACATTTGCAATTTTTTACTATGTTATTTTCATGAAACATGACTAATTAATTGTTGTATGACCGATCACTTCGCACTTTTGAAGATGAGTCAGTTCCGACAGGTTCTCGCGAAGTCCTCTGCTGGACTCCAACGACTCAGACAGGGGATATCGATGACTTCTTCGGAGATGGTGCACATGCTCCAAAACATATACAGTCACGCCAAAGAGGGGCTGAAGTTGGATTCTTGTGCACAATCATGTGCACAAGACACTACTGTACCGACCGCACGTCACTTTAGGCATCCCAGCACGGCAAGTACGTAATTATTAGTTAACTTGACATATTTGCATGATACTGATATTTCTGTTCATATATCTTCTGCAGGGACCTCCACACAGGTACCTACTTCTGGTGCAGGCCCGTCCACGCAAGTACCTTCTTGAGTTGCAGGGCCGTCTACACAGGTACCTGCTGCTTCGGGTCCAGGGCCATCTACACAGGCACCTGCTGCTTGGGCTCCAAGCCCATCCACACAGGTACCTGCTGCTTGGGCTCCAGGCCCATCCACACAGACACCTGCTGCTTGGGCTCCAGGGCCGTCGACATAGGTATGTGCTTGGGATTTTGCAGACCCGTCGGCACAGTTACCTTCTTGGGTTCCTTTTTCGAACCAGGCTGGCCCGTCCACGCATGTGCCACACATGGGCGCAGGTATGACGTGCAACTATTATGCTACTTAAATACATATTGGACACAATGTTGCCTGCTAACTATATGTTATATGCGAATGCAGGAGACGGCACAACATACTTTGATTCTATGATTTCTGGCTCGCTGGCGCACCACGGCAATCCTCCAGTTTCACCTTTCCAGATCGACGACTACCTGGTGGACGTGCCGCAGCAGGACATAGTTCCTGCATCACAATTGGATGGTGCTCCCATTCCGACTCAGCCTTCACAGCAGTTTGAGACACCGGCGCCTGCGCAACAGTGACGGAGGAGGGCAGCTCCTACGCGCGTGTCTTACGATCGGGCTCATGTGAATGCAGCGCGTAGGTTCGGCAACAAGCGTGGTAGACGTTAGTAATGTGTACCCATGTAATTGTGTGTTATATTATATAAGAACTATGTTATGTTTCTTTATGCACTATATCTTTCATCGTTACAATGCACTTTATGTCAGGCGAATTTCGTACTCCATGTCAGACGAATCTCGTACAAGAGAAATACGAAATTGCACTGCTCCATGTCAGGCGAATCTCATACTCCATGTCAGGCAAATCTCGTACAAGAGACATACGAAATTCAACCGCTCCGTGTCAGACCCCGTGAAATATCATTTCACACTTATACATGTCAGAGATGAATTTTCTCATAGACTAGGTCCATACACCATCACCCGCTCATCTATATAACACTCACCCCGGTAACAGCTTCACCACACACTACCAACAATCATTCTATATACTTCACTACCATGGACGAGAACTCACCACCCACAAATAGAGAAAAGGTTCAAATCCCCGAGGGATTGCAACCTCTAATGTGTTTCTATGGCACTGATTGTAGGTTTGTAAGAGATCTTTGACCTGGTTACTTGTATGGTTGCCGGCTTTGGATGTGCGACAACTACGAGTACGATCCTCCTCACAGGACGTGCCCATTTCTTCCAGGTGGTAGGAAACAGGTAATATGCAACATTATTTATGTTTTATGCATGCTATAGAATCTAATATTTTGGACAAACACTTGTGCAGTCGCCGCCACCTCTATGCGACTTCAGGAACTACATCGACCAGGAACAATCGGCAGAAGACGCCGCAGAGGTTGAGAGAATGGCTCAACTTGCATATTGGAAGTTCAAAGAAGAAAGAGAGTGGGATGAAAGAATAGAGCAAGAGAGGAGGAATAGAGCTGCACAGGAGGAGCGTCGTCGCAAGAGGTAAGAAGAAATTCGACAATGGAGAGCAGTCTGTGATCGCAAAGCTGCAGAGGAGGAACGCGTCGCAGCACAAGCACGAGAGGTTGAGCGAGAACGCATGCGCGAGAGAGCTCGTCGCGCAAAAGAAGCCGGTCTGGATGCTTTGCGTAAGAGAAAATACCCCCGTTGCACTCAGTAGCAACTTGGGTAAACTATGCTCGGCGTTTAATTCAACTAAGGCGTGTTAGGATTAGATCGACACATCTTTAGTGCGCCGTACACACGCCATTTGTATCACTTATTTTACATTTTCTTCCACAAATATGTGCACTATTGTTTTGCCTCATGTACTATAGTAGTAGAGTGGCAAACAACATGCACATACTTTCGGAACTACGTAATTTCATTTCATGTAACCGCCGCCGAGCTTACAATTAATTATCTTCAATCAATATGCATTTGTATAAATTTATACATTAATTGTATAATTTTCCAAACTATGCATTTGTTATCGCTATAGGATTTTAAAAAAATTGATACTCCCATTAAACTCCCATAAATTATATTCATAACTTATTTTTTATACTCAACAAAACTTACATTACAATAACCTTTTTGAACATTTATGTCGATTCTAACTACAAATATTTGTAAACAAAAAACTAAAACTGAATACATTTTACAAATGTGCAGAAACGTGATCGTATTGTCTAATAACACATATAATTACTCTAGTTTCTACATACTAAACATAGAGAAAGTTCATTGATTTCAAAACTTCACAATGTATTCTCTATTTTCTACTTTAGAAGTTTTTAGCAAATCGGTCTAGAAACATTTTAAAAACTTTGACTAAAATCTATTACAACATGGTTCAACACTGGGGCTAGGGTTAGGGCACGCACGCATTTCGTACGTGCCCCATACGACGGTACTGTTCACGTCGTATGGGGCACGTACGAAATGCGTGCGTGCCCTTTTTTTCCACCGTGGCAGGTCATAACGCCACCGTGGCAGATATATACTGACGTGACATTGTTTGGATCTGCATTTCGTATGTGCCTCATACGAAATTCGAATTTCGTATGAGGCACATACGACGGTGGGTCATTTTGGCAAATTTTGAAATCCGTGGGTTATTTATTATAAATGATTTTTAAAAGGTATATTAATAAAAAAAATTCTACCAAAACAAGCCATTCAAGCGATCAGAATGGCGACAAAGCTAGATGGTAAAGCAGTTACAGAGGCTGTCAGTGCCTTGGCATCTTCGGCGGCAGCGACGCAGGGCATTGACTGAATGCTGGTGCGACCAAGGACAATCATTAGTTGAATATCTTTAAGTCATGACAAGATTAGTAGTTATGTTTGTTAGAATTGTGGTTTGTTGGGGCATGGCGTCTTCTGGGTTTGCTTGTTTGCCATGCCATCTGGATGTTGGAATATGATCCAAATTCTGATCTTGCTGGGACGTCTAGTAGATGTGAGAGGTAGAGTCCTCACACGTTATGGATTGTATTTATTTTGAGAGATTTATTTTCTTTGCTAGCTACCCGTATAAATACATCTTGTAGGCTGTTAAAGAAGAGCAAGAGAATAGACTCTCATTGTAATCCCCACTCTAAATTCTCATCATATAGTGAAGATCGCTGGTCGGCGCTCGTGATTTTTTCCCGCAAATGTTTTCTACGTAAAAATATGTGTCTCGTGTTTGATCTTATTTAGGCTATGTCTAACAATACCTCCCAAAATAGGAGGGCTTATAGGCTACATAGGGGGAATCTTGTACAACCCATTTTATAAGATCTTCAACAGACTACATAAAATAGGCAGCAAGCAACTGTTTGTAGCGGGAAATATTCCACTCCATTTGTTCCCGCGTACAGCGGGATACCACGGTGCACGATGGAAACAATCTGCCCCGGCGAGTGCGCAGTGCTGCGGGCGGGCGAGGCGAGGCGCGATCGTGACGACGGGAGCGAGGCGGGTGGATCGGAGTTGTAGGCAGGGCTGCGTGGAGCCGCGGGCGCAGGCGGCATCGTTGGCCAGGCGACGCGCGATTAGCATCGGGAACGGGGGCAGATAGGACGCGGGACCTATCGGTGCACGGAGGACGGTGGTGTAGCTGCAGGAATGAGGCCGCGACCGTCAAACATCCGTTCGCAGTGCTATTGAGCTGCTCTCTCGTCAGAGGATTCCATTCATCAGGTTTTCAAGCCTGTGTGTCGCTCTTGTTTGTTTCTGAAGCCTTCCTCTGTGTACAAGTTTCTTTGAGTACCGTGCAGGTTCGATGCTGCCGCTACTTTAATGAATGTAGCAGAGTTAGCTATCTGCTTATTAAATTTAGTTGTTCTTATAAGATGATTAGTTTATTCCCTGATCTATCTCGGCTGATTAGGTTGCTCTTTTTTTTTAATACATGGTGATTGTACTATTGTACCAGAATGAACAATATGTTTTTCTTTTTTGCTCTGAATTTTGTTGGTGTCTGTATATATGTAGGGTTAAAATTTATGGCATTTAGATATTATGTGACAAATTGGTGTGGAAGTACTACAGCAGCCTCATGGAAGGATGAAGAAATTAAAGCATGTGGGGTTGGGGTTGCCATGTTACCAAAGAAACATCCCTGGAGAGGCTCAGTTCCTGGCCGTAAGACTATCAACCGTGATCGTTTAGCTGCTGATATTCGTCTAAGAAATGATTACTTCGTTCCAAGACCGTTGTACAACGAGGAGCACTTTCGTCAAAGGTATGTTCTATCATAACATGTTGTACAATTTTTGAATAATTATTAATTGACATAAGATTTTTTTTTCAACCGTTATACATATTTCGTATGCAACGATCAATGTTCTTGAGAATCGTTGACCGAGTGACATCTGTGAACAATTTTTTCAAACAGAGAAGGAATACAGCAGGTGTGATGGGTTTCTCACCATTACAAAGTGTACAGTGGCACTGAAGATGTTGGCATATGGCGGACCAGCGGATTCTCTAGATGATGGACAACGTATGGGAGAAAGTACGGTGCTGAAAACTTTGCATGAGTTTGTTGCTACAATCATTTTAGATTTTGGAGATGAATTCCTTTAACCGCCTAGAGAATCTGAATTACAATACATTCTTTCCATCAATGAGGCCCGTGGTTTTCCTGGTATGACTGGTAGCATTGACTGCATGAATTGGGAATGGGCCAATTGTCCGACGAGTTGGGCTGGGATGTACAAGGGACATAAGGGCAAACCAACGCTCATATTGGAGGTAGTAGCAACACAAGATCTACGGATTTGGCATGCATTTTTCGGACTTCTCGGATCTCACAATGACATAAATGTGTTGCAACGATCTCCTGTTTTTGATGATTTGGCTAATGGTAACACACCTCCGATTGAGTTTATTGTTAATGGCAACTCATACAATCTTGGATACTACCTATCTGATGGGATCTATCCTGATTGGGCCACTTTGGTGAAGAGTATTAGTGCGCCGGTTAGCAACACACAAGGTATTTGCAGCACAACAAGAAGCTTGTAGAAAAGATGTTGAGAGTGCTTTTGGGGTCCTTCAGTTGAAGTGGAAGATTTTACATGGACTAGCTCGTCTATGGAATCAAAAAGACTTGAACTCAATTGTGCGTGCATGTGTTATTCTTCACAACATGATAGTAGAGGATAAACGGGATCTCCAACTCCCAAATGTACACCCATCGGAGTGGCCAGGTAATGAGAACCCCGACATCACACCACTACGTCATGTTGCTGGAATTGATGAGTTCATTGAGACATACTCGATAATACAAGATAAAGTGACCGCGTACTCATTAAAAAATGATCTTGTGGAGCACATGTGGACACTTTATGGAGCTGCATCTGGACCTTTTGCTGCCAAGTGATCCTGAATGTGGGCCTAGAGGGGGGGGGTGAATAGGCCTTTTTGAAAATTGTGAGATCCTGCAACACTCAACAACAAGCTCAATACCAGAGATATCGGACTAGTCCGGTAAAGTGTGGACTAGTCCGGTGTTCACGGACTAAGTTGATTAAGCTAGATCGATTAGATTGATTCTTTTATGTGTGCAGCGGAAAAATAGAATCAAATAAAGGTTCCAATGTTATATATTCGATTATATCACAGTTAATTCTTATGTTTGACAATTCAACATAAGATGAGCAATGATTGTTGAAACCCTAGATTATATTGATGAATGAGAATGATGAACACCAAAAGAAAAACACAAGGATTTATCCCGTGATTCGGCTACCACAAAAGGCAACCTACATCCACGTTGAGGAGTCCACAAAAGGACCGGGTCTTCTCCAACCCTACCCTCGTCGGATCGCCACGAAGGCCAATCCTTTTCCACTAATCACAAAGGGGTGAATAACCGAATTCAAGGGGCCTTCTCACACGTTGAGAGCTCCCTTAGATTACAACACAAATTTCCACCGAAAACACACTCAAAATATTACAATTAAAACGCAGGAGTGTGTTAGAGAATCAAACCATGAGCTCAACGTGGTGTTACAAGTGTCTCTCCAATGATCTAGAGTGAATCCTCAAAGGATTGATCATTGATGCACTTAATTTCGTGGAGAGATGTAGTTTTTGAGGCTCTTGGGTGGTGTGAAACCGCTAGGGTTCGAGAGTTATCATAATTGGGCCGTGCACCTCTATTTATATGGGGTTTCTAAAAGTGACCGTTAGGGTTCAGAAAGTTCGGACTAGTTCGTGGTGGTCACCGGACTAGTCCGGTGTTCTGTGTGTAGCAAACCCTAAGTACCCTGAAATATCGGACTAGCCCGGCTGAAAACGGACTTGTCCGATTTCGCTACTGGAAATCTTCGGACTAGTCCGATATCCATCGGACCTGTCCGGATATGTGAAACCCTAAGTGAGTTAGATGACAAGTCCGCACTTGGAGGACTTGTCCGATGTAGATCAAATGGTTTTTCGGACTAGTCTGTGTAGACATCGGACTTGTCCGATTTGGATCAGAAAGAATATTGGACTAGTCCGGTTGTGGTCGGACTTGTCCGATTTTGTGTGACTTGTGAAGTGTTTTGAGGACTAGTCCGTACTGGGGAGGACTAGTCCGATTCTAGTCAGAAGAATATCGGACTAGTCCGACAGATATCGGACTTGTCCGATCTGGTGCAGAAAGGTTATCGGACTAGTCCAGTTGTGATTGGACTAGTCCGGTCCTATGTAACTTTATGCAATGTGTGTGTTTAATTGTGATTGAGCTCTTGGGGTGAGTTTCCTTAACACACTCCATACACAATAATCTATTACTCTTCTTCCTTGAGCTCATCTCCACTTTGCTCCTCATCCTTCCTTCTTTTTGGTATTTTGCTCATTTTCCTATCATAGGCCTGCACTCATCTCAACAAATAGGTTAGGATCCCAATTGCTTGTCATAAATCATGCAAAACCCACAAGAGAGTCCTAGATGCACTTTCAATCTCCCTCTTTTTGGTGATTCATGACAACCAATTGAGATTTTACAAAATATGATAAAAATTGAGATTTTCATAAAGTATGCACATATGAGTCAAAAATACATCAAGCAGTGAAAGAATTATCCATATGTGCATTCTTTATGGTGGGATGCATAACTAAGTATATTGAGACATTGAAAATGACATAATTTACATTAATCAACCAAAGCCAAGCATATATGTCATTCCAGGAGCAAGATTACAGATTTCAACAAATACTTCTCAAATTAATTAAGCATTGCATCACAGAACCATAACTAACTTAGGAACACAGTTAAAACACTGCAAAACTCAAAAATAGACAAGAAGCATAAAAAGAGCTCTCTCCTCGCATCCTACAGCTAAAGCTAAGACCCCCCTCAATCTCTCCCACTTTGGCATCAAGACACAAAAAAGAAGGAGAGGAGGGTCCTAGGGTCTTCACTCTTCACTGTCGGTCCTCTCATCGTCGTCTTCGTCATCTTCATCTTCAGCTTGATGAGGAGAAGAAGGAGGAGGTGCGGAGACGCTCGAGCCCCCAACGCCAAAGTAGGCAAGCTCGGATGGGGTCAAGGGCCCGAGCTCAGTGTAGTCTGGGTCAGAGTCCTCAGAAATCACTGGAGATCCAATGGGGTCGATCTCCAGCTTCTGGTAGATATGCCTCACATTGGCCTTGATGTACTTCATGTCCTCCTTTCTTTTCATGTTGAGCTTGTGGGCCTTCACTTCGGCCTTCTTGCAGAAGGTGAAGATGGCAGCCATGTATTTGAGGATTCCACTAGCTGATCCTCTCTGAGGGGCTGCCCTTGAAGTTGGAGCAGCTCTGACATCTTCTCTTGTTCTTGCCGATGCCTCGGGACTGGAGGTCGGCGAGGGAGCAGCCTGGACATTTACTTGTTGAGGCTTCTGAGGCCTTAGAGGTGTGTGCTCCACATCCTTGACAAACTCAATCCCTGTGACTTTCTCAATCATAAACATTAGATAGGGAGTATAGCCACATGACCTGTTGGGGGTGCTGGAGATGTTAACCATATTATTCCATATGTAGTCAAACACATCAAACTGCCTATTGTTGCTTATGACCCTCATTAGGGTCTGGAGGTACCCTTGTACACTCCCTGCATCCCCATCCTTAAGGGCAATGGTCTTCCTCAAGACTCTGTTTAGCACCACAAAGAATGGCTTCATGTTCTTCGTGGAAGGAGGGATGAACTTTGAGTTGGGCTCATAGACAAACTTCATCTTCTCCTTCTCGATGACACCAACATTGTGAATAATCACATTGTCATTGCTTGAGGTGTCAAGATGCAACATCCTTGCAAATTCTTCATATGTGATAGTGTACTTGGATCCATGAGTCATCCAGGTCACTCTCTCTTCCTCATCGCTTGCAAAGTAACAAGTGGCATAGAACTGAGCCACCACTTCATCATTCCAATTGTACTTGAAGGCAAAGAGGTCCTTCAAGCCATGTCTTTCAGCTGCTGCAATCACTTCATCAAAAGCAGAGCATCTTTTCTTCTCAAGATGTGCCCAGTCGATCCACTGACTGCGCACCACTGGTGTCTTCATCGGTAGATACACCGATCTGTAGAAATCAGCATGGAAGTTGCACCAGAATCTTCCATCAGCTGCTTGCTTTGGTCGGCCATACCAATCGATGCTTCTGAATTTGGCCGCCGAGTCACTGCCCTTCCCGTTGAACTTTTCTTCAGTGGGGTCCCGAACCCCTTCCCTGGGAGCATGCAGCTTCAATGGTCCAACTGGACCCGTCACTATCCCCTTGCCCTTGCCTTTGGCTAGGCGGGCACTTGCCGAGCTAGGGCCACCACTAGTGGTAGCCCTAGAAACTGGCACCTTGGAGGCCGGCTTCTTCGCTAGCACTTTCCTCCGAACTTGTGGAGGAGACGGAGCTGGCTCGGTAGGTCGCTCTTGGCGCTTCTTGCCAAGACTCGTTGAGGTCTGAGGTGCCACCTCGTGGTCCATCTCGGCCTCAAAATCGGAAACCTCATCGTTTGAGCTCGACATGACCTGAGAATGAGTTTCAAGAATGATAATGAATGATACAAGGCATAGGTATGAAAGGATAGCAAGGAATTGCATTGAGGAATTGAAGAGTTAGGTTTTGAGTTCAGAAACATCGGACTTGTCCGGTGCACAGGCACGGACTAGTCCAGGGGGACCGGACTTGTCCGTTCATGGACCGGACTAGTCCGGTGTTCATCCTCAAAAACCTAAGAGATTTGACAAAAGCTGATTCCTAATGCACAATAAGTCTAGCATACACGTGATACATAAAGGAGGCATGTATATAGTGAAGGATGCTAGGCTATTCGACCAATAATGAAGAAAAACGAGATTTCTAGGGTTTGGGTGAAAATTACTGAAGAAATCGATTAAAGCTAGGAGATGAGGGTGTTGAAGGCCGGACAAGTCCGCTAGCTTCAATCCTCAAGAGGGCAAGCTTGATTTCTGCCCAAATGCGGAGATTTTGATGGAGGGAGCAAGAAATCGCCTTGGGAGCTCGAGCGGAGGAGAGAGAACACGTGAGCAACAGTGGAGGATGAAGGGATCAGGGTTTGGTGGCGGCTAGGGTTAAGGACACGAAAAATCGGACAAGTCCGGAGATGACCGGACTAGTCCGAACTCATCCAGAGAGCAACATCGGACTAGTTCGTGGTGTTATCGGACTAGTTCGGCCTAACCGGCACTCAACGGACTAGTCTGCATGTGCGGACTAGTCCGGGTAACCACGGACTAGTCCGTGGTCACCAGGAGAAATTTGCATAGCCCATTCATATATATTTGAAGGTTCATAATCAGAGAATAGAGGGGCAAATCAAATCAAATAGTCTTGATGAATATGATCAGTAAGCATACAACAATCAAGCAATGATCATAATTCACCAAGATCTAGTAATTGACATAGTTTTTCGGAGAAAAATGAGAGAGGTGATTTTCACAATTCAATCAATATATTTTGAAGAAATCATATAGGTATGCAACTTTTCAAGCCACACTTCGAGCATCGAGGATATTTTGTTCATTTCGGAGTTCGCAAAAGCGCTTTTCATCAAGTGGCTTGGTGAATATGTCGGTCAATTGTTTTTGGGTATTGACATATGAGATGGCTATATCTCCTTTCATGGAATGGTCTCTCAAAAAATGATGTCTTATGCTTATGTGTTTAGTTCTAGAGTGCTCAACTGGATTGTGGGCAATTTTAATGGCACTCTAGTTGTCACAAAGGAGAGGAATACAGTTCATATTGTAACCGTAATCCCTTAGAGTTTGTCGCATCCAAAGGAGTTGTGCACAACAGCTCCCGGCTGCAACATACTCCGCTTCGGCTGTGGATAAGGCAATGGAATTTTGTTTCTTAGAGGACCAAGAAACTAAGGATCTCCCTAGGAATTGGCATGTGCCGGAGGTGCTTTTTCTATCTACTTTGCACCCGGCATAATCTGCATCGGAGTAACCAATGAGATTGAATTTTGAGCCTTTTGGGTACCAAAGACCAAGGTTGGGTGTATGAACTAAATATCTCAAGATCCTTCTTACGGCTGTCAAGTGACATTCCTTAGGGTTGGCTTGAAATCTTGCACACAAACATACACTCAACATAATGTCTGGCCTAGATGCATATAAATAGAGTAGAGATCCAATCATGGAGCGATATACCTTTTGGTCGACGCTAGGTCCATCTTCATTGAGATCCAAGTGGCCATTTGTTGCCATGGGGGTCTTTATGGGCTTTGCCTTGTCCATGCCAAACTTCTTAAGTATGTCCTGCGTGTACTTGGTTTGGCTTATGAATGTCCCTTCCTTTTGTTGCCGCACTTGGAATCCCAAGAAGTACTTTAATTCTCCTATCATTGACATTTCAAACCTGTCTGTCATGATTTTGCTAAATTCCTCACAAAACGATTGATTAGTTGACCCAAAGATAATATCATCAACATAAATTTGACAAATAAAAAGATCATTGTCTAAATTCTTTGTAAATAGAGTATAATCTACTTTGCCAATTTGAAAACCATTCTCAATTAAGAAATCTCTAAGACACTCATACCAAGCTTTAGGAGCTTGTTTGAGGCCGTAGAGAGCCTTACGCAATTTGAATACATGGTTGGGGAACTCTTCGTCTTCAAACCCGGGTGGTTGCTCCACGTACACCTCCTCCTTGATTGGTCCGTTGAGGAAGGCGCTTTTTACATCCATTTGATACAACTTGAAATCATGGTGAGTATCATATGCAAGTAATATTCTAATAGATTCAAGCCTAGCTACTGGAGCAAAATCTCATCGAAATCCAAACCTTCGACTTGTGAATACCCTTTGGCCACAAGTCGTGCTTTGTTCCTTGTCACCACCCCGTGTTCATCTTGTTTGTTGCAGAAGACCCATTTGGTGCCGACGATGTTTGCATTGGGTCTTGCCACAAGTTCCCATACTTCGTTCCGCTTGAAGTTGTTCAATTCTTCTTGCATTGCCACCACCCAGTCCGGATCTTTCAATGCATCTTCAACCCTGCGTGGTTCCAAAAAGGATAC
Organism: Tuctoria greenei; assembly: GCA_036927565.1. Classification (NCBI taxonomy): domain Eukaryota; kingdom Viridiplantae; phylum Streptophyta; class Magnoliopsida; order Poales; family Poaceae; genus Tuctoria; species Tuctoria greenei. The sequence continues at coordinate 189,358,297 of JAYESD010000003.1, read as the reverse complement.
AAACAAATAGTGTTCACAAAAGTTAGCTAAGCGAGGTCTAGTGGTTACTCCCTTTTGGATGTCACCGATGATGTTGTCGATTGGGTGATCCCTTTGGACGCATTGGTGTACTCTTGGGTGTGGCACTTGAAGAGTTGTATCTTCATGATTATATGCTTCTCCCCCTAAGTTATTGCCTTCGTTGACTTGTTGATCATCTTGGTATCTTTGTGGTTGATCTTGTGTTGAAGCTCCCCCTTGATCGTTGATCTCCTCCTGTGGTTCATCTTCCTCATGTACGTGTGGAGGTGGCTCTTGTGGTCGAACCTCACCTAGAGCCATTCTCTTCAATGCTTGACAGGGAGCTTCTTCTTTACCTAGTTCACATGGATCAACTTGCTCCTTTTGGGAGCCATTAGTCTCATCGAACACTACGTCACGTGCTATTTCAACGAGTCCGGAGGCCTTGTTGAAAACACGATAGGCGTAAGTGTTCGAATCATAACCAAGCAAGAAACCTTCATCGGACTTCGAAGCGAACTTTGAAGTCCTAGGCTTCTTGTTCAGGATATAACATGGAGAACTGAAAACTCGAAAATATGAGATATTTGGTTTGTTACCGGTGAGTAGCTCATAGGATGTCTTTTTGAGTAGTCGATGGAGATAAAGTCGATTTACGGCGTGGCAAGCGGTGTTAATCGCTTCTGCCCAAAATCGATCTGAGGTCTTGTACTCATCGAGCATTGTTCTTGCCATCTCTATGAGTGTTCGGTTCTTTCTTTCGGCAACTCCGTTTTGTTGTGGCGAGTATGGCGCTGAAAATTCGTGCTTGATACCCTCTTCATCAAGGTACTCCTCCACTTGTGTGTTCTTGATCTCCGTGCCGTTAACGCTTCGAATACTCTTGATTGTCAATGAGAATTCGTTTTGAGCTCGCTTGAAGAACTTCTTGAGTGTTCCTTGTGTTTCTGACTTATCGTGCAAAAAGAAAACCCAAGTGAAGCGAGAAAAGTCATCAATAATTACTAAACCATATTGGTTACCGCCGATGCTTATGTAAGCAATTGGACCAAACAAGTCCATGTGAAGTAGTTCGAGCGGTCTTGTTGTAGTCATGACGTTCTTTGTGGGATGAGGTGCTCCAACTTGCTTCCCGGCTTGGCACGCGCTACAAGGCCTGTCTTTCTCAAAAACAACATCCTTCAAACCGCGGATGTGATCGCCCTTGAGGAGTTTTTGAAGATTCCTCATACCAACATGCGCTAGCCGTCTATGCCACAGCCAACCCATGTTGGTCTTTGCAATCAAGCATGTGTTAAGTTCGGCTTTATCCTTGTTGAAGTCAACGAGGTAAAGCTTTCCCTTCAACATACCGTTGAATGCAATGGAACCATCACTCCTCCTAGAGACGGTCACACCCTCGTTAGTGAACAAGCAATTATAACCTTTGTCAAATAGCTGAGATATGGACAGCAGGTTATAATCTAAGGATTCAACATGTAAAACATGAGAAAGTGTGTGTGTAGAAGATATTGCGATTTTACCGGTACCGAGCACCCTTCCTTGACTATTATCTCCAAAGTAGATGCCTTCGTTTGGATCCTCATTCTCTTCATATTCCACGAACATCCTTCTTTCTCCGGTCATATGGTTGGTGCAGCCATGTCTAGCACCCATTTGGATCCACCGGAGGAATAGACCCGCAAAAACAAATTATGCTTTGGTTTTAGGTACCCAAGCTTGCTTGGGTCCTTGAAGATTAGTTACAATACATTTGGGCACCCACACATGAGATTTGGTGTTCCCATGGCGTGGCCCAACATAATTAGCATAAACCTTGCCAAGATTATTTCTCATTAACACATAGGAGGCATCAAAGGTTCTAAAGAGTAATTGTTGTTGTTTTTATACAGGGCTAGTCTGGAAGGCCGGACTTGTCCGGACACTCACCAGACTAGTCCGGTGTTTGTGTGAGTTCAGGTTTTTACCCTTCGACTTATGAGTTTGAGAGGGTCTTTCCTTCACAAAGGAAATCCTCCCCTTGTTATTCTTATGACTTCCAGCATGCTGTTTTTCATCATAAAAGTAACCAATGCCATACTTGACATTTGGAGGTCTTTGGACCAAGTATGCACTACGTGCATAGTTGATCTTCTCCTTGTCAAATATGCCACAATGGGTAGGATTTTTATCCTTTGTGGAGGTTGACTTCTCCTTCAAACTGGTGTCTATTTTACTACATGTGCACATATGAGCAAAATCAGTTTTAGTGGATTGAGAAGGTGAACTTGAAGAGGAGGAAGGTTCACTCAGCTTGAGTGACTCAACTTGCACTTCAAGGATCTTGTTAACCTTGATCAGGTCAGCAAGTTGGTCCTTGATTGCAACATTTGAGTCAGTTAACTCCAAGCAAGCTTTCTTGCTTGAAGCTAACTCAAGCTCTAGTGAATTGTTTTTCTCCTTTTCAAGTTCTAGAAGTTTATCAAGTTTGACATACTCCTCCTTTTGGGAGATAATCATGTCCTCTTGACGATGAATCAACCTCTCCTTCTCAACAAGTTGATCAAGTAAAAATTTCATTTTTGTTGCAGCTTTCCTATCTAGTCCACTAAGCATATCTTCATCATCACTAATTATTTCATCATCACTAGAGTAGGGGAAGGGGTTTTGATGATTACCTTGCATTTACCTTCCTTTGCCATAAGGCACTTGCCATTTCCCTTCCTTGCGCCGAGTGTGGGGAAGAGTGTAGATTTCTTGGACGCACTCTCGATGGCTATGCTAGCCATCTCCTCTTCTTCGGATGATGAGGACTCATCGTTTGAGTCCCACTCCTTCCCAATGTGCGATTGTTCGGCTTGTTTCTTCTTCTTGAAGAATTTCTTAGGTTGAGGCTTGGCTTCTTTGGTCTTCTTCTTGTTCTCCTCATATGGGCAATCAACTATAAAGTGGTTATACTCACCACAATTATAGCAAGCCCGCCTCAACTTCGGTTCTGTTCTTTCCTTGTACTTTCCCTCACTTGATTTTGTTCCTTGTCTTTTCTTCATTATTCTCTTGAACTTTTTCATGAACAATATCATGTCCTCTTCATCTAGCTCACTGCTTTCGTCGTCACTGTCTTCCTCTAGTTGTGCTTCCCTTGCTTCTTTGGATAGAGGCTTGAGGGTGGACTTTAGAGCAACCCCTTTCTTCTTAGCCAAGGTGAGATCGGCAATTTCCTAGACGTGCTTTGCTTGTCTTTCCATCATCTCAAAGTTGATGATTTTTCCAAGCAATTCATCCGGAGTCAACCTTTTGTATCCGGGGCTTTCTCTAATCATGGAGCATAGCGTGACATTGCGAGGCATAAAAGCTCTAAGGATGAGCTTTACCACCTCGTGGTCATTCCACTTCTTGCTACCGTATGATCGAACTTTGTTGACAAGTGTCTTCAATCGATTGTACATATCTTGGGGTGACTCGTCTTCCTCAATTGCGAATCTTCCTAGTTCGCCTTCGATCATCTCAATCTTTGCTTCACGCACATGTCGGTCACCTTCATATGCAGTTTGTAGTGTATCCCATATCTCCTTAGCAATTTCGAGTCCATCCACCTTGGTGAACTCGTCCCGACTGAGTGAGGAGGTGATTACAGCTGCGGCTTGTGCATTTCTATGAATGGCCTGCTCTTGGCTTGGGGTGAGCTCTTCGTCGTCGTCCGGAATATCTATCCCTGTGCATACAACATGCCATAGACTTGGATTGAGGGAAATCAAATGCATTTTCATATTCTGCCTCCACATTGAGTAATCACTTCCATCGAAGTGTGGGGCTTTTCCAAGTGGGATAGATAAGTAATGATTGTTATTGGAATTTAGACGATCATAGTTAAAAGGATATCAGGAGTAGTCGGTGTGACTACTCCCCTTCTTCTTCTCTTCAACTTTCACTTTCCCTTTGGAAAGTGCCTTCTTTCTAAGGAGCGCCTTTAGCTCCAGTGTCTCCTCATCGTCGTCCTCAAAGTCTTGAATGGCTTCGAGGTACTTCTCCACTTTTTGGGTCTTGTCGTTGTTAACCTCCTCTTAGTTGTTGATTTTGTGGGCGTCCTTCATGTCCGACATGATCTCTTCGAGTGGTTAGACTCTTTCTTGAAGAACCTTGCTCTGATACCAATTGAATGTGGGCCTAGAGGGGGGTGAATAGGCCTTTTGGAAAATTGTCGGATCCTGCAACACTCAACAACAAGCTCAATACCAGAGATATCGGACTAGTCCGGTAAAGTGCGGACTAGTCCGGTGTTCACGGACTAAGTTGATTAAGCTAGATTGATTAGATTGATTCTTTTATGTGTGCAGCGGAAAAATAGAATCGAATAAAGGTTCCAATGTTATATATTCGATTATATCACAATTAATTCTTATGTTTGACAATTCAACGTATGATGAGCAATGTTTGTTGAAACCCTAGATCATATTGATGAATGAGAATGATGAACACCAAAAGCAAAACACAAGGATTTATCCCGTGGTTCGGCTACCACAAAAGGCAACCTACATCCACATTGAGGAGTCCACAAAAGGACCGAGTCTTCTCCAACCCTACCCTCGTCGGATCGCCACGAAGGCCAATCCGCTTCCACTAATCACAAAGGGGTGAATAACCGAATTCAAGGGGCCTTCTCACACGTTGAGAGCTTCCTTAGATTACAACACAAATTTCCACCGAAAACACACTCAAAATATTACAATTAAAACGCAGGAGTGTGTTAGAGAATCAAACCAAGAGCTCAACGTGGTGTTGCAAGTGTCTCTCCAATGATCTAGAGTGAATCCTCAAAGGATTGATCATTGATGCACTTAATTTTGTGGAGAGATGTAGTTTTTGAGGCTCTTGGGTGGTGTGACGGCGCTAGGATTCGAGAGTTATCATAATTGGACCGTGCACCTCTATTTATATGGGGTTTCTAAAAGTGACCGTTACGGTTCAGAAAGTTTGGACTAGTTCGTGGTGGTCACCGGACTAGTCCGGTGTGCTGTGTGTAGCAAACCCTAAGTACCCCGAATTATCGGACTAGTCCGGCTGAAAACAGACTTGTCCGATTTTGCTACTAGAAATCTTCGAACTAGTCCGATATCCATCGGACCTGTCCGGACATGTGAAACCCTAAGTGAGTTAGATGACAAGTACGTACTTGGAGGACTTGTCTGATGTAGATCAGAGGGTTTTTCGGACTAGTCCGTGTAGACATCGGACTTGTCCGATTTGGATCAGAAAGAATATCGGACTAGTCCGGTTGTGATCGGACTTGTCCGATTTTGTGTGACTTGTGAAGTGTTTTGAGGACTAGTCCGTACTTGGGAGGACTAGTCCGATTCTAGTCAGAAGAATATCGGACTAGTCCGACAGATATCGGACTTGTCCGATCTAGTGCAGAAAGGTTATCGGACTAGTCCGGTTGTGATCGGACTAGTCCGGTCCTGTGTAACTTTGTGCAATGTGTGTGTTTAATTGTGATTGAGCTCTTGGGGTGAGTTTCCTTAACACACTCCATACACAATAATCTATTACTCTTCTTCCTTGAGCTCATCTTCACTTTGCTCCTCATCCTTCCTTCTTTTTGGTATTTTGCTCATTTTCCTATCATAGGCCTGCACTCATCTCAACAAATAGGTTAGGATCCCAATTGCTTGTCATAAATCATCCAAAACCTAAAAGAGAGTCCTAGATGCACTTTCAGATCCTTGTTATGTATTTTGCAATTTCCGTACTTTATAGTTTCTTTATACTTTAAAATTTGATTCATATTCAGACTGTATCCTTGTTATGTGGTTTTCATGTCTGGACCTTCTCCATCAGATAGCCTAATGAGAGTTTCTTTAACCGTTTCTGGCGGGAAGAAAGTGTAATTGTTCCGTTACAGTTTTGTTATGTATCTGTAGATGTTCTCTGCTGTTGAGGTTTCAGTATCGTTTCTGTATTTGTAACAAGTGATGCTCTTATTTGTAGCAGTTCTACAATATAATGCAGCTGCAAAAAGAACCAGTACACATTTCAGCACATACAATGCAGCTGCCAAAAGAATACCTTGATAGCCTCTATATTGTAAGCTCTACATTATAATTACTGTACCTGTATAGCCTTTCATTCGTCCAAAAATATCAAACCATAAATTGTATATAATCTAGCACATACAATGCAACTGCAAAACAAGAATTCACATACATAATTGACATTACACTGATTTCATGGTTTCTTACAGAGTTTTGAGCACAAAACACAGAAAATAAAAATTGAGTAGATTAAAATACAACTGATTAGATTAAAACAATAGGAAAATTAAGTTCATTATAACAGATTAAATATAACAGAGTATCTTAATTGTTGGAGTTTATAGAAACATCAATCCCTCTTCATTCCATTATTTTCTGCTGCATTGCAATGTAGTAGGCCTTCACAGAGGGTGAAAGCTTATCTAAGTCAACTCCCATAACGCCGAGTTCCGCCATTAGCAGTAATCTCTTGTTTTGTGCAGCCCTTACTTCTATGTCTCGTTCCTTCAATTTATTTCTTCTATCCATACCTCCCTTTCTCTTCTCCATATCTTTCTTCTGCAGGAAAAACAATTTCTCACTAAGGTTCAATTTTTCTTCTTTCATGCTAAGAATGGCCTTCATTTGCTCTTCTTGCTTCTCTTCAGCCTTCCCATTTCTGTCATGAATGTTCTGCAACACATCGACTGCAGCGCTAGAGGAAGCAGTGTCTCCTCCACTTGACATCCTTTTTTTGTGCTGTCACGCCCCTCGGGCCTTGTAATTGGATTATTTTCATTCTCCATGGGGGTTGCAGTTATTGGTGCAGCTCTCATTGAAGTTGATGATCGGTTGAGTTCAAGCATACGATCGCATGGAAAGGCTCCTTCTTCTCATACATCAACACAACATCATCAATCTGTTAAATGAAAACAAAAAAATTATTTGCAATTTGAACTTGGTACAACATGAATCAAGAAAATAAATGACAGTATACTAACCCTATCCTGTTCGCACTTGCCGCTCTGATTTCTCCTATCCACTGCTGATTTACATGCACAAAAGCTGTTTACGGACTTTTGGATATTCAGCCACCTATGTTGAATAGCCATCTGAGTTCTTGACGAACCTCCGGATTTGTGCTGACAAAAGTAGTCATGAATTCTTTTGTAGTATCCATCTACACTTTGATTCACTCTAGTTATAGGATCCTTGCTAATGTTGAGGAATGCCGAGCATAGAATCCTATCCTCCTCTTCCGTGAAAGAACCTCCTCGACGAGCAAGGTTTTTTTGCTTCACTTGTTTTTTAGGAGCTGGATTGGATGTTTGGCCCACATCATGTGGCTGAACTATAGTAGCCTCAGTACCATTCATACACTATACAAACAACAACTTGATATCATTGAGATGCCCTTAAAAACTAAGTTTAAGAAATGATACAACGGTACTAAAAAGAACCTGAAATTGAATCATTCTATCTATGTCATCAATAGAGGTTGAGAAGTGAGAGTTCCACTCGTTCTGGCTGTAGCCCTGCTCCACTTGCTGTCCATAAAAATCATCTACATGGGACATGTCATCCATCCTGTACAAAAGACATGAAAATATTAGGCATACTCAGTCTCTATTTTTATATTTGAAGCAACCAAAATCAGTTCATAACACCATAGTCCTGCTATATTAATATGAATGCTCAGGTATCTTGCAGTTTGGGAAAAGTATGTGACTGGAAGCAATTGTTAGTTTGACAGTAATTCCTAGGAAAAGAGAAACAATTCGTCTTGAGGTATAAAGTTGTATCAAGTAATTCAACAAATTACAACTCACAAAACAACCAATGTACATGCTATAGCTTGAACATGAAAGAAGTAACAAAAAGACAGAAACACAATATTGGTTTACAACATAACACTGACCTCCATTTACCTGCACACAACATTTTCACATTAAAAAAAGACATTGTCTCATCTGAGATAATCATACTAGCAGGCATAATGTAACAATTACTCAAAAAAATTAGATTTTGATCTTGATCAATGCAAGAGCATTTGCAAACTCTACTAAACTTTTAAGCTCGTTACTGCTCCAAAACACTAGACTGAACAATTGGACTATGTCGAGGTGTCTAACTGACACCTCCCCCGGACATGCTCGGAAGCAGCCCGCGGAGGTTCGATGTGTTTTCGGGGACAAGTCCTAGCTAGATCGAACGCAGCGAACGATGAACACAAGGGATTTACGTGGTTCGGGCCGCCTGGGCATAATACCCTACTCCATGGTGGTTTGGGTATTGTATTGCTCAAGCGTGTGCCTGGGTCTGGGTGAATGTCCGTATGTCGATGGCTATCTGGTCCTTTTATAGTCCAAGGCCAGACAGCTTACAAGTGGGGCCAGGGCCTGACAGGTGGCCTCGGGAGCAAGCAAATCCATTCTAAGATCTAGGAGTAAATGCTATCTTCTGACAACGGCTTCAATGTGCCGCCTGGCCATGCCCTGCTGCAGGGCTACAGATAGCCCCTCATCATGGCTGGTCGCGTCTTGTCTGTCTTGTCGCGGCCTCTCATTCGTCCGTCATACATAGTAGTTCGACTCCGGCCTATTACAACAAGACTGGACACTGACCTCTTCACTTATGAGAGCGAGCTCCCGCTTACCTAGGTAATGTGCGCGTCCTTCTAGTTTAGGCACACTGAGCACGTCTCCCTTCATTGTTGCTACCGCAGGATGGTCTAGGCCCGGCGTTGCCTGGCACGTGGCAGGTCCGGTCCCTCCCTCAGCAGGGAGGCTGGGTCCGGAGCTGCAGGACACGTGGCTGCGCCGGATCTTCTTTCAACGGGGAGGCAGGTCTGGGGCTGCCGGTCTCGCAGACGCGTCGGACCTCTCCTCAGCGGGGAGGTGGGCCTAGAGCTGCGAGATGCGTGGCAGCGCCGGACCTCCCCCCGAGGGGGGGGGGGCAAACCTGGAGCTGCAGGACCTTCCCTCAGTGAAGAGGTAGGGCCACGCCGCGCGCCACGTGGCACCCTGGGACTACGCTGAATCTTGACCGCGTGGGGGGCGGGACCCAACGTGCCTTCTTTCCTGTACCTATGGGTACCCGGTTCGCCTGGTACCAACAGTGGCCCCCGGGCCCATCTCAGGGAGGAACTTCTCGGTTAAGTGGTTATACCTGAGGTGGGGCCATTTTGGATCCTCGTGCTGTGACTTTAAGCGCTTCCCTTCAATACGGAGGATAAAATCTTTGTCTACAGATATCACACCATCAACTGGCATCGGTTCCCGATACAAATTTCATTTCGGTTCTGCGCGCCCATTATGACGCCGCCCCTAAGTTTTGAACTCTCTCCTATGATAGCGGTTGCCTCGAGGCGGTTACTTTGGCCTTTCTGCCGAATCTGACTCTCGCCCACCAGTCATCGTGAGGGTGGGTCCAGCATTGCAGTGCCCATGGTTCCCATCCAAACGTCACGAATGTATATGTCGACTGTTGGAGTCGGCAGATCCCCTAACACTATGAAAAGTGTTTGAAGGAGTTTGTGGTTCGGTCTGGGCGCGCGGAGATCTAAGAAGGTGAAATGCGATTTGGACACGAGTGACACGGTGGTTTACGTGGTTCGGGCCGCCTGAGCGTAATACCCTACTCCACGGGTGTGTGTTTGTTGTATTAACTTGTGAGCTTCAGAGTGTTCGAGAGTTCTCTCCTGTGTATCGTCGGTTTGTCCTTTTATAGTACAAGGACTAACCGTTACAAGTCAGCCTGGCCCGACATGTGGCCCTGGCGGTTATTAGTATTGATACACGAGATTAATTGTTGTTAATAACCCTGTAACGGCTCCGACAGTGCCGTTACAGGTGTTAAGGCTGTCCGATTAATTATCATTAACGTGGAATTAATGGTAATTAATCGGATCTTGAAGTCTGCGGCTGTCCTTTGGAGATCCGGAGCCGTTACAACGTCTCCCGGAGGCTTTAAGCATCTAGCTCTGTCGTGTGGACACGTGGCAGCTCCGGAGCTTGCTTGGGAGAAGCGGGAAGCTCCGGGGTGACCTGGCACGTGTCATGTCCGGAGCTTCTCTCGGTCGGGGGCTACCTCTGGAGGTGCCGTTTCAGTACTTGGCCCGGAGCTTCACCCTTGCGGGTAATAGCTCTGGGCTGACAGTACACGTGGCAACCTAGAGGTTAACCATGTTGGAGAAGCGGGTCCGGTCGCGTCTGGCGAGTGGGCCCCCGAGGGTCTTCAATTTGAGTTGATGTCCTTCCCTTGAGATCTTTGTAACCTCAGGGGGTGTATGGTTTTTAGGGTACCGACAGTGGCCCCCTGGACCTACCTCCGGGGAAGGCCAACGGGATGAAGTCGTTCCGCCGGAGGTGGGTCCATACTTGTGACTCTTGAACTGGGTCTTCAAGAGTCTTAGGAGGTGCCTTTGGCGGGGCTTTATGGTTGAGTCCCGACGCGTGGCGCACCTCAGGCGGCAGATAAGATCTTTGACGTGCGGATCTCTCGCAATTGAAGGTCGTCGGTTCCCGATACGAAAACCGTATCGGTTCCGCGCGCCTTGTCAGTCCGCCGCCTTTGGGTCTCCCGCCTCGTGATGACAACTGTTCGCCTGGGTAAGAGCCTCGACTTGATCGTCAGGGTGGTCCCGGGCCCTCTTGTCATCGGCTGGGTTGAATTCTTGAGTAGTATGCTCAACTCCCCTGCAGTTTCCATCCAAGCGTTGCGAGGGCTTACTTAAGAAGGAAAGCGCACCGTCGGGAGTTCTTTACGCTTTCCATCTGTTCTTGCGCTCAAACTCCCAACTCGTGCTTTGCTTCTCTTCTCTCGCCTAGCAGTGCTGCGATGGAGTTGGGTCTGCGTGAGAGTCGTTTGAAGACGGAGAGCGATCTGAAGAAGGTCCGAGCCCTCATGGGGTGGTCGTCGGACTTCTTCAACCGTTCAATCCGCACCGGAGGAGAGCTTCCCTTTAAAAAGGAGCGCTCCGGCGAAATGGTATACTTTTCATCGTATGCCATGGTGGGGCTGATCCCACCATTTTCTTCCTTCTTTTTGATGCTGCTGGACTTCTATGGTCTGCAGCTATACCACCTTGGTCCTCACTCCCTCCTCCTTGTGTCCATCTTTGTCCACTTCTGCGAGATGTGGGTGGGCATTCCTCCCTGCATCGAGCTCTTCCGCACTTTCTTCACCGTCCAAACCACCGGCCGAAGTGACGAGTACCTTGGCTTCTACTACTTTGTGAAGCGCAAGAAGTGCCCGTTCAAGTACCTCCGGTCGTTCCCTTCCGGGAAGTGGGATGACTGGAAGAAAGATTGGGTAGTCGTCCGGGTGGAGGAGCATGAGCGGTTGGAACTGCCAGACGGTCTGCCCGGCATTGACACATCGGTGTGGAGCGAAGTTCCGGTGCTGGCGGCAGCTTTCGACCCCGTCTTGTCCAGGATCCGCCAATGTGTAGAGGGAGGATTGACTCCCCAGGCGGTGTTCTGCAACTTCCTGTCGAACAGGTGGGCGCCGCTGAAGAGGAGGGAGAAGCTCGCCTGGGCCCTCAACAGCGTGATGGACGAAGACCGGGTCGAAACCGGGTTGAAGTCCAGCATGGTGGGGAAGTCCTTGGAGTTTCACCTCAAGAAATTCCAGCACGGCATCGATGTAGACGGAGCGTACTTGACTCCGCCACCGGCTTTCCTCCCCCTGAACGAGGAAGTTGAGTTCAGCAGGGTGCTCCGGCGGAAGATGCCCGCGCTTGACGACCTTGGCGTCGTCGAGAGAAGATCGACCGCCCCGTTGGCGATCCCCGGGTTGTCGGAAGGCGGCTCCGCCCCTGTCTCTCAGCCAAGAGCTGAGGTCACCGGCAAGGGCAAGGAGCTGGCGGAGGAGCCAGAGAGCCGGAAGAGGAAGTTGCGTCATGCTGACGGGAGGTCCGTCGGGCTTGCTACTTCCCCGCCAGTTCCCCGTCCTCAGGAAGGAGGATTCTCCGCTGCTGTAGCGTCTGTCCCCGTGGTGGGGTCTTTTCGGAGCGCTACTGTTCCGGCGGTGGGATCCTGATGTCCCCGTGATGGGTCCCTCCGGAGGTGCCAGCTCCGGACAGGCGACTCCGGTTCGAGAAGCGGTGAGGGCCTCCAGGTCTAGGAGTTCCTCTCGGTCAAGGAGAGCTCCGACCCGGGAAACGCCCGCGGCTACGGCAAGTCCTGGGAGTCCTCCCGGAGCTCCTACGCCGACCGTGGCCAGCCCGGAACGTCCGGGAAAGAGGTTTCGCGCAAGCTGGTGCGTGAACCTCCCAAGGTAATTTTTCTTGTTTACCTCAATTAACTTTTAATTGTAACATCTGTTTGCTCAATTTCTTCATTCTTCATCTGCAGCGTTCCCAAGAAGGGGAGTGAAGCTCCGCCCTCAGCCACAGTGTCTGAGGCTGCGAGGGCTTCTGCTCCTGCCCTGGTGCCGCCCCAGGCGGAGGCTGCGACAGCTCCGGCGCCGGCTGTCGTGGTCATGGACCTCGACTCGTCTCCAGAAGTTCCCGTGGTAGCGCCGGACCACGGGGTTGAAGATGCGCCAGAGGCACCCGCTCCGGAGGTTGAAACTCCGGGCCCTGGTGCTGCAGAAGTAGATGCTCCGGCTGTCGAGCCGGAGGAATTAGCGGTCCCGGCTTCAGAGCCGGAAAATGCTGGAGCTTCGGCGGTCGAGCCGGAGGCAGCTGAAGCCCCGGCGTGCGAGCCAGAAGTTGAAGTGGTTCCGGCAATTGAGCCGGTTACTTCTGAAGCTCCGGTCGCAAGGCCGGTAGTTATTGGAGCGCCGGCTGCAGAGCCGGTGGTGGTGGAGGCGGGGGAGCTTGAGCTCCCCTCAGAAGAAGCGTCCCGGCCGGAGCCATTGGAGGCGACGACGTCGATGGTACCCGTGGCGGAGCCAGAGTGCCTGAACGAAGTCGCCGGCCCCCAGCCTGAGGGGGCGAATGAAGATTTGGTGGCGGGACCTTCTTCAGTGGCGACTGAGGCCATCCCGGAGGAGGGCCCTAGTGCCTTGGAAGCTCGGGGTTCCGCTCTCGCAGAATGGGACCCAATTTTTGTAAATGAAGACCCGCTGGAACCAGCGGAGGAGACCCCAGAAGGTCCGGAGCCCATCTCGCTGTCGATGTCCATCGACAACGCTTGCTCCAGTCTGCGCCAAGTCCAACTAGCCTTCTTCCACGACAGCAAGGTTCTTGAAGAGGAGCGCCAAACCCTTAGGAGGTGGCGTAATAGACTCCAATTCGAAACCAAGCTGGCGCAGTCGAGGATCGCTGCGGACAAGGAATGGATCAAGCGGGAGAAGGTCCGCTTGGAGCTCTGGGGTGAGATGCTGGACGAGAGGGAGAGCATGACTCACAACCTCGACGCCAAATCCCGGGAGTACCACGACCAAGCTAAAGCTGCCAATGATGCGGCCAACGCCCGGTTCGATGAACTCGAAGCCATCAGTACCGCACTCATCAAGCGCCGAGAGGCACTTGAGGGAAGGGAAAAACGGCTCGAAGATGAGGAGCAAAAACTCCTGGAACTACGGGACGACGTCTTGCGACGTGAAGAAGAGCTCGCCGAGAAGACAGCTCTGGCGGACAAGGGCCTCGAGGAGCGCGCTAAAAAATTGGAAGAGCGCTGCCTCGAGGAGGAGGAGAAGACCTGGGTGCGAGGGCAGGAGCTCTACGAGTATGAGTGTGCCCTCATCGCCCGGGAGAAGAAAATAGAGGCTAGGGAGAAAGACCTGGTCGACCGCCGGAACAAGATCCACCTCCGGGAGGAGGAGCTCGGGAGACTCGAAAAGCGGGTTGCTGCGAAAATTCAGCAAAACGCCAAAGAAGTTGAGCGCCTCTCCCGCGAGAACTCAGAACTGGCGGCGACCCGGAGGTCCCTGGAAGAAATGAAGGGCCAGAGGAAGACGGATTCCCTGCAAATTTGGGAGTTCCTGAGCAAGGCCGACGATGCGCTAGCGCCGATGGGTTTCAGCCCCGTGCTTCCGGATGATCCGGAGCCGGAGCCGGACCTTGCGCTGCAAGCGTTGGGCGCTGCGGGCAGCAAGCTCTCCAAGGTGGGCGACGTCATCGCGGACCAGTTGGAGGTCGAGGGGCAATCCCTGGCTAGGAACGTCACAGAATATGTGTTGACGTGCTACACTAGCCGGAACCCCCGATTCCCTCTGGACCCGGTGCTTGAAGGCCCCGTTGAAGGAGAAGGCGAAGCTACCCGAGCCAGCGTGTCGGAGGTCGCCCAGAAGGTCGCCGAGTTCTTCCATAGGGTCTAGGACTATCTTTCTTAGCCTTTATTTGTATCTTCTCTTCTTCCTCAATTTTGTAATCCTTTGTCCCCAGATGTAATCTCTGGTCTTCCAATGAAATGAAATCCCCAATTTTTTCGTGAATTTCATTTTTTGTCTTCAATATCTTTGTCTTCACTTGGCCCCCTGGTAGATGTGCACAATTTGATTGTGGACATGTACCAAAAGGATGTTGATTTTTGTTGAAGACAGATTTGCTTCGAACTCGTGTAGTTTAGGTCCGAAGTCTTCGATAGTGAAGGTCCCTTGAAGTCGTCGGAGCTTAGAAGCTCCGGCATTGCCCATCGTCGGAGCTTAGTAGCTCCGGCAATAGCCTCTACCAACACGTTGAGTGTCGATAGTTAATACTTCAAGGTGTCGGAGCTTAGTAGCTCCGGCAATGACCCTTGCCACGCCTGGCTTGCTGGCAACAGACTCTAGTGATAGAGTCTTCTCACCATCTTCAAGTTAACGCCAGTGGGAGTCGGAGCTTGGTTAACTCCGATTTTTCTCCATCAATGTTGGGTTTATTCTTCCTGCACACTTAGGCCAAGAAAAACAGTAAAATTCGTTCCTTATCTATAACTTCGTTGCGTCTCACGGTTCTCAAGAGAATTTCAAGTTGAACACGATTTTTAGTATGATTGGATGAATTGTCTTTTCTTTTAGATCCAATTGTCCATGGACCCACCTTACTTTGGCCTGCCGGGGTGTAGGTAGAGTGGCGTACTTAGGGTGCTTGACCAGGCTAAGTCGATAGCGCACTCCGGCCCTAGAATGGCTTGGCGGCTTTCAGGCGAGTTGGCCACAGACGACATTTAAATCTAAAAAATCTGACAATTCAACCCAAATCGTACATAAACCGGTTAAACTAGAACTTCTTAAGAATTGCACATTTCTGTTATAGACAAGAAAGAGAAAAATAAAAATGTCGAGCCTTATGCAAAAATGAATGCACGTGGAGTCTATTTCACATGAAGATGTCTTTCATTATAGGTCCGGGGTACAGGGGAAACAAGTACACTCTTAGGGTACGCAACCAGGCTAAGTGTGTTTGGTTTCTCGTTTGACCCTGGGTAGTTAGCCACACTTCTAGTCCGGAGACTGTATCAAGTGTTGCATGAGCTTTTCAAACCTTTCGGGAAAGGTCCGGCTGCTCTCCCGGAGGAACTACCCGACTCTGTACAATGACTCTATAACATACACTTCAAGTTACTTAAGACTCACCTCCGTGGAATTAAGTGTAGAACTTACGGAGGTGCTCGATGTTCCAAGGATTTGGGAGAGGTGTCCCATCCTCGGTAGCCAAGCGAACGCTTCCGGGACGGGATACTTTGATCACTCGGAAGGGTCCTTCCCAGCCGGGGGAAAGTTTGTTTTGCCCTTCTCTGGATAGTATTCTCCGTAGCACCAGATCGCCTTCCTCGAGCTGTCGGTTGTGTACATGCCGCTGATGATAGCGCCGTAAAGCTTGGCGGTATCGGGCATTCCGAACAGCTGCTTGGCACCTTCCCTCCTCGAGGAGGTCTAGGTCTTCACGCCGGAGCTGGTCCTGCGCGGCTTCGTCGAAGGTCCGGACTCGGAGGGAACCCAGGGTGATCTCCGGAGGAAGGATCGCTTCTGCTCCGTACACCAGGAAGAAGGGTGTTTCTCCGGTTGCCCGACTTGGAGAAGTCCTGTTAGCCCATAGAGTGGGCGGAAGCTCTTCGATCCAATTAGCTCCGTGCTTTTTCAAACGCTCATAAGTGCGCGTTTTGAGTCCTTTAAGGATCTCTGCGTTTGCTCTCTCGGCTTGCCCATTGCTGGCAGGATGAGCTACGGAGGCGTAGCAAACTTGTATGCCGAGGTCTTCGCAATATCCTTGAAATGAGGAGCTTGTGAACTGAGTCCCATTATCAGTGATGATCTTGTTTGGGACTCCGAATCTGCTCACGATAGATTGTAGAAAATTGATTGCAGATTGTTTGTTGATCGTCACAACAGGAGTAGCTTCCGGCCACTTGGTGAACTTGTCAATGGCGACATACAGGAACTTGTAACCTCCGACGGCTCTTGGGAAGGGTCCCAAGATGTCCATCCCCCACACGGCGAAAGGCCACGTAGGAGGTATCATTTGTAAGGGCTGAGCAGGTGTATGAATTTGCTTTGCATGAAATTGGCATGCTTTGCATTTCTTCACTAGCTCAGTAGCATCCTGGAGCGCTGTTGGCCAGTAGAAGCCGTGCCGAAAGGCTTTTCCGACCAGCGTGCGGGAAGACGCGTGGTTCCCACACTCGCCTCCATGGATTTCTGCGAGGAGCTCGCAGCCTTCTTCCCTTGTGATGCACCGCATTAGGATGCCGTTGGCACCGCGCCGGTAGAGATCCCCTTCTACCAACGTGTATCTTTTAGCCAATCTGACTACCCGGTCAGCGGATACATCATCGTCAGGAAGGATGTTGTCTTTCAAGTAGTTCCGGATCTCCGAGATCCATGCATCGGAACTGACTTGAGCATTTGAGTCTTGCGTGCTGGGTTGCTCGGAGCTTCCGGCAGCACCTACGACCCTTGATGGCTGCCATGGTAACAGGGCCATCGGGACCGTCAGCTTCGGGATGCTGATCTCGCCCCCTTCGTTCAGCTCGGCAGGCTGAACTGTGGGTTTTGACAACCTCCGGACAAAGGTTCCGTCTGGAGCCGGAGCTCCGGTTGACGCCTTGGTCGAGAGTTCGTCAGCTTCAACGTTGTGAGCACGCTGAACATGGTGAAGGTCTAGGACTTCGAAGTCCTTCTGAAGCCTCTGGACTTCAAGGAGATAAGCAGCCAGCTGGAGATTATTGCAGGAGCATTCACCCTTCACTTGTTTGATAACAAGTTGTGAATCTCCTTTGACCAGCAACTGCTTGACACCAAAGGATAGTGCCACCTTTAATCCATATATGAGTGCTTCGTACTCCGCCATGTTGTTGGTTGCCTTGAAATCAAGGTGCACCATGTATCTTACCTTCTCCCCGGTTGGTGTGAGGAGAAGGACTCCAGCTCCGGCTCCCTGCTTCTGCATGGAGCCGTCGAAGTAAAGGGTCCAGTGAGGCTTAGTGAAGGCCGGAACTTGCGGTTCCTTCTTCTGCTCGCTGGGGCCCCCAGAGTTTGATGGAGAGGGAGTCCATTCTGCCACGAAATCTGCCAACGCTTGACTCTTGATTGCTTGTCTTGGAATGAATTCGAGGTCGAATTCAGCCAGTTCCGCTGCCCACTTTGCAATATTCCCAGTTGAATTGGGATTATGCAGAATCGCTCGAAGTGGATATGAGGTTACCACCGAGACTTTGTGAGCTTGGAAATAGTGTCGAAGCTTCCTTGAGGCAATAAGAACTGCGTAGAGCATCTTATGTACCTCTAGGTATCGAGTCTTGGCATCATGTAACACTTCACTGATGAAGTATACTGGGCGTTGAACGGTCCGGACCCTCCCGGAGGGGTCCGGAGCTTCCTCTCCATTGATCCGGACCCTGTCGGAGGGGTCCAAACTATATTCGAGGACCTCCGGGTTCTGGGTGGAGGAACCCGGAGCTTCTTCAGGAATGACCTGGATCCTATCAGAAGGATCCGGGTCCTCTGAAGTGACTTCTTGAGGATTCAAGTCGGGGAGCTGGGACCCAGACCTGCTTTCGGGAACCTCCGGATCCTCCCGAAGGGATCTGGATTCCTGAGTATTGGGTAGTTCCGGTCTCTCCGCAACCAGAACCATACTGACGACTTCGTCAGCTGCTGAAATATAAAGCAATAAAGGCTCACCAGGGTTCGGAGCTACCAAGACTGGTAGAGTGGTGAGGAACTGTTTCAGCTCCTGGAATGCCTTCTCTGCCTCTTCAGACCATTGGAATGGTCCGGACTTCCTCAGTAACTTGAAGAAGGGAAGTGCCCTTTCCGCCAGTCTTGAAATGAATCGACTGAGGGCTGCTAGACATCCAGTTAATTTTTGGACATCTTTGATGCGGGTTGGTGGCCGCATGTCTTCGATGGCTTTTATCTTCGCCGGATTAGCCTCTATACCCCGGTGACTCACCAGGAAACCAAGAAGCTTTCCGGAACTAACCCCGAAGACGCACTTGTCTGGGTTTAGCTTCGTGCGGGTGGCCCGCAGCTTGTCGAAGACAGCCTGCAAGGTATCCAAGAGGGACTCCTTGTTTTTGACTTTGACCACAATGTCATCAACGTACACCTCCACTATGTCTCTGATGAGTTCTTCGAAAGTTTTGTACATTGCTCGTACAAAAGTTGAAGCTGCATTCTTGAGACCAAAAGGCATGGCTGTGTAACAATACAATCCATCCACTGTGATGAATGAAGTATGTTCTTCATCTTCCCTAGACATCCGGATTTGATGATATCCCGAATATGCGTCTAGAAAACACAGCAACTCACACCCAGAGGTGGAATCCACTATCTGGTCTATTCTAGGTAGTGGGAATGGATCTTTTGGACATGCCTTATTCAGGGTGGTGTAGTCGATGCACATCCGAAGTTTCCCGCCGGCCTTAGGCACAACGACTGGGTTTGCCAGCCATTTTGGATGGTAGACTTCTCGGATGAATCCGGCTTCGAGCAACTTCTTCACTTCTTGTCGGATGAAGTTCTGTCGCTCTACAGATTGCTTCCGAGGTTTCTGGTGTACAGGCCGAGCGTCGGGGTAAATCTTCAGATTGTGCTCAATCACTTCCCTGGGGATCCCAGGCATTTGTGACGGTTGCCAGGCAAACACGTCAACATTAGCCCGGAGGAAAGTGATGAGCGCGAGTTCCTATTTGTCGTTCAAGCCACCCGATATGCGGGTAGTTTGAGTGACATCGGAACCAATTTGGACGACTTTGACGGGAATGTCGGTGTCGCCGCTTGGCTGCACACGGGGTGCAGAGGTCGTGCCTCGTTGACGAATGCTCGGAGGTTGTGGAGCTTGCTTCTGTCTGGAATCCTCCTCTTGCGCTGTGGTGAGTGCATGGAGTTCTTCCAGAGCAGTTACTCCGGCAGTGCGATCTCCACGGATCCGGAGAACGCCTACTGGTGTCGGCATCTTCAACACCAGGTATCCATAATGAGCAGCTGCCATGAATTTGTACAAGGCAGGTCTACCCAAAATGGCGTTGAATGGTAAGTTGATCTGAGCGACGTCGAAGACCAACTTTTCGGTGCGATACTTCTCCCGGGTCCCGAAGGTAACAGGGAGAGTGATAGCTCCGAGTGGGGTTATGGCCCCCGGACCTACTCCGGAGAAAGGTCGAGAGGGCTGGAGGTCTGAAGGTCGAAGCTGAAGCTTAGTGAAAGCTTCGAAGCTGATGAGATTAAGCCCCGAACCTCCATCTACCAGGACATGATGGAGCTGGATGTTGTTGATGGTGGGAGATACCATCAAGGGCAGCTGTCCAGCTCCGACCATGCTTTGAGGACAATCCGAAGCATCGAAAGTGATGGGTGTGTCCATCCACTTTCGATGTGGCTCTGGTCTAGCTGTAGGAGCTACAGCAGCCATATCCCGTCGCATGGTCTTAATGACGCGACGAGAGGTGATGTCCCATGATCCACCAAAGATGGTGTTCATGGTTTTTCGACGTTCGTTGTCGGAGACGTCGGAATCATCGTCGACAGAGGTGTAGACGGCTTTCAAGACCTTTTTGGGGTCTTGAAACCCTAACTCCTCTTCAGCCGGAGCTTCATCGACCTTTTGTTTTCCCTCCCTCTGGCGGAAGGGAGACCCTTCCCGGCGCTTGTGGTAGCGCTCGGCAAGGTTTTGGACCTCCCGACAATCCTCCAGCTTGTGGCTGCCCGTTTTGTGAATGGGGCACCACATCTTGGATTTGCCACCGTCTTCGGAAGACGGTCGAGGTCGCTTCTCGGGGCGTGGCCCCCGGCCACCAGGAGTTGCAGTGGCTGCAACGTTGGATGTGCCGGCCGACGGCTTCTTCTTGCCGTTGGTCTTCTTTTTCTTCTTGCCACTCCCGGAGGTAGCGGCTTCTTCTTTGGAGGATTTTTTATGATCCTCCAAGGCTGGTTTGGAGTGCATTTCACGGCCCTCCGCAGCTCTGGCACATTTGTCAGCCAGGCTGAAGAGCTCCGTGACACTGGTGATCTCTTTGATCGCCAGTTTCTCCAACATCTTCTTGTCTCGTACACCCTGTCTGAATGCTACAATGACAGAAGCGCTTGAGATAGAAGGGATTGTGTTACGTACCTGAGAGAATCTCTGGATGAATGACCGCAAAGATTCCCCTCCTTTTTGCACGACCGCAAAAAGGTCCAGTTCGGTGCCCGGACGGGTGTATGAACTCCCGAAATTGGCGGTGAACTGGCGGCATAGCTCCTCCCAACTGTCGATAGAGTTGGGCGGAAGGCTCATAAACCAGGACCTAGCAGTCCCAGTTAAGGCCACTGGAAAGTAATTGGCCATTACAGCCTCATTTCCTCCAGCTGCTAGGATCGCAGTGGAGTATATCTGTAGAAATTCTACGGGATTGACAGTCCCGTCGAATTTTTCCGGCAAGTGTGGCCGGAACTTCTGTGGCCATCTAACCATACGCAGGTGCATGGCTAGGGCGGAACAGCCTCCTCCTACTCCTTCCAGAGTAGAAAGATCTTGAGCATCTCGTCTTTCTCGAGCTCGCTCGATGTGGACACGGCCATCCTGTTGGCGGTATCGGCGATCAAGCTCCGCTCGGAGGTCGTGTGTCGAAAGCCGAGATGCAGTATGGGCACGTCGTGCCCCAGAGGGCAACGACGTCACTTGCTGTGACGCAGCTCTTCTCCGGTTGTTGGAGACATGTGGACCAAGTCTTCCAGACAACGTTCGTCGCTGCGACGGGGCCCGCCCTGAAGGAGGTGGACCCTGATTGTTGAGGCGTTCGGCCGCTGCTGCGACCAAATGCTCAATATCAGCTCTCCATTGCTCCATGGCACCTTGAGATGCATCCGGAGGTGGTGGTCGCTGAAGGAGAGCACGCGCTGCATGGAGCGCGTGTTCTGGGTTGTCACGACTTGCCGGCGCAGAATGTGACGCCGGTGCACCATCATGTCGTTCGGCATGTCTTGCCGGAGAAGATGGTGGTGGTGGGAGTGTGACTCCCGCTGGAACTGAGGCTCCTGCCGGTGGTTGCATGTTGGAGGGATTGCCTCCGACAGTCTGAGCAGCAGGTTGCCCGTTGGATGATCCAGCTGCAGAATTCACCATTCTTGAAGATCTCAGGCGCCCCTACCTGGCGCGCCAACTGTCGACTGTTGGAGTCGGCAGATCCCCTAACACTATGAAAAGTGTTTGAAGGAGTTTGTGGTTCGGTCTGGGCGCGCGGAGATCTAAGAAGGTGAAATGCGATTTGGACACGAGTGACACGGTGGTTTACGTGGTTCGGGCCGCCTGAGCGTAATACCCTACTCCACGGGTGTGTGTTTGTTGTATTAACTTGTGAGCTTCAGAGTGTTCGAGAGTTCTCTCCTGTGTATCGTCGGTTTGTCCTTTTATAGTACAAGGACTAACCGTTACAAGTCAGCCTGGCCCGACATGTGGCCCTGGCGGTTATTAGTATTGATACACGAGATTAATTGTTGTTAATAACCCTGTAACGGCTCCGACAGTGCCGTTACAGGTGTTAAGGCTGTCCGATTAATTATCATTAACGTGGAATTAATGGTAATTAATCGGATCTTGAAGTCTGCGGCTGTCCTTTGGAGATCCGGAGCCGTTACAACGTCTCCCGGAGGCTTTAAGCATCTAGCTCTGTCGTGTGGACACGTGGCAGCTCCGGAGCTTGCTTGGGAGAAGCGGGAAGCTCCGGGGTGACCTGGCACGTGTCATGTCCGGAGCTTCTCTCGGTCGGGGGCTACCTCTGGAGGTGCCGTTTCAGTACTTGGCCCGGAGCTTCACCCTTGCGGGTAATAGCTCTGGGCTGACAGTACACGTGGCAACCTAGAGGTTAACCATGTTGGAGAAGCGGGTCCGGTCGCGTCTGGCGAGTGGGCCCCCGAGGGTCTTCAATTTGAGTTGATGTCCTTCCCTTGAGATCTTTGTAACCTCAGGGGGTGTATGGTTTTTAGGGTACCGACAGTATACTTAAGATGGGGACTAGCACAGGTCACAAGCCCCTTACGCCCCCATTTGCTCTCGCGCTTAGGACCTTACTACTTTCTCGTGTCCTCCGTTTTTGAGCCTTAGCCTTTGCACAACCATCCTTCCCCTGCTCCATCTTGTCGCAATGGAGTTGGGTCTCCCCGCTAGTAAGATCAAGAACGAGAAGGAGTTGAAGAAGGTCCGTGCTTACATGGGGTGGTCCTATGAGTCCTTCAACGACAAGATCCGCTTTGGCGAGCTTCCTTTCGAGAAGAAGAGTGCTGGTGACATTGTTTTCTTCCAAGGATACGCCATGGTCAGCTTGCTTCCCCCCTTCTCGTCTTTCCTAATGACGCTACTGGAGTTCTATGGTATCCAACTGCATTTCCTCGGCCCAAATTCCGTTTTGCTGGTCGCTACCTTCATTCACTTCTGTGAGATGTGGGTGGGGGTGCGGCCCAGCCTAGAGCTCTTCCGGTGTATCTTCACACTGCAGACTACCGGGAAGGGGAACGAGATGGTTGGGTTGTACTACTTTGTGAAGCGGAAGAGGTGCCCCTTTAAGTACTTGGAAACCTTTCCCTCCGACAAATGGGATGATTGGAAGAAGGGGTGGGTGGTCATCACCATGGACAGACATGAGAAGCTGGACCTGCCAGAGAGCCTCCTTAACGTGGACACCAACCTCTAGAACGAGCTCCCGAAGCTGCCGGCTACGTACAAGACCGTTGTGGCTAGGATCGAAGGTTGCATCACTGGCGGAGTGACTCCCCAGATGGTCTTCGAGAACTTCCTGAGGAATAGGTGGGCCCTGCTGAAGTTCAGGGAGTGGACCACATGGACATTCACGTTGCGTGATGCTGATACCCAGATGAGGGACGAAGCTCTGAAGGTTATGCTGAAGAAATTATAGAGCAAATCCAACATATCGCTCGACTCCCTGATGCCCCCAGAGTCTTTTCTGCCTTTGAACCTGGATCCTGAGTTCTACCGGGAACACCAGAAGCTGATGCCAATGCTAGACGATATTGGGGTTGAGCAGAGGCAGGCCCCCCCCCCCCCCCCACGATCACCGTTCCTGGGGCCTCTATGGTGCCAGCCCCTGTTCCCCCAAGCCAGGGAGGTGAAACTGCTAGCTTCGGCAAGGGCGAGGTGCCGACGAAGCCTTCAAGGTGGAAGAGGAAACTGGTGCGGAGCGACGGAAGCCACGTCGGGACCTCCGGAGGGCCACCTCCTCCGGATCAGGAACTTCCCACGGGTGCCAGCTTCGCGGGGCCACCTCCTACCTCGGCGCCAAGCACGGGGCCAAGCTCCAGAGGCCCCTCCCAGCCAAGGGGCGCTCTGGCCAGGGAGGCTCCGGTCCAAGCCCCTGGGGAGCCGGGGGCTCCGGCCACATCAGGTCCACCGGGCTCCGGCTCTGGCTCCGCTCCGAAGTGACTTTGCCTTTGCGGCACCTAGAGCTTCCCAAGGTAAACGACTAAGCTCTTACTTTAATTATTCTTTGGGTGAAAGTCACTCTTTGAATGTTCTATCTTTGGTGTGCAGCGTTTCCAAGAAGGGAGAGAGAACCGCCACTCCAACGGCAGCGCGGGGGGCTGAGCAAGCAGGCACCTTAGCTCCGGTTCCTGCGCCTGCCCGGGCGAATGTGGAGGCTCCGGGCGACACGGGGGCAGATCCAACCGCAGATGCGGTTACACCAACACCGAGGGCCCCAGTCGTTGAAGCGAGGATGGCCGGAGTTCCAGCGCTGGAGCCGGTTGCCTCTGAGGCTCCGATGGATATGCCGAGTGCTGACACAACTCCGGTGTCGGTTGAGGTTCTACCCCCCGTGCTGGGAGCCACTGAAGGGTCAGCCCCCACGCCGTCTTCTGGAGAGGTTCTGGTGCCCCAGTCGGATGTAGTTGAGGGGCCAGCCCCCACGCCAGATGCGGTAGAGGCTCTGGCCGACGAGCTAGAAGCAGTTGAAGAGTCCGCCCCCATGCCAACTAATGCAAAGGTTGTGGTGGCCGACCGGGTGGTAGTCGAAGTATCTGCTCCTGCACCGGAGGTGATTGAGGCTTCAATGCCTCGACCTGTGTCGTCCAACACACCTGTGCCTGAGCTGTAAGATGTGGGGGCTCCGGTTGAGCATCCTGCCTCTCTGCTAGCAGAGGATGATCCGGGAGCATCCGTGTCCAGATCGAAGGGCCCGTCAGAGACCGGCGCTGCTCTAGTCAACCTACCCCTAGGCGCCGCCGGGGCTGCAGAGCTTCTGGAGGACACCCCAGGCGCCTCAAGCTTGCGGGTGCCCCCTCCTGCGAGATGGAGCCCATCCCAGACGACGGCGGACATCCTGGTGGAGATGGGGGAGGAGGCACCCCCATCAGGTCCGACGCCCATTCCCTTGATACTAGCTATCGACAACGCCCGCTCCAGCAAGTTGCAGTGTTCTTTGAGCACAACTGCGAGGCCTTGAAAGAAAAGCGTATCGTCCTCAGTCGTTGGCACGATAGGCTCCGTCAACGCGAAGACTGGATCAAGGGGGAGAAAACCCGGCTGGTCGAGCAAGGCGAGCTGCTCAGCGAGGGGGAGGCTACCCTCAAAGCTCTCCATGTGAAGACGCAAAAGATATATGAGAAAGCTGTGGAATGCCACAGAGCTGCTGACCAGCGCCAAGGAGGTCTAACTGCCTGGCATAAGACTCTCTAGAAGCGCCACCAGGAGCTCGACATGAGGGAGGCCGAACTCTCTGAGAAGCAGAAGGATTTGGGCCAGAGAGAGGAGGAGCTCTCCCGGAAGCTGTCAGCGGGTGAGTAGAGCTTGGCGGACTGCCACAAGAAATTTGATGCGCGGTGTAAGCTCGAGGAGGATAGGCTCTGGGAACGGGGTCAAGACCTTAACAAGTGAGAGGTCGACATCTCTGCCAGGGAGGATACGATTCGGGGCTGGGAGGAAGACCTGGCAGAGCGGTGGAATCGTATCCACCTCAAGGAGTCAGAGCTCGCTGATCGCGAGCGGCAGTTAGCCAAAAGCATTTAGCAGCACGGCAAAGAGGCTGAGCGCCTTGCCAAGGAGGGTGCGAAACTGTCGTCCACCAAGAGGGCGCTGGAGAAGTTGCAGAGTTTGAGAGCGGTTGAGTCCCAGCGGGTGTGGGACTTCCTCGGACGGGCCGACGGGGCACTGGCGCCATTTGGTTTCAGCCCCGTACGTCCGGCCAACCCAGTGCCGGAGCTGGACGAAGCGCTGGCGGCTCTTAACTCCGTTGGTGGCAAGCTCGACATGGTGGGTGACGTCGTCGCGGACCAGCTGGAGACAGAGGGGAGGTCCTTGGCCAAGACCATTGCCGAGTACGTGCTAGCGTGGTATCAGAGCTGGGACCCCTACTTTCCCCTAAGTCCGGCAATCGAAGGGTTGATCCAGGAAGGGTTGGATGCTGCCAAGGAGAGCGTTCAAGAGGCCACTCAAGTTGTAGCCTCAGCTATCCGTAGGACTTAGGCCTTTCCTTCCATGCTCCCTCCTGTAGGCTTCCGGTTTTGTAATATGATCTTTCAATGAATGAAGTCCTCTTAATTTTTGCCTTTGATATTTTTGTGTCCTGCTCCCTGGTAGATGTACATAATTTTGATTGTGTACATGTACCAAGAAGAACTAATACTTGTTTCGAGGGCACCGGCGCAAGGCCCCCTGGGGTTGTAGGAGCTTAGGAGCTCCGGCGACACCCATTGTCCATGTAAGGGACGTCACTGCCGGGCCCCCAGGGGTTGTCGGAGCTCGGGAGCTCCGACGACACCTATTGTCAACGTAGGACGTCGACACAAGGCCCCCTAGGGTTGTCGGAGCTCAGGAGCTCCAGCGTCGCCCATTGCCGACGCATAGGACGTCGACGACGGGCCCCCGAACCCACTCTTGGTGAGGTAACCGTTCATCATCGGTGGTACGTGAGTGGCTTTACTAGCGTTACAACCTTAGGAACCTGCACACATGACAGATAAAAGGTAATTCCGCTCTCCAGTCACTCTTTGCCCACGCTCTATTAGTGTTGTTTGTCTTACAATCCGTTACCGTCGTGGGGGCATGATTAACTCAGGGCGTCCGTACCCGGAACTCGGTACCTACCGCCCGTGGGGAGCGGGTTTGAAGGTTCTATACACTGAGAAAGTACCTCAAGTAAGCCGCTGGAAAACGTACAGCAAAGCTCCCACCATTGCAGAGACGAGGGAAAAACTGACCGCACCCACGCTAGGTGATGAGGTAATGGCAAACGCGTGATGTCATACATAAGAACTAAAGATAATTTCAAATGAATAAAGCACTTCAGGGTAGGGCAAACATCTTCTCATTATAACCTTCATAGGAGAGAATATACTTTACAGGAAGAACGACCCAACCTGGGTGACAGGGAGCTGAGTGTAGCTTCTCAGGGTACCGGACCGTGCGGAGCAAGGCGTACACCCGGAGCTCATCTCCGTGGCCTTGATTAACCCAAGTGCTGTCTCTAGACACTATGCTCTATTTATAATGAAAGAAAATAAAATGTCCTACCACTGGGCTACGGATAAAACTTACAAAGGTGTTCGATATTCCATGGGTTGGGCACTCGTTGCCCATCCTCTGTAGCTAGGCGAACGCACCCGAGGCGACAAACTTGTGTTACCTGGAAGGGTCCCTCCCAACCAGGGGAGAGCTTGTTTGCTCCTTCATGGGAAAGAAGACACCGCAGGACCAGGTCATTTACCTTCAGCTCCCTACTGTGCACGGTCCGCTGATGGTAGCACCGGAGCGCCTGCCTGTACCGTGCATTTCAAAGGGCTGCTCGTATGCGTCCCTCGTCGATGTGGTCCATGTCTTCACGCCTGAACTAGTCCTGCATGACTTCGTTGTACATCCGGACGCGGGGGGAGCCCATGGTGATCTCTGGGGGAAGGACGGCCTCCGCCCTGTACACCAAGAAGTAGGGCGTTTCTCCCGTAGCCCGGCTGGTTGATGTCCGGCTAGCCCACAATGCATATGGCAGCTCATCTACCCAGTTTGCACCATGCCTCTCAAGGCTTGAGTATGTACGAGTCTTGAAGCCTTTGAGAATCTCCGCGTTTGCCCTCTCTACTTGCCCATTGCTCTCAGGGTGGGCAACAGAGGCGTAACAAACTTGGATCCCAAGGTCCTCACAGTATTCTTGGAATGCTGCGCTCGTTAACCGGGCCCTGTTATCAGTGATGATCGTCTTCGGGACCCCGAACCTGCAAACGATCGACTTGATGAACTTCACTATCGACTGCTTGTTAATGGTGGTGATTGGTGTGGCTTCTGGCCATTTGGTGAACTTGTCTACAGCGACGTAGAGGTACCGGAATCCTTCGACGGCTCTTAGGAAAGGTCCCAGGATATCTAGCCCCCACACGGTGAATGGCCACGAGGGGGGATCATCTGCAGCGCTTGAGCTGGTGTGTGGACCTGCTTGGCATGGAACTGGCACGCCTTGCATCTCTTGATGATCTCTACGGCATCCTGGAGTGTTGTTGGACAGTAGAAGCCGTGCCGGAAGGCTTTGCCGACCAGCGTGCGGGCCAATGCGTGGTTCCCGCACTCACCTCCATGGATTTCTGCGAGCAAGTCACAACCTTCCTCCCGGGTAATGCATCGCAGTAGGATGTCATTGCCGCCACGCCGGTAGAGATCCCCCTCCACCAGCATGTATCTCTTAGCCATCCGCACAATCCGTTTTGCCAGGGCATGTTCTTCGGGAAGATAATTGTCTTTCAAGTAGTTCCGGACCTCCGGGATCCATGCATCGGGACCTTCTTGAGCTTCTGGTTCTTGGGCGCCCGGCTGCTCGAAGCCGCCGGTGGCGCATAAGAACCTTGTAGGGCACCATGGTTGCAGGGCCATCGGGATTGCAAGCTTATAGGTGCTAGCTTCAACTCCTTCATCTAGTTCGGTAGCTCGGTCAGTTGGTCGCAATAACGTCCTTGCAAAGACTCCCTCGGGCTCTGGTGCCTCTGTGGAGGCCTTCGTTGACAGGTTGTCTGCGACTGAGTTGTCAGCTCGAGGCACATGGCATAGATCCAAGACTTTAAAGTCTTTCTCCAGCTTCGTGATGTGCAGCAAGTATGCTGCCAGCTGGGGGTCATTGCAATTGCACTCCCCCTTGACCCGCTTGACAATTAGTTGGGAATCACCTTTGGCAAGAAGTTGGCGGACATTGAGGGTCAACGCTGTCTTCAGCCCGAAGATAAGGGCTTCATACTCTGCCATGTTGTTGGTGGCCTTGAAGCCAAGGCGCACAATATATTGAACTGCTCCCCTGTTGGGGTAATGAGCATCACCCCGGCTCTGGCCCCCTGTTTCCGCGCGGAACTATCAAAGTAAAGTGTCTAGGGGGTCTCAGTGAAGCCTGGTGCACTGGGCACTGCCTCCTCACCGTCCGGGTGCTCTGGGTTGCTAGGTGATGGAGTCCACTCGGCCAAGAAATCCGCCAGTGCCTGACTCTTGACCGCGTGCCGAGGAAGGAACTCAAGCTCAAACTTTGCTAGCTCGGCTGCCCACTTGGCGACATTGCCAGTAGCATTAGGGCTGTGGAGCACTGTTCTCAGCGGGAAGGAGGTGACCACCGAGATCTTGTGGCTCTGGAAATAGTGTCGGATCTTCCTCGACGCTATTAACACGACATACAATAGCTTGTGTTCCTCCAAGTACCTTATTTTCGTCTCATGGAGGACTTCGCTGATGTAGTAGACTGGCCGTTGAGTGGTCCGAACCCTGTCTGACGGGTCCGGTGCTCCTTGCAGCAGGTCTAGGTCCTGGGGCTCTGACTTCTGGGATCTGGATCAACCTCCGGGGGTTGAGACCCGAAGGTTCCCTAGCTTCCGGGGCTCTCCAGTGAGAGGTCCATGGCCACGTCTGAACTCCGTGGCTTGGCGCTTGTGTCGCTCGTTCCTTCCGGTACCCGCTGCTGCGGTGGTTCCGACTGCTCCGCGACCAGGACCATGCTGTCCACTTCGGTTGTCGCGGTGATATATAGCAGCAAGGGCTCGCCAGGCTCCGGTGCCACCACAAAGGGCATGGATGTTAGGTGCTTTTGAGCTCCTGTAGCTTCGCTTCTACCTCTTCGGTCCACGCAAAGGGACCTAATTTCCGGAGAATTTTGAAGAAAGGGGGTGGTCGCTCCGTCAATTTAGAGATGAACCGGCTGAGGGTTGCCATGCACCCTGTGAGTTTCTGCACATCCTTGATACGTGCGGGGGGCCACATCAACTCTATCGCCTTGATCTTCTCGGGATTAGATTCAATTCCCAAGTGAGAGACCAGGAATCCAAGCAGCTTCCCAGAAGAGACCCCGAAGACACACTTTTTGGGGTTTAGCATCGTGCACGTAACACGCAGCCTACTGAAGACTTGCGCTATGCTGTCCAGAAAAGACACACGGTTTTTGATTTTTACCATGATTTCATCAACATACACTTCTACCAGGTCTCTAATGAGGTCCCCAAATGTTTTATGCATTGCATGTACGATAGTAGGGAGAGCATTTATAAGACCATAAGGCATGGAGGCATAAAAATACAGGCCATCTACTGTTACAAAAGTGGTGTGTTCTTCATTATCTCTAGACATAGGTATTTGATGGAAACCGGAATAGGCGTCTAGGAAACACATCAGATCACAGCCTGACATAGAGTCTACAATTTGGTCTATCCTAGGGAGTGGGAACGGATCATTTGGACATGCCTTGTTTAGATTGGTGTAGTCGATGCACATCCGAAGCTTCCCGCCAGCCTTGGGAACGACAACAGGATTAGCCAACCACCGAGGATGGTGGACTTCCCGGATAAAGCCAGCGTTGAGCAACTTCTTAATCTCTTCTCGGATGAAGTTTTGGTGCTCGACAGACTGCTTCCGAGGCTTCTATTGTACCGGGCGGGTGTCAGGGTAGATCTTCAGATGATGCTCAATCACCTCCCTGGGGATCCCGAGCATCTGTGATGGTTGCCAGGCAAACACATCGACATTGTACCCAGAGGATGGTGACGAGCACGAGTTCCTATTTGCTGTCCAGGTTACCCGCTATGCGGGTCGTCTGGGCAGCCTCGGAGCCGATTCTGATGACTTTTACTGGGACGTCGTCTTCGCGGGGAGCACGTGCGGGGCTGCGGTGGAGGTCTGTTGGGACGGGCCTTGGCTTGGCCTGCCTTCCCTCGCACTGTCAAGGCTCGGGGTCCACCCTGCAGCGAGTACTTGGAGCTGCTCCAAGGCTGACACCGCCATAGTGCGATCTCCCCGAACCCTGAGGACTCCAGACGGCGTCGGCATCTTCAGGACCAGATAGCCGTAGTGAGCCACAACCATGAACTAGTACAGCGCTGGCCTTCCGATGATGGCATTGAAGGGAAGCGCGATGTCTGCCACATCTAACAGGACGCTCTCCGTGCGGTAGTTCTCCGGAGTACCGAAGGTTACTGGGAGGTGGATGCTACCGCTGGGCACGATTTGCCCCGGGCCTACACCTGAGAACGGGCTCGAAGGTGTGAGCCGGGACATGGGTATTTGCAGCTTCTGGAAAGCAGTAGATGAGATGAGGTTGAGGCCCGCACAGCCATCGATTAGCACATAATGGAGCTTTACGTTGGCGATGGTTGGGGCCACAAGCAACGGGAGCACTCCAGCTTCTGCCATGTTTTTTGGGCAGTCTGAGGCGTCAAAGCCAATTGTGGTACAGATCCATTTGTTGTGGGGTGCAGGGATTGGTGTCGGGGCCACCGCAGCCACAACCTGTCATAGGACTTTCACCGCATTTCGAGATGTGGGGTCTGTGGCTCCCCCATAGATTACATAGAAGAGCTTCCGACGCTCCTGGTTGCTGCTAGTGTCCGAGTCAGCACTCGTGAAGACGGCTTTCACCGCCCTGTGAGGCTCCTGGTACCCCCATGTCCTCGTCTTTGTCTTTCACGGGATCAAGCTTCTGCTTACCCTCCCTCTGGCGGGAAGGCTCGCTCTCTTGGCACTGTTGCTTCTGGTTCTGCTCGCGGTAGCGCTCCGCGAGTTCTTGACTTCCTGGCACTCACTTGCACTGTGACCATTGGTTCGGCGCACTGGGCACCTGAAGTCAGCGTCATCACCTTCAGGTGACTGGCGCGAGCGCTTGTCTTGGCGTGAGCCCTAGGCTCTTCCAGCTGCCACTGCTACCACCATGGGAGCCCCAGGCCTCAGCTGACTCCTGCCGCGACCCCTATTCTTTTTCCTCCTGCCACCACTCCTGGCGGTGGCTTCCGCTTGGGACTGTGAGGGCTCCCTACTCTCCGAGAAGGGTCGAGCGTGCCACTTACGCCCTTCTGCAGCCTTGGCGCATCTGTCTGCCAAGGCAAACAACTCAGAGACATCGCGCACGTTGTGTGTGGCGAGCTTCTCGAGCATCTTCTTGTCCCTCACACCTTGTCTAATTGCAACTATGACAGAAGCATTCGAGATGTGCGGTATGGTGTTCCGTACCTGGGAGAATCGCTGGATGAACGTTCACAACGGCTCTCCCGTGCACTGCCTAAGAGCATGGAGGTCGAGCTCTGTGCCAGGGTGCTCGTACGAGCTCTCGAAGTTTGCCACGAACTGCCGGCATAGCTCCTCCCAGGAGGTGATGGACCCCTGGGGAAGGTTCATGAGCCATCACCAGGCTGGGCCGGCCAGGACTATTGGGAAGTAGTTTGCCATCATGACTTCGGCACCTCCCGCAGCCAGGATCGAGGTAGAGTAGATCTGCAGGAACTCACTCAGGTTGACACTTCCATCATACTTCTCCGGCGTATGCGGCCGGAACTTGTGAGGCCACACCACCCTCCGTAAGTGTGGAGCTAAAGCTGCACACCCTCCACCGGTGCTTGCGGGCACCAGGTTTGGCGCTGCTGACCTTGATGACCAGGCGGCACTGCGTACGCCTGGTGCTGAGGCGCGGTAGCGGGTGCTTGATGCGGCGGAGGCACTCCATACTCCTAAGGTGGGGGAGGTGCAACATACGCCTGGTGTGGAGGAGGCACCACGTACGCCTGGTGCTGCATGGGAGGCGCCACATACGCCTTTAGTGGTGGGAGAGCATCATGTCCCTGGAGTCCAGGACCCGGTAGGCTGTAGTCAGCTTCAAGATTGCGGCGCCGCTCTCGCCTTGCGGAGTCGCTTGGAGTGCAGCAACGACCAAGTGGTCGACGTTGTTTACCCACTGCTGAGTTGCCCCCTGCGGGGCTCCTGCCGTCGGTGCATTGCAGAGTAGCGCACGTGCGACTAGGAGTGCACTTTTCGGACTTGCTGTCGGTGGTGCTGTAGCAGCTGTCACGTCAGGAGTTCGCCGTGCCGTGTTGTGCGGGCCTGCAGTCGGTGGAGTGACTGCGCAGCGACGCGATGGTCCAGATCTTCCCGCCCTGGAGCGGGACCCACCCTGGGGTGGGAGGAAGCTTGGTCCTCACCCGCCGCCTGCTGGCGGTGATGTGGTCGAGAGGAACTAGCATTGGAACGAGCTTTCACATGCTGCTGGTGAAGATCTTTACAGGAAAAGTCCCCCTTCCTGGCGTGCCAAATGTCGAGGTGTCTGTCGGTACCCTGCGTACCGTATACCTCTTGGGACTGCAAAAAGACCAAAGGAACTTCACCTGTCTAAGTTGAAGACCTCTGAAGGCCCCACGTGTCATACGAGACCGGAACTGCCTCCCTTCTATGGTTAGTCCCGGTGCTGCCACGTGTATACAGCAACCGGAGCTACGTCCCACACATGGGAAAGATCCGTGCTAAATACCTGCGCGACACCCTCGGACCTAACCCCCGACAGAGGGAAGCTCCGGTACCGACACGTGTACAACTGTACCGAACCTACTCGTTTCAGACAGTAAGCTCTGGAGCTGCCACACGTCCAACCTTTGGACCATCAACTTCAACAATCAGACTGGTGGACCCCTAACGACTCGGACCTTCAAGGGACAATCAAGGACTTCAAGACCCAATTAAGTGTCATTAATACCATCTTAATGATACACGATCGGAGGGCCCTTAATACCAGTAACGACACTGTCAAGGCTCGTTACCACACTATTAAGGGTAACTAACCTCATTAATTGTGTATTAAGTATCAGTAAACGCAAGGGCCACATGTTGGGCCAGGCAAATGATGTAACGACCAGTCCTTGTATTATAAAAGAGTCGGCGATACACAGGGGACGGTTCTTCCAAACCTCTTCCAGACTCGGCTCTAACACACACTCACAAGTGCTCAGACGCTCAATACAACAACTACACACCCCGTGGAGTAGGGTATTACGCTTAGGCGGCCCGAACAACGTAAATCCTCATGTCTACCTGTCATCGTGTTCTGAATCTCTGCGCGCCCAATACCAAACTACAAACTTCGCAGGCTACCAACAATAGTATCGAGAGAATTGCCAGAACTAGACTTCGACAGTTGGCGTGCCAGGTAGGGGTCCGAGATTCAAGGATGATGAACTCTGTTGCTAGATTGTCCAACGGCAACCCTGCTGCGCAACCTGCTGGAGGCCATCCCTCCAATATACAGCAGCCAGCAGGTGATGTGGCTCCAGCAGGAGTCATGCCACCGCCGCCACCGTCTGCACCGGCGAATCAAGTTGGACAGCGAGATGGGGCATTTGCGTCGGTCACGGCATCGGCGAACAACAACCCTGAACACGCGCTCCATGTTGTGCATGCTCTTCTCCAATGTCCACCACCTCCAGGAGCATCCCAGGGTGCAATGGAGCAGTGGAGGGTTGATGTGGAACTCTTGGTTACAGCAGCAGCCGATCGCATCAGCAACCAAGGTACTCTCCCCTTGGGGCGGGCCCCATCGCAACATCGGCCTATGTCGGGTAGACTTGGTCCACACGCTTCACAAAAAAGGAGGCGTGTTGCGTCTCAACAGGCGACGTCGCTGCCTTCCAGAGCTCGACGTACCATACGGTAACCAGGCTTTCAACTCACGACCTCCAGGCGGAGCTTTATCGCCGTTACCGTCAACAGGATGGCCGCGTCCATATCGAGCGCGCTCGCGAAAGGCGAGAGGCTCAGGACAGTCCTGCCCCCGAGGGAGTAGAAGGAGGCTGTTCTGCCCTAGCCATGCAACTACGCATGGTCAGATGGCCACAGAAGTTCCAACCTCACCTGCCGGAGAAATTTGACGAGACTGTCAATCCTGCTGAGTTTCTCCAAATCTACTCCACCGCAATCCTTGCGGCTGGAGGCAATGAGGCCGTGATGGCCAACTACTTCCTCGTGGTTTTAACTGGGACCGCTAGGTCCTGGTTCATGAGCCTACCGCCTGACTCCATAAACAGTTGGGCGGAATTGTGCCAGCAGTTCACTCCTAACTTCGGGAGTTCATATACCGAACCAGGCACAGAACTGGACCTTTTTCTTGTCAAGCAGAAGGGGGGAGAGTCCCTACGATCCTTCATCCAGAGGTTCTCCCAGGTACGAAACACTATACCTTCTATCTCAAGTGCTTCTGTCATTGTGGCATTTAGACAGGGCGTACGAGACAAGAAGATGTTCGAGAAGCTGGCGACCAAGGAAGTCACCAGTGTCACGGAACTCTTCAGCCTGGCACACAAGTGCGCCAAAGCTGCGGGGGGCCGTGTAATGCACTCCCAACCACCTCCGGAGGACAATAAAAAGTCCTCCAAGGGTGAAGCCACTACCTCCGGGAGTGGTAAGAAGAAGAAAAAGTCCAACGGCAAGAAGAAGCCGACACACCTACAGCCGCTGCTGCTGCAGCTCTGGGTGGCTGGGGGCCACGCCCCGAGAAACGACCTCGACCGTCGTCTGAAAACAAAGGCAGCTCCAAGATGTGGTGTCCTATACACAAGACGAACAACCACAACTTGGAAGGCTGTCGAGAGGTCCAGAACCTTGCCAAGCGCTACAACAAGCGCTGGGAAGAAGTTCCTTTCCGTCAAAGGGAAGGAAATCTGAAAGTCGACAAAGCTCCGGCTAAAGAGGAGTTAGGCTTTCAGGACCCTAAAAAGGTCTTGAAGGTTGTTTACACCTCCGTCGACGATGACTCTGACGTTTGTGACAACGAGCATCGGAAGACCATGAACACCATCTTTGGTGGTTCGTGGGACATCAGCTCCCGCCGTGTCCTCAAGACCATGTGGCGGGACATGGCCTCAGTAGCTCCCACCGCCAGGGCAGAGCCGCACCAGAAGTGGATGGTCACTTTCATCACCTTCGATGCTTCGGACTACCCACGGAATATGATCGGAGTTGGCCAACTCCCATTGATGGTATCTCCGACCATCAACAACATTCAACTCCACCATGTGATGGTGGACGGAGGTTCGGGGCTGAACCTCATAAGATTCAAAGCCTTCGTCAAGCTTTAGCTCTGACCTTCGGATCTTCGCCCCTCCCGACCTTTCTCCGGAGTAGGTCCGGGGGCCATAATCCCACTCGGTGCCATTACTCTCCTAGTGACCTTCGAAACCCAGGAGAATTACCGCACTGAGAAGTTGGTCTTCGACGTGGCACAAATCAACTTACCATTCAACGCCATCTTGGGCAGGCCAACTTGTACAAGTTCATGGCTACTGCTCATTATGGCTCCTTGGTGTTGAAGATGCCAACACCAGCAGGTGTTCTCCGGATTCATGGAGATCGCACCGCCATAGTGACTGCTCTGGAAGAACTCCATGCGCTTGCTATAGCACAGGAGGAAGAATCTGGAAAAGAGCAAGCTCCGAAACCCCCGAGCATTCGTCATCGAGGCTCAACCTCCGCACCTCGCGTGCAACCAAGCGACGACACCAACATTCCCGTCAAAGTCGTCCAAATCGGTTCCGATGTTGCTCAGACCACCCGTATATCAGGAGGTATGAATGACAAATAGGAACTCACGCTCGTCACTTTCCTCTGGGCTAATGTCGACGTGTTTGCCTTGCAACCGTCACAAATGCCTGGGATCCCTAGGGAAGTGATCGAGCACAATCTGAAGATTTATCCCGACGCTCGGCCTATACATCAGAAGCATCGGAAGCAATCAATAGAGTGACAAAACTTCATACGTCAAGAAGTGAAGAAGTTGCTAGAAGCTGGATTCATTCGAGAAGTCTTCCACCCAAAATGGCTGGCAAACCCAGTCGTTGTACCCAAGGCCGACGGGAAGCTTCGGATGTGTATCGACTACACTACACTGAATAAGGCATGTCCAAAAGATCCATTCCCACTACCAAGAATAGATCAGATAGTGGATTCCACCTCTGGGTGTGAATTACTGTGTTTCCTAGATGCATATTCTGGGTATCATCAAATCAGAATGGCTAGGGAAGATGAAGATCATACTTCCTTCATCAAAGTAGATGGATTATATTGTTATACTGCCATGCCATTCGGTCTCAAAAACGCTGCTTCAACATTTGTATGACCTATGTACAAAACTTTCGGAGAGCTTATCAGAGATGTAGTGAAAGTGTACGTCGATGACATCGTCGTCAAGATCAAGAACAAGGAGTCATTCCTTGACACCTTGCAAGATGTCTTTGACAAGTTGCGAGTCACACGCACGAAGCTAAACCCAGACAAGTGTGTCTTTGGGGTTAGCTCCGGAAAGCTTCTTGGATTCCTGATGAACCATCGAGGAATAGAAGAAAATCCGGCGAAGATTAAAGTTATTGAATACATGCGACCACCAACTCGCATCAAGGACGTCCAGAAGCTGACTGGATGTCTAGCTGCCCTCAGCCGGTTCATCTCAAGACTGGCGGAGCGGGCGCTACCCTTCTTCAAGTTGTTGAGGAAGTCCGGACCATTCTAATGGTCTAAAGAAGCAGAATAGGCATTTCAGGAGCTGAAGCAGCTCCTCACCACTCTACCAACTTTGGTAGCTCTGAATCCTAGTGAGCCACTTCTGCTTTACATTTTGGCAACTAATGAAGTTGTCAGCATGGTCCTGGTTGCGAAAAGACCAGAACCATCTCCATTTCAGGAATCCAGACCCTTTTGGGAGGTTCCAGAGCTACCTGAAGACGAGTCTGGGTCCCAGCTCCCAGACCCTGATCCTCAAGGTGGGTTGCTAAAGGATCAACCTCCTTCAAATGAAGAAATTGCTGTTGCGGAGCAACAAGATTCGCACCCCTTCGGGAAGGTCCGGATCACTTCAGAAGAAGTCCCGGGTTCTTCAAGCAAGAACCTGGAGGTCCACGAACAAGGTCCGGACCCCTTTGGGAGGGTCCGGATTGATGAGGAGGAAGCTTCGGGCCCCTTCGGGAGGGTCCGGACAGTCCAATGCCTAGTGTACTTAATCAGCAAAGTACTCCATGACGCCAAGACTCGGTACCTGGAAGTGCATAAGCTACTCTACGTAGTTCTTATTGCTTCTAGGAAGCTCCGACACTACTTCCAAGCTCACAAGATTTTAGTGGTAACTTCTTATCCACTGCGTGCAATCTTGCATAATCCCAACTCTACTGGGAACATTGCAAAGTGGGCAACGGAACAGGTCGAGTTCGATCTTGAATTTGTCCCAAGACAAGCAATTAAGAGTCAAGCACTGGCGAACTTTGTGGGCGGAATGGACCCCCTCTTCATCAAATCCCGGGGGCCCCAGTGAGCAGAAGCTGGAACCCAAGGTTCCAGTTTTCACCAAAACTCACTGGACTCTCTACTTTGATGGCTCCGTGCAAAAGCAAGGGGCTGGAGCTAGAGTCCTTCTCCTTGCTCCAACCGGGGAGAAGGTCAAATACATGGTTCACCTTGACTTCAAGGCGGCCAACATCAGGGCAGAGTATGAAGCACTAATCTATGGGCTCAAGGTGGCACTATCGTATGGCATCAAGCAGCTGTTGGTAAAGGGTGATTCACAACTTGTTGTAAAACAAGTCAAAGGTGAACGTTGCTGCAATAACCCTCAACTTGCTGCATACCTACTTGAAGTCCAGAAGCTTCAAAAGGACTTCGACGTCCTGGATCTTTGCCATGTCCAGTGTCTCAACAACGCTGAAGCCGACGAACTCTCGCCGAAAGCTTCAACTGGAGCTCCGGCTCCTGACAGAACTTCGTCCGAAGCTTGTCAAGACCAACAGCTCAGCCTGCCGAACTGAGCAAAGGGGGTGAGACCAACACCTCGAAGCTGGCGGTCCCGATGGCTCTGTTACCATGGCATCCATCAAGGGTTGTAGGTGCTGCAGGAAGCTCCGAGCAACCCAGCACGCAAGACTCGAATCCTCAAGTTAGCTCTGATGCATAGATCTCGGAGATCCGGAGCTACTTGAAAGACAATTTCCTTCCTGAAGATAATGTATCCGCTGACCGGATTGTCAGATTGGCTAAAAGATACACACTAGTAGAAGGGGATCTCTACCGGCGTGGTGCCAATGGCGTCCTAATGTGGTGCATTACAAGGGAAGAAGACTGCAAGCTCCTCGCAGAAATCCATGGAGGCGAGTGTGGGAACCACGCATCTTCCCGCACGCTAGTCGGTAAAGCCTTCCGGCATGGTTTTTACTGGCCTACAACACTCCAGGATGCAAATGAGCTAGTGAAGATATGTGATGCATGCCAGCTCCATGCAAAGAAAAATCACACACCAGCTCAACCTCTACAAATGATACCTCCTACATGGCCATTCGCTGTGTGGGGGATGGATATCTTGGGACCTTTCCCAAGAGCCGTCAGAGGTTACAAGTTACTGTACGTTGCCATTGACAAGTTCACCAAATGGCCAGAAGCAACTCCAGTTGTGACAATAAACAAGCAATCAGCTATCAACTTCTTGCAATCCATCGTATGCAGATTTGGAATCCCAAACAATATCATAAATGATAACGGGACCCAATTCACAAGCTCTGCATTCCAAGGATATTGCGAAGACCTCAGCATTCAGGTCAGCTACGCTTCTGTAGCTCACCTGGCAAGCAATGGCCAAGCTGAGAGAGCAAATGCAGAAATTCTAAAAGGACTCAAGACGCGCACATATGAGCGCCTGAAAAAACATGGATCCAACTGGATCGAAGAGCTTCCGCCCACACTATGGGCCAACAGGACAACTCCAAACCGGTCAACTGGAAAGAC
Source organism: Tuctoria greenei (assembly GCA_036927565.1). Lineage (NCBI taxonomy): Eukaryota > Viridiplantae > Streptophyta > Magnoliopsida > Poales > Poaceae > Tuctoria > Tuctoria greenei. Next base: position 189,318,928 of record JAYESD010000003.1, on the reverse strand, counting down.
ACCCTTCTTCCTGGTGTACGGAGCTGAAGCAGTCCTTCCTCCGGAAATCACTTTGGACTCGCTCCGGGTCCGGACCTTCGACAATGCCACGCAGGACCAGCTCCAACGTGAAGACCTTGACCTCCTTGAAGAGGGAAGGTGCCGAGCAGCTGTTCGGAATGCCTGATACCACCAAGCTCTTCGGCGCTATCACCAAAGACACGTTCACAGCCGACAGCTCGAGGAAGGCGATTTGGTGCTATAGAGAATACAAACTCGAGAAGGGTTAAACAAACTCTCCCCCAGCCGGGAAGGACCCTTCCGAGTGATTAAAGTATCCCGTCCCGGATGCGTTCGCTTGGCAACGGAGGATGGGACACCTCTCCCTAATCCTTGGAACATTGAGCACCTCTGTAAGTTCTACATTTAATATCACGGAGGTGAGTTATGTAGTTACATGTGATGTATGTTATAGAGTCATTGTACAAAGTCGGGTAGCTCCTTCGGTAGAACAGCCGGACCTTCCCCGGAAGGTCCGCACTGTTCAGGCAACACTTGTCACAGTCTCAGAATTAAAAGTGTAGGTAGCTACCTTGGGTCAAACGAGAAACGAAACACACTTATCCTGGTTCCGTACCCTAAGAGTGTACTTGTTTCCCCTGTACCCCGGACCTATAATGAAAGACATCATTGTGTGAAAACAGACCCCACGTGCATTTATTTTGTACATGCTCAATATTTTTTATTTTTCTCTTTCTTGTCTATAACAAAGTTGTGCAATTCTTAAGAAACTTTAGTTTGGCCAATTCATATATAGTTCAAGTTGCATTGCCAATTCTTCCGGGTCTAAACATTGTTAATGGTCTACTTGTCTGAATGCCGCCAAGCCAATCTAGGTCCGGAGTGTGCTATCGACTTAGCCTGGTCCTGCACCCTAAGTACGCCACTCTACCTACACCTCGACGGGCCGAAGTAAGGCGAGTCCAGAAATGATCGGACCTGGAGAAAACAAGCCAGTGCACTTGATTGTATTTAGAATTGCGTTCGACCTAAAAATTTCTTCCGTGAATAGTAAGCCGCAAACGAGTTATAGAGAAGAAATGGATTTTACTGTTTTTCTTGACTTCAGTGTGCAGGAAAAATAAAGATCTCATGATGATGGTGGATGAATCTGGAGCTATCAAAGCTCTGACACCCCCTAAGATGGTCTACTGTCGATGTTCCAAACATTGATAGTAGACATTGCCGGAGCTACAAAGTTCTGGCAAATCCAGGGGGCCAGCCGTCAACGTGAAGAAAATATGGTGGGAAGACTCCCCAGTGGGGTCTGCTATCGACGCACCGCGTGTTGACAATGGTCGCTACCGGAACTACCAAGCTCTGACATCCCTAGAGTACTATCCGTCAATGCTCTACGTGTTGACAAGGGTCACTGCCGGAGCTACTAAGCTCCGACAACCTCAGGGGGCCCCCACTATCGTTGACTTCGGACCTACAAACTACATGTTCGAAGCACACAAGTCTTCAACAAAATGTTATGTCTTCTTGGTACATGTTCACAATCAAATTGTGTACATCTACCAGGGGGCCAAGTGGGACAAAGGTGTTGAAGACAAAAAATGAAATTCATAAAATTTTTGGATTTCATTAATCTGGAGACAAGAGATTACAAAATTGGAGAAAAAGAAGAGAAGATACAAGCGGGAGCTACAAAGAGAGAGTCCTAGACTCTATAGAAGAACGAGGCAACCTTCTAGGCAACCTCCGACATGCTGGCTTTGGCGGCTTCTCCCTTTCCGTCGATGGGGCCTTCAAGCACCGGGTCCAGTGGGAAGTGAGGGTCCCGGCTTGTGTAGCACGTCAGCATGAACTCTGCGATGTTCTTCGCTAGGGATTGTCCCTCGGTTTCCAGCGGGTCCACAATGACATCGCCCATCTTGGTGAGCTTGTTGCCCGCTGAGCTCAACGCTCGCAAAACCTGGTCCAGCTCCGGCTCCGGATCATCCAGACGCACGGGACTAAAACCCATCAGCGTCAGCGCGTCGTTGGCTTTGCCCAAGAAGTCTCAAACTTGTTGGGACTCCGCAGCCCTTGAACCTCGCATCTCATCCAAGGATCTTCTGGTCGCCGCAAGCTCCGAATTCTCCCGGTAAGGCGATCGACCTATTTGGCATTTTGCTGAATCTTTTCAGCAACCTGCCTTTCGAGTTTACCGAGCTCCTCCTCCCGGAGGTAGATCTTGCTCCGGCGGTCGACCAAGTCCTTCTCCCGGCTCCACACTTTCTTCTCCCTGGCAGCAATTTCATTCTTCCACTTGTGGAGGTCCTGTCATCGCTGCCAGGCCTTCTTCTCCTCTTTCTCGCAGCGCTCCTCCAGCTTCTTGGTGCGCTCCGCAAGACTCCCTTTAGCCAGAGTCAGCATCTGAGTAAGCTCCTCCTCCCTCTTCATGAGGTCATCCCACAGCTCCAGGAGTTTTTGCTCTTCATCTTCGAGCTTTTTCTCCCGCTCCTCAAGAGCCTCCCGACGCTTGACGAGGCTGTCATGGATGGCGCTGAGCTTCTCTTGGCGTTCATTCGCTACAATATTAGCAGCTATGGACTGTTCATAGATGGCCCAGGACTGGTCGTCGAGGGATCGCGTCATGCTTTCCCTCTCATCTAGCAGCCGACCCCAGTACTCTAATGTAGGTTCGAAGAGCACGTGAAAAGCTACCAGAGGGGGGGTGAATGGTAGATTTAAAAAATCTTACGCAACGTAAACAATTAAACCCCAAACCCTTTCGGCAGAAAAACGATCTGTTAAAGAAATCGTGTGTGAGACTAATCTAAACGTGTTTCACCGTGACAAAAGTGATAGATATAAGAGAGAATCAAGTCACTAAGACAACACAAAAAGAATCACTCAAATCCGTTGAGAAAAACTCAAGTTATGATCGAAAGATCAAACAATGGTCAATCTGCCCTACCCGAGAAAAAACAGTTCTAGAACGCTGCAAAGAAACTCGTGTAGATCATAGACCAAAAATCCAATGACCGTGAAATTTTGACATATGATAGACAATCAAGTTGTCAAGACAACCCAAAAAGAATCACGTCAATTGGATATGTAAAACTCGAGTTATGATAAAACCATCGACAAAAGGTAGTGCTGCCCAGAAACTCGACGAGTAAAACTTGTCTGGAATAAGTCTGACAAACAAGGCACAAAAGTTCCTTCAAACTACGAATTTTATTCAATAGAACACAAGAGGAACAGACCCCAAAGTCGTACACCACAAGCTCTGGGCTCCCTTGCTTATATAACCAGCTTGAAAGCCAACTCAACTCAGATCAGGAACCTAATCCTACTCTGTTCACGAATCGTAACTTTCCATAACTGCTTAGGATTCTTCTATACGCAGATAAAAGCAATATTAAGACTTCCAAACACCTTGGAACGTATCCCACATTCCTAAACAACTCAAATTCGTGACCCACACGAAATCCTATCATAACCAACTCAAATCTTTCCATATTTGAGTCAAACCCGACTCAGCCGCAGCCTGAGTCCATAACCTAGTCGGTTGGACCTTTCCGACCAACTCTTTACGTCCACATCTCTTCATCACGTCTCGGAACCATGTAGCCAAGTCCATGCACTCCTTGCACACGTGCAAACATCTTCCAATAACGTCCACGATACCTTCACATGCATTGTTCTTGATTCAATCATGCTGCACAACCTCCTGATCAACTCAACCACAATTCCTCCTGAATTTGGTTGTTGGAACCTCATCAATGGATCTAGGTTCAAGTTTATCAAGATTACCATGTTTCTTAACAAAGCATTTGCAACCAAAGACCCGAAAGTGTGTAACACTAGGCCTATGTCCAAACCGGAGCTTATATGGTGTTTTACCTAGCTTAGCACGCAAGAAAACACGATTTGAGACATAACAAGCGGTTGCTAACGCATCAGCCCAAAATTTCCTAGGAGTTTGATATTCATCAAGCATAGTCCTAGCCATCTCAACTAAGGTTCTGTTCTTTCTTTCTACAACACCGTTTTGTTGAGGTACATATGGTGAAGAGAATTGATGATCTATTCTATTTTTAGCACAAAAGTGATCAAAAGATTGATTTTTAAATTCAGTTCCATTATCACTTCTAATTGCTTTTAAAGATCCTGGGTAATCAATTGATAATCTAAGAAATAAAGTTGTAAAATGACTAAAAACTTCATTCTTAGACGCCATAAAGTAAACCCAAGAGTATCTAGAATAATCATCAACAATAACAAGAACATACCATTTACCTCCGAAGGATTGAACACGTGAAGGTCCTACGGTGTCAAGATGCAAAAGTTGACATGGTTCAGTTGTCATGATCATTGTGAGAGGAGTATGTGAACCTGCAACCATCTTAGCATGTCTACAAGAAGAGCACACAATTTCTTTGTTCCCTTTAAGCTTAGGCAGCCCACGTATGCGATCAAGAGCACTAACACGCGTTAGGTGAGCCTACGTGACCAAGTCTACGATGCCAAAAATATAAGTCCTTTGAATCATTAGAAACTAGACACCTATGCTTAGAGGAAGACATATCAAAATCAGCTTTAAAAACTCTTCCAAACCGAGACATGTTAAAAATAAGCTCACTATTTGAACCTACAACTTTGCAGCAGTTTTTATTGAAAATAATTTCTAGATTTTCATCTAGCAATTGTGCAACAGAAAGCAAGTTGTATTTCAAATTTTTGACAAGTGCCACATTCTTCAAAGTGTAGTGATCATTTACTCTAACCGAACCCTTATCAATTATAGGAGTTGAAGAATTATCGGCAAAAGTAACATTCTCTACACGTGACACAAAAGAGAGGGAGGAGAACCAATCTTTGTTACCGGTCATGTGGCGTGAGCAACCTGAATCCACAATCCAAATGTTCTCCTTCCTCAAACGTGTAACCTACATAGAAGCACAATACGTTGATGACTCAATACTGGGGTTAGTCAAAAGGCATTTAGGGATCTAGTACTGAGTCACGCACGTGCAGCAGGAAAAACACGCAAAAGCTGAGACAAAACAGCAGGTTTATGAGTCAAAGTTTGAGATTTTTTATTCTTGACTACTGACCTATAAGGTGTTACTTGTGTAGCACAAAAATCAGTAGCTCCGGAGGCAAAAACAGAAGGTCCAAAGGTAAACTTTGAATGTTTTTGACTCAAAACAGCAGGTTGTACATTCGGTTCAATGTGTGCAGCAAATTTTGCATGAAAGTTATGAGATCTAGCAACCATTCTTTCCCTTTTCTGTTGTTTAGCTAGTCTATAACAAAACTCTATGACATGACCATCTCTACCACAGAAGGTACAATGAAATTTAACTTTGTGTTCATGTCTAGATGAGCAAGCAATATTTTTATTTGAAACCGAATGAGACAACACTCCTGCAGATTTGAAAACCACTCCTTTTTGTTTAGGAACTATTTGAATCAAACCACTTCCTAATGGCTTTACAATTTTAGGTGGATGTGCCTTAGCATGAGCATGAGAATCAAAATCTAAACCAGTTTTTTCATTGCAAGACTTGGAAGAATTCAACAGTAAGTTTAGGTTCTTATTCCCATTACAAAACCGATCTAATGTCCTATGCATGTCATCAAGTTTATTGGACAGATCAAGGCAATTTTCACATGAAGTTTTTCCTTTTAGTTTGCAATTGGAACAAAATTTAACTTCATAAGAATGTAAAGCATTGTTCAATATAGAAATTTCATTCATAGCATCCTGTAGTTTCTTATCGAGATCATCACAAGTAGAACAATGCAAATCAATTGTAGAACAGCTAGAATCTTTCAAGTTTTTATCATTAAGTGCAGCAAGCTCTTTGTTCTTTTCAATTTCTAACTCAAGTTTATCAAGTGTGGAGGTGTGCGCACTTCATAATGAGGACAATTGTTCATATATTAAATCACATGAGGAACATGCATCATCACTAGGAATCAAAGTTTTTAAACGGTTGATTTCAGATTCTAGTGATTCAATTTTAGCAGCACTATCCCTAAGCTTTTTGTCCTTTTTCTTAACAATAATAGTGGCACGAGAAATGGCATCACACATTTCTTCGCAAGTAGGACATACATCTTCATGGTCGCTGTTGTGTTCTGCCTCCTCCATACTTGATCTTGACTTGCCCGCCATAAAGCACAAGTTTGCCAAATCATCTTCATCTTCATCACTTCCAATGTCCACGTCGCTTGAACTAAACTCTTGAAGTGCGGTGATGAAACTGTTGATCATCTTGCGTCCTATGGTACCTTTCTTCTTCTTGTTGAAATTTCCAGAGGAGGTCCGAACCTTGCTTTGTTTTTCTTCCCGGGTGGTCGGACCTGAAAGGTTAGGGTATTCTGTACGAAAGTGTCCTGTTTTACCACATTCAAAACAGCGTTGAGGTCCGGAGCTTCCTCTCCTTCTAGTTCTCACATTTTGCAATGCTTTTGAGAATCTAGTAGAGATGAGTGCCAACTCCTCTTCTGGAAATTCTTCGATCTGCTCCACGGTTAGTGAGGACAACAAAGCAAGAGTATTGCAAGATGATGATTGGCCGGAGCTAGACATATCACGTTGTGAAACAAATGCAATAGACTTATTGGGGTTCTTACGTGAGATTATGTCAATTTCATGAGTTTTTAACTTGGAATATAGCACATATAAAGTAAGTGAACTCATGACAGTAGATTCACGAATAGATGTGACTTTCATCTCCCAAATTGGCATATCTAATGCACTTAGCAATTGCCTAGCATTTTTAGCATATGTAAAATTAACATTGACACTACGCAAGTTGCTGAGAATCTTATTAAAGCGAGCAAAAATGTCATCAATAGACTCACCGGGTTGCATCTCGAAGCGCATGTATTCTTTATTGAACATGTCTTGCCTTACCTCTTTGAATGTGTTGGATCCTTTGTGGTAGTCACAAAGTGCTTTCCACACATCGTATGCAGATCGGAGGTGTGCAACACGGTCGAAGTCGCTTTGTGTTAATCCTTGTATGATCAAGTTCCGAGCCTTGTTGTTGTTGTCGACATCTCTCAGATTTGTAGCTGTAACTTGATTGTTTGATGGTACTTCGTAAGGCTTGTATAACTTCTCCCATATTGCAAAGCCTTGTGCCTGGATGAAAGCCTACATGCGTGCCTTCCAAACCTGAAAATCAATACCAGCAAACACACAAGATTTGGCGGAGTACTTCTCCATGATGATTAGTCAAAAACACGCGCAAATCACAAAGATTAGAGCATCGTGGCTCTGATACCAATTGTAGGATCGAAGAGCACGTGAAAAGCTACCAGGGGGGGTGAATGGTAGATTTAAAAAATCTTACGCAGCGGAAACAATTAAACCCCAAACCCTTTCGGCAGAAAAATGATCTGTTAAAGAAATCATGTGTGAGACTAATCTAAACGTGTTTCACCATGACAAAAGTAATAGATATCAGAGAGAATCAAGTCACGAAGACAACACAAAAAGAATCACTCAAATCCGTCGAGAAAAACTCAAGTTATGATCAAAAGATCAAACAATGGTCAATCTACCCTACCCGAGAAAAAAACAGTTCTGGAATGCTGCAAAGAAACTCGTGTAGATCATAGACCACAAATCCAATGACCGTGAAATTTTGACATATGATAGACAATCAAGTTGTGAAGACAACTCAAAAAGAATCACGTCAATTGGATCTGTAAAACTCGAGTTATGATAAAACCACCAACGAAAGGTAGTGCTGTCCAGAAACTCGACGAGTAAAACTTGTCTGGAACAAGTCTGACGAACAAGGCACAAAAGTTCCTTCAAACTACGAATTTTATTCAATAGAACACAAGAGGAACAGCCCCAAAAGTCGTACACCACGAGCTCTGGTCTCCCTTGCTTATATAACCAGCTCGAAAGCCAACTCAACTCAGATCAGAAACCTAATCCTACTCTGTTCACGAATCGTAACTTTCCATAACTGCTTAGGATTCTTCTATACGCAGATAGAAGGAATCTTAAGACTTCCAAACACCTTAGGAACGTATTCCACATTCATAAACAACTCAAATTCGTGACCCACACGAAATCCTATCATAACCAACTCAAATCTTTCCATATTTGAGTCAAACCCGACTCAGCCGCAGCCTGAGTCCATAACCTAGTCGGTTGGACCTTTCCGACCAACTCTTTACGTCCACATCTCTTCATCACGTCTCGGAACCATGTAGCCACGTCCATGCACTCCTTGCACACGTGCAAACATCTTCCAATGATGTCCACGATACCTTCACATGCATTGTTCTTGATTCAATCATGCTGCGCAACCTCCTGATAAGCTCAACCACAATTCCTCCTGAATTTGGTTGTTGGAACCTCATCTCCTCCCTGAGACTAGTCCAATGGATCCCATCACCAGCCATGTCTTGAACTCAAGCAACACCTGCATATGAATAAACAACCAATTCATACGAGCCCAAGTCCCCGATTTGACTCAAGTTAGTTCCGAACACAACACCCTACGTGAGAACCTCACATAAGCATGTTGCAAAACCACAGTAACACGATATCATCCATATCAACCAAAATGCACCAAAAACTTAGCAAATGAATAATAAGCAATCTTTCCATCAATGTAAAGCAAGTACGAAACATTGCAAATGAAAAGCAGAAGCACTACGGTCAAGTTCCGGACCTTGCCATAGCAACCCAGACCTTGAGCCGGAGCTAACAAAAGCTAGTAGAACCTAGCGCCGGAGCTTACCAAAACTAGTACAACCAAGATCCCGCCGGAGCTTACAAAACTAGCAGGACATAGCGTCGGAGCTAACCAGAACTAGTAATCCCAAAAACCGGAGCTAGAAAAATCAACTTCGGAGCTTAGCAAAAAACACGTCGGAGCTATCAAAATCATGTCGGAGCTATCAAAAACATGTCGGAGCTATCAAAGACATGTTGGAGCTATCAAAGACATGCCGGAGCTAAAGACAAAACTTCACCGGAGCTGACCAAAGCTAGTCGGACTTTGTTGTAGCTCGGATCTAAAGTCGGACCTTGATAAAAAGGTGTTTTGGTGATATTCAAAACTTTTATCATCAAGGCCAAGTGTATTAACGACAAGCCAATGTATTCAGCACACATAGGTATCACATCTAACCGGACCTTCTCCCTTTTCACCCACTCCCTGTCGTCAGCCAGCCTGGTTTGCGCTAGCTTGGTCTCGAATTGGAGCCGGTTGCACCACCTCCTAAGGGTTTGGAGCTCCTCCTCGAGGGCCTTGCTGTCGTGGTAGAAGGCCAGCTGGACCTAACAAAGATTGGAGCAGGCGTTGTCGATAGACAACGACAAAGGGATTGGCTTCTGACCGGTTGGGGTCCTCTCCGCTGGCTCCACCGGGTTCTCCATAACAAAAATAGGGTCCCACTCTACTAGAGAGGTCCCCTGAGCTTCCACGGCACTAGGGCCGCCTTCCGGGGTAGCCTCGGCCGCCGCCAAGGAAGGTCCTGCAACAGATGTTTTGACCTCCAGAGTTGGCACCGAAGGTCCCGCTGCCAGGTCATCAACAATATGTCCCTCAGGCGGGGGACCGACAGCTTCATCTTGGCACCCTCGCTCAGGCGCGGGCACCTCCAGGACCACCACCTCCGGGGCAGGCGTTGAAGGGTCGGTCGGAGCTGAAGCAACTTCTGGCTTCGACGCTAGTGCCTCCTCCACCGCCAGTTCAGGCACTAGCGCTTCGATCGTCATGGGCTCGGGCGCCGGCACTTCTGCGATTACCGGCTCAGGCGCCAAAACTTCATCGAGATCGGGCTCCGCCTCCGGAACTTCATCAACCACCAGCTCTACCGTCAGGGCTTCATCAACCACCAGCTACACAACCGGGGCTTCAATGACTTCCAGCTCTAGGGCCGGAACTGCAACTACCTCCGGCTCTGAGGCCGGAGCATCCATCATCTCAGCATCCAAACCTGGAGCATCAACCTCCAGGGCTAGTGCTGCTGGTACATCTTCATTCCCGTGGTCCGGCGCTACCACGGGAGCTTCAGGGGATGACTCGAGGTCAAGGACCACGACAGCTGGCGCGGGAGCTGCCGCGGCCTCAGCCACCTCTTGGGGCGGTGCTAGAACTGGAGCCAGAGCTTCCGTCTGCGCAGCATCAGTTGCTGCTGTAGGAACCGGAGCTTCAGCCCCTTTCTTGGGCACTCTGTGGATGAAGGACGAAGAAACTCGAAACATAGTTACAACAAAAAACAATCAACTGAGGTAAAAAATCAAATTTACCTCGGAAGGCTTCTGCTCCAGCTAGCGAAGAACCTCTTCACTGGATGCTGGACCCTGACACCATTAGCGTGGTAGCTCTGGAAGGCTCCCCGGAGGTTGATGCCGCTGCTGGCGTCGCCTTGGTTGAGGCCCCCCTCGACTGAGAAGGACCTTCGGACCTAGAGCCCTCAGCTAGGCCTAGTACCGGAGCCACATGGCCGGAGCTAGCGTCCCAAGGAGATGCTGATGCTGGAGTGGTCACCGCAGTTGAAGACCTCCCCCTCCGGGGAGAAGGAGCTGCTGCGGAAGGAGCAGGTCTGACGGACCTCCTGTCAGAGTGCTTCAACTTCCTCTTACGGCTCGAGGGCTCGGCCAATTCTTTGCCCTTTCCCACGACTTCAACTCTCAGTCTCGGAGCAGAAGGGGGACCACACTCGAAAGCTCTGGGGATCACCAACCCGGGGGTCGAAGGCCTCTCAACTTCACTGAGGTCATCAAGCATCGACATCTTCCGCCGGAGCTCCCTGCTGAACCCTGCCTCCATGTTCAAAGGGAGGAAAGCTGCCGGTGAAGTCAAGTCATCACCATCGACGTCGATGCCGTGCTGGAACTTCTTGAGTTGAAGATCCAAAGCTGTGCCTTCTAGGTTTGACTTCAAACCGGTCTCGATCCAGTCGTCGTCCATCATGCTGTTGAGGGCCCAGACGAGCTTCTCCCTCTTCTTCAGCGGAACCCACCTGTTGACAAGGAAGTTGTAGAATACCGCCTGGGGAGTCACCCCTCCCTCCACACATTGGCGGATCCTGGTCAGAGCTGGGTTGAAGGCATCCGATAGCACCAGAACTTTGCTCCAAGCTTCAGTGTCGACGTTGGGGAGGCCTTCGGGCAGCTCCAGCTTCTCATGCTCCTCTGCCCTGATGACAATCCAATCCTTCTTCCACTCGTCCCACATGCTAGGGAACGACCTCAAGTACTTGTACGGGCACTTCTTGTGCTTCACAAAATAGTAGAAGCCAAGGTACTCGTCACTCTTGCCAGTGGTGTGGATGGTGAAGAAGGTGCAGAAGAGCTCGACGCAGGGGAGGAATACCCACCCACATCTCGCAGAAGTGGACAAAGGTTGACACCAGAAGAATGGAGTGGGGGCCAAGGTGGTACAACTGCAGACCATAGAAGTCTAGCAGCATCAAGAGAAAAGTGGAGAAGGGTGAGATCAGTCCCACCATGGCGTACGCAGAGAAGTACACCATGTTGCCGGTGCGCTCCTTCTCAAACGGAAGCTTGCCGGCACGGACCAGGTGGTTGAAGGAGTCACTGGACCACCCCATGAGGGCCTGAACCTTCTTCAAATCACAGTCAATCTTAAGATGGCTCTTGCGCAGACCCAACTCCATCGCAGCACAGTGGGGCAAGAGATGAAAAGCAGGCTAAAGTTTGGAGGATTAGATCGCAAGTTCAAATGAAGGCGTAAATAATCCCCAAACGGTGCGCACTTTCCTTCTTAAGTAAGCCCCTGCAATGCTTGGATGGAAACCGTAGAGGAGCTGACAAGACAGTTCAAAAACTTCACCCTGCCAATGACAAGGGGGCCTGGGGCCACCCCGACGATCAAGTGGAGGTCCTTACCCCAGGCGAACCGTTGTCATAATGAGAGGCGGGAAGCCCAAGGGCTGCGGCCTGACAAGGCGCGCGGAACCGATACGGTTTTGGTATCGTGAACCGGCTACCTTCAATTGCGTGAGATCTGCACGCTCATATCTCACATGCCGCATCCTAGATATGTCACGCGGCGATGGTTTAACTGCGAACTACTGCCAACGGCACATCCAAAGACCCTTGAAGACATGACTCAAAAACCGAAGGATGGACCCACCTCCGGCAGAACGACTTCATCCAAAAGGTCTCTCCCAGAGGTGGGCCCAGGGGGCCACTGTCGGTACCCTGCGTACCGTATACCCCTTGAGACTGCAAAAAGACCAATGGAACTTCACCTGTTTGAGTTGAAGACCTCCGAAGGCCCCACGTGTCATACGAGACCAGACCTGCCACCCTTCTATTGTTAGTCCCGGTGCTGCCATGTGTATACTGCAACCGGAGCTACGTCCCACACATGGGAAAGCTCCAGGCTAAATACCTATGCGGCACCCCCGGACCTAACCACCGACAGAGGGAAGCTCCGGTACCGACACGTGTACAACTATACTGGACATACCCGTCCCAGACAGTAAGCTTCGGAGCTGCCACACGTCCAACCTTCGGACCTTCAACTTCAACAATCAGACTGGTGGACCCCCAACAGCTCGGACCTTCAAGGGACAATCAAGGACTTCAAGACCCGATTAAGTGTCATTAATACCATCTTAATGACACACGATTGGAGGGCCCTTAATACCAGTAACGGCACTGTCAAGGCTCGTTACCACACTATTAAGGGTAATTAACCTCATTAATTGTGTACTAAGCATCAGTAACCGCCAGGGCCACATGTCAGGCCAGGCAAACGATATAATAACGAGTCCTTGTTCTATAAAAGGACTAGTCGAACGATACACAGGGGACGGTTCTTCCATACCTCTTCCAGACTCGGCTCTAACACACACTCACAAGTGCTCAGACGCTCAATACAACAACTACACATCCCGTGGAGTAGGGTATTAGGCTTAGGCGGCCCGAACCACGTAAATCCTCGTGTATACTTGCCATCGTATTCTGAATCTCTGCGCACCCAATATCGAACTACAAACTTCGCGGGCTACCAACAGTAGTCCTGAGAGAATTGTCGAAACCAGACTCCGACAGTGTCTAACTGACACCTCCCCCAGACCTGCTTGGAAGTAGCCCGCGGATGTTCGATGTGTTTTCGGGGACTAGTCCTAGCTAGATCGAGCGCAGCGAACGATGAACACAAGGGATTTACGTTGTTCGAGCCGCCTGGGCATAATACCCTACTCCACGGTGGTTTGGATGTTGTATTGCTCAAGTGTGTGACTGGGTCTGAGTGAACGTCCGTATGTCGATGGCTATCTGGTCCTTTTATAGTCCAAGGCCAGACAACTTACAAGTGGGGCCCAGGGCCCGACAGGTGGCCCCGGGAGCAACAAAATCCATTCTAAGATATGTGAATAAATGCTATCTTCTGACAACAGCTTCAATGTGCCGCCAGTCCATGCCCTGCTACAGGGCTACAGATAGCCCCTCATCATGGCTGGTCGCGTCTTGTCTGTCTTGTCGCGGTCACTCATTCGTCCGTTGTACATAGTAGTTCGACTCCGGCCTATTACAACAAGACTGGCCACTGACCTCTTGACTTATGAGTGCGAGCTCCCGCTTACCTAGGGAACTTGCACATCCTTCTAGTTTAGGCGCACTAAGCACGTCTCCCTTCATTGCCGCTACCGTAGGATGGTCTAGGATCGGCGTTGCCTGGCACGTGGCAGGTCCGGTCCCTCCCTCAGCAGGGAGGCCGGGTCTAGAGCTGCAGGACACGTGGCTGCGCCAAACCTTCTTTCAGCGGGGAGGCAGTTCTAGGGCTTGCGGACGCGTCGGACCTCTCCTCAGTGAGGAGGTGGACCCAGAGTTGCGAGACGCATGGCAGCACCGGACTTCCCCCCGAGGGGGAGGCAAACCTGGAGCTACAGGACTCGTGGTAGCGTTGGTCCTTTCCTCAGTGGTGAGGCAGGGCCACGCCGCACGCCACATGGCACCCTGGGACCACACCGGATCTTGCCCCCGTGGGGGGCGGGATCCATCGTGCCTTCTTTCCTGTACCTATGGGTACCCGGTTCGCCAGGTACCGACATACTATAAAGTCAGAAGTATGAAAGAGATATCCTAAAAGAAACAACAAAAGTGGCATAACTTATTTAAATATGCGGCAGAACAAAACACCTATCTATCTTCATCTTCCTTTCTGATATTTAAATTTGAGGACCCTTATGCAGTCTGCCCACAAGTAGGAATGTGCACAGGCATAGCAGAATACAAACATTAGCTGTTACGGAGAGGATACTGCTGTGTTGCCAGGCGGATCTAGGTCTGATGGCCGGCGGACTCTCAGGCAAGATGCCAAGAAGCGAAAGCGCGGCGGCGGATTGGTATTACGGCTAAATGCGACGGCAGTCGTCGGCCAACAACACACCACGACGATGGCGCATGCCTAATCGAAAAAAACCAATGGATTTCTTGGGGAAGAGATATGAGGACAAACCTGGGAAGCTCCTTCGTTGACGAAGTCTTCAGGCCATTGGCGAAAGGACTCCGGCCTCCGCCACCGCCGATGTTCAGCGCACAGGAGACGGGGAGATTGGAGAGATCGACTGTTCCGACTTTTTATCACGGGGGTGTGGTAGTTGATTTCGGCGTGCTCGCTCGCCGTCTATTTTGGGCTCCGTAGGGTACCGCTCCTCAGATGGGCTTATTAGATGGGATAGCTGTTGGAGGGTGTTTTAGATCCTAAATAAGGTTTGGGCTGCCTAATAGGATGTCTGCTGGAGATAGTCTTACGCATTATTTGCTAATCAGTGGTATGAGAACTAGACACAAGATTGATTGAAAAAATGTTAGTGTTTTATTCTCTGTTTGCACCGCCGCATGCGATTTGATCTGTTCCTCTTGCGATGCCGCCAGAAAAATCTCGCTTCGTCACCGCTGCGCGTCGATTGATCTCTTCGGTGTTACCACGTGCCGGATCAGCTTTCGGCGTCTCCTATCTCGGCCGCCGCGGAGAGCGTTTTCCTGCCGGCCCGGCCCCCCTCGTGCATGGCGGTCTCCGTTTGCTCCCACAAAAAGTCTCTTCACTTCTCGATTTATGTGTTGGATTATTTGTTTTTCTGTGCGACTCTTGCATCAAAGACGCTGCTCCACGGACTGAGGTGCATGCTCGGCTGCTCCTGGAGTCCTGGTTGCCTCACGTGAAGTGGTCAGGTGAAAGAAATTGAGATCTTTGCTATACGTATACATCTATTGTACCAATTTACTGGCATTCTGGATTTCTTTGCTTCACACACACGAAGGTCTACCAAGAAGTTTACAGATTCATTTGTTACTGATTTTTTTCTTTGACATTGCTTTTCTTAAATATGATATTTCGCTGCTAGAGCGTGATATACAGTTCACTCTATGACAAGTCAAGATGCGGACAATATTAGCGCACACCGATCTAGATGATGCACATGATAGATTCTCCAAGAAGCAGGAGAATTGAACCGATGATGAAAAGCGTCGTGATCGTAAGGCGTTTTCACAAATTCATCTTCATTTATCTAATAATATTTTGCAAGAGTTTTTGGAATAGAAAACCGCTGTTGTTTTATGGCTCAAGCTGGAATCGATCTGCATGTCCAAGGATCTAACCAGCAAAATGCATTTGAAGATGAAATTGTTTACTCACAAGTTGCAAGAGGGTGGTTCAATTTCCTCTCATGTTCAAGTCTTCAAGAAGATTATCTTGGACCTAGCGTGCGTAGAGGTAAAATATGATGATGAGGATTTAGCTCTTATGCTCTTGTGTCCCTTGCCCCCGTCTTATTCAAATTTCATGGACACTATATTATACAGTCATGATACTCTTACTGTTCAAGAGTTTTATGATGCTTCGCATGCTAAAGAAAAGATGAATGTGTCTGCTGATTCTGCTGCCCGTTCTGATGGAGAAGGCTTTTCTGTTCGTGGTAGGACAGAGAAGAAATCAAATAAAAATTCGAGTGATCAGAAACACTGCTCCAAATCCAAAGGTAAAGATAAGTTCTACATATATTGAAAGATGAATAATATTGATATATCTGAATGTTACAAGCTGCAGAATAATGAAATGAAAAAGGCTACCCAAAAGTCTTGTCTACAAATAAATCCAGTGATGATGGTAGTACCTCTATTGTCTCTTCCGATAGCAGCTCTGATATTGATGTTCTCGTTGCTTTTGCTGGATGTGCTAAAAATCAATGATGAATGGGTTCTTGATGCTTGCATATTTTATATTTGCATTAACAGAGATTGGTTCTCCACTTATGAATCTGCCCAGGGTGGAGATTATGTTTTAGTGGGTGATAACACACCTCGCAAGGTTGTAAGCATTGTATTCTATATCGCAAAGAGCATGAGCTCGCAACTAGATGCCCCATTTGTGGTGTCAGTAGATATAAGAAGGACTACAATCACCAGTATGTTACCAACATGAAAAAGACTCAGAAGAATAAGAAGTTTATTATTGGTCCTGAAGGTGACGATGACGATACTTCTGGCGATGTAGACGGGAAGAGTAAGAGAAAAATTCCTGCCTTGGTGATGTGGTACCTTCCGGTAATTGATCGCTTGAAGCGTTTGTTCTCAAACCCTAGGGAGGCTGAACTTATGCGTTGGCATTCCGAGCAACGCAAGAAGAATGAAAAACATATACGACACCCTGGTGATGCAACACAGTGGAAAATTTTTGATATTCAGTATCCAAAATTTGCGAAGGAAATCAGAAATGTGAGGTTTGCCTTGGGTACAGATGGAATCAATTCGTTTGGTGAAAAAAGGAGCATACACAGCACATGGCCCGTGGTCTTAACGATGTACAACCTGCCGACGTGGTTGTGTCACAAAAGGAAATATATCTTATTATCTGTTCTTATCCAAGGTCCGAAACAACCCAACATCGAAATTGATGTGTTCTTGGAACCTTTAATGGAAGATATGGCAAAATTGTGGAATGAAGGGGTACGTTCATGGGATGAGTACAAGCGGGAGTATTTCACGCTAAGAGCAATGATATTCGTTATCGTGCATGATTGTCCCGGACTGTTTACACTATCGGGACAAATGAAAGGGAAGAAAGGTTGTGTTAGGTGCGTGGATAGAACTGGATTTCTATACCTCACTTCATTCAGAAAGACGGTGTACATGAGACATCGACGGTTCTTGACAGATACACACAAGTATAGGAAGGCGAAATAACAATTTGATAACAAAATCGAAAAAGATACCGCACCGAAACCTTACAGTGGAAAACTTGTGTTTGAAATGGTCAAGAACATTCATATTGCTTTCCGTAAGGGAAAAAATAGTAAAGGAATTAAGAGAAAGAAAAGTACATCTTCGGATGATACAACTGACATGGCTTTCAAGAAACAATCAATTTTTTTCAAGTATCTTCCGTATTGGAAGAATCTAGAATTTTGCCATAGTATTGATTTGATGCACGTTTCAAAGAATGTATTTGACAGCATCATTGGGACCTTGCTGGACACGCCGAGGAAAACAAAGGACAGATTAAATTCACGTATGGACCTAGTAAATCTTGATTTGAGACCAGAGCTTCATCCAGTAGAAAAGGCGAACGGGAAGCATTACCTTCCCCCAGCCAGCTACAACTTGACGCTAGAAGAGAAAAAAGCAATTTGTGAATGCTTGCATGGGATCAAAGTGCCCACGAGTTTCTCATCCAATATCCGCAAACTAGTCTTGATGAAAGACTTGTCTTTATTCGGTTATAATTCTCACGACTGTCACATGATGATGACAGTTTTCCTTGCCATTGCAATAAGAGTAATCAAACCTGAGCATATAAAAGTTGTCATCACACGTTTGTGTTACTTCTTCAATGCAGTATCGCAAAAGGTGATAGCACGTGAAGATTTAGACTATCTGAAAACATACATCGTCGAGACAATGTGCAAGCTTGAAATGTGTTTCCCACCATCCTTTTTTGATATGCATGTACACCTAATCATACATCTTGTTGATCAGATAAAAGCATTGAGGCCACTATATTTACATCATATGTTTTTGTTGGAGAGATATTTAGGAGTATTAAAAGGTTATATGCGGAACCGTGCTCACCCAGAGGGTTCAATTATGGAAGGATACACCACTGAAGAAGTGATTGAGGGTTGCGCTGATTACATCAAAGATGGAAAATCGATAGGTGTGCCTATACCGGTACATGAGGGTAGACTACGTGGGAGAGGCAAAGTGGGTAAGAAAACTTTTATTGTTCAAGATTACAAGAATCTACACCGTGCACACTTTGGTGTACTACAACAGCTCGCAATAGTTGAGCCGTACACCGAGGAACACCAAATTGAGCTTCGTGATAAAAACCAAGACTGCATAGAGGATTGGATCATGAAAGAGCACAGAAGATGTTTCACTGAATGGTTAATGGACAAAAATATATCATATGGAAACACTATAGAAGAGGCAACAATGAAGAAGTTAGCTTCTGGCCCATCTGCTTTGGTAACATCATGGCAAGCATATGACATCAATGGTTACACATTTTACACTAAAGAAAAAGACGGTAAGAGTGTTGCACAAAATAGTGGTGTTCGTATTGAGGCTTATGATTCACAAGGGCAGAAGACCACATACATCGGGTTCATAGAGGAAATATGGGAACTCGATTATGGCGAAAGAATGGTAATGCCCGTATTTAAGTGCCAATGGGTCAAACATCCTGATGGTTTGAAAGTGGACAATTACGGGCTGACACTGGTAGACTTGAATAAAGTGGGTTACAAAGATGACCTGTGGGTTCTTGCCGATAATGTTGCACAAGTTTTTTATGTTCAAGATCCAAAAACTAAGAAGTTGCACGTAGTTGTTTCTGGAAAGCAAAATATTGTTGGGGTTGAGAATGTGGGAGATAATGAAGAGGAATATAATCAGTATGAAGAGATGTACCTTTTCACCGAACTAGAAAACATCAAGCGCGTAGAGAGAAGCATTAAAAAGAATTTGAAACCCTATATGTGCGAAGATGTCAATGCTGGAAAAAATGTATATAGCAATGCGAGATGATATATATTGTATATATTTGTATCTTCTGAAATCAAATTAGAACAATGTTGGTATATGGATTGTGTCCTTTTGCATTTGTGTACATATGCGTTTGGACTCAATAATTTGGAAGTTTGGAAGTTTGGTCTTTCAGATAATGATGTCTCGGGCGTGTAGTCGATTGAAGGAGGAGCGCTTGGCGTGGCGCAAGAACCATCCCCATGTATGTACATATGGCACACCGGTCGCATGGTTGTATATACATATGTATCTATAATGGACTGATGAACTTAATTGTAGTTTGTTTTTCCGTCTTGTTTGTTTTTGGTATTTTCAATTTCTTCGCGTAAGGTTTCTCTGCGAAGCCTGAATCGGGAGATTTATTGAAGTGGTAGTGCATCGTCCCCAGTAAAGAAGGGGTAAGTCATGAAGAACAAGAACAATATGATTTTAACCATCGTCCTCCTATTAAGAAATTTCTTTTGCAGACTGAATGGGAAGATGGTTACTACCCCTTGACAATCTCCTTCTCTGAGGACTATCCCTTGGTGCCTCCAAGATGTGCCTTTCCAATTGGGTTCTTCCACCCAAATGTCCATCGTTCGGGAGCACTCTGCATCAGGATTCTTGATCAAGAGACTGTAAGATAGACCTATTTTGTTCATGTAATTATTACTTATAATTGTTGTTGAACTTATTTGAACTGGTTTCTTATATTGCTTAAATTATATTTTGTAGGGGTGGTGCAGTGCTTTTACAATCAAAACTATACTACTTGAAGTTCAGCGTTTGCTGCATCAGCCAAATGTGTCTGATGTTGAAAATGATTGCTATAATCTACTTATCAAGGTTAGATGACACTTTGACTTAGTGACCAATGTAGGTTATTCATTCCTCCTTCGACATTTGTTAATTTAAATTATGTCAATATTTTCAGGATCCAGTGGAATATAATAGACGTGTTCGGGAGCAAGCAGGACGGTACAATTTAGATTGATGGATGGGAGCTTCATCGTCGATCTACAATGAATGTAGCATGATTTTTGTTCTCAGTGTGTAAAGAAATTATCTTTGAACAATTGTAAAGCATCTAATGGTGTATTATCACAATTAAGTCAGCCTCACTGGTGATCGAGCATTTCCTATAATGCATTACTGTACTAGTATCCGCTCATTTGTGTTTTTTCCTGATACCATACGGTTGTGATAATTGCAACGTCTACATCCCTGTAATTTCAATGAAAACCGCTTGTGATAATTGAACAACTACATACGATTCTTAAACAATGACCGCCACTGAAAATACATGATCTTCTCAGGCTGTTGTTAATTAAGAACCGTCTGTGAAGTTCTTTACATTACATGCAGTTATTAATTAAGAATCATCAATGAAGATCATGTATTTACCCAGGCGGTTGTTTCTTAAAATACGTCTGTGAAGTTCATTGCATTACAGGCGGTTCTTAATTAAGAACTGATTATGAAGATCATGTATTTACCCAAACGGTTGTTCTTTAAAATCCGCACGTGTTGTTCTTTCATCACAGGCGGTTATTATATCATTCATCATCACAGTCGCATATTTTTAAGGACCGCCTGTGCTTGAAAAATTGAGGCGCCTGTAAAAATGCTTTTTGTAGTAGTGAGCAATGAAAATTCTAGGCATGGAGATTATTAGAGAGAGTCAATATGGCAAGTTATATCTCAGTCAATAAAGTTATATTGAAAAGGTCCTTCATAGTTTCAGTATGCATGATGCTAAACCAGTGAGTACTCCTTTAGCTCCACACGTTAGATTATCTTCAGCTTTATGTCCTGAGTGAGATTATGATATTGAGTACATGTCTAGAGTTTCTTATACTAGCGCAGTTGGATCTCTTATGTATGCTATGGTTTGCTATCATCCTGATTTGTTATATGCATTAAGTGTTGTCAGTAGATACATGGATAATCCTGGTAGAGAGCACTGGAAAGCAGTTCAATGGATTTTGAGATACGTGTGCAGTACTTCTAATGCTTGTTTGCAGTTTGGAAAATATGAAGATGGACTTGTTGGTTATGTTGACTCATATTATGCTGGTGCTTTGGACAAAAGGAGATCTCTCACGGGTTTTGTTTTCAATATTGATGGTTGTGCTGTTAGTTGGAAAGCATGTTTGCAGTCTACTATTGCTTTATCAACTACTGAAGCTGAATATATGGCTATTTTTGAAGCTTCTAAAGAAGCTATTTGGCTTAGAGGTTTATATGTTTAGCTTTGTGGAGATGATTCTTGCACTACTATATTTTGTGATAGCTAGAGTGCTATTCACCTTACAAAAGATCAAATGTTTCATGAGAGAACAAAGCATATTGATGTGAGATATGACTTTATTCAAGATGTTATGGCTCATGATGATATTAAAGTGTGCAAGAGCAGTACTCATTATAATCCTGCTGATATTATGACAAAGTCTGTTCCTACTAACAAGTTTGAGCTATGCTCAAGCTTGGTTGGTATTACAGTTTCTAGTGACTTATCAGCATGCAATGTTATTTATTATTGAAGGGAGTTAATTGATGATCCGTTCGTTGGCTACAAGATAGAATTTATCTCAAGGTGGAGTTTGTTGGAATATGATCCAAATTCTAATCTCGCTGGGGACGCCTAGGAGATGTGAGAGGTGGAGTCCTCCCACATTATAGATTGTGTTTTTTTAGGGATTTATTTCTTTTATTAGCCACCCCTATAGATACATCTTGTAGGCTGTTGAGGGAGAGTAAGAGATAAGGACACTCATTGTAATCCCCACTATAAACTCTCATCATATAGTGAAGATCGCCAGTCTGCGCTTGTGGTTTTTTTTCCACAAGGGTTTTCCACATAAAAATTTGTGTCTCATATTCGATCTTGTTTACACATTATTTGCTAACACTGGAAATGGTGGTGTATCATGTTTCCTGAGTCATTCCTTCAGCAAGTCCTAAGAGTGAAGTGGCGGCCAATTGTGTTCAGAGTATGGTGTTGCTTGCTCCAACATGATAGTCTTCAGTCTCAGAACCTGAAGATGTCTCACCTGCGATGTTCCGATATAATGAAATGACATATCATGTCTGCTCTAGCTTGACTATTTTCAATTGGAACGTTCGAGGTTTGAATCTTCCAGCACGATGGCAAGCTGTTAATGCCACCATCAGCTCGACCAGACCATTGATTGTCTGTTTACAAGAAACAAAAATCTCTGACTTTACAGAAGCGATGAGACCTGAAACTTTTGGTCAGTCGCTAAACGCTTTTACCTATAAGGCAGCTGACGTTACTCATGGTGACATTATTATTTAGTGGCAAAAAGATCTGGTAAACCATTTGAATTCTTCGCTTTTGAGCAGTAAGTATTTCGCAAGGCAGCCCGGGGGTCTTCTTCGTTTAAGGGGTTGTTAAGCAACCAATTGTTGGTGATGTGCCCAAGAGGCAATCATAACAATTCGGGTTCAGGCCTATTGGATATTTGATCCATAAGCAATTAGGGTACTAATGGGCCTGCGACCTAAAAGCCCATTAGTACGCCTATAAATATGAGAGGTAGGGTTAGGGGCTAATCATCCCACCACGTGACAGCCCTAGCCGCCACCCCTCGCAGGCCTCACGCCGAGACCCTTACCGCGCACGCGGTGCTAGCACACCGGTGCACGGCGTTCCTCTCCGTACGTGTGGACTCCGTGGAGGCGTTGCTGCTACTGCTGCGCTGATCGGCTACGACGATCGTGATCGTCTACCTGCTGCTGTGACGAGGACGAGGAGAAGACGAACGAGATCGCCTACTTCCCTTACACTGACGCGCATCAACGTTCCGCTGCGCTGCGCATCTAGTGGTAACGATCCATGACCGCTATACTCGCATGTTTCCTGGGTGATGCGGTAGAGTTGCTAGAGTAGCTTTCCGCTGATTTCCTAACAGTGGCATCAGAGCCGACTTGCATAGTTTTTGGTCTGGATCTACTGCAGACATGTTCATACGATGAATTTTTCGCACGGTTTTTGGGGTTTGGAATTGGTTAGAGTAGATTGCGATCGTATATGACTAAAGGGTCAGTTCGTGCTCCTTCTCTGCTGTGTGCGCAACCTGTCCCTACCGGCTGGAATCACCATCGGGACTAATCGCGTACATAGCTAACAGATTGAGCCAACAGACCACGGTCATGAGTCGCGATCTACTCATGAATAACCGATCACATTGAAAATTTGAGACATTCTGAATGTCTCGGATTCGGGGTGATTTGATCAATCCGATGAGATTTTCATAGTGATTTCATAGATGTGATCTATGTAATTCCGTTTGGTGTTCAGGGCGCTGCCCTGAAACCCGCGGGGGGCGGCTCCCCCCTCGACCCCCCGCCCGCTAACCGGCTAGCGGGACCGTCGTTTTGCTGTCTGCTATAGCGTGCTGCAAAATTAACACAACCGGGTTGAGGTTGTCACATAATTGTATAACGACCTGCGTGTCGACCTGTGATGCTTGATCTCTCTTGTAATTTATTTGGTAGCTATTAATTGTATTAGCTTCTTTTATTATCATGGAGATGTCCTCAAGCATGGTGGAGATGGAGATCACCACAAGAAGGGAAGCATGGCAGCTCAGATCTTAATGGAACCATGGCGATGGAGACCATTATGATTCTAAAGGCCATACTATTCACAATGTGATATTATCATATGCCTGTGATGCTTATTACTTTCTTTTCATGCTCTTCATATGGTGGATGTTTTGTCATGATAGAATAGCTTCCCTCACAAAAGTTGAGCATTTGATGCCATTTACCAATAGCTGCACCTATGTTATTTTGATCGTTGTGTGGTAGGTTTGTCAAAGCAAAGTACCATCATCTATCATAATTCATAGGGTGAATGTTGGACATTCACATGCATAGTGTTGGTTTACTCAACAAAGCTATCAAAACGGTTTTGGGCTTTATGGCATAGAGTTGGGAGCCGGGGCATTGGATGTCACCCAACAAACAAGAGTCATATAGGGATATGATTAACAATTGTTGTTTACCTATGTCACTATTTTCCTAGCCGTGAAGCCAAAGCTCACTAGGAATTAGTGAATATGGATCTTGAACCACTATATATCGTTAGAGGGAAGACGATGATAATATAGTGGTAATATCTTTTATTAAACTGTTAATAGAAGATTGGTACATAACATAAGTGCTAAATCTTGCATATTTATTTTCTATTGTAGATCATGTCTGCTAGTAACAATTCCGGTTTCAATTTGCGATCTGTGCTTGAAAAGGAAAAGCTCAATGGAGCTAACTTTATCGATTGGTACCGCAACCTGAGAATCGTTCTCAGGCAAGAGAAAACCGAGTACGTTCTTCTGCAGCCTTACCCTGATGACCTCCCAGCTGATGCAACTAATGCAGCACGTAGAGCTTATACGAAGCACTGCGATGATGCGCTTAATGTAAGCTGCCTCATGCTTGCCACTATGTCCCCTGATCTACAAAAACAGTATGAGCATACAGATGCTTATTCTATGATTGAGGGACTGCGTGGAATGTTTGAGAATCAAGCAAGAGCTGAAAGATACAATATCTCAAAGTCCTTGTTCTCATGCAAGCTGGCGGAGGGTAGCCCGGTCAGCCCTCATGTAATCAAGATGATTGGTTACATTGAAACTTTGGGCAAACTTGGTTCTGAACTCAAGGATGATCTGGCTATTGACGTTGTTCTCCAGTCGCTCCCACCGAGCTACGAGCCATTCATATTGAATTTTCAAATGAATGGCATGGAGAAAACTTTGGCTGAATTGCATGGGATGCTTAAAACAGCCGAAGAAAGCATTAAGAAAAATGCCAATCATGTGATGATGGTACAAAAGGAGAATAAAAAGAGGAAGCGTGTGACGCATCCTAAAGGCAAAGGCAAGGGAAAGGTTCCCGATGAGCCCTCAAGCTCAAAGTCTAAGCCAAAGGGCAAATCTGGCCCTTCTCCTGATGATGAATGCTTTCACTGTCATGGTAAGGGACACTGGTCTAGGAACTGCAAGAAGTACTTGGAGGATATGAAGAAGAAGAAGGGAAGTGAGACTTCCACTTCAGGTATAAATGTTATAGAAATTAACATTGCATTATCTTCTAGTGAATCATGGGTATTTGATACCGGATCGATGATTCACACTTGCAAATCATTGCAGGGTCTAAGTGAGACTAGAAGATTTGCAAAAGGCGAGTTGGATGTTCGTATTGGCAATGGAGCAAAGGTTGCGGTCATAGCTCTCGGAACTTACCACTTGTCATTACCCTCAGGATTAGTTTTGGAATTGAATAATTGTTATTGCATTCCTACTTTGAGTAAGAATATTATCTCTTCTTCGTGTTTAGAAGAAGTTGATGGTTATGAGATTGTAATAAAGAACAAATGTTGTTCTATTTATTACAATAATATTTTCTATGCTCAATGTCCATTGGTGAATGGATTATATGTTCTTGATCTTGAGGATAAAACTGTTTGTAACATTAATACCAAAAGGGCTCGTCATAATGATCTAAGTCCCACTTTTATTTGGCATTGTCGCTTAGGTCATATAAATGAGAAACGCATTGAAAAACTCCATAAAGATGGTTTACTAAGCTCATTTGATTTTGAATCACTTGACACATGCGAATCTTGTTTGTTTGGGAAGATGACCAAAGCACCCTTCACTGGTCAAAGTGAGAGGGCGACTGACTTGTTGGGACTTATACACACAGATGTATGTGGACCAATGAGTTCAATTGCCAGAGGTGGTTTTCAGTACTTCATCACATTTACCGATGACTTTAGTAGATATGGTTATGTCTACCTAATGAGGCACAAGTCTGAATCCTTTGAAAAGTTCAAAGAATTTCAGAATGAAGTACAGAATCAATTGGGCAAGACAATCAAATTTCTACGATCTGATCGTGGGGGTGAATATTTGAGCCATGAATTTTATGATCATTTGAAACAATGTGGAATTGTTCCACAATTGACTCCACCTGGAACGCCTCAATGGAATGGGGTGTCCGAGCGGAGGAACCGAACCTTGTTGGACATGGTTAGGTCGATGATGAGCCAAGCAGATCTTCCACTATCCTTTTGGGGTTATGCTCTTGAAACTGCTGCGTTTACACTAAACAGAGTCCCAACTAAGTCTGTTGAGAAGACACCATATGAGATGTGGACCGGGAAACGTCCCGGATTGTCTTTCCTCAAAGTTTGGGGATGTGATGTTTATGTCAAACGTTTGACGTCAGACAAACTCACTCCAAAATCAGACAGATGCTTCTTTGTGGGATATCCTAGGGAAACCAAAGGGTATTATTTTTATAATAAAGCAGAGGGTAAAGTGTTTACCGCTCGCAATGGTGTCTTCTTGGAGAAAGAGTTTCTCTCAAAAGGAGTTAATGGGAGCAAGGTGCATCTTGAAGAAATTCAAGAAATACCTGAAAATGTTTCAACACCCACCGATCCTATACAGGATGTACAAGATGTTGTGCAACCAGTTGATGAAACACCAGCCCCACGAAGGTCTACGAGGGTACGTCGTGCGACTGAAAAGTTAACGCTTCTAACCACGGAGCAGCATGACATGGTATTGTTAGACAATAATGAGCCCACGACCTATACTGAAGCAATGATGGGACCCGACTCTGAGAAGTGGCTTGGAGCCATGAAATCTGAAATTGAATCCATGCATGAAAATCAAGTTTGGAACTTGGTTGATCCAATCGAAGGTGTGAGACCTATCGATTGTAGATGGATTTTCAAGAAAAAGACTGATATGGATGGAAATGTTCACATCTATAAAGCGCGATTGGTAGCGAAAGGTTTCAAACAAATTCAAGGTGTTGATTATGATGAAACTTTCTCACCCGTTGCAATGCTTAAGTCTGTTCGGATTCTTCTAGCAATTGCTGCATATTTTGATTATGAAATATGGCAAATGGATGTCAAAACAGCCTTTCTTAATGGAAGTCTGACTGAGGATGTGTACATGACACAACCTGAGGGTTTTGTCGATCCTAAAAATGCTAGTAAAATATGCAAGCTTCAAAAGTCCATCTATGGACTGAAGCAAGCATCTCGGAGTTGGAATCTGCGTTTTGATGAAGTAATCAAAGGGTTTGGTTTCATCAAGAACGTAGAAGAACCTTGTATTTACAAGAAGTTTAGTGGGAGCACACATGTATTTCTGGTCCTATATGTAGATGACATATTATTGATCGGAAATGACATTTCAATGCTTGATGATGTTAAATCCTCATTAAGAAAAAGTTTCTCAATGAAGGATTTAGGAGAGGCAACGTATATTTTGGGCATAAAGATCTATAGAGATAGATCTAAAAGGCTAATTGGATTAAGTCAAGATACATATATTGACAAGATATTGAATCGGTTCAATATGCAAGATTCCAAGAAAGGTTTCTTGCCAATGTCACATGGCATTACTCTAAGCAAGAGTCAGTGTCCTTCGACACCTGATGAGCAAAAGAGGATGAGAGCGATTCCTTATGCTTCGGCTATTGGATCCATCATGTATGCCATGCTATGTACACGCCCAGATGTATCTTATGCTCTAAGTATCACGAGTAGATATCAATCAGATTTTGGTGAGGCTCATTGGACCGTTGTCAAAAACATCCTTAAGTACTTAAGAAGAACTAAGGATGCATTCTTAGTGTTTGGAGGTGAAGAAGAGCTGGTTGTAAAAGGTTACACTGATGCCAGCTTCCAAACTGATAAGGATGATTCTAGATCGCAATCCGGTTTTGTATTCTGCCTCAATGGAGGGGCAGTGAGCTGGAAAAGTTCCAAGCAAGATACAGTAGCAGATTCAACCACAGAGGCGGAGTATATTGCAGCTTCTGAAGCTGCAAAGGAGGCTGTTTGGATCAGAAAATTTGTTTCTGAGTTGGGTGTTGTTCCTAGCGCGTCCAGTCCTGTGGATCTCTACTGTGACAATAGTGGAGGCATCGCACAGGCAAAGGAGCCTAGATCACACAAACGATCCAAACACATACTACGACGCTATCACCTCATTCGAGAGATCATCGACCGAGGTGATGTGAAGATATGCAAGGTGCACACGGATTTGAATATTGCAGATCCGTTGACAAAGCCTCTTCCACAATCAAAGCATGAGGCACACACGAGATCTATGGGTATTAGATACTTACATCAGTGATCATAATGTGTAGTGGGAGACTTGTGTCACAGCTATGTTTATGTACTATTAAATAAATTGTTATATGAGTAATCATTATCTACATTGATCATCAAGTATGTGACTTGTTCGTGAAACTCTTTGTTAAAAGTAATGTTACTCTAGATGATCCCTAGTCTATATCATTATATGAGATAATGATTGCATACAGACTAGCACATGTATTAATTGATGATCACGTTTCACGGATCATAGATATAGAGATATCAAATTAATAATGTGAACACATGTTAGTGAAAATGGTGTTGGATTGACCCACTCCAAGACACTGCTGGGATTGTTATTTCCATATGTGCCATCAGTTGGTCTTGAGTGATACACCTGCTAGATCCTTAGACCTGAGATCGCCATTGTTTCTCACTATGCATAGTTGTGTACTTTGAGACTACCAAACGCTACTCCGTAACTGGGTAGTCATAAAAGTAGTCTTCGGGTATATAATGAAACATAGAATGTGATGTGCGCGGATCAAGATGGGATTTGCCCCTCCTAAATAACAGGAGAGATATCTATGGGCCCCTCGAGATAGTTGGATTTGAAAGTGCATGGCCATGCCAAGATGATTAAAGGTTAATCACAGTGACTAAAAGTTAGT
This sequence comes from Tuctoria greenei, assembly GCA_036927565.1. Classification (NCBI taxonomy): domain Eukaryota; kingdom Viridiplantae; phylum Streptophyta; class Magnoliopsida; order Poales; family Poaceae; genus Tuctoria; species Tuctoria greenei. The sequence goes on along the minus strand of JAYESD010000003.1, from coordinate 189,290,091 downwards.
CACGGAATGAATCCACTATTTGATCGAGTGAATGGTCGAGCTATCACAAGGATGGCACGCATCTCGCCTTGAGCTTGACTGGTATCGTGAGGCAAAGGGATTAGCATGTTGAATGTATCTAGGTTCGGCCGATATGATCTTTATGTACAGTCGGGAGTCAGTATGTCCTGCTAGGTACCTCTACTGACTTGTGGTTGGAAATGGTTTCCATTCACAACCGACTGCTCATGAACCTAACGGGTCACACACTTAAGGAGTTGGAATATCGAAAATCTTGGCTAGATGATTGTCTCTAGTGCAAGTGGGAGATTGTTGGTGATGTGCCCAAGAGGCAATCATAACAATTCGGGTTCAGGCCTATTGGATATTTGATCCATAAGCAATTAGGGTACTAATGGGCCTGCGACCTAAAAGCCCATTAGTACGCCTATAAATATGAGAGGTAGGGTTAGGGGCTAATCATCCCACCACGTGACAGCCCTAGCCGCCACCCCTCGCAGGCCTCACGCCGAGACCCTTACCGCGCACGCGGTGCTAGCACACCGGTGCACGGCGTTCCTCTCCGTACGTGTGGACTCCGTGGAGGCGTTGCTGCTACTGCTGCGCTGATCGGCTACGACGATCGTGATCGTCTACCTGCTGCTGTGACGAGGACGAGGAGAAGACGAACGAGATCGTCTACTTCCCTTACACTGACGCGCATCAACGTTCCGCTGCGCTGCGCATCTAGTGGTAACGATCCATGACCGCTGTACTCGCATGTTTCCTGGGTGATGCGGTAGAGTTGCTAGAGTAGCTTTCCGCTGATTTCCTAACACCAATCATACTATGTAGCACGAGAATTGTAGTTCACAAGTGAATCCTCCCATGAGTGACTAGTTGGGCGGTCTCAATCTTGGTTGTCTTTTTTGGAGTGTACCGGTCAATCGTCTTTGAAGCTTGCTTGGTCAACTTCTCTTAACCGATTATTTCAATGCCATCCCGACCTGTAGAAAAGGATCAAGCAGAAGGAAGATCTGCTCAAGATTTTGATGCCTCAGTCCTTGCAAAATAAAACAGAGTCCTAAAAAAGGAAGTGGGTTGGGCTCTTATCTTAAGTTGGATGTTCGACCATTGGTTTCAGCACTGACTATAAGTCTGAATCTATTGTTGAGGTAAGCTCCACCTCTATCCCTGAATATTCCATCACTGCCCAGGTGAAGATCATAAAATCTGGAGTATCTTTCCACCTAACTGTTGTCTATGGACCTATGGAAGATTACGCTAAGCCGATATTTCTTCAAGAGCTGCAATCTCTAAAGCCAGGTGTCAACACGCCATGGCTATGCCTTGGTGATTTTAATCTGATCCTTCAGGCAACAGATGTCACACCTGGTAATAAGAAGACAACCAGATGCTTTCCACATGTATGCCAGGATCAGTTCAACTCATACATGTGTAGACGAAAGTGAAATACAAAAGATAATACCATGTTCGATTACATCACCTTATTACATAAATGACCATCTAGGTCTAAAATAAAAGTACACAAGCAGCGGAAAAACATAACAAGGGCTCCAAACACAAGCGTTGCACGGGGGAGCGCCAGCCTAGAACATCTCTTCGGGGTCTCCGTAGAAGTCCTGGTTCTCCACCTCTACGTCTTCGTAGACTGGGGGGGGGGATATGCAACTAACAAGTTTGAGTACCAAAGGTACTCGCAAGTTGGAAAGTTATGTCATGTGTGGTTCACAACAAGGAAGCCAATTAAAAGGTTAAGCACTATAGCAGTAACAACCTACTCTTAATTGTTTATTAAGCACCTACAACTAGGTGAAATCCCAACCAACATCCCAAAATTAATCCAGGTAAAACCAATCCCAAACCATCCATTGAGTAACCATGTGCTAATTATGAATTTGGTTTCTAAGCCGCTCGTGTCTGTGAGCACGACTATCTAGACAGTTTGACAAAACTCTGCAGAGTGTGTATCCTTTACCCACAGTTCGTGATTTCGTCCCCTATTGTCAGGTGGACTAAGGTAAACCTCCCTGATGCCCATGGTAGCTAACCACAATACACACTTCTGTAGGTGTGTGGCCAGGAGATCACTACGAGGTGTTTCCGATGGTTCTCCCGACTTGCAATGGGTACTCTAAGGTTTCACCGCTCCGGCACCTAGAGTCTATTTTCCCTCCGCCAGGAGAAGCCCCCTCTTGAGCCATGCGGATCCCAAGGCAAAGTCCATTCCCCGCCCGATCAATTACCTAAGCTACATCGGGAGAAACCAAATTACTAAACCAAGTTGTCCCATATACAATTCTGTGGTGATACTAAATGGCTTAGCAACTTCTTCCATAAACCGGTCCTTAGAATCCGATAGGTGTCAAGCCCCAAACCAAGGTCTTGTGCACGCATGCACCAATCCATACAAAACCCCCTATCAGATTCCTATCTACTAATTTCCATTATAGCCATCAATTCATTAATCAAAGTACTTCAAATGTAAACTTGTAAATTAATAGATCATATTTCAATTAAGCATGGCTAAGCGTATTCTAAATAATAATAAAACGCCCAAACCATGTTGACAAGGAATATTGTGGAAAAATCTAGGAAAACATAACATAGGTTTCATATTTTAATTAACATGCAACTAACTAAAACTTAACAAAAAGGGTGCAAGATGGTCAAGGAACTTGCCTCCAAACTGTGTCTCGGGGTCGTCGGGAAACTACTGCTCTTGAAGGTTAAGGGTGGGTTCTGGCCCCGAGTCTAAATTACATCGTTGCACGAAAAATAACATACAATAAGAACATAGAAAAATGCACAATATTAAAATAAACGCAAAAGTGATTTTAGGGTTGATTTTTATTATAGACATACATTTGTTGATGAGAATTTAAAGTTAAATGAAATTTTACTGAGTAAAACATATTTTTATAGATTTTTATACCATTTTTATACTTATTAGAACCATAAAATTATTTTCTAGAAATTTTATCCTTCAAAATAAGCTTAAAACAGATTTATAATCAATAATATAATTTTTACAATTTTTACTAATTATTTCTATGTGCAAAACATTTTTTATGAACTAAATATACTTAAAAGTATTTTTATGACCATTTCAGCAATTTAAATGAATTAATAAAAATAATACAGAAAGGAAAATAAATAAAACATATTTAAATCTATTTTTATATTTATTTTATACAAAGTAAGGACTTTTTTAAATTTTTAGAACTAATAGGGGCTTTTCTGCAAATACAGAACTGTTTTAGAGGTTAAAAATAATTTTTATTAAGCCCAGAGATTATTCTACAATTTTTCCAGATTTTATTTGCCATTTTATAATTTTCCAGGGGCTTAAAAACACTTTTTATTCAATTTACCAGTATTTTCCTAATTTCTAAAAAGTCTAGGGGCTAGTTCAACATTTACAGGGGTTAGACTTGAATTTTAGAATAACTCAGGGGGTAGCCGGCAAGTTTCCAGGGGCCTGAGTGAAATTCTGGCGGCGGGAAAACTAATTTGAACGTGGGCCGTTGATTTTAAATTGGATGGCTCATATTTTATTAACTGAAGCGGTACACTCGGTTTTAATCTCGACCGCCCGTTCAAAATGAACGGCCGAGAGGGGGCCACGTCACCCCGAGAGGCGGGAGCGACGGCACAGGGGCGGCACGCGGCGGCGGCGTCGGGAGTGCGGCGGCGACCTCGTCGGAGTTGAACGAAAATACGCTACAGACGCTTTGGGGCACATCTGACTAGCGCAAAACGATGAGGAGGGCACTGAGGTCTCACCAGAGGTTGTCGCACAGCCGGAAATTAGACGGGGGGTGGTCGGCGATGATGGACGGCGGAGGAGCTCGTCGGCGACGATGGAATCGGTGACGCAGCGACGTTCCACCCCAACGGTGATGTCCGGCAGACTCCGAGCTTGTCGAAGCTAGGGTTTTGATCGCTGGGGTGAGGAAATTGAGGGGAATGGCCGGGTTTTTATAGGGGATTCGGAGTAGAAATGGTCGACGGCCATCATGGGCACGACGCGACATTTGATTAGGGTGAAACGGCCGGGAATGAAGAGGGGGGAAATGAGTGGGCGGCGCGGTGTTATCGCATGCAGGCGTTACGGCGCGGGCGCGACGGGAGGTGGGCGACGGGTCTGACAAGCGGGGCTGGCTAGCAGCGAGGGGGAGAGAGGGTGCGGCGCGGGGAGAGGCTAGCGCGCGGGGCCCGACTGACAGAGAGAGAGGGAGGGGAGAGGACGCGCGGGCCGGCGCGGGAGAGCGGGGAAAATTGGGCCGGATTGGGGAATTCGGCCCAGGGGCGTTTTTCCTTTTTCTTTTCCCTTTTCTTTTTCTTTTCTGTTTTCTTTTTCTTTTGTTTTATGTTTTGAATTTGTAAACCAAATTTCTAGCAAATTTGAATTTTCAAAAATTCACACAATCATTCAAATATGATGCATCTTGCCTTATATGAATTTTATTCCCAAGAAAATGATTTTACTTCTTGAAAAATTAATTTTTACAATTTTTTTCCTCTCTAAAATAGTGGGTGTTACAATTCTACCCCACTAAAAAGAAATCTCGCCCTCGAGATTTGGACGCCTAAGAGAATAGACTGGGAAACTCCGCCTTGAGGTCTTCCTCTCTTTCCCATGTTGCCTCTTCTTCAGAGTGATGTATCCATTGGACTTTGCACAACCAAGTAACTTTATTCCTCGTAACTCGTTCTGATGTCTCGAGAATCTCAACAGGTTGTTCTGCATAGGTCAAGTCCTCTTGCACGTCTACTGCTTCCAATGGCAATTGTTCTTCTGGTACTCTTAAGCATTTCTTTAATTGGGACACGTGGAATACATCGTGCACATCTGATAAATGAGATGGTAGCTCGGGCCGATAGGCCACTTCTCCTCTTTTCTCCAGTATTTTGAAGGGACCAATATATCAGGGTGATAACTTGCCCTTCACCTTGAATCGTCTTAACCCTCTCACGGGTGACACCTTGAGATACACAAAATCACCAATCTCAAAGGTTAGATCACGACGTCGAGTATCAGCATAACTCTTCTGCCTTGACTGAGCCGTCTTCAAATTCTTCCGGATTTCTTGTACTTGTCTCTCAGCTTCTCTTAACACTTCAGGCCCAAATACTGGCTTTCCCCAGTTTGATTCCAAAACAATGGTGTTCTGCACTTCCGTCCATATAAAGCTTCAAACGGAGACATCTTCAAACTGGCTTGATAACTATTGTTATAGGAGAACTCAACATATGGTAGGTTCTTATCCCAACTCCTACTGTTTTTCAAAGCACATGCTCTCAACATGTCTTCAAGAATTTGGTTAGTACGCTCTGCTTGACCGTCAGTTTGCGGATGATATGCCGAGCTGAAATTGAGTCGGGTATCCATAGACTCATGCAACTTTTGCCAAAATCTGAAAGTGAACTGAGTACCTCTGTCTGATATTATCTTCTTCGGCACTCCATGCAGGCATACAATTCTTGCCATATATAGTTCTGCCAACCTTGAACCAGAATAGCTTTCTTTTACTGGAATAAAGTGAGCCACTTTGGTCAAACGATCCACTATGACCCATATAGAGTTGTATCCTGATTGAGTTCTCAGCAATCCCACAATAAAGTCCATACTTATTTCTTCCCATTTCCATTCAGGAATTTTAATGGGTTGAAGTAACCCTGCAGGTCTTTGATGTTCTGCTTTAACCTTCTGACACGTGTCACATAGAGCTACATACTCCGCCACATCTCGTTTCATTCCATGCCACCAATATCGATCCTTTAGATCCTGATACATCTTTGTGCTCCCCGGATGAATAGAGTATGACGAATCATGGGCTTCTCTCAGTATCAGCTCTCGAATCTCCTTGATATCAGGTGCACATATTTCCTTCCCTAGCCATAGAGTTCCCTGTTCATCTTCTCTAAATTCCGGTGCTTTTCCTTCTTTCATTAGTTGCTTAGTATTCTGGATCCACTTATCATTCTTTTGCCCTTCACGAATATCCTTTTTCCAAAGTAGAATCTACTTCCATAGACACTACCTCAGTATTAGTTACGATACTAAGGTTTAGCCTTGCTAATTCCTCACATAACTGCGGTTGTTGACCTTGCAGTGCCAAGCTATTGCATTGAGCTGATCTGCTTAATGCATCTGCGACCACATTAGCTTTCCCAGGATGATAGTTGATTCCGACATCAAAATCATTGATAAGTTCCAACCATCTGCATTTTATGAGATTTAGATCTGGTTGGGTGAAGATATACTTCAAACTCTTGTGGTCCGTATAAATTTCAGTTCTTTTTCCTATAAGATAATGTCTCCATAACTTCAATGCATGAACCACTGCTGCTAACTCCAAGTCATGAGTAGGGTAATTTCTTTCATGTTTTCTGAGTTGATGTGAAGACTAATCCACTACATGTCCCTCTTGCATTAATACACATCCCAGTCCTTGTCCGGATGCATCACAGTAAACTGCAAATTCTTTCTGCATATCCGGCATAATCAACACTGGAGCAGTAGTCAACCTTTTCTTTAGCTCTGTAAAACTAGCTTCACACTCTGGTGTCCATTTGTACGCAACTCCCTTCTCAAGTAACTTGGTTAACGGACGAGATATTTTTGAGAATCCTTCGATAAACTGGCGATAATAGCCAGCCATGCCCAAGAAACTCCTGATTTCCCCAACATTTTCTGGTGTTTTCCAATTCAGAACATTTTTCACTTTACTGGGGTCTACTGCTATTCCTCCCTGTGATATAACATGTCCCAAAAATGACACTTCCTTTAACCAGAACTCACATTTACTTAGCTTTGCATACAACTGATGTTCCCGAAGTTTCTGTAAAGCCAATCTTAGGTTCTCCTCATGTTCCTCTTCACTTTTGGAGAATATCAAAATGTCGTCAATAAACACCACGACAAACTTATACAGATACTCCATAAATACCTTATTCATAAGGTACATGAAATGAGCCGGGGCATTGGTTAAACCAAAAGACATGATTGTATACTCATATAATCCATATCTTGAAACAAATGCCATCTTTGGTATGTCTGAGGGTCGTATCTTCAATTGGTGATACCTTGATCGCATATCAATCTTCGAGAACACACATGCACCTCTCAACTGGTCAAACAAATCCTCAATCCTTGGTAAAGGATATTTGTTCTTGATAGTTACTGTGTTGAGTGCACGATAATCCACACATAATCTCTGTGTGCCATCTTTCTTGGGCACAAATATCACTGGAGCTCCCCAAGGTGAGGAACTAGGACGAATGTATCCTTTTGCTAACAACTCATTGATATGGTCCTTCAATTCTGCCAATTGTTTAGCATCCATCCTGTATGGTCGCTTGTAAATTGGTGCTGTACCAGGTACTAATTCAATGATGAATTCAATTTCTCTGCCAGGGGGCATACCCAGTAGTTCATCAGGAAACACATACGAAAAGTCACCAACAACTTTGATCTCTTGTACTCCTTCAACCTGGTTGAGTCGTAATTTCTGAACTGGTGCTTGATCAGGACGAAACTCCACATTTGTGCCATCCGTATAAGTCAGACATACTGTTCTCGTGGCACAGTGGATCACTCCTTTGTACTTGTTTAACCAATCCATTCCGAGAATAATGTCTATTTCTTGTGACTCCAGCACTATAAGGTTTGCTAAGAATGCTACCCCCCTAATGCTTATGCTTACATTAGGGCATACTTGCCTTGTCAGCATCTCTCCTCCAGGAGAGTTGACTACTAATACTTGATTCATTAATGTAACATTCATTCCATGTCTTCTTATGAATTCTTTTGCTATGAACGAATGTGTTGCACCAGAATCAAACAATAATGTAGAAGGATGGGAATCAGCAGGGAACGTATCGATCACCACATCTGATGCGTCTTGAGCTTCCTCCAGAACAACATGATTGACCCTTCCTCTGGATTGGTTCTGCTGCGAATGCTTTTTTGGGCAGTTGTTGGAGTAGTGTCCCTTGTCACCACATATATAGCAAGCTCCCCGAGTACTGGTGTCTTGAGCCTTGTTTCTTTGTTGATTTTGCTGTGGTTGCCCAGTTGGTCGAGGGTTTGAAGTCACAGGACGTTGTTGATACATTTGAGGGCGTTGTGGTGGCATCTGTTGGTACTGTGGGCGCGCATACTGAGATTGAGGTCTGAATGAAGAGTTGTTAGTGTACCACTGACCTTGATTATTGCCCATGGGACGACTCAGGTGTCCCGATTGCTGTGGGTTAAAGCGAGGACGATTGCTACTTGAGGACTGCCCCATCATCATCTTCCTTTTGCGGTCTTCTCCTTCACACTCCTTCTTCTTTCTTTCTACCGTGAAAGCTTTATCCACCAGATGTTGGAAACTAGCATAGTCACTGGAAGACATCATCAACTTTATCTCTTTGTCCAATCCCTCTTTGAAACAGAATTGTTTCTTGGCATCAGTGTCAACATCTCCAAGGGCGTACCGAGATAATTGTGTAAACTTGTTCAAATACCCCCTTATGTTCATGTTCCCCTGCTTCAGTGCTAGGGACTCCATACGCTTGGCTTGAATTTCTCCTGCAGGTACATGATGATTGCGGAAGTTTTCTCTAAACTCTTCCCAGGTAATGTTGTCTGGGTTGCCATGGGCCGCAGTAAAAGCGGTCCACCAATAGGCAGCAGGTCCATGGAGTTGATGTGATGCCAATAACACCCTTTCCCTTCCTTCACATTGTACACTCCTTAGTTTACTTTCAATAGTATTGATCCAATCATCTGCATCCACGGGTTCCGTGGTGTTGGAGAAGCGTGGGGGTTGAGTGTTCATGAAGTCTCTTAAGCAAAATATTGGAGGTGGGGGTGGTGGTGGTGGAGGGGGTGGTGGTGCTTGATGAGCCTGTTGCATATTGTTCACAATTTGTGTCAAGTTTTGCATCATTTGATGTTGCATAGCCATCATATGCTGCATTTGGTTTGCAGCTGGTGCCCCACGAGCACCTCTTCCATTCCATTGAGGTAGTGGGACTTCATTATCCTAATTGGGTGGCACACCACGTCCACGTCCTCTTCCTCTTCCTGCCATCTGAGATTGGGGTGTTGCTTTAGAACAAAAAAAAGATAAGAGAGAAACTATTCTATACGTCTTTCCCACTATATGCATCAATAAGGAGATAGAGAAATAAAGATCACTTTCATTAAATAAACACAAACATGGATAATCAAGTTCTCAAAGCAAAATCATACAACTCAAGATTACACAAATCGTTACTACATCGCTCTTATTACAACTCATGGGTAAGTGTCTTAATCTTGAGTTGTAGGGCAGGCCAGAGTCTACTCTCACTCCTCGGGGTCCTCCTCCTCGTCTGGGTCTTCATCGTCATCTCCATCATATCCCGAGTTGCTGCCACGAGACTCGTTGCCATGCGGAGGAGAGTTGGCTGGCTGTTGCGGCACAGAAGGCTCCCCTGAGCCTGGCTCCTCGTCTGAAGAATAGTCCATTGAGTCGGTGTCGCCATGACCAACACGGCGGTCAGGAGAGTCCGGGATCCAAGTGGAGGTGTCTGAAGCATACCCATCTAGGTCCTCGTTGGTGATCCGACGGTACCTCCTCACTTGCCTTTCATAATGTGCTGCCAGGTCACGAACATCCTGAATTTCTTGCTGAGCCTTGTGGAGGCGAATGCTGAGGCGCTCCACGTCATCAACTGTCTGGTGAGTCTGTGGAAGGGTCAGGGGCCCCTCCACGTACCTGGTGACGAAGTTGCCAGTGCCGCTGGGACGCTGGGGAGTGTAAGCGTGCACCGAGTTCCGCAGCTGATAGTGGTAAGTGTGGCTCCAATAGGTGATGGCCTCCCAGCTGACATCCTGCTCAGCATGTCGTCAGTAGCTCCTTGCAGCAGGGGTACGGTGCACCTTGAGTAGTTCATTCCCATAGTAGACAAATAGCTTGCATGACCACTCGATCTGGTTGGGATGCTGCATCCCAATAGAGTGGTAGGTGAGTGCCAGTCTCTCGTGTCTGTAGTCAGCGTCGAGTAGTATGGCTTGAAGTCGACGTCGATGTCGTCCTACAGCTCTTCCATCAGTACGAATCACCACCGCACGTCGAGGATCATTGAGTGGGGTACGACGGGCAGCAATCCTTCGGTTGGGAACATAGCCTCCAGTTGACATGCGAGCGGTTCTCTTGACGTTGGACATCTAAGATTTTGAAACAGGAGAGTGTCAGTAATAAAACAAATTAAACAGTAAGTGAAATAAGTGCAAGGTAAAGAATACAAAGAAATTTTACAATTAATAATATTTGAAAATAGTAAAGTCCTTAAATCGTCCTTTTCTATCTAGGCTTGCGTCCTACGGGCAACACGGCTTTGATACCACTTTGTCACACCTGGTAATAAGAAGACAACCAGATGCTTTCCACATGTATGCCAGGATCAGTTCAACTCATACATGTGTAGACGAAAGTGAAATACCAAAGATAATACCATGTTCGATTACATCACCTTATTACATAAATGACCATCCAGGTCTAAAATAAAAGTACACAAGCAACGGAAAAACATAACAAGGGCTCCAAACACAGGCGTTGCACGGGGGAGCGCCAGCCTAGAACATCTCTTCGGGGTCTCCGTAGAAGTCCTGGTTCTCCACCTCTGCGTCTTCGTAGACTTGGGGGGGGGGGGGATATGCAACTAACAAGTTTGAGTACCAACGGTACTCGCAAGTTGGAAAGTTATGTCATGTGTGGTTCACAACAAGGAAGGCAATTAAAAGGTTAAGCACTATAGCAGTAACAACCTACTCTTAATTGTTTATTAAGCACCTACAACTAGGTGAAATCCCAACCAACATCCCAAAATTAATCCAGGTAAAACCAATCCCAAACCATCCATTGAGTAACCATGTGCTAATTATGAATTTGGTTTCCAAGTCGCTCGTGTCTGTGACCACGACTGTCTAGACAGTTTGACAAAACTCTGCAGAGTGTGTATCCTTTACCCACAGTTCGTGATTTCATCCCCTGTTGCCAGGTGGACTAAGGTAAACCCCCCTGATGCCCATGGTAGCTAACCACAATACACACTTCCGTAGGTGTGTGGCCAGGAGATCACTACGAGGTGTTTCCGATGGTTCTCCCGACTTGCAATGGGTACTCTAAGGTTTCACCGCTCCGGCACCTGGAGTTTATTTTCCCTCCGCCAGGAGAAGCCCCCTCTTGAGCCATGCGGATCCCAATGCAAAGTCCATTCCCCGCCTGATCAATTACCTATGCTACATCGGGAGAAACCAAATTACTAAACCAAGTTGTCCCATATACAATTCTGTGGTGATACTAAATGGCTTAGCAACTTCTTCCATAAACCGGTCCTTAGAATCCGATAGGTGTCAAGCCCCAAACCAAGGTCTTGTGCAAGCATGCACCAATCCATACAAAACCCCCTATTAGATTCCTATCTACTAATTTCCATTATAGCCATCAATTCATGAATCAAAGTACTTCAAATGTAAACTTGTAAACTAATAGATCATATTTCAATTAAGCATGGCTAAGCGTATTCTAAATAATAATAAAATGCCCAAACCATGTTGACAAGGAATATTGTGGAAAAATCTAGGAAAACATAACATAGGTTTCATATTTTAATTAGCATGCAACTAACTAAAACTTAACAAAAAGGGTGCAAGATGGTCAAGGAACTTGCCTCCAAACTGTGTCTCGGGGTCATCGGGAAACTGCTGCTCTTGAAGGTTAAGGGTGGGTTCTGGCCCCGACTCTAAATTACGTCGTTGCACGAAAAATAACATACAATAAGAACATAGAAAAATGCACAATATTCAAATAATCGCAAATTCCTACGCAAAAGTGATTTTAGGGTTGATTTTTATTATAGACATACATTTGTTGATGAGAATTTAAAGTTAAATGAAATTTTAGTGAGTAAAACATATTTTTATAGATTTTTATACCATTTTTATACTTATGAGAACCATAAAATTATTTTCTAAAAATTTTATCCTTCAAAATAAGCTTAAAACAGATTTATAATCAATAATATAATTTTTACAATTTTTACATTATTTTTACTAATTATTTCTATGTGCAAAACAATTTTTATGAACTAAATATACTTAAAAGTATTTTTATGACCATTTCAGCAATTTAAATGAATTAATAAAAATAATACAGAAAGGAAAATAAATAAAACATATTTAAATCTATTTTATATTTATTTTATACAAAGTAAGGACTTTTATTTAATTTTTAGAACTAACAGGGGCTTTTCTGCAAACACAGAACTATTCCAGAGGTTAAAAATAATTTTTATTAAGTCCAGGGATTATTCTACAATTTTTCCAGATTTTATTTGCCATTTTATAATTTTCCAGGGGCTTAAAAACACTTTTTATTCAATTTACCAGTATTTTCCTAATTTCTAAAAAGTCTAGGGGCTAGTTCAACATTTACAGGGGTTAGACTTGAATTTTAGAATAACTCAGGGGGTAGCCGGCAAGTTTCCAGGGGCCTGAGTGAAATTCCGGCGGCGGGAAAACTAATTTGAACGTGGGCCGTTGATTTTAAATTGGATGGCTTAGATTTTATTAACCGAAGCGGTACGCTCGGTTTTAATCTCGGCCGCCCGTTCAAAATGAACGACCGAGAGGGGGCCACGTCACCCCGAGAGGCGGGAGCAACGACACAGGGGCGGCGCGCGGCGGCGGCGACGCGAGTGCGGCGGCGACCTCGCCGGAGTTGAACGAAAATACACTACAGACGCTTTGGGGCACATCTGACTAGCGCAAAACGATAAAGAGGGCACGGGGGTCTCACCAGAGGTTGTCGCACGACCAAAAATTGGACGGAGGGTGGTCGGCGACGATGGACGGCGGAGGAGCTCGTCGGCGACGATGGAATCGGTGACGCAGCGACGTTCCACCCCAACGTGATGTCTGGCAGACTTCGAGCTTGTCGAAGCTAGGGTTTTGATCGCCGGGGTGAGGAAATTGAGGGGAATGACCGGGTTTTTATAGGGGATTCGGAGTAGAAACGGTCGGCGGCCATCATGGGCACGACGCGACATTTGATTAGGGTGAAACGGCCGGGAATGAAGAGGGGGAAAATGAGTGGGCGGCGCGGTGTTATCGCATGCAGGCGTTACGGCGCGGGCGCGACGGGAGGTGGGCGATGGGTCTGACAGGCGGGGCAGGCTAGCAGCGAGGGGGAGAGAGGGTGCGGCGCGGGGAGAGGCTGGCGCGCGGGGCCCGGCTGACAGAGAGAGAGGGAGGGGAGAGGAGGCGCGGGCCGGTGTGGGAGAGTGGGGAAAATTGGTCCGGATTGGGGAATTCGGCCGAGGGGCGTTTTTTCCTTTTTCTTTTTCCTTTTCTTTTTCTTTTCTGTTTTTTTTTTCTTTTGTTTTATGTTTTGAATTTGTAAACCAAATTTCTAGCGAATTTGAATTTTCAAAAATTCACACAATCATTCAAATATGCTGCATCTTGCCTTATATGAATTTTATTCCCAAGAAAATGATTTTACTTCTTGAAAAATTAATTTTTACAATTTTTTTTCTTCTCTAAAATAGTGGGTGTTACAACAGACAATAGTAATCAAAATCTGAACAGGAGATTAATGGGAGAATTCTGGAGCACACTAAATCGATGTGAACTTCTTGAGATTAATCTGACTGGTCAAAGATTTACATGGAGTAATGGCCGAAGCTCACCAACTGTAGTGCAACTTCACCGCTTCTTTTGCAACGCAGAATGAGGCGAACACTTCTCAGGCTTAAGTCTGCAACCTCTCTCGTTCTCACTCTCCGACCACTGCCTATTGTTGTTATGTAGCATGCATAGATCCATGCGCCAAAATAGATTCCACTTTGAAAATTTTTGGTTGTTGGTACTGGGATTTTCAGAGACCGTCTCTCAAGCCTGGAGTGCATAAACTACGGGGAACTCGTCACTGATGATCTTACACCGCAAGTTACAGAACACAACCAAAGGTCTAAGCAAATGGAGCAAAGACCTTTTTGGAGCTGCGTGGTTCCAACGACATCTGGAAAATGAGGTTATACAGTGCCTGGAAGAAGCACAAGAGTCTCGTCCCTTGCTGACATAGGAAATATCACTAAGAGATCTAAAAAAAAGAGTCCTTAGACTTGTCCCGTTGGACAGAATGCGCAAAAGACAGACATCTAGGCAACTATGGGTCAAGTCGGGTGATCCTTGCACACGTTTTTTTTACCTCAAAGTAAATGCAAGGAAGCGTAAGTTGCATATTCATCAGCTCAGAGCACCAGATGGGTCACTAAAGGTAAATGACCAAGACAAAAATTGAGGTACTTTTTAATTATTTCCATAACATAACTGGATAGAAGGTGCAGCGAACAGCTACGTTCAACTTGGATGCTTTGAACCTGCCACTAGTACAGAATGATCAGCTTGATTACCTGATCACAGAAGAAGTTAAGGCTGCGATTGCGTAGATGCCACCCGAAAAGGCTCCAGGGCCCGACAGCTTCTCCATGAACTTTTCCAAGGCTTGCTGGGCAATGATCAGAACTGATGTGATGGCAGCGATTATGTCCTTTTATCATCAGATTACTGGTCCACTGCAGTTACTCAATGAGCACTGATCACATTAGTACCAAAGCCTGATCAACCAAGTGATTATCGGCCAATTAGCTTAGCCCATTCTTTTGGCAAACTGTTCAGCAAGATACTTGCAAACAGGCTACGGCGTCACATGCATTACTTCGTCTCTCCAGTACAAAGTGCCTTTATTCAAAGGAGCTGCATTCATGAGAATTTCCTCTACATAAAGAACCTGGCCAAGTCATGCCTCAAATGCCAACAACCGGTTTTGTTAATAAAAATTGATATCTCGAAGGCCTTTGATTCAGTATCATGGGAGTTCCTGTTTGAGATGTTAGAGCATAGGGGCTTCGCATCACACTGGAGAAACTGGATCAGCTTGTTGCTAGCAACTGGTCACTCCAGAATACAGATGGACAACGCTCTGGGAAGCAATATTAAGCACTGAAGGGGTCTTCGATAGAGGGATACCCTATCCCCCTACCTCTTTATTCTGGCCCTGGATGCATACAACGAGTTTTTGACTTAGCCACACAACGAAATCTGCTGTCTCCACTTGCTAACCGTGCTGCTACGCATTGTATGTCCTTATACACAGATGACGCATTGCTAGCTATCAATCCAGTGAATGAGGAGTTGGACACAGTGATGGCTATCTTGAACCAGTTCGGAGCTGCAACAGGGCTCAAAGTAAACATTCAGAAATGCTCAGTGATCCCTATTTGGTGCACAAATATAGACTTGGATTATGTGTTGCAGAACTTCGTGGGCACTCGGCAACGTTGCCCGATCAATTACTTGGGTCTACCGCTGACATTGGGCAAGGTCAAGATGGTGTACCTACAGCAGACCAAGGACAAGGTCCTCTCCAAGTTTGCTTCTTGGAAAGGGAAGCTGCTAACTTTGGCTGGACGGAGGGAACTTGTTTGCACAGTCCTCAGCTCAGCTCCCACGTACCTTTTTGACCTCTATCAAAGTTCCAAAAAATTCTTTGCGGAGTTTGACAAAGCACGATGCCGTTTTCTTTGGTGCGGAACTCAGGACCTTCAAGGAGGAAAATGTAGGGTATCATGGAAGAAGGAGTGCAAGCCGATTGAAAAGGGAAGTCTGGGGATTACAGATTTGGAAAGATTCAGTCGAGCTCTCTGATTACGCTGGCTGTGGAATCATTGGAATGAATTGGAAGCCACATGACATTGCATGAGGTTCTTGTAGACGCTACAGATGAGCAGCTATTTTCAGCGGCCACAAGAGTTATAGTGAGCGATGGTAAGACTTCCGAGTTTTGGACTTCCAGTTGGCTAGATGGTGTGTCACCAGCAGCTATATATCTATTGCTCTACAAACACAGCAAGCGCAAGAATAAAACAGTAGCCTCAGCTCTCACAGGCAACTCATGGATTAGAGATATCAATCATAACCTCATAGTGCAGCTGATCACAGAGTACGTTGCCTTATCTAATGATATCCAACGGGGCTCAACTTTCGACCCAGCCTCGATGCAACGGGACAGCATCAATTGGAAGCTTACATCAAACAACACATACTCAGCTAAGTCCGCCTATCTCTTTCAATTTGAAGGTACTACAAATTCCAATTTCCCTACTGTTTTTTGGAGGGTTTGGGCGTCACCTAAATGCAAAGTTTTTTTGTGGCTGCTTCTCCAAAACAAAGTGTGGACTGCTGCCCGCCTCCAGCTCAGAGAATGGCCAAACCAGTACTTAAGTGTGATGTGCAGATGCAGTCTTGAAATATCCCAACACATCTTTTTGGAATGCCCGGTGTTTACACTATACGGCGTGCAATTGCATCTTGGGCTCATGCACCAGGTTTGAATCAACAAAACAGGGATTACAGCATTTGCATGGTCAGTTGGCTGCAAAACTTGACGGTGGGAACTGCTAGACAAGCGGGTAAATGAATTCGATCACTGGACATGTTTGTGTGTTGGATGATTTGGAAGGAACATAATAGAAGAGTCTTCGATGGGGAGGAACACATAGTGCCACAGATTCTAGGCCTCATTCAAGATGAGGTACAGATGTGGTCGCGAGCAGGTGCAACACACCTGGCTGCATTGTGCTTATCTCCCACAGTGTCGAGTTCTTAGTGTCGTGTTCTTGGAACTGTTGTCTCCTCTCTTTTCTGTACCCTATTCTCTCTAGCCCAACTTGTACCAATATTGTAACAATAACCCTTTCTCCCTTAATGAATATATACGGGGGTACCCGACGTTCTAAAAAAAAAAGAAGCAATCGTGCAAGAAGTTCCTTAAGTCCACACAATTTTTATTTTTCTTATTTAATCTTCTCCACCTGGCAATGCAAATTGACAATTCATTTCGACGATGCCAGAGAAATAGGGGGCTGGCTCAGTGGAGGGGCTTAAATTAAATAAATGCAACAATCCTATAATAAAGATTATGTGAACTTAAGTAATTACTGGCACCATTACATCAAAATGGTGATTGCATCCTAGTCACTCTCTTACATCTGCGGTATAGAGTTTGGTCCTCTGCACATGTTTTTTTCACCCACCCCGTTATACTCACTCATTAACTTTTCATATGTCTTTCATTTAACTGGAATTATGGATGTACGCATGATGTGTCTCCTCTGATTCCTCCATTGATTTATTTCCCTTCCATCTACAATGTGTGCCCTTCCTTTCATCACTTTCCAACCCAAACTCTACTGGATGCGGCTTACTTTCTCCTACACAATCCTCACATGCATACTCTCGATAGGTGATAAAAATTAATTCGTCAATGTTTTAATCATTGATAAATAGCGTCAAACAAGAGACAGACTAGTGGAAAGAAATCGGACAAGAATCGTTAAAAATGGTGTCAAGTAAAATCTCTGCATTATAAATTCTCATTGCAACCGTGTATCTATATAAAATTATTTTTATCCATATCAGCCAATATTTTGTTCTTAATCTGTTAGATCCCAAAATTAATATTGTTAAACAAGATCTTTGTAATACAAATTACCGTCATGACTACATATACAGGAGCTGCTATGGATAAAAAATATCTTGTTTGGTGGGTGTAGATATTTTTAAATCATGGATATAAAACTAAACCACTTTATATATAGTTGTGGAAAAAGTTTGTACTACAGAGATCTTTTTTAAGAGCATTAGTAAGATATGACCGAATAGGAATAGAAAAAAAAATTTGAACGCAAACTGCAAGGGAATTTGTCAAAGTGTAGACTAAGACACTTTCCCCGGTACTACTGAAACATAGTCTACGGAGGTTCGTGTTCGGTTGGAGCGTGCGTAAGATCATGAATGAGACGGTGACACAGATGATTTTTACGTGGTTCAGGCTGACTCAGCGTAATATCCTACTCCACGGGATGGTTGTTGATGAGTTTGTGTGCGTAGTATGCCTGTGAGCTTTCTTGGTCTTATTTCTATCGTGCGGTGCAATCCTTTTATATGCTAAGGACTGACCGTTACATTATTTGTCTGGCCCAACAGGTGGCCCCAACTGTATTGAACACCCTATACATGATCTTCTGGTGTTACGGGTGATTATCAGTGTAATAAAATGTCTTAATGATAGTGTTAATGGTGTTGATGGTCCTCTGATCGTGCGTCATTAATATATCATTAATGACATGTTAACCAGGTCTTGTAGCGACTATTTTAATAGTCCCTTGAATGTCCGTGCCATTAGAGTTCCAACAGTCTTC
This sequence comes from Tuctoria greenei, assembly GCA_036927565.1. NCBI lineage: Eukaryota > Viridiplantae > Streptophyta > Magnoliopsida > Poales > Poaceae > Tuctoria > Tuctoria greenei. The sequence continues at coordinate 189,271,785 of JAYESD010000003.1, read as the reverse complement.
CCGTTGCTGGCTTAGATCTGGTGGCTCAACACGTGGCAGCTCTGGAGCTTCCCTCTGTCGTGAGGCAGGTATGGAGCTGCTTAACACGTGGCAGCACCGGAGCTTCTCTCTATTGGGGGTTAGGTCCGAGATCACTGGACACGTGATGTGATCATAGCTTCCCTGTGGAGGGAGTTAGGTCCAGCCCTGCGATACACGTGGCAGCGCCGGAGCTACCCAAGTGAGGGAGGCAGGTCTAGTGCAGCGAGACATGTGGAGCCTTCAGAAGTCTTCAACTCGGATAGGTGGAACTCTGTAGTTTTAATCACGGCAATAATGGGTACCTGATATTCAGGGTACCGACAGTGACCCCCGGGCACACATCTGGGAGAAATTTCAATACCCGAGGTGGGGCCACCATCGATTTTTTGCACTGCAGCTTCAAAGGTCTTTTCCTGGGTTGTTGGGGCGATGGTCTGGAGTTAAATCATCGCCACATGGCCACTCTTGGTATGACGGGTGAGATCCTGGCGTGCAGATCTCACACAATTGGAGATCGTTAGTTTCCAATACGAAAAAATATTACTTCCGAGCGCAACCTCTGCAGCTCTATCAGGCAGCCGCCCTGGGGTTTCCAACTTTCCATCATTACAATGGTTCACCTGGTGCAACTTTTCCGCCAGGATGGACCTGAGCCCGTTTGTCATTGACAGGTAAATTTTTGGAATGAGATTTTGATCCCGACGCAGTTTCTATCCAAGCGTTGCGGAGGCTTACTTAAGAAGAAAAGCTTGCATGGTTAGAGGACTATTTACGACTTCATTCGAACATGCGCTCAGAATCTCTCTGCCCTTGCATAACTTTTCCAAATTTCGCTCCACTTTGTCACGATGGAGTTGGGTCTTCCCCGCAGCAAGATCAAGAGCGATGAAGATTTGTCGATGGGGTGGTCCAGCACCTCCTTCAACAACTTGATCCGCTTCGGCAAGCTTCCCTTCAAGAAGCAAAGCGCCGGAGAGATCATCATCTTCTCGGCGTACGCCATGGTGGGGTTGGTCCCACCTTTTTCAAGCTTCCTCCTGATGTTGCTGGACTTCTACGGGCTCTAGCTTCATCACCTCGGCCCTCACTCATTGCTTATGCTTTGAGTTGTGTAGAAATGTTGAAGGTAATGCAAAACCTTCTAATTATTCTAAGGCTATTACTTTTGTTGATTGCAATAATTGGGTTGCCGCTATGCAAGATGAGATGGAGTCACTTGAAAGAAATTGTACTTAGGATTTAGTGCCATTGCCTAAAGAGAAGAAACATGTTCGTTGTAAGTGGATTTTCAAGAAGAAAGAACCTATTTCTCCTAATGACTCTTAGGTATAAAGCAAGGTTGGTTGCTAAAGGTTATGGTTAGATTACAGGTATTGACTATAATGATGTATTTTCTCTTGTTGTGAAATATAGCTCTATTTGGTGTTTACTCAGTATTGTTGCTATGCATGATTATGAGTTGGAACAACTCGATGTTAAAACTGCATTCTTACATAGAGAATTAGATGAAAACATTTATGTAGATCAACCTAAAGGCCTTATTGTTCAAGGCTCAGAACATCTTGTTTGTAAGTTGAAGAAATCTCTTTATGGCTTGAAACAATCTCCTAGAGAGTGGTATAAGAGGTTTGACTATTTTATGCTCTCTCAAAACTTTAAGCGGTCATTTTATGATAACTGTGTTTATTTGAAGACTGTTGATAATTCAGCTATTTATTTACTTCTTTATGTTGATGATATGTTTATTGCTGCAAAAGATAAGTCTGAAATAGCCAAATTAAAAGCTCAATTGAGTAGTGAATTTGAGATGAAGGATTTGGGTGCAGCAAAGAAAATTCTTGGCATGGAGATTATTAGAGAGAGTCAAGATGGCAAGTTATATCTCAGTCAGCAAAGTTATATTGAAAAGGTCCTTCACCATTTCAGTATGCATGATGCTAAACCAGTGAGTACTCCTTTAGCTCCACACGTTAGGTTATCTTCAGCTTTATGTCCTGAGTCAGATTATGATATTGAGTACATGTATAGAGTTTCTTATACTAGCGAGTTGGATCTCTTATGTATGTTATGGTTTGCTCTCGTCCTGATTTGTTATATGCATCAAGTGTTGTCAGTAGATACATGGCTAATCCTGATAGAGAGCACTGGAAAACAGTTCAATGGATTTTGAGATACGTGTGCGGTACTTCTAATGCTTGTTTGCAGTTTGGAAAATCTGGAGATGGACTTGTTGTTTATGTTGACTCAGATTATGCTGGTGATTTGGACAAAAGGAGATCTCTCACAGGTTTTGTTTTCAACATTAGTGGTTTTGTTGTTAGTTGGAAAGCTTGTTTGCAGTCTACTGTTGCTCTATCAACCACTGAAGCTGAATATATGTCTATTTTTGAAGCTTGTAAAGAAGCTATTTGGCTTAGAGGTTTATATGCTGAGCTTTGTGGAGATGATTCTTGCACTACTATAATTTGTGATAGCTAGAGTGCTATTCACCTTACAAAAGATGAAATGTTTCATGAGAGAACAAAGCATATTGATGTGAGGTATGACCTTATTCAAGATGTTATGCCTCATGGTGATATTAAAGTGTGCAAGAACAGTACTCATTATAATCTTGATGATATTATGACAAAGTCTGTTCCTACTAACAAGTTTGAGCTATGCTCAAGCTTAGTTGGTATTACAGTTTCTAGTGACTTATCAGCATGCAATATTATTTATTATTGAAGGGAGTTAATTGATGATCCTTTCATTGGCTACAAGATAGAATTTGTCTCAAGGTGGAGTTTATTGGAATATGATCCAAATTCTAATCTCGCTGGGGACGCCTAGAAGATGTGAGAGGTGGAGTCCTCCCACATTACGGATTGTATTTATTTTAAGGGTTTTAATTCTTTTATTAGCCATCCCTATAAATACATCTTGTAGGCTATTGAAGGAGAGCAAGAGAGAAGAGACACTTATTGTAATCTCCACTGTAAACTCTCATCATATAGTGAAGATCGCCAGTCCACACCCGTGGTTTTTTTCTGCAAGGGTTTTCCACGTAAAAATTTGTGTCTCATATTCGATCTTGTTTACACATTATTTGCTAATACTAGAAATGGTGGTGTATCATGTTCCCTGAGTCATTCCTTCAGCAAGTCCTAAGAGTGAAGTGGCGGCCAGTTGTGTTCAGAGTATGGTGTTGCTTGCTCCAACATGATAGTCTTCAGTCTCAGAACCTGAAGATGTCTCACCTGCGATGTTCCGATATAATGAAATGACATACCATGTCTGCTCTAGCTTGACTATTTTCAGTTGGAACGTTCGAGGTTTGAATCTTCCAGCACGATGGCAAGCTGTTAATGCCACCATCAGCTCGACCAGATCATTGATTGCCTGTTTACAAGAAACAAAAATCTCTGATGTTACAGAAGCGATGAGACCTGAAACTTTCGGTCAGTCGCTAAACGCTTTTACCTATAAGGCAGCTGACGGCACTCGTGGTGACATTGTTATTTAAAGGCAAAAAGATCTGGTAAAGCATTTTAATTCTTTGCTTTTGAGCAGTAAGTATTTCGCAAGGCGGCCCGGGGTCTTCTTCGTTTAAGGGGCTGTTAAGCAACCAATCATACTATGTTGTATGGGAATTGTAGTTCACAAGTGAATCCTCCCATGAGTGACTAGTTGGGTGGTCTAAATCTTGGTTGTCTTTTTTGGAGTGTACCGGTCAATCGTCTTTGAAGCTTGCTTGGTCAACTTCTCTTAACCGCTTATTTCACTGCCATCACGACCTGTAGAAAAGGATCAAGCAGAAGGAAGATCTGCTCAAGATTTTGATGCCTCAGTCCTTGCAAAATAAAACAGAGTCCTAAAAAAGGAAGTGGGTTGGGCTCTTATCTTAAGTGGGATGTTCGGCCATTGGTTTCAGCACTGACCATAAGTCTGAATCTATTGTTGAGGTAAGCTCCACCACTATCCCTTAATCACTGCCCAGGTGAAGATCATAAAATCTGGAATATCTTTCCACCTAACTGTTGTCTATGGACCTACGGAAGATAACACTAAGCCGATATTTCTTCAAGAGTTGCAATCTCTATTGCCAGGTGTCAACACGCCTTGGCTATGCCTTGGTGATTTTAATCTGATCCTTCAGGCAACAGACAATAGTAATCATATTCTGAACAGGAGATTAATGAGGGACTTCTGGAGCACACTAAATCGATGTGAACTTCTTGAGATTAATCTGACTGGTCAAAGATTTACATGGAGTAATGGTCGAAGCTCACCAACTGTAGTGCAACTTGACCGCTTCTTTTGCAACGCAGAATGAGGCGAACACTTCTCAGGCTTAAGTCTGCAACCTCTCTTGTTCTCACTCTCCGACCACTGCCTATTGTTGTTATGTAACATGCAGAGATCCATGCGCAAAAATAGATTCCGCTTTGAAACTCTTTGGTTGTCGGTACTGGGATTTTCAGAGACCGTCTCTCAAGCCCGGAGTGCATAAACTCAGGGGAACTCGTCACTGATGATCTTACACCGCAAGTTACAGAACACAACCAAAGGTCTAAGCAAATGGAGCAAAGGCCTTTTTGGAGGTGCGAGGCTCCAACTACATCTGGAAAATGAGGTTATACAGTGCCTGGAAGAAGCACAAGAGTCTCGTCCCTTGCTGACTGAGGAAATATCATTATGAGATCTGAAAAAAAGAGTCCTTAGACTTGTCCGGTGGGCAGAATGCGCAAAAGACAGACCTCTAGGCAACTATGGGTCAAGTCGGGTGATCCTTGCACACGTTTTTTTTACCTCAAAGTAAATGCAAGGAAGCGTAAGTTGCAGATTCATCAGCTCAGGGCACCAGATGGGTCACTAAAGGTAAATGACCAAGACAAAAACTGAGGTACTTTTTAATTATTTCCACAACATAACTGGATCGAAGGTGCAGCGAACAGCTACGTTCAACTTGGATGCTTTGAACCTGCCACTAGTACAGAATGATCAGCTTGATTACCTGATCACAGAAGAAGTTAAGGCTGCGATTGCGTAGATGCCACCCGAAAAGGCTCCAGGGCCCGACGGCTTCTCCATGAACTTTTGCAAGGCTTGCTGGGCAATGATCAGAACTGATGTGATGGCAGCGATTATGTCCTTTTATCATCAGATTACTGGTCCACTGCAGTTACTCAATGGAGCACTGATCACATTAGTACCAAAGCAAGAGGAGCCTGATCAACCAAGTGATTATCGGCCAATTAGCTTAGCCCATTCTTTTGGCAAACTGTTCAGCAAGATACTTGCAAACAGGCTGCGGCGTTACATGCATTACTTCGTCTCTCCAGTACAAAGTGCCTTTATTCAAAGGAGGTGCATTCATGAGAATTTCCTCTACATAAAGAACCTGGCCAAGTCATACCTCAAATGCCAACAACCGGTTTTGTTAATAAAAATTGATATCTCGAAGGCCTTTGATTCAGTATCATGGGAGTTCCTGTTTGAGATATCAGAGCATAGGGGCTTCGCGTCACACTGGAGAAACTGGATCAGCTTGTTGCTAGCAACTGGTCACTCCAGAATACAGATAGACAACGCTCTGGGAAGCAATATTAAGCACCGAAGGTGTCTTCGATAGAGGGATACTCTATCCCCCTACCTCTTTATTCTGGCCCTGGATGCTATACAACGAGTTTTTGACTTAGCCACACAACGAAATCTGCTGTCTCCACTTGCTAACCGTGCTGCTACGCATCTTATGTCCTTATACACAGATGACACATTGCTAGCTATCAATCCAGTGAAGGAGGAGTTGGACACAGTGACGGCTATCTTGAACCAGTTCGGAGCTGCAACAGGGCTCAAAGTAAACATTCAGAAATGCTCAGTGATCCCTATTCGGTGCACAAATATAGACTTGGATTATGTGTTGCAGAACTTCGAGGGTACTCGGCAACGTTGCCCGATCAATTACTTGGGTCTACCGCTGACATTGGGCAAGGTCAAGATGGTGCACCTACAGCAGACCAAGGACAAGGTCCTCTCCAAGTTTGCTTCTTGGAAAGGGAAGCTGCTAACTTTGGCTGGACGGAGAGAACTTGTTTGCACAGTCCTCAGCTCAGCTCCCACGAACCTTTTTGACTTCTACCAAAGTTCCAAAAAATTCTTTGTGGAGTTTGACAAAGCACGATGCCGTTTTCTTTGGTGCGGAACTCAGGACCTTCAAGGAGGAAAATGTAGGGTATCATGGAAGAAGGAGTGCAAGCCGATTGAAAAGGGAAGTCTGGGGATTACAGATTTGGAAAGATTCAGTCGAGCTCTCTGATTGCGCTGGCTGTGGAATCGTTGGAATGAATTGGAAGCCACATGACATTGCATGAGGTTCTTGTAGACGCTACAGATGAGCAGCTATTTTCAGCGGCCACAACAGTTACAGTGAGCGATGATAAGACTTCCGAGTTTTGGACTTCCAGTTGGCTAGATGGTGTGTCACCAGCAGCTATATATCTATTGCTCTACAAACACAGCAAGCGCAAGAATAAAACAGTAGCCTCAGCTCTCACAGGCAACTCATGGATTAGAGATATCAATCATAACCTCATAGAGCAGCTGATCACGGAGTACGTTGCCTTATCGTATGATATCCAACGGGGCTCAACTTTTGACCCAGCCCCGATGCAACGGGACAGCATCAATTGGAAGCTTACATCAAACAACACATACTCAGCTAAGTCCGCCTATCTCTTTCAATTTGAAGGTACTACAAATTCCAATTTCCCTACTGTTTTTTGGAGGGTTTGGGCGTCACCTAAATGCAAAGTTTTTTTGTGGCTGCTTCTCCAAAACAAAGTGTGGACTGCTGCCTGCCTCCAGCTCAGAGAATTGCCAAACCAGTACTTAAGTGTGATGTGCAGATGCAGTCTTGAAATATCCCAACACATCTTTTTGGAATGCCCGGTGTTTACACTATACTGTGTGCAGTTGCATCTTGGACTCATGCACCAGGTTTGAATCAACAAAACAGGGATTACAGCGTTTGCATGGTCAGTTGGCTGCAAAACTTGACGGTGGGAACTGCTAGACAAGCGGGGTAAATGAATTCGATCACTGGGTATGTTTGTGTGTTGGATGATTTGGAAAGGAACAAAACAGAAGAGTGTTCGATGGGGAGGAACACACAGTGCCACAGATTCTAGGCCTCATTCAAGATGAGGTACAGATGTGGTCGCGAGCAGGTGCGACACACCTGGCTGCATTGTGCTTATCTCCCCCAATGTCGAGTTCTTAGTGTCGAGTTCTTGGAACTGTTCTCCTTTCTTTTCTGTACCCTATTCTCTCTAGCCCAACTTGTACCAATATTGTAACAATAACCCTTTCTCCCTTAATGAATATATACCGGGGTACCCGACGTTCTAAAAAAAAGAAGCAATCGTGCAAGAAGTTCCTAAGTCCACACAATTTTTATTTTTCTTATTTAATCTTCTCCACCTGGCAATGCAAATTGACAATTCATTTCGACGATGGAAGAGAAATAGGGGGCTGGCTCGGTGGAGGGGCTTAAATTAAAGAAATGCAACAATCCTATAATAAAGATTATGTGAACTTAAGTAATTACTGGCACCATTACATCAAAATGCTGATTGCATCCTAGTCACTCTCTTACATCTGTGTTATAGAGTTTGGTCCTCTGCACATGTTTTTTTCACCCACCCCGTTATACTCACTCATTAATCTTTCATATGTCTTTCATTTAACTGGCATTATGGATGTATGCATGATGTGTCTCCTCTGATTCGTCCATTGACTTATTTCCCTTCCATCTACAATGTGTGCCCTTCCTTTCATCACTTTCGAACCCATAATCTACTGGATGCGGCTTCCTTTCTCCTACACAATCCTCACATGCATACTCTCGATAGGTGATAAAAATAAATTAGTCAATGTTTTAATCATTGATAAATAGTGTCAAACAAGAGACAGACTAGGGAGAGAAATCGGACAAGAATCGTTAAAAATGGTGTCAAGCAAAATCTCTGCATTGTAATGCAACCGTGTATCTATATAAAATTATTTTTATCCATATCAGCCAATATTTTGTTCTTAATCTGTTAGATCCCAAAATTAATATTTTTAAACAAGACTTTGTAATACAAATTACCGTCATGACTATATGATAAAAATATCTTGTTTGGTGGGTGTAGATATTGTCAAATCATGGATAGACAACTAAACCACTTTATATATAGTTGTGGCAAAAGTTTGTACTACAAAGATTTTGATGAGTAGGTTTAGGCTCGATCTTCCGAAAGGTATGCCGATTGGGATGGAGAACTTGACGTTGATGATCCGCGGCACTCGAGCGGTTCGAGTACCCCTGCAATTACTACACCACGGCTCTGATGGTTATCAACCGTGTTGCACATGCTTGACCTCGCCAAGAAGGCTAATCCCTGCAAGTGCAACCGAGAACATGAGCAAGAACGTCGAAGACACGATCTGAAATCGCAAAGTTGGGGTCTCACAAACCATAGAACGGCAATATTATTGATCTAAGCAAAACCCACCGAATATGACCGGCGGCTGCAGTATTTAAAGGTTAGGGTTTGGCCAAAACACGATTAGACACGTCTCTAATGGACTCTTACGGGATACAAGGCCCAAAGGCCCGATTCGGTGGCACAACAATGGACAGAAATCTGGACTCGACTTGTTTCGACGATTCCCAATGACTCCGGAGGAATTTTGAGGTGGGACCAGAACCATTGGAAAGTTTATCTTCTCCTCTTTCCCTGCATATATAGAACGTCGAAAATGGAGTCTGTATGCCTCCTGGGCGTCCGTTTTAAGGTGGACTGCTCCTGGACTCCAAGTTGAACTCGAGTCCGAGTTGTAAACTGCTTCCATCAACTTGTGGACGTCCCAGACAGTTCTCCATGCTCCCGAGGCCTCTTTCCTTCACTTGTTGATCTTCTCCGTTATTTCTAATAACAATTAAATCATCACATAACAATCTATTCTCAAACTCACATGCAAAAGAAGTTAGGAGCGAATTCACCTGCTGATTTATTAACGGTGCTTGTGCTCTTGTGATTGGTCCTTGCTTTTCAATGTGTGTCTCTGCTGTTGTGATGTCCTCATCATCCTCCCCCTCTTGAATTGGAGTCGTCCTCGACTCAAGTTCATCTTCTTCTCCCTAGTACGGTCGCAAATCTGAAATGTTAAATGTAGGACTAACCCCAAAATCGGGCGGCAATTCAAGCTTATATGCATTATCATTAATCTTTTCAACAATCTTAAAAGGACCAGCAGCTCTTGGCATAAGTTTAGATTTTCTCAAGTCATAGAATTGCTCTTTCCTCAAATGTAACCACACCAAATCACCCGGTTCAAGTTTTACTTCTTTTCTACCTTTACTACCTGCAATCCTATACTTCTCATTCATCTTTTCAATATTTTTCTTTGTAGTTTCATGCATCTTAAGAATGAATTCAGATCGTTGTGTAGCATCCAAATTTATAGTTTCAGAAGGAGGCAAAGGTAGTAAATCAATAGGAACACGGGGATTGAAACCATACACTACCTGGAATGGACTTACCTTTGTCGTGGAGTGAACGGATCTGTTGTAAGCAAATTCTATATGTGATAAACACTCCTCCCACAACTTCAAATTTGTTTTCAAGACTACCCACAACATAGTGGATAAAGTATGATTAACTACCTCGGTTTGTCCATCCATTTGTGGGTGACATGTAGTTGAAAACAGCAACTTGGTTCCCAATTTATACCACAAAGTTCTCCAAAAATGACTTAAAAATTTTGCATCACGATCAGAAACAATGGTATTTGGCACACCATGTAAACGAACAATTTCCGTCATAAATAGATCAACAATGTGTGAAGCATTATCATTCTTATGACAAGGTATAGAGTGTGCCATTTTGGAAAAACGATCAACAACTACAAAAGTACTATCCCTCCCCCTCTTAGTCCTAGGCAATCCCAAAACAAAGTCCATAGAAATATCCCCCCAAGGTACACTAGGAACAGGAAGAGGCATATAAAGACCATGTGGGTTAAGGCGAGACTTAGCTTTGTTGCAAGTAGTGCATCGTGACACGTAGCACTCGACATCACACCTCATATTTGGCCAAAAGAAGTGTGTGGAAAGCACGTCTTCAGTTTTATTCACTCCAAAATGTCCCATCAAACCTCCTCCATGTGCTTTCTGCAAAAGTAATAAACGAATGGAGCTAGCTGGAACGCATAGCTTGTTAGCACGATAGAGGAGACCCTCTCGCAACACATATTTATTCCAAGTTCTTCCTTCTCTACAATTTTCAAAAGCTTCTTTGAAGTCCAAATCAGTAGGATATAATGCTTTTATTGTTTCCAAATAAAAGATTTTATGATCAAGTTGGGACAGCATGGTATAATGCCTAGATAATGCATCAACAATGACATTTTCCTTCCCTTTCTTATGCTTAATGATGTATGGCAATGACTCTATGAACTCAATCCATTTAGCATGTCATTTATTCAGATTGGTTTGCCACTTAAGATACTTCAATGATTCATGATCGGAATGTATGACAAACTCCTTAGACCAAAGATAATGTTGCCAAGTTTGTAATACTCGCACTAAGGCATACAATTTCTTATCATAAGTGGAATAATTCAGAGAAGGACCATGAAGTTTTTCACTAAAGAAAGCAACGGGTTTACCTCCTTGTATGAGAACGCCTCCAATACCAATGCCGCTTGCATCACATTCTAGCTCAAAGGTCTTATCAAAATCAGGAAGTTGTAGCAACGGTGCTTGTGTAAGCTTCGATTTGAGAGCATCAAAAGCTTGTTGCAGCTGTTTGCCCCATCGAAATGGCACTCCCTTTTTCTTTAGCTCATGTAGAAGTACTGCAATGGTGCTGAAATCCCGCACAAAACGCCGATAAAAACCTGCAAGACCAAGAAAACTACGAACCTGTGTGACGGTTGTTGGGGCTGGCCAGCTGGTGATTGCTTCAATTTTTGCCTCATCCATCTCAATTCCCTGCGAGGAAACTCCATAGCCAAGAAACGAGACTCGATTGGTGCAAAAGGCACACTTTTCGAGGTTACTAAACAAACGTGCATCTCTCAAAACAGTAAAAACAGCACGTAAATAATCAAGATGTTCATCATATGACTTGCTATAAATGAGGATATCATCGAAGTAAACCACCACAAATTGTCCAATGAAAGCACGTAAAACCTCGTTCATTAATCGCATAAAGGTGTTGGGTGCATTAGTTAAACCAAAAGGCATGACTAACCACTCATAAAGTCCAAACATGATTTTAAATGCAGTTTTCCATTCATCTCCTAGTGCCATTCTTATTTGTTGGTAACCACTACGCAAGTATATTTTTGTGAAGATGATAGCTCCACTCAATTCATCAAGCATGTCATCTAAGTGAGGAATAGGATAACAATATCGAATGGGATGTTATTAATCGCTCGACAATCAACACACATGCGCCAACTACCATCTTTCTTAGGAACCAAAAGAACAGGAATGGAACAAGGGCTAAGGCTTTCACGAATGTACCCGCGGTCCAAAAGATCTTGGACTTATCGCTGAATTTCCTTAGTTTCTTGTGGATTCGCTCTGTATGCTGCACGATTTGGCAAACTTGCTCCTGGAATCAAATAAATCTTGTGTTCAATGCCTCTCATCGGTGGTAAACCAGGGGGTATCTCGAAAGGAAACACATCCTCAAACTCCTGCAAAAGGTTAGCAACAGCAGGGGCAATGCAATAGACAATTCATGAAGTGAAGAAATGGCTTTTTTGCATACTAAATCATAGCACATCCCCTTAGCATCGAATAAATCAGCAAGGTCAGATTTAGTTGCGAGCAACGATGGTGATTTTAACTTAATAACTTGCTATTTTTTCAGATTCTAGTTTTGTTGCTTTGCCATCACGAATTTTACTCTTCTCAAAATGCACAATTTCAGAAGGAGTCATGGGGAGCAAAGTGATTTTCTTTCCCTTATGCATGAGAGTATATTTATTAGTTCTACCATGATGAATAGCATCTGTATCAAATTCCCAAGGATGACCCAATAAAAGAGAACAAGCATCCATAGGAACGACATCAAAATCAGCAAAATCATGGTAAGAACCAATTGAAAAATGTATTCTCGCTGTTTGTGTTACCCGAACCTTAACGCTGCTGTTGAACCATTGAATGTGGTATGGATGAGGGTGTGCTCTTGTTGTCAAAACAAGTTTCTTGACTACCTCCATCAATTATAGTGTGTACACGGCAGTCCTTGACAATGAGAAACATGTGGAAGAGGTTGTGTCGTTGTAGCTTGTCGTCGGTCTCCACTTTGGAGCTCAAGGCACGCTGCACAATGATGCTCCTATAGTTCTCCGTTGCCGCTGTACCAAGTACCTCTTTTTCAGCGTGTTCGTCATTTGGATTTGTAAAGTCAGTAACAAGAGAATATTCATCTTCAACATCTGATGTACTATCATACCCGCCATCGTCGCGTGCTATGTATGCTCGTTTGCTTGGGCAATCTCTCATCATATGACCAAGTCTCTGGCAGCGGTGACACTTAATGTCGGAAGTACGACCCGTACAAGGAGTAGACGACGAAGGCTTGAATGATGTCGCCTTGCTGCCTTCCGACACGCGAGAAGGTGGAGCAGCAGGTATAGTTCGTTGGCCGCCATTGGTTGGTGTAGTCGCTACACGGGGGGTAGAAGATGGTGCTGTTTTGGATGGTGTAGACGTCGAACACAGCGTGAAGTTGCTCCTCGTGCGTTGTTGCTGTTGTTGTCGGCCCTGCAATTCTTTTTCTGCCAACATAGCAAGCTGAAACAATTTGTTAACAGTATCATATTCCTTGTAATCAACAATGTCCTAAATTTCACACCTCAACCCCCCATAAAAACGAGCTATTTTATCATCCATGTCCTCTACTACCCCACAACGCAACATACCCTTTTGTAACTCTTGATAATACTCCTCTACAGATATGTTACCTTGGTCTAAGCGCTGCAATTTTTGTGAAGATCCCGCTGAAAAGATGGAGGAACAAATCGAACATGCATAGCTTTCTTTAATCTATCCCATGTTGGAGGATCAGTTCTAGTTTTAACAAGTTCATTCCACCATATGATAGCAAAGTCCTTAAACTCACTAGTGGCTTGACGAACTCTATGTTGTTCAGGAACAAGATGGGCATTAAATTTTTGCGCTACTGTCATCTTCCAATCAAGATAAGCCTCAACATTATACACCAGAAAAAGGGGGTATAGTAAATTTCACTTTAGCAAAAGGATCATCAGAAGGACGATTATAATTGTTATGATGATTATTACCTCCCATACCTTGACGATAAAGTGGTAGTCTTGGCTGATTGTTGTGATCTTCCATATCATCATAAGCATTGTCTTCATGTCTTCTAGCGAGAGGCAACCGAGCCTCAAAAGTATTCATCCGAAGAGCAAAGTCATCAAGTTGGCGAGTCAAGTTCGCCAATGACTCCTCCATTGCTGCATTGTATTTGGAGAATATATCTGTCATGATCTTCATCATATCACGTAACTCAGCATGTTGAACACATTCGTCATCATTGTCTTCTCCTACTATTGTTAGTAGGAAACAGAAGGCAACAAAAATATTTTGTCCCTATCAACTACAGTGACAATGTGAAAGGTGAAAGGAAAACAATCTCTCTCGCTCAAGCGTCTTACCACGCTCTTACAAGTGTTCTTACCGACACAGCAGGTGGTTTGGACGGTGATATGAACCAATGAAGCGTGGGGTGATTGCAAAGATACCTGTTATGCTCAAGAGAAAGGTGGAGCTTAGATGGCATAATATGGTGGCTAATAAGCAGAAAATCGTTGATAGGTAAACAAAATTGAATAAGTATTCAATGTAGAAAACTGTTGCTGGTCAACCAAGTGCTCTAGGGCCTAGCACAACACAACGAAGTAGCAAGGCAAAAGGAAGACATAATGATATAACCAAAAATCACAAAACAAGTAGTATAGGACAATTGCTTTAATATGCGTGCTCTTCACTATTTTTTTCTTTTTTGTAATATTTTTTTTGATATTTTTTCTTTACTCAAGAACACAAAGATATGAAGCACACAAATTTGTAGCTCAATTGGATGTAGTATGCAACCTATAGAAAATCAAGAAGATTCTTTAAAATTCGTGCTGAAACTTTGGAGGCCGGATAACCTATCTTCCCAGGGGAATTTGGGCAATCTAATTTCGTCGAATGCGGCAGAAAATCAGATGCGAAATTTCTCGTAGATGAATTTGAAAAAAAATCGCCCGATTTCGAGTTCGTATGCGAAAGTTATGGCCGTATTAAGATAGACTGTCCGAGTTATGATTTTTTGGATGTTGATTCCAACTCGGTTTGAGAACAGAACTCGCAATTGAATATGAAAACGATCGGGAATTTGCACAGCAACTAATATAGTGGTGTGTGATGATTCAAGGATGAGTGGCACAAAGGTTTGTCACCTAATCTAGGGCTGGCAATGCAGGAGTTCACGCAAGGCGGCTAGCTAGGGCAAACCGATGAGCGTGGTGGATCGGTTTGTTATTTAGGGATTGTGGAATAGGTGTCGAACAGCAAGAAAACAAGGACGAAACACGATAACTAGGACCCAAAACACAAAGCTAAACCAGCAACAAGACTCGACCACACGAATGCAAACTCAACAATGCAAACTAAAAAACGAAACTGCAGGCACTATAGTCTGGGAAGCGGTAAAAACGATCTAATTTTTTTGTGGCTTTTCTGTGGACTCCAGGTACGAAACAAAATCAATCTAATGGAAGGAAAACAAAGATACCTCACAGGCAACCTGGAAATCTGATACCAATTGATGAGTAGGTTTAGGCCCGATCTTCCGAAAGGTATGTCGATTGGGGTGAAGAACTCGAAGTTGATGATCCGCGGCACTCGAGTGGTTCGAGTACCCCTGCAATCACTACACCACGGCTTCGATGGTTATCAACCATGCTGTGCACGCTTGACCTTGCCAAGAAGGCTAATCCCTGCAAGTGCAACCCCGAACACGAGCAAGAATGTCGAAGACACGATCTGAAATTGCGAAGTTGGGGTCTCACAAACTATAGAAAGGAAATATTATTGATCTAAGCGAAACCCACCGAATATGACCGGCAGATGCAGTATTTAAAGGCTAGTATTTGTCTAAAACACGATTAGACGCGTCCCTAATGGACTCTTACAGGATACAAGGCCCAAAGGCCCGATTCGGTGGTGCAGCACTGGACAGAAATATGGACTCAACTTGTTTCGACGATTTCTAATGACCCCGGAGGAATTTCGAGGTGGGACCAGAACCATTGGAAATTTTATCTTCTCCTCTTTTTGTGCATATGTAGAACATAAAAAACGGAGTCTGTATGCCTCCTGGACGTCCGTTTTAAGGTGGACTGCTGCTGGACTCCGAGTTGAACTCGAGTCTGAGTTGTAAACTTCATCCATCAACTTGTGCACGTCCCAGCTGGTTCTCCATGCTCCCGAGGCCTCTTTCCTTCACTTGTTGATCTTCTCCATTATTCCTAATAACAATTAAATCATCACATAGCAATCTATTCTCAAACTCACATGCAAAAGAAGTTAGGAGCGAATTCACCTGCTGATTTATGAACTGTGCTCGTACTCTTGTGATTGGTCCTTGCATTTCAATGTGTGTCTCCGCTGTTGTGATGTCCTCATCAGATCTTTTTTAAGAGCATTAGTAAGATCTGAGCGAATAGGATTAGAAAAAAATTTTAAACGCAAACTGCAAGGGAATCTGTCAAAGTGAGACTAAGACACTTTTCCCGGTACTACTGAAACGTAGTCCGTGGAGGTTCATGTTCGGTTGGAGCGTGCGTAAGATTATGAATGAGACGGTGACACAGATGATTTTTACATGGTTTGGGCTGCCTCAGCGTAATATCCTACTCCACAGGATGGTTGTTGATGAGTTTGTGTGCGTAGTATGCCTGTGAGATTGCTTGGACTTGTTTCTACAGTGCGGTGCAATCCTTTTATATGCTAAGGACTGGCCGTTACATGATTTGTCTAGCCCAACAGGTGGCCCCAACTGTATTGAACACCCTATACATGATCTACTGGCGTTACGGGTGATTATCAGTGTAATAACACGTCTTAATGATAGTGTTAATGGTGTTGATGGTCCTCTGATCGTACATCATTAATATATCATTAATGACATGTTAACCAGGTCTTGTAGCGGCTGTTTTAATAGCCCCTTGAATGTCCGTGCCATTAGAGATCCAACAGTCTTCCCGTTATAGGCTTAGATCCAGAGGCTCAAAACGTGGCAGATCCAGAGCTTCCCTCTGTGGGGAGGTAGGTCCGGAGCTGCTTAACACATGGTTGCACCGGAGCTTACCTCTACTGGGGGTTAGGTCCGAGATCATTGGTCACGTGGCGTGATCGGAGCTTCCCTGTAGAGGGAGTTAGGTCCAGCCCTACGATACACGTGGCAGCGCCGGAGCTACCCAACCTAGAGAGGCAGGTCTAGTGCGGCAGGACAGTGGAGCCTTCAGAATTCTTCATCTCGAATAGGTGGAACTCCGTAGTTTTAATCACATCAATAATGGGTACCTGGTATTCAGGGTACCAACAGTGGCCCCCAAGCACACATCTTGGAGAGATATCAATACCCGAGGTGGGGCCACCATCGATTCCCGCGCTACAGCTTCAAAGGTCTTTTCCTGGGTTGTTGGGGCGATGGTCTAGAGTTAAACCATTGCCACATGGCCACTCTTGGTATGACGGGTGAGATCCTGGCGTGCAGATCTCACACAATGGAAGATTGTCGATTTCCAATATGAAAAACATATTGGTTTCGAGCGCAACCTCTGCAGCCCCATCAGGCCGCCGCCTTAGATTTCCAACTTCCCATCATGAAAACGGTTCACCTGGTGCAACTTTTCCACCAGGGTGGACCCGAGCCCGTTTGTCATTGACACGGTAAATTTTTGGAATGAGATTTTGATCCCGACGAGGTTTCCATCCAAGTGTTACAGAGGCTTACTTAAAAAGGAAAGCCTGCACGGTTAGAGGACTCTTTACGCCTTCATTCAAACTTGCACTTGGAATCTCTCTGCCCTTGCATAACTTTTCCAACTTTCGCTTCGCTTTGCCGCGATGGAATTGGGTCTTCCCCGCAGCAAGATCAAGAGCGATGAAGATTTGTCGATGGGGTGGTCTAGCGTCTCCTTCAACAACATGATCCGCTTCGGCAAGATTCCCTTCAAGAAGCAAAGCACCGAAGATATCGTCATCTTCTCGGCGTACGCCATGGTGGGGCTGGTCCCACCTTTTTCAAGCTTCCTCCTGATGTTGCTGAACTTCTACGGGCTCCAGCTTCATCACCTCGACCCTCACTCATTCTTGCTAGTGGAGACTTTCATCCACTTCTGCGAGATGTGGGTGAGTGTGCCGCCAAACATCGAGCTCTTCCGGACCTACTTCACGGTCCACACTACTGGAAAAGGGAGTGAGTTGATCGGCTTCTACTACTTCGTGAAGCAGAAGAACTGTCCCTTCCAGTACCTGAAGACCTTCCCCCCCGGGAAGTCGGACAACTAGAAGAAGGACTGGGTGTTCATCATCGTGGATCATCACGACAGGTTGGAGTTGCCTACAAGCCTCCCCACTATCGACACCGATGCCTGGAATGCAGTTCCGGAGTTGTCTGAAGCATACAAACCCGTCTTGACTAGGATCCAACAATGTGTGGAGGGTGGAGTGACCCCTCAGATGGTCTTCAGTAACTTCCTGGTCAACAGGTGGGCTCCGCTGAATACGAGGGAGTCGCCCGCATGGGCTTTCAACAGCGAGATGGATCATAACCAGATCGAAGCTGGTTTTCAAACTAATTTGGATAATGAAGCTTTGAAGCTCCATCTCCAAAAGCTTCAAAGCCATCACCCAGGATGCCCTGACTCCACCAGCAGACTTCCTGCCTCTGAACATGGTTCCTGAGTTCAGGAGGGAGCTTCGAAAGGGGATACTAGAACTGGATGACCTTCGCTTGGTGCAGAAGCGCGGGACCTCCAGAATTTCGATTCCTGGAGCTTTGGAAAGAAGATCTCCCACTACTCCAAGCCAGAGGGTCGATGACGCCAATAAGGGCAAAAGCAAGGATCCTACCGAATCTTCTAGCCAGAAGAGGAAGATGAGACATGCTGATGGGAGGTCCATTAGATCAGCTCCATCCCCAGCTGCATCTTCCCCCTCACAAAGTCAAACTTCGGTGGTCAAACCTTCTTCAGAGCCGGCGTCCACAAGGGGCAGTAGCTCCGGCAAACGGACCCCAACCCCAATGCCAGCTACAAGCTCCAGGTCTGGGGGTCCTTCCCAGCCGAGGGAAGTCTCGGCTGAGGCGACTCCAACTCCTGTGGCAAGCTCCCAGCCAAGGTCCCAAGTCTTTGCCTCACCAGGTCCGTGAGCTCTGACTCCGGGCCACAAAAGAATAAGTTCCGTGATAGCTGGAGCGGAAGCCTCCCAAGGTAAGCATTGTCTTCTCACCTTGAGTTGCTATTTTTTATCTTTACCATGTTTTGAATTTCTTGATCCATTTTTCCCGAGTGTCAAAAAACAAAACTGAAGCTTTGGCCCCTGTTGCAGCAACTGAGGCTGTGCAGGCTGAGGCTTCTGCTTCGACCCCTGCACCCCCCAGTGGTGGCTTTGGACACGACAACTCCGACGCTAGCTGTCATGGAAACAAGTCCAATGACAACACCAAAAGTTCCCATGATAGCGCTGGACCATGGGGAACAAACTCGTGAAGAAGCGCCAGCGGTTTTAGAGCTGGCGGCTGAGGCTCCGGCAACGGAGCCGAAGATGGCAGAAGCTCCGACATCTGAGTCGGAGGTAACTGAAGCTCCGGCAGCTGAGTCAGATGTAGCTGAAGCTCCGGCGGCTTAGCCGGAGGTGGTGGGAGCCTCGGACGAAGCTACAATGCCAGCCTCGAAGCTGATTACTCTGGAGGTGTCCATGTCCGAGCTGGAGCACCCAGAGGAGGTGGCTCTGAGTCCTCCTCCCACCGAGCCAACAATTGAAGATCCAGAAGGGGGACCTTCCTCATCATCTCTGAGGGCTATGGAGGTGGAGGAGATTTCAACGATCAGTCCAGCCGACGTGGAGTTGCTGGAGAGTGAGCTCACGCCTTGGTGCCCCTTAGTCGTCTTGGAAGACCCGCTGGAGCCGGATGAAGAGATACAGGCTAGTCCGGAGCCAATTCCTTTGGCATTGTCGATAGACAATGCCTGCTCCAGTCTCCGTCAAGTCCAACTTGCCTTCGACCATGACAACAAGGTCCTCAAAGAAGAGTGCCACACCTTGAAGCATTGGCATAACAGACTATACTTGAAGACCAAGCTGACGCAATCAAGGCTTGTGGATCAGCAGGAGTGGATTGACAAGGAGAAGGCCCGACTAACATGGTGGGACTGCTTGTTGAATGAGCGTGAGGCTGCCATCAAGGCTCTCGATGAGAAGACTCGAGAGATTTTCGAGCATGCTATGGAGACCAATGAGGCAGCCGATAACTGCTAGGACAGCCTCAACGAGTTAAATGAGGTACTCCTCAAGCACTAGGAAGCCCTCGATCAAAGGGAGGATAAGCTCCTGGATAAAGAGGAAGATCTCATAAAGAGGGAAGAGGAGATCGCCCAGAGGATGTCTCTGGGAGAGCAGAGTTTGGCTGATCGCACCAAACAGTTTGAGGAGTGGTGTTTTCAAAAGAAAGAGAGGATTTGGCAGGTGGGAAAGACGTCTCCAAGAGAGAGACTGACATCACCAGAGAGGAGAGGGTGAATGGCAAGGAGAAGGACCTGGCGGACCGTCGGAACTGCATCCACCTCCGAATGTCGGAGCTTGCTGGCCATGAAAAGCAGCTGGTCGAAAGTACCCAACAGCATGCTATGGAGGTCGAGCGCTTCGCTCAGGAAGGTTCAGAGCTTGTGGCTGCCAGAAGGTCACTGGAGGAATTAAGGAGCTCGAGAGCAACTAAGTCCTAGCGAGTCTGGGACTTCCTAGGGTGAGCTAACAAAGCTCTTTTGCCACTTGGATTCAGTCCGATACGTCCGGATGACTTGGAGCCGGAGCTGGACAAGGCATTGATGGTGTTGGGCTCTGCCGGCAACAAACTTGATGCAATGGGTGACGTCACCGTCAACCAACTGAAGACATAGGGGAAGTACCTGGCCAAGAACGTCGCCAAATATGCGCTAACGTGTTTCATAAGTCGGGACCCCCATCTGTCTCTGGATCTGGTAGTCGAAGGACCTGTTGTTGAAGAGGAGGATGCCCAGGGCCAGCGTTCAAGAAGCTTACCAAAAAGTTGCCTCATTCTTCCATGGGACCTCCAGTAGCTAGGGCTTTTTTCTTCTGCCTTCACTTGTAATTCGCCAATAGAATCAATGAAATCTAATCTTTTGAATGAATGAATTCCATTTTTCCATTTTGTATATGTGTTCAATGCATTGCCCTTTATATTGTTGGCCCCCTGGTAGATGCGCACAATTTGATTGCGGACATGTACCAATAAGGATCTGACAATGCCTTGACGACTTGATCACTCCGAACTTATAGTTAGGACGTTAGGTCTTAGGTCCTATGTTTACTTAAGACAACTCCGAAGGCCCTTTGAAGGGTCGATGGCGGTCCCCGTGGAAATTGTCGAAGCTTTCTAGCTTCAACAACGCCCACCGTCAACGCATAAAACGTCGACGGTGGGCCCCCTGGGAGTTGTCGAAGCTTCCTAGTTTCAACGGCGCCCACTGTCAACGTGTAGAACATCGACGGCGGGCCCCCTTGGGGTTGTCAGAGCTTCTTAGCTTCGACGGCGCCCACTGTCTACGTATAGAACGTTGACGGCAGGCCTCTTGGGGGTTGTTGAAGCTTATTAGCTTCGACGGTGCCCACTGCCTACGTATAGAACGTCGACGGCGGCCCCCCTGGGAGTCGTCGGAGCTTCTTAATTTCGACGGTGCCTACTGTCAATGTATATGACGTAGACGGCGGGCCCCCTGGAGTTGTCAGAGCTTCTTAGCTTCGACGGCACCCACTGTCCACGTGTAGAACATCAATGATAGGCCCTCTGGGGGTTGTCGGAGCTTCTTAGCTTTGACGCCGCCAACTGTCAACGTATAGGACATTGACGGGGGGCCCCATGGGGTTGTCGGAGCTTCTTAGCTTCAACGACACCCACTATCAACGTATAGAACATCGATGATGGGCCCCCTGGGGTTGTCGGAGCTTCTTAGCTTCAACAGCGCCCACTATCAACGCATAAAACATCGATGGCGGGCCCCCTTGGGATGATTTCTCCACCATATTTGTTCAGGTCGCCATTAATTGTTTACATCGATGGCGGGCCCCCTGGGAGTTGTCGGAGCTTCCTAGCTTCGACGGCTGAATGTGGCCTAGAGGGGGGGTGAATAGGCCTTTTTGATTTTTAGTCGGATCCTGCAACACTTAACAAATTGATCAAATCCCAAGATATCGGACTAGTCCGGTCGAGTGCCGACTAGTCCAGTGTGTACCGACTAGATTGATCAAATTTGATCGATTATCTTGATCCTAGGATGTATGCAGCGGAAATATACTTGTAATTGAAGTGTCACACTACTATGAACTAGGATGTACCACAAGTTAATATTATATTCAATGTTTCAATGTAAAGTGAACAAGATTGATTGAAACCCTAGATAGATATGAAGAGTAAGAATAATGGGTGCAAAGTAAGAACACAAGTTCTTTATCCCGTGGTTCGGTTCTCACAGAGGCAACCTACGTCCACGTTGAGGAGTCCACAAAAGGACTGGGTCTTCTCCAACCCTACCCTCGTCGGATCGCCACGGAGGCCAATCCTCTTCACTAATCAGAAAGGGCAGATAACCGAATTCAAGGGGCCTTCTCACACGTTGAGGGCTCCCCAAGATTACAATATGAACACCACCAAGAACACACTCTTAAGATCACAACGAAAACCAAATGAGTGTGTTGGGGAATCAAACCAAGAGCTCAATGAGTGAAGAATCTTGTCTCTCCTATGATCCAAAGTGAATCCTCAAGGGATTGATCTTTCTTGCATTGGATTTCATGGAGAGAGGTGTTTTCTAGGCTCTTGGAAGGTGTGACGGTGTAGGGGGTCGAGAGATTATGAAAGATGGGCCGTGCACACCTATTTATATGAGGTTTCCAAAAGTTACTATTAGGGTTTAGAAAGATCGGACTAGTCCGCGGTGGACACTGGACTAGTCTGGTGTGCTGCGTGTAGGAAACCTTAGGTGTCCCGAAATATCGGACTTGTCCGAAGTGAAGACGGACTAGTCCAATTTTGGTTCTGGAAATCTTCGGACTAGTCCAATAAATATCGAACTTGTCCGGATAAGAGAAACCCTAAGTGAATTTGGGGGAATAAGTCCGCACTTGGAGGACTTGTCTGACTTAGGTCAGAGAGATTTTAGACTAGTCCGTGCTAATATCGGACTTGTCCGATTGACATCAGAAAGATATCAGACTAGTCCGTTGTGTTATCGGACTTGTCCGATTTTGTGCAACTTGTGAAGTGTTTGGGGGACTAGTCCGCACTGGGGAGGACTAGTCCGATTCTAGTCAGAGAGATATCGGACTAGTCCGTTGTGTTATCGGACTAGGCCGGTCAGTGAAAAAACAGGACTGTGAGGACAAGTTCGCATTGTGTGGACTTGTCTGATATGGTGCAGAAAGATATTGGACTAGTCCGGGGTCAGTCGGACTAGTCCGGTCCTGTATAAATTTGTGCAATGTGTGAGATTATTTGTGCTTAAGCTCTTGGGGTGTGTTTCCTTAACACACTCCATATACAATGATCTACTACACTTGTTTCTTGATCTCTTTTCCGCATTGCTACTCATTCTCCTTTCTTTTTGGCACTTTGCTCATTCTCTCATTAGAACATGTGCTCATCTCAACAATGTGGTTAGGATCTCATTTGCTTGTCATTAATCAACCAAAACCCACAAGGGATTCCTAGATGCACTTTCAACGGTGCCCACTGTCAACGTATATGACTATTGACAGTCCTTAAGTGCCATATTTAGACCGTCAATTCACCTCATAATGTGCACAAAAGAGAACACAACATAATGGTAGGGTTAAAAACTAACCAATTCCACAAGTGTTGGTGTTTATTTGTATGCAGGTGAATTTAGACCCAAAAATACCAAGACATGCAGGGAGTGATCCATAGAATTGGATTTTGACAAATCAGGTGATGCCATGTGTCATCACATGGATCAAATGGCCCACAAATAGAAGTATTCGAGACCATCCAACAGTGTAGCACCCATATAAAGGGATGTGACCCACCTAGCGGAGATCTAAAGGAAGCACAACCCTAATGGGGCTAAGACTAGGTTGATTGACCGCCCTAGTTGACCGACTAGGTCATAGTGCCAATTGCGGTCAAATGCCACGTGTGCTCCCCCCGGCTTGAAGAGGTCATTGTGTTCATTTCTAATCAAGGGTATGATACAAGAGACCCTCAAATAGAAGTTTTTCCTTTTTTCCTCAAGGAAAAAGCCAAACAATGGTATGACCACAACGTTTGGAAGACAAACGAAAATTGGAATGAATTACGAGATAGATTTTTTCTTGCTTTCTTTCCAATTGCCCGAATTGTGTCCTTACGGAAGGAAGTACTATGCTTCCAGCAGATGGAAAAAGAATCCATAGGTGCAGCTTGGGATAGATTTTCTCTTTTGAGAAATTCCGGCCCAGATTTGTCTATCCCTGATCCGTTGATTTTGTAACACTTCTGCATGGTGTTGAACAAAGAGTTTGCCCTACATCTTGATATTACAGTTGGGGTATCTTTCCTCCATAAGACGCCGAAAGAAGGCAAGGATCTTCTATACCGAATTTTAGAAAATTCTTCCTTCATTATTGGTCTTAATGAGCCCCCTCAAGAGGAAGTAGTGTCAAGAACTGAGGATGATCCCATGGACAAGGAAGAACCCATCTCTTGCTTATCCCACACCTTGTCGGAGGAATCCTTTCCCGAGCCCGAAACTACGAAGGAAGAAGAAATTCAACCTTCGGAGTTTCCCTTCTACTTCGAGGAAGAGATATTTGAAGATTTTGGAAATACCTCGAAGTACTGTTGCCATAGGAAACCATCATTTCCTTTACTCCACCTGACCCACCTGATGGAGTGTTCGTCCAACAGACGGTCAAGGAGTTAACCTCTATTTTAAGTAGGGAAAGGACTGCAGAAGTTGAGATGTCACCCAAAATCCTTCGGATGATCTCACCTTTTCCAACTATTCTATGTTACATTAGAGGGACACCAATGAAGGTCCTATTAAACCCCACTGTTGGAGCAAATATCATTTCCGATTCTTGTGCTCTCACCATTCTTGGCGATGTGCCATTGACACCAACATGTAAATCCTTCCGAGACTTTTTCTGAAACATCCTTGAAGGATGCGGGGTTTTGCAATAGGTGTCTGTAAGACACGATGATATTGAGGCAATCCTAGATTTCCATGTGTTTGAAATCCAAGATTTTGACACAATGATTGGGATTCCCATTGAGAAATTTCTCATAGTAATTCCTTTGGAAGGAAACCTCAATGTCAACCTTGAAGGGAGAAAGTTTTCCATTCCCGTCCTGCGTTCCAAGAACACATCTGCAGAATTTTCCATCCAGGATGAACCGTTAGAGGAGGTTAGAACTCTTCAATTCTTAGCTCCTCCTGAAATAAACAGAGAAGAAGATTTCATCCAAGAGGAGGATGAATTTCAGGAGGCAATTGAATTGCCAAAAGAATAGTTCTTCCCAAAACCTCCTTTGGAGTTAAAAATTCTACCTCTAGGCCTACGTTGTGCCTTTCTAAATGGTGATTTGGAAGCTCTTGTCATCATAAGTGACAAGCTTACAGATGATGAGACACTCAGATTCATTGCCATATCAGAAAAGCATAGAGTTGTTCTTGGCTATTCCTTAGAGTATCTCAAGGGGATTAGTCCAGCGTTATGCACCCATCGCATTCCCATTGACCCCGAGAGTGTTCCCTCAAGGGAACCTCAAAGGTGATTGAATAATCCGATATGGGATGTTGTCAAGAAGGAAGTCTTGAAACTCCTGCATGACAAGATTATCTACCTTGTTCCTCATAGTGAATGGGTAAGCCCAGTTCAAGTAGTGCCTAAGAAGGGAGGTATGACGGTCGTTCTAAATGAGAAATATGAATTAATTCCTCAATGAACCGTCACGGGATGGAGGATGTGCATTGATTACCGAAAACTTAACAAGGCTACAAGGAAGGATCATTTTCCACTGCCCTTCATTGATGAGATGTCAGAGCGGTTGGCAAAACATTCCTACTTTTGTTTCCTTGATGGGTATTCAGGTTATCATCAAATCCCAATCCACCCCGATGCTCAAAGTAAGACCACATTCACATGTCCCTATGGGACTTAAGCCTAGCGGCATAGGTCTTTTGGACTGTGCAATGCTCCTTCCTCTTTTTAAAGATGCATGATGTCTATCTTTTCTGACATGATTGAGGAAATCATGGAAGTTTTCATGGACGATTATTCCGTCTATGGGAAAACTTTTGATCATTGTCGGGAAAATTTAGACAAGATCTTACAAAGATGCCAAGAGGACCTAGTACTTAATTAGGAAAAGTGCCATTTCATGGTCCGTGAAGGCATCGTTCTTGGACACTTAGTGTCCGAGAGGGGGATAGAGGTGGACAAAGCAAAGATTGAAGTCATTGAAAAACTTGCACCTCCTATCAATTTTAAGGGAATCCGCAACTTTTTAGGTCATGTGGGGTTCTATCGGTGATTCATCAAAGACTTCTCAAAAGTCGCTAGACCCCTCACTAACCTACTATCTAAGGAAGCTCCCTTTGTTTTTGATGATGAATGCCTTAAATCATTTGAAACACTAAAAAAAGCACCCATCTCAGCTCCAATCATTGAACCTCCCGATTGGACGCTACCATTCTAAATCATATGTGATGCTAGTGATTTCGCTGTTGGTGCGGCCCTAGGCCAAACGAAATATAAAAAGGATCATGTAATAGCCTACGATAGCAAAACTCTAACAGGAGCTCAACTCAGTTATGCTGTAACTAAAAAAGAGCTCTTAGCGGTAGTTTTTGGTATCGATAAGTTTATGTCCTATTTGGTTGGAGCCAAGGTCATAGTCTACACAGACCATGCTGCCTTGAAGTACTTGCTCACCAAAAAGGATGCTAAACCAAGGCTAATCTGTTGGATTCTTCTACTCAAAGAGTTTGACTTAGAAATCAAGGATAAGAAGGGAGTAGAGAATTCCGTGGCAGATCATCTCTCACGTATGGAAGCCATCCAAACAATGGACATTCCAATCAATGAGTTCCTACGAGATGATATGCTTCTTAAGGTGACTGACTCTCACCCTCGGTATGCGGATATCGTGAACTTCAGGTCATGGAATACATACCTCCATGGGAAAACAAAAAGAAACTCATCTATGAGAGTCGAAGACACCTTTGGGATGACCCATCTCTCTATCGAGTTTGTGCTGATGACCTTCTTAGAAGGTGTGTCCCATAAATCGAAGACACCATGCTTATTGAGAAATGCCATGCTAGCCCCTATGGTGGCCGTTATAGTGTTTACCGTGCCAAGGCAAAGATCTGGCAGAGTGGATTCTATTGGCCTTCTATGTATGAAGATACAAAAGAATTCATTCGCAGATGTTTGAAATGACAAAAGCATGGAAGAATATCAGCTGGCAATGCGATGCCCCTAACATATAATCTCCAAGTGGAATTATTTGATGTGTGGGGTACTGATTTCATGGGACCTTTTCCTAGGTCTTATGATTGCGAGTCTATCCTGGTGGCGGTAGATTATGTGTCAAAATGGGTAGAAGCTTTGCCATGCAAGAATGCTGATTCCAAGCAAGCTAGGAAAATGTTACATGAGATCATTTTCCCGCGCTTTGGCACTCCCCGTATGGTCATAAGTGATGGATGGTCTCATTTCATAGATAAGACCTTCTGGAGCTTTTTGAGGGAGCTTGGTGTCCAACATAATATTGCTACCCCATACCACCCACAAACAAGTGGTCAAACAGAAACATTTAATAAGCAATTTAAGAATATTATGCAAAAGACCGTCTTGGAAATGAGAATGGGATGGAAGCATAAGCTACCTGATGCATTATGGGCACATCGTACTGCCTACAAAACTCTCATCGGCATGTCTCCTTTCCAACTTGTCTATGGAAAGACTTGTCATCTTCCTGTGGAGTTGGAACATAGAGCCTATTGGGCCATCAAGCGGTGGAACATGGACCTTCACGAAGGAGGAAAGCACCGATTGAAGCGATAAGGCGTACCATAGTGCCAAAACTTACAAGGAAAGAACTAAAATGCAGCACGATGAGAGGATTACGCCTAAAGAGTTCAAACCCGGAGATAAAGTTCTACTCTTCAATTCTAGGGTTAAACTCTATGGACATGGGAAGCTCAAAAGTAAATGGGAGGACCCTTCACCGTAGTAGATGTTGGTTAGTATACGATAAAGCCTATCTCGTGTGGCTTATCTCTATCTCGAGTCTGTTTAGATTGGATCATGGTTGTTGAGTCTGGTACCGTGTACCATACGTTTCTCTCCCATGTACCTCCTCCTCCCTGTACTCTATATAAGCGCATGCCTGCTATGTAATCTGTAACCTAGACAATACCATTGATCATACTTCAATATGGTAACAGAGCCAGGAACATCTTCAATGGCGTCAGGTTCCACTGCTATTGCCAATGTTCTCGTGCACAATACTGTGACTGAGAAGCTAACTCGTGAAAATTTTCCTCTCTGGCAAGCACAGGTGCTGCCGCCCCTGCGTGCCAATCGACTCGCAGGCTTTCTGGACGGATTGATCAAGATGCTGTCTGAGAAGATTGAAGTCATCAGCAAGAATGACAAGGGGGAGGAAAATGTTTCTCTTATTGATAATCCCAGCTACACGAGTTGGGAATCGCAGGACTAGTAGGTCCTTGGCTATTTGCTTTCTTCGCTGTCTCTTGAAGTGCTATCCCAAGTGACATATATGGTCACAGCAGCAGAGGTATGCCAAGCACTTCAAAGTATGTACTCCTCTCAATCAAGGGCTCGCATACTGTGACCGAGAAGCTAACTCGTGAAAATTTTCCTCTCTGGCAAGCACAGGTGCTGCCGCCCCTGCGTGCCAATCGACTCGCAGGCTTTCTGGACGGATTGATCAAGATGCTGTCTGAGAAGATTGAAGTCATCAACAAGAATGACAAGGGGGAGGAAAATGTTTCTCTTATTGATAATCCCAGCTACACGATTTGGGAATCGCAGGACTAGCAGGTCCTTGGCTATTTGCTTTCTTCGCTGTCTCTTGAAGTGCTATCCCAAGTGACATATATGGTCACAGCAGCAGAGGTATGCCAAGCACTTCAAAGTATGTACTCCTCTCAATCAAGGGCTCGTATTATGCAAATTTGTCTGCAGCTTGGCTTAACACATAAGAAGGAGATGTCTATTGCCGAGTACTTCGCTAAGATGAAGTCTCTTGGTGATGCCATGGCCACAGCTGGTAAGGCGCTAGAGGATGATGATCTGGCGGCTTACATCCTTGGCGGCTTGGATGCTGACTAGAATCTGGTAGTTACTACAATGATGACGCAATCTGAAGCCGTTCCTTTGAGTGATATGTATGCCTATCTTCTTAGTTTTGAGATGTGGCTCAATCTACAAAATGATGGAAATTCACCACTGTCGTCTGTTAATTCTGCCTCTCGGGGGAATTCCAACTCTTATTGTGGTGTTGGCCGCAATGGTGGCTGAGGCCATGGAAACCAAGGGGCGCGTGGTGGCGGTGGCCGTGGAAGATATGGCAATGGTGACCGCCCACAGTGCCAATTATGTAAGAAGTACATGCATGAAGTTCTTTGCTGTTACAAGCGATTCAACAAAAACTACATGGGAGAAGATAAAACTGCTGCAACAGCTGTTACCTCAAACTCTTATGGAGTAGATACTAATTGGTACATTAATTTTGGAGCTACGGATCATATTACCGGAGATTTTGACAAATTGCATGTCAAAGATCGCTATCATGGAAATGATCAGGTGCATACAGCTAGTGGCGCGGGTATGAGTATTCGACATGTTGGTCATTCGGTACTTAATGCCTCCAACTCTAAATTGAATCTAAAAAATATCCTACATATTCCTGAAGCCAAGAAAAATCTACTTTCTGCTAACCGTCTTGCATGTGATAATAATATCTTTCTTGAGCTTCACCCCGATTTTTTTGTTGTCAAGGACCAGGCGATGAGAAAGGTTCTTCATCACGTTAGAGTTGTTGGAGGTCTCTATCCCCTGGCGTCCAAGTCACTTTCTCCAAGAAAACATGCCTCTAGCGCTGCAAAACAAACACCAGCTGGATGGCATAATCGGTTGGGTCACCCTTCCCCTATGATAGTGCGCCAGATAATAAATAGATTTAGCCTTCCTTTCTCCAAAGAGTCGTGTCATGAGTCAGTTTGTGATGCCTGTCAACAGGCAAAGAGTCATCAATTACCCTACTCTAGATCATCTCGTGTTTCCAATTTCCCATTTGAACTTGTTTTTTCGGATGTATGGGGTCCTGCCACTGTCTATTAATAAAAACAAGTATTATTTGAGTTTCATTGATGACTACTCTAAATTTATATGGATTTACCTCCTCAAACATAAGTCTGAGGCATTTCAAGTGTTTCATGATTTTCAGAACTATGTAGACAGGGCCTTCTCCAAGAAAATCATTGCTATTCAATCTGATTGGGGAGGTGAATATAAAAAACTTGACTCCTTTTTCAGGCGCCTTGGAATTTCTCATCGAGTATCTTGCCCTCATGTGCACCAGCAGAATGGATCTGCTGAGAGAAAACATCACCACATTGTTGAAGTTGGTCTTTCCCTACTTGCTCATGCCTCCATGCCACTTAAATTTTGGGATGAAGCTTTTCTCTTAGCAACATACTTAATCAATCGCATACCTAGCAAAAAGGTTATAAACCATGATACTCCACTTGAATGCATGTTCCATGAAAAACCGAATTACTTGTTTCTTCGTACCTTTGGGTATGCGTGTTGGCCTAATCTCCGCCCCTTTAATACTCGCAAATTGGAATTTAGGTCGAAGAAGTGTGTTTTTCTTGGCTATAGCAATATGCACAAAGGTTATAAATGTCTTGATGTTGCAACTGGCCGAGTGTATAATTCCCGTGATGTCATCTTTGATGAGTCCATCTTCCCATTTTCTACACTTCATAACAATGCTGGTGCACGTCTCCAAAAAGAAATCCTTATCCTTCCATCTAATCTTCTTAATCCCCTTTTCAGTTTTGGAGGAGGTTCTGCACCGTTTAATCACATGTTAAATACACATTCTGGTGCAACTAATTTATTGCCTGAGTCTCCATGTCAACAGGAACAGGACACTGCAACTGACGCATCGTGTGCTGCAATCCAAGATGATTCTAATGGCCCTGCTACTCGAATCAACTTATCTGGTACGCAATCCATCTTGGGACCGGTGCCGGAACATTCCGCTGCACCAACTGCACCTGCCATAGTACCCAGCGTTGTCGTCACAGCCAACCAATCCAGGACCCTCACGACACCAAGTGACAGGGACTTCTGCACAAGTTTCAACGCAGTTGTCTGGTCTTCGTTCGACAGGAACTGACTCGCATCTAAACCAACATATGGGATCGATGTTGCATGCAAATATTGGAGGTCATGGTCTTTCCTCTTCTGCTGATTCTCGTGTGCATCTAATCCTATGCCCACTGAAGCACCCCAGCCTGCGTCTCGGGTTGCTACTCGTATACAACATGGGATTGTACGTCCAAAGCCTCTTTTTCCAGGCATGATTCGGTATGGTCCTTTTTCATCTACTGGAGAACCTGATAATTGGCGTGAAGCCACTGCTGATCCAAAGTGGCGTCAAGCTATGCAAACTGAAGTTGATGCTCCGTGTCGCAACCAGACATGGTGCCTTGTTCCACCAGAGTCTAGGAGAAACTTGATTGACTGTCGGTGGGTGTATAAAATTAAGCGAAAGGCTGATGGTACTGTTGAAAGATATAAGGCCCGATTAGTGGCCAAAGGGTTTAAGCAACGTTATGAAATTGATTACGAGGACACTTTTAGCCCCCTAGTAAAGATTGCAACAATTTGTCTTGTGCTTTCTATAGCGGTGTCACATAGATGGACCCTTCACCAGCTAGATGTTCAAAATGCTTTTCTTCATGACATCCTAGATGAAGAAGTTTATATGAAGCAACCACTTGGATTTACCAATTCAGGCAAGCCAAATTATGTGTGCAAACTTCAGAAAGCAATTTATGGGCTTAAACAAGCACCTCACGCTTGGTATTCTCGTCTCAGCTCCAAATTGCAATGTCTTGGTTTCTCTCCTTCAAAACCTGATACATCATTATTTATCTATCACAAAAGTGGTGTCACTATTTTTATATTAATATACGTGGATGACATAATTGTCACTAGTTCATCCGAAGATGCTGTTTCAGTATTACTCAAAGGACTAAGGGAGGAGTTTGCTCTCAAGGATCTAGGAATGTTACATTATTATTGGGCATTGAGGTCTCTCATGTACCCGACGGCATCATTCAGTCACAGTCAAAATATGCACAAGATCTCCTAAAGCGGGCTAATATGCACAAGTGCAAGCCTGTCGATATTCCTATGATCACATCGGACAAACTATCTTCAGCTGCTGGCACTCCTTTGTGTGATTCTGATGCTACAACATATTGTAGTATTGTGGGAGCCTTACAATACTTGGCCATGACACGCCCGGATATTTCATTTGCTATAAACCGAGTCTGCCAGTTCTTGCATGCTCGAAGAAGTGATCATTTTACGTCCGTCAAGAGAATATAACAGTATATTCAGGGGACGATTGATCTTGGTCTCAAGTTTGTTAAGTCAAGCTCAACTCTAGTCAGTGGTTTTTCGGATGCTGATTGGGCTGGAGATGTCGATGACTGGCGCTCTACTGGGGGGTTTGCTGTATTTTTTGGACCAAATCTCATCTCCTGGACTGCGCGGAAACAACCAACGGTGTGACGATCTAGTACTGAGGCCGAGTACAAAGCATTGGCTAATGCGACGACAGAAATTGTTTGGCTTCAGTTAGTTTTAAATGAATTGAGGATTCCTCAACCACGGCCAGCTTGTCTCTGGTGTGCCAGCTTGTCTCTGGTGTGACAATCTGGGGGCTACGTACCTATCTACAAATCCCATTTTCCATGCTAGCACAAATCATATTGAAATTGACTATCACTTTGTGCGAGAACGTGTGGCAAATAAGCTGTTGGATATTCGGTTCATCTCTTCAGAGGATCAATTGGCTGATGGACTGACCAAGCCGATGACGTTCAAGATGCTCAAGAAATTTTGTAGCATTCTCAACATGGCTTCAGTGTTGAGATTGAGGGGGGAGTTGGTTAGTATACGATAAAGCCTATCTCGTGTGGCTTATCTCTATCCTGAGTCTGTTTTGATTAGTCTGTTTAGAATGGATCATGGTTGTTGAGTTTGGTACCGTGTACCATACGTTTCTCTCCCGTGTACCTCCTCCTCCCTGTATTCTATATAAGCGCATGCCTGCTATGTAATCTGTAACCTAGACAATACCATTGATCATACTTCAATAGTAGAAACCTCATCCCATGGAGAAATCACACTCCAAGGTGATGATGATCATCTATTTAAAGTGCATGGGCACCGACTCAAATTATTTCTCGAATCCCATAAGGATGAGACGGAAAAAGAAATTGACGTGATAAATCTTATTGATTTTCACGCTGTTTCTTTAAATTCTATCTAAATTCTTCGGGTCCATTTAATGGGCCCATCCAATTATTCATCTATGGGGCCCACTACGCCAACCCACAAAAACTTGGCCCGTACGGAGCCAGGAAGTGGTCGGCCGAACCCTAGGGTCGGCCGACCTCTCCCTTGCGCCGTTAGCCTTCTGTTTTCGCGTGCGAACTCTCCCGACGTATCTCAACAAGACTCTCGATGCTATCGTACTTTCCCCGCTTATTTATTGACGGGAACAGAGAGGCGAACCTTGCACCATATAGAAAAATCCATCTCCTGTTCAATGTCATGGCCGACAAGAAGATTGTGCCTCATCCCCACTCTAGCTGAACCTTCGACCTGAGCGGAGACATCACACTGGCCAATGACATGTCCCCCCTCGCTTTGGAGTTCGTCATGGCATTGGATGCCGTGCCTCTTGCCATGATCCCGCCACTGACAAAGACTCCGCGTGGGCGTAGCACCACACCTCGTGGTACTGAATGGTTGCTCTCCCCTCGGAGGACGCCCATGAAGTCGACGACACCTGCACGTCGTCAGACTCTGACCGGCCTTAGGTCAGTCAAGACCCGTCTTTTTCCTGAAAAAGATGAGTCTCCGACATTGCACCCCAGCGAGGAGTTCATGTACACTCTGAAGACCAAGGACGGTGATGTAGGGAGCCACCACTAAAAGTCACCTACGCGTACCTCGCCTGAGCGTGCGGGAGACCGCCTCATTATCCATGGGGTGCACAAGCCTGAAGGCGGCTATGCAAAATGATTTTTCAAGCAAGTGGATAATTTGACGATGGATGAATCGACGGGCTCGTCACCCTCCAAGATTAGGTGTCACCTTTCACCGCCAGCTATCAGAGGGCCACCTGGCCAATTTGAGGACAGCGATGGAAAATCTCCTCGTGCCCCTAAAGTGGCACAACTTTGTAAGGAGTTAGCTTCTCTCCATTTGGAGAACAAGAAGCTATCAAACTTAGTGGCTGAAGGGCGCATCGAGAGGGCGGAACTGAAGGATGAACACATATCCCTCAAGGAGGAGATTTATGGTGTTCGCCGTGGCATGAGCGCCAAGCTACAAAGCATATGCAATGCTGTCAGGAAGCCCGACATCTACAACACTCCTTAGTGTAGATGTCCCGGCCGCATAGGATGCTTACTAGTTTTGTTTAGTTTGATTCCAATTTTTTTATTTTTCAATAAGTTTAGGTTGAATAATGTAAGCATCCCCATATTTGAATTCAATGAAAGGAACTTAGCGGTTCATCTAACCCAGTAAAGTTCCATCTTTAGTTTATTTTGTGTGAATAAAGAATTCAGGGAACAACTGTGGGGGAGATACCCCGAATTCGCAAAATCCCGGCGTACAAAATTAGCATTGCATCTCAAAACACGTCGCAACTGATTATACGACTCAACATGTCGAAACAGAGCAACAAAGAGGCCAAAAGGGGGTCGGTCGAGCCCCCTGGTCGCCCGACCTGGTGTGGGCCTCACACGGCTTCATTTCGCTTCACAAATTCGGTTTGGATCTCCTACCCCTAAAAATACATGCTACGTTACTGCTTGAGTTGATTTGATATTTAATACTGAATTTTTGAAGGAAATTCAAATCAAAAATTAACATTTGAAACTGGTAGTCAAAATTTACTTGAGCTGAAAATTTGAATACTTTGTATTTCAATTTGTTGCCCTATTTATGATTCCCACAAACATAATAGGAAAACATGTCATTTAAGTATTTGACTAGTGTGATATGGTAAATGAATTACTTGAGGAGATATCTCCTTGCTTGAAATTGATTTTTGATGTTTGCACAATTTGGAGTCTTGAACTTTGCCTGATTCTCTCATTAGAAATCTAAATACCCACCAAGGTCGTATGATACAAATTCTTGAAAACCACATGCATATGCCACTATGTTTTTCATTGATCTTTGTCAAATTCATGACCCAATTGAGTGACATGGATGAACTTTTGACTTAGAAATTCATGTGCACCCTATTCATGCAAAAATTTCTCACATTGAGAATTTGCATCCACCATTCATCCATCCAATAAAGAAAACTCCATACATTTTGGTCATCAAAATATCTCTAGAAAAATAAAAAGGAGTAGAAGACATGGCTACGGAATTCAAAAAAAAAGAGAGAAAAAGAGAGTAGCCATGTTTCATCCTTAAAGAGAGAAAACCATGGAGTCCACATATATCCATCCCATTCATGTGCACATGGATTTCTATTGTCAATTTGTTTGTTGCATAAGTCTCTCGTAGGATCATGTTTTTGGCTTAGTAATACATGAATTGCAATGTGTGCCACATTTATCCCTACCAAGCTCCAGATATATCCATATTTAGTATAGGGACAAAATTGGCACAATATGCCAAGGTGAGGATAAAAACACTTTGAGAGACTAGAGATATTCCAAATGAGAGATAAGGGCAATCGTTCCTTCGACTTCACAAATATAACAAATCGTCAAATTATTTCAGCAGGGGAAGATCCAAGAGAATTACATCCCAACAATTACACTCTTCAAACACCCAAGGTTGATGTGGTAGCCACACTCCACAAAGGGAATTCATGAATTGAAGTATGACTTCAAATATCTAGTATTCTCTTTTTCTAACTTAGAGCAAATTTATGACAACACCTTAGTTCTTTTTCTTGCTTTCACTTGAGGACGAGAAAAGGACTAAGTGTGGGAGAGTTTGTTGACGGTCCTTAAGTGCCATATTTAGACCGTTGATTCACCTCATAATGTGCACAAAAGAGAAACAAAACATAGTGGTAGGGTTAAAAACCAACCAATTCCACAAGTGTTGGTGTTTATTTGTATGCAGGTGAATTTAGACCCAAATACCAAGACATGCAGGTAGTGATCCATAGAATTGGATTTGGACAAATCAGGCGATGCCACGTGTCATCACATGGATCAAATGGCCCATAAACAGAAGTATTTGAGGCCATCCAACGTTGTAGCACCCATATAAAGGGATGGGACCCACCTGGCAGAGACCTGGAGGAAGCACAGCCCCAACGGGGCTAAGACCAGGTCGGTCGACCCCCCTAGTCGGCCAACTAGGTCATGATGCCAATTGCGTCAAACGCCACGTGTGCTCCCCCCGGCTTGAAGAGGTCATGGGTGACTGAATCGCGCGCATTTGGTGGCGGGAACCGACTCTTCTCCCCTATAAAAAGAAACCAACACCTCACTTCACACACACACACACACACCAAAAGTTGAGAACAGAATATCACTCCAAAGGTTTAGAGTAGTCGTAGAGTCTGCCAACCAGAAGGAGAGTGTGGTGAAGAGTTTAGGAGAAGGAGGCTTGGGCTTGTCAAGTCCCTCTTCTACACTTGTACCCCTACAAAGGTATTATTCAAATCAAGTAAGCCTTTGTGAATTCAATTCAAGTTTGATTCTCAATTCTAGTAGTTTGCACAAGTAGTTACTTGTGGGTTCATGGATTTAATTTATTAGAGGCCCTAGTTGTAGCTTTGTGTTCGAAACAACTAGAGTTGTTTAGAACGTAAGTGTGGTGCTTAGGTTAGAAATCACCGGTGAATATCTCGTAGACCCACAGATTGAAGAGGTAGGCAGTAGGTGGTGATAGCCCTATATGTCCTTTGTAATCCTCCATGTTCGGCTATGCCATAGGCTCTTGGCGGGAGACGCCTAGTGTTGCTAGGGGTAAACCTGTGCCTGAAGCAAGCAGCTACTGCAAATTCCTTTGAATTAGAACCAATACCTTGAATTCCTCTATCTTCTCTACCTACCAAAAAACTTGGTGTCCTTGGGTGGATTAGTTCGTAAGATTACACACAGGTTCATTGGATTCAATACTCTTGGGAATACTTTCTTAAGGGGAAGTGCTACACGATAGTTTCCTTGCGCTTGCAGATTTATATATGTGACGTAAGAAACATCAACAAGGACGTCGATGGTGGGCCCCTGGGGGTTGTTGGAGCTTAGCAGCTCCGACATCGTCCACCATCACCATGTGTTTTTCATTTTTCCGGCGCAATAAAGACAAGAAAAGCAGTAAAATTCGTCCTCTTGTCTATAATCTGTTTGTGACTTACTGTTCTTATTTGAATTTTAGATCCAAAAGAATTCAACATGATAACAAGTAAATTGATGTAATATAATTAGATCCGAATGCCTTCCGGACCCACCCTATTAGGACCTGCCAGGATATAGGTAGAGTTGCGTACTTAGGGTGCCTGGCCAGTCTATGTCGATAGCACACTCCAGAGCCATCATTGGCTTTGGTTTTCAGGCAAGTAGACCATCTAGCAATGCTAAAATCTGAATGAAGATCAACAATATAACTTATATACCACGTGAATCACCTGGTCTAAATTTCAAAAAGAAATTCACAACTTCGTTATAAACAAGAAGGGAAAGATATAAAAGTAAGGAGCCTGTACAAAAATTAATGCACGTGGAATATGCTTTTCACCCAAAAGTGTTCTTCATTATAGGTCCGAATTACAGAGGAGACAAGGACACACTTAGAGTACGACACCATGCTAAGTGTGCTATTCATTTTGTTCTAACCCAGGGTAGGCAAGCTACACTTGAAGTACAGTGACCAAGTTAAGTGTGCTTTTTGTCTAGGACCTACCCGACTTTGTTCATAGACTCTATAATTTACATTATGTGTAAATACAGACTCACCTCCGTGAAACTAAGCATAAACCTTACGGAGGTGCTTGATATTCCATGGATTGGGAAGCGGGGTCCCATCCTCTGTTGCCAAGCGACTGCATCCGAGGCAGACAACTTTGATAACTCGAAAGGGACCTTCCCAGCATGGGGAGAGTTTGTTCATCCATTATCGAGTCAGTATTATCCGCAACACCAGATCACCTTCTTCAAGCTGCCAATTGCGCACAAACCTTTAATGATAGCGCTGAAGCGCCTGGCAGTATCGTGTGTTCTGAACAGCTGCTTGGCACCTTCCCTCGTTGACAAGGTCTAGGTCTTCACGCCAGAGCTTGTCCTGCCTGGCTTCGTTGAAGGTCCAAACCCGAAGTGACCCCATGGTGATCTCTGGAGGAAGGACCACTTCAGCTCCGTACACCAGGAAGAAGGGTGTCTCTCCTGTTGACCGATTAGGTGTTGTCCTACTCACCCAAAATGCAGACAGAAGCTATTCTATCCAGTTAGCTCTGTGTTTCTTCAAGCGCTCATATGTGTGCGTCTTGAGTCCTTTTAGTATCTCTACATTTGCCCTCTCAGCTTGGTCATTACTTCCCAGGTGAGCTACTGATGCATAGCTAACTTGTATGCCAAATCTTCGCAGTACTCTTGGAATGTTGTACTTGTGAATTGGGTTTCGTTGTCAGTTATGACTGTTCGGAACTCTAAATTTGTAGAATGGACCTCAAGAACTTGATAGCAGATTGCTTGTTAATTGTAACAACTGGAGTAGCTTCTGGCCACTTAGTGAACTTGTCGATGGCGACATACAGGAACTTGTAACCTCCGACGGCTTTTGGGAAAGATCCCAAAATGTCCATCCCCAACATAGCGAATGGCCATGTAGGAGGTATCATTTGCAGTGACTGAGCCAGTGTGTGAATCTGTTTCGTGTGGAACTGGCACACTTCACACTTTTTTACCAGCTCAATTGCATCCTCGAGTACTGTAGGCTAGTAAAAGCGATGCAGGAAGGCTTTACCAACCAACGTGTGGGAAGACGCATGGTTCCCACACTCGCCTCCATGGATTTCCGCCAAGAGCTCGCGACCTTCTTACCGAGCAATGCACCCCATTAGAATGCCGTTGGCACCACGTCGGTAGAGATCCCCTTCTACCAGCGTGTATTGTTTATCCAATCTGACGATTTGGTCAGCGAAAGCACCGTCTTCAGAAATGATGTTGTCTTTCAAGTAGCTCTGGATCTCCAAGATCCATGCATCGGAGCTAACTTGAGCTTCCGTATCTTGCGCGCGAGGTTGCTCGGGGCTTCCTGTAGCGCCTACGATCCTTGGTGGATGCCATGGTAATAGAGCAACCAGGACTGCCAACTTCTGGGTGCTGGTCTCGCCCCCATCACTCAGTTCGGCAGGCTGAGCGGCAGGACCTGACAGTCTCCTAAGAAAAACTCTGTCAGGAGCTTAAGCTCTGGTTGAAGCTTTCCTCGAGAGTTCATTAGCTTCAGTGTTGTTGAGATACTGGACATGACAGAGGTCTAGGACATTGAAGTCCTTCTGCAGCTTCTGGACTTCAAGGAGGTAAGTAGCGAGTTGAGGGTTGTTGCAACTGCATTCACCTTTGACTTGCTTGATGATGAGTTGTGAGTCACCCTTCACATCAACTTTTTGACACCATATGGTAGCACCACCTTGAGTCCGTAGATGAGAGCTTCATACTTCGCCATGTTTTTGGTTGCCTTAAAGTCAAGGTGTACCATGTATTTGACCTTCTCCCTAGAAGGTGCAAGCAGAAGGATTCCAGCTCCGGCCCCCTGCTTCTACACGAAGCCGTCGAAGTAGAGAGTCCAGTGAGGCTCAGTGAAGATTGGGACCTTGGGTTCCAGCTAATGTTCACCGTGGCTCCCTGGATTTGATGAAGAAAGCGTCCACTCCGCCAAAAAGTCAGCTAGTGCCTAACTCTTGATAGCATGTCGTGCAAGAATTCGAGATCGAATTCTGCCAGCTTTGCTGCCCACTTTGCAATATTTCACGTAGAGTTGGGGTTATGCAATATAGCACATAGTGGATAAGTTACTACTGATATTTTGTGGGCTTGGAAGTAGTGGTGAAGCTTCCTTGAGGCAATAAGAATTGCATACAACAGTTTATGCACCTCAATGTACCGAGTCTTGGCGTCATGTAGTATTTCGCTAATGAAGTACACTGGCCGCTAGACTGTCCAGGACTTCCCAGAAGGGCCCAGAGCTTCTCCTTAATCAACCCAGACCGTCCCGAAGGGGTACGAACCATCTTTTTGAGCTTCCTGGACCTTCTTAGAGGGGTCTGGATCTTCTTGATTAGCTGTGAGTACTCCCTCAGATGAGAGAGATTGATCCTCGGGCAACTTACCTTTAGGATCCGTGCCTAGGGGCTAGGACCCAGACTCGCCTTCAGGTAGCTCCGGACCCTCCCAGAGGGATCTGGACTCCTGAACTGAAGATGGTTACGGTCTCTCCGCGACCAGGTCCATGCTGACAACCTCTGTAGTTGCCGAAATGTAAAGCAAAACAAGCTCACCAGGATCCGGAGCTACCAAGATTGGTAGTGTTGTGAGGAGCTGCTTGAGCTCCTAGAACTCCTTTTCTGCTTCTTCGGACTAATGAAATAGCCCAAACTTCCTCAATAGGTTAAGGAAGGGAAGCGCCCACTCTGCCAGTCTTGAGATGAACCAGCTGAGCGCAGCTAGACACCCAGTTAGCTTCTGGACATCCTTAACACGGGCTAGGGGCTGCATCTCTTCAATTGCCTTGATCTTCGCCGGATTGGCCTCAATTCCTCGGTGAGTCACCAAGAACCCAAG
Organism: Tuctoria greenei; assembly: GCA_036927565.1. NCBI lineage: Eukaryota > Viridiplantae > Streptophyta > Magnoliopsida > Poales > Poaceae > Tuctoria > Tuctoria greenei. Next base: position 189,231,297 of record JAYESD010000003.1, on the reverse strand, counting down.
GAGCTTTTCGGAGCTAACCCCAAAGACACATTTGTCTGGGTTTATCTTGGTGTGTATTATGCATAGCTTGTCAAAGATGGCTTGCAGGTTGTCAATGAGTGATTCCTTGTTCTTCACCTTCACGATGATGTCATTGACTTAGACCTCCACCAAGTCCCTAATGAGCTCTCCTAATGTTTTGTGTATCGCTTGCACAAAAGTTGAAGCAACGTTTTTGAGTCCGAAGGGCATAGTAGTATAACAATACAACCCATCTACTGTTGTGAAGGCAGTATGCTCTTCATCTTCCCTAGACATTTGAATCTGATGATATCCAAAATATGCATCTAGGAAACACAATAGTTCACGCCCGGAGGTGGAATCCACTATTTGGTCTATTCTAGGTAGTGGAAATGGGTCTTTTGGGCATGCCTTATTCAAGATGGTGTAGTCGATGCACATCCGAAGCTCCCCGCCGACCTTCGGTACAACAACTAGGTTTGCCAGCCACCGTGGATGGTGGACCTCCCAGATGAAACCAGCCCTGAATAGCTTCTTGATTTTTTATATGATGAAATTCTACTGCTCGACTGAATGCTTTTGGGGCTTCTGATGTATTGACTGTGCATCTGGGTATATCTTCAGGCTGTGCTCAATCAACTCCCTAGGGATCCCAAGCATCTATGACTTTTGCCATGCAAACACATCGACATTCGCCCAGAGAAAAGTGATGAGCGCGAGTTCCTATTTGTTGTCCAGACCTCCCGATATACGGGTGGTCTGGGCAGCATCAGAACTGATTTGGACGACTTTGACGGGAATGTCGATGTCACCGCTTGGTTGCACACATGGTGCAGAGTTTGATCCTCGTTGACGAGAGCTCGGAGGTTGAGCAGCTTGCTCCTTGCCAGATCCTTCCTCCTGTGCGGTTGCAAGCGCGTGAAGTTCTTCCAAGGTGGTGACTCCCACACTGCGGTCCCCACGAATCTGTAGGACGCCTGAAGGATTCGACATCTTCAACACCAAGTAGAAGTAATGAGCTACGGCCATGAACCTATACAGGGCTGGCCTGCTGAGGATGGCGTTGAAGGGAAGATTGATGTGCACTACGTCGAAGACCAACTACTCGAACCTATAATTGTCTCAAGTACCGAAGGTCACCAGGAATATAATTGATCTGAGAGGAGTGATAGCTCCTGGACCTACTGTGGAGAAGGGATGCGAGGGACGAAGGTCTGAGAGGCTGGGATGGAGCTTCACGAACGCTGCATAGCTGAGGAGGTTGAGGTCCCACCTCAATCCACCAGGACATGGTAGAGCTGGATGTTGTTGATGGTAGGAGAAACCATCAAGGGTAACTGACCAGCTTTGGTCATGTTCTTCGGGCAATGCGAAGCATTGAAGGTGATGGCGGTATCCATCCACTTCCGATGAAGTTCTGCCTTGGAGGTGGGAGCTACGACAGCCATCTCCCATTGCATCATCTTGAGGATATGCCGGGAGGTAATATCCCATGACCCTCCATATACCATATGGAGAGTATTCTAACGTTTGTTTTCATAGAAGTCAGAACCATCATTAGCAGTATTGTAGACAGCCTTTAGGACCTTCTTGGGGTCCTAGAAATCTAGCTCCTGATCAGCTGGAGCTTTGTTTACCTTATGTTTCCCTTTCTGTTGGCGAAAAGGGGCTCTTTTTGGCCCTCATTGCTGCGTTCAATGAGTCGCTGGACCTCGCGACAGTCTTCGAGGTTGTGGGTGTTCGTCTTGTGGATCAGACACCAAATCTTCTCATCGTCACCTTCCTCAGTCGACGGTTGGGGTCATTTTTCGAAGCATGGCCCCCGGCCACCAGGAGCTGCAGCTGCAGCAGCAGTAGGTGTGCCTGCCGACGACTTTTTCTTGTTGTTGGACTTCTTCTTCTTTTTTCCACTGCCAGAGGCAGCAACTTCAGTCTTGGAGGAGGATTTACTAGCCACCAGAGCTGGTTTAGAGTGCATCTCCTGGCCCTCTGCAGCCCTAGCACATTTGTCGGCTAGGCTGAAGAACTCTATGACGCTGCTGACATCTTTGGTTGCTAGCTTCTCCAACATCTTCTTGTCTCTAACTCCCTGTCAAAATGCAAGAATGACAGGGGCATTGGAGATTGAAGGAATAGTATTCTGTACCTGAGAAAACCGCTGGATGAATGATCATAGCGATTCTCCCGCCTTCTATTGTACAGCGAACAGATCATGTTCTATGGCAGGTGGGTGTAGGAACTCTCGAAGTTTTCGGTGAACTATCGATAAAGTTCCCCCCAACTGTAGATGGAGTTAGGAGGAAGACTCATGAACTAGGACCTTGTTGTCCCAGTTAGGGCCACAGGGAAGTAGTTGGCCATCATAGCCTCATTGCCTCCAATCGCGAGGATGGCGGTGGAGTAGATCTGGAGGAACTCGATGGGGTTGACAGTCCCGTCGTACTTTTCCGGTAGATGAGGCCTTAACTTTGGAGGCCATTCGACCATGCGAAGATGCATGGCCAGGGCTGAACATCCACCCCCTACTCCCAAGGGAGAAGGGTTTTCACGAGCAACTCGCCTCTCACGAGTGCTCTCCATGAGGACGCAACCATTTTTCCTCATGTACCAGCGATCGAGGTCCGACCAGAGATCATGCATTGAGAGCCTCGATGCCGTATGACTGCAGAATGCCCTGGAGGGCAGTGACATCACTTGTTGGGAGGGCACATGCCTCCTGTGCTGTGACGCCTGAGGACCAAGTCTACCAGACAAGGTCCTGTTTCTTGAAGGTGCCTGCCCAGCAGGGGGCGGACCTTGGTTACTGATGGCATTGGCTGCAGCTGCAACCAAATGATCCACATCAGTGCACCATTGCTGCATCGCGCCTTGAGGAGCTCCGGGCACTGAAGGACGCTAGAGAAGAGTTCGCGGTTCGTTCAATGCCTTCTCAAGGTTGATCGTCGACGCAGTGACCGATGCGAACACACTATCTTGCTGCGGTGGTGGAGGTGGTGGTGGAACAACACCTGCCGGGACAACAACGTTGGCCAGCTGCTGCACGTTGGAGGGATTTCCTTCAGTAGGCCGCTCAGCATGGCCGTTGGACGATGCTATGGCGGAATTCACTATCTTGAAATCTAGAACTACCCCTTCCTGACGCGCCAAATGTCGAAGTGTAGACTAAGACCCTTCCCCGGTACTACTGAAATGTAGTCTGTAGAGGTTCGTATTCGGTTGGTGCACGCGCATAATTATGAACGAGATGCTGACACAAAGGATTTTTACATGGTTCGGGCCGCCTCAATGTAATACCCTACTCCACGGGGTAGTTGTTGATGAGTTTGTGTGTGTAGTATGCCTGCGAGTTTGCTTGGGCTTGTTTCTACCATGTGGTGCAACCCTTTTATATGCTAAGGACTGGCTATTACATGATTTGTCTGGCCCGACAGGTGGCCCTGGCTGTATTGAACACCCTATACATGATCTATTGGTGTTACGGGTGATTATTAGTGTAATAACACATCTTAATGATAGTATTAATTGTATTGATGGTCCTCTGATCGCGCGTCATTAATATATCATTAATGACGTGTTAACCAGGTCTTGTAATGGCTCTTTTAATAGCCTCTTGAATGTCCGTGCCATTAGAGATCCAACAGTCTTCCCATTGCAAGCTCAGATCTGGAGGCTCAATACGTGGTAGCTCCAGAGCTTCCCTCTGTGGGGAGGCAGGTCCGGAGCTGCTAAACATGTGGCAGCACCGAAGCTTCCCTCTACTGTTGGTTAGGTCCGGGGTCACTGGACACGTGGCGTGACTGGAGCTTCCCTGTGGAGGGAGTTAGGTCCGGACCTGCGATACACGTGGCAGCACCGGAGCTACCTCACCGAGGGAGGCAGGTCCAGTGCGGTGGGACACATGGAGCCTTCAGAAGTCTTCAACTCGGATAGATGGAACTCTATAGTTTTGATCACGACAATAATGGGTACCTGGTATCCATGATACCAACAGAATCTCCTGCATTATTTCAATATAGAGGAGCATCAAAGTGCCCAAAAACAGTACAAGCAACAACCGTTAGTTGTCAAAACAAAGAATCAAAAATAAAAGGAAGAAAGATAAAAAGTGTAAACAGGTAGCCTTTTCTTAAGGTTGGAAAGCTATGACAAACTCGTTAGTCAGTTTTGAATCGCCAAGCTTTCCGGCTCTTTAAAGCGACAACACTGAGATCCTAGTGTCAATTTGAAGCAACCCTTCCAGAAAGCGACCAAATGTTGTGTATACATAAAGATCTTTGCATTCCTTTGTTTCCATATTTCCCACGCAGTTGTTTGCAAAGACCTCCATGAAGCACCTCATGTTCCAAATCAGTTTTGCTCACTCTATGGTGTTGATGAAATATAGTGTATGATCCCGCTGTATCCCAATTGTGTTCCAGCAAGATAGACTAAACGAGCATTTGAAGAAAAGATAATATGTGAGCTCCTCCGTGTCTGTGGTGCAAAGATCACATGAATAATCATGTCTCTTGACGGTCATATTCTTCGTCTTCAATATATTTCTTGAAGTTAACCGACATCTGAACATTAACCAGGTGAAGATCTTGAATACCTTATCAATCTGCATTTCCGAATCCATCAAACGGGTGGTGGTGGCTGAATAAGTTTGAAGTAATATAGGTAACCTTTTTTGGAGCTATGTCTCTCTACCGTCAATGTCCAACCAAAAATCCCTGACTTGTCCCCTGGCAGCCACTTAGTCCAGAATATCCTCAAGAAAGTCCAATTCTATGTTTGCTTCTTGAGACAAAGGGTTTAAGAAGTGTTGATGAATTTGTGGCTGTGACGTGAACTGAGCAAATGAAATGTTATCTTTTCTTGCAAAACTATAAAATCTTGTGAAGTCACTTTTGAACAGGTGACCTTCCCATTCATCATTCCATAGGTGTATCATATCCCCTGTTCCAACCCTAACCGAAGCTTGAACTCAAAAGTCATCCCCTAGGCTTATAGCGTCCCTCCACCAGAAGGACCAATTTGAGTACGTGCATTGTGGAGGTTTTCCATTCCTATAATATTTTCCCAGCACCAGCTGTATCCAGGGAACATCTTCCTTGTTTCAGATTTTGAAATTGAATTGTCCAAGTAATGCCTTGTTCATTGTTTTCAAGCGTTTTAGACCTAGCCCCCCCTTTTCTAGCAGAGTCGTTACATTAGTCTGGGCAACCAGTGGTTTTCCTTTTCTGGCCACATCGAAGACCCGTCATAAGCACTATTGTCTTGTATTTTCTGGAGTGTGGATCACATATCCTTTTCGGGATGGATGAGATAATGATGTTTACCAACGTGCATATGCCCCCCATTGATAATCCAGTTGTTGCTGTCAGTTTCCTCTCCACTTTTGTTACCAGTTGTGCAAAGTCCTCCACCTTGGGTCAAGTTAGAGACATGGGTAGGCCTAGATATGTAAAAGGGAAAGCGCCAATGTTGCACCCCAGTGTGCCGACCATATTTAGTGCTTGTTAATCCGTCAGATTGACCGACATGAGGCTAGACTTGCTCCAACTAACTTTAAACCCCGTGGCTCCACCACGAGCATGAAGAAGATTTTTGAGGAAGAATAGTTCTCTCTGTGATGCTTTTAGGACTATTATCGTATCATCAACATATTGCACCATAGGGACCTTCATGCTCACTGGTTGGTCGACGCACTCCTCTTTTGGAACAGAAGGGTTTTTTGGGTACCCCATAGAGAAGGATTGATGATGTTGGGGTTGAGATGATGTAGTCCAAAGATTCCACTACACTGGAAAGCCCATATTCCTTAAAGTGAACAAGATGAAGGGGTGTTCAACCATGTCGAAAACCTTTTCAAAGTTTATTTTTAGAACCACCACACCCCTCCCGAACATGGCACACTGTCACACCTGGTCCAAACAAGCTAACCAGATGCATTCCACATGTATGTCAGGATCAGTTAATTCATACATCCGTAGACAAAAAGTAAATAGTATCATAATACAAGCCATGTTCAAATTACAAATAGGTCTTACATCAATGACCCATAGGTCTCAAATAAAACTACAGAAACCAAATACATAGGTAAGTAGATAGATAGTAGCAGCGTGACAATCGCTCCACTCCACATGAAGTTGCACGAGTGAACGCCCACCTAGAACATCTCCTCCGGGTCAGCGTAGAACTCATTGTTTGCTGCTTCTTCTTCATAGTATGGAGAGGGAGAGGGAATTTCTTTGAGTACATAGAGTACTCAACAAGTGTGGGAAAAGAGATGAAATGGAGGCTACATCAAGAAAGGCTCATAATGGCTTTAATCACGATGCATTACCTATACCTTAGCTTTCATTAAGCAACCTATAACTAGGTGAATACACCAAATCAACATTATAGTAAAATAATGAATAAGAAAGTAATAGACCATATGTAATCCCAACCATAAATACCAATCATGTACTAATTATGAATTCGACACCAAGCCACTCTTTTCCGTGAGCACGGCTGTCATGACAGTTTTCCAATCTCTGTATAGAATGTATCCTTTACCCACCAATCATGATTTCATCCCCTGTTGCAAGGTGGACTAAGTAAACCTCCCAGTTGTCTGTGGTGATCAACCACATTTCACACTTCCGTAGGTGTGTGTCCATGAGATCACTACGAGGTCTTTACAAAGGTCCTCCCGACTAGTAATCGACCCTCTGAGGTTTCACTGCTCCGGCACCTAAAATCCATTTTACCTCTGTCAGGAGAAGCCCCCTCTTGAGCCATGCGGATCCCAAGGCAGATACACTGAACCAATTCCCCGCACCGTCCAATTACCAACACTATGCCGGGAGAGGCCTAATTAATCGACCAAGCTGCCCCATACTCAGTCTTTTGGCGATACTGTATAGCTTAGTCGCTACTCCATAAACCGGTCATTAGAATCCGACAAGGTTCAAACCCCAATCTTGGGTCTCATGCGTACTGTACCATACCATTCAAACCAACCCGCCAGATTCCTATTTACTACAATTTATTGTCCACCATTATAATTCATAATCATAAGTCATAAGTAATAGATATGATCAATGTTTTTCCACCCAACTACTTTGCATGGCTATTGTTGACGACTGTTATATACCAATTTCAGCCATCAATATAACTCAATTATATGAAGGATTGATCATTTCTTGCACACGTCACCTTTCCACTTTACCTATTTCCACTTGTACTTGGAGAAATATGTGTATGCAGATATTTATAGAGGAATTGAGGAAAAGTATGGGGAGCAATCATATAAAATATCATCCCAGCCAATCAGGCGTCGACACGTGGCCCCACATGGATCAAATGGCCCACAAACAGAAGTATCTGAGGCCATCTAACGGTGTAGCACCAATATCAGTCAATAGGACCCACCTGGCAGCCACCTGGAGGAAGTACGGGCCGTATGGAGCCCTGACCAGGTCTGCCGAACCAGGGGGTCGGCCGACCTGGTCCTGGCGCCAAACGCAGTCAACTTCCACTTGTTGGCTCCTCCCGGCTCCCTGGAGTCAATGACGGCTGATTCGCGCGCTTTTGGTTGCGGCAACCTACCTCAACACTAGTATAAATAGGACCCCATACCCCTCACTTCAACACACACCACTTGGGCATCATTCTATTGTATACACTATCTTCCATAGTCCTTAGAGGAGTTAGGATGTAGAGAGGAGAGCCTCTAGTCCCAAGTACAAATTGGGAAAGGAGTAGAAGGAGTCTCTCTTCCCAATTCCACATTGGGAAAGGTATGTCTCATGTATTCCTTCTTGTATTTGTGACTTTGTGCTCAATAAAGATATTATCTTTAGTATTCTTTTATATGTATACTTGGACAAAGTATTTCTTGTTTGATTGTGGAGTCCATGTAAGTGGAAGGTATAGTCTTTATGATTGTACTCTCATGATCACATCTTATGGTCATAAACACTATAGACCCCCACTATAGTCTATGTAGTTATGATATGATTATGTTAATATGAATAACTATGCTATGCAATCATTATTGGTTCAACGATGATTTAGTTCATTGCCTTAGGATGTCTTGTGCTGCAGCTCTTAAGATATTTGCTTAGTATCCTAGCATGGTGCTAGGGTATTTAAGTAGCGTTGGATGTCTCGTAGACCCACGGACTGAAGAGGTAGGCAGTAGGTGGTGACAGCCCTATCTGTCCTTTGTAATCCTCCACGTTCAGCTATGCCACATGCTCTTGGTGGGAGTCGCCCTAGTATTGCTAGGGGTAAGCCCGTGCCCGATGTGTCGTATAGTATTGCATAGGAATTGATCATTGACATGACCATTAGTATCTACCTTAGGCTATGTATATGTATTAGGATCATTGTAGGAGCAACTCTCTAACTCTTAATCCAATCACCCTGTAGGACCCATTTACCCTTTAGAATAGATTGCCTAGGTGTGTGTCACACTACCCCTATTATCAACTTACCCCCTGTCCGGATAATTGATTAGTATCCCATAGCTTGACCATAAGAGTAATATATACTTTACTCCATTGCCTTCATCCTTTGGGATAAATACGATACCCTTGGGAATACTCATGGGTGAAATGCTACAACGGTATCTTCCGTGCACTTGCGGATCTCATCTCTTTATCTGAGATGATATGTGGTGTTAATAAATACCAACAAGCATTTCTGGCGCCGTTACCGGGGATGATTTGTTAGTATATCTTAGGAGCCATCAACAAGCATTTCTGGCACCGTTGCCGGGGAAGACAAAGGAAGTGAAGGATAGCTATCACTTGTGATTAAGCTATAGGTACTAATAGTTATTAGACAGGATTACCCTTGTTTGTTTTCTCCTTTGTGTGAAAACAGAGTAGTGTTGGCCAACCCATTGTATGGGATGGCCAACGAGGACACAAGTGCTAAACTGCAAGATGATTCAATGCGTACCTAAACAAATGACTGCTAGGCAACACCATTGCCTTTTGCGGGAGAATTTCAGCTTTCAGTAGGAGCCAAAGTCATCCATACCCAAGCTTGGGGAAGGCTCCAAGAAGTTCTTCTTGGTTTTCCTCCACCATGGGGTGGATAGTTGGCTATCCATCCAACACTCGTGTCATGGGTTGGCTCCACCAATCCATGACCACATTCATGCTGGAGCTGAAGGAGTCCTATTCTCATTCATCATGGATGAGAAGAAGGTCTCCACTCAAGGGGTGGATTGAAGAATGCTCGAGTTCCCATAGCTTGTCATGCACACCACTTCACAAGGTGGATATGCTAGTTATATAACTACACCTCCCATTGAAGTGTCATGAATATCCAATTCGTTGGAGATTTGTTTGGGTAATCCAAGTCATGGATATTCACATGATTTGTGAAAATCCATGTCATCATGGGACGCGTGGGAATTATTTCCCTAAGACCCATGAGGACCTTTTTCAAACAACAACTCCAATGGCTACCATTCACAAGGAGGTCAAGGGTGGAATTAACATCACCCTTGTATTCAAGGAGGCTATGGCTTTCCAAGGGATTTAAGTTCAACTAGCCTACCTTGATGTATCTTGGCCAAGCAGAAATCAAGACAACATGCACATGAAGATCTTGGCCAAGGACAAGAACTTAAGGATCATTCAAAGTCCAAGATATCCCACATCACTTGTTGGGATTCCCACACTTCGACCAAACCCATTCAACCTAGGGCAAATGACATTGTGGAGTCCACATGTCATCATGCCCAAGGAAGCCTTTGATCCATGATCAAGGTATGAGTTGATTCAATGGAATATCAATATGGTCAGAGTGGCACCCCTAAGAAGGACAAAGCCTCACCATGCTCATGAAGGAATACATTCAAGAGGGAGAACCCATCGCTACAACAACATTTCTATATCAATACAAAGGGGAAAGGCTAGGGCCACCATGTGGCCCACATGTCCAAATGACAGCCAAATGAGTTTTGCATGTCAAAACAGAAGAAATCGTCCACATCTTCAACTCCGGGATTGGACAACAAATCATCGCGCTGAACAAAATGGAGGTAAGTCCTACTCATTGGACTTCAAAAATTCGGTGAGTCGTCGCTAATAGGTTAATTGGTAGTTATCACTCACCGGACTTCAAAAACTCGGTGAGTCCTTGCTGATAGGTTAATTGGTAGTTATCTCATATTTGTTTTCCAAATTGCATCAACCTTGCATTTGCATGTTTGAAATTCTACACTTGCATGTTGGAATGTAAAATTTCCAACCATCATAAAACTAACAATTTGAATTAGGGGAGAAATTTAATTGGATATGAACTACGTGCATGATCACTTGAGTTTATCTTCCTAGTTCAAACCAAAAAGATTTGCTTTGACCCTCATTGCATTTACAAATTATTTCAAGCTGGGCAAGACAATATGAAAATTGAGTTCAATTTGCTTTTGGCTAATGTAACCCGTTTTCGAGTTGTTTTGTGTGTTCTTGATTAAAGTGCAGCTAGGTCAAAATTGTGAAGAGGTGGTATGGCAAGAAAGTGGAAGGTTTCATCAAGCTCAAGTCACTGTTGGGAGGATTTGAGAACACTTCTCTCCTTCAAACTCATTTTGAGTTTGAGGAAGAGAAATGTTCAAGATGATGACCCAATGGAGGAGCCAGAACCAAATCCAGTGCCAAATCCAATCTCAACTTGGCATTTGACATCAACCATCAAGCCTACGCCAAAAATCAAGGTTGTGAGTTTCTCACACAAAGACCTTCGTCATCAACTGCTCTTCAAATGAGGTATAAGTTTAGAATTTTTCATTGTTTGGTTTGCCATAGAATTGAATGTATTTGCTTGCATTTGTGAGGAAGGTTGACACTTCCTCCTCATTTAATTCTCATGCATCCTCACAAGAGTAAGTGTGGGTATTGACTTTTGGATCTCCAAAAGGAAATCCCACCTTACTTGGAAAAATCTAAAACAAGTACCTAGAATCCTTTAAGCATTGTTTTGTAGACTTAGTCATTTTTGTCTAGGTTTAGAAAATAAAACTTTTGGGCATGACTTAATTGGTGAATTGGCATATAGAAACTTGGCCATAGTGACAACCATAATTTTTAATTGAGCTTCATGCATAGATGGTGTCACTAGATTTCAAACTCCTAGGATTAAGTGATATCCTTGCTCTAAAATTGAATTGCATTTTTTGGAGGAGTCAGTAAATTTTAAATTCCTAGTCAAGTTCGGGAGGATAAAATTGAGAATCTTGTTTGTCATAGTCTAAATGATAAAATTTGCTCTTGAAAGCTAAGATGGTTAGAAACTTTAAAAGATGTAGGGATCCATATAGTATATTTCTATCACATGCATTGCTATGAGTAGGAGCTTTAGAAAATATGCAACATGAATTATCCATAAAGCTCCACTCTTATCAATGAATAACACATTGATAATGGATACACTTGACATTGGAACCAATGCATCTTTGATTTTGTTCTTCCCCGTATGTACAAATGAAAGTTCGGTTACCTAACCCGAACGTTCATTTGTACAAGTATCGGGAGCTAACCATCCCTCTCTATCCAAGAGAGGAAGTTTGTAGGAGTAATATTACTTTGCAGGCATTCAAGAAGCTGATTGTTGGGATCCCTAGAGGATCCCATTTCAACATCTCTTGGACAAGGAGTAAATGAGGATGGTTGCTACCTATCGGAAATTATGCCCGAAGGTCAATCATAAATATACGAGGCTAGAGATTTGAAATGGGAATCCTCCATGAGCAACCAATGGGCTGACACGAATGGGTGAGAGCATTATGCTCTCAACTATTATAAGCACTCATTCAAGCTCAAGGGATTTGCCACCATCGTTGGGTGCAAGTTGTTCCTATGTGGTTAGAAGGTATGTTGTACCTTACCCAAGGAACAGCTGATCGTACCCAATGCATGTTGGGCACATGTCACTCCCTTATGGCAAAAAGATATGATACACCTTAGACAAAGAATGATGAAACATACTCAATGTACATTGAGTGCACGTCATTCCTTTGGATCTAAAGGTTATCATTATCCTAGCCAAGGAATGACAAATCACACCCAACATATGGAGACCCTGATGTGCGGACGATCAACATCGAAAACACTCTATTCAACCACACTCGTGGTGTCCATGGGAGGCAACACAACAATCAACACTCAACCCTCCATTGTCAAAGCCACGCTGCAACAAGGATAGGACAACTCATGGCCTACCTCCGTCGTTAGGGTTTCAACCCCTATCACGGACCTTGATCAAGAATAAGCTTGGGGGAGGACCCCCACTTGAGGTAACTTGTATCACACCCACTGCATTTTTATTTCAAATCATCCATTGCATATTTACTTTCCATTCATCCACCATGCATCTAAAAAAAAAACAGGAACTTAGATTTGCTTTGCTTATCAAATAAAGATGTGTGGTAAGAATGATTTAGAATTCACATAGATGAGATAATAAATAGTTGCTCTGTTTTTACAACTTGCTACTATCCGAATATTGCTTAATTGGCTGAAATTAACTTTGCCTTGATTTAGAAATTGTGGGTAGCAAAAGCTTAATCAACTTCTAGGTTGTTGGGAGATTTGAATTAGTAATAGGGCTTCTATTCCTATTTTGAAAGTGAAACTTAGATTTCCGGAGAAATTCTATCAAGATTTAAGTTTCCCTCATTCGATTGGAAATACCTACCAAAGCCATATGATATTCATACATAGACAACACCTTATGCATATGCTATTTGCTTTCGATTGAGCCAAGTCAAACTAGTATAGACCTATGTGAGAAATCATTCAACTCTTTTTGAATTCAAGACTTCACTTGCACATGTTATACTTCTACACTAGAAGGAAGCAAAATTCCATCATATCCACCATTCCACAATAAAAAGAGAAACTCCGTGCTATTCATAGTTAGCACTCTCTTCAAGTTATTGCATAAAAAGGAGTAGAAGACATGGCTACAAGAAAAAGAAAAAGAAAATGCATGCTTATATCATAAGGATGAGAAAAAAAGTAGAAAAAAAATATGCTTACTCCATAAGCATAAAAAAATGGTAGCCATGTTTCATCCTTGCAATAAAGAGAGTCCACATCAAAAGGAGTCATATCAATGTTTCCACATCCACCTCCATTCCATCACACATGCACAAGTCTTGATTCAAAATTTTGAATTGATTTCTCCTAAGGCTTGCTCTTTTGACTTAGCAATATTATGTGTTGCAAATATGCCTACTTACTTTCCCTACCAAGCTCCACATACAAGCCATATTCAAAGAGTAGGAATAGTATAGGCATAATGCCTTGGTGAGGACATATTTCCACTATACTCAAAGGAGTGATTGAGAGAATCAATTGAGGTACTTATAAACTAATTTGAATCTCTCCAGAATTTAAGTGAAACTTGATATCTAGGCTATGCTTGCTTCATTTGCTATTCTATCTTTCAATTACCCATGAATAGGAGAAGGCATAACTCCCTTAATGACTTAAGAAGGGTGAAGTACTATAGCCACTTTTTGCAATAATAGGTAGAGTATTTTGTTGTGCACTTGGTACTTTCGAAAGGTAGAACATTGTAGCAACTCCTGATCATCAATCTAAAGTCTTGACTTTGCTCGGGAGGAGCAAAGGATAAGCTTGAGGGAGTTTGTTGACGGCTGTTATATACCAATTTCGGCCGTCAATATAACTCAATTATGTGAAGGATTGATCATTTCTTGCACACATCACATTTCTACTTGACCTATTTCCACTTGTACTTGGAGAAATATGTGTATGCAGATATTTATACAAGAATTGAGGAAAAGTATGGGGAGCAATCCTATAAAATATCATCACAGCCAATCAGGCGATGACACGTGGCACCACATGGATCAAATGGCACACAAACAGAAGTATCCCAGGCCATCCAACGGTGTAGCACCAATATCAGTCAATGGGACCCACCCGGCAGCCACCTAGAGGAAGTACGGGCCGTTTGGAGCCCTGACCAGGTCGGCCGAACCAGGGGGTCGGCCGACCTGTTCCTGGCGCCAAACACAGTCCACTTCCATGTGTTGGCTCCTCCCGGCTCCCTGGAGTCAATGATGACTGATTCGCGCGCTTTTGGTAGCGAGAACCAACCTCAAAACTAGTATAAATAGGACCCCATACCTCTCACTTCAACACACACCACTTGGGCATCATTCAATTGTATACACTATCTTCCATAGTCATTAGAGGAGTTAGGATGTAGAGAGGAGAGCCTCTAGTCCCAAGTCCAAATTGGGAAAGGAGTAGGAGTCTCTCTTCCCAATTTCACATTGGGAAAGATATGTCTCATGTATTCCTTCTTGTATTTGTGACTTTGTGCTCAATAAAGATATTATCTTTAGTCTTCTTTTATACGTATACTTGGACAAAGCGTTTCTTGTTTGATTGTGGAGTCCATGTAAGTGGAAGGTATAGTCTTTATGATTGTACTCTCATGATCACATCTTATGGTCACAAACACTATAGACCCCCACTATAGTCTATGTAGTTATGATATGATTATGTTAATATGAATAACTATGCTATGCAATCAACATTGGTTCAACGATGATTTAGTTCATTGCTTTAGGATGGCTTGTGTTGCAGCTCTTAAGGTATTTGCTTAGTATGCTAGCATGGTGCTAGGGTATTTACGTAGCATTGGATGTCTCGTAGACCCACAGATTGAAAGGTAGGCAGTAGGTGGTGACAGCCCTATCTGTCCTTTGTAATCCTCCACGTTCGGCTATGCCACATGCTCTTGGCGGGAGTTGCCCTAGTATTGCTAAGGATAAGCCCGTTCCCGATGTGTTGAATAGCATTGCATAGGAATTCATCATTGACATGACCATTAGTATCTACCTTAGGCTATGTATATGTATTAGGAGCATTGTAGGAGCAAATCTCTATCTCTTAATCCAATCTCCCTCTAGGACCAATTTACCCTTTAGAATAGATTGCCTAGGTGTGTGTCACACTACTCCTATTATCAACTTACCCCCTGCCCGGATAATTGATTAGTATCCCATAGCTTGACCATAAGAGTAGTATATACTTTACTCCATTGCATTCCTTTGGGATAAATACGATACCCTTGGGAATACTCATGGGTGAAACGCTACAAAGGTATCTTCCGTGCGCTTGCGGATCTCATCTCTTTACCGGAGATGATCTGTGGTGTTAAGAAATACCAACAAGCATTTCTGGCGCAGTTGCCGGGGATGATTTGTTAGTATATCTTAGGAGCCATCAACAACTATGCGTAAATTAAATCCCAAATACCACCCTTCCATACCCCAAGCGACAAGGTAATAAGGTAAAGCAACATGATATAGCATAGAATTCATATTAAATTAACATGCAACTAACTAAATCCTTATAAAAGGTGCAAGATGGTCAAGGGCACTTGCGTCATTCAAAGTGGTTTTTGTCAAATAGAGGGTCTTGAAGGTTGATCTCCGGCACGGGAACGGGGTGTACTCGAAGTGAAAAACATACAATAAGTACTACATACAATGCTAAAAAACAAATATACACACAATCACAAAAATCTACTCAACTACGTACCTACAAGAGATTTACTATGCATGTACAGTAGTTCATTTAATGATATTCATTAAAATGTGAATTCCTATGTGTTAGAAATGTGATTTGACATTTTATATCAATTTTATAATTATTTTTATTCTCAATACACATTTTTGGAGATTTTCCTACATTAAAATATAATTATTTATTATTATTATATTATTTTAGATTAAAGTAATACATTAAATAATTTTCAATGTCATGTGAAATTTATTCCTAGGCTTAAAATAATTTTATATTAATTAAACATAAATTAAATATATTTCCTATAAAATTTTGGTGGAAAAATGAATTATTTAAGGTAAAATAGGAATAAAATATATTTTAAGTTTCATAAGTATTTATTCTGAATTTATAAATTTTTATTTATTTTTCTGCATTTGTTTTCCATTTTATGCAATTTTCAGTAATTCTGTATATATTATAAATGCTGAAACTAATTTCTAAAGTGTCTAGGGACTAAACTATAATTTTCCTAACTAGCCAGGGCTGAAAATAGTATTTAATGAATTACTAAGGGCTAATTATGAAATCTGCAGTCAATTCATGATTTATATAAAGTATAGAGGCTTATTTGCATTTTTCTTGGGTTTCTGTGTAATTAATCTGTTATCTAGGGGCTAGTCATCAAAAAGGCAGGGGCCTCGATGAAAATGTGCCAGGCGCACCAACTGACTTACATGCCAACCGTTGGATTCAAAATGGGTGGCCCATATTTAATAAAATGAGGGGGTATGCTCTAATCTAGTCGTGGTTGTCGGTTGCGAGGCAAGGGCCGAGATAGGGCCATGTCACCCCTAACCGACGCCAGTGCTGCGCGCAGCGGTGCGAGGCGGTCTACGGCAACGACCTCACCGGAAATGGCTAAACTATATGCAATCAACCCTAATACTCAAATCTAGATACAGGAAATCGTACGGGGAGGTGTTGTAAACTAACCGGAGGCGTCGTTGGCACATCGAGAGGTGCAGAGAACGTCAACGACGAAGTAAGGCGGCGAAGCTCGTCGGTGCTCGACTAAGTCATTGCTGCAACCTCCAATCCTTCGCGCGAAGTGGCCCGATAGCTTCCTAGGAACATGGTTAATGCGCTCAACACATTAGAAAGGAGGAAACACGATCAACGGGGCGGTCAACGATGAGCGGCGGCGGAAGCTTACCGGCGGTCGACGAGACGGTGAGATGGGAATCTCATCGAGCAAGCTTGTCCGCACGTGCTCCTGAGAATGTGCAGAACACGTTAGGCAAAGAACAAGGGAGGAATTGCAATGGAATTGGCAGGAACACCGGTGACATATCGTGAACGGAGGAGGCTAGGGTTTGAGAGCTCGGGGGAGGAGAGAAAATGGGGGTGGCGGCTCCTTTAAAGTGCGGCTAAGACGGCGGTTGTGGATCGCCCTCCTCACTTGAATGCTGGGTAAGAATCCGAGGAGCGGGGATGTGGGCGCGGGCGCAGATCGTGGCGTCGCGCGGCGGCGGTTGCGTAGGGGAGGGGAAAGTGCTGACGCGCGGGCCTGGGCGGCCAGATAGAAAAGAGAGGGAGGGAGGGCAGTGTGGCTGGGCTGATGTAGAGGGGAAAGGGGAGGTGGGTCGCGGTGGTTTCAACCCAAGCAAGGGTTTTTTATTTTTATTTTCTTTTTCTTTTATTTTGATTTCAATTTCAAACTCTAACGAATTCTAATCGTTTCAATTCAAATTGTCACCCCAAAATGCAAGATCAAATGCACTCTAATATATTTGAAAGATTGATTACAAGGTTTTTGAAATATAGGGTGTTACAACTCTACCCCCCCCCCCCCCAAAAGGAATCTCGCCCATAAGATTCGGAAATCCTAAGATAAGAGATGGGGAAACTCGGCCTTGAGGTCTTCTTCTTTCTCCCAAGTTGCTTTTGCTTCTGTGTGATGTTTCCACTGCACTTTGCACATACGAGTGAACTTGTTCCTTGTAACTCGTCCTGATGTCTCGAGAATCTGTACCGACTGTTCTGCGTATGAGAGATCCTCTTGCACATCGATAGCTTCCATGGGTAACTGTTCCTCAGACACTCTTCAGCACTTCTTCAGTTGTGACACATGGAACACATCATGCACATTTGAAAGTTGAGATGGTAGTTCGAGTCGATAATCTACCTCTCCTCTTCTTTCTAGTATCTTGAACGGACCAATGTAATGGGGTGCTAGCTTTCCCTTCACCTTGAACCATTTTATGCCTCGTACTGGTGATACCTTGAGATACACAAAATCTCCAACCTCAAAGGTTAGATCATGATGTCAAGCACCTGTATAGCTCTTCAGCGTTGACTGTGCTGTCTTCAGATTATTTCGGATTTCTTGCACTTGTCGTTCGACTTCTCTTAGTATCTCCAGTCCAAACACTTGACCTTCACCCGTCTGATCCCAAAATAAAGGTGTTCTACAAATCCACCTATACAATGCCTCGAATGGGGACATCTTGATACTAGCTTGATAACTGTTGTTGTAAGAGAATTCCGCATAGGGCAAATTCTTGTCCCAACTCTTGCTATTCTTCAAGGCACATGCACGCAGCATATCCTCCAAAATTTGATTCGTGCGTTCTGTCTGACCATTCGTCTGTGGGTGATATCTGGAGCTGAAATTAAGTCGAGTGTCCATTGACTCATGTAACTTCTGTCAGAACCTTGAGGTGAACTGGTACCTTGATCAGACACTATCATTTTTGGGACACCGTGCAAGCATACAATCCTTGTCATGTATAATTCTGCCAACTGTGAACTATTGTAGCTTTTCTTGTTCAGATTGAAGTGATCAACTTTAGTCAAACAGTCCACAATGACCCATATGGAGTCATATCCTGACTGGGTCCTTGGCAACCCCACAATAAAGTCCATACTTATCTCTTCCCATTTCCATTCGGGTATCATGAGTGGTTGAAGTAGTCCATCGGGTCTCTGATGTTCTGCCTTGACCAACTAACACGTGTCACACACAGCCACATACTCGGCTACATCACGTTTTATGCCAAGCCACCAATATCGATCCTTAAGGTCTTGGAACATCTTGGTACTTCCAGGATGAATAGAGCAGGACAAATTGTGTGCTTCTCTAAATATCAACTCTCGAATCCCTTTGATATTCGACACACATATCCTCTTCCCCAACCATAGGGTTCCTTGTTCATCTTCCATGAAATCTGGAGCTTTACCAATCTTTATCAGCTTCTTAAGTTTCTGGATTTTCTTGTCCTCCTTTTGGCCCTCTCTAATGTCATGTTCTAATGTAGAATCCACTTCCATAACTACTGCATCCGTGTTAGACACTATGCATAGGTTTAGTCTTGCAAACTCCTCACATAGCTGCGGTTGATGAGCTTGTATCGTCATACTATTACATTGTGCCTTCCTACTCAAAGCATCCACGACCACATTCGCCTTTCCAGGGTGGTAGTTGATCCCAACATAGAAAATTATTAATTAGCTCAAGACATCTTCGTTGTCGGAGATTAAGGTCCGACTGGGTGACGATGTACTTCAAGCTCTTGTGGTCGGTGTAGATTTATGTTCTTTTCCCCATCAGGTAGTGCCTCCATAGCTTTAATGCATGAACTACAGTTGTTAACTCCAGATCATGGGTTGGGTAATTCTTTTCATGCTTTCTAAGCTGTCTTAAAGCGTAGGCCACTACATGTCCTTCTTGCATCAACACACATCCCAGTCCTTGTCCACAAGCATCACAATAGATTGAGAACTCCTTTTGCATATCTGGCATGACCAACACTGGAGCGGTATTCAACCTCTTCTTTAGCTCGGCGAAGCTTGCTTCACATTCTGGTGTCCACTTGAATTTAGCTCCCTTCACGAGTAGCCTGGTTAGCGGACGTGAAATCTTTGAAAATCCCTCAATGAATTGTCGATAGTAACCAGCCATTCCCAAGAAACTTCAGATTTCTCCCACATTTTCCGGCGTTTTCCACTTGAGAATACCTACCACTTTAGCTGGATCTACTGCTACTCCTCCTTCTGATATGACATGTCCTAAGAATGACACTTGCTTCAACAAGAACTCACACTTACTGAATTTAGCATACAACTGGTATTGTCGAAGGTTCTATAGGGCCATCCTCAGATGTTCTTCATGCTCTTCTTCATTCTTTGAAAATATCAAGATTTCATAGATGAATACCACCACAAACTTATCCAAATATTCCATAAACACCGTGTTCATCAGTACATGAAGTAGGCAGGAGCGTTGGTCAACCCGAAAGACATGACAGTGTATTCATAAAGTCCGTATCGGGTGACGAAGGTTGTCTTGTGTATGTCCACCAGACGAATCTTCAACTGATGATAAACGGAGCGAAGATCTATCTTGGATAATACAGAAGCTCCCCTCAATTGGTCAAACAGATCTTCAATTCTTGGCAATGGGTACTTATTCTTCATGGTAACTGCGTTGAGAGCACGATAGTCCACACATAACCTCTAGGTGCCATCCTCCTTTGGTACGAATATGACTGGAGCACCCCAAGGTGATGAGCTAGGGAAGATATATCCTTTCTCCAATAGCTCCTTAATGTGATCTTTTAGTTTTGCTAGCTGATTGGCATCCATTCGGTACGAGCTCTTATATATCGGAGCTGTCCCAGGCATAAGCTCGATGATGAACTCGATTTCCCAATCAGGTGGCCTACCAGGTAGCTCTTCAGGGAACACATCCGGAAACTCTGTGACAACATTGACCTCTTCTACACCCTCAACTTGATTAACTTGGACTCTCGACACCGGTGTTGGATCAGGACTGAACTCAACCTTGGTGCCATCTGAATGTGTCAAACAAACCATCCTAGTTGCACAATGGATCACCCTATTGTATTTTGTCAAACAATCCATCCCCAAATAATGTCCAACCCTTGAGATTCAAGGACAATGAGATTCGCTGAGAAGGCTACCCCCTTATGTCTAACCTTACATTAGGGCATATCTGCCATATTATCATTTCTCCTCCAGGGTAGTTGTCTATAAGTTGGTGAGTCAGACAGTGCACTACCATGTCATGCCTTCTTATGAACTATCTAGATATGAATGAATGTGTGGCACCAGAATCAAACAACACTGTAGCTGGATGAGAATCGATAGGGAATGTACCAACAACCACATCTGGTCGATTTTGTGCTTCCTCAAGCACCATATGGTTGACCCTCCCACGAGTAGCAGGTTGCTGTTGCGACTTCTTCGGGCAACGAGTGGAATAGTGTCCCATCTCACCACAAATAAAGCATTGTACCCCTGCATTGTCACCTTGGGCTCTATTACCCCCTTGTTGGTTTTGCTGCAGCTAGCCTACAGGACGAGGTGCTGGAGCTGCTGGGCGGGGTGGTTGTGATGGGTGGCGGGGTGGTTGCATTTGCGGGCGCTGTGGCAGGTGGTATGGAGATGGTGGCCTGTATGTGGGGTTAGGGTACTCTGGCCAAGGTAAGAACTCATAGGGCGACTCATAGGTACCATGTGTTGGGGGGCGATGTGGGGGCGAACATTGCTACCAGAGGGCTGCTCATGAACTACCTTTCTCTTGCGCTCATCTTCATCAAGCTCCTTCTTGGTTCTCTCCACAATGAAAGCCTTGTCTACCAGCTTCTAGAAATTGTCATAGTCACAAGAGGACATGGCAAACTTGATCTCTTTGTCCAGCCCATTCTTTAAGCAAAACTGTTTCTTTGCATCTGTATCAACATCACCAGGTGCATAGCGAGACAGATGAGTGAACTTGTACAGATACTCCCTCACATTCATGCGGCCTTGCTTCAACACGAGGAATTCCTGACGCTTAGCTTCAATTTCACCCTCAGGAACAAAGTAGTTTCTGATGTTACACCTGAACTCCTTCCAGGTGATGTTCTTCGGGTTAGAGTGTGCCTCAGTGAAGGCACTCCACCAATCTGCAGCAGGTCCCTGGAGCTGGTGGGAGGCTAGAAACACCATCTCATTCCCTTCACACTGAACTATCCTAAGCTTGCTCTTATTGGTCCTCAGCCAGTCATCAGCCTCTATGGGCTCAACAGCAGTGGCGAAGGTTGGCTGCTAGGTGATTAGTAAGTCCCTCAGATCGGATCTGGGTCTAGGAGGTGGTGGTTCTGGAAGCTGATGTGCAGGTGGAGGCGGTGGTGGTGGGGCTTGCTGCATGTTGGCTACTATCTGGGTCAAGTTGTGGAGCATCTGGGTTTGCATGGCCATCAAATGCTGAAGATGGTTGATTGTTGGTTGTTGGTATTTCTTAACACCACAAAGTTATTCGCAAGCGCACGGAAATACCGTTGTAGCACTTCCCCTTAAGGAGTATTCCCAAGGGTATCGAATCCAAAGAACGCGTGTGCTAATCTTTCGAACTAGCTCACCCAAGGACACAAAGTTATTTGGTAGGCAAGAACAGAGAGGAATTCAAATTATTGATCCTAATTCAAGGTAGTTTGCAGTAGATGCTTGCTTCGGTCATGGGCTTACTCCTAGCAATACTAGGACGACTCCCGCCAAGAGCCTATGGCATAGCCGAACATGGAGGATTACGAAGGACGGATAGGGTTGTCACCACCTATTGCCTACCTCTTCAATCCGTGGGTCTACAAGATATCCACTGATGATTTATGACCTAAGCACAATGCATACGTTCTAAATCACTACTCTAGTTGTTTCGAACACAAAGCTACAACTAGAGCCTCTAATGTATTAAAGCAGTGAACCCACAAGTAACTATTTGTGCAAACTATTGAGAATAAAAGATCAAACTTGTATTGAATTCACAAAAGCTTACTTGATTGAGAAAAACCTTTGTAGGGGTACAAGTGTAGAAGAGGGACTTGACTGTAAAATCCCACTTAATTCTAAATATAAATTTTAGTGGTCAGTTAAATTCAAATTTAATTGGGTTCAAGATATGGTCATGTACATAAACTTGAACCTATTCAATTCCTTTTTTCTTCTCATGTTTTAAATTTTATTAACATGAGAAACATACTTCACCAATAATCTTAAAATAATTCAAATATCATCTCTGCAAAAGTTTTGGAGTATTTGAATGGGGTTTGCTTGGGCAAATCAATTTATAGTACCTCATATACTCAAATAATCAAATAGCATATAACTACTGTATACACATGCCCTGTCAAGAACATTCAAATCTGAGGCTATAAATTTTTCTATAGTCTTCTAAAATTTCAAATAAGCTCCTTGAAAAGTTTCATGAATTTTGGAGTCCATTTGTTATTTTATTTGAGACGATCAGCAAATTTGAATCAAGTTTAAATTCAAATTCAAAATCTGGTTAAAATATACTTGAACATAAAGATCTAAAAACACCACTGTGTTCATCACATTTTTCTTAGCCATGAAGTTTCATGAATTTTTGAGTTCATTTACTATTTCTAAATGAATTACTAAAATGGCAGTAGCTGTAAGGCTGACTGGCGGGGCCCACGAGTCAGTAGAGCCACGTGCGCTGCAAACCAGCGCGTGCTGCGCGCGCCACCGCGACGGCGTGCATGCCCAGCACGACAGCGGCGAGCTACTCCCGTTTGAGCACTATAAATCTCGCCCCTAGCTCCTCCTTATCGCTCCACGGTCGCTCTTATCGTCTTCCCTCCCGCTGAGCCGACGGGTTGCGCTGTTTTCACCCCGCACGCAAGATTCCGACCGCTGGCGCCGCACCCCCGTTGCTGGCCAGCCGAAGGCCTCTCACGCCAAGCTCTCAACGGCATGTTTGTTCCCCACACTCTCGTCTAGCCTCTGGTTCACTCCTGTCATTCTTTCGCTAAGGTTTTGGCCGGTATTTTGAAGCTAACCGGAGCTCGCCATCGTGTTCACCGTGCGCCGTCTCTGCTCCATGGTGCCAGGCTGCTGCAAGCAGTTTCGTGCTTCGACTCCAATAGCAAACTGGTGCGCCTGGACACGCTTTGCACGACGGTGAAATCCATTCCTTGTTTACGTGAGTATCAAGCAAGTTAGCTAAGTTTTACTTTCGTCTGAAGCTAATGAACTCGCTCGGTTTTTCATTCAATTCGAGTTCCACACTTAATCACTCTCCACAATTGCTAGAAAATAGTTTCTACACTTCTTTGCGCACCCTCTCGAACTGGAATCACCAAAAATGATTGACCGTAGCTCGGGATTCACAAGTTCTCCCCTCTGCCATTAAGAAGTTGCCTCTGTCGCCGTCGATGATGGTTTTGCCGACCGTTACACGACGATTTCACCTTCCCATCACCTTCCTCGTGGTTCCAGAAGACTTTCCCAGCCTTTTTAGAAGAGTTTTGGCCACGGAGCGATGGTTCCGACATGGCCGGAACCCTAGCTGCCGCCGCCGCTGATGCGCCGCCGTTTCCGACCGTCGGCAGACCTCACCAACCCCACCATCATGCTCAGCGCAGGATTTTAAGGTTGGGCACCAAATATTAGGTGCTGCGGTGGACGGGAACTTAGATCTGGCGAGGCTCGCTGGAGCGCGCCGCAGCGGGAGCCCCGCGCGCCACCCGCCTCGGGAGGTTGACAACGACGCCGTGGGTCCCCCGCGTCAGCGTCTGTCAACCCCCGTCGGATCTGGGGTGGCCACAAGATCTGTTGTGGCTACGCGGTGCTTCTCTGTGGTCCCCATGTGGTGTGAATGCCATTGGTCCATTTTGAAACGATGGGGCCCACGGTTTAATTCAAGTTAGGATTTAATTCCAGGTTTGGCTCCATCTTAGAAAATTCATAACTATCTGTAGACTGCTCAAAAAATCTTCAAACAAATTTTGTTTGAAAGACCATGAGCTCTAATCTCTGTTAGTACCAATTAGGTTTTATGAAACTTACTTTTAAATTCTGTAGAAAAATAACTTTCCAAAGACAAATCCAATTTTTCCTGATGAACTGTCGACTAGAAAAATCCCCAAAATTCACATAAAATGCATTATCCTGTTTTTGATTCCTAGAAAAAGTTTGGGAGCCATTGCACCTCTATAACCCTCTGTATAATTCAATTACCTTTTTCAGTCATTGAATTACTACAGATTTTCAATTGCTTTATTGTATTCATTGTATTCCAAATTTGGACTGAACATTCCTTTACTCATATACTAACTCCTGTAGAAATTTGGGATTTAATTGACTTAGTCTCCTAGTTCTAATTCAGTTGCCAACTTAATGTTAAGTGAAAAGCTAATAATTCAGTTATAAAAAATTCCAGAAATTCTTGCCCACTTTAAAATTCAATATCTCTTTCACCAAGGCTTAGAAATTTATAAAACCAATTTTGCTAGAACCAGAAAAACATCATCTATCATTATCATCAACTGGCAGCTATGTTCAAGCTACAATTTCTTCTCTAAAATTCTTGGAAATTTATTGCTTGCCATAATTTTAGAGATAACAAACTACTTTGATCATCTCCTGTTCTTTGCAAGAGTATTCCTTGTAGTCCCTACCATCTACCATAAAAATCCCAAAGCCAAAGAAAATCATTCACTCACTATAACCATAGTTAGAAACTTATGAACTATTTGTACATTATAATTTATTAGCATTCCTATATGCATGTCGTGTAGTGATCGATATTGACAAGAAGTGTCGCTTGGAGGAGAAGAACAGGGTGTCCACTTGATGTCCTTCGCGGAGTCTTCAGAGAAAGACCCTTAACAATTGACATTTAATCGAGTCGCAAACTAAGGCAAGCCCCGGTTTGCATTTAAGAGCTTTTCAAAGTTTTCCAGTTTATTCACTTACGTCTTTAGTTGATATTGTGCATTTACATATAAGGTGTTTGATACTCCACTTGCATGACCACAAATCCCAGGGTTTGGTTGGAACGGGTTACAGTTTGACCTATAGTAACTGCTTTGCTAATGTATAGGAAATCCGGTAGAAGTCGAGTAGTTGGAATCTACTTGCGAGATAGGAATAACAGTTCACATGAGGGTGAAGATGAAAAATGGCTTATGAAATGAATACGAGACTGGGAAGGGAGAATAGGAGTCAATGAGATGGAGTCTCGGGCGTATAGCCCTGCCTGTGTCGCTTGAGGACCGTGCCGTATGCGGCACCGTTGGGCAAGCTTGAACTGTACCGGTTGCATAATGGTATATGGGCCCATTAAACTGATGTAACTCCAGACTGTAGTGTGGAGACTCCTCGGTTGTCCTTGAATGGAGATGCGAAGGCAGAAAGGTGTAAATCTCCTAGCGGAACGTTTTGACGTGTCCGTGTAGGGGACCTTTTGCTCGGGGTGAAGAGGTTTGCCGACATTGGGGCCTTGGGTGAAAGGTGGCCATGTATGACGCGGGGAGGAGAGCACGTATGTGTCTCCCACGCGGGTGTGCGTGTCGTGCTGTCTGGGTGTGTCCTGATTGCAATCACCGTCCCTCGCGGTAATAGAGTACCACTTGTCCGTCGCTGTCGTGACGTAGTAAATACTAAAGAAGCCATAAAAATATATTGTATTGAATTATATTTGCTTCGCAACCTTGTATGACTTAGAGATATAAAGTTTACAATTTCCCCATACTTTAGCTGTAACAGCATTATGTGCTTTGAGCATGTCATATTATCGGCAAAGCGTTTCTTGTTTGATTGTGGAGTCTATGATGTGCCGTGCTTGAAGAATGTCATTTCCTACTTAAAACATGATCATAAGGATACACTTTTAGGCGAGTCTGTTTATGCTATTCCTTACCTATGCTTAGTATTCACCATTGCATATGTCTAGTGAGACGGGTTAGTCTTGCTGAGCCTTATGCTCACCTTTGCGCTTTAACGATTTTTGCAGGTATTAGTTTTATTTCTGCTGTTCAGGTTGTACATGAGACTCGAGGTGTCGAGATAAATCTCATGTGAACCACACTGCTGCTAAATGTTCTTCTTGTTGCTAATGAGAATCGTCTTAGGGCATGGACGTATTCTCTCCTGCTTAGTTAGGTGAGATTATGAGTACGTATTTTCCACTGCGTGTGTACCTCTGTCGTACACTCTTTTGTAAACTCTGACTATTCTGAAATTAAAACTTTGTACGTTTTGGTATCCTTTTCGTGTGGGCTGTTAGGTGCCGCATCGCACGAAACCACCCAATGAGATCCTCGGATGTGTGGACTCCGGTCCCCACATTGACAAGCCCAAGCCTCCTTCTCCCAAACTCTTCACCACACTCTCCTTCTACTTTGGTAGCCTCTAGGACTACTCTAAACCTTTGGAGTGTAGTACTATTCTCAACTTTTGGTGTGTGTGAGAAGTGAGGTGAGGGGGTCTATTTATAGGTGGAGAAGGGTCGGTTCCCGCCACAATTAATGAGCGAATCAGTCACCATTAACTCCAGGGAGTCGGGAGGAGCCAACACGTGTCATTTGACCGGGTTTGGCACCAGGAAGGGGTCGGCCGAACCCTGATTCGGCTGACCTGGTCAGGCCTCCCCTCGGGGAGTGCTTCCTCCAGGTGGCTTCCAGGTGGGCCCCCTTGATGTATATGGGTGCAACACCGTTGGATCTCCTCGTATTTTTCTGCTTGTGGGCCATTTGATCCATGTGTTGCCACGTGTCATCACCTGATTTGTTGAAATCCATTTTCATGGATTCATCACTGAATGTTTTGGTATTTTGGGTAATAATTCACCTGCATACAAATAGACACCAACACTTGTGGAATTGGGTTAGTGTATAGCCCTACCACTATGTTTTATGTTTCTTTTATGCACATTATGAGGTGAATTGACGGTAAAATTATGGTACTTAAGGATCGTCAACAAACTCCCCCACACTTAGTCCTTTGCTCGTCCTCGAGTGAAGGCAAGAAGAACTAGAGTGTTGTCATGAATTTGCTATAAGTTAGAAAATAAGGATACTAGATATTTCAACTTATACCTGAATTCATGGACCCCCTTTGTGTATGTGGCTACCACATCAATGTTGGGTGTTTGAAAAGTGGAACGGTTAGAATGAAGTTGCCTTGGATCATTCTCTGCTGAAATGATTTGGCAATTGATATATTTGAAAGTCATAGGAACATTTGCCCTTGCCTTCTAGATTGGAATCTCTCAAATCTCCCAAAGTGTTTGAGTCCTCACCATGGCATGTTTTGCCAATTCTTGTCCCTATACTAAAAGTGGCTATATCTGGAGCTTGGTAGGGATGAATGTGGCACACATTTGCAATTCATATGTTACTAAGTCAAAAACTTGATCCTATGAGAGACTTATGCAATGAACAAAGTGAAGGGAAAATTCTTGTGCACATGAATGGAATGGAGGAGTGAGGTGATAACTCCCACGAATTTGCTCTCTTTTAAGGATGAAACATGACTACTTTTTTTTAGCACTCTTACTCTTTTTCAAGAGTGGATGCTTTTTCTTTTTCTTGTAGCCATGTCTTCTACTCGTTTTATTTTTAGAGAGACTTTCATTTGTATTGTCTGAAGTTTCTTTTTGACAGATGGGTAATTGATGGATGCAAACTCTCAATGTGAGAAATTTTGCATGAATGGAGTGCACAAGAGTTTTAAATTCAGAAAGTTCATGCATGTCACTCAATTGGGTCATGAGTTTGACAAAGTTCAATGAAAAGCAAAGTGGCATATGCTTGTGGTTTTCAATGAATGTATCATATGGCCTTGGTGGGTATATAAATTTCCAATGAGAGATTTAGGCAAAGTTCAAGACTTCAAATAGTTACAAATGTCAAAATCAATTTCAAGCAAAATGATGATTTCTAAAGAACTCATTTACCATATCACACTAGTGAAATACCTAGATGATGTGTTTTTCCTATTGAATTATGGGAATCATAACCATGGTAATGGATTGAAATATAAAGTATTCAAGTTTTCAGCTTAAGCAAATTCTTGACTACCAAATTTTATTTCAATTTGTTGAGTTGATTCATTTTAGATATGCAATAAAAAATATGAAATCAACTCAAACAGCAGGGTGGCTTATAAAAGTGGGGATAGGAAATCCAAACCAATTTTCTGGAGCGAAACGGAGTCATACGGTGCAGAAAACAAGTCGGCCGACCTCCTGTTGGCTCTTCTATGGCTCTGTTTCGTCGGGTCGTTTTGCTCATTTGATCGCGACGTGTTTTGATATGCAACGTTAATTTTTCACATCAGGATTTCGTGACTTGGAGACATGTTCCCCCCCCCCCCCACTTGTTTCCTGAACTCTTTATTCAACAAAATAAACTAAAGGGGGAACTTTACCGGTGTTAGATGAACCGGTAAGTTCACTTTATTGAAATCAAAATATGGCGATGCTTACATTATTTAACCTAGCTTTAGAAAACAAATGTTTTTTTTTTAAAATAAAATCCTAAGTACTAAGCATCCTATGCCGTCAGGACATCTAAATTATGGTGCGTTGTAGATGTCGGGCTCCCCGACGGCATTGCACAAGCGCCGCAGTTTGGCGCTCATGCCACGGCGAACACCGTCAATATCCTCCTTGAGGGCCATGATGTCGTCCTTCAGTTCCTCCCTCTCGATGCGCCCTTCAGCCACCATGTCAGTCAGCTTCTTGTTCTCCAAGCGGAGAGGAGCGAACTCCTTGGTTAGCTGTGCCACTTTAGGGGCACGAGGAGAGTCCTCATCACTTCCCTCGAACTGACCGGGTGGCCCATTGATGGCAGGTGGTGGGACGTGTCGCCTAATCTTGGAGGGCGACGAGCCCGTCGACTCCTCCATTGCCAGATTATCCACACGCTTGAATAGGCCCTTAGCGCAGCCTCCTTCGGGTTTGCGCACCCCGTGGATAAGAAAGCGATCTCCCATGCGTTTCGGCGACGTACAGGTGGGCGTCTTGTAGTGGTGGCTCACTACATCGCCCTTCTTAGTCTTCAGTGTGTACATGAACTCCTCGCCGGGCTGCAACGATGGGAGAGACTTGTCTTTTCTGTGGAAAAGACGTGTCTTGACTGGGTTCAGTCCCGCCAAAGTCAGACATCATGGCGTCGTCGACTTCATCAATGTTCTCTGAGGGGAGAGTGACCAAACAGCGTTACGAGGTGTAGGGCTGCGCCCGCGCGGAGTTGTAATAGGCGGGATCATGGCAAGGGGCTTGACATCGATCGCCATGACGGACTCCAAGGCGAGGGAAGTTTTGTCATTGGCCGGCGTAATGTCCCCGCTCAGGTTGAAGGTTGAGCTGGAGGAGGCGTGAGGCACAATCTTCTTGTCGGCCATGACGAGGACGGGAGGAAGATGATGATTCAATGAGGTGTATAACTTTCCTCTATGTTTTCGTCCTTTAAGTAGGCGGGGAATGACGCGTTTCACCGAGGATTTTGTGGAGTATATTGAGGAGGATCAACACGAGAAAACATAACGCGAACGGCGCGAAGGGAGAGTCGGCCGACCCTAGGGTTTGGTCGACCCCCTTCTGGCTCCGTACAGGCCAAATTTTCTCGGGTCGATTAAATGGGCCTCTTAGATGAAGAATTGGATGGGACCATTAGTTGGACGTGGAGAATTTAAACAGAATTGGAAGAAATGGCATGGAAATTGATTAGATTTACCACGTCAATCTTTTTGTGTATCCTTTTGGGAATCGAGAAATAATTTGAGTCGGTGCCCATTCACTTTGAATAGTTGACAGTCATCACCTTGGAGTGTGATTGCTCCATGGGATGAAGTATCTACTACAGTGAAGGGTCCTTCCCATTTACTTCTAAGTTTCCCATGTCCAAAGAGTTTAACCATAGAGTTAAAGAGTAAAACTTCATCCCTAGGTTCGAACTCTTTTGGTGTAATCCTCTTATCGTGCCATCTTTTGGTTCTCTCTTTATAAATTGTGGCACTGTGGTACACCTTATCTCTTCATTCCTCCAACTCAGAGACTTGCTTCAATCGGTGATTTCCAGCTTCGTTAAGATTCATGTTCCACCGCTTGATGGCCCAATACGCTCTATGTTCCAATTCTACGGGAAGATGGCAAGTCTTCCCATAGACAAGTTGGAAAGGAGACATGCCGATAGGTGCCTTGTAGGTAGTACGATATGCCCACCATGCGTCGGGTCGCTTTTGCTTCCATCCCGTTCCCATTTCCAAGACAGTCTTTTGTAGAATATTCTTAATTTGCTTATTAGATGTTTCTGCTTGACCATTTGTCTGTGGTGGTATGGGGTAGCAATGTTATGCTGGACTCCAAGTTTTCTTAAAAAGTTCTGGAAGGTCTTATCTGTAAAATGTGACCCTCCGTCACTTATGACCATACGGGGAGTTCCAAAGCGTGGGAAAATGATCTCATGGAACATTTTCCTTGCTTGCTTGGAATCAGCATTTTTGCATGGTAATGCTTCTACCCATTTTGACACATAATCGACGGCAACCAGAATATACTCGCAATTGTAAGATCTAGGAAAAGGTCCCATGAAATCAATACCCCATACATCAAATAATTCCACTTGGAGATTGTATGTTAGGGGCATCGCATCAGGAGCAGAGATTCCTCCATGCTTCTGGCATTTCCAACATCTGTGAATGAATTCCTTGGTATCTTCATACATTGAAGGCCAATAGAATCCACTCTGCCAGATCTTTGCCTAAGTACGGTAAACTCTGTGATGACCACCATAGGGGCCAGCATGGCATTTCTCTATAATTTTGGTGCCTTCGATTGATAGGACGCACCTTCTAAGAAGGCCATCGGCACATACTCGATAGAGGTAAGGGTCATCCCAAAGGTGTCTACGACTCTCATAAATGAGTTTCTTTTTGTTCTATCCTGGTGGTACGTATCCCGTGACCATAAAGTTCACGATATACGCATACTAAGGGTGAGAGTCTGTCACCTTGAGGAGCATATCATCTCGTAGGAAGTCATTGATAGGTATGTCCATGGTTTGTGTGACTTCCATACGTGAAAGATGATCTACTACTGAATTCTCTACTCCTTTCTTATCTCTTATTTCCAGATAAAATTTTTGGAGTAGAAGAATTCATTGAATTAGCCTAGGTTTAGCATCCTTTTTGGTAAGCAGATATTTTAAAGCAGCATGGTCTGTGTAGACTATGACCTTTGCTCCAACCAAATAGGATCTAAACTTGTCGATAGAAAAACTACTGCTAGGAGCTCTTTCTCAGTTGTGGCATAGTTGAGTTGGGTTCCTGTCAGAGTTTTGCTAGTGTAGGGTATTGCGTGAGTCTTTTTATCTTTGGTTTGGCCTAAGACCGCACCAACAACAAAGTCACTGGCATCACACATGATTTCGAATGGCAGGATCCAATCAGGAGGTTGGATAATTGGAGCTAAGATGAGAGCATTTTTGAGTATATCAAATGATTTAAGGCATTCATCATCGAAATCGAAGGGAGCTTCTTTAGCTAATAGGTTGGTGAGGGGTCTAGCGATTTTGGAGAAATCCTTGATAAATCGTCGGTAGAACCCCGCACGACCTAAAAAGCTGCGGATTCCCTTAACATTGGTAGGAGGTGGAAGTTTTTCAATAACTTCAATTTTGTCTTTGTCCACCTCTATTCCTCTCTCGGACACCAAGTGTCCAAGAACAATGCCTTCCCAGACCATGAAATGACACTTTTCCCAATTAAGCACAAGGTCCTTCTCCTGGCATCTTTGTAAGACCCTGTCTAAATTTTCTAGACAATGATCAAAAGTTTTTCCAAAGACGGAGAAATCCTCCATGAAAACATCCATGATATCCTCGATCATGTCTGAAAATATAGACATCATGCATCTCTAGAAAGAAGCAGGAGTGTTACATAGTCCAAAGGACATACACCTGTAGGCATAGGTCCCGTAAGGACATGTGAACGTGGTCTTACTTTGATCACCGGGATGGATAGAAATTTGATGATATCCCGAATACCCATCATGGAAACAGAAGTAGGAGTGTTTTTCCAATCGCTCTAACATCTCATCGATGAAGGGCAATGGAAAATGGTCTTTTCTTGTTGCCTTGTTATGTTTTTGGTAGTCAATGCACATCCTCCATCCCGTGATGGTCCGTTGAGGAATTAATTCATTCCTCTCGTTTTGAACGACTGTCATACCTCCCTTCTTAGGCACTACTTGAAATGGACATACCCATTAACTATGAGGAACAGGGTAAATAATCCCGGCATGCAGAAGTTTCAAGACTTCTTTCTTGACAACTTCTTGCATCGCATTATTCAATCGCCTTTGAGGTTCCCTTGAGGGGACACTCTCAGGGTCAATAGGAATACAATGGGTGCATAACGCTGGACTAATTCCCTTGAGATCCTAAAGTGAATATCCAAAAACAGCTTTATGCCTTTCTAACATGGCTATGAGTTTGAGCGTTTCATCATCTGAAAGCTTGTCACTTATGATGATAGGGGCTTCCAAATCGCCATTGAGAAAGGCATAACATAGACGTGTAGGTAGAATCTTGAGCTCAACATGAGGTTTTGGGGAGGGCTCTTCTTTTGGCAATTCAATTTCCTCCTGAAATTCGTCCTCCTCTTGGACGAAGTCTTCTTCTCCTTTAATTTCAGGGGGTTCTAAAAATTGAAGAGTCTTAACCTCCTCCATTGGCTCATCTTGGATGGGAGATTCTGCAGATGTGTTCTTTGAACGCAGAATAGGCATGGAATAATTTCTCCCTCCAATATTGATATTGAGGCTTCCTTCCAAAGGAACTTCCATGAGAAATTTCTCTATGGAAATCCCTATCACGATGTCGAAATCTTGGATTTCAAACACGTGAAAATCTAGGAGAGCCTCAACATCTTTGTGTCTAACAGACACTTGTTGTAGAACCCCACATCCTTCAAGAATGGTTCCAAATGAATCTCGGAAGGATTTGCGTGTTGGTGCCAATGGCACATCACCAAGAATGGCGAGAGCATAAGAATCAGAAATGAGATTTGCTCCAACAATAGGGTTGTATAGGATTCTCATTGGTGTCCCTCTAATAGAACATAAAAAGGTAGCCAAAGGTGAGGCCATCCGAAGAATTTCGGGTGAATTCTCGACTTCAGTTGTCCACTTCATGGTTAGGATAGAGGTCAACTCCTTGACCATCTGACAGACTAACACCCCGTCATGTGGTTCACGTGGAGTTGGTGACAATGAAGGTTTCCTATAGCAACAATACTTCGAGGTATTTCCATAATCTTTAAAAATCTCTTCCTCGAAGTAAAATAGAAACTACGAGAGTTGAATTTCTTCTACCTTCGTAGTCTCAGGTTCGGGAGAGGATTCCTCTAGCAAGGTTTGGGGTAAATAAGAAATGGGTTCATCCTTGTCCATGAGTGTATCCTCCGTTCTTGACACGAATTCCTCTTGGGGAGGCTCATTAAGACCCATAATGAAGGAAGAATTTTCTAGAATTCTATCTAGAAGATCCTTACCTTCTTCTGGAGTCTTATGGAGGAAAGATCCTCCAGCCATAATGTTAAGATATAGGGCAGACTCTTTGTTCAATCCCATGAAGAAATGTTGCAAGAGCATCAGATCAGGGAATAACAAATCTGGAAAAAAAATTAAAAGAGAAAATCTGTCCCAAGCTGCACCTATGGATTTCTTCTCCATCTACTGGAAGCATAGTACTTTCCTCTATAAGGAAACAATTCTCGCAATTGGAAAGAAAGCAAGACAAAACTTGTCTCGTAATTCACTCCAATCATCGTTTGTCTTCCCACGTAGTGGTTGTACCATTGTTTGGCTTTTTCCTTGAGGGAAAAAGGAAACAACTTCCATTTGAGAGTTTCCTGTGTCATACCTTTGATTAGAAGGCATGAACACAATTGTTCGAACTCTCATAGATGGTCGTAAGGGTTTTCACAATCCGTTCCTGAGAAGGATTGTTCCCAAACCATGGCTATAAAGCTAGGGCAAAGTTCATAGCTGGTTGAACAAATAGGTTTCGTCAAAGGCAGAGGCTCACACAACTTGCCCTTCTGAGCAGAGTAAGAAAGAATGGTGGGTTGCTCCATTTATATGGTGGTGGTAAGGTAAGAATAAGAAAGGTAATATGCTAGATAAGGGGGATATGATATGAGGGTGATCTTGGTTCGAAGATTAACAGCAACCATTCCCCAGCCACGGTGCCAGAAATGCTTGTTGGTATTTCTTAACACCACAGAGTTATCCGCAAGCGCACGGAAATACCGTTGTAGCACTTCCCCTTAAGGAGTATTCCCAAGGGTATCAAATCCAAAGAACGCGTGTGCTAATCTTTTGAACTAGCTCACCAAAGGACACAAAGTTGTTTGGTAGGCAAGGAACAGAGAGGAATTCAAAGTATTGATCTTAATTCAAGGTAGTTTGCAGTAGATGCTTGCTTCGGGCATGGGCTTACTCCTAGCAATACTAGGACGACTCCCGCCAATAGGCTATGGCATAGTCGAACGTGGAGGATTCTGAAGGACAGATAGGACTGTCACCACCTACGGCCTACCTCTTCAATCCGTAGGTCTATGAGATATCCACTGATGATTTATAACCTAAGCACCATGCTTATGTTCTAAAATCACTACTCTAGTTGTTTCGAACACAAAGCTACAACTAGAGCCTCTAATGAATTAAAGTAGTGAACCCACAAGTAACTACTTGTGCAAACTACTAAGAATAAAAGATCAAACTTGTATTGAACTCACAAAGGCTTACTTGATTGAGTAAAACCTTTGTAGGGGTACAAGTGTAGAAGAGGGACTTGACAAGCCCAATCCTCCTTCTCCTAGACTCTTCACCACACTCTCCTTCTAGTTTGGTAGCCTCTAGGACTACTCTAAACCTTTGGAGTGTAGCACTATTCTAAACTTTTGGTGCGTGTGAGAAGTGAGGTGAGGGGGTCTATTTATAGGTGGAGAATGGTCGGTTCCCGCCACAATTAACGCGCGAATCAGTCACCATTGACTCCAGGGAGTCGGAAGGAGCCAACACGTGTCATTTGACCGGGTTTGGCGCCCGGAAGGGGTCGGCCGAACCCCTGGTTCGGCCGACCTGGTCAAGCCTCCCCTTGGGGAGTGCTTCCTCCAGGTGGCTTCCAGGTGGGCCCCCTTGATGTATATGGGCGCAACACCGTCGGATCTCCTGGTATTCTTCTGTTTGTGGGCCATTTGATCCATGTGTTGCCACGTGTCATCGTCTGATTCGTTGAAATCCATTTTCATAGATTCATCACTGCATGTCTTGGTATTTTGGGTAATAATTCACCTGCATACAAATAGACACCAACACTTGTGGAATTGGGTTAGTGTATAGCCCTACCACTATGTTTTGTGTTTCTTTTATGCACATTAAGATGTGAATTGAGGTCAAAATATGGTACTTAAGGACCGTCAACACTGGTCCACCTTGGGCACCTCTTCTGTTCCACCTTGGGAGTGGGAAACCTTCAGCCTATTCGTTGTTAAGGGGGACGCCACGTCCACGACCCCTACCATGGCCTGCCATATGATATTTGGAACAACGGGGTCTTATAATAATAGGGGAGAGAAATAGAAGACAACTATATGATCCCAACTATATGCAACAAGACGAATAATAAAAAGGAAAAATGCAGATCCACTAAGCAAATGATGAGGTTGTGGAAAAGATGTTGTAGCATTCCACAACTCCCATCGCACAGTCTAATAAGCAAAGCAAAGGATGCGGTTGTGGACCAGATACCTAAGCATTCCACAACTCAGATCGAACAAACACACATGGAAAGCAAATCTAACATAAATATAACCCGACTCAGAACAGTGGACGCGTCGACTCAGTGTCCCTACTCCCTACTGGGTGAAGTCCTGTCCTGAATCATCAGTGAAGCTGCGGAGTACTCTCCCTTCTCCAGGTCCTCGTCTGGGTACTCCTCCGGTTCCTTGTCTTGGTCCTCGTCGCCGCTACCAAGAGTGCTCCCAATAGACTCGCTACTGAAGATCTCGATGACCGATAGCGTAGGAGCAGGCGGTGGAGCAATAGGTGGTGCGAGAACAGGTGAAGCAGGAGCAGGTGGAGCAGTGAGTGGTGACGCAGGAGCGGTTGGAGAAGCTGGGGGTGTCGCTGGAACGAGTGATGCAGGAACAGGTGGTGCAGCTAGTGGAGAAGCTGGTGGTGACACGTGTGTGGGTGACGCAGGAGTAGGTGGAGCAGGTGGGGAAGGTGGAGCTAGTGGAGCATGTGGGGCAGGTGGAACTGGTGGAGCTGGTGGAGCAGCTGGAGCTGGTGGAGCAGGTGGAGCTAGTGGAGCTGGTGGAGGTGACCCAGGTGTGGTCGCCCTCGGGTAACGCTGAGGGTCACGACGGTCGGGTGAGTCAGGGCACCAAGGCTCTCCGTCAAAAGCATAGCATGAAAGTTCGGGGTCTCAGTAGCGCTGGATGATTTGGTCCTTCTGGTAATTGAGGTCCTGAAAGTCCTACAACTCCTACTGGCCATGCTGGAGTCGCACATACAGCTCGATCGTGTTGTCAACAAGACGCTCTGACTGGCAGAGACAAAGCGGACCCTCCACTACACGTCCCACAAAGTCGGCAGTGCTGCTCGGGCACTAGGGTGTGTAGGCGTGCTTGGAGTACTCCAAGCGGAGATAGTGCGTGTGGCTCCAAAAAGTGGTGGCCTCCCACGTCGCGTCCTCCTCGACCGACTGTTGGGAGCTCCTCCACACAGGTGAGTAGTGGACCCTTAGAAGCTCATGGTCGTAGGAGATAGCTAGCTAGAAGGCGCACTCGGTCCTAGCAGGGGCGCTGACTCTCGTAGTGGTGTAGCTCAAGTAGAGTCGGTGGTGTAGGTAGCCAGCAGCACAAAGGAGTGCACGAAGATGACAGCGCTGGTCACCTGCAGCCTGGCCGCTAGAGTAGATCACCGCCTCCTTCTGAGGGGCAAACGACACTGAACGCCTAGCCAGTGCGTGACAGGGCACACGACCACCAGTGGACTTACGCGCAGTGTGCTTGCAGTGTGCCATATACAAAATTTGAAATAGAAGAGTGTGAGAGCTCCAATAAATCAAGACAAATATAAGCAAAACTAGTACAACAAAGGAAGAAGCATAGATAATTTTTGGTAAAACAGTTGTGAGACCTATGTGTGTTGAATGCTGCCATAACATCTTTTTATCAAGGTCCGACTCTAGCTCCGAGCTTCTGCAAGGTCCGACAATAGGTCCGACTTTCTTTGTCTAGATCCGACATGTTTTTTGGGTAGCTCCGGTGAGCTTTGTCTTTAGCTCCAGCATGTCTTTGATAGCTCCGGCATGTCTTTGTTAAGCTCCAATATGTTCTGCTAGGTCCGACTTATGTTGGTTAGCTCCGACATGTTTTTCTAGCTCCGACTTTTGGGATGACTAGTTCTGACTAGTTTTGGTTAGCTCCAGCGCTAGGTTGTACTAGCTTTGGTAAGCTCCGGTGCTAGGTTGTACTAGCTTTGGTAAGCTCCAGCGCTAGGTGGTACTAGCTTTGGTAAGCTCCGGCTCAAGCTCTGGTTAGCTTTAGCAAGGTTCGAAGCTTGATTGCAATATTCCTGCTTTTATCTTGCAATGTTTCGAACTTGTTTTATATTCTTGGAAATATTGCTTAGTATTCCTTTGCTAAGTTTTTGGTGCATTTTGGTTGATATGGATGATATCGTTTTGCTATGCTTTGCAACATGCTTATGTGAGGTGCTCACGTAAGGTGTTGTGTTCGGAACTAACTTGAGTCAAGTCGCGGACTTGGGCTCGTACGGATTGGTTGTTTGTTCATGTGCAGGTGTTGCTTGAGTTCAAGTCATGGCTGGTGACATGATCCTTTGGACTAGTCTCAGGGAGGAGATGAGGTTCCAACAACCAAATTCAGGAGGAATTGTGGTTGAGCGGGTCAAGAGGTTACGCAGGATGATTGAATCAAGGGCAGTGCATATGAAGGTTACTGGACGTCGAAGGAAGGTGTTTGCACGTATGCATGCGGTGCATGACGTGGCAACATGGTTCCGAAGATGGTTTATGGATGGGAAGATCTGGTTGGAAGGATCAGATCGTATCGGTTGATGACTTTGGCTGCGGCGGAGTTGGTTATGGCTCGGTATGGAAAGTATCGAGTTGGTTATGATAGGATTTCATGTGGGTCAATAATTTGAGTTGTTTTAGGAATGTGGGATACGTTCCTAAGGTGTTTGGATGGCCTAAGGGTGGGTTTTATAAGCAAGAGAGGACAGAGCTCATGGCGCACGACTTTGGCGCTGTTCCTCTTGTGTTCTATTGAATAAAATTCGTAGTTTGAAGGAACTTTTGTGCCTTGTTCGTCTGACTTGTTCCACACAAGTTTTACTCGTCGAGTTTCTGGACAGTACTACCTTTCGTTGGTGGTTTTATCATAACTCGAGCTTTAAAGATCCAATTGACGTGATTCTTTTTGGGTTGTCTTCACAACTTGATTATCTATCATATGTCAAAATTTCACAGTCATTGGATTTGTGGTTTCTGATCTACACGAGTTTCTTTGCAGTGTTCTAGATCTGTTTTTCTCGGGTAGGACAGATTGACCTTTGTTCGATCTTTCGATCATAACTTGAGTTTCTCTTGACGGATTTGAGTGATTCTTCTTGTGTTTTCTTCGTGACTTGATTCTCTCTGATATATATCACTTTTATCCCAGTGAAACATGTTTAGATTAGTCTCACACACGATTTCTTTAACAGATCATTTTTCTACCGAAGGGGTTGGGATTTAATTGTTTCCGCCGCGTAATTTTTAAATCTACCATTGACCCCCCCTCAGGTAGCTTTTCACGTGCTCTTCGATCCTACAATAGTTTTTAGAGAAAACAGTATAGTCCTTAATACATCCATCTCTATCTAGGCTTACGTCCTACGGGCAACACGACTCTAATACCACTTTTGTCACACCTAGTCCAAACAAGCTAACTAGATGCATTCCACATGTATGCCAGTATCAGTTCATTCATACATGTGTAGAATAAAAGTAAATAGTATCATAATACAAGCCATGTTCGAATTACAAATATGTCTTACATCAACGACACGTAGGTCTTAAATAAAACTACAGAAAGCAAATACATAGGTAAGTAGATAGATAGCAGCAGCGTGACGATTGCTCCAGTCCACAAGCAGTTGCACGAGGGAACGCCGGCCTAGAACATCTCCTCCAGGTCGGCGTAGAACTATTCATTCGCTGCATCTTCTTTCGTAGTCTGGAGGGGGAGAGGGAATCGCTTTGAGTACATATAGTACTCAGCAAGTGTGGGAAAAGAGATGACTTGGAGGCTACATCAAGGAAGGCTCATAATGGCTTTAAGCACTATGCATTACCTATACCTTAGCTTTCATTAAGCAACCTATAACTAGGTTAATACACCCAATCAACATTATAGTAAAATAATGAATAAGAATGTAATAGACCATATGTAATCCCAACCATAAATCCCAATCATGTACTAATTATAAATTCGACACCAAGCTGCTCTTGTCCGTGAGCACGACTGTCATGACAATTTTCCAATGTCTACAGAGAATGTATCGTTTACCCACAAGTCATGATTTCATCCCCTGTTGCTAGGTGGACTAAGTAAACCTCCCTGTTGCCAGTGGTGATCAACTATATTTCACCATTCTGTAGGTGTGCGGCCAGGAGATCACTACGAGGTCTTTACAAAGGTCCTCCCAACTAGTAACCAACCGTCTGAGGTTTCACCGCTCCAGCTCCTAGAGTCCATTTTACCTCCGCCAGGAGAAGCCCCCTCTTGAGCTATTCGGATCCCAAGGCAGATACACTGAACCAATTCCCGCAATGTCCAATTACTAGCACTATGTCGGGAGATGCCTATTTAATCGACCAAGCTGCCCCACACTCAGTCTTGTGGCGATACTATATAGCTTAGTGGCTACTCCATAAACCGGTCCTTAGAACCCGACATGGTTCAAAACCCAATCCTGGGGCTCGTGCATACTGGACCATACCATTCAAACCAACCCGTCAGATCCCTATTTACTACAATTCATTGTCCACCATCATAATTCATAATCATAAGTCATAAGTATCAGATGTGATCAATGTTTTCCCACCCAACTACATTGCATGAGCGTAAAGTAAATCATAAATACCACTCTTCCATACCCAAGCGTCAAGGTAATAACATAAAGCAACAGGATATAACATAGGATTCATATTAAATTAGCATGCAACTAACTAAATCCTTATAAAAGGTGCAAGATGGTCAAGGGCACTTGTCTCCTTCGAAGTGGTGTTGTCGAAAAAAGGGTCTTGAAGGTTGATTTCCAGCTCGGAAACCGAGTCTACTCGAAGTGAAAAACATACAATAAGTACTAACATACAATGCTAAAACACAAATATGCACACAATAACAAAAATCTACTCAACTACGTACCTACAAGTGATTTACTATGCATGTGCAGTAGTTCATTTAATAATATTCATTAAAATGTGAATTCCTATGTGTTAGAAATGTGATTTGACATTTTATATCACTTTTATAATTATTTTTATACTTAATACACATTTTTGGGGATTTTCCTACATCAAAATATAATTATTTTTTATTTTTATTATATTATTTCAGATTAAATTAATACATTAAATAATTTTCAATGTCATGTGAAATTTATTTCTAGGTTTAAAATAATTTTATATTAATTAAATATCAATTAAATATATTTTTTTATAAAATTTTGGTGGCAAACTGAATTTTTTAAAGTTAAAAAGAATAAAAATATATTTAAGTTTTCTAAATATTTATTCTGAATTTTATAAATTTATATTCATTTTTGGCATTTATTTTCTATTTTATGCAATTTTCAATAATTCTGTAAATATTATAAATGCTGAAACTAATTTCTAAACTGTCCACGGGCTAAACTGTAATTGTCCTAACTAGACAGGGGCTAAAATAGAATTTAATGAATTATGAGGGGCTAATTATGAAATCGGCAGTCAATTCATGATTATATAAAGTACAGAGGCTTATTTGAATTTTTCTTGGGTTTCTGTGTAATTAATCTGTTATCCAGGGGCTAGTCCGCAAAAAGGCAGGGGCCTCGGTGCAAATGTGCCAGGCGCGCCAACTGATTTAAATGCCAACAGTTGGATTCAAAATGAATGGCCTATATTTAACGAAATGAAGGGGTACATTCTAATCTAATCATGGTCGTCGAGGCAACAGCCGAGATAGGGCCACGTCACCCTTAACCGACGCAGCGCTGCGCGTAGCAGCGTGCAGCGGCCGACAGCGACGACATCGCCGGAAACGGCTAAACTACACGCAATCAACCCTAATACTCAATTCCAGATACGGGAAATCGTACGGGGAGGTGTTGCGAACTAACTCGAGGCGTCGTTGGGGCTTGGAGAGGTGCAGGGAACGTCAGCAACGAAGGAAGACAGCAAAGCTCGTCAGTGATCGATGAAGTCGTTGCTGCAACCTCCAATCCTTCGCGCGAAGCGGCCCGAGAGCTTCCTAGCAACACTATGCGCTCGACACATTAGAAAGGAGGAAATGCGATCAACAGGGGCGATCCACGATAAGAGGCGGCGAAAGCTTACCGCCGGTCGATGAAACCGAGGGCACGATGGGAATCTCCCTGAGCGAGCTTGCCCGGCGTGCTCCTGAGAATGTGGAGAACTTGTTAGGCAAAGAACGAGGGAGGAATTGCAATGGAATCGGCGGGAACACCAGTGACATACCATGAACAGAGGTGGCTAGGGCTTGAGAGCTCGGTGGAGGAGAGAAAATGGGGGCGGCGGCTCCTTTAAAGTGGGGCCAAAACGGCGGTTGTGGAGCACCCTCCTCGCTTGAATTCTAAGCATGGATAAGAGGAGCGGGGACGTGGGCGCGGTGCAGGTCGTGGTGTTGGACGGCGGTGGTTGCGCAGGGGAGGGGAAAGCACTGATGCGCGGGCCCGGGCGGCCAGAGAGAAAAGAGAGGGAGAGAGGGCAGCACGGCTGGGCCGGCGCAGAGGGGAAATGGGAGGTGGGTCGCGGCGGTTTCGGCCCAAGCGGGGGGTTTTCCTTTTTATTTTATTTTTCTTTTATTTTTCTTTTGTTTTGATTTCAATTTCAAACTCTAACGAATTCTACGCGTTTGAATTAAAATGCACTCTAATATACTTGAAAGATTGATTACCTTGTTTTTGAAATCTAGGGTGTTACACACACCGATAGAGATATTCATAGGCCCAAGTCATGCAGTCCTGAATCATCGTTTTTTGATGAGTTCATATTGGTTTCTGTGGACAGACACATTTATCACTCCCTACAGCCTTATGGATAATATCTTGGTAATTAATTTGACTGTAATTGAGTTGTGAGATATGTTTGTAGTCGGTTACCCTTCTCTGGTTCCCTATCTTGAGCAATAGAGTGATTTATGAGCTGTTAAGGGGTTGCAGACTCACTAAATTGTGTTAAAGAAATTAGAGCACAGTTTGTATATGTCCTCCCTAATGATGAGCCAGCATGCTTTATAGAACTTAGTGTTCAATCCATCAGGTCCCGAAGATTTGTCCCTGGCATTTTTTTTAGTGCTCAGTCAATCTCTTCTCTAGTGATTGGTTCACTAAGCTGCTTTGGCTTCCACTGTCCATACATTGCGTCCTGCAGTTGAGGCCATGGTTGGGTAGGTCCAGAGTGCCCCAGTCTCCCTTTGAATTCTTTCCATAATAGATTGGCCTTGTCCCCATGATCGAAAATTTATGTTCCCTCTTCATCTTGAATGGTAGTAATCGTGTTATGCCTGTATCTCTCCGTTGCCGCTGCCAGAAAATATTTGGTAGGCTCATCATCTAATTTTGTGCTACTCACTATGTATCTCTGCCTCCAATACTCATTTTTCTGTTTGCAACAGGTTTGCAAGATGGCTCTTAATCGGAGTCCTGACTGCTCTTTCCCGAAGCAGCTGCTGGCGTCGTGGCCTTGTGTGGCGTGTGTTGCCCCTGTGGAAAACAGAAGCGGCAACACAATTTGGGACCCTGACCAGTGCGTCCCACTTGCCATACCATCCACCACAGAATGATTCAATGCCATTTTAAAATAGCAAAAGCTGTCTAAAGATCACGAAATTTCATGAGGAAACTAATCTTGACATGAGGAACACATTGGTAAGTGTAAAACTTGTAATGGAATAGTTTATGTTTGAAAAAATAAATTTGAATTCTGAATTCCTCTTATAGGCAATTGCTCTACATTATTTTACTATTTTTCCGAAGTTGGCAAGGTTACCTAATACACTTTGATAATTGTTATAGTAATATCAAAACTTCAGTTATACCATATTGTATTTGCACATTAGATTGTAATTCAAATCAAACTTTAGGTATTAATTTAAAATATATTCAAACGGTTATCTTTTACATTTTTCAATTTGCACCTATTAATAATACTTTTGGGGAAGTGAAATTATATACTTGACATTATGTTATTCAAGATTCTGACCTTTGGCTTTTGAATGAAGTTTAAGGTTAATCTTAACATTGTTCTTTGATATT
Source organism: Tuctoria greenei (assembly GCA_036927565.1). Classification (NCBI taxonomy): domain Eukaryota; kingdom Viridiplantae; phylum Streptophyta; class Magnoliopsida; order Poales; family Poaceae; genus Tuctoria; species Tuctoria greenei. Next base: position 189,187,323 of record JAYESD010000003.1, on the reverse strand, counting down.
AATTTGGAATCCCTCTTTTGCAACACAATTTTCTTGAAAGTAACACTATATGTTTCAAGTTTTAATAAGTTCATATTTTTAACATCATTATTTATCTGACCTAATTCATGTGGTGTGAATTCCCCGTTCAACTGAAAAAATTTTAAGTCATATTTTTTTTGCATTTTTGTTCTTTTCAAATGTGGGCTTCTACATATGTGCAGAATTTCAAGCCGCACTTGAGGAGTGTCATTTGACCGCCGTTAAGAGAATCTTGCAATATTTAGTTCATACACCAAATCTTGAGCTATAGTATCTAAAAGGGTCAAAATTTAATCTCATTGGATATTTTGATGCGGATTACGCCGGATGTAAGGTAGATAGAAAAAAGTACCTTTAGAATTTGTCAATTCTTGGGAAGGTCCCTTTTGTCATGGTCTCCAAGAATCAAAATTTCACTGTCTTATCCACAACCGAAGCGAAGTATGTCACAGCCGGAAGTTGTTGTTCACAACTTCTATGGATGCGACAAACTCTAAGAGACTGTGGTCTCAATATAAATCATATTCCACTCCTATATGATAATGAGAGTGCCATTAAGATTGTCCATAACCCCATTGAACATTCTAGGATCAAACGCATACACATCCGACACCACTTTTTGAGAGACCATTCAATCAAGGAGAATATAGTCATTTCACATGCTAGAACCGGAAAACAACTAGCCGACATTTTCACCAAGCCACTAGATGAAAAATGCTTTTGCGAACTTAGGAATGAGCTAAACATCCTAGATTCTTGAAATGTGGCTTGAGATGTTACACATATGGTTGCTTCTAGTTTAGAATCTTCAAAAACTTGCATGCTTGTATAAACTCACCCCCCTCAATTTTATCTCAAACTAGTTTACCTTACTGTATCTTAATGGATTATTGTCGTTGCTTGGATGTTTAATTGCTCTACTGGTCATATCTATTGTTGACGGCTGTTATATACCAATTTCACCCGTCAATATAACTCAATTTTATGAAGGAATTGCCATTTATTGCACACATCAACTTTCTATTTAACCTATTTCTACTTGTCCTTGGAGAAATAGTGCATGCAGGGAATTATTGCAGAAAATGAGGTAAAAGAGGGGGAGCAATCCTATAAAATACCACCCCAGCCAATCAAGTGATGGCATGTGGTCCCACATGGATCAAATGGCCCACAAATAGAAGTATTCGAGGCTATCCAATGGTTTATCACCCATATCAAGGGATGGGACCCACCTGGCAGTGACCTGGAGAAAGTGTGAGACCTATGTGTGCTGAATACATTGGCTATGACGATAAAAGTTTTGAATATTGTTAAAACACGGTTTTAACAAGGTCCAACTCTAGGTTCGAGCTCCAGCAAGGTCCGACGATAGGTCCGACTTGTTTTGGGTAGCTCCGTTAAGGTCCAACGTAAGGTCCGATCTATTTTGGCTACGTCTGACTTATTTTGGCTAAGTATGACTTGTTTTGGCTAGGTCTGACTTCTTTGTCTAGGTCCGACTTATTTTGGCTAGGTCCTACTTGTTTTGGCTAGGTCCTACTTCTTTGTCTAGGTCCGACTTGCTATGGCTAAGTACGAAATGTTTTGCTAGCTTCGGCGCTAGGTTCAACTAGCTTTGGTAAGCTCCGGCACTAGGTCCGACTAACATTGGTTTGCTCCGATGCTAGATCCTGCTAGCTTTGGTAAGCTCCGATGCTAGGTCCTGTTAGCTTTGGCAAGGTCCAGTGCTAGTCTACAATGGTTCTGCTTTTAACTTGCAATGTTTCGAACTTGCTTTACACGTATGGAAAGTTTGCTTAGTATTCTTTTACTAAGTTTTTGATGCGCTTTGGCTGATCATGGTGGTTAATATTTTTTCTATGGTTGGCAATATGCTTATGTGAAGTGCTCACATAAGGTGTTGTTGTTTCGGAACTAACGTGAGTCAAGTCGAGTACTTATGCTCGAAAGTATCGGTTGTTTATTCATGTGTAGGTGTTGCTTGAGTTCAAGACATGGCTGGTGACAGGATCCATTGTACTAGTCTTAAGGAGAAGATGAGGTTCAACAACCAAGTTGGAGAGTAATTGTGGTTGAGTTGATCAGAGGTCGCGCAACATGTTTGAATCAAGAACAATGCATATGAAGGTATCACAGATGTCGTTGGAATATGTTTGCATGTGTGCATGGAGTGCATGGACGTGGCTGCATGGTTCCAAGACGTGATGAAGAGATGTGGACATAAAAAATTGGTCGGAAAGGTCCAACCGACTAGGTTATGGACTCAGGTTGCGGCTGAGTCGGGTTTGACTCAAATATGGAAAGATTTGAGTTGGTTATGATAGGATTTCGAGAGGGTCACAAAGTTGAATTGTTTTTAGAAATGTGGAATACGTTCCTAAGGTGTTTGGAAGTCTTATGATTGCTTCTATCCGCGTATAGAAGAGTCTTGAGCGGTGATGGAAAGTTTTGGCGGAAACTGAGTAGGATACGAGTCCTAGTTTGGTTTGGGTTGACCTCATGGCTGGTTATATAAGCAATGGAGACCAGAGCTCGTGGTGTATGTATTTTGGGTTTTTACTCTTGTGTTCTATTGAATAAATATCATATTTTGAAGGAACTTTTGTGCCTTATTCGTCCGACTTGTTTCAGACAAGTTTTTCTCGTTGAGTTTCTGCACTGCACTACCTTGCTTTGGTGGTTTTATCATAACTCGAATTTTATTGAGACAAATGATGTGATTCTTTTTAGGTTGTCTTCGCAACTAGATTGTCTATCATCTATGAAAATTTCTCGGTCATTGGATTTGTGGTTTCAGATATACACGAGTTTCTTTGCAGTGTGGCAAAACTGTTTTTCTCGGGTAGAACAGATTGACCTTCGTTCAATCTTTCAATCATAACTTGATTTTTTCTTGACGTATTTTTATTATTCTTGTTGTGACATCTTCGTGAATTGATTCTCTACAATCTATACTGGTTTGTCAATATTGATCATGTTTAGATCAGTTGCACACACGGTTTCTTAACAGATCAATTTTTTGCTGAGGGGTTTTCGTTGCTTCCTCTAAAAAAGTTTTAAATCTACCATTCACCCTCTCTCCGGTAGCTTTTCACATGCTCTTCGATCATACAATTGGTATCAAAGCCACGGTGCTCTAATCTTTGTGATTTGCACATGTTTTGAATAATCATCATAGAGAAATACTCCGTCAAACCTTGTATGTTTAGTGTATTGACTTTTAGGTTTGGAAGGCACACATGGAGGCTTTCATCCAGGCGCAAGGATTTGCAATATGGGAAAAGGTGTACAAGCCATAGGAAGTGTCATCAAAAGATCAAGTTATGGCTACAAATATGAGAGATGTTGACAGCAACAACAAGTCTCGGAACTTGATCATACAAGGATTAACTCAAAGCGACTTCAACCATGTTGCTCACCTCCGATCTGCGTATGATGTTTGGAAAGCTCTATGTGATTACCACGAAGGATCCAAGATGATCAAGTAGGTAAGGTAAGACATGTTCAAAAGGGACTACATGCGCTTTGAGATGCAACCAAGTGAGTCCATCGACGACTTATTTGCTCGCTTTGATAAAAGTCTCAACAACTTGTGTAGCGTCAATGTTAGTTTTTCAGATGCTGCGAGTGCTAGGAAATTACTTAGTGCATTAGACATGTCAATTTGGGAGATGAAAGTCACATCTATTTGTGAATCCATTGTCATAAGTACACTTACTTTAGATGTTCTATATTCTAAATTGAAAACTCATGAAGTCGACATAATCTCACATAAGAACTCCAGCAAATATCTTGCATTTGTTTCTCAACGTGACATGCCTAGCTTCGACCAATCTTCATCATGTGGAACACTTGCTTTGTTGTCCTCTCTAACCCTTGAACAGATTGAAGATTTTCCAGAGGAAGAACTTGCACCCATCTCTACTTGGTTCTCGAAGACATTGCAAAATGTGAGAACTAGAAGGAGAGGGAGTGTCAGACCTCACTGATGCTTCGAATGTGGTAAGACAAGACATTTTCACACGGATTGCCCTAACCTTTTAGGTTCTACTTCCTGTGTTGAAAAGCAAACAAGGACGAAACACTCCACTATAAACAAAAACAAGAAAAAGAAAGGTTTTACAGGACGCCAATTGGTGAATAATTTTATGTCCGCACTTCAAGAACTTGGCTTGAGTGATGTGGACATCAGAAGTGATGAAGATGAAGATGATTTGTCAAACTTGTGCTTCATGGCGGGCAAGTCAAGATCAAGTATGGAGGAGGCAGAACAGAATAGCGATAATGAAGAGGTATGTCCTACTTGTGAAGAAATGTGTGATGCTATTTCTCGTGCCACTGTTATAGTTAAGAAAAGGACAAAAAGCTTCGAGATAATGCTATTAAAATTGAGTCACTAGAATCTGAAATTAATGGTTTGAAATTTTTGATTCCAAGTGATGATTCTTGTTCCTCATGTGATTTAATATATGAACAATTGTCCTCTCTAAGAAGTGCGCACACCTCCACACTTGATAAACTTGATTTAGAAATTGAAAAGAACAGATAGTTTGTTGCACTTAATGATAAAAACTTGAAAGATGCTCGCTGTTCTACAATTGATTTGCATTGTTCTATTTTGAACAATGCTTTACGTGATCATGAAGTTAAAAATTGTTCTAATTGCAAATTAAAAGGAAAAAATTCATGTGAAAATTTTCTTAGTCTGTCCAATAAACTTTATGACATGCATAGGACATTAGATCGGTTTTGTAATGCAAATAAGAACCTAAACTTGCTGCTGAATTCTTTCAAGTCTTGCAATGATAAAACTGGTTTAGATTTTGATTCTCATGCTCATGCTAAGGCACATCCACCTAAAATTGTAATATCATTAGGAAGTTGTTTGATTCAAACAGTTCCTAAACAAAGTAGTGGTTTTCAAATCTGCAGGGGTGCTGTCTCATTTAGCTTCTAATAAACATGTTTCTTGCTCATCTAGACATGAACACAAAGTTAAATTCCATTGTACCCACTATGGTAGAGATGGTCATGTCATAGATTTTTGTTATAGACTAGCTAAACAACAAAGAAAGAAAGAAATGCAAGCTAGATTTCACAACTCTCATGCAACATTTGCTGCACATGCTAAACCAAATATCAAGAACATGCAACCTGCTGTTATGAGTCAAAAACATGCAATGTTTGCTCCCAAACCTAATATTTTTCGTGTTACACATGTAACACCTCGTAAGTCAGTAGTTGGGTACCAAAATCCTCAAACTTTGGCTCATAAACCTGTTGTTTTGTCTCAGCTTTCGCGTGTTTTCCTGTTCATGTCGTGTGACTTAGTACTGGATTCCTAAATGCCTTTTGACTAACCCTGGTATTGAGTCATTGACGTATTGTGATTCTATGTAGGTAACACGTTTGAGGAAGGAGAACATTGGATTGTGGATTCAGGTTGCTCATGCTATATGACTGGTAACAAAGATTTGTTCCCCTCCCTCTCTTTTGTGTCAAGTGTAGAGAATGTTACTTTTGCCAATAATTCTTCAACTCCTACAATTGCTAAAGGTTCGGTGAGAGTAAATAATCACTATACTTTGAAGGATGTGGCACTTGTTAAAAATTTGAAATACAACATGATTTATGTTTCACAATCATTAGATGAAAATCTAGAAATTATTTTGCTAAAATTTACTGCAAGGTTGTAGATTCAAACAGTGAGCTTATTTTTAACATGTCTCGGTTTGGAAGAGTTTTTAAAGCTGATTTTGATATCTCATTTTCTAAGCATAGGTGTCTAGTTGCTAATGATTCAAATGACTTATATTTTTGGCATCGTAGACTTGGTCACATACGCTTTGATCGTCTAACGCGTGTTAGTGATCTTAATTGCATACGTGGGCTGCCTAAGCTTAAAGGAGACAAATAAATTGTGTGCTCTTCTTGTAGACATGCTAAGATAGTTGTAGGTTCACATGATCCTCTCACAATGATCATGGCAACTGAACCGGATCAACTTTTGCACCTTGACACCGTAGGACCTTCACGTGTTCAATCATTCAGAGCTAAATGGTATGTTCTTGTGATTGTTGATGACTATTCTAGATACTCTTAGGTTTACTTTATGACATCTAAAAATGAAGATTTAGTCACTTTAGAACTTTATTTCTTAGATTATCAATTGATCACCCAGGATCTTTAAAAGCAATTAGAAGTGATAACGGATCCAAATTTAAAAATCAATCGTTTGATCACTTTTGTGCTGAAAATAGAATAGCTCACCAATTTTCTTCACCTTATATACCTCAACGAAATGATGTTGTAGAGAGAAAGAATAGAACCTTAGTTGAGATGGCTAGGACTATGCTTGATGAATATCAAACTCCTAGAAAATTTTGGGCAGATGCAATTGCAACCGCTTGTTATATCTTAAATCGTGTTTTCTTGAGTGCTAAGCTACAAAAACACCATATGAATTTTGGTTTGGACATAGGCCTAGTGTCATACACTTTCCAGTCTTTGGTTGCAAATGCTTTGTTAAGAAACATGGTATTCTTGATAAATTTGAATCTAGATCTGTTCATGGCATGTTTCTTTGTTATCCATCTCATACTAGAGGCTATCATGTGCTTTTAATTGATACTAACAAAATTTTGGAGACTTATAAGGTTTCTTTTGATGAATCTAGCCCAAGTACTAGCTCCAATATTGTAGGTCCAGATCCATATCCGTAGGAGGAGAATATTTTTATCGAAGAAGACAAAGAAGTGTGTGGTGCTGCCCAAAAATTCAGAAGCAAATACATTGCTCACGCCACTGATTTTGCACCACAACTAGCACCAACAACTACTGCAGATGGTACAGATCGTCCTCAAGTCACAAGTTCTTCGATCTGTGGTGAACATGAAGAACAAGGAGCTTGTGAAGTGTCTACTCCCCTCCGAATCCTCAAAAGTCATATTCTACAACAAATCATTGGGAGCTTGCATGAACGAGTCACACAGTCCAAGTTTTGCGATCCAAACTCTCACACTCATTTTGCTTTTGTTGCTTCTTTTGAACCCAAAGATATATCACATGTACTCATTAATGAATCTTGGATTATTGCCGTTCAAGAAGAGTTACAAAATTTTTAAAGAAATAATGTTTGGAAACTTGTACCTCCACCCCAAGGTCACACTTTAATTGGAACTAAATGGGTGTTTAAAAATAAACAATGTGAGGATGGGGTTGTGATTAGGAAGAAGGCTAGGTTGGTTGCTCAAGGTTTCACACAAATTGAAGCTCTAGATTTTGATGAAACTTTTGCTCATGTTACTAGATTAGAAGCCATAAGAATTTTGTTAGCTTTTGCTACATCTAAAGATTTCAAGTTATACCAAATGGATGTTAAAAGTTCTTTTTTTAATGGCTACATTGATGAGGAGGTTTATGTAGAGCAACCACCTGGTTTTGAAAATCCAGATTTTCCTAATCATGTTTACAAACTGTCCAAAGCCTTGTACAGTCTCAAACAAGCCCCTAGAGCATGGTATGATAGGTTAAAAACATTCTTACTTGAAAAGGGGTTTACCATAGGCAAGGTTGATAAAACTCTTTTTGTGCTTAAGCATGTAAATGACTCATTATTTGTTCAAGTGTATGTGGATGATATTATCTTTGGTTGTGCTTCTCATGATCTTGTATCCAAGTTTTCAGCTATGATGAGTTCAGAATTTGAGATTAGTATGATGGGAGAACTCACGTACTTTTTGGGGCTGCAAATCAAGCAAACCAAGGAGGAAACCTGATGAGTAGTTTAGGCCCGATCTTCTAAAATGTAAGTCAATTGGTGTGGAGAACTCGACCTTGATGATCCGCAGCATTCGAGCAGTTCGAATACTACTACAATCACTACACCACTGCTCTGTTGGTTATCAACCATGATGCACATGCTTGACCTCTCCAAGAAGGCAAATCCCTGCAAGTGCAACAGGGAACACAAGCAAGAACGTCGAAGACACGATCTGGAATCGCGAAGTTGGGGTCTCACAAATCGTAGAATGGAAATATTATTGATCTAAGAAAAACCCACCGAATATGACTGGCAGCTGCAGTATTTAAAGGCTAGAGTTCGGCCAAAACACTCTTAGACGTGTCCCTAATGGGCTCATACGGGATACAAGGCCCAAATGGCCGATTCGGTAGCGCAACACCGGACAGAAATCCAGACTCAAAATTTTTCGACGATTCTCGATTACTCCGGAGGTATTTTGAGATGATACAGCTCCATTGGAAATTTTATCTTCTCCTATTTCCGTGCATATGTAGAACATCAAAAACGGAGTTTGTATGCATCTTGGGCATCCGTTTTAAGGTGGACTGCTCCTGGACTCCGAGTTGAACTCGAGTCCGAGTTGTAAACTGCTTCCATCAACTTGTGGACGTCCCAGCTGGTTTTCCATGCTCCCAAAGCCTCTTTCCTTCACTTTTTGATCTTCGCCGTTGTTCCTAATAACAATTAAATCATCACATAGCAATCTATTCTCAAACTCACATGTAAAGGAAGTTAGGAGCGAGTTGACCTGTTGATTTATTAACCGTGCTCGTGCTCTTGTGATTGGTCCTTGCAGTTCAATGTGTGTCTCCGCTGTTGTGATGTCCTCATCACTACGTAAGAAAGGCTCATACGAAACGCGCCCGGGCAAAGAAGGGAGACAAACAAACAGTGTGTCTCCGTCATCGCGTCTCGCATTACGGTGGCATCAAAGACGGACTTCAAGGCACGTTTCCGATCGAACTAGGTGCGAGACACGCTCAAAAGAAGCATGTCTCCTTTCTTTTTGTCATAATAGACAATCTTTACAGTGTCGTTGGAAACGCCGCTGGCGCGCATCGCCCACTAGCTTACAAGCATGACAGGCCTTACAAAGCTGTTGCAGATATATTGACTATCTGAGACGCTCTATTATGTAGCGGGTCGCAGATTCATTAACTTATGTGAGACGGGCTTTATTGAAGCTTGTCTCCTTTATGTAGGTTATCCGAGACGCTCTCTACTACAGCTCGTCTTGGATTGTTTACAGGCACTACTATTAGGAGCTATCCAGGATTTGGTAGACGTATTACCAGTGTCAGCAACATACTGTTCATGAACATATGTATAGCCAAAATTATCACACGTTAAATTATTATGACCAATCAAATATTACCAAAGTGTCAATCGTGATTATGAGTTATACTAACTACAAAACAAAGATTGTTCATCCTGATTACAATGCAACTAATTACACACATCCTAACTGTCATCATCTAATCATGTATACCGTAATGAAAATTCTCCTGATCAATGACTTCACTGATGATGAGCCTTCATAGCCTCTAATGCTCCGACTCAGACATTCTAAAATTCAACTGTAATAAACACAAGAACAAATTAGTATACAATTGTAATAAACATATGAACTGTTAATGAATGAAGAATAGAGCTTACTTGTAGCACATGCAGTTGGTGAGCATCTGCAAGGCATGAGCAGAGAAATTGTTCTCATGGTAAAGGACATGGTACTGAGCTGGTGTGCTTGTCTCCTAAAAAAACAAACAATTTACATTCTACTGATGCTTTTATAGTGTGATATCAAAAACTCGTGAGAGAAACACCAATTATCGCATAGGTACCTTGATTCCAGCAAACTCAGTTGGATGGAAAATGCTAGTGTCAACCACAGTTCCTGCAGTTTCAAGGGTTTGTGAATCAGAATTTATTATACATTGATAGTCCAAACAAATACATTACTTCTGCATTGGACATAAACAAGGAAAATGAATGTATATCGTAATCAAAATTCTCCCTTTGGATCAATGACTTCATTAACGACGAGTCTTCATTGGACATCCTCAAATTGAATAAAATCACTGGAATGTACGCTTTGAGGGCAGGGTCGAGGTGGCGGTATTCTCCGGCGATAGGGGACGCGGCGACGTGCTCCAGGACGAGCTGGCGGAGGTGCCAGAGTGGCGGTTCCTCAACTCTCTGATGACAGCAGGTTGGTGTGCTCTGGGGACAAGGAGAACATTTCCACTTATGTGAAGGTGGCGGAGTGCTCATACCGATTACCGAGGTCGAGGTCTAGGCGGCGGCGTGCTCCAACGTGCTCAACTCTCTGATGACGAAGGTCAGGGTTGACGACGGGGTAGGGGTCGACGCCGGAAGCGCGACAATGACGAAGAGCAAGTTGAGAAAGAGGGACGATGGTGGTGTGCTCCAGGGACAGGGGATGAGGCAGCAACCTCCAGCGTGCTCAACTCTCTGATGACACGAAGTTCGAGGTCGATGGCGGCAGCGTGCTCAGGATATGCGGTTTATAGGTCGAGAGAGCGCGCGACAGCTAAAAATTTTTACCAAATGTTGGGAGAGAGGACGTGATGGACAAAATTTTTGGTGTAAATGGGAGACGCGCAAATTTAAGGCGCGTCTCTCATTATTTTGATGCCCTGGACACATCAAAGTAAATCAAAGATGAGCCATTCAAAGGGGCATCTCACATTATTTTGTGTCCGCAGACATGCTGGAGTGCCCTAGATGCGCCACGGTATGCTGAAGCCAGAACAACATCCAGGACATTCCAAGTAATTGTGTGCAATGCCTTATACAATCGTTGCAACATGCTCAGCTTTACGAGGTGGGACAAAAGATCTTCGAAACAAATCGGAGACGAGCCCGTGTAAGGGCTGTCTCCCTTTTGCCAGATAGGTATCTCAGACGTGCCTTTCTAAAGTTCATCTCTCATGCACTCTTCACATTGCCACTCGCACAACATCGTGAACCGTTGTAGGGATAAACAAATGCAATGACATTGCAATTCACGGATTAATTGGAATTTATGGATAAACAAACGCGATGACATTGCAATTCAGAGATAATTTGCAACTCAATGAATTTCATAGTTCATACATTGCATGCCCTCTAAACTAATTTCGAATCTAAACTTATTCCTAAAGCTCCCATCGATCAATCTAAATTTTACCATCTAGCTTGCTCCCGAACACATCTCTTATATTGCTATGGATACTAAAAATATTGACATTCTTTAAATTGACAAATGTCGAAGGAGGAATGAATAACCCATGTTGGTCACTAACACAAAGTGTCTAACCTTGATAAGTAGATTATAGCAATAATTTTCAACATCGGGCGCATTTGGCTGATGCAGCAAATGCTGAACTTCAAGTAGTATAGTTTTGATTGTAAAACCAGTGCACCACCTCTATGAAATATCAATTTGAGCAACATAAGAAACCAATTCAAATAAGTTCGGCAACAATTACTAATTACATGAGCAAAATAGGTTTATCTTACAGTCTCTTGATCAAGAATCCCAATGTTGAGTGCTCCTGAGTGATGGACATTTGGGTGGAAGAAAGGACTTGGAAAGGCGCATCTTGGAGGCAACAATGGATAGTCCTCTGAGAAGGAGATTGTCAGGGGGTAGTAACAACCTTCCTAGTCAGTCTACAAAGGAAATTCATTAATAGGAGGATGATGGTTAAACTCATATTGTGCTTGTTCTTCATGACTTATCCCTTCTTTACCGGGGACAATGCGCTATCACTTCAATAAATCTTCCGATTTAAGCTTTGCAGAGAAACCCTACGCAGACGGAAAAACAAAACTAAAGTTAAGTTCATCAGTCCATTGCAGATCTACATATATACAACTATGTGACCGGTGTGCCATATGTACATACATGGGGATGATTCTTGCGCCATGCCAAGCGCTCCTCCTTCAGTCGGCTACGCGCCATGACCAGTGACCACGACGAGGAGGACGGTGACGGCGATGACTACGACGATGAGGACGGCGACAACAAGCGCGGCAACGATGACGACAACGAGGACGGCAACGACGACGACAACGGCAATGGTGAACAGAGGAGGTGTCGCACTGGAGTTGGTCCATTAGTAAAGGATTGTTGGTCGATTAGTAATAAAGGAGTACCGGAGGCAAAGAAGAGACGAGAGAGATAAATGCGAGATGCGCGTTAAGTTAAAGAGCGTCTTCCATTGTCGAAGAGACGAAGAGACGAGGGAGATAAATGCGAGACGTGCTATAACAAAGAGAGACGCGCGTTAATCTAAAGCGCATCTTCCATAGTCCAAAGAGAGACACGCGGCACGAGGTCTGCGGAGAACTTAATTTTGGCGGCATGGTGCAGATACACATGCGACATACATGCACGACCTTTCGTTTCCCCGAGGCAATATCGATGCGTCCCATCATTCCATCAATGTGCGGGAAACCAACCGCTACCTCGACGACTGCGCACAAACCTTACTTAAGAGGCGCCATCACTAGTGAGTTCTCCACAAGCGCGTCACTCACTTTGAATCCTCTTCTTTTCTTCGTCTTCTCTGCCCCGACGACCCACCACCACCAAGGCCGACCTTCCGTCGCCAAGCCCTCTGAGGGAGCTACCATGTAAGAAACTGTGCTACAGCTCCCCCGAGAGGTTCAACATCGAGCAGCGCCTCCTTATTGCGCAAGAGGCATACAACAATACATCTCACGCCATGAGTTCCTTGGGTCTGGGTACCCTTCCCCAGTTTACTGGAATGGGTACCATCGGCCACTACCTCTTCGCCCTCACGGGGGTGGCCGATCGTCTTGACATTCTGTTCGAGACGATGGCCCAGGTGCTTAGCCCTGAGGGCCGCAAAAACCTAGTGGAGGCGACGGAGACCAACCTCGTTCACGGGATTGCACCACCGGTGCAGCTGGCGCAGCCGGAGCAGCCAACCTAGGCTCCTGTTGCACCGGCGCCGGAGTCACCGTCGGAGGAGGAGGAGGAGGAGGAGGAGGAAGAGGAGGAGGAGTAGGATTTAGTTTTTCTTTGTTGTTTTTAGTAGCTTCTGTTTTGTAAATATTGTTAATGAATGAATTCTATCTTTGTTTATCTATGTGACTGAATATTATCTTGTGTGTTCTTCAACTGTGTGAATGAATGAATGTGTGGTGTGTTCTTGGTGTACCTCATGTATCATAAGGAAGGATTTGATTATATTCAGGTATCATGTGAGAATGTGCTCTGAGTTCAGTGATGTGTGATATCAATAGTGAACCAAAGCAAAATGGAGAAATTACAAAGCTAAAGGTGACGTGAGGAATCGAAGACGCGCTTTCAATTAGAGCATGTCTCTCTTTTAGCAGAACAGAGGGAGACGTTGGTCATAGGAGACGTGCCGTGTTTTATGCGCGTCTCCCGCTTTTTAGAGAGGATAGCGTGTCTCAGATACCAATTTAACTGAGACGAGCTTTGTTTTAACGCGTCTCCTTGTACTTTCAGCCGAGCCATGTCAGATCCTCGCTGAAGCGGGCTCGTCTCGCTTAACATTATCGGAGATGCCTCCTTTGAGAGTGTCTCCCATCTTTGTCTCCTATTTGGGTTTCTTACATGGTACATCATCCCCCCCCCCTCTTGAATTGGAGTCGTCCTCGACTCAAGTTCCTCTTCTTCTCCCAAGTACGATAGCAAATCTGAAATGTTCAATGTGGGACTAACCCCAAAATCGGGAGGCAACTCAAGCTTATATGCATTATCATTAATCTTTTCAACAATCTTAAAAGGACCAGCAACTCGTGGCATAAGTTTAGATTTTCTCAAGTCAGGGAATCACTCTTTTCTCAAATGTAACCACACCAAATCACATGGTTCAAGTTTTACTTCTTTTCTACCTTTACAAGCTGCAATCCTATACTTCTCATTCATCTTTTAAATATTTTTCTCTGCATTCATCTTTTAAATATTTTTCTTTGTAGTTTCATGCATCTTAAGAATGAATCCAGATCGTTGTGTAGCATCCAAATTTATAGTTTCAGAAGGAGGCAAATGTAGTAAATCAATAGGAGCACGGGGATTAAAACCATACATTATCTGGAATGGACTTACCTTCATCGTGGAGTGAACGGATCTGTTGTAAGCAAATTCTATATGTGGTAAGCACTCCTCCCACAACTTTAAATTTCTTTTCAAGACAACCCGCAACATAGTGGATAAAGTACGATTAACTACCTCGGTTTGTCCATTCGTTTGTGGGTTACATGTAGTGGAAAATAGCAACTTGGTTCCCAATTTATACCACAAAGTTCTCCAAAAATGTCTTAAAAAATTTTGCATCACGATCAGAAACATTGGTATTTGGCACACCATATAAACGGACAATTTCCATCATAAACAAATCAGCAATGTGTGAGGCATTATCAATCTTATGACAGGGTATAAAGTATGCCATTTTGGAGAAACAATCAGCGACTACAAAAATACTATCCCTCCCCCTCTTTGTCCTAGGCAATCACAAAATAAAGTCCATAGAAATATCCTCCCAAGGTACACTAGAAACAGGAAGAGGCATATAAAGACAATGTGGGTTAAGGCGAGACTTAGCTTTATTGCAAGTAGTGCATCGTGACATGTAGCGCTCGACATCACGCCTCATCTTAAGCAAAAAGAAGTGTGTAGACAGCATGTCTTCAGTTTTCTTCACTCCAAAATGTCCCATCAAACCTCCTCCATGTGCTTCCTGCAAAAGTAATAGATGAACGGAGCTAGCTGGAAGGCATAGCTTGTTAGCACGATAGAGGAGACGCTCTTGGAACACATATTTATTCCAAGTTCTTCCTTCTCTACAATTTTCCAAAGCATCTCTGAAGTCCAAATCAGTAGGTTATAATGCTATTATTGTTTTCAAACCAAAGATTTTATGATCAAGTTGGGATAGCATGGTATAACATCTCGATAATGCATTGACAATGACATTTTCCTTCCCTTTCTTATGCTTAATTATGTATGTAAATGATTCTATGAACTCTATCCATTTAGCATGTCGTTTATTCAGATTGGTTGGACACTTCAGATACTTCAATGATTCATGATCGGAATGTATGACAAACTCTTTAGACCAAAGATAATGTTGCCAAGTTTGTAACACTTGCATTAAGGCATACAATTCCTTATCATAAGTAGAATAATTCAGAGAAGGACCATGAAGTTTTTTCACTAAAGAAAGCAACGAATTTACCTCCTTGTATGAGAATACCTCCAATACCAATGCCACTTGCATCGCATTCTAGCTCAAAGGTCTTGTCAAAATCTGGAAGTTGTAGCAATGGTGCTTGTGTAAGGTTCAATTTGAGAGCATCAAAAGCTTGTTGCTGCTGTTCGCCGCATCGAAACAGCACTCCCTTCTTCGTTAGCTCATGTAGAGGTGTTGCAATGGTGCTGAAATCCCGCACAAAATGATGATAGAAACCTGCAAGACCAAAAAAACTACGAACCTGCGTGACAGTTGTTGGGGCTGGCCAGCTAGTGATCGCTTCAATTTTTGCCTCATCCATCTCAATTCCCTACGAGGAAATAACATAGCCAAGAAACGAGACTCGATTGGTGCAAAAGATGCAATTTTCGAGGTTACCAAACAAATGTGCATCTCTCAAACCAGTAAAATAGCACATAAATGATCAAGATGTTCATCATATGACTTGCTATAAATGAGGATATCATCGAAGTAAACCACCAAAAATTGTCCAATGAAAGCACGTAAAACCTCGCTCATTAATCGCATAAAGGTGATGGGTGCATTAGTTAACCCAAAAGGCATGACTAACCACTCATAAAGTCCAAACTTGGTTTTAAATGCAGTTTTCCACTCATCTCCTAGTGCCATTCTAATTTGGTAGTAACCACTACGCAAGTCAATTTTTGTGAAGATGATAGCACCACTCAGTTCATCAAGCATGTCATCTAAGCGAGGAATAGGATAATGATATCGATTGCTGATGCTATTAATCGCTCGACAATCAACACACATGCGCCAACTACCATCTTTCTTAAGAACCAAAAGAACAGGAACGAAACAAGGGCTAAGGATTTCACGAACGTACCCGCGGTCAAAATGATCTTGGACTTATCGCTGAATTTCCTTAGTTTCCTCTAGATTCGCCCTGTATGCTGCATGATTTGGCAAACTTGCTCCTGGAATCAAATCGATCTTGTGTTCAATGCCTCTCATGAATGGTAAACCAGGGGTATCTTGGAGGGAAACACATCCTCAAACTCTTGCAAAAGGTTAGCAATAGGAGGGGGCAATGCAATAGACAATTCATGAAATGAAAACATGGCTTCTTTGCATACTAAAGCATAGCATATCCCCTTAGCATCGAATAAATCAGCAAGGTCAGATTTAGATGCAAGCAACGATGGTGATTTTAACTTAATGACTTGCTGTTTTTCATATTCTAGTTTTGTTGCTTAGCCATCACGAATTTTACTCTTCTCAAAATGAACAATTTCAGCAAGAGTCATGGGAAGCAAAGTGATTTTCTTTCCTTTATGCATGAGAGTATATTTATTAGTTCTACCATGATAAATAGCATCTGTATCAAATTCTCAAGGACGACCCAACAAAAGAGAACAAGCATCCATAGGCACGACATCGAAATTAGCAAAATCATGGTAAGAACCAATTGAAAAATGTATTCTCGCTGTTTGTGTTATCCAAACCTTACCGCTGTTGTTGAACCATTGAATGTCGTATGGATGAGGGTGTGCTCTTGTTGACAAACCAAGTTTCTTGACGACGTCCGTGTTCACCAAGTTATTGCAGCTACCTCCATCAATTATAGTATGTACACGGCAGTCCTTGACGACGAGAAACATGTGGAAGAGGTTGTGTCGTTGTAGCTTGTTGTCGGCCTCCACTTTGGAGCTCAAGGCACGCTGCACAATGATGCTCCTATAGTTTTCCATCACCACGGTACCAAGTACCTCTTCTTCGGTGTGTTCATCATTTGGATGTGTAAAGTCAGTAGCAAGAGAATATTCATCTTCAACATCTGAAGTACTATCATACCCGTCATCATCACGTGCTATATATGCTCATTTGCTCGGGCAATCTCTCATCATATGACCAAGTACCTGGCAGCGGTGACACTTAATGTCGGAAGTATGACTCACAGAAGGAGTGGGGGGCGAAGGCTTGAATGATGTTGCCGTGCTGTCCTCCGACACGCGAGAAGGTGGAGCAGCAGGTGTAGTTCGTTGGCCGCCATTGGATGGTGTAGTCATTGTACGGGGGGTCGAAGATAGTGCTGTTTTGGATGGTGTAGACGTCGAACGCGGCGTGAAGTTGCTCCTCGTGTGTTGTTGCTATTGTTGTCAGCCCTGCAATTCTTTTTTTGCCAACATAGCAAACTAAAACAATCTGTTAATAGTATCATATTCCTTGTAATCAACAATGTCCTGAATTTCACGCCTCAACCCCCTATAAAAACGAGCTATTTTATCATCTATGTCCTCTACTACCCCGCAACACAGCATACCCTTTTGTAACTCTTGATAATACTCCTCTACAGACATGTTACCTTGGTCTAAGCGCTGCAATTTTTTTGTGAAGGTCCTGCTGAAAAGATGGAGGAACAAATCGAACACAAATAGCTTCCTTTAATATATCCCATGTTGGAGGATTAGTTCTAGTTTTAACAAGTTCATTCCACCATATGATAGCAAAGTCTTTAAACTCACTAGTGGCTTGACAAACTTTATGTTGTTCAGGAACAAGATGGGCATTAAATTTTTGCTCTAATGTCATCTCCCAATCAAGACAAGCCTCAACATCATAAGCACTAGAAAAAGAGGGTATAGTAAGTTTCACTTTAGCAAAATGATCATTAGGAGGATGATTATAATTGTTATGATGATTATTACCTCCCATACCTCGACGATAAAGTGGTAGTCTTGGCCGATTGTTGTGATCTTCCATTGTCATCATAAGCATTGTCTTCATGTCTTCCAGTGAGAGGCAACCGAGCCTTAAAAGTATTCATCCGAAGAGCAAGGTCATCAAGCTGGCGAGTCAAGTTCACCAATGACTCCTCCGTTGACGCGTTGTATTTTGCGAACATATCTGTCATGGTCTTCATCATATCACGTAACTCAACATGTTGAACACATTCGTCATCATTGTCTTCTCATGCCATTGTTAGTAGGAAACAAAAGACAACAAAATATGTTATCCCTATCAACTACAGTGACAATGTGAAAGGTGGAAGAAAACAATCTCTCTAGCTCAAGCGTCTTACCACACTCTTACAAGTGTTCTTACCGACACAATAGGTGGTGTGGACGGTGATATGAACCAATGAAGCATGGAGTGATTGCAAAGGTACCTGTTATGCTCAAGAGAAAGGTGGAGCTTGGATGGCACAATATGGTGGCTAATAAGCAGAAAATCGTTCACAGGTAAACAAAGTTGAATAAGTATTCAATGTAGAAAACTGTTGCTGGTCAACCAAGTGCTCTAGGTCTTACCACAACGCAAGGAATAGCAAGGCAAAAGAAAGACAGAATGATATAACCAACAAAACAACACCAGTGGTATAGGCCAATTGCTTTAATATGCGTGCTCTTCACTATTTTTTTGTAATATTTTTTGATATTTTTAGCTCAATTGGATGTAATATGCGGCCTATAGAAAATCAAGAAGATTTATTAAAATTCGTGTTGAAACTTCAGACGTCAAATTGCCTATCTTCTGAGGGGAATTTGGGCAATCTAATTTTTGCCAAACGCGGTAAAGAAGTGGAAAACCAGATGCAAAATTTTGCGTAGATCAATTTGAAAAAAAAATAGCCCAGTTTTGGGTTCGTATGCGAAAGTTATGGCTGTTTTAAGGTAGGCTGTCCGAGTTACGGTTTTTGGATGTTGATTCCATCTCGATTTAAGAATAGAACTTGCAATCGGATATGAAAACGATCGGGAATTTGCAAAGCAACTAATGGTATGGTGTGTGATGATTCAAGGATGAGTGGCACAAAGGTTTGTCACCTAATCTAGGGCTGCGATGCAGGAGTTCACGCAAGGCGGCTAGCTAGAGCAAACAGATGAACGTGGTGGATCGGTTTGTTGTTTAGGGCTTGTGGAATAGGTGTCGAACAGCAAGAAAACAAGGACGAAACACGATAACTAGGACCCAAAACACAAAGATAAACCAGCAACAAGACTCGACCGCACGAATGCAAACTTGACAATGCAAATTGAAAAACGAAACTGCGGGCACTATAGTCTAGGAAGCGGTAAAAACGATTTAATATTTTTTTGGCTTTTATGTGGACTCTAGGTACGAAACAAAATCTATCTAACGAAGGCAAAACTAAGATACCTCACGGGAAATCTGGAAATCTGATACCAATTGATGAGTAGTTTAGGCCCGATCTTCCGAAAGGTAAGTCAATTGGGGTGGAGAACTCGATGTTGATGATCCGCGGCACTCGAGCAGTTCGAATACCCTTGCAATCACTACACCACTGCTCCATTGGTTATCAACCGTACTGCACACGCCTGACCTCGCCAAGAAAGCTAATCCCCGCAAGTGCAACTGAGAACACAAGCAAGAATGTTGAAGACACGATCTGGAATCGCGAAGTTGGGGTCTCACAAACTGTAGAACGACAATATTATTGATCTAAGAAAACCCACTGAATATGACCGGCAGCTGCAGTATTAAAGGCTAGGGTTTGGCCAAAACACTTTTAGATGCATCCCTAATGGGCTCATATGGCATACAAGGCACAAAGGCCCGATTCGGTGGCGCAGCACCAAACAGAAATCTGGACTCGACTTGTTTCAACGATTCTTGATGACTCCAGAAGTATTTTGATGTGAGACTAGAGCCATTGGAAAGTTTATCTTCTTCTCTTTTCGTGCATATGTAGAACGTCGAAAACGTGAGTCTGTATGCATTCTGGTCATCCGTTTTAAGGTGGACTGCTCCTGGACTCCGAGTTGAACTCGAGTTCGACTTGTAAACTGCTTCCATCAACTTGTGGACGTTCCAGCTAGTTCTCCATGCTCCCAAGGCCTCTTTCCTTCACTTGTTGATCTTCTCCATTGTTCCTATTAACAATTAAATCATCACATAACAATATATTCTCAAACTCACATGCAAAGGAAGTTAGGAGCGAGTTCACCTGCTGATTATTAACCGTGCCCGTGCTCTTGTGACTGGTCCTTGCAGTTCAATGTGCATGTCCGCTGTTGTGATGTCGTCATCAGAACCTTTGTGCATCAAACGAAGTATACAGAAGACCGCCTAAGGCGCTTTAACATGGACAAAATCAAGCCTCTTTGGACACCAATAGAAACAACAACAAGACTTGAACTTGATGAAGATGGTGACCTGGTTGATCAAAAAGAATATAGAAGCATGATTGGATCACTTTTGTACCTCACGGCTTCAAGATCGGACATACAATTCAGTGTATGTCTTTATGCACGATTTCAAGCTTCCCCACATGCCTCACATCATCAAGCTGTCAAAGAATTCCCAAGTACTTACATGGAACTCAAGAATTTGGCATCTTTCTTCCTTCTTCCTCAACCGTTTTTTTGAAAGCTTTTTCAGATGCTGATTTTGGGCATTGTATGATTGAGAGGAAAAGTACTTCGAATGCTTGTCATTTTCTTGGTAATTCACTTGTTGCTTGGTCCTCTAGAAAACAAAGTTCCGTTGCACAATCCACGGCCGGATCTGAATATGTAGCTGCTACTAGCGCTTGCTCACAAATTCTTTGGATTGTTCAAACACTTAAGGACTATGGAGTTAACCTAGATAGTGTTCCACTGTTTTGTGATAATACTAGTGCCATTGGATTGTTAAAAATCTCGTGCAACATTCGAGAACAAAGCACATTGACATTAGGTAGCACTTTCTCTGTGATAATGTTGAAAAAGGAAAAATTGTGCTTCACCATGTAGATACCGAACAATAATTGAAGTTTTTACAGAACTTTTGGATTTCACTCGTTTTTGTTACATTCGTAGTAAAATAGGGGTTATGCATCCAGAGGGCTTAAATTGAGGGGGGGCTTTCAAATTTGGGATCTGAATTTACAATAATATGAGCATAGCATTTCATACATATATGACTTTGTCATTCCTTTTATATGCTGAAAGTTCTTAGTACATTACTCATGTTATGCATTTTGTAGTTTTTGTCATGACTAGTAATTGGAATAACTACGTACACTAAATCTGGTCATGATCAAACTTTCTTGCTGTTTTGAGCTTGTTGCATGCTCACAACTGCTTTTACTAATGGATAATTAATCAAGTAATCAACTCACATGTTGAGTTTTTATGTTCAAATGAAAAATTGAGAAAAGATCAAGAGAATATGCATGCATCGCACTTCTTCTTTTGAGATGGCTTATCATTGCACTTAGATATGAAATTGGAAGAACTTGTGTATGACTAAAACTATGTTCTTAAGCTTTTTATTGTCAAATGACATAGGCTTGGCTTGGTTGGTTAGAATAAGGATGATGCGGCATATAATCTCTTGCAAATGTTATATGATCAGAATTTGTACTTTAAATAATATTGAAAACTGAAAAATGCAGCAACAAGTGTCATGCTTTCAGGTTTTGAAATAGTTAAGTTTGTGAGATCATGACTTGCTTAAATTGAAAATTACATTTGATCTCTAGCATGGCTTACACTACTTTATGTATCTCATTGTTGTGATAGTGTAAGTTACTTGCTAGTATGACGTGGATGAGCTTTGTTTTATATGTATATGTCATATTATGCTCATAACAAATTAAAATTTATCTTTTGTACCTTGGTGAATACATTGTCATAGGGGGAGAAATTGATCACACATTGCACACATTCACAAGTGTTTTGGCACAATTCTTCTCAGGGGGAGAATTTTTGTTTTTCTTCTCATTTTATTTCAGATTTACAAAGTGGGAGAAATATGAATAGGGGGGGGGGGGGAATATGTGTTTTGAAATTTCTTTCTCATTTGATTGGTTTCAAAACTTTTCATGTGAATAAGACAATGTTTGGATTTTAAGTGGTGTTGCCAATGCATTCATCAAGGGGGAGATTGAGAGACCTATGTGAGCTGAATACATTGGCTATGACAATAAAAGTTTTGAATACTGCCAAAGCACCCTTTTAATAAGGTCCGACTCTAGGTCCGAGCTCCTGAACATTGGGGCTGGTTATATAAGCAAGGGAGGCCAGAGCTCATTGTAGACAACTTTGGAGTTGTTCATCTTGTGGTTTGATCAATAAAATTTGTAGTTTGAAGGAAATTTTGTGCCTTGTTCGTCTGACTCGTTTCAAACAAGTTTTTCTCGTCATGTTTCTGCACAACATTACATTGCTTCGGTGGCTTTATCATAACTCGAATTTTATAGATCCAATTGACATGATTCTTTTGGTTTATATTTACAAATCAATTATCTATCATCTGTGAAAATTCCATAGTTACAAGATTTGTGGTTTCGGATCTACACGAGTTTCTTTGCAGTGTGCCGGAACTATTTTTCTCGGGTAGAACAAATTGACCTTCGTTCAATCTTTCAATCATAACTTGAGTTTTTCTCAATGGATTTTTGTGATTCTTGTTGTGACTTCTTCGTGACTTGATTCTATACAATTTGTACTGGTTTTGTCACAATTGATCATGTTTAGATCAGTTGCACACACAATTTCTTAACAGATTGATTTTCTACTAAGAGGTTTTTGTTGCTTCCTCTGAAAAAGTTTTAAATCTACCATTCACCCCCCCCCCCTCTGTTAGCTTTTCACATGCTCTTTGATCCTAAAAATGGTATCAGAGCCATTGTGCTCTAATATTTGTGATTTGCACATATTTTGAATAATGATCATGGACAAATACTCTGTCAAACCTTGTGTGTTTAGTGGTTTTGATTTTCATGTTTGGAAGGCACGTATGGAGGCTTTCATCCAGGCGCAAGGCTTTGCAATATGGGAAAAGGTATACGAGCATTAAGAAGTGCCATCAGACGATCGAGTTACGTCTACAAATATGAGAGATGTCGACAACAACAAGTCTTAGAACTTGATCATACAAGGATTAACTCAAAGCGACTTTGCCGTGTTGCTCACCTCCAATCTGCGTATGATGTTTGGAAAGCTCTATGTGATTACCAAGAAGGATCCAACACGACCAAGGAGGTAAGGCAAGACACGTTCAAAAAGGAGTACATGCGCTTTGAGATGCAACCAGGTGAGTCCATCGACGACCTCTTTGCTCGCTTTAATAAAATTCTCAGCAACTTGCGTAGTGTCAATGTTAAATTTTCATATGTTGAGAATGCTACACAATTACTAAGTGCATTAAACATGTCAATTTGGGAGATGAAAGTCACATCTATTCATGAATCTACAGTCATGAGTACACTTACTTTAGATGTTATATATTCTAAATTGAAAACTCATGCAATTGACATAATCTCACGTAAGAACCCCAGCAAGTCTCTTGCATTTGTTTCTCAACGTGACATGCCTAGTTTCGGCCAATCTTCATCATGTGGAACACTTGCTTTGTTGTCCTCTCTAACCCTTGAATAGATTGAAGATTTCCAGAGGAAGAACTTGCACTCATCTCTACTCAGTTCTCAAAAGCATTGCAAAATGTGAGAACTAGAAGGAGAGGGAGTGCCAGTCTTCAACGATGTTTCGAATGTGGTAAGACAGGAAATTTTCGCACAGATTGCCCTAACCTTTCAATTACTACTTGCCATGTTGAAAAGCAAACAAGTACGAAGCACTCCTCTGTAAACAACAACAAGAAAAAAAGGGTTTTACAGACGCCAATTGGTGAATAGCTTTATCTTCGCACTTCAAGAACTTGGCTCGAGCATGTGGACATCGGAAGCGACGATGATGAAGATGAGCTGGCAAACTTGTTCTTCATGGCGGGCAAGTCAAGATCAAGTATGAAGGAGGCAGAACACAACAGCGACAATGAAGAGGTATGTCCTACATGTGAAGAAATGTGTGATGCTATTTCTCGTGCCACTGTTATAGTTAAGAAAAAGGACAAAAAGCTTAGGGACAATGTTATTAAAATTGAGTCACTAGAATCTGAATTTAATCGTTTGAAATCTTTGATTCCTAGTGATGATTCTTGTTCCTCATGTGATTTAGTATATGAACAATTTTCCTCTATAAGAAGTGCACACACCTCCACACTTGATAAACTTGAGTTAGAAATTGAATAGAATAGAGAGCGTGTTGCACTTAATGATAAAAACTTGAAAGATGCTAGTTTTTCTACAATTGATTTGCATTGTTCTACTTGTGATGAATCTTGATAAGAAACTACATGATTATATGGATGAAATTTCTGTTTTGAACAATGCTTTACGTGCTCATGAAGTTAAAAATTGTTCTAATATCAAATTAAATGGAAAAACTTCAAGTGAAAGTTGCCTTGACTTGTCCAATAAACTTGATGACATGCATAGGACATTAGATTTGTTTTGTAATGCAAATAAGAACCTAAACTTGCGGTTGAATTCTTCCAAGTCTTGCAATGATAGAACTGGTTTAGGTTTTGATTCTCATGCTCATGCTAAGGCACATCCACCTAAATTTATAATGTCAGGAAGTGGTTTGATTCAAACAGTTCCTAAACAAAAAGAAGTAGTTTTCAAATCTGCAGGGGTGTTGTCTCATTCAGCTTCTAATAAACATGTTGCTTGCTCATCTAAACATGAACACAAAGTTAAATTCCATTGTACCCACTGTGGTAGAGATGGTCATGTCATAGATTTTTGTTAAAGACTAGCTAAACAACATAAAAAGGAAAGAATGCAAGCTAGATTTCATAACTCTCATGCAACATTTGTTGCACATGCCAAACCAAATATCAAGAACATGGAACCTGCTGTTATGAGTAAAAAACATGCAAAGTTTGCTTCCAAACCTACTATTTTTCGTGCTACACATGTAACACCTCGTAAGTCAGTAGATGGGTACAAAAATCATCAAACTTTGGCTCATAAACCTGCTATTTTGTCTCAGCTTTCGTGTGTTTTCCTGCTGCACGTCGTGTGGCTCAGTACTAGATTCCTAAATGCCTTTTGACTAACTCCAGTATTGAGTCATCGATGTATTGTGCTTCTATGTAGGTTACACGTTTGAGGAAGGAGAACATTTTGATTGTGGATTCAGATTGCTCATGCCACATGACTGGTAACAAAGATTGGTTATACTCCCTCTCTTTTGTGTCACGTGTAGAGAATATTACTTTTGCCGATAATTCTTCAACTCCTATAATTGCTGAAGGTTCAGTTAGAGTAAATAATCACTACACTTTGAAGGATGTGGCACTTGTTAAAAATTTGAAATACAACTTGCTTTCTATTTCACAATTGCTAGATGAAACCTGGAAATTATTTTTACTAAAAATTGCTGCAAGGTTGTAGATTCAAACAGTGAGCTTATTTTTAACATGTCTCGGTTTGGAAGCGTTTTTAAAGCTGATTTTTATATGTCATCGTCTAAGCATAGGTGTCTAGTTGCTAATGATTCAAAGGACTTATGTTTTTACATCATATACTTGGTCACGTAGGCTTTGATCATCTAACGCGTGTTAGTGCTCTTGATCGCATATGTGGGCTGCCTAAGCTTAAAGGGGGCAAATAAATTATGTGCTCTTCTTATAGACATGCTAAGATGGCTGCAGGTTCACATGCTCCTCTCACAATGACCATGAGAACTGAAGCGGGTCAACTTTTGCACCTTGACACTGTAGGACCTTCACGTGTTCAATCCTTCGGAGCTAAATGGTATGTTCTTGTGACTGTTGATGACTATTATAGATACTCTTGGGTTTACTTTATGGCATCTAAGAATGAAGCTTCTAATCACTTTAGAACTTTATTTCTTAGATTATCAATTGATCACCCAGGATCTTTAAAAGCAATTGGAAGTGATAACGGAACCAAATATAAAAATCAATCATTTGATTACTTTTGTGCTGAAAATGGAATAGATGACCAATTTTCTTCAACTTATGTACCTCAACAAAATGGTGTTGTAGAGAGAAAGAATAGAACCTTAGTTGAGATGGCTAGGACTATGCTTGATGAATATCAAGCTCCTAGAAAATTTTGGGCAGATGCAATTGCAACCGCTTGTTACGTCTCAAATCGTGTTTCTTGCGTGCTAAGCTAGGAAAAATACCATATGAACTTCATGTTTACATCAGTTGCACACACGGTTTCTTAACAGATTGATTTTCTGCCGAGGGGTTTTTGTTACTTCCGCTGAAAAAGTTTTAAATGTACCATTCACCCCCTGGTAGCTTTTCACGTGCTCTTCAATCCTACAGAAAGCACACGAGAAATGGTGCAGAGACCAGGTCGGCCGACCCCCCTAGTCGGTCGACTTGGTCTTGATGCCAAACTCAGTCAATCACCACGTGTTGGCTCCTCCCGGGTGGAAGAAGTCACTAGTTACTGATTCACGCACTTTTGGTAGTGGGAACCGACCCTTCTCCACCTATAAATAGGACCCCCTACCCTCACTTCACACACACACTACTTTAGTATTCATCCATTGTATACACTATTCTCCATAGGTTTAGAGGAGTGTAGGCTGTAGAGAGGAGAGCCTCTAGTCCATAGTCCAAGTTGGAGAGGAGTAGAAGGAGTCTCTTCCCAATTCCTAATTGGCAAAAGTATATGAAGCGTTTCAATATATGTGGTACGAGTAGTATTTATGATTATGTTGTACCATTCTCATTATATCATCAAAAACACTACAAACCCCCACTATAGTCTAATTATCTATGAACGATTATGTTGATATGAATCACTTATGCTATGTATTAACATTGGTTCAACGATGATTTAGTTCATTGCCTTAGGATTGCTTTTGCCTAGGCTCTTAAGGAAATTACTTAATATGCTAGCATGGTGCTAGGATAGATAAGTAGCGTTGAATGTCTCGTAGACCCACGGATTGAAGAGGTAGGCAGTAGGTGGCACTACAAGGATTCCACCCTGTTACAACGATTGTACTGCAACGAATACTAAATCGTTGCAGTAAGCTTGGTCTTTTCCCACGATTCACTAGTTCGTGGCATTAGGATCTTACACTCGTATTCGTAGAGTTCCTGCCCCCGCACCCAGGTCTTCTCCTCTTCCTCTTGGTAGCGCTCTTCCAATTTTTTGGCGCGCTCCTCGAGGCCCTTGTCCGCCAGAGCTACTTTCTCAGCGAGCTCCTCTTCCCTCCTCAGGACATCATCCCGCAGCTCAAGGAGTTTCTGCTCTTCATTCTTGAGCCGTTTCTCCCTCTCTTCAAGTGCCTCACGGCGCTTGATGAGTGTAGTGTTAATGACCTCCAGCCTTTCATGGCGTTCCTCGGCCGCACTGTTGGCTGCTTTGGCTTGATTGTAAATTTCCTGGGATTGGGCGTTGAGGGCATGAGTCATGCTCTCCCTGTCATCCAGCAGCTTGCCCCAGTACTCCAGGCGGATATTCTCCCGCTTGATCCACTCCTTGTCATCCGCTAGCCTCGACTGCGCCAGCTTGGTCTCAAAGTGGAGTCGGTTATGCCACCGCCTAAGGGTTTGGCGCTCCTCTTCAAGAGCCTTGCTGTCGTGGAAGAAAGCCAATTGGACTTGACGCAGACTGGAGCAGGCGTTG
Organism: Tuctoria greenei; assembly: GCA_036927565.1. NCBI lineage: Eukaryota > Viridiplantae > Streptophyta > Magnoliopsida > Poales > Poaceae > Tuctoria > Tuctoria greenei. Next base: position 189,159,809 of record JAYESD010000003.1, on the reverse strand, counting down.
TCGATAGACATCGACAGCGGGATGGGCTCCGGACCTGCTGGGGTCTCCTCTGCTGGTTCCAGCGGGTCTTCACATACAAAAATTGGGTCCCACTCTACGAGAGCGGAACCCTGAGCTTCCAAGGCACTAGGGCCGTCCCCCGGGATGGACTCAGTCGCCATCGAAGAAGGCCCCGCCGCCAAGTCTTTGATCACCTCCTCGAGCAGGGGGCCAGCGACTTCGCTTGGGCACTCCGGCTCGGCCGCAGGTACCTCCGACGTCGTCGCCTCCGGAGCAGGAGCTGCTACTGGCTCCGGCTGGGACACCTCTTCCGAGGGAGGCTCGAGCTCCATCGCCTCTTCAACCACCGGCTCAAGAGCCGGAGGATCTTCAACTTCGACCGGCTCGGAGGCTGGAGCTCCAACAATAACCAGCTCAGCGGCCGGTGCTTCAGAAGTAACCGGCTCAACTGCCGGAACTACCTCGACTTCCAGCTCGCATGCCGGGGCTTCAGTTACCTCCGGCTCAACCGCCGGCGCTTCGACAATTTCCGGCTCCGAGGCCGGGACTACTACTTCCTCCGGCTCAACAGCCGGAGCTTCCATCACCACAGCACCTGGACCCGGAGCTTCAACCTCCGAGGCAGGTGCCGCTGGTGTGTCTTCACTCCCGTGGTCCGGCGCTACCACGGGAACTTCTGGGGACGAGTCGAGGTCCATGACCATGACAGCCGGCGCCGGAGCTGTCGCAGCCTCAGCCACCACCTGGGGCGGCACCGGGATAGGAGCAGAAGCTCCCACGGCCTCAGACATCGTGGCTGAGGGTGGAGCTTCACTCCCCTTCTTGGGGACGCTGCAGATGATGGACAAAGAAAATTAACAAACAATCGCTACAATTAAAAAGTTAACCAAGGTAAAGATTAAAAATTACCTTGGAAGGCTTCCGCACCAGCTTGCGCGGAACCTTTTTCCTGGACGTTCCGGGCTGGCCACGGTCGGTGTAGAAGCTCCAGAAGGCCCCCCGGAACTTGTCGCAGCCACGGGCGTTTCCCGGGTCGAGGCTCTCCTCGATCGGGAGGAACCCCTGGACCTGGAGGCTCCCACCATCCCAGGTGCTGGAGTCGTGCGCCCGAAGCTAGCACCCCAGGAGGGTTCCACCACAGGGACAGACGCGCTCCGGGAGGATCCCACTGCAGGAACGGTATCATCCCAGAAGGAGCCCACTACGGGGACAGTCGCCACGGTGGCAGAAGATCTTCCCCCCTGGGGAGAAGGGACCAAGGCGAGAGTAGCGGGCCTAACGGACTTTCCGTCGGCATGTCGCAGCTTTCTCTTCCGGCTCTCCGGCTCATCTGCCAGCTCCTTGCCCTTGCCGACGACCTCGACCCTCGGCTGTGGGGCAGGGGCGGAGCCGTCTTCGGGCATCCCGGGGATTTCCACCCGAGTGGTTGATCTTCTCTCGACGACACCAAGGTCGTCAAGTAAGGGCATCGTCCGCCGGAGCTCCCTGCTGAACTCCACTTCCATGTTCAGAGGGAGAAAGGCCGACGGTGGAGTCAAGTCATCACCGTCGACGTCGATGCCGTGCTGGAATTTCTTGAGGTGGAACTCCAAGGTCTTCCCCACCATGTTGGACTTCAACCCGGTCTCAACCCGGTCCTCGTCCATCACGCTGTTGAGGGCCCAAGCGAGCTTCTCCCTCCTCTTCAGCGGCGCCCACCTGTTGGCCAGGAAATTACAGAATACCGCCTGGGGAGTCAATCCTCCCTCCACACATTGGCGGATCCTGGTCAAGGCGGGGTCGAAAGCTTCCGCCAGCACCGGAACCTCACTCCAGATCGTCGTGTCGATGCCGGGCAGACCGTCGGGCAGCTCCAACCGCTCATGCTCCTCCACCCTGACGACTATCCAATCTTTCTTCCAGTCATCCCACTTCCCGGAAGGGAACGACCGGAGGTACTTGAATGGGCACTTCTTGCGCTTCACAAAGTAGTAGAAGCCAAGGTACTCATTGCTCCGGCCGGTGGTGTGGACGGTGAAGAAGGTCCAGAAGAGTTCGATGCAGGGGGGATGCCCACCCACATCTCACAGAAGTGGACAAAGATGGACACGAGGAGAATGGAGTGAGGGCCAAGGTGGTATAGCTGCAGACCATAGAAGTCTAGCAGCATCAAGAAGAAGGAAGAAAAAGGTGGGATCAACCCCACCATGGCGTACGAAGAAAAGTACACCATTTCGCCGGCGCGCTCCTTCTCGAAGGGGAGCTCTCCGCCGGCATGGACCAAACGGTTAAAGAAGTCCGAGGACCACCCCATGAGGGCCCGGACCATCTTCAAATCGCCGTCGGTCTTCAAGCGACTCTCGCGCAGACCCAACTCCATCGCAGCACAGCTAGGCAAGAGAAGAAGAGTTAAGCACGAGTTGGGAGTTTGAGCGCAAGATTAGATAAGAGGCGTAAAGAACTCCTGACGGTGCGCGCTTTCCTTCTTAAGTAAGCCCTCGCAACGCTTGGATGGAAATCGCAGGGAAGTCGAAGATACCACTCAAGGATTCAACCCAGCCGATGACAAGAGGGCCCGAGATCACCCCGACGATCGAGTCGAGGCTATTACCCAGGCGAACGGTTGTCATCACGAGGCGGGAAACCCAAAGGCGGCGGCCTGACAGGGCGCGCGGAACTGATACGGTTTTCGTATCGGGAACCGGCGACCTTCAATTGCGTGAGATCCGCATGTCAAAGATCTCATCTGCCGCCTGAGGTGTGCCACGCTGCGGGATCTAACTGTAAACCCCTGCCAACGGCACCTTCGAAGACCCTTGAAGACTCAGTTCAAGAGTCGCAAGGATGGACCCACCTCCGACGGAACGACTTCACCCCAGTGATCTTCCTCGGAGGTAGGTCCATGGGGCCACTGTCGGTACCCTAAAAACCGTACACCCCTTGAGGTTACAAAATCTCAAAGGAAAGCCATCTACTTGGTTTGAAGACCCTCGGAGGCCCACCTGTCAGACATAACTGGACCCGCTTCTCTAACATGGTTAATCCCTGGGTCGCCACGTGTACGACTAACCCGGAGCTACCGCCCACAAGGGGGAAGCTCCGGGCCACGTACCGAAACGGCACCTCCAGACTTAACCCCAGACCGAGAGAAGCTCCGGACCTGACACGTGTCTGGTAGCCCCGGAGCTACCTGCTTCCCACAGCAAGCTCCGGAGCAGCCACGTGTCAAATCGTCGGACCTTTCAGCTTCTAACCTCCGGAAGACCTTGTAACGGCTCCGGATCCTCAAAGGAGAGCCAAGGACTTCAAGACCCGATTAAGTGTCATTAATGCCATATTAATGACACTTAAACGGACGATCTTAACACCAGTAACGGTGCTGTCAAAGCCCGTTACAGGGTTATTAAGAGCAATTAAGCGTGTATCAATACTAGTAACCGCCGGGGCCACATGTCGGGCCAGGTTGAATTGTAACGGCCTGCCCTTGTACTATAAAAGGACAGGCCGACGATACACTGAGGGACGTTCACGGGCGATCATACGCACCCCATATACTCGTGATAAGCTCTTACTGCTAATACAACACCAACACACCCGTGGAGTAGGGTATTACGCTCAAGCGGCCCGAACCACGTAAATTCTTGTGCCTCCTGTGTCAACCTCCTATTCACCTTCTTGAATCTCCGCGCGCCCACACCGAATATCAAACTCCCCTATTACTTTAGTAGTGTAGGGAGATCTGCCGGCTCCAACCGCCGATAGATCCTAATGCCACGAACTGGTGAATCGTGGAATCAGATCCTAATACAACAATTGTGTTTGTGGTGACAGATCCTAACACCACGGACTAGTGGAATGTGGCAACAGATCCTAATGCAATGATTGTGTGCCATGGCTATAGATCCTAATGCCATGAACTAGTGAATCATGGCAACAGATCCTAATGCAATGATCATGTTCATTGGTGATAGATCCTAATGCCACGAACTAGTGAATCGTGGCACTAGATCCTAATGCAACAATTGTGTTCTATGGCGATAGATCCAAACGCCATGAACTGGTGAATCATGGCAACAGATCCTAATGATACGATTGTGTTCCGTGGCGATAGATCCTAACGCCACAAACTAGTGGATCGTGGCAACAGATCCTAATGCAACGATTGTGTGCCATGGCAACATGCCACGAACTAGTGAATCGTGGCAACATATACTAATGCAACGATTGTGTTCCGTGGCGATAGATCCTAATGCCACAAACTAGTGAATTGTGGCAACAGATCCTAATGCGACGATTGTGTTCCATGGCGATAGATCCTAACGCCATGAACTAGTGAATCGTGGCTACATATCCTAATGCAATGATTGTGTTCCATGGCGATAGATCCTAATGACGTGGACTGGTGAATCGTGGCAACATATCCTAATGCAACAATTGTGTTCCGTGGCAACAGATCCTAATGCCACGAACTAGTGGATCGTGTCAACAGATCCTAATGCAACAATTGTGTGCTGTGGTGATAGATCCTAATGCCACAAACTAGTGAATCGTGACAACAAATCCTAATACAACGATTGTGTTATGTGGCAATAGATCATAATGCCACAAACTAGTGAATCGTGGCAACAGATCCTAATGCAACGATTGTGTTATGTGGCGATGCCCTTGTTGCTCGGGAGAAAAAAGTGGAGGCTAGGGAGAAGGACTTGGTCGATCGTCGGAATAAGATACACCTCCGGGAGGAGGAGCTCGGAAGACTCGAGAGGCGGGTTGCTGCAAAGATTCAGCAAAACGCCAAAGAAGTTGAGCGCCTCGCCCGTGAGAATTTCGAACTGACGGCGGCCAGGAGATCCCTGGAAGAGATGAAGAGCTTAAGGACGGCGGACTCCCTTCAGATTTTGGAGTTCCTGGCCAAGGCCAACGACGCGCTGACGCCGATGGTTTTCAGCCCTGGGCGCCCGGATGATCCGGAGCTGGAGCCGGACCTTGCGCTGCAGGCGTTGAGCGCAGCAGGCAGCAAGCTCTCCAAGGTGGGCGATGTCATCGCGGACCAACTGGAGGTTGAGGGGCAATCCCTAGCGAGGAACGTCACAGAGTATGTGCTGACGTGCTACACTAGCAGGAACTCCCAATTTCCTCTAGACCCGGTGCTTGAAGGCCCCGTCGAAGGAGAAGGCGAAGCTACCCGAGCCAGCGTATCGGAGGTCGCCCAGAAAGTCGCCGAGTTCTTCCATAGGGTCTAGGACCATCTCTTTAGCTCTCACTTGTATTTTCTCTTCTTCTTCCTCAATTTTGTAATCCCTTGTCTCCAGATGTAATCCCCTGTCTCCAGATGAATGAAATCCCCAAAATTTTTGCGAATTTCACTTTTTGTCTTCAACACCTTTATCTTCACTTGGCCCCCTGGTAGATGTACACAATTTGATTGTGAACATGTACCAAAAGGATATTGTGTTTTGCTGAAGACTCATTTGCTCCGAACTTGTAGAATTTTAGGTCTGAAGTCTTCGATAGTGAAGGTCCCCTGAGGTTGTCGGAGCTTAGAAGCTCTGGCATTGTCCATCGCTGGAGCTTGATAGCTCCGGCAATAGCCTCTATCAACACGTAGAGCGTCGATAGTTAGTCCTCCGGGGTGTCGGAGCTGAGTAGCACCGGCAGTGACCTTTGCCAACACTTGGTTTGTTGGCAGCAGACTCCATTTACGGGGTCTTCTTACCATCTTTTATTCAGCGTCGACGGCTGGCCCCCTTAGGGGAGTCGGAGCTACGTTAGCTCTGGCTTTTCTCCATAAACGTAGACTTTATTTTTCCTGCACACTTAAGCCAAGAAAAATAGTAAAATTCGTTCCTTGTCTATAATTTCGTTGCGGCTTACGATTCTCAAGAAAACTTTAAGTTGAACGCGATTTTAAATACAATCGGATGCGTTGCCTTTTCTCTTAGATTCAACTGTTCATGGACCCGCCTTACCTCGGCCTGCCGGGGTGTAGGTAGAGTGGCGTACTTAGGGTGCTTGACCAGGCTAAGTCGATAGCACACTCCGGCCCTAGATTGGCTTGGCGGCTTTCAGGCGAGTTGGCCATGAGCGATATTTGAATCAAAAAGAACTGACAATACAACTCGAATCGTATATAAACCGGTCGAACTAAAATTTCTTAAGAATTGCACGTCTTAGTTATAGACAAGAAAGATAAAAATAAAAATGTTGAGCCTGTACAAAATAAATGCACGTGGAGTCTATTTCACATGAAGATGTCTTTCATTATAGGTCCGGGGTACAGGGGAAACAAGTACACTCTTAGGGTACGGAACCAGGCTAAGTGTGTTTGGTTTCTCGTTTGACCCAGGGTAGTTAGCCGCACTTTTAGTCCAGAGACTGTGACAAGTGCTGCATGAACTTTGCGGACCTTTCGGGAAAGGTCCGGCTGTTCTCCCGGAGGAACTACCCGACTCTGTACAATGACTCTATAACATACATCTCAAGTTACTCAATACTCACCTCCGTGGTGTTAAGTGTAGAACTTACGGAGGTGCTCGATGTTCCAAGGATTTGGGAGAGGTGTCCCATCCTCGGTAGCCAAGCGAACGCTTCCGGGACGGGATACTTTGATCACTCGGAAGGGCCCCTCCCAGCCGGGGGAGAGATTGTTTAACCCTTCTGTGGATAGTATTCTCCGTAGCACCAGATCGCCTTCCTCGAGCTGTCGGTTGTGTACATGCCGCTGATGACAACGCCGTAGAGCTTGGCGATATCGGGCATTCCGAACAGCTGCTGGGCACCTTCCCTCCTCGAGGAGGTCTAGGTCTTCACGCCGGAGCTGGTCCTACGCGGCTTCGTCGAAGGTCCGGACCCGGAGCGAACCCAAGGTGATTTCCGGAGGAAGGATTGCTTCAGCTCCGTACACCAGAAAGAAGGGTGTTTCTCCGGTTGACCGGATTGGAGAAGTCCTGTTGGCCCACAGAGTGGGCGGAAGCTCTTTGATCCAGTTGGCTCCGTGTTTTTTCAAGCGCTCATAAGTGCGTGTTTTGAGTCCTTTAAGGATTTCTGCATTTGCTCTCTCGGCTTGGCCATTGCTGGCTGGATGAGCTACAGAGGCGTAGCAAACTTGTATGTCGAGGTCTTTGCAATATCCTTGGAATGCGGAGCTTGTGAATTGAGTCCCATTATCAGTGATGATTTTGTTTGGGACTCCAAATCTGCTCACAATGGATTGCAGAAAGTTGATAGCAGATTGCTTGTTGATCATTACAACTGGAGTCGCTTCCGGCCACTTGGTGAACTTGTCAATGGCGACGTACAGGAACTTGTAACCTCCGACGGCTCTTGGGAAGGGTCCCAAGATATCCATCCCCCACACAGCGAAGGGCCATGTAGGAGGTATCATTTGTAAGGGCTGAGCTGGTGTATGAATTTGCTTTGCATGAAATTGGCATGCTTCGCATTTCTTCACCAGCTTAGTGGCATCCTGGAGCGCTGTAGGCCAGTAGAAGCCATGCCGAAAGGCTTTTCCGACCAGCGTGTGGGAAGATGCGTGGTTCCCACACTCGCCTCCATGGATTTCTGCGAGGAGTTCGCAGCCTTCTTCCCTTGTGATGCACTGCATTAGGATGCCGTTGGCACTGCGCCGGTAGAGATCCCCTTCTACCAGCGTGTATCTTTTAGCCAATCTGACTACCCGGTCAGCGGATACATCATCGTCAGGAAGGATGTTGTCTTTCAAGTAGCTCCGGATCTCCGAGATCCATGCATCGGAGCTAGCTTGAGCTTTTGAGTCTTGCGTGCTGGGTTGCTCGGAGCTCCCGGCAGCACCTACGACCCTTGATGGCTGCCATGGTAACAGGGCCATCGGGACCGTCAGCTTCGGGATGCTGATCTCGCCCCCTTCGCTCAGTTCGGTAGGCTGAGCTGTGGGTTTCGACAATCTCCGGACAAAAGTTCCGTCAAGAGCCGGAGCTCTGGTTGACGCTTTCATCGAGAGTTCGTCAGCTTCAGCGTTATGGGCACGCTGAACATGGTGGAGGTCTAGGACTTCAAAGTCCTTCTGAAGCCTCTGGACTTCAAGGAGGTAAGCAGATAGCTGGAGATTATTGCAGGAGCATTCACCCTTCACCTACTTGATGATGAGCTGTGAATCTCCTTTGACCAGCAGTGGCTTGACACCATATGACAGTGCCACCTTTAGTCCGTAGATGAGCGTTTCATACTCTGCCATGTTGTTGGTTGCCTTGAAGTAAAGGTGTACCATGTATTTTACCTTCTCCCCAGTCGGTGCAAGGAGAAGGATTCCAGCTCCGGCCCCCTGCTTCTGCATGGAGCCGTCGAAGTAGAGGGTCCAGTGAGGCTCGGTGAAGGTTGGAGCTTGATGCTCCGTCTTCTGTTCACTGGGGCCCCCAGGGTTTGATGGAGAGGGAGTCCATTCCGCCACAAAATCTGCCAACGCTTGACTCTTGACTGCTTGTCTTGAAATAAATTCAAGATCAAATTCAGCCAATTCCGCTGCCCACTTTGCAATATTCCCAGTTGAATTGGGATTATGCAGGATTGCTCGAAGTGGATAAGAGGTCACCACCGAGACTTTGTGAGCTTGGAAGTAATGTCGAAGCTTCCTGGAGGCAATAAGAACTGCATAGAGCAGCTTATGCACCTCTAGGTATCGAGTCTTGGCATCATGTAATACTTCACTGATGAAGTATACCGGGCGTTGAATGGTCTGGACCCTCCTGGAGGGGTCTGGAGCTTCCTCTTCATTGATCCGGACCCTCTCGGAGGGGTCTAGATTCTCTTCGGGGACCTCCAGGTTCTGGCTGGAGGAACCCGGAGCTTCTTCAGAAATGACCTGGACCCTCCCGGAGGGGTCTAGGTCTCCTGAAGCAACTTCTTGTGGGTTCGAATCTGGGAGCTGGGACCCAGACTCGCTTTCAGGAACCTCCGGACCCTCCCGAAGGAGTCTGGATTCCTGAGTGTGGGGTAGTTCCGGTCTCTCCGCAACCAGAACCATACTGACAACTTCGTCAGTAGCTGAAATGTAAAGCAGTAAAAGCTCACCAGGGTTCGGAGCTACCAGAATTGGTAGGGTGGTGAGGAACTGTTTCAGCTCCTGGAATGCCTTCTCTGCTTCTTCGGACCATTGGAATGGTCCGGACTTCCTCAATAACTTGAAGAAGGGAAGTGCCCGTTCCGCCAGTCTTGATATGAACCGGCTAAGGGCTGCTAGACATCCAGTTAACTTTTGGACGTCTTTGATGCGGGTTGGTGGCCGCACGTCTTCAATGGCTTTTATCTTCGCCGGATTAGCTTCTATGCCCCGGTGACTAACCAGGAAACCAAGAAGTTTTCCGGAGCTAACCCCAAACACGCACTTGTTCGGGTTTAGCTTTGTGTGGGTGGCCCGCAGTTTGTCGAAGACAGCCTGCAAGGTGTCTAGGAGTGACTCCTTGTTCTTGACCTTGACCACGATGTCATCGACGTACACTTCCACTATGTCTCTGATGAGTTCTTCAAAAGTTTTGTACATAGCTCGTACAAAAGTTGAAGCTGCATTCTTGAGACCAAATGGCATGGCTGTGTAACAGTACAATCCATCTACTGTGATGAATGAAGTATGTTCTTCATCCTTCCTAGACATCCTGATTTGATGATACCCAGAATATGCGTCTAGGAAACATAGTAATTCACACCCAGAGGTGGAATCCACTATCTGATCTATTCTAGGTAGTGGGAATGGATCTTTTGGACATGCCTTATTTAGTGTGGTGTAGTCGATGCACATCCGAAGCTTCCCGCCGGCCTTGGGCACAACGACTGGGTTCGCCAGCCATTATGGATGGAAGACTTCTCGGATGAATCCCGCTTCGAGTAGCTTCTTTACTTCTTGTCAGATGAAGTTCTGCCGCTCTACGGATTGCTTTCGAGGCTTTTGATGCACAGGTTGGGCATCGGGGTAGATCTTCAGATTCTGCTCAATCACTTCCCTGGGGATCCCAGGCATTTGTGACGGTTGCCAAGCAAACACGTCAACGTTAGCCCGGAGGAAAGTGATGAGCGCGAGTTCCTATTTGTCGTTCAACCCTCCCGATATACGGGTGGTTTGAGCGACATCGGAACCAATTTGGACGACTTTGACGGGAATGTCGGTGTCGCCGCTTGGCTGCACACGGGGTGCAGAGGTCGAGCCTCGTTGACGAATGCTCGGGGGTTTCGGAGCTTGCTCCTGTCTGGAGTCCTCCTCTTGCGTCGTGGTGAGTGCGTGGAGTTCCTCCAGAGCAGTTACTCCGGCAGTGCGATCTCCGCGGATCCGAAGAACGCCTACTGGTGTTGGCATCTTCAACACCAGGTATCCATAATGGGCAGCTGCCATGAATGTGTACAGGGCAGGTCTACCCAAAATGGCGTTGAATGGTAAGTTGATCTGAGCAACGTCGAAGACCAACTTCTCGGTGCGATACTTCTCCTGGGTCCCGAAGGTAATGGGGAGAGTAATAGCTCCGAGTGGGGTAATGGCCCCCGGACCTACTCCGGAGAAAGGTCGAGAGGGCTGGAGATCTGAAGGTCGGAGCTGAAGCTTACTGAAAGCTTCGAAGCTGATGAGGTTAAGCCCCGAACCTCCGTCTACCATGACATGGTGGAGCTGGATGTTGTTGATGGTAGGCGATACCATCAAGGGTAACTGTCCTGCCCCAACCATGCTCCAGGGACAATCCGAAGCATCAAAAGTGATGGAGGTGTCCATCCACTTTCGATGAGGTTCCGGCCTGACTGTAGGGGCTACAGCGGCCATATCCCGCCGCATAGTCTTGATGACGCGACGAGAGGTGAGATCCCATGACCCACCAAAAATGGTGTTCATGGTCTTCCGACGCTCGTTGTTAGAGACGTCAGAATCATCATCAACGGAGATGTAAACGGCCTTCAGGACCTTTTTGGGATCCTGAAACCCTAACTCCTCTTCAGCCGGAGCTTCGTCGACCTTCTGTTTTCCTTCCCTCTGTCGGAAAGGAGATCCTTCCCGTCGCTTGTTGTAGCGCTCTTCAAGGTTTTGGACCTCCCGGCAGTCTTCCAAACCGTGGCTGCCCGTTTTGTGAATGGGACACCACACTTTGGATTTGCCACCGTCTTCAGAGGACGGTCGAGGTCGCTTCTCGGGGTGTGGCCCCCGGCCACCCGGAGCTGCAGCAGCTGCAACGTTGGATGTGCCGGCCGACGACTTCTTCTTGCCGTTGGTCTTCTTTTTCTTCTTGCTACTCCCGGAGGTAGCGGCTTCTTCTTTGGAGGATTTCTTGTGATCCTCCGAGGCTGGTTTGGAGTGCATTTCACGGCCCTCCGCAGCTCTGGCACATTTGTCTGCCAGGCTGAAGAGTTCCGTGACGCTGGTGATCTCCTTGATCGCCAGCTTCTCCAACATCTTCTTATCCCGTACGCCCTGTCTGAATGCCACGATGACAGAAGCACTTGAGATAGAAGGGATAGTGTTTCGTACCTAAGAGAACCTCTGGATGAAAGACCGCAAAGATTCTCCCCCTTTTTGCACGACCGCAAAAAGGTCCAGTTCAGTGCCTGGTCGGGTGTATGAACTCCCGAAGTTGGCAGTGAACTGATGGCACAGCTCCTCCCAACTGTTGATAGAGTTGGGTGGAAGGCTCATAAACCAGGACCTGGCGGTCCGAGTTAAGGCCACTGGAAAGTAATTGGCCATCACGGCCTTGTTTCCTCCAGCTGCCAAGATTGCAGTGGAGTATATCTGAAGGAATTCGGCGGGGTTGACAGTCCCGTCGAATTTTTCCAGCAGGTGAGGCCGGAACTTCTGTGGCCATCTAACCATGCGCAGGTGCATGGCTAGGGCTGAACAGCCTCCTCCTACTCCTTCAAGAGTAGAAAAGTCCTGAGCTTCCCGTCTTTCACGGGCACGCTCAATATGGACACAGCCATCCTGCTGGCGGTATCGGCGATCAAGCTCCGCCCGGAGGTCATGAGCCAAAAGCCTGGATACCGTGTGAGTGCGTCAAACCCCGGAGGGCAATGACGTCACTTGCTGAGATGCAGCACGTCTCCTACTATTGGAGGCGTGTGGACCAAGTCTTCCAGACAAAGTCCGTCGCTGAGACAGGGCTCGTCTCGAAGGAGGAGGTCTCTGGTTGTTGAGGCGTTCGGCCGCTGCTGCGACCAAATGCTCCACATCGGCCCTCCATTGCTCCAGTGCATCTCGAGATGCATCCGGAGGTGGTGGGCGCTGTAGAAGAGCACGCGCTGCATGGAGCGCATGTTCCGGGTTGTCATGACTCGCCGACGCAGTGTTTGACGCCAGTGCACCATCACGCTGCCCAACACGATTTGCTGGAGAAGACGGTGGTGGTGGGAGTGTGGCTCCTACTGGTGCTGAGGCTCCTGCAGGTGGTTGCCTGTTGGAGGGATTGCCCCCAACAGCCTGAGCGGCAGGTTGGCCATTGGATGATCCAGCAGCAGAGTTCACCATTCTTGAAATCTCAGGCGCCCCTACCTGGCGCGCCAACTGTCGGCGGTTGGAGGCGGCAGATCTCCCTACACTACTAAAGTAATAGGGGAGTTTGATGTTCGGTGTGGGAGCGCGGAGATTCAAGAAGGTGAATAGGAGTTTGACACAAGAGGCACAAGAATTTACGTGGTTTGGGCCACTTGAGCATAATACCCTACTCCACGGGTGTGTTGGTGTTGTATTAGCAGTAAGAGCTTATCACAAGTATATGGGGTGCGTATGATCGCCCGTGAACGTCCCTCAGTGTATCGTCGGCCTGTCCTTTTGTAGTACAAGGGCAGGCCGTTACAATTCAACCTGGCCCGACATGTGGCCCCGGCGGTTACTAGTATTGATACACGCTTAATTGCTCTTAATAACCCTGTAACGGGCTTTAACAGCACCATTACTGGTGTTAAGATCGTCCGTTTAAGTGTCATTAATATGGCATTAATGACACTTAATCGGGTCTTGAAGTCCTTGGCTCTCCTTTGAAGATCCGGAGCCGTTACAAGGTCTTCCGGAGGTTAGAAGCTGAAAGGTTCGACGATTTGACACGTGGCTGCTCCGGAGCTTGCTGTGGGAAGCAGGTAGCTCCGGGGCTACTAGACACGTGTCAGGTCCGGAGCTTCTCTCGGTCTGGGGTTAAGTCCGGAGGTGCCGTTTCGGTACGTGGCCCGGAGCTTCCCCCTTGTGAGCGGTAGCTCCGGGTTAGTCGTACACGTGGCGACCCAGGGATTAACCATGTTGGAGAAGCGGGTCCGGTTATGTCTGATAGGTGGGCCTCCGAGGGTCTTCAAACCAAGTAGATGGCTTTCCTTTGAGATCTTTGTAACCTCAAGGGGTGTACGGTTTTTAGGGTACCAATAGGATCTATCACCACAGAACACAGTCATTGCATTAGGATCTGTTGCCATGATTCACCAGTTCGTGGCGTTACGATCTATCACTACGGAACGCAATCGTTGCATTAGGATCTATTGTCATGATTCACTAGTTTGTGGCATTAGGATCTATCGACACGGAACACAATCATTGCATTAGGATCTATTGCAATGATTCACTATTTTGTGGCGTTAGGATCTATCGCCACGGAACACAGTCGTTGCATTAGGATCTGTTGCCATGATTCACTAGTTCGTGGCGTTAGGATCTATCACCGCGGAGCACAATCGTTGCATTAGGATCTATTGCAACAATTCACTAGTTCGCGGTGCTAGGATCTATCACTGCGGAACACAATCGTTGCATTAGGATCTATTGCAACGATTCACCAGTTCGAGACGTTAGGATCTATCGCCACGGAACACGACCGTTGCATTAGGAACTTTTGCCATGATTCACCAGTTTGTGGCATTAGGATCTATCGCCATGGAAAACAATCGTTGCATTAGGATTTGTTCCCACGATTCACCAGTTCGTGGCGTTAGGATCTATCGCCATGGAACAAAATCGTTGCATTAGGATCTATTGCCACGATTCACCAGTTCGTGGCGTTTGGATCTATCGCCACAAAACACAATCATTGCATTAAGATCTGTTGCCACGATTGTACTAGTTCGTGGCGTTAGGATCTATCGCCACGGAACACAATCGTTGGCCTCATGATATATTACAAAACGTTGGATAATGTGTGAATGAATGAATGTGTGGTGTGTTCATCGTGTTCCCCAGGAACCATAAGGAACGATTTGTCTATTTCCTGGACAAGTGAACTATTTAGTTATCAAGTGAATGTGCTTTAAGTTCAGTGATGTGTGATATCAACAGTGAACCAAAGCAAAATGGATAAAATCACAAAGCTAAAGGAGACGTGGGGGAAGACACGCTTTTCATATAAGAAACACACTTTGCTGCTAAGCGCGTCTCCATTTTGCTTCTTCGCACAGACTAAAGCACCATCAGTCTCTCCTCTTCTCTCTTCGTTCGTCTTCTCCGCGTAGACAACCCACCATGGCCAACATTTCGCCGCCAAGCCTGCCGAGGGAGCCACCCTGCATGAAACAGTGTTGCTGCTCCCTCGAAAGGCTCAACAACGAGCTGCTCGAGATGCTATTCGATAGGTTGTTCGACCGGTTCCAGAGGCTGCTCGAGACGATGGCCGAGGTGCTCGACACTGAGGGCCGCAGTATTCTGGTGGCAGCGATGGCGAGGAACCTCGGTCGCAAGGTTGCATCGTCGGATCCAGACCAGCCGGAGCAACCGGCGGGGCAGCCAGAGCAGCCGGAGCAAGAGGCGGAGCAGCCGGAGGAGGAGGAGGGAGAGGAGGAGTAGGATTTAGGTTTTCTTTTGTTGTTTTTTAGTTTTGATGTTGTTTTAATTTATTGTGTCTTGTACTTTTTTCTTGTGTTTTGTAATATATTTGTTAACGAATGAATGTGTTCATCTGTGTGATGAATAATTTTATGTGTTCAAATGTTATCTATCGCCACAGAACAAAATTATTGCATTAAGATCTGTTGCCACGATTGTACTAGTTCATGGCCTTAGGATCTATCACCACGGAACACACTCGTTGCATTAGGATATGTTGCCACGAATCACTAGTTCATTGCATTTGGAATTTCTGCAGGAGCTGAATGTAGCCTAGAGGGTGGGTGAATAGACTTTCTGAACTTTAGTCGGATCCTAGAACACTTAGCAACTTGATCAAATACAGAACAATAGGAGTAGTTCGGAAGGGTGCGGACTAGATTGATCAAGTTTGATCAATGATTTCAATTTAGGTATTCTATGCAGCAGAAATTAAGTAAGTAAGAACAAGTATGACATAAGATTTTTATCCCGTGGTTCGATTCCACAGAGAAAATCTACATCCACGTTGAGGAGTCCACGGAGGACCAGGTCTTCACCAACCCTACCCTCGTCGAATCGTGACGGAGGTCGATTCTCTTCCACTAATCACAAAGGGGGCAAATCACCGTGTTAAGGGGCCTTCTCACAAGTTGAGGGTTTCCAAAGATTTACAATTGAAAACACTACCAGACACACTCAAAATATAAGCAATAAAACAATGAGAGTGTGCGAGAGATTCAAACCCAAGAGCTTAAGACGTGTAGAACGAGTCTCTCCTTTGACTAATGACCAATCCTCGAAGATTTGATCTTTCTAGGGTTAGATTGTTTGGAGAGACGTGTATTCTAGGCTCTTGGAAGGTGTGATGGCACAGGGGGTCAAGAGCGTTGGTTGTAGGGCCGTACACCTCTATTTAAACTGGGGTTTCCAAAAGTTACCATTAGGGTTTGCGATGTCCAGACTAGTTCGTGGTGCACTTTGTACTAGTCCGGTGTACGGCGTGTGGGAAACCCTAGGTGTTCTGATATATCGGACTTGTCCGAAAATATGCGGACTAGTCCGATTTTGTTTTTGGATGTGTTCGGACTAGTTTGACACATATCGGACTAGTCCGTTGTGGTGAACCTCATGTAGAATTTAGGACAAGTCCGCAATGGGGGGACTTGTCCGATTTTAGTCAGAGAGTTTCCGGACTAGTCCGTAGTGATATCGGACATGTCCGTTTCTATGTAAAGTGTGAGGTTCTGCGGACAAGTCTGCACAGGGGCGAACTTGTCCGTTTTTAGTTAGAAAGATATCGGACTGGTCTGTGGTGTTATCGGACTGGTTCGGTGCTGTGAAAACAGGTGTACTAGCAGACAAGTCCGCACTGGGAAGACTTGTCCGTTTCTAGTCAGAAAGATATCGAACTAGTCCGTGGTGTTACCGAACTAATCTGGTGCTGTAAAAACCGGTGTACTAGTGGACAAGTCCGCACTGGAAAGACATGTCCGTTTCTAGTCAGAGACATATCAGACTAGTCCAAGGTGATATCGGACTAGTCCGGGTTTCTTATGAATTGTGCAGTGAGTGAGATTTCTTTTGCTTGAGCTCTTGGGGTGTGTTACTCCAACACACTCCATACACAATGATCTAATCTATTAAGCTCTTGATCCCTTTTCCATGTTGATCCTCATATTCCTTTCTTTTTGCACTTTCTTCATAATTTCATTAGAACCTGCGCTCATCTCAATAGTTTGTTAGGATCTCATTTGTTTGCCATAAATCAACCAAAAACCACAAGGGATGCCTAGATGCATTTCAATCTTCCCATTTTTGGTGATTGATGACAACCAATTGAGATTTCACAAATATGATAAAAATTCTGATTTTCATAAAGTGTGCACATATGAACTTGGAACAAAATAGGCAATGCAGACGTGGGACATATGTGCTCTCTTTATGGCGGGGTGCAAAACTAATTGTGTGTGAGCAATAATCGTGATGTGTAAGAGGTAAATGGCATAATCATAACAGCATCAAGATTTTCAGGCATGAATATCAAATTCAGAGCATAAGACATAGATCATAAGCATAACATAGTCACATTTCACAACACATGTCCAAACGTATAAGAGAGCATAATCAAAGTTTTACAACCCAAAAGAAACACAAATGGAGCTCTCATCTCTCAACCTTCTACTAGGACCTAGTGACTCCCCCTCAATCTCTCCCCCTTTGGCATCAAGGCACCAAAAAGAAGGAGAGGGGGATCTAGAAGTTGCTGTCAACTCATTCCTCGCTGTCGGTCCTCTCGTCGTCTTCATCATAAGGCTAAGGAGGATGAGGATGAGAACCACTTGTCGTGCCCTCAATGCCGAAGTATGCAAGCTCGGAGGGAGATAGAGGTGGAAGCTCTGAGAAGTCAGAAGGAGAGTCCTCGGAGATAACAGGAGACCCAATAGGCTCAATCTCCAACTTCTGGCATATGGCTCTGACATTTTGCTTCATGTATCTCATATCCTCTTTCCTTGCCTTGTTCAACTTGTGAACTTTCACCTCAATTTTGCGGCAAGAGCCAAAAATAGCAGCCAGGTACTTCATAATGCCACTAGGAGACCCTTTGTGAGGAGAAGCCCTAGTGTTAGAGGCAGGCCTTGCATCTCCTTGAGCTCTCCTCGGAGCCTATTCACTTGACATAGGAGATGGAGCAGCTGGGAGAGTGTCTTGGGGAGGCTTCTGGGGCCTCAAGGCTGTGTGCTCAACATCTTTCACAAACTCAATCCCTGCGACCTTCTCTATCATGAACATGATATATAGCGCATAGCCACAGGAATGGATAGGGGTGCAGGAAATATTCACCATGGCATTCAAGATGTAGTCAAAGATGTCAAATTTCCTGCTCTTGCTAATCACCTTCATCAATATCCTCAGGTAGCCTTGGACACTCCCTGCATCTCCATCCTTCAGAGCAATTATCTTCCTAAGCACCCTATTGAGAACCATGAAGAAGGGCTTCATGTTCTTGGTTGAGGGGGGATTGTACTTGAGACGGGTATCATAGATAAAGTCTATCTTGTCCTTCTCTAAAATCCCAATGTTGTGAATAATCACTTCATTGCTGCCGGTGTCGCTAAGGTGCAGTAGCCTAGCAAACTCATCGGATGTCACAGTGTACTTGGATCCATGAGTCATCCAAGTCACTCGCTCTTCTTCATCACTGGCAAAGAAGCAGGTTGCAAAGAATTGTGCTATGACCTCATCATTACAGTTGTACCTGAAAGCAAACAAGTCCTCGAGGCCATGCCTCCCTGTAGCCTGTACCACTTCATCAAAGGCACCACAACTTTTTCTTTCAAAGTGGCTCTAGTCGATCCAATGACTGCAGACTACTGGAGTCTTCATTTGCAGTTACACGGAACTATAGTAATCTGCATGGAAGTTGCTCCAAAACCTTGGATCAACTACCTTCTTAGCACTGCCATAAGCATCAACTTTCCTTAGCTTCCAAGCCACATCACTTCCCTTGCCATTGAATTTTTCTTCCGAGGGGTCTCTATTCCCCTTCCTTGGAGCACTCATCTTGAGAGGGCCAATCGGGTCAGAGGCAATCCCTTTGCCTTTCCCTTTGGATTGGCAACGAGCCGCTAAGCTAGAACCAGCCATATCTTGAGCTTTTGAAGCTGGCTTCTTGGCCACAACCTTCTGCTGCATCCTAGGTGGAGTGGGTGAAGGCTCAGCAGCACGCTCTTGCCTTTTGTTAGCACGAGACTCCGAGACTCACGGCAACACATCTTGATACATCTTGTATTCAAAGTCGGAGATATTTTCATTCGACATTGTCCTGACAAGGAGGTTATACATGACATGGATAAGGATTGATGGCAAGGGAATGCATTTAGTAGAAGGAAATTAGGGTTGTGTCCAGTAAGAAATTGGACTTGTCCGGTGCTCAAGTGCGGACAAGTCCAGAGTACCGGACTTGTTCGCACTGAGAACGGACTAGTCCAATATTCAATTGCTCAAACCCTAACATACAAGGCAATGGAGTTTCTCAATGCAAAAGTGACTAGAGATAGTTGAAATACACCAAGGAATCATGTATAGACTAGAGGAGCTAAGCTACTTGGTCCACAACAAAAGAAATCGAAGGTTCTAGGGTTTGAGAGAAAATATACCAAATCCTTTGATTCGCGGAGTTGGAGGAGTTTTTGATGCAGACAAGTCCGGGATCCTTGATCCCCTTGCGATGAATATCTTTTCCCACAGAGATTTGAGAAGATTTGGTGGAGAATTTGCCAAATCACCTTACTTGAGTGAGGAGAGAGAACGTGAGGTGAGTTGTTAGGATGAAGAAGATTAGGTTTTGGCGGCCCTAGGGTTATGGAGTCGAAAAATCGGACTAGTCCATGGTCGGACCAGACTAGTCTGGATTACGGAAACTCTGCGACTAGTCTGCATTGTGCGGACTAGTCCGGGTATCCACGAACTAGTATGTGGTCACCAGAACATAAGCAGTTAGACCATTCGTGTATATTTGAAGGTGCTTACAAATAAAATAGGGGGCAAAACACACAAATAATCTTGATGAATATGATCAGTAAACATACAACAATCAAGCTATGACCATAATTCACCAAGATCAAGTAATTAACATAGTTTTTGGAGAAAATAGAGAGAGATGATTTTCATAACACAATCAATAGATTTTGAAGATGCCATACAAGTATGCAAGCTTTCAAGCCACGTTCCGAGCATCAAGGATATTTAGTTCATTTCAGAGCTCACAAAAACATTTGTCATCAAGTGGCTTGGTAAATATGCCAGCTAGTTGTTTTTCGGTATTGACATGGGAAATGGTTATGTTGCCTTTCATTGATTGATCTCTCAAAAAGTGATGTCGGATGTCTATCTGTTTAGTTCTAGAGTGCTCAACGGGATTATGGGCAATTTTAATTGCACTCTCATTGTCACAAAGGAGTGGAATACGGCTCATATTGCAACTGTAATCCCTTAGAGTTTGTCGCATCCAAAGGAGTTGTGCACAACAACTCCGGGCCGCAACATACTTCGCTTCGGCCATGGATAAGGCAATGGAGTTTTGTTTCTTGGAGTACCAAGAAACTAGGGATCTACATAGGAATTGGCAAGTATCGGAGGTAATTTTTCTATCTACTTTGCATCCGGCATAATCTACATCGGAGTATCCAATGAGATTGAACTTTGAACCTTTAGGATACCAATGGCCTAGGTTGGGTGTATGAACTAAATATCGTAAGATCCTTTTTACGGCTGTCAAATGACATTCCTCAGGATTAGCTTGAAATCTTGCACACAAAGACACTCAATAAAATATC
Organism: Tuctoria greenei; assembly: GCA_036927565.1. NCBI lineage: Eukaryota > Viridiplantae > Streptophyta > Magnoliopsida > Poales > Poaceae > Tuctoria > Tuctoria greenei. The sequence goes on along the minus strand of JAYESD010000003.1, from coordinate 189,139,712 downwards.
AGGCCTAGATGAACATAAATAAAGCAGAGAGCCAATCATGGAGTGATATACCTTTTGATCCACGTTAGGTCCATCTTCATTGAGATCCAATTGTCCATTTGTCTCCATGGGAGTCTTTATAGACTTTGCTTTGTCCATTCCAAACTTCTTAAGTATGTCTTGAGTGTATTTTGTTTGGCTTATGAACGTTCCTTCCTTTTGTTGCCTCACTAGGAAGCCCAATAAATATCTCAACTCTCCCATCATGGACATCTCGAATCTATCTGTCATAATCTTACTAAACTCTTGACAGAAAGATTTGTTAGTTGAACTAAATATAATATCATCAACATAAATTTGACAGATAAATAGATCATTATCAAAATGCTTAGTAAACAAAGTGTAATCAGCTTTACCAATCTTAAATCCATTTTCAGTCAAAAAATCTCTAAGGCACTCATACCAAGCTCTAAGAGCTTGTTTGAGGCCATAGAGAGCCTTACGCAGTTTGAACACATGGTCGGGGAACTCTTCATCTTCGAACTCGAGGGGTTGCTCCACGTACACCTCCTCCTTCATCGGTCCATTGAGGAAGGCGCTTTTCACATCCATTTGATAAAGCTTGAAATCATGGTGAGTAGCATATGCAAGCAATATTCGAATTGATTCAAGCCTAGCTATAGGAGCAAAAGTCTCGTCGAAATCCAAACCTTCGACTTGTGAATGCCCTTTGGCCACAAGTCACGCCTTGTTCCTTGTCACCACCCCGTGTTCATCTTGCTTGTTGCAGAAGACCCATTTAGTGCCGATGACGTTGAACTTGGGTCTTTCAACAAGTTCCCACACCTCATTCCATTCGAGTTGTTCAATTCTTCTTGCATCACCACCACCCAATCCGGATCCTTTAAAGCATCTTCAACCCTGTGTGGTTCCAAAGAGGATACAAATGAGTAATGTTCACAAAAACTAGCTATACGAGATCGAGTTGTTACTCCATTTTGGATGTCACTGATTATGTTGTCGACGGGGTGATCTCTTTGGATGCATTGATGTACTCTTGGGTGTGGCACTTGGGGATTTGAGTCTTCATTGTCCTCATCTTCTTATCCCCCTGAATGGTTGCCCTCATTGATGTGTTTATTACCTTGATCTTCATGAGGTTAATCTTGTGTAGAAGCTCCCCCTTGATCATTTTCCTCCACTTGTGGTTCATCTTCCTCATTCACATTTGGAGGTGGCGCTTGTGGTTGAACATCACCCAACGCCATTCTTCTCAATGCTTTACATGGAGCTTCTTCTCTGTCTAGCACAGATTGATCAACTTGCTCTCCTTGAGAGCCGTTAGTTTCATCGAACACTACGTCACGTGCTACTTCAAAAAGTCCGGAGGCCTTGTTGAAGACATGATAGGCGTAGGAGTTTGAATCATAGCCAAGTAAGAAACCTTCATCAAACTTCAAAGCAAACTTTAAAGTCCTAGGCTTCTTATTCAAAATATAACATTTAGAACCAAAAACTCAAAAGTATGAAATATTTGGCTTGTTACCCGTGAGTAGTTCATACGATGTTTTCTTGAGTAGGTGATGAAGATAGAGTCAGTTTATGGCATGGCACGCGGTGTTGACCACTTCATCCCAAAACCGATCCGAAGTCTTGTATTCATCGAGCATTGTCCTCGCCATCTCAATGAGTGTTCGATTCTTCCTTTCGGCTACTCTGTTTTGTTGAGGAGAATAAGGTGTTGAAAACTCGTGCCTTATCCCTTCTTCGTCTAGATACTACTCAACTTGGGTATTCTTGAACTCTGTTCCGTTGTCACTTCGTATGTTCTTGATCGTCAACGAAAGTTCATTTGGAGCTCGCTTGAGAAACTTCTTGAGGGTTCCTTGAGTTTTTGTCTTATCATGCAAAAATAAAACTCACGTGAAGCGAGAAAAATCATCAACGATGACTAAACCGTACTTGTTACTGCCGATGCTTATGTAAGCAATTGGACCAAATAGGTCCATGTGATGGATCTCGAGCGGACTTGTTGTATTCATGACATTCTTCGCGGGATGGGGTGCTCCTACTTGCTTCCCAGCTTGACACGCGCTACAAGGTCTGTCTTTCTCAAAAACAACATCCTTTAAACCACGGATGTGATCGCCTTTTAGAAGTTTTTGAAGATTTCTCATACCAACATGTGCTAGCCGTCTATGCCACAGCCAACCCTTGTTGGTCTTGGCAATCAAGCATGTGTCAAGTTTGGCTTTATCTTTGTTGAAGTCAACTAGATAAAGTGTTCCCTTTAACACACCCTTGAATGCAAACGAGTTATCATTCCTTCTAAAGATGGTCACACCCTCATTAGTGAACAAACAATTATAACCTTTGTTACATAATTGAGATACGGACAAAAGGTTATAATCCAAGGAATCAACGTGTAAAACATGAGAAAGAGTATCTTGTGATGAAATTGCTATTTACCGGTATCGAGCACCCTTCTTTGGCTGTTATTGCAAAAATAAATGCCTTCGCTTGGATCTTCATTTTCTTCATATTCAACGAACATCCTTCTTTCTCTGGTCATGTGATTGGTGCATCCACTATCTAGCACCCATTTAGCTCCAACGGATGAATAGGCCTGCAAAACACAAATTATGCCTTGGTCTTAGGTACCCAAGCTTGCTTGAGTCCTTTGAGGTTAGTCACAAGTGATTTGGGCACCCGCACATGAGACTTGGTGGTCCCGTGGCATGGCCCGACATGTTTAGCATAAACTTTACCAAGATTACTTTTCATAAGAGCATATGATGCATCAAAAGTTCTAAACAAGAGTTGTTGCTCATATGTGTTAACAATGTTAAGTTTATCAACATTATTAGATTTTCTAACTTGAGAGGAGTTTTCCTTGACAAAGGCAATGCATTCCATGTTATTCTTGTGGCTTCCAGCATTTTTCTTTTCACCATAAGAATACCCAATGCCATATTTGACAGTAGGAGGTCTTGTGACCAAGTATGCACTGCATGTATACTTGACCTTCTCCTTGTCAAATATGCCACTTTGGGAAGGATGCTTGTCCTTTGTCAAGTTTGACTTCTTCTTCAAGTTAGTGTCAATTTTAGCACATACACAAGAAATAGTAGTTTCAGATTTTATATGTTGAGAAGGTGAGCTTGAAGAGGATGAAGAAGCACTTGACTTGAGTGACTCAACTTGTACCTCAAGGGTCTTGTTAACTTTGGTTAAGTTAGCAAGTTCATCCTTGATAGCTATGTTTGAGTCTTCTAGCTTCAAACAAGCTTCCTTGCTTGAAGATAACTCAAGTTCCAGTGAGTTACTTCACTCCTTTTCAAGCTCGAGGAGCTTTTTGATCTTAAGATCTTCTTACTTTAGAGGATGATCATATCTTCTTGACGATCAACTAGCTCCTCCTTATCAACAAGCTTATCCAATAAAAATTTCATCTTAGCAACAGTTTTCTTATCTAAACCAACAAGCATATCTTCATCATCACTAGAGTTATCACTATCACTATTAAAAGAATGTGAGGAGGAAGATTTAGTTGTTACCTTCCTTTTACCTTCCTTGGCCATTAGACATGTATGATCGATGTCTTTCCTTGCGCCGATGGTTGGGAAGAGGGTGGATTTCTTGGTTGTCTTCTTGATGGCTATGGTAGCCATCTCATCTTCCTCTTCGGATAAGGACTCATCATTTGAGTCTCACTCCTTCCCTAGATGCGCCTGCCCGAATTGCTTCTTCTTCTTGAACATCTTCTTGGCTTGAGGCTTGTTCTCCTTGGTCTTCTGCTTGTTCTTCATGAGGACAATCAACTATGAAGTGGTTGTATTCACCACAGTTATAGCAAGCGCGCCTCATCTTCGGTCTTGGTTTGTCTCTATGTCTTCCTTCATTTGATGTACCACCTTGTCTTCTTATCATCATTTTCTTGAATTTCTTCATGAATAGGATCATATCTTCTTCATCAGTGTCACTACTTTCATTGTCGCTGTCGTCTTCTTCTTAAGCTTCTTGAGCTTCTTTTGTCATAGGATTACAAGTGGACTTCAAAGAGACTCCTTCCTTCTTTGCCGAGGTAAGGTCGGCAATCTCTTTGACATGCTTTGCTTGTTTCTCCACCATCTCAAAATTTATAATCTTTCCAAGCAGTTCATCCGGGGTCATTTTCCGATACCCAGGACTTTCTCTAATCATCGAGCATAGGGTTACGTTGCGAGGCATGAAGGCTCTGAGAATTAGCTTCATCACCTCGTGATCATTCCACTTCTTTCTTCCATATGCTCGAACTTTGTTGATGAGATTCTTCAACCGATTGTACATATCTTGCGGTGACTCATCTTCTTCTATGGCGAATCTTCCCAATTCGCCTTCAATCATTTCAATTTTGGCCTCTCGCACATGACGATTGCCTTCAGGTGCGGTTTGTAGAGTATCCCATATCTCCTAAGCAATTTTGAGTCCATCCACCTTGGTGAACTCGTCTCGGCTCAGTGATGATGTTATGACAGCTATAGCTTGAGCGTTCTGATGAATAGCTTGTTCTTGGCTTGGTGTGAGCTCTTCATTGTCATCCGGGATATCTATCCCTGTACACACTATATGCCACAAGTTGTGGTTAAGTGATATGAGATGCATCTTCATATTTTGTCTCCACATAGAATAATCATTGCCATCGAAGAAATGTGCTTTTCCTAGAGGAATAGACAAGTAATGATTATTGTTTGAATTTAACCGATCATAGTTAAAAAGATATCGGGAGTAGTCGGTGTGACTACTCCCCTTCTTCTTCTTTTCATCCTCGATCTTAATATTCCCTTTGGAGAGTGCCTTCTTCCTTAGGAGTGCCTTGAGTTCAAGCGTCTTTTCATCATCATCCTCGCAGTCTTGGATGGCGTCGAGGAGCTTCTCCAACTTCTGATTCTTTTCTTCATCAACCTTCTCTTGGTTGAAGTTCTTGTGCACATCCTTAATGTCCGACATCTTCTATTCGAGCGATGAGTCTCTTTTGAAGAGTCCTTGTGACACCCGGTTCCGAAAATGGACCAAGTGAACGCATATGTGTGCCCAAGATGTTTAACACACATACGCGAGTGCATTCACAAAAGAATATACAGAAAATACCACAAAACAAGATTAATTAACATAATTTTATTACACGAACTATATTATCCTCGAATACAAGCTCTAATGAATATTAATGACAAGTTCAACTAATGCAGCAGGAATAACTAAATAAGCAACTAGGCAGCATAAGCAATAGGGTATATAGCGCAGCTCCAATCAACACCACGGGCAAGCTGATGGTAGACACGGCCTAGTACTCCGCATTATCGTGGTTATACTCCCAATCCTAACCTGCAACTGTTGGTGGGGGGAATTGCCTTGGTGAGTACATGTCATACTCAGCAAGTGTGGAAAGTATGAAATGTAGCTGATTCAAATGACGAATATAATAATGGCTAAGTGTTGAAAAGTACATTAAAACATTTAAAAAGCAATATATTATATTACATGTATATGAAATAAACCCATCATAAACCATAATTAATAACATAGTGCCCATCATAAACCATAATTAATAACATAGTACCAGTCCATATTCCATATCCATCATCCATATACCAGATTTCACCATTATCATTAACCATATTCAATACCAGAAATTAATCCATAACCATTTAAACCTGCACCAAACCATAGCAATCCCAAAAACCAAGTCCCTTCTAATCATGTAGGTCATCCAGGCGCTCATAACTGGGAGCACGGCTATCATGATAGTTTTATTAGACTCTGCAGAGTTTGTACCACTTTACCCACGTGTTTGTGATTTCATCACCCGTCAGCGACTAAAGAACCTCCCTTATGCCAATTACACTTCATTTGGTGTATGGCCAAGAGATCACAAAATAGCCTTTACAAAGGGATTACTACCCTATTTAGACCCCACTGAGGTTTCACCGGTGGCGATGCCTCCAACTGAGCACATCTTCAACCAAGGGCCCCCTCTTGAGCCATTCGGATCTCAGGGTAGTCCCACCAATCATCAACAAGCCCAATCTGACTACCTCTTCCCCGAGCATCCTTAATGGTCCAATAGCACTGGCAAAGCCCTAATTAATCAGCTACGCTGCACCCATACTTGGCCTCGTGGTGGCACTGTAGTCCTGGTTTATTCTCGCATGAACCGGTCCTTAGATCTAAAGCAAGCAAACGACCATAACTTCCAACCCATCCACATATTAGGCTTGCTTATATCACCCAATTCCATATCATATTAACCAGTTCATAATATCCATAATCTCATTAATGCATAATTGAATAGTATAGTTGTTTTCCCATCCCAATTAATTAAGCGAAACAAAAAGGTAAAAAACCCTTCCCGACTCTCTAACATAAATACCAGGTGACAAGGGTGGTCAAACAAATCTAGTAAACTTCCTACCATAGGATTTCGCATCAAATTGACATAAGCATGTAGTTTTCAAACGAAATATTTATTTTAAAACAGGATCAATATGTTTCAAGGACACTTGCCTTGCTCTTGGGATTGGTTCGGGTCAAAGACTTCAAACTCTTGGTGCTGTAGATCCTCCGTGGCACTCTCTAGTGCAAATCCGTCTAATCCACACAAAGATCATACAAACAAGAAACACAATCAAAAAGTGCACTAATATTACTCAATATGACATGACATGCATGATTGATGCAAATGCGAGGTGGAACTTGTTAATGAGTTGCTTTTAATGATCACTAACTAGTTCTAATAGATTTTAACAAGTTTATACAGATTTGGGGTTGATTAGATCAAATTTTAGAATTAATTCGACACAATTTAACCGGGAAAATCGGACTTCTCCGCTAGGCACCGGACAAGTCCGCACTGCACGAGAACAACAAATTTTGAAATTTGAAATTTGGAGTTTAATTCACATAATGAAAAGAGAATAGAAGGCATACCAGGTGTCTAGGACTCCAATGAATCAAGGATCTTGGAGGTAACACTTGGATCCTGACGATCTAAGGTTGATGAAGAACTAGATGGTGGATTGTTGATGAGGAACGTGAAGTTGATGGAGATCTTGATCTTCTTTCATTTCCTCCTCTTCTTCTTCTTTCTCTAGATCTCCTTCTCCCTCCTTGGTGGCGGCTAATCACGAGCTAGAGTTTGGATGTGGAGGAAAAGTGGCAAATAGATGTCAAGCCAAGGGGTGGGGTTGTTTATATAGATGTGGAGGCTAGGGTTAGATGGATTTCGAGTTTGAGATGAGTAGAGGACGGTTTAGAGTCCCACATGGGCTCTAAAAGAGTTAGGCACGACGTCGCTAGGCCCACTTAATGTAAAATCCAAGAAACAAGTCGTGAAACAAAGGATCAATTCGGAGTCACGATTTATCGGACAAGTCTGAAAAGGACCGGACTAATCCGAAGTTGTCCAGAGAAAAATTGGACAAGTCTGGACTGGACATCGGACAAGTCCGAACTTATCCAGAGGGGAAAAACAGACAAGTCTCGCCTAAAATCGGACAAGTCCAACTTTAGTCAGAGAGGAAAACGGACAAGTCAGCTGGAACTGGACTAGTCCGGACAAGTCCAGGGACTTAGCAAAATTTCCAAGGGAATTGGAACACCGAACTAGTCTGCATAAGACCGGACAAGTCTGAAAGTGTCAAGAGGCAAAAACAGACTAGTCCGCAATTAATGGACAAGTCCGAACGAGGTCAGAAGGAAATCGGACTAGTCCGCACTTTCCAGATCTCTTAAGTGCGTTTTTGTTTCTAATTGATTTTAAACTTATTCCTTTTTATTTGTATTAATGTTAAACATGTATAATGATGGATGCAGGGCATGATGCATGAAAATGAGGGTGTTATAGTCCTGCTCTAATACCAATTGAATGTAGCCTAGAGGGGGGTGAATAGGCTTTTTGAACTTTCTTCGGATCCTGAAACACTTAGCAACTCGATCAAATATAGAAAAATCAGACTAGTCCGGTAGGGTGCGGACTAGTTCAGTGTGTCGAACTAGATTGATCAAGTTTGATCAATGATTTCAATTCAAGTACTCTATGCAGCGGAAATTAAGTTGTAACTTGAGTGTATTACATTAATGAAACTAGGTATGGCACAAACTAACTTTGGTTTCAATGTTTTAATGTAAGTGGTATAAGATCGAGTAGACCCTAGAATATGATGAAAAGTAAGAAGAAGTATGACACAAGATTTTTATCTCGTGGTTCGATTCCACAGAGGAAATCTACGTCCACGTTGAGGAGTCCACGGAGGATCGGGTCTTCACCAACCCTACCCTCGTCAAATCGCCATGGAGGTCGACTCTCTTCCACTAATCACAAAGGGGGCAAATCACCGTGTTCAAGGGGACTTCTCACAAGTTGAGGTCTCCCCAAGATTTATAATTGAAAACACCACCAGACACACTCAAAAGATAAGAAATAAAACAACGAGAGTGTGTGAGAGATTCAAACCTAATAGCTCAAGACGTGTAGAATGAGTCTCTCCTTTGATCAATGACCAATCCTCAAAGATTTGATCTTTCTAGGGTTAGATTGTGTGGAGAGACGTGTATTCTAGGCTCTTGGAAGATGTGACGGCACAGGGGCCGAGAGCGTTGGTTGTAGGGATGTACACCTCTATTTAAACTAGGGTTTCCAAAAGTTACTGTTAGGGTTTGCGATGTATGGACTAGTCCGTGGTGGACTTCGGAGTAGTCCAGTGTACGGCGTGTGGGAAATCCTAAGTGTTCTGATATATTGGACTTGTCTGGAAATATGCAATTTAGTCCGATTTGATCTTTGAAAGTGTTCAGACTAGTCCGGCATATATCGGACTAGTCCGGTGTGGTGAACCTCATGTAGAATTTAGGACAAGTCCGTAATGGGGGGACATGACCAATTTTAGTCAGAGAGTTTTCGGACTAGTCCGTGGTGATATCGGACTTGTCTGTTTCTGTGTAAAGTGTGAGGTTCTGAAGACAAGTCTGCACAGGGGCGGACTTGTCCATTTTTAGTCAGAAAGATACCGGACTAGTCTGTGTTTTTATCGGACTAGTCCGGTGCTGTGAAAACAGGTGTACTAGCAGACAAGTCCGCACTAGGAAGACTTGTATGTTTCTAGTCCGAAAGATATCAGACTACTCCGTGGTGTTATCAGACTAGTCCGGTGCTGTGAAAACAGGTGTACTAGCGGACAAGTCCGCACTGGGAAGACTTGTCCGTTTCTAGTCAAATACATATCGGTCTAGTCCGTGGTGATATCGGATTAGTCCGGTTTTCCTTTGAATTGTGCAGTGAGTGAGATTTCTATTGCTTGAGCTCTTGGGGTGTGTTTCTCCAAAACACTCCATACACAATGATCTAATCTATTCAGCTCTTGAGCTCTTTTCCGTATTTATCCTCATACTCCTTTCTTTTTGTGCATTCTTCATAATTTCGTTAAAACCTGCACTCATCTCAACAATTTGTTAGGATCTCATTTGTTTGTCATAAATCAACCAAAACCCACAAGGGATGCCTAGATGGACTTTCAGGAGCGCCATTTCAAATTCTGGATATCTTCTAAAGAGGTGGGATTATTCAATATCAACTTGCTTCTAAGTTTGCTGCTAAATAGAAGAGCGACTTCTATCTTTTCAAAAAAAATCAAATAGTTCACAGCTACCTCACACAGTACTTATATAAAAAATCATCATCTTCGTTGTTGTCCCCCCAATGGATCTACAAGACCATCATTGATATATGTATCATCGTCGTCATCTTCATTTTCCGATGTAACTCCATGTGCCTCAAACTGATCACATGTTCTCATTTGAAGAGCGGAAGCATCACCGGTTGCTCCCTAAATGTCATTCCTAGCCCATGCGGTCCTATCCTCATTTATGTGTGGCATATTCATATCAGTAAGTCCTCGATCATCAAATGTCTCAGCCTTCATCATCTCAGTGACATTATTTTCACTGTCTCCAGAGGGCATGGCTAAATGGTTTTGTGGCTTCGTTTTAACAACTGTAGCCTATTTAGGTTGCTTCACACTTTGAACGTAAAAAACTTGTTCTGCTTGGATGGCTAGAATGTAAGGCTCATACTTAAATTGAGAAAGAGTAGTGTCAACATCTACATTCCATATTGATCCATTTTGTAGCCTCTGCTTTGGCTCTGACCAGAACATGGTCGATCAAGCCAGTCACATTCAAATAACAGAACCTCTTGATTTTTTTTCAAAATCAATAGAAATCATTTTCTTGATTACTCCAAACCACTCATGATTACCATCCCGAAGAACAACACTACTTTTTTGCGTCCGTAAATCTTTTTCTACCTCTGTAGTTCAAAGGAAGAAGCCATTTATGAATGATCGACTAAAAAACCATGCCCGACAATTAGGTCCTCTAGATAATGCATACAAATAATCGATTACTTTGCCTTCTTTGTGTAATGTCATAATCTGTACACATTAGTATAAAAGGGGTCATCGATAAACCAACTTCAGAACACATGTTTGTTCAATATTTCATCAAAGTAAAAACTTGCATGTACTTACTTGTTTCTGAAACCAATAAACAAACTCATCTCTACGACGTTTTTCAACACCACGAGAATGAATCTTTTTGAGCTCTTCAAAATGCTCACTGAAAAGGATACCAAATTAAATTAGCCATCTATAATAAGCATGATCCAATATAGTATAAAACATTTGAGTTATACGTACTTGATCTATGGAGTGTCCACTTCAACATTAGAAATAATATAATGTCTGATGTTATGTAGTTCCACCATAGTAAGTTGTTCACATTTAAATCCTTTTTTAGAATTATCAACTTTTGTAAATATATTAGACTCGAGAGAAGGTTCATTCCTAGCTGCAGCTTCATGACGTTCTGGCCTATTAACCTTAGTGCTGATGTTATTGATGAGTGAAGTTTAGGTCCGATCTTACTAAAGGTAATGGATAAGTCGATTGATGGAGATCTCGACGTTGATGATCTGAAACTTTCGAGTAGAACACGAAAAACCCTTGCAATCACCACACCACCGCTCCGTTAGTTATCAACAGTGCTGCACACGATTGACCTTGCCAAGAAGGCTAATTCCTGCAAGTGCAATCGAGAACACGAGCAAGAATAAGGTAGAAGCAATCTGAATTGCTAAGTTGGGGTCTCACAACCTGATGAACGGCGAAACTGTGTATAACAGAATAATCTAAGCAAAACCCAATCGTCTATGGCGGCTACCATGGAGTATATATAGCTGGGAGGACGTCCAAGGGGGTGTTGGGGTCGTGACCTAACCCTAAGACACGAAAATAATGGACTTAGACTTGATACAAGGCCCAACGGCCCAATACGGTGGCGCAGCACCCTGATAGATTCTAAACTTGATTTTGTTTCGACGATTCCTGTCGCATCCAAAGGAATTTTGACATGGGACTAGCTCACTGGAAATTTTATCCTCTCCCCTTTCCGTGCGTATATAGAACGTCCAAAATGGAGTTTGTATGCGTCCTGGGCGTCCGTTTTAGTGCGAACTGTTCCTGGACTCCGAGTTGGACATGAATTTGAGTTGGAGTCGGTTTCCATCTTCTTTGAACGTAATATCTGGTCCTCCATGCCCCTAAATATTCCTCCAATTACTCCTTGAACTTCTCCATGGATCCTAATCACAATTGAGTCATTAGGTAGCAATCTATTCTCAAAAATATATAAGAACGAGCTCACCTCTGAATGTGAATTCTATTGATTGCATCTTGTATGTTCAATGGAGTGTTGTGTATATCCATAGGAGTGATGTCCTCATCAACCTCCCCTTCTTGAATTGGAGTCGTCCTCGCCTCAAGTTCATCTTCTCTCATGTGTTAGTCCAAATGTGCAACGCCATCAAATCTTCTTGTATGTATGAAAGGAGGAGGCCAAGGTGGTGGACGACATAGTGCACCATCTCCATGTTCTTCATCAAATACGCATGCACATTCACTCGAGCCAGGATCCTAAACAAATAAACATTGTACCGTGCTTGTATGCCATCCTCGGCCTGCTCGTATGTCCAGCAAAGAGTCTTGCTTTGGAGGTAGAATGAGCGTTGTCCATATTGCACAACCGCAGCAAACAATACTCCTCTATTATATGTTGTCCCTGCTGCAAGAAAAAAATACTAAAAAAACTTGACAAAGAATTATTAGTGTTAGTGCATCCATTCATTTCACCATGTTGTTGCAGCACAAAATGGGATTTCTCATTTGAGCATATGTAAACTTTATGCACCATAAATTCACCACTATCTTCATATTTTCCTATACCATGAAAGATATTTCTACTTAAGAAAGACAACTCAGGTTGGGAAAATATTCTCCTCTCTACAATACCTAGATCACAAAGAGCATCGAATTCAATATATCCCAAGATATTTAGAGAAGACAACAATTTCACTTCATCATTTTCACATGTAATGGGAATCAAATGCTTAATTTCAGAACATGTGGGTGATAACGTATCAAGCTCATTCACTTGTTATAGCATAGGTATAACAAAATTATCAACAACGAACTTTTCTTTATCACAAAGACTAGTAGGAAAATTAACTTGTGACAAAGGTAAATCTATAAAAGCTTTCATAAGTTGGTGCTCTACAACAGTGTGATTGGTCAAAAAATTCAGCACATCCAAAATCTTCTCACCTTCTGTATTAGTAGAATGTTGTGCCTTACCTTTATCCTTATTTTCAGCAGTGATTTCGAGTGCATTATGAGTTGATCCATCTAAAATTTCACAAGTGTTGTCGAAAACCTCATTCTCTTTTGCATCAACATTTATTTGTTCATGTTCCTGCAAAAGGTTAGGCATAGGAAGAGGTACAACAAGAAAATTATTCTCAAGTTCATGTATTTCATCTTTGCAATTAGATACATTAGTAAAAGTTTCTCGCATAACAATTTTCATATCTTTCCATGTTTGAGGTTTTTCTAAATCGCTTAAGTTGTCCCACCATGTTAATGCACAATCAACTAGCGCAATAGCAATATTTCTAATCTTTCTCCTCTCACACATATGTCATTGTCCAAAAATTTTATCCAACTCTATTTCCCAAGCAATATATTCATCGTAACCAAAACCATCATAAGAAGGAAGAGATTGAAGAATGTAGTTACTTCTTGTGGAATGAGTTGTAAATGTGGTCTGAACGCCATGTGAAACCTTGGTTGATATTTGATTCTTAGTGAGCAACTCCATCGTCGTCTTCATCATGTCAATCATCTTGGCATATAATGCATGATTCTTGCTTTTACCTGACATTGTTTGTAGTAAACAGAAGAAAAAAAAATATGTTATCCCTATCAACTACAAAGGATAATGGCAAAGTGGAAGTGCAATCACACACACTCTCAAGCGTCTTACCACGCTCTTACAAGTGTTCTTACCGACACTGTAGGTGGCAAACGGTGGCCGATATGAAGAAATCAATGAAGCGTGGGATGATTGCAAAGGTGTATCGATTCTGCTCAAGAGTAAGGTGTAACTTGGATAGTGTAACACCCTGATTTTCAAGTTTTGGCAAATTAAAAACTTAAATAGAAATTTAGAGTTAATAATGGGAGGAAATTGTTTTTATAAATAAAACTATAAAATATATGCATCTCATGTTGCATTTGCATTCATCCTTAAGTATTGAAATTTATTTACCAAAATAAATACATTAAAAGCAATTAAATTGCCATGACCAATATGGAAGGGAAGAAATAAAAAAAAGAAAAAGTTAATATAGAAGAAGAAATAATAATTAATAAGAATACTAAAATAGACTAACATGTCTATGCATATATGTTCACATTTCGGCATAGACTAAGTGACTAGATCTATTAAAATCAAATTAGAAATTTTATACAATAGAAAAATAATTAGAAAAGAAAATTATAGAAGAAGATGAATAATAATAATAGAAGATGGAGAAGTATATATATATAATAAAAATAATTAAATAATTGAACAAATAACAAATTATAAAGAAGAAAAAAATATAACTGAGTATATAAATAATAAGAAAAAACAAAAATATATATATGTAAAGAAAAAAAGAAAAAAAAATGCCCGCTGGCCAGGCCGAGCCGGCCCAGCCAGCGCGACCCGCCAGCCCCACGCCTCCCACGCGATGCCCCGCCCACCGTGCGACCCCACCGCCGGGTCAACACGCCCTGCGCGAGCCCCCGCGCACCGCGCGCCACGGTGCTGCGAGCCCAACGCGCCCCCGCACCGCGGCCCCAGCGGCTGTGCCGCTCCCGCGCTCCCACACCCAGCGCCGCGCGACCCCAGCCCCACACCGTGCCAGCCCAAGCGCCATGCCCCACCGCCCTATAAAAAGCTTCGTAGGGTTCATTTTTTTCATCGACGCCAGAGGCAACCAGCAGCCCAGGAGCCCTAGCCGTCGTAGGAAAAAAACAGAGGAAACTAGAGGCCGCCAGGGAGAAAAATAGGAGAGAAGAGGGAAGAAAAGGGGAAGAAAGGAGCCGCTATCCATGGGGATCTTCGCATCGTCACCGTTCTTCGTGGGAGATTGCTACGTCGTTGCTGTCGTCATGCCGCCGGATGATCGCATCGCCATCTACTTCGTCTACGCCGGGCCGCCGTCATCTTCATCAACGAAACCCTAGATCCCGGAGACACACGTCGCGCCACCGTTCCACGACCGTCCGGACTAGATGCGCATAAGGTAGGTATTACGGTCTAGATCTAAATAATTATCTTGGTTCTAGTATATGAGTTAGATCACGTGTAGAACGTGTTTTATTTAAGCGATCGTTAATCATTGTCTGATCATCTTAAAAATCACTTGGAATGCATAAGTTAGATTAAATCATACAAGATCAATATGATATTTTAGATTTGGCAAAATTTATATTTTCAGTAATATTTAATATATTTTTCAGATTTAATAAATAAGATTAAAGCCTAGCTAATTCATAAAGTGTCAAGTTAAATCCAAAAAAATCCTAAAAATTTAGAATAAATTCTAGTAAGTTATTAATAATATTTTCAGCATATTTAATGTTCTGAAATAACTATTTTGCCTCTGAATTCATTGTAATATATTCCAAACTTGATCAATTAAAAAGGAAATCATTATCAAAAATTATTAAAAAGCCATGTAAATTTATATAACATTAATACGAACATATTTTCTGCAATGCATCCATATTTTGCATATTGATTAGTGTTTGCAATGCATTTATTATGTATGTTTGCTTGTGTATGTGGTTGATTGCGAGTAGACGGTTTGCTCAAGTGGTTATGATCGAGAAGCGAGTATGCGTGGATATTCGAGTGCAAGACTTTGAGTTAATTGACCATCGGAATTGTGAAATATTAAGGCAAGTGTCCTTGGCCATATTGATCCTGTTTTTAAAATAAATGTTTTGTTTGCAAACTGCATGCCTGTGTCAATTTGATGGGAAATCCTATGATAGGAAGTTTACTAGCTTTGTCAAACCACCCTTATCACCTGGAATACATGGTAGTGAGTCGGGAATGGTTTTTACCTTTTTGCTTCACTTAATTAATTGGGACGGAAAACAACTAGACAATTAATTATGCATTGATGAGACTATGGTTAATATGAACTGGTTAAAATGATATGATAATGGGTGATCTAAGCAAGCATGGTATGTGGATGGGTTGGATGTTCTGGTGGTTTGCTTGTTTTAGATCTAAGGACCGGTTCATGCGAGAATATGCTAGGACTACAGTGCCACCACAAGGCCAAGTATGGGTGCGGCGTAGCTGAATAATTAGTAGCGCTGCTACTATTGTATGGACCATTGGATGGAGCGGAGAATGGGAGTCAAGGAGGGCTACCGTGGGATCCGCATGGCACACGAGGGAGCCCGTGGGTGGGAGAATGGAGATTCAAGCCTACCGGTGAAACCTTAGTGGACCCGTACATACTAGTAGTCCCTTATGAAAGGTTATTTTGTGATCTCTTGGCCACACACCTACGAAAGTGTGAGACGGCATAATAGAGGTTCTTAGTCACCGAAAGGTGATGAAATCACGAACATGTGGGTAAAGTGGTACAATCTCTGTAGAGTGTAAAACTATCATGATAGCTGTGCTCCCGGTTAAGAGCACCTGGACAACTTCCATGATTAGAGGATTTTGGTATTGGGATGGTTGGATTATGGTTATGGGTTGGTAATGGTTAAGGATAGTTTATGGCTTATGGTTATGGATATGAATTTGAGTTATTATCAATGGACATGGATAATGGTGTTGTTGGCAATAATTGAATATGGTTTATATTATGTTAATATGATGGTTATGATGGGATTGTTTCACATAGACATAGTATAATGCTTTCCAAATGTTTTAATGTACTTTTCAGCACTTAACCATTATTATATTCGTCATTTGTATCAGCTACATGTCATATTTTCCCACACTTGTTGAGTACGACATGTACTCACCCTTGCAATCCCCCCAACAGCTGCTAGAGATATTTTGGAGATCAACATGGAGCACTAGGTCGCGTACCGCCGTCGACTGCCTGTGGAGTTGGAGTCGCCTATGCTAGTTTATTTTCCGCTGCAATAGAATCAAGGTATATTTATTATTTGTGACATGGTTAAATTCTGATTTCCATTTGTGATGCAGTTGTATATGTGTGATGAACATCCTGGGCACACATACACTGCACTTAGTTTGTTTTTCAGAACCGGGTGTCACAGATGGCATATTATATGTAGCAAGGATTAGCAACAATGAAATCAGATAGTAAAGTTGAATAAGTGTCCAAAATATTTATCAAAGTTGCTGGCCTAAATGTGTTCCTAGTAGTTCAAGCTAGCAAGACATGAAACAAAGCGCTAAGGACACAAAAGTTGCAAGCACTTCTGATTTTTGTTTTTTTTTCTTTTGTTTTTTTCTTGTGCCGCTTTTGTATCTTGTTTTGCACTTGCCTCTTTCTTTTGTATTTTTTCTAGAATGTTCTACAAAAGAAGAGCACAATGCAAAGCAATCAAAGATATCTCGTTGCCCTATCACATATTTTCTGCTCAAACTTACAAATCAAATTAAGCACCCTTATATGCCCCAAATCTAAAAACTTTTAACAGCAAGATTACAGAACTATTTCTCCTCTTTAATTTAAATATATGGAAGACCTATTTTGGATCATAACAATAGGAGATATTGCCCCCGAAATATAGACTGCTCAGAATTTCTAGGTCAATAATAGATTCAGATCTAATACAATTTCGACCTCGATAGCTCTATTTTCTGGGAAACTGATGAATACGAAAGTTATAGAGAACTTCATAAGATTTCCAGAAAGTACAAGAAGACCAAAATACAAGTTTGTATGAGTGATATATGATGAAAGTACCAAACTGGATAGAGATGAATCTAATATGGACGTGATGACGTGATTCAAAAGGATGAATCAACACAATGTAAAACTCAAACTAAAACCAAAAACACTTTCTAAACCAGCAATATGACTCAAACGCGGACACAAAATCAACAAAACCAAACTAAAAATGAAAGTTGCAAAGGCTCAATGGTGGTTTGGACAAAGTAGTGAACAGATCTACTAAATTGCAAGTTTTTTATGGCTTATTTGTGGACTCTAGGTATAAAAAAAATGAACTAATCGAAAGGATAGATGAATTACCTAACGGGCAACCTGGGAATCCGATACCAATTGATGAGTGAAGTTTAGTTCCGATCTTCCAAAAGGTAACGGATAAGTCGATTGATGGAGATCTCGACGTTGATGATCCGAGACACTCGAGTAGAACACGAAAAACCCCAACAATCACTACACCACCTCTCCATTGGTTATCAACCGTGCTACACACGACTGACCTCACAAAGATAGCTAATTCCTGCAAGTACAACCAAGAACACGAGCAAGAACAAGGTAGAAGCAATCTGAATTGCTTAGTTGGGGTCTCAGAAACCGATAAACGGTGAAACTGTGTATTACAGATTAATCTAAGCAAAACCAAATTGTCTATGGCGGCTACCATGGAGTATATATAGGTGGGAGGACGTCCAAAGGGGTGTTGGGGTCGTGACCTAACCCTAAGACACGAAAATAATGGACTTAGACTTGATACAAGGCCCAATGGCCCAACACGGTGGCACAGCACCCTGACAGTTTCTGAACTCGATTTTGTTTTGACGATTCCCGTCTCATCCGAAGGAATTTTGACATGGGACCAGCGCCATTAAAAATTTTATCCTCTCCCCTTTCTGTTCATATATAGAATGTACAAAACGGAGCTCATATGCGTCCTGGGCATCATTTTAGTGCGAACTGCTCCTGGACTCCGAGTTGGACACAAATTTGAGTTGGGGTTGATTTCCATCTTATTTGAACGTAATATCTGGTCCTCCACGACCCTAAATCTTCCTCCAATTACTCCTTGACCTTCTCCATGGATCCTAATCACAATTAAGTCATTAGGTAGCAATCTATTCTCAAAAATATATAAGGAAACATATAAGAACGAGCTCACCTCTGACCTTAATTGTTGTGTGTGAATTCTATTGATTGCATCTTGTATGTTCAATGGAGTGTTGTGTATATCAATAGGAGTGATGTCCTCATCAGTTATCCAAAAATTGACTACAAAAAGTCATACACTCTTCCATAATATATTCCTCAGCTATAGAACCCTCGGGGTGAGCTCTGTTACGTACATACTTCTTCAATGTATCAAGGTACCTCTCACTTGGATACACCTATCTGTAAGAAACAGGTCCACCCAAGTGAGCTTCTTCGGCAAGATGGATTGGAAGATGTACCATGATATCAAAGAAAGCGGGAGGAAGCAACATCTCAAGCTTACAAATTGTTTCAGGAAATTGTTTGATCATCTTATCCAAATCTGGTTCCGCCAATTCTTTAGAACGAACTCTAGAAAGGAATCTTCTAAACTCAATTAAAGGTGCAACAACCCTTTTAGGTAATATGTCACGTATTGCAATAGGAAGGAGCTTCTGAAATATAATATGACAGTCATGAGTTTTTAGACCTAATACCTTCCGTGCTTTTATGTCCACACACCTCTTGATGTTTGAGGCATAACCATCGGGCATCTTCACATCCCTCAAAAACTTGCACAAGGTGGTCTTCTCATCTTTATTCAAAGTATATGATGCTGATGGACAATCATACTTCTTATTTATAGCCACCGGATGTTGTTGTGGTCGTATACCCATAGCCTGCATATCAAGACAAGCTTGTAGACTATCTTTTGTTTTACCATCTATATTATGCAATGTCCCCAATATGCTGTTACAAATATTTTTCTCAATGTGCATGACATCCAAGTTATGCCTTATTAGCAATGTCTTCCAATACGGAGCTGGAAAAATATACTTTTCTTCTTCCAACTATGTCACCTATTTTCCTCAGTGCGCTTTCTCTTATTATTCGTTTGTCCAAAACTCACTTGATCAAAACTCATCAAAACTCTCGTATTGTTGGAGTACTTCGTCACCAGAGAGTGATGTTGGAGCCTCTCTATTCTCTATCTTGTTGTTGAAAGAAGATTTGTCTCGACACCACCTGTGATTCTGAGGTAGGAAATGACGTTGACCCATGTAGCAATACTTTCGTCCATGTTTCAATCACAAGGCGTCAGTGTTTATATGGAAGTATGGACATGTTAGCTTACCTTTTGTGATCCATCCACATAGTATTGCATATGCTAGAAAATCATTTATTGTCCACAATATAGAAGCTCGCATGAGAAATATCTCTTTCTTTGAACCGTCGCATGTTTCAACATCATCAGACCATAATTTTAGTAGCTCATCAATCAAAAGCTGCAGATACACATCAATGTTGTTTCCAGGTGACTTTGGCCCAAGAATTATTATTGACATCAACCAATAAGGTTGCTTCATATACAACCAAGGTGGTAGATAATAAGGGATTAGAATCATAGGCCATGTTAAGGAACATTCATTATTCCAAAAGGATTGAAACCATCAGATGCTAGCCCAAGTCTTATGTTGCAAGGATCAGATGAGAAATTTGAGTGAATGTTATCAAAATGCTTCCATGCTTTGGAATCTGCAGAATGGCGTAATATTCCATCATCAATACATTCTTCTTGGTGTCAGCGCATGTTTGATGCCGTTGATTCTACCATATAAAACCTTTGAAGACAGGGATTAAGAGGGAAGTATTGTAGAATCTTGCATTCTACAAGCTTATTGGATTTTCCACAAGGTAAAGTCTCTCTTGCATCCCCACCAGTACTATTTTTCCATCTTAATTTACCACATTTTAGGCATCGATCTAGCGGAGAATAGTCCTTTCGGAATAACACACATTAATTGACACATGCATTGATCTTTTGATAGCCCAGCCCGAGGTCACGAATAACCTTCTGAACTTTATCAAGTGTATTAGGAATGAAGTGGCTCTCTGGAAGCACATAAATGAATAGTTCAAAAATTAACTCACACGTTTCTTTGCCCAAACCAGTTAAACACTTTATCTAGTACAACCTGGCAATGAAGGATAATTGGGTCACCTTCTCACAACATGGATACAACTCCTTTTTGGCATCATTTAATAAGTCATAGAATGCCTTTGCACACTTAGTTGGCTCCTGCTGGTTTCTAGCATTTTTTTGTATCATCAACATCTGATGAAGTACCACCATGACCAGTGCCTCTAAGTAGGTTGGACAACATATTTTCCATAGCAGCACATCAGAAATTATCTCCTCATTATTTGTTGGTTGCTCAACAATATTTTTCTCAACTCGTTTTTCTCCATGGTGTACCCAACAAGTATAATTCAATGACATCCCATTATGAAGCAAGTGAAAATGAACTTCTTTGCATGTCCCGTGGCAAATATTACGACTTCTTGTGCAATGACAAGGCATAGTTTCTTATCCACGAGTGCCCTGGAATGCAAAATTCAAAATTGATTTCTCCATCCTGCCACTCCATCCTTTACCTGTCTTTTCCCATCCATATCTTATCTTCTAACATCGCTTCCTACAATTCAATCAGCGTACCCGTAAGAGGATAGAACTACAATAACATTATGTGAGCAATTGTACCTAGCGCTGTTGCTCCTCCACGTGCAGCAGTCGGCGGATGCTCCTCCACGCGCGTGGCCGGCGGATGCTCTTCCAAGAGTGTGGCGGTGGGCGGATGCTCCTCCAAGAGCGTGGCGGCCGGCGGATGCTCCTCCAAGCGTGTTTCGTACAGTCAGGGGAGGGGCCATCGTGGATCGAAGGGTCCCGTAATAAAAAATTATTTCTGTTTTTTATTTTCTTTCTTTATTCGGCGTGAAAAAAATTGACTGTTGCGGGCAAGCAGCCAAGAAAAAGCGTACGTGAAGCTATCAGGGTAGGCCCAACACTACGTTGAACCGCTTGTTATTCATGGGTTGAAACTACGCTCAGTCACTTTGTATTCGTGGGTCGAAACTGCGCTGTGACGCTTGATGTTCGTCCCTATGACGTGTGAGCCCATCTACGAGCACATGTCTGGCTCTGGCACTTTGTTATCTAAATAAGTTAATGTAGCAATGGGCATGGTATTCCGATCAAAATAAAGCATACGTACAAAATCTCTTGTGGATTCTTGTTGATAGTTTCTTGTTTGATTGTGGATTCTATATATGTGGTAGGAGTAGTATTTATGATTATGCTATATCATTCTCATTATATCATCATAAACACTACAAACCCCCACTATAGTCTAATTAGCTATGACATGATTATGTTGATATGAATTACTTATGCTATGTATTAACATTGGTTCAACGATGATTTAGTTTATTACTTTAGGATGGCTTGTGCCTAGGCTCTTAAGGTAATTACTTAATATGCTAGCATGGTGCCAGGATATATAAGTAGCGTTGAATGTCTCGTAGACCCACGGATTGAAGAGGTAGGCAGTAAGTGGTGACAGTTCCATCTGTCATTTGTAATCCTCCACATTCGGCTATACCACAGGCTCTTGGCGGGAGTCGTCCTAGTTTGCTAGGGATAAACCCGTGCCCGATGTGTTAATCCACTTAGAATGAAAATTCATAATTGATATAACCATTAGTAACTAACTGTAACATCCCCAATTTTCGAAATTTGGCTAATTCAAATTTAAATAAGAACTGTTGTTTTATTTTAAAATCTCTTCTCTGGTCCACTCGAATCTCGAGGGCAAGATTCATGTTAAGGGGGATAGAATTGTAACATCCCGATTTTCAAACTTTGACGAATTAAAATTTGAATAGGAAGTTAGAAGATAATAATACGAAAAAATTATTTTTATAAAGAAAAATATAAAATATATGCATCTCATCTTGCATTTTATATTCATCCTCATGTATTGAAAATTTATTACCAAAATAAATAAGCTAAAAGTAATTTATTTACCTGAATAAATACACTAAAAGCAATTAAATTGCCATAACGAATATGGAAGGAATGAAATAAAGAAAAAGAAAATTTAATATGAAAGAAAGAAATAATAGTTAATAAGAATAATAAAAATAAAATAGAATATAAAGAAAGAAAGAAAGAAAGAAAGAAAAAGAATAATAATAATAATAAAAGATAGAACATATATATAACAATAATAATAAATAATAAATGAAAAATAAAAAATAAATAGGAAAGAGGAAATAATAATAATAAAAGAAATAAAGATAACCAATATAAGTATACATGTATAATTAATAAATAAACTATATGAAAACAAAGGGGGGGAGCAGGCCCAAGCCTAACCAACGAATCTGATCGGAAGGAATGTGTGACAATCTAATTTTCCACAAACTAATGAATCACCCTTATATAATTAATCATTAATGATATTGTGCGCACTAATATAGTAACACTGTCATATATATATATATATATATATATATATATATACCCGTGTTGCCAGCGCTGACAGCCGTGTCATCTTGGCCGAGGAGAACCTTAGGGAGCAGGCCGACCGCCACAGTCAGCACCTTAGGGGTGTCTACCTCATAGACCAAGCCAAGCGGAAAGACCTTCATGCATGTGCCACGGCTGAACCGCTCACTCTTTAAGGGACTCTAGTGTACCATCTGTCCAACCCCCGTAGGAGGATTTGTGAGCCTGTGCCGCCAACTCCTCCGACATCACCCCGTGAAGCCTTGCATGAAGACCTTGAAGACCAGGACGTAGGACCGAGTAGTCAGGCAGAGGTCCCGGCTTATCCTTAAGGGGACAGACCTAGGGACTACATGCCCAATGTATCTTGTACCCTTTTGCTTGAATGAATGAATGTTTGGTGTTGCTTGCAATGCTTGATGTTTGTGTGACTTGTGTGATATAAAATAATAGTTATAATATTTACATATATACTTTGTGTATATATATACATACACATAAATATAATAGTAATAATAATAACAAAATAGTAATGAATACACATATTAATACATCCTAATAATACATTCTAATAATAAATCCTAAACCGCACTCTTGCCTTGTCACAGATGTCTCGCCACTCGAGTCGAGCCAGAAATGGACACGAGGTGGAGCAAGGACTCTGAGAGATTCCTCCTGTATTGAACGATCATGACGAGCATGACACGACGGAGAGTAACCCCGTCCTCCCACGACCGCCTCCCCAAGCACCTGTCGTTGACCTGACTGCCATCCTGGACCGTCAGACTCGACTCCTCAAGGTACTGGCAAACACGTTTGCTGCTCAGGGAAACAATGGCATCAACAATCGTGAGGAAGCACCTCAGAACAATCATCAGATCGCAGATTTTAACCCGATGAACCTGCCCAAGTTTGTTGGATCTGAGGACTCCATTGAAGCATATGATTGGCTGAGGGAGATTGAGATGAAGCTCGAGGTTGTCCATGCTAATGAGCAGGATAAGGTTCTACTTGCATTCCAGCAGATGAGATGACCTGCTTTAGCATGGTGGAAAAGCTACAGGGAGATGCATGCAGATCCAAAGACTATGATATGGGATGAGTTCCTGAAGCTATTTAGAGAGCATCACATTCATGCAGCATTGTGAAGCTAAAGAAGGAAGAATTCATGAACCTCAAGCAGAAGAGTCTTACTATGACGAAGTACCTACACAAGTTCACAAGATTATCCCGCTGTGACCCTCACTCGGTGGATACTGATGAGAAGAAGCAAGAAGCTTTTCTTCGTGGTATTAACCCAGAGATCAGGACCTTGATTGGAGCATCGGTCTATCCTGATTTCAGCACTGTGGTCAACAAGGCTATTACCACAGAGAAGAACATGGAGGATGAGCAGTGAGAGAAGAAAAGGAAGTTTGAGAGCAAGAAGATGTTCCAGCAGGCAAAGTTTCAGAGGACTAGTCAGCCTGCCTATTCTGAACAGAGGACCCAGTAGCCAGCATACTCAATGCAAAGGATGCAGCAACCAGCTTACTCAGGACAAAAGACTCATAGTGGAGTATCCTATAGAGCACCAATTACAACATTCAAGCAGCCATTGCAGCCCGCTAACCCACAAAGATACTTCCGCCCTCCACAGTCTGGAGTGAGTCACACTAGTGACCCGAGGATTTGCTTCGTTTGTCGTGAGTCTGGCCATATATCTGTTAACTGTCCTTACAAGAACAAGCCAACACCTTCTGTCGTCTCCAACTTAGTTAATGGACCAAGGTAGCCAGCTGGAAGTAGCCGTGGAGCACCCACAAGGACCCAGCAATCCTTTGGAAAGGCTACGATGAACCATGTCTACGCTGAGGAAGCAGATGTAGCACCAGGAGTTCTACTTAGTGAGTTCTTGGTTCAGTCAGTTTTGGCTTCAGTACTATTCGACTCTGGTGCATCACATTCCTTTATATTATCCCACTTCATGGAAGCACATGATATAGCTACAATAGCCCTTAAGAGGCCCTTAATGACCCGATCACCAGGAGTTATATACCCTGCCGCTTAGGAGTTAACAACATCCCTTTAAACCTAAGTGGGGTAGTATCCTTGGTTAACCTAGTAGTGCTTGACTCCCACAGGATAGATGTAATCATTGGCATGGATTGGTTAGCCAAGTGCAAAGGGATTGTGACTGTGACAAACCATGAAGGAAAGACGGTCACATGTCATGTCCAATCTAGTCTATCTGAGCCAGTGGTAAATCACCTGAAGACGGAAACACCCCAAGAAGTGCTGGTAATCATGGAGTATGCTAATGTGTTTCTGGAGGAATTACCCGACATGCCACCGAAAAGAGAAGTAGAGTTCTCCATTGATCTAGTTCCAGGAACTGCTTCTATTGCCAAGAGACCCTATAGGATGGCAGCCCCTGAACTGGTAGAGTTGAACGAGTTTGATGAGTTACAGTAAAAGGGGTACATCATACCTAGTGCGTCACCGTGGGGCACTCCAGTCCTCTTTGTGAAGAAGAAGGATGGAAGGATGAGACTATGTGTAGATTATCGAGCCCTCAATGATGTGACCATCAAGATTAAATACCCTCTACCACAGATAGATGACCTATTTGACCAGTTAAAAGGAGCTAAGTTCTTTTCAAAGATTGACCTAAGGTCCGAGTATCATCAAGTAAGGATCAAGCCTAAGGACATACCCAAGACGGCATTTGTGACTTGCTATGGCCAGTACGAGTTCATAGTGATGTCTTTTGGATTAACCAATGCCCCTGCTTATTTCATGAACTTGATGAACCGAGTGTTTATTCAAGATCTAGATAAGTTGTGGTTGTTTTCATCGATGACATCATAGTCTATTCACGAAGTGAAGAAGAGCACGCTCAACATTTGCGTGTTGTTTTGGACCAACTTAGAAGCCATCAGATGTATGCCAAGTTCAGCATGTGCGAGTTTTAGTTATAAAAAGTTAGCTTCCTTGGACATGTTCTAACAGCTGAGGGAGTTGCAGTTGATTCGAAGAAGGTTGAAGCAGTATCATCTTGGAGGCAACCAACATCTGTCTACGACATTTGTTGTTTTCTAGGTTTGGCTACTATTATCGAAGGTTCATCGAAGGATTCTCCAAGCTAGCCCGACCGATGACGGAGCTACTCAGGAAGGACAAGAAGTTTGTATGGACTGAAGCTTGTGAGTGAAGTTTTAGTGAGTTGAAGAAGACATTAACCACAACTCCAATGTTAGTCCTACCAGATATTCACAACAGCTTCGTCATTTACTGTGATGCTTCAAGACATGGCCTAGGATGTGTGCTAATGCAAGAAGGACGAGTGGTGTCATATGCCTCTCGTCAGTTAAGCCCACACGAGTAGAACTACCCGACCCATGACTTGGAATTGGCTGCAGTAGTTCATGATCTTGAGATTTGGAGGCATTACCTAATCGGTAACAAGAGTGAGATCTACACGGACCACAAGAGCCTTAAGTACATCTTTACCCAGTCTGACCTCAACCTAAGACAACGGAGATGGTTGGAGCTGATAAAGGATTATGACTTGGAAATCCATTATCGTTCGAGCAAAGAAAATGTTGTAGTGGATGCCTGAGTAGGAAGGCCTACTGCCATCATTTGGTGACTCAAGTACCACAATTGTGTGATAAGATGAGGAAGTTGAACCTAAGTGTTGTACCTTACTCCTACAACTACAACCTTAGTATTCAGCCTGTTCTAGATGAACAAATCAAGAAAGCTCAGCATGAGGATGGAAAGTTGATGGAGATCAAGGAACAAACTGGTGAAGGTAAAGCTCCAAATTTTAGAGTAGACCGAGATGGAATATTGTGGTTTAAGAAATGATTATGTGTGCCTGCACAAGGACATTACTGGGACACTATCATGGATGAATCCCACAACTCTGCATACTCTATCCATCCTGGAGCCACCAAGATGTATGCGGATCTTAAGCAAAAGTATTGGTGGACTGGTATGAAGGGTGACATGGCTAAATTCGTAGCCTGTTGTGATGTGTGCTAGAGAGTAAAGGTTGAACATCAGAAGTCGAGTGGTCTACTACAACCTTTACCTATTCTTGTCTGGAAATGGGATGAAGTAAGGATGGATTTCATCACTGGTTTGCCAAGGACCAAGAATGGTAATGACTCGGTATGGTAGTGGTCGACCGTCTCACTAAAGTCACAAACATTATTCCCGTACGCACTACTCAAGATGCAAAAAGATTGGCCAAGTTGTATATAGAATGTATTGTGAAGCTACACGGAGTATTCTCAAGGATAGTCTCGCATAGGGGTACCCAGTTCACATCAAGATTTTGGAGGAGTCTGCAGAAAGCACTGGGACTAAGTTGGGTTTCAGCTCAGCGTATCACCCTCAGAATGATGGTCAGACTGAATGGATCAACCAAATATTGGAGGACATGTTGAGAGCCATTGTTCTCACCTATGGTAAGGATTGGGAAGATAGTTTACCGTATGCTAAATTTTCCTACAACAACAGTTATCAGACTAGTATTAAATGTCACCGTTTGAAGCTCTCTATGGAAGAAAGTGTCAAACTCCGCTTATGTGGTCAGAGGTTGGAGATCTCATTATAGAGCTACCAGACCTTATTGTGGCTGCATAAGACAAGGTAGCGGAGATTCGGACAAATTTGAAAGCAGCTCGGTCACGCCAGAAAAGCTACGCGGACAAAAGAAGGCAAGAACTAAGCTTTGAAGTTAGGGACCATGTGTATCTGAAGGTGGCTCTGATTCGTAGCACACGCAAATTCCAAGTACGTGGAGAGTTGGCGCCGCGATACATTGGTCCTTTTTCAGCTCTAAAAAGAGTAGGATCAGTGGCATATGAAATCCAGTTACCCGAAGATATGACGGGCGTGCACAACGTCCTCCACGTGTCACAGCTAAGAAAGTGTTTGCGGGTTCCTGAAGAACAAGTGGTACAAGACACCCTTGACTTGCAAGATGATCTGCTCTATCAGAAGATGTCAGTGAAGATTTTGGATACCATCACCCGAAAAACACGAACAAGCGCCGTCAAGATTTGTCGGGTGCAATGGAGCAGACACTCAGAAGCTGAAGCTACATGGGACAGAGAAGATGCGCTTCGAGCCGAGTTTTCCCATCTCTTCGAACACCAGACGAATCTCGAGGACGAGATTCCACCTAAGCGGGATAGGTCTGTAACATTCTAATTTTTCACAAACTAATAAATCACCCTTATATAATTAATCATCAATGATATTGTGCGCACTAATATAGTAACACTATCAAAAGGGGAGTAGTAATAAATCAGAGAAAGTGAAAGAGAAATATATATATATATACATATATATATATATATATAATAAGAACTAACACAATACTCTAACGCTAGCAGACTCGGTAGGCTCTGCCTGCTATTCTTTCCAACGAACCAACATCCAATGCGGCACTACCCAACACTTTTCCATCCACCCCCGCCTGTTTTTCTGTAATTGCAAAAGTCCCCTTGCACCTTTCTTCTACCTCTGGTCAAAACACACACGGTTTCTCTGTCCAGAACATCCTCGTTCGCATGCTAGAATCTCATGGCAGCAAGCAAGCTCGCCCCTTCACTGCTTCCTCTTTCTCACTCCATCAAGAGACTTCCCGAGCGTCTGTGCAACGCATTAATCTCGACGTCCTTCTTCTTCCCTTGCATCAAATCAACAGCGCTAGGCAGGCAAGCAGCCATGGCAGTGGCCAAGCTCGTCCTGCTATCCAACCCCTTCCCTAGAACCCCTCGAACCGTCGTACATCGCATTCACTTCGACCACCACCTAACACCTAATTTATTCACGTCGTGACAGCGAGCATGCCATCGACCATCTTTCCGCCCTAGCCGACACCATGGCTGGACGACGTGACTCATCAGGCAGGTGCAACGTGGTAGGGGCCACCGACCTCGCCCTTTCACGCGCGTACTCACACAGCCGTGAGGACGGAGCGACGAGACGTGTCGAGCACCGCATAGTTACTCCGTGTCCACGAAGCCGGCCGCCTACCACCGCTGCTCCGCCTATAAAGCCGAATGCCCGAGTTGCGCCTCACTCACAGCCGCGCCGAACGACCAAGCGACCGTGCAGGTGAGTGAAAGTGCATCCAGAAATCCCTTGTGGGTTTTGGATGATTTATGACAAGCAAATGAGATCCTAACCACTTTGTTGAGATGAGCACAGGTTCTAATGAGAAAATGAGCAAAGTGCCAAAAAGAAAGGAGAATGAGGAACAATGTTGAAAAGAGCTCAAGAAACAAGTGTAGTAGATCATTGTGTATGGAGTGTGTTAAAAAAACACACCCCAAGAGCTCAAGCACAAATAATAACACACATTGCACAAGTTTATACAGGACCGGACTAGTCTGACTAACACCAGACTAGTCCGATATCTCTGCACAAGATCGGACAACTACGATATCACCACGGACTAGTCCGATATCTCTCTGATTAGAATCGGACTAGTCCTCCCCAGTGCGGACTAGTCCTCCAAACACTTCACAAGTTGCACAAAATCGAAGAAGTCCAATATTAGCACGGACTAGTCCAAAAAACCCTCTGACCTAAATCAGAAAAGTCCTCCAAGTGGAGACTTGTCCCCAATTCACTTAGGGTTTCACTTTTCCGGACAAGTCCGATATCTATCAGACTAGTCCGAAGATTTCCAGAAGCAAAATCGGACAAGTCCGCTTCTAGCTAGACTAGTCCGATATTTCGGGACACCTAGGGTTTGCTACACACAGCACACCGGACTAGTCCGGTGTCCACCACAGACTAGACCGATATTCGTAAACCCTAACGATTACTTTTGGGAACCCCATATAAATAGGTG
The DNA here is from genome assembly GCA_036927565.1 of Tuctoria greenei. Taxonomy (NCBI): domain Eukaryota; kingdom Viridiplantae; phylum Streptophyta; class Magnoliopsida; order Poales; family Poaceae; genus Tuctoria; species Tuctoria greenei. Next base: position 189,109,973 of record JAYESD010000003.1, on the reverse strand, counting down.
TATACGGCCCATCTTTCATACATCTCTCGACCCCCTGCGCCATCACGCTTCCCAAGAGCTTCAAAAACACATCTCTCCACGGAATCAAACACAACAAAGATCAATCCTTTGAGGATACACTTTGGATCATTGGAGAGACACGGTTCATCACTCATTGAGCTCTTAGTTTGATTCCCTAACACACTCCTGTGGTTTTCATTGTAATCTTTTAAGTGTGTTCTTGGTGGTGTTCTTGTTGTAATCTTGGGGAGCCCTCAACGTGTGAGAAGGCCCCTTGAATTTGGTTATTTCCCCTTTGTGATAAGTGAAGAGGATTGGCCTCCGTGGCGATCCGACGAGGGTAGGGTTGGAGAAGACCCGGTCCTTGTGTGGACTCCTCAATGTGGATGTAGGTTGCCTCTATGGGAACCGAACCACGGGACAAAATCATTGTGTTCTTCGTTTGTGCTCATTGTTCTTACATTTCATATATATATCTAGGGTTTCGATCAATCGTGTTCACCTTACGTTGAAACATTGAGTTTAAGATTAAATTGTGATACACCCTAGTTTATAGTTGTGCAACACTTAAATTACAAGTATAATTCCGCTGCTTACATCCTAGAATCAAATTAATCGATCAAATTTGATTAACCTAGTTGGTACACACCGGACTAGTCCGCACTTGACTGGACTAGTCCGATATCTCGAGATTTAATCTGGTTGTCAAGTGTTGCAGGTTCCGACAGGAAATCAAAAAGGCCTATTCACCCCCCTCTAGGCCACATTCAATTGGTATCAGAGAAAGGCTCTTCAAAAGGAGACTAATTGCTCGAAGAGATCATGTCGGACATGAAGGACGTACACAAGAGCAACAACCAAGAGAAGGTTGATGAAGACAAGAACCAGAAATTGGAGAAGCTTCTCGAAGCCATTCAAGACTTCGAGGATGACAATGAGCAGACCCTGGAACTCAAGGTGCTCCTAAGGAAGAAAACCCTTTCCAAGGGAAAGGTGAAGATCGAAGATGAGAAGAGAAAGAAGGGGAGTAGTCACAACAACTACTCCTGATATCCTTTTAATTATGATCACTTAAATTCTAACAACAACCATTATCTATATATTCCACTTGGAAAAGCCCCACACTTCGACGGCAATGACTACTCAATGTGGAGGCAAAACATGAAAATGCATCTAATTTCTCTCAATCCTAGTTTATGACACATCGTACTCACAGGAATAGATATTCTGGATGATGATGAGGAGCTCACACCTAGCCAAGAGCAAGCAATCCATCGAAATGCCCAAGCTGCTGCAGTCATTACTTCATCACTCAGTTGTGATGAGTTTACAAAGGTGGATAGACTCGAGATCGCAAAAGAAATATGGGATAATTGCAAACCGCACATGAAGGCGATCGTCATGCGCGAGAAGTGAAGATCGAGATGATTGAAGGCGAGCTGGGAAGGTTCGCAATCGAAGAAGATGAGTCGCCACAAGACATGTACAACCGATTAAAGATGCTCATCAACAAGGTGTGAGCATATGGAAGCAAGAAGTGGAACGACCACGAGGTAGTGAAGCTCATCCTTAGAGCCTTCATGCCTCGCAATGTCACCTTGTGCTCGATGATACGAGAAAGCTCCAGATACAAGAAGATGACCCCGGATGAGCTACTTGGGAAAATCATCAACTTTGAGATGATGGAAAAATAAGACAAACATGTTAAGGAGATTGCCGATCTGACCTCGGCAAAGAAGAAAGGGATCACTCTAAAGTCCACCCTCAAGCCCTTGTCTAAAGAAGCTCGAGAAGCTCAACTAGAAGAAGACAGTGATGATGAGAGCAGTGACTTGGATGAATATGACATGATACTGTTCATGAAGAAATTCAAGATAATGATGAAGAAGAGACAAGGGGCTAAATCGATTGAAGGGAAGTATAAGGAAAAATCAAAACCGAAGTTGAGGCAAGCATTCTATAATTGTGGTGAGTATAGCCACTTTATAGTTGACTGCCCATATGAAGAGAATAAGAAGAAGACCAAAGAAGCGAAGCCTCAACCCAAGAAGTTCTTCAAGAAGAAGCAAGCTGAACAAGCGCATCTTGGGAAATAATGGGACTCAAATGATGAGTCATCATCCGAAGAAGAAGAGGAGATGGCTAGCATAGCCATCGAAAAGATATCCATGAAGTTCACTCTCTTCCCCACTCTTGGCGCACGAAAGGGGAATGGCACTTGCCTCATGGCAAAGGAAGGTAAACGCAAGGTAACTGCCAAATCCTCTTCTGTGCATTCCTATTCTAGTGACAGTGAAATTAATAGTGTTAATGAAGATATGATCATTGGACTAGATAAGAAAATAGCCACTAAAATGAAATTCTTACTTGATCAACTTGTTGAGAAGGAGAAGTTGATACATCGTCAAGAAGACATGATTATCTCCCAAAAGGAGGAACATGTTGAACTTGACAAGCTTCTAGAACTTGAAAAGGAGTGAAGCAAGTCACTAGAGCTTGAGTTAGCTTCAAGCAAGGAAGCTTGCTAGGAGTTAAATGATTCAAATACTACAATCAAGGATAAACTTGCTAACCTAATCAAGGTTAACAAGATCCTTGAAGTACAAGTTGAGTCACTCAAGCAAGGTGACCCTTCATCCTCTTCAAGCTCACCTTCTCAATCACTTAAAACTGAAACTATCATTACTTTTTCTTGTGGTAAAGTTGACACCAGCTTGAAAGACAAGTCAACCTCTACCAAGGATAAGCATCCTGCCCAAGGTGGCATATTTGACAAGGAGAAGGTCAAATATGCACGTAGTGCATACTTGGCCACAAGACCTCCTAATGTCAAATATGGCATTGGGTATTACTATGGTGGAAAGAAAAAAGCTAAAAGCCATAAGAATGACAAGGAAAGCATTACCTTTGTAAAAGGAAGACTTTTTCAAACTGGAAAATCCAAAGTTAACACAACCAACTCGCAAGATCATCGGACTAGTCCGGTTGGGGTCCGGACAAGTCCGGTCCTCCGGACAAGTCCGATCTCCCAGACTAGTCCTGTTTATAAACAACAACAATTGCTTTTGAGAACTTTTGATGCATCTTATGTCTTAATGAGAAGTAATTTTGGCAAAGTTTATGCTCATTATGTTGGTCCACGCCATGGGAACACCAAGTCTCATGTGTGGGTGCCCAAATCCCTTGTGACTAACCTAAAAGGATGCAAGCAAGCTTGGGTACCTAAAACCAAGGCATGACTTGTTTTTGTAGGCTTATTCCTTTCGTGGATTAAAATGGGTGCTAGACAGTGGCTGCACCAACCATATGACCGGAGAAAGATGGATGTTCGTTGAGTATGAAGCAAATGAGGATCCAAGAGAGGGCATCTATTTTGGAGACAATAGTCAAGGAAAGGTGCTCAGTACCGGTAAAATTGCCATATCATCTAAACACACTCTTTCTCATGTATTACATGTTGATTCCTTAAATTATAACCTGATGTCCATATCTCAATTATGTGACAAAGGTTATAATTGCTTGTTCACTAACGAGGGTGTGACCGTCTCTCGGAGGAGTGATGGTTCCATTGCATTCAAGGCTATGTTAAAGGGAAATCTTTACCTTGTTGACTTCAACAACGATAAAGTCGAACTTGACACATGCTTGATCGCAAAGACCAGCATGGGTTGGCTGTGGCATAGACGGCTAGCGCATGTTGGCATGAGGAATCTTCAAAAACTCCTCAAGGGCGATCACATCTGAGGTTTGAAGGATGTTGTTTTTGAGAAAGATAGGCCTTGTAGCGCGAGCCAAGCCGGGAAGCAAGTTGGAGCACCCCATCCCGCTAAGAACATCATGACAACAACAAGACCGCTCGAGCTACTTCACATGGACTTATTTGGTCCAATTGCTTACATAAACATCGGCGGTAACAAATATGGTTTAGTAATTGTCGATGATTTTTCTCGCTTCACTTGGGTTTTCTTTTTACATGATAAGGCAGAAACACAAGGAATCTTGAAGAAATTTTTCAAGCGTGCTCAAAATGAGTTTTCATTGACAATCAAGAACATTCGAAGCAACAACGGCACGGAGTTCAAAAACACACAAGTTGAGGAGTACCTAGATGAAGAAGGCATAAAGCATGAGTTTTCAACTCCTTACTCCCCTCAACAAAATGGAGTTGCTGAAAGGAAGAACTGGACCCTCATAGAAATGGCGAGAACAATGCTCGATGAGTACAAGATCTCGGATCGATTTTGAGCAGAAGCGGTCAACACCGCTTGCCACGCCATAAATCGACTTTATCTTCATCGACTACTCAAGACGACATCCTATGAGATACTCACCGGTAACAAGCCTAATATTTCATATTTTTGAGTTTTTGGTTCTAAATGCTATATTTTGAACAAGCAGCCTAGGACTTCAAAGTTCGCTTCAAAGTCCGATGAAGGTTTCTTGCTTGGTTAGGATTCAAACACTTACGCATATCGTGTCTTCAACAAGACCTCCGGACTTGTTGAAGTAGCACGTGATGTAGTGTTCGATGAAACTAATGGATCCCAAAAGGAGCATGTTGATCCATGTGTGCTAGATAGAGAAGAAGCTCCTTGTCAAGCATTGAGAAGAATGGCATTAGGCGAAGTTCGACCACAAGAGCCACCTCTACATATGCATGAGGAAAATGAACCACAAGAGGAGGCCAATGATCAAGGGGGAGCTTTCATACAAGATCAACCTCAAGAAAGCGAAAATAATCAACAAGTCAATAAGGGCAACCATTTAGGGTGAGAAGAAGATGATCATGAAGATTCAAGACAGCAAGTGCCACACCCAAGAGTACACCAATGCGTCCAAAGGGATCACCCAATCGACAACATCATTAGTGACATCCAAAAGGGAGTAACTACTAGATCTCGCGTAGCTAATTTTTGTGAGCATTATTCTTTTGTATCCTTTTTGGAACCGCGCAGGGTTGAGGATGCATTGAAGGATCCAGATTGGATAGTGGCCATGCAAGAAGAACTCAACAATTTCAAACGAAACGAGGTGTGGGAACTAGTCGAAAGACCCAAGTCCAACATCGTCGGCACCAAATGTGTCTTCCGCAACAAACAAGACGAACACGGGGTTGTTACAAGGAACAAGGCACGACTTGTGTCCAAAGGGCATTCACAAGTTGAAGGTTTGGATTTTGATGAGACCTTTGCTCCAGTAGCTAGACTTGAGTCTATTAGAATATTACTTGCATATGCTACTCACCATTATTTCAAGCTCTATCAAATGGATGTGAAAAGCGCCTTCCTCAATGGACTAATCAAGGAGGAAGTATATGTAGAGAAACCCCCCGAATTTGAAGATGAAGAGTTCCCCGACCATGTATTTAAATTGCGTAAGGCTCTCTACGGCCTCAAACAAGCTCCTAGAGCTTGGTATGAGTGTCTTAGAGATTTCTTAATTAAAAATGGTTTTAAGAATGGTAAAGTAGATTATACTTTGTTTACAAAAAACTTTGGCAATGATCTCTTTGTTTGTCAAATTTATGTTGATGATATAATCTTTGGTTCAACTAACAAATCTTTTTGTGAGGAATTTAGTAAAATTATGACAGATAGGTTTGAGATGTCTATGATTGGAGAGCTAAAGTACTTCTTGGGATTCCAAGTGAGGCAACAAAAGGAAGGGACGTTCATAAACCAAACGAAGTACACTCAAGACATACTCAAGAAGTTTGGAATGGACAAGGCGAAGCCTATAAAGACTCCCATGGCAACAAACGGCCACTTGGATCTCAATGAAGATGGACCAAAGTCGATCAAAAGGTATATCGCTCCATGATTGGATCTCTACTCTACTTATGTGCATCTAGGTCAGACAGTATGTTGAGTGTATGCTTGTGTGCAAGGTTTCAAGCCAACCCAAAAGAGTGTCATTTGACAGCCGTTAAGAGAATCTTGAGGTATTTAGTTCATACACCCAACCTAGGCCTTTGGTATCCCAAAGGTTCCAAATTCAATCTCATTGGCTACTCTGATGCAGATTATGCTGGATGCAAGGTAGATAGAAAAAGTACCTCCGGTACATGCCAATTCCTAGGGAGATCCCTAGTTTCATGGTCCTCCAAGAAACAAAACTCCATTACCCTATCCACGGCCAAAGCGGAGTATGTTGCAGCCGGGAGTTGTTGTGCACAACTCCTTTGGATGCGACAAACTCTAAGGGATTACGGTTACAATATGAACCGCATTCCACTCCTTTGTGACAATGAGAGTGCCATTAAAATTGCCCATAATCCCATTGAGCACTCTAGAACCAAACACATAGATATTCGGTATCACTTTTTGAGAGACCATTCAATGAAGGGAGATATAGCTATTTCACATGTCAATACCGAAAAGCAACTAAGCGATATTTTTACCAAGCCACTTGATGAAAAATGCTTTTGCGAACTCCGAAATGAACTAAATATCCTTGATGCTCGGAGTGTGGCTTGAAATCTTGTATACCTGAATGCTTCTTCAAAATTCATTGATTGAGTTGTGAAAATCATCTCTCTAAATTTTTCCGAAAAACTATGTCAATTACTAGATCTTGGTGAATTGTGATCATTGCTTGATTGTTGTATGCTTACTGATCTTATTCATCAAGATTATTTTATTTGATTTGCCTCCCTATTTTCTTAATAAGTACCTTCAAATATATACGAATGGACTATGCTCATCTTGTATGGTGACCACGGACTAGTCCGTGGTTACCCGGACTAGTCCGCCCGTGCAGACTAGTCTGCAGAGTGTCGGTTAGGCCGGACTAGTCCGACAGACCACAAACTAGTCCAATATAGCCTCTGGAAAAGTTCGGACTAGTCCGATCATTTTCGGACTTGTCCGATTTTTCGTGTCCATAACCCTAGCCGCCGCCAAACCCTAATCTTACTCACCTCCACACTTGCCCTCAAGCTTTCTCTCTCCACGCTCGAGCTCCCCAAGGCGATTCGACGATTTCTCCATCAAAAATCTCTAAGTTTGGGTGGAAATCAACCTCCTTCGCTTAGGGATTGAAGACCACGGACTTGTACGCCCTTCATCCCCCTCTTCTCCGAGATTCAAGCGATTTTTCGGTAAATTTTCCCCCAAACCCTAGAAATCTCCATTTTCTTCATTGTTGATCGAATAGCCTAGCTTCTGTCACCTAATACAAGTGTCCTTGATGTATTACATTGTTGTTAGGCTATTTTTGCATTGATCAACTCCATTTATCTCATAGTTAGGGTTCTAGAGGTTGAACACCGGACTAGTCCGGCCCATGCACCTGTACACCGGACTAGTCCGATTTTTCTGAACTCAACCCTAACTTCTTAATTTCTCAATGCAATTCCTTGTCATCTACTCTCATCAAAACCTTGTGCAATCCATCCTCAGGGCATGTCGAACTCACAGGACAAAGTTTCTGACTTCGAGGCCGAGATGGACCACGAAGCTGTGCTTCGGTCCTCGACAAGCCTCGGCAAGAAACGCCAAGAGCGATCTTCCGAGCCGGCTCTCTCTCCTCCCCAGGATCGAAGGAAAGTGCTTGCGAAGAAGCCAGCATCCAAGGCTTCTGCTGGAGGTGGCCCTCGCCAAGCCAAGGGCAAGGGCAAAGAAATTGCAACGGGCCCGATTGGCCCCCTAAAGCTGTCAGTTCCAAGGGAAGGGGCCAGGGATCCCGCAGAGGAGAGATTCAACTGAAAAGGCAGTGACACAGCGGCCAAGTTCAGAAATGTTGATTGCTACAGCCGTCCGAAGCGAGCTGCCAATGGGAGGTTTTGGAGCAACTTCCATGCAGACTTCTACAAGTCTTCCAGATGAAGACGCCCGTGGTGCGCAGTCAATGGATAGATTGGGCGCACTTTGAAAAGAAGGGATGCTCACCCTTTGTTGAGGAGGTAGAGGCACTGGAAAGGCATGGCCTAAGGGATCTCTTCGCCTTCGGAGGCAATTGGAATGATGAGGTGATTGCCCAGTTTTATGCTACATGCCACTTCTCAAGTGATGAGGAAGAAAGTGTGACTTGGATGACTCATGGATCCAAGTACACCATCAAATATGAAGAATTTGCAAGGATGCTGCATCTTGACACCTCGAGCAATGACAATGTGATCATCCATGACATTGGTGTCATCGAGAAAGACAGGATGAAGTTTCTTTATGAACCCAACTCCAAGTTCAACCCTCCTTCCACGAAGAACATGAAGCCCTTCTTTGTGGTGTTGAACAGGGTCCTAAGAAATACAATTGCCCCCAAGGATGGGGATGCAGGAAGCGTGCAGGGATACCTCAGGACCTTGATGAAGGTCATAAGTAAAGGCAGGAAGTTTGATGCCTTTGACTATGTCTGGAACGACATGGTCAACATCTCCTACATGTCGAACAGGTCCTGTGGCTACGCACCTTACCTCATGTTTATGATTGAGGTCACAGGAATAGAGTTTGTCAAGGACGTGGAGCACCTTCCGTTGAGGCCCCAGATTCCTCAAAAGCCAAGTGTTCAAGCTGTTTCATCTCCGGCCTCCATCCCTGAGGCTCCAACGAGAGCCAGTGCCAGTGCTAGGGCTGCTCCCGCCACTAGGGACCCTCCTCAAAAGAGGTCCCCAAGTGGCATCTTCAAGTACCTGGCTGCTATTTTTGCCTCCTGCAAAAAGGCCGAGGTGAAGGCACACAAGCTCAACAGAATAAGAAAGGATGACATGAGATATGTCAAGGAGAACATGAAGCAGATTTGCCAAAAGCTAGAGATCGAGCCCATTGGATCTCCAGTAATTTCTGATGAATCCAACTCTGATTACACCGAGCTCGGGCCCTTGACTCCCTCTGAGCTTGCCTATTTTGGCATTGGGGACTCGAGTGGCTCCGTTCCTCCTCCTCCTCCTCATCAGCCAGAAGATGAAGATGAAGACGATGAGTGGACCGACAGTGAGTCTTGAAGACTTTAGGTTCCTCCTCTCCTTCTTTTTGGTGTCTTGATGCCAAAGGGGGGAGAGATTGAGGGGGAGTCTTAGGTTTTAGCTGTAGGATGCGAGGAGTGTTTCTTTTTATTTCTTTTGTCTATTTTGTGGGTTGTAAAACTTGTAATATGCTCTTATGATACTTATGGTCCTATGATGCAATGTCTTGAACTGCTTGTGAAGAAATTGATGAAATCTGTGTTTTTGCTATAAGAATGACATATATGCTTATTGTTGATGTGTTGATGTCAATTATGTCATTCTCATAATGATTATTGCTTCTATACACTTAATTCTGCATCCCACCATAAAGAGTGCACATATGGATCATGTTTTTATTGCTTAATGTACTTTAAACTCATATGTGCACACTTTATGAAAATCTCAACTTTTTATCATATTTTGTGACATCTCAATTGGTTGTCATCAATCACCAAAAAGGGGGAGATTGAAAGTGCATCTAGGAATCCCTTGTGGGTTTTGGATGATTTATGACAAGCAAATGAGATCCTAACCACTTTGTTGAGATGAGCACATGTTCTAAGGAAAATGAGCAAAGTGCCAAAAAGAAAGGAGAATGGGGAACAATGTGGAAAAGAGCTCAAGGAACAAGTGTAGTAGATCATTGTGTATGGAGTGTGTTAAAGAAACACACCCCAAGAGCTCAAGCACAAATAATCACACACATTGCACAAGTTTATACAGGATCGGACTAGTCCGACTGACATCGGACTAGTCCGATATCTCTCTGCACAAGATCGGACAAGTCCGATATCACCACGGGCTAGTCCGATATCTCTATGACTAGAATCGAACTAGTCCTCCCTAGTGCGGACTAGTCCTCCAAACTCTTCACAAGTTGCACAAAATTGGACAAGTCCGATATTAGCACGGACTAGTCTGAAAAACCCTCTGACCTAAATCGGATAAGTCCTCCAAGTGCGGACTTGTCCCCAATTCACTTAGGGTTTCACTTTTCCGAATAAGTTCAATATCTATCGGACTAGTCCGAAGATTTCCAGACGCGAAATCGGACAAGTCCGCTTCTAGCCGAACTAGTCTGATATTTCAGGACACCTAGGGTTTGCTACACACAGCACACCGGACTAGTCTGGTGTCCACCACGGACTAGTCCGATATTTGTGAACCCTAACGGTTACTTTTGGGAACCCCATATAAATAGGTGTACACGACCCATCTTTTATACATCTCTCGACCCCCTGCGCCGTCACACCTCCCAAGAGCTTCGAAAACACATCTCTCCACGAAATCAAAGGCAACAAAGATCAATCCATTGAGGATACACTTTGGATCATTGGAGAGACACGGTTCATCACTCATTGAGCTCTTGGTTTGATTCCCTAACACACTATTGTGGTTTTCATTGTAATCTTTTGAGTGTGTTCTTGTTGGTGTTCTTGTTGTAATCTTGGGGAGCCCTCAACTTGTGAGAAGGGCCCTTGAATTCGGTTATTTCCCCTTTGTGATAAGTGAAGAGGATTGGCCTCTATTGCGATCCAACGAGGGTAGGGTTGGAGAAGACCCGGTCCTTTTGTGGACTCCTCAACGTGGATGTAGGTCGCCTCTGTGAGAACCAAACCACGGGACAAACTCGTTTGTTCTCATTGTTCTTACATTTCGTATATATATATATATATATATATATATATATGTATATATATATATATAGGGTTTCGATCAATCGTGTTCACTTTACATTAAAACATTGAGTTTAAGATTAAATTGTGATACACCCTAGTTTATAGTTGTGCAACACTTAAATTACAAGTATAATTCCGCTGCTTACATCCTAGAATCAAATTAATTGATCAAATTTGAATAACCTCGTCGGTACACACCGGACTAGTCCGCACTTGACTGGACTAGTCCGATATCTCGAGATTTAATCTGGTTCTCAAGTGTTGCAGGTTCCGACAGAAAATCAAAAAGGCCTATTCACCCCCCTCTAGGCCACATTCAGTGAGCGCCGCCCATCCCTTCCCTCTTCCCTTCTCCCTTCGCGAGCTTCAACGGCCATGGCCGTCTCCCTCGGAAGCTCTCCCTACTCCCATAGACCTGGTCGAAATACGGTCGGCAGCGGGCACACGATGGCCTGAGCCTCCAATTTCCCTCCTCCCGAGCCATCCTCTCCTCTGTTTCCCCTCTGATTTGAGCTCTTGAGTCACCTACGACGGCTGCAGAGAGAGAAGAGAACGAAACAAGTCAGGGGAGGAAGAAGACCCGTATGTGGTCTGTTAAGCTAACAGCTAATAAAACATTAGTTTATTTGATCTTTGGCCTACATGCGTGAGCACCAGCCCAACGAGCGGCCTCAACTGGCTTGAGTCTGATCCAGCCCACATGGGTCATTTTCTTGATTAAATAATAATTTTCGTAATTCACCCATCCACCACATTCAAAAATCAATATCTCACTCATATGACCTCCGACTAACCTGATTCTTTCTCTAAAATTCACATAAAATAATAATCTATGTAATACAACTAAACCTGTATGATGTATTCATATGTGTTTGTATTGCTTGTATGGTTGCTTGTGTACGCACTTCGAGCAGACTCTATGCCGGAAGAGAACCCGGAGGAGCCAGCTGACCAGGAGGGCGACGCAGCAGACGGTAGTGAAGGCAAGTTCCATCTATCCCTTTTGATCATGTCGCACCTATGTGAGATTTATTCATCGTGGCCAGTAGATTAGATTATTGCATTTGTTGAGCATCGAGTGATAGAGTAGAGTCATGCTAGTTCCATTTGTTGCATATTGAAATGGTGAGATTATACATGATATGTTACCTCTTGTATGTTGTATGGTTGGTGAGAGCATGCATGAGTTGTGACCAGAGCAGCTGGGTTAGTGTTGGTGTATGTGCTACCGTAGTGGTAGACTTACAGCGAGTTCTATCATGAGGATAGGCTTGTGATGTGTGTATGGAGGCTGTCCTAGTGAGCTTTAAGGACCAAGTTTTTTGACATCTCACATAACTTCCTTTTAGTACGACCACATGTCCCTGTATGGGCGGGGCTTAGCCTAATCCCAGTGGCTAGCCCGACAGTCGTCTACGGTGGAGAGAGAGTTATGTTGAGATATTATTGAGCTCACTAATGATACTGAGGCTGGGTTGGGGGGCGACTGGTCTGGGTGATGTTTCAATTGGGTGTCGGTTATGGCGGGCCGTCTTTGATGGTCCATGCATGTGGGTACAGCGTACAACCTCTGCAGAGTGTAAAATCCATTCGAATGGCCATGTCCTCGGTATAGGATGGGTTATGGTGTGGTCCTGACTACTAGAAAATCACCTATGGTGAGATTGAGATGAGTGATGCATCTGTGGGAGATATTCACTTGCATTAGTTGTAAAAGCCCTAATTTCCATAAAGCAAACTTCAGTTTGGACTAAAAATTTTCAATGATAAAAAGAATTAAAAATGAAATGAGAAAACCAAATTTATTCAAACTCCAAATTAGGGAATTCAAAAAAAAAATTTACTAATGTTCAAATGAAGTTAAAATAAAGATTTGAGTTGACCAATGGATTCCAAATAGCATCCCTGCAAAGTTTCATAATTTTTGAAGCAAGTTTTCTATTTAATTAAATAGCTACATTGAATTCAACTTAAATTCAAATTCAAATCCGAATTTAAATGAAACTTTGTCAAATTAACAATCTGATTTCATAATCAATTTCTACACCTCCAAATTTGTCTACCATAAAATATCTAGAATTTTTGGACACAAGTGGGTGGGAGAATTTAATGTCCAGAGAAGATAGAGATGAATAGAGAGGTGGGATCCACTGGTCATAGGCTCAAATTCGCCCCTGCTCTTCCCATGGCGCCACCTCCCGACATGCTACTGCCACAGAGCTGCCTGCCTCCTTGCTTCGACTCCAGCTGCCTACAGCTCATCCCCAGGCTCCTCCTTATCACCTCCTCAGTCCCCAAGTCGAGTCTTTCACCTTTGTTCTTCAGCTGGGCGCAGAAAGTTCACTCCCGGCAAGTTCTTCTCCTCCCCCTCGGAATCCGCCAAGGAGCAATGGTATGGCTCCAGTTTCTTCACCCTGGGTTACTCCCCAACCTCTTGCGCAGCTCCTTGATCATTCTCCTTCACAGTTTGAGGCTCCTTATTGACGGGTTTGAAAATTTTCGGACCGCCGGCATGCTCCTCTGTTCTTGCAGCCCTCTTTCCCTCGACGCCCCGGCGATGCAAGCATCCTCTCCCCTTGGTCCTTGAAGGAAAAAGGTGCATACTTACATATAGAACATGCTCGTAAAGTTTCAGCCCATGCCATGTTTCCTAGCCCCCGTATTTCCATTTCATCCGACGATCTTTGAGTATGAGTATAGTCTGTTCGCGCGCGAAATTCTTTTTGCACGGTTGTTTACTCCTTGTGCACCAGTTCTATGTTGTTCTATATGGCCAGACGCATCACCTCGAACAAGAGTCATCGAGTTTCATCGGATATTCACACCGGAATCCCATTTTTCCCCAATCGCGGATTTTTTCCCTCCTCGGTCCATAGTTGCCACCAGTTTCCAAGCCTTTTCCCTCCCTCTTACGGTCAGATTCTTGTTCCCATGCTTCCATGAATCTTCCCGAGGTCTCCCCGATCAGTTTCACCTATCGTAGGGCTCGACCGACATGGCCGAAACCCTAATCGCCATCGCGGCCGTCGCGCAAGCCTTTCCGGCCATCGCCGGCGTGCGTTGACCCCACCGGCGTGCTCAGCACCTCGAAATAGGGTTAGGCGGCGAGTTTGGCGAGGATCCGTGCCGTGGATCGACGGGCGACGAGAGCTCCGGCGAGGCGCCGCCGCGGTCGCGCGCCTGACGGGCGGTAGACGACGACCCCGTGGGGCCCAGTCGTCAGGGAGTGTAACGCGCGCGCCCGGATCTGGTGCGGACAAGGATCCCATGTGGCTACATCCCTGAACCTTGTGGACCGGTGTTGCTTGAACCCGATTGGCCCATTTTAAATCCTGTGGGCCCAGCCATTATTCAAACCTTGTGCCAATTGAAATTTAAATTCCAGATTTAGTTCCCACTTCAAAAATCCATATCTCCTAGTAGAATGGTCAAAAAATTCCCAAATAAATTTTGTTAGCACCAGCATGAAGAGTAAATTCCAGTGGTGCGCCTAGAATTGTATGAAAGTCCATATAAATTCCTCCATAATTCAACTAAGCAAAATGTTTATAGAATTAATTCCTATAGTTCTGCTCTTTGGAAAAATACCAAATTTTTCCAGAGCCTTAATTTGAATATCCTTGAACTCCAGTACAAATTTCAGGGTCATTATACTTCATTTACATGGTCTGATCACCTGTGTATTCTCTATGCCCATAAAAATAGTCAAATTCATTTATAATTTGTACAGAAACTTGTGCAAACTTCTAAATTGAATATCTCTCAGTATAAATCTTCAAAATTTGTCAAACCAACTTTATTGGTTTGATATTTATCCACACTAACCATAACTACAACCCAATCTTCATGAAAATCCCTAGATTTTCCTGTAGAGCCATTTAAAGCAAAATCATGTTTGATTTTTATCTGCTGATTCACTTCATAGAAAAATCTGAAATTTTTCCAAAATGTTATTTAACAATTTTTTGAATTCCTGTAAGAATTTCAGCTTCATTAGACCTTAGTAACCTAGTTCAATCTGAAGATTTTCCTAACTGGTCACAGAATACCCAAAAACAACAGAAACATTTCAGTAAAATATCTCAACTTGTAAATTCAATATCTCACAGTATAATGCTTAGAAAATTATGAAACAAATTTCCCTAGAACCAGTGAGACCCCCTATGTATGGTACCACCACTGGTATCCATGATAGACCTCCAGAATTACAATGTAAATTCAGAGAAAGCTAAACACATAAGAAATTTTGTAGACCAATATATTCAATTGCTGTATCTGAAACTTACCTGGTTATTCCTACATGACCATGTGAACTCCCTTTAATTTTCTCAGGCTCAGGGAATCTGTTGAACCTGTATAAAATTGAGATCACATCCCTATGTACAAAACAATATCTATTTCACTTCATATGTCCATTGCCTAAGTTTATCTTGTTTCATTTCTGTTGTTGTCCAATCTAGCAACAGAACTTCAAGTCCTAACTAATATTAATCCTTCTTGAGTTAAACTTCAATTGTTATATTAATATATTGGAATCTCTTAATTGCATATCATTTCGATAGTGTTCGCGACGAAGGTGGCCAACGAGAAGCACAACCTGGAGGAGTGTAATTCTCTATTGGATCTGTTGTGGCGTAAAATCTCGACGAAGGCTACTAACTGATCATCGCTGACTTTTATTTCAACCGAAAGGCAAGCCCCGATTTGCATTTAAGTGCCTTTTTAAAGTTTTGCTTTATACACACTATACTGAATAGACTTGATATGTGCATTAGGTCTATGTTGATTGAATACTCCACATGCATTACCAAATAATCATTGGAGTGGATGGTTAGTATAGGACTCTCTCGAGTTATATTGCTATGCTTAATGTTTAGTTAGAAGATCGGTAGAAGTCGAGTCTGTTGGAAACTACTCGCGAGATTGGTCACATTTCATCGACCACAAGTCAAGTAGTTGAATTCTACTTGCGAGAGAAGTCGAGATGAGGGAAACATACTCGTGAGTTGTTACCATAACATTAACTCTTTAATCTGAGACGTGGACGGGGATTTGTGTAGGTTGGTTTGCCCACATCGTGCTTGGGTCGGTAATGGCGAGGCAGGTGTTGGGGAGATGGATTGGTAGCCCCATCTGTGTCGGTTAAGGCCCGTCTCGTGCTTGGCCCTGTTGGACAAGTTTGAACTGTACTGGGTGCATACTGGCTATATGGAACCCAGGAAAACGATGTACCTTGAGGATCCTATGTTGGAACCTTTTCAATCGGCTTAAGCTGTCGGCTACTAGTACAGTGGGAGGTAACTTACTCAAGAACATCTCACAGCGGAGGTGCACCTTGAAGTGATCTCACTGTTCGGGTCGATCGAACTATTTCGATGTGGTTGAATCTAGGGAAAGGTGGTTGCGTGCAGACATCAGTGAGTGTGTCGATGCAACTCCGAGTATGGGCGTACGTGTCGTGCAGTCTGGGTGGATTGAGCATACTTGGTCACTAGGTCTTGACGTAGTAAGAAAGAGAAATGTAAAGATTATGAATATGTTGCTATAAATAATTCTTTGTATTGCAACCTCGGCTGCTATAGAGATAGCATAATTAAATTTACAAATTTCCAAACATTTAACTTGAATAAATCTTATGCAACCTTGAGCAAGTATCATAGTGGATGAAGCGTTTCTTGTTTGATTTTGGAATTCACAATGATGCTATGCCCATGGATCGCGTATGTTACATTAAAACTGACTACTAAGGATTTACTTTCGGCGAGTCCATTCCTGCAAATTCAACTTTCCAGTCTTTAAAGTTTCCAGCATGTAGAGTTCCATGCTTTAGGTGAGATGGTTAAGTCTTGTTGAGCCTTGTGCTCACGGTTGCTATATTGTAGTTTATGCAGGTATTATTAGCTTACGCTTATGTTGTGGTTGTCCGTGAGATCTTGAGCATGTCGAGATGTATCTCTTACGGAAACGTTGCCGCTGCTCTCTGTTTTGTGTTGCTAGTGAGAAGCGTCTGTGGGCATGGACAGTTTCTCTTGTGCATAGTTAGTTGACAGTGTGAGTATAAAATATTTTGCTGCGTTGTATATTATGTTGTATATTATGTTGTAAAAGAGGATCATCTTGTGAAATAAAATATTTGTGTTGGTGATTTTGTATGGCTTTTGTTGTGTGTTGTTGGGTACCACATCGCACGACACCACCCAATGCGATTCCTGGAATGTACGGACCCCGATCCCCACAGCTTGGTATCAGAGCCGTATTGGGAATAGCACGGTTGAAAAGCACTTATTTTTGAAAACTACGAAGTTGTCGAGTGAGGATTAGTTATTATCTCACATAAGGTCTATTATAGTATTAGTTACTTAAGGTGGCAAAGCTAACATATGTGTTATTATATTCTGTAACGATGCTCCGATGTCATGTAAGAGGTAAGGTACGCCACCGCAAGCGGATCAATTGCGGTAAGCTCACCATGCGAGAGGTAACATGTGATTGTTTCCGTGGCTTGGCATGGAAATGTCAATATGAGTCTCTGAAACTTTCCATGTTTTTTAGAACATATGACACGCAGTACCCCAGCGTGCTTCAAAGTTAGTGGGAGCCCCCGTCGGGTGGGACATAACCCGATGCGCCTCCTACTGGTGCAGCACTATGCAAAGACATGGGACCCCGTCAGGTGGTAGAAAACCCGGTCATGTACCTTGAGACATGTCTTAACTCGGGGTGGCCCGTATGGAATGATACGGGATGAATGTTTTTACTTTCATATATATATATTATTGTGAATTGATCGCCCGTGCGGGCTATACCGTACGGTACCATATGATTGATCAGTAGTTTGGGTGTAGTGACAGGTACACTAACCACATTATTCGTAGGTCGAGTAGAAAACGTTTGCGAGTGAACGTCATTACTGCCACCGTTGAGACGTATGCCGGAATACCGGCTTAAGATTTTTATTTGGTGAGGACGTAGTACCGGCATTGCATTCGGGTTACATCGGCACATCGACGATTAAAATCCGTGCCGATGGTGTAGCTCGCCACAAAAGTGTCAAGTTAATATCCAAAGCATATTCCTATCTTGAAATGGTAAAAATGAAATTTGAACCAAAACTGTCAACCTCAGTTCTTCCCGGTGTTATTCTGGCAGAAACTTAGCTCCAGTTTGAAAAGTCATATCTCCTGATAGAATTATCCCATGAAGATGTTACATACATGGTTGGAAATTTATGTGTGTCTTCTAAATAATTTATGTTCAAGACCAGAGCAGGATCCCCCTGGATCATAGATAAAATTTGAAAATTTCAAAACCTGTCAAAACTGGACAGAAACTGGAACTGTTTCTGTACTTCTCACCAATTTGATCATAACTCTCGGTAGAAACATCGAAGGAATGCATATTATATATTTCTGGAAACTAGATGATATATGTGACAATGTTGTAATTTAAAGTTTTGGAAAATTAGGATATTTTGTATATGAAAAACTGTGGACAAAACAGCCATATACAAAGGAGGTGCTGTCAAAATTTCTCAGAAAATCTGGGAACATTGTCAACTTTGGAAATTCATATCTTGGTAACCAGAACTGATATTGAAGCAAATAAATACATTTTTGGAAATTCCAGGAAGTGAACTACAATTTTGCTGTTCACCTCAAAGCATGATTATGCCTCTAACTGGATGAAATTCTCAAATTTCTCCAGACTGGTCATTTCTGGCAGAACAGTCATCATTGAAGCATAAGTTTGAAAATTTGCGCGAACATGAATATGGTTATACTTTGACAAAGTTCTTGACATGTTCATGTTTTACTTATCTTCACTTATTGCTAAGATCGAACTTTAACTCATCCCAAATTCATTGTGCAGTATGGTTCGTACTCGCTCATCGAGTAAGGTCAGAAGTTCTCGTCGAGACGGTGATGATTCAGATCCACCGCAGGTGCCACCATCAACGGTATTAGTGGATGTCATGTCTAAAATGTTCGAGTCTCACCAAAATAACACTAAGTTACTTCAAGCTTTGGTGCAGCAAGGCCTAATTCATCAAACGCAGCAAGTTATTCCACCTCGAAACAGTTATTTGGATTTCTTGGCAACGCGACCGCCAATCTTCACGGAAGCAACTGAACCATTAGAATCAGATCACTGGCTTCGTGTAATGGAATCCAAATTTGGTGTGTTTCCCTGTGATGATTATCAGAAGACATTGTTCGCTGCTCAACAACTCCATGGAGCTGCCGGAGCTTGGTGGGCAGAATATAGTGCAACTCGCCTTGAAGGTCATCGCATAGCATTGAATGAGTTCCGTGAGGCTTTCCGTGCTCGTCATATTCCGGCAGGGATTATAAAGACCAAGTATGAGGAATTCGTTGAACTCAAGCAAGGAGACATGAGTGTCCATGTGTATTTTAAGGATTTCAACCGTTTGGCACAATATGCGCCCGACTATGTGAATACAGAAAGGTTAAGATGTGATCACTTCTTCAGAGGGCTAGGAGTCAAACTTCAAGCTAGGTTGGCATTGTTCAATCACGGCAAGTACAACGAATTAGTAAATGCCGCTATCCTACAAGAAAAGGAAGATATTTGTCTTCAAGCAGAGAAGAGAAAGCGGAGTATTCCGCAAGGCAACACTAGTGTTGTTACTCAGAAATATCGGTTGGTATATCGTTCGCCATCCGGTCAAGAATGGCAGACATCTGTCCGACCATCATATCAAAGTTGCCCGCTGCTGGCATCATGTTTTGAATCACCCCCGCAGCAGCAGCCCATAAATTCTTATCTATCTCCACCGCAGCCAGAGATATCCAGTTTTCATCCACAAGTCAGCGCTGAACCGACTAAATATCAGTGCTTCACTTGTGGACTTATGGGTCACTTTACTAAATATTGTCCAGAGAGAAATCAAAGCTGCAGCCAGTCATCATTTCAACATTCAAGTCACTTTTCAAATCAGCGGCAAAAGAAATCGAAGCTTATCAGTATCCACTATACTACCATTGAGGGTGTACTGGAAGGAGAACCCGTGTTAGCGGGAATGTTCACTCTCAACCATATCCCTATATTGATTCTCTTTGATTCCAGTGCTACATATAATTTCATAAGTCAATCCTTTGTGTTCAAACACCAGCTTTCAACCACTACCACCAAACATCGCTATCTTATATCTTCACCCGGAGATAATATTACCGTAAGTGATGTTATCTCTCGAGCACCATTATGTCTAGGTGGTAGGATATATCCCACTACTCTTATCATCCTTGAAGATCAAAAGATTGATGTAATGTTGGGAATGTCATGGTTAAGCAACCACAAATCTGTTCTAAACATCAGTCCTCGCACCGTTGAGCTCAACTCTTCAACTTACGGCCACCACACCTTAATTCTTGAGAACATGGTTCAAGAAAGTGCAGTGGTGTATCATTCTGAAACAAGTAAGTTGGAAGACATTCCAGTGGTCCGTGATTTCCCAGATGTATTCCCTGATGATCTGCCGGGTATGCCACCCGATCGAGATGTGGAATTCAAGATTGAATTAATACCGGGAACTACACCTATCTCACGACGACCATATAGAATGGCACCTAAGGAGTTAGCTGAATTAAAGGAGCAGCTGAATGACTTATTGAGTAAAGGTTTCATTCGCCTGAGCTCATCACCTTGGGGATGCTCGGCTCTCTTTGTCAAGATGAAGGACAATACATTGAGGCTTTGTGTGGATTATCGACCGCTTAATGCCGTGACTATCAAGAACAAGTATCCACTATCACGTATTGATCTTCTCTTCGATCAATTATTGGGTGCTAAGGTATTCTCTAAAATGGATCTTCGGTCTGGTTATCATCAGATTAAGATACGACTAGAGGATATACCGAAGACGGCATTCTCAACTAGATATGGACTTTATGAGTATTTGGTTATGTCTTTTGGTCTCACAAATGCCCCAGCGCATTTCATGTATTTGATGAATTCAGTATTCATGCCAGAGTTAGACAAGTTCGTCGTGGTGTTGATCGACGATATTTTGGTCTACTCCAAGTCAGAAGAAGAACATACTGAACATCTCAAGATCATGCTTCAACGATTGCGTGATCACAAACTATATGCCAAATTCAGTAAACGCGAGTTCTGGATTAATCAAGTTCCATTCCTTGGTCATATTATTTCAGCGGAAGGCATAGTTGTGGATACGAGTAAGGTGGTACTAGTGCTGAAATGGCAATCTCCCACCTCCATACATGAAGTCCGTAGTTTCTTGGTTTTAGCAGGCTATTATCAGAGATTTGTTCCAAGTTTCTCTAAAATTGTAAAGCCTATGACGGACTTATTAAAGAAGGGCAGCAAGTATGTATGGAGTGAATCATGTGAGGAAGCCTTCAAAACTCTAGTGAAGCATCTCACAACAGCCCCGATCTTGGCTCAACCTGATACGACGAAATCCTTTGATGTTTATTGTGATGCATCCGCCATCGGATTGGGCTGCGTAGTTATGCAAGATGGAAGAGTAATTGCATATGGATCAAGGCAACTCCGAAATCATGAACACAACTATCCGACACATGATTTAGAGTTGGCAGCAGTAGTTCTTGCACTGAAGATGTGGAGGCACTACTTAATGGGAAATCTAGTGCATCTCTACACGGATCATAAAAGTTTGAAGTACATATTCACTCAGAAAGAATTAAATATGAGACAACGGAGATGGTTAGAGTTAATCAAAGACTATGAACTTGAGATTCATTATCATCCCGGCAAGGCCAATGTGGTTGCCGACGCACTTAGTGAAAGTGCATCTAGGAATCCCTTGTGGGTTTTGGATGATTTATGACACGTAAATGAGATCCTAACCACTTTGTTGAGATGAGAACAGGTTTTAAGTTGAAAATAAGCAAAGTGCCAAAAAGAAGGGAGAATGAGGAGCAATGTGGAGAAGAGCTCAAGGAACAAGAGTAGTAGATCATTGTGTGTGAAGTGTGTTAAGGAAACACATCCCAAGAGCTCAAACACAAATAAACACACACATTGCACCAATTTATACAGGACCGAACTAGTCTGACTCACAACGGCCTAGTCCGATATCTCTCTGCACAAGATCGGACAAGTCCGATATCACCACGGACTAGTCCGATATCTCTCTGACTAGAATCGGACTAGTCCTCCCCAGTGTGGACTAGTCCTCAAAGCACTTCACAAGTTGCACAAAATTGGACAAGTCCGATCACACAACGGACTAGTCCGATATCATTCCTGATCTAAATAGAACAAGTCCGATATTGGCACGGACTAGTCCGGAAAACCCTCTGACCTAAATTGGACAAGTCCTCCAAGTGCGGACTTGTCACCCAATTCACTTAGGGTTTCAACCATACGGACAAGTCTGATGACTATCGGACTAGTCCAAAGATTTCCAGAAGTGAAATCGGACAAGTCTGCTCCTAGCCGGACTAGTCCGATATTTTGGGACACATAGAGTTTGCTACACACAGCACACCGGACTAGTCTGGTGTCCACCACGGACTATTCCGATCTTTCTAAACCCTAACGGTCACTTTTATAAACCCCATGTAAATAGAGGTGCACGGCCCAACTCTAATCATCTCTCGACCCCCTGCGCCCACACACCTCCCAAGAGCCTCAAAAACACATCTCTCCACGAAATAAAAAGCCACAAAGATCAATCCTTTGAGGATACACTTCGAAACATTGGAGAGATATGTTTTATCACTCTTGAGCTCTTGGTTTGATTCCCTAACACACTCCTATGATTTTCATTGTAATCTTTTGAGTGTGTTCTTGGTGGAGTTGTCATTGTAATCTAGGGGAGCCCTCAACGTGTGAGAAGGTCCCTTGAATTTGGTTATTTACCCTTTGTGATAAGAGAAGAGTATTGGCCTTCGTGGCGATCCGACGAGGGTAGGGTTGGAGAAGACCCGATCCTTTTGTGGACTCCTCAACGTGGATGTAGGTTGCCTCTGTGGGAGCCGAACCACGGGATAAATTGCTTGTGTTCTTGCTTTGTGTTCATCGTTCTTATTCTTCATATCAATCTAGGGTTTCAATCAATCTCACTTACTTTACGTTGAAACATCAAATATAATCTTAACTTGTAGTATACCCTAGTTCATAATCTTGCAACACTTCTATTAACTATATATTTCGGTTGCATACATCGTAGAGTCAAATTAAACAATCAAACTTAATTAACCTAGGCGGTACCCACCGAACTAGTCCGCACTTGACTGGACTAGTCCGATATCTCGAGTTTTGATCTGTTTGTTAAGTGTTGTAGGTTCCGACAAATTTCAAAAAGGCCTATTCAACCCCCCCCCCTCTAGGCCACATTCAATTGGTATTAGAGCAGGTTCTTCAAGAAAGAGACTAATCGCTCGAATAGATCATGTCGGACATGAAGGACGTACACAAGAGCAACAACCAAGAGAAGGTTGATGATGATAAGAATCAGAAAGTTGAAAAGCTCCTCGAAGCCATTCAAGACTTCGAGGATGACGATGAGGAGACGCTTGAACTAAAGGCGCTCCTAAGAAAGAAGACTCTTTCCAAAGGGAAAGTGAAAGTCGAAGATGAAAAGAAGAAGAAGGGGAGTAGTCACACCGACTACTCCCGATATCCTATCAACTATGATCGTCTTAATTCCAGCAATAATCATTATCTATATATCCCTTTAGGAAAAGCCCCACACTTCAATGGAAGTGATTACTCAATGTCGAGGTAGAATATGAAAATTCATCTAATCTCTCTCAATCCGAGTTTATGGCATATTGTTTGCACAGGGATAGATATCCTGGATGACGACGAAGAGCTCACCCCAAGCCAAGAGCAGGCAATTCATCGAAATGCTCAAGTCGCGGTAGTCATTACCTCTTCGCTCAGTCGGGACGAGTTCACCAAGGTGGATGGACTCGAGATTGCAAAGGAGATCTGGGACACCTTGCAAACTGCACATGAAGGTGATCGTCATGTTCGTGAAGCAAAGATCAAAATGATCGAGGGCGAATTAGGAAGATTCGCAATTGAAGAAGATGAGTGACATCAAGATATGTATAACCGACTCAAGACGCTCGTCAACAAGGTTCGATCTTACGAAAGCAAGAAGTGGAACGACCACGAGGTGGTGAAGCTCATCCTTAGAGCTTTCATGCCTCGCAACGTCACCTTATGCTCCATGATTAGAGAAAGCCCCGGATACAAGAGAATGACTTCGGATGAGTGTAAGGACCGAATGCCCAAGAGGGGGGTGAATTGGGCTTCTTTTCAAAAATTAAAGCAATAAAAACTAAACAACTAAAAGCCCAATTCCCTATGCAAACAACCTATGCTTTCAAGTGAATAATAAGTTTGCGGTATATAAAATGCATAAGTGTAACGGGAAAGGAAGAGTGTGCAAACTACCGAGGAGACATGAGGACACGGTGATTTATCCCGTGGTTCGGCAAGATCATCAAGACCTTCCTACATCCACGTTGTGGCACCCACCAAAGGGTATAGCCACTCCCAAGTCACCGAGACCAGGGATCTTCACTAAAAGTCTTCGTTCGCCATCTCCGGCAAGGTGGATCTCAAGCCTTGTACAAGTTTGATCTTCTGGGCTTCCACAACCGACTTGGCAAGCTCTGGAAAGCTCTCTCCAATCACCAAGAGAAACTCCCTTACAGCTCTCACTAGACTAGAGACTCCAATCACCAAGAATGGAAGCACACAAGCATCATCTCTAGCAAGTTCTAGCCTATCTCTTGGTGTACAAGTGGTGTAAATGATGTGGAAGTGGTTGCTCAATGTCTTGAATGCTTGGTAATTTGTAGGGTAGCTCTGGGCATCAAGACTTCTCGAAATGACTAGTTGAAGGGGTATAAATAGCCAGCTTCTACGAGATAGCCGTTGGAAAAGTAGGCTGACATCACTGTTCTGCAAACACCGGATGATCCGATGTTCTCCCTTTAGTTGTCATCGGTCGAATACAAATTAGCTGATGTCACTATGTCAGATATGACCGTTGATCAACCGATGTTGTATACACCTGTACATCGGATAATCCGGTGACACTTGATCCAGAATGGTCCAGAAATAATGCTTACTGGAATGATTGACCGATGTGTTATAATTGTACATCGGATGGTCCGGTGTTACACTTGGTCCAGGGAAATTGCTTACTGTAATGATCGATCGATGTAACACTTGCTTCATCATCGGATGATCCGGGGTATACCCAAGTTTGAGGTCTTTTTCTGTTGTTGAGCCAACTTGACCGATGTAGTCTTTTCTGGATACATCGGATGATTGGGTGAGTAGATTTTGTCTGCTTCGAGTTGTTCTAAGTGACTCTTTTGGAATTTGTATGAGTGACCTCTTAGACATTGGTTTGAAATGTTCTTCTGAAGACGACTAAGTCTCGTGCGCTGTCAATTTTGATGAAATAATTTTGACATATATGTTTTTTCTTTTAGTCTTCATGAAAATCGATTGACCTCGTAAAATAGTTTGTTGAGGGGTCTCCAATTGTATCCAATGAGCAGTAGATGATATTAATATAGAGTCCATTAAGTGTGATATCCAACGGTTAGAGATCTTGCATCCACAAACTTATTAGTGATATCCAACGGTTGTCATTAATCACCGAAACCATACCCTATGGCGGCCTAGATGCTTTCAATGAGCTACTTGGAAAATCATCAATTTTGTGATGATGGAAAAGAAAGCGAAGCATGTCAAAGAAATTGTCGACCTCACGTCGGCAAAGAAGAAAGGGGTGGCCTTGAACTCCACCCTCAAGCCCTTATCTAAAGAATCACGAGAAGCTCTAGAGGAAGACGGTGACGATGAGAGCAGTGATTTGGATGAAGATGACATGATACTATTCATGAAGAAATTCAAGAAAATGATGAAGAAGAGACAAGGCACCAAATAAGTGAAGGAAAATACAAGGAAAGAACAAAGCCAAAGTTGAGGCGGGATGCTATAATTGTGGTGAATATAGCCACTTTATAGTTGATTGCCCATATGAAGAGAACAAGAAGAATTCTAAAGAAGCCAATCCTCAACCCAAGAAATTCTTCAAGAAGAAGAAACAAGCCGAACAAGCGCACATATGGAAAGAGTGGGACTCAAATGATGAGTCCTCATCATTAGAAGAAGAAGAGATGGCTAGCATAGCCATCGAAAAGACATCCAAGAAGTCTACTCTCTTCCCTACACTCGGCGCATGGAAGGGGAACGGTACTTGCCTCATGGAAAATGAAGGTAAACGCAAGGTAACAACAAAACCCTCCTCCATGCATTCCTATTCTAGTGATAGCGACATTGCTAGTGATAGTGAAGATATGCTTATTGGATTAGATAACAAAACAGCCACTAAAATGAAATTTTTACTTGATCAACTTGTTGAGAAGGAGATGTTAATACACCGTCAAGAAGACATGATTTTCTCCCAAAAGGAGGAATATGTCAAACTTGACAAACTTCTAGAGCTTGAAAAGGAGCGAAGCAAGTCACTAGAGGTTGAGTTAGCTTCAAGCAAGGAAGCTTTCTTGGAGTTAAACGACTCAAATGATGTAATCAAGGAAGAACTTGCTAACCAAATCAAGGTTAACAAGATCATTGAAGTGCAATTTGAGTCACTCAAGCAAGGCAACCCTTCATACTCTTCAAGTTCACCTTCTCAACCCATTAAAACTGAAGTTGCTTCCACTTATACATGTGGTAAGGTTGACACTAGTTTGAAAGACAAGCCAACCTCTACCAAGGACAAGCATCCTGCACAAAATGGCATATTTGACAAGGAGAAGATCAAATATGCACGTAGTGCATACTTGGTCACAAGACCTCCAAATGTCAAATATGGCATTGGTTACTCTCATGGTGAAAAGCAACATGCTACGAGCCATAAGAATAACAAGGAAAGCATTGCCTTTGTAAAGGGAAGACCCTCTCAAACTAGAAAGTCCAAGATTAAAACATTGAACACACATGAACACCAGACTAGTCCGGTCAGGGTTCGGACAAGTCCGGCCTCCCAGACTAGTCCTGTGTATAAACAACAAAAGTTACTATTCAGAACTTTCGATGCATCTTATGTCTTAATGAGAAGTAATTGTGGAAAGGTTTATGCTCATTACGTTGGGCCATGCCATGAGAACACCAAATCTCATGTGTGGGTGCCCAAATACCTTGTGACTAACCTAAGAGGACCCAAGCAAGCTTGGGTACCTAAAACCAAGGCATAATTTGTTTTGCAGGCCTATTTCTCCGGTGGATCTAAATGGGTGCTAGACAGTGGCTGCACCAACCATATGACCGGAGAAAGGAGAATGTTCGTTGAATATGAAGCAAATGAGGATCCAAGCGAGGGCATCTACTTCAGAGACAATAGTCAAGGAAAGGTGCTCAGTACCGGTAAAATTGTCATATCACCACAACACACTCTTTCTCATGTATTACATGTAGATTGCTTAGATTATAACCTGCTATCCATATCTCAATTATGTGACAAAGGTTATAATTGCTTGTTCACTAACGAGAGTGTGACCGTCTCTAGGAGGAGTGATGGTTCCATTGCATTCGAGGGTATGTTAAAGGGAAAACTTTATCTTGTTGACTTCAACAAGGATAAAGCTGAACTTGACACATGCTTGATTGCAAAGACCAACATGGGTTGGCTGTGGCATAGACGGCTAGCGCATGTTGGTATGAGAAACCTTCAAAAACTCCTCAAGGGCGATCACATCCGAGGTTTGAAGGATGTTGTTTTTGAGAAAGATAGGCCTTGTAGCACGTGCCAAGCCGGGAAGCAAGTTGGAGCACCTCACCCCGCCAAGAACGTCATGACTACAACAAGACCGCTCGAGCTACTTCACATGGACTTATTTGGTCCAATTGCCTACATAAGCATCGGCGGTAACAAATATGGTTTAGTAGTTGTTGATGATTTTTCTCGCTTCACTTGGGTTTTCTTTTTGCATGATAAATCAGAAACACGAGGAATACTCAAGAAGTTCTTCAAGCGAGCTCAAAATGGATTCTCATTGACAATCAAGAACATTTGAAGCGACAATGGCACAGAGTTCAAGAACACACAAGTGGAGGAGTACCTAGATGAAGAAGGCATAAAGCACGAGTTTTCAGCTCCGTACTCCCCTCAACAAAACGGGGTTGCCGAAAGAAAGAACCGAACTCTCATAGAGATGGCGAGAACAA
Organism: Tuctoria greenei; assembly: GCA_036927565.1. Lineage (NCBI taxonomy): Eukaryota > Viridiplantae > Streptophyta > Magnoliopsida > Poales > Poaceae > Tuctoria > Tuctoria greenei. The sequence continues at coordinate 189,082,139 of JAYESD010000003.1, read as the reverse complement.
TGCTTGATGAGTACAATACCTCGGATTGATTTTGGGCAGAAGCGATTAACACCGCTTGCCACGCCATAAATCGACTTTATCTTCATCAACTACTCAAGAAGACATCCTATGAGCTACTTACCGGTAACAAGCCAAATATTTCATATTTTCATGTTTTCGGTTCCCCATGCTATATTTTAAACAAGAAGCCTAGGACTTCAAAGTTTGCTTCAAAGTTCGATGAAGGTTTCTTGCTTGGTTATGATTCGAACACTTACGCCTATCGTGTTTTCAGCAAGACCTCCGGACTTGTTGAAATAGCACGTGACGTAGTGTTTGATGAAACTAATGGCTCCCAAAAGGAGCAAGTTGATCCATGTGTGCTAGATAAAGAAGAATCTCCTTGCCAAGTATTGAGAAGAATGGCGTTAGGAGAAGTTCGACCACAAGATCCACTTCTACATATCCATGAGGAAAACGAACCACAAGAGGAGACCAATGATCAAGGGGAGCTTCCATACAAGATCAACCTCAAGAAAGTGAAGATGATCAACAAGTCAATGAAGGCAATCATTTAGGGGGAGAATAAGATGATCATGAAGATTCAAGACAGCAAGTACCACACCCAAGAGTACACCAATGCATCCAAAGCGATCACCCAATCAACAACATCATCGGTGACATCCAAAATGGAGTAACTACTAGATCTTGCATAGCTAATTTTTGTGAGCATTACTCGTTTGTGTCCTTTTTGGAATCACTTAGGGTTGAGGATGCATTGAAGGATCCGAATTGGGTAATGTCCATGAAAGAAGAACTCAACAATTTCAAGAGAAATCAGGTGTGGGAACTAGTCGAAAGACCCAAATCCAACGTCGTCGGCACCAAATGGGTCTTCCGCAACAAACAAGATGAACACGGGGTGGTGACAAGGAACAAGGCACGACTTGTGGCCAAAGGGTATTCACAAGTCGAAGGTTTGGATTTCGATGAGACCTTTGCTCCCGTAGCTAGACTTGAATCTATTAGAATATTACTTGCATATGCTACTCATCATAATTTCAAGCTCTATCAAATGGATGTGTAAAGAGCCTTCCTCAACAGACCAATCAAGGAGGAGGTGTATGTGGAGCACCCCCGGGTTTGAAGATGAAGAGTTTCCCGACCACATATTTAAATTGCGTAAGGCTCTCTACTGCCTCAAACAAGCTCCTAGTGCTTGGTATGAGTGTCTTAGAGATTTCTAATTGAAAATGGCTTTAAGATTGGCAAAGTAGATTATACACTGTTTACAAAGAATTTTGACAATGATCTATTTGTCTGTCAAATTTATGTTGATGATATAATCTTTGGTTCAACTAACCAATCTTTTTGTGAGTAGTTTAGTAAAATTATGACAGATAGGTTTGAGATGTCTATGATGGGAGAGCTAAAGTACTTCTCGGGATTCCAAGTGAGGCAACAAAAGGAAGGGACATTCATAATCCAAACAAAGTACACTCAAGACATACTAAAGAAGTTTGGAATGGACAAGGGGAAGCCCATAAAGACTCCCATGGAACCGAATGGCCACTTGGATCTCAATGAAGATGGACCTAGCATCGACCAAAAGGTATATCGCTGCATGATTGGATCTCTACTCTATTTATGTGCATCTAGGCCAGATATTATGTTGAGTGTATGTTTGTGTGCAAGATTTCAAGCCAATCCTAAGGAGTGTCACTTGACAGCCGTAAAATGGATCTTGAGATATTTAGTTCATACACCCAACCTTGGTCTTTGGTATCCAAAAGGCTCCAAATTCAATCTCATTGGTTACTCTGATGCAGATTATTCTGGATGCAAAGTAGATAGAAAAAGTACCTCCGGTACATGCCAATTCCTAGGTAGATCCCTAGTTTCTTGGTCCTCCAAGAAACAAAACTCCATTGCCTTATCCATAGCCGAAGCGGAGTATGTTGCAGCCAGGAGTTGTTGTGCACAACTCCTTTGGATGCGACAAACTCTAAGGGATTACGGTTACAATATGAACCGTATTCCACTCCTTTGTGACAATGAGAGTGCCATTAAAATTGCCCATAATCCAGTTGAGCACTCTAGAACCAAACACATAGACATCCGGCATCACTTCTTGAGAGATCGCTCCATGAAAGGAGATATAGGCATTTCCCATGTCAACACCGAAAAACAATTGGCCGACATATTCACCAAGCCACTTGATGAAAAACGCTTTTGCGAGCTTCGAAATGAACTAAACATCCTTGATGCTCGGAATGTGGCTTGAAATTTTGCATACCTGTATGATTTCTTCAAAATATGTTGATTGGATTGTGAAAATCATCTCTCTCAATTTTCTCCGAAAAACTATGTCAATTACTAGATCTTGGTGAATTATGGTCATTGCTTGATTGCTGTATGTTTACTGATCATATTCATCAAGATTAGTTGATTTGATTTGCCTCCCTATTTTATAAATATGTACCTTCAAATATATATGAATGGGCTAAGAAGTTCTTGCCTGGTGACCACGGACTAGTCCGTGGTTACCCGGACTAGTCCGCCCATGCAGACTAGTCCGCAGAGTGCCGGTTAGGTCGGACTAGTCCGGTAGACCACGGACTAGTCCGATATAGCCTCTGGAAAAGTTCGGACTAGTCCGGTCATTTCCGGACTTGTCTAATTTTTCGTGTCCTTGACCCTAGCTACCGCCAAACCCTAATTCCCTCACCCTCACAACTTGCCTCAAGCTTCTCTCCCTTCGCGCTCGATCTCCCAAGGCGATTCCTTGTTTTCTCCACCAAAAAGCTCCACTTTTGGGTGGAAATCAAGCTTCCTCGCTCGAAGATTTAAGTTCGCGTACTTGTCCAGCCTTCAACTCCATCCTCTTCGAGATTCAAGCGATTTCTTTGGTAATTTTCGCCCAAACCCTTGAAATCCCTATTTTCTTCATTGTTGATCGAATAGCCTAGATTCTTTCACCTAATACTGGTGTCCTTGATGTATTACATTGCTGTTAGGCTAATTTTGCATTTATAAAGTCCATTTGTCTCATAAGTTAGGTTTTTGAGGATGAATACCGGACTAGTTCGGTCCATGCACGGACAAGTCCGGTAACCCCGGACTAGTCCGTGCCTGTACACCGGACAAGTCCGATTTTTCTAAACTCAACCCTAACTTTTTAATTCCTCAATGTAAATTCTCTTGTCATCCATTCAATTCCTTGTCATCCATTCTTATCCATACCTTGTACAATTCATTCTCAGGACATGTCGATCTCTCACAATGAAGCTTCGGACATCGAAGCCGAGATGGCCCAAGAAGCCCCGCTTCGGTCCTCGACGGACCAAAGAAGGAAGCGACCTTCCAAGCCAGCCCCCTCTCCTCCTCAGTCTCAAAAGAGGGTGGCTCGATGCAAGGTGCCTGCTTCCAGGGCTACCGCTGGTGGTGGCCTTAGCTTGGCGAGTGCCCGCCTAGCCAAGGGCAAGGGCAAGGGGATCGCAACGGGCCCGATTGGCCCCCTTAAGATGTCAGCCCCGAAGCAAGAGGCTCGGGATCCCGCAGAAGACAGGTTCAATGGGAAGGGCAGCAACTCGGCTGCAAAATTCAGAAATGTTGATTGGTATGGCCACCCAAAGCAAGTTGTGGATGGCAGATTTTTGAGTAACTTCCATGCAGACTTCTACAAGTCTATATATCTCCAGATGAAGACGCATGTAGTGCGCAACTAGTGGATTGATTGGGCACATTTTGAGAAGAAGGGCTGCTCACCATTTGTTGAAGTGGTGGAAGCAATTGAGAGGCATGGTCTGAAGGATCTCTTTGCCTTCAGGAACAACGGGAATGATGAGGTCATAGCGCAGCTCTTTGCAACTTGCCATTTCTCCATTGATGATGAAGAGAGTGTTACTTGGATGAATCACGGATCCAAGTACAGTATAACCTATGAAGACTTTGCAAGCCTGTTGCACCTTGACGCCACAAGCAATGACTGCTTAATCATCCACAACCTAGGTGTCATCGAGAAGGACAGGATGAAGTTCCTCTATGAGCCCAACTCCAAGTTCAACCCCCCTTCCACCAAGAACATGAAGCCATTCTTTGTGGTGTTGAACAGAGTTTTTAGGAAGACAATTGCCCCCAAGGATGGGGATGCTGGGAGTGTGCAGGGCTACTTCCGGACCCTGATGAGGGTCATAAGCAAGGACCGCAAGTTTGATGTGGCTGACTATATCTGGAACGATATGGTCAACATCTCTTGCACACCCAACAAGTCGTGTGGCTATGCTCCGTATCTTATGTTCGTGATTGAGAAAGTCACCGAGATAGAGTTTGTCAAAGATATGGAGCACCTTCCTTTGAGGCCCTAGATGCCCCAAAAGCCAACCACTCAAGCTGCTCCCTCCTCTGATTCTGCTGTAGAGGCTCCAGCGAGAGCAAGTGGAAATGTCGGGGCTGCCCCTGCCACTAGGACAACTCCTCAAAAAGGGGCTGCGAGTGGCATCCTGAAGTATCTTGCGGCCATCTTCGAATCTTGCCGCAAGACTGAGATCAGAAGTCACAAGCTCAACCAAAAGGGAAAAGCTGATATGAGATATGTGAAGGCAAATATCAAGTAGCTAAGTCAAAAGCTGGAGATCGACCCCATTGGATCTCCAGTAATTTCTGAGGACTCCGACCCTGACATCACCGAGCTCGGGCCCTTGACCCCCTCCGAGCTTGCCTACTTTGGCATTGGGGGCTAGAGTGGCTCCGCACCTCCTCCTCCTCCTCATCAGCCCGAAGACGAAGATGAAGACGATGAGAGGACCGACAGCGAGGCATGAAGACTTTAGGTCCCTCCTCTCCTTCTTTTTGGTGTCTTGATGCCAAAGGGGGAGAGATTGAGGGGGAGTCTTAGGTCTTAGTTCTTAAGTTGTAGGATGCGAGGAGAGATCTTCCTTTGTGCTTTTTGTCTATTTTGCGGGTTGTAAACTGTTTAATATGCTATTTCGTTAATTATGGTCCTGAGATGCAATGCTATGAACTTGTTATGCTCTTATTGATGAAATCTGTGTTTTTGGTTCAACATTGTCTTTTATGCTTATTGTTGGTACATCCATGTCAATTAACTCAATATCATCACAATTGTTGCTCATACTCATTTAGTTTTGCATCCCATCATAAAGAGTGCACATATGGATCATGTTTTCATTGATTAATGTGTTTTAAACTCATATGTGCACACTTTATGAAAATCTCAACTTTTTATCATATTTTGTGAAATCTCAATTGGTTGTCATCAATCACAAAAAGGGGGAGATTGAAAGTGCATCTAGGAATCCCTTGTGGGTTTTGGATGATTTATGACAAGCAAATGAGATCCTAACCACTTTGTTTAGATGAGCACAGGTTTTAAGTTGAAAATAAGCAAAGTGCCAAAAAGAAGGGAGAATGAGGAGCAATGTGGAGAAGAGCTCAAGGAACAAGAGTAGTAGATCATTGTGTGTGGAGTGTGTTAAGGAAACACATCCCAAGAGCTCAAACACAAATAAACACACACATTGCACCAATTTATACAGGACCAGACTAGTTCGACTCACAACGGACTAGTCTGATATCTCTCTGCACAAGATCGGACAAGTCTGATATCACCACGGACTAGTCCGATATCTCTCTGACTAGAATCGGACTAGTCCTCCCCAGTGCGGACTAGTCCTCAAAGCACTTCACAAGTTGCACAAAATTGGACAAGTCCAATCACACAACGGACTAGTCCGATATCATTCTGATCTAAATCGGACAAGTCCGATACAGACTAGTCCGGAAAACCCTCTGACCTAAATCGGACAAGTCCTCCAAGTAAAAACTTGTCACCCAATTCACTTAGGGTTTCAACCATCCAGACAAGTCTGATGACTATCAGACTAGTCCAAAGATTTCCAAAAGCGAAATCGGACAAGTCTGCTCCTAGCCGGACTAGTCCGATATTTTGGGACACTTAGGGTTTGCTACACACAGCACATCGGACTAGTACGGTGTCCACCACGGACTAGTCCGATCTTTCTAAACCCTAACGGTCACTTTTAGAAACCCCATATAAATAGAGGTGCACGGCCCAACTTTAATCATCTCTCGACCCCCTGCACCGTCACACCTCCCAAGAGCCTCAAAAACACATCTCTCCACGAAATCAAAAGCCACAAAGATCAATCCTTTGAGGATACACTTCGAAACATTGGAGAGACACGTTTCATCACTCTTGAGCTCTTGGTTTGATTCCCTAACACACTCCTGTGATTTTCATTGTAATCTTCTGAGTGTGTTCTTAGTGGAGTTGTCATTGTAATCTAGGGGAGCCCTCAACATGTGAGAAGGCCCCTTGAATTTGGTTATTTACCCTTTGTGATAAGAGAAGAGGATTGGCCTTCGTGGTGATCCGACGAGGGTAGGGTTGGAGAATACCCAGTCCTTTTGTGGAGTCCTCAACGTGGATGTAGGTTGCCTCTGTGGGAGCCGAATCACGGGATAAATTGCTTCTGTTCTTACTTTGTGTTCATCATTCTTATTCTTCATATCAATCTAGGGTTTCAATCAATCTCACTTACTTTACGTTGAAACATCAAATATAATCTTAACTTGTAGTATACCCTAGTTCATAATCTTGCAACACTTCTATTAACTGTATATTTCTGCTGCATACATCGTAGAATCAAATTAAATGATCAAACTTAATTAACCTAGTCGGTACCCACCGGACTAGTTCGTACTTCACCGGACTAGTCCGATATCTCAAGTTTTGATCTGGTTGTTAAGTGTTGCAGGTTCCGAAAAATTTCAAAAAGGCCTATTCACCCCCCCTCTAGGCCACATTCACTTAGTTGAAATTCTCACGTTCGTAATTTGACCATCGGTCCTATGGAAGAAGATGTGGTCCTGTTGCTTACAGATTGGAGTTACCAATAACTCTAGCTGGTGTTCATGACATTTTTCCATGTATCCCAATTACGGAAATGTCTGAAACCATCCACCAACATCCGCATTGAAGAATTGGAAGAATTGAAACCGGATCTCACCTACGTCGAGCATCCAATCCAGATTATTGATGAAAAGTCTCGTGTAACCAGGAATCGCACGATGTGGTTGTATAAAGTTCTATGGGGTAACCACACCTTTGAGGAAGCAACATGGGAGAGTGAAGAATATCTCCGCTCCAACTATCCGGATTTCTTATCGTCTCACATCCGATAATTTCTCTCCTACTTTTGTCTCTTCATTATAATCTCGGGACGAGATTCTTTTAAGGGGGGAGGAATGTAAAAGCCCTAATTTCCATAAGGCAAACTTTAGTTTGGACTAAAAATTTTGAATGATAAAAAGAATTAAAAATGAAATGAGAAAACCAAATTTATTCAAACTCCAAATGAGGGAATTCAAAAAAAAAACATTACTAATGTTCAAATGAAGTTAAAATAAAGATTTGAGTTGACCAATGGATTCCAAATATTCCAAATACCATCCCTACAAAGTTTCATAATTTTTGAAGCAAGTTTGCTATTTAATCAAATAACGACATTAAATTCAACTCAAATTCAAATGAAACTTTGTCAAATTAACGATCTGATTTCAGAATCAATTTCTACACCTCCAAATTTGTCTACCATAAAATATCTAGAATTTTTTGACACAAGTGGGTGGTAGAATTCAGTGTCCAGAGAAGATAGAGATGAATGGAGAGGTGGGATTCACTGGTCATAGGCTCAAATTCGCCCCTGCTCTTCCCATGGCGCCACCTCTCAGCATGCAACTGCCACAGAGCTGCCTACCTCCTTGCTTAGACTCCAGCTGCCTACATCTCATCCCCAGGCTCTTCCTTATCACCTCCTCAGTCCCCAAGTCGAGTCTTTCACCACTGTTCTTCAGCTGGGCGCAGAAATTTCACTCCCGGCGAGTTCTTCGCCTCCCCCTCGAAATCCACAAAGAAGCAACGGTATGACTCCAGTTTCTTCACCCTGGGTTACTCCCCAACCTCTTGCGCGGCTCCTTGATCATTCTCCTTCACAGTTTGAGGCTCCCCATCGACGGGTTTGAAGATTTTCGGACCGCCGGCGTGCTCCTCTGTTCTTGCGGCCCTCTGTCCCTCGACGTCCCGGTGATGCAAGCATCCTCTCCCCTCGGTCCTTGAAGGAAAAAGGTGGGCACTTACATGTAGAACATGCTTGTAAAGTTTTAGCCCATGCCATGCTTCCTAGCCCCCGTATTTCCATTTCTTTCGACGATCTTCGAGTATGAGTATAGTCTGTTCGCGTGGGAAAATCTTTTTGCACGGTTGTTTACTCCTTGTGCACCTGTGCTATGTTGTTCCATATGTCCAGGCGCATCACCTCGAATAAGAGTCATCGAGTTTCATCGGGTATTCACACCAGAATCCCATTTTTCCCCAACTGCGGATTTTTTCCCTCCTCGGTCCGTAGTTGCCACCAGTTTCCAAGCCTTTTCCCTCCCTCTTATGGCCAGATTCTTGTTCCCCATGCTACCATGAATCTTCCCGAGGTCTTCCCGATCAATTTCACCCATCGTAGGGCTCGGCCGACATGGCCAAAACCCTAATCGCCGCCGCCGCCGTCGCGCAAGCCTTTCCGGCCATCGCCGGCGTGCGCTGACCCCACCGGCGTGCTCAGCAACTGGAAATAGGGTTAGGCGGCGATTTTGGTGAGGATCCGAGTTGTGGATCGACGGGCGGCGAGAGCTCCGGTGAGGCGCCGCCGCGGTCGCGCGCCTGACGGGAGGTAGACGACGACCCCGTGGGGCCCAATCGTCAGGGAGTGTAACGCGCACGTCTGAATCTGGTGCGGACAAGGATCCCATGTGGCTACATCCCTGAACCCTGTGGCCCGATGTTGCTTGAACCTGATTGGCCCATTTTAAATCCTGTGGGCCCAGCCATTATTCAAACCTTTTTCCAATTGAAATTTAAATTTCAGATTTAGTTCCCAATTCAAAAATCCATATCTCCTAGTATAATTTTCCAAAACATCCAAATAGATTTTGTTAGAACCAGCATGAAGAGTACATTCCAGTGGTGCGCCTGGAATTGTATGAAAGTCCATAGAAATTCCTCCATAATTCAACTAAGCAAAATGTTTATAGAATTAATTCCTATAGTTCTGCTCTTTGGGAAAATACCAAATTTTTCCAGAGCCTTCATTTGAATATCCTTGATCTCCAGTACAAATTTCAGGGTCATTATACTTAATTTACATGGTCTGATCACCTGTGTATTCTCTATGCCCATAAAAATAGTCAAATTCATTTATAATTTGTACAGAAACTTGTGCAAACTTCTAAATTTAATATATCTCAATATAAAGCTTCAAAATTAGTCAAACCAACTTTATAGGTTTGATCTTCATCCACACTAACCAGAACTACAACTCAATCTTCATGAAAATCCCTAGATTTTCCTGTAGAGACATTTAAAGCAAAATCATGTTTGATTTTTATCTGCTGATTCACTTCATAGAAAAATCTGAAATTTTGCCAAAATGTTAGTTAGTAAGTTTCTGAATTCCTGTAAGAATTTCAGGTTCATTGGACTTTATTAACCTAGTTCAATCTGAAAATTTTCCTAACTGGTCACAGAATACCCAAATACAACAGAAACATCTCAGTAAAATATCTCAACTTGTAAATTCAATATCTCACAGTATAATGCTTAGAAAATTAAGAAACAAATTTCTGTAGAAGCAGTGAGACCCTCTCTGTATGTTACCACCACTGGTATCCATGATATACCTCCAGAATTACAATTAAAATTTAGAAAAGCTAAACACTTAAGAAATTTTGTAGACCAATATATTCAATTGATGTATCTGAAACTTACGTGGTTATTCCTACATGACCATGTGAACTCCCTGTAATTTTCTCAGGCTCAAGGAGTCTGTTGAACCTGTATAAAATTGAGATCACATCCCTATGTACAAAACAATATCTATTTCACTTCATATGTCCATTGCCTAAGTTCATCTTGTTTCCTTTCTGTTGCTGTCCAGTCTAGCAACAGAACTTCATACCCTAACTAATATTAATCCTTCTTGAGTTATAATCAACTTCAATTATTATATTAATACATTACAATCTCTTAGTTGCATAACATTTCGATAGTGTTCGCGACAAAGGTGGCCAACGAGAAGCACAACCTGGAGGAGTGGAATTCTCTATTGGATCTGCTGTGGCGTAAATTCTCGACGAAGGCTACTAACTGATCATCACTGACTTTTATTTCAACCGAAAGGCAAGCCCCGGTTTGCATTTAAGTGTCTTTTTAAAGTTTTGCTTTATACACACTATACTGAATAGGCTTGATATGTGCATTAGGTCTATGTTGATTGAATACTCCACATGCATGACCAAACAATCCTTGGAGTGGATGGGTAGTATAGGACTCCCTCGAGTTATATTGCTATGCTTAATGTTTAGTTATAATATTGGTAGAAGTCGAGTATGTTGGAAACTACTCGCGAGATTGGTCACATTTCATCGACCACAAGTTAAGTAGTTGAATTCTACTTGCGAGAGAAATCGAGTGAGGGAAACCTACTCGCTAGTTGTTACCATAACATTAACTCTTTAATATGAGACGTGGACGGGGATTTGTGTAGGTTGGTTTGCCCACATCGTGCCTGGGTCGGTAATGGCGAGGCAGGTGTTGGGGAGATGGATTTGTAGCCCCGTCTATGTCGGTTAAGGCCCGTCTCGTGCTTGGCCCTGTTGGACAAGTTTGAACTGTATCGGGTTCATACTGGTTATATGGAACCCAGGAAACCGATGTACCTTGAGGATCCTATGTTGGAACATTTTTAATCGACTTAAGCTATCGGCTATTAGTACAGTGGGAGGTAACTTACTCAAGAACATCTCGTAGTGGAGGTGCACCTTGAAGTGATCTCACTGTTCGGGTCGATCGAACTGTTTTGATGTGGTTGAATCTGGGGAAAGGTGGTTGCATGCGACATCAGTGGAGTGTGCCGATGCAACTCCGAGTTATTCGCGTACGTGTCGTGCAGTCCGGGTGTTTTGATTCGAATCACCGTTGCTCGCAGTTATGGATTGAGCATACTTGGTCACTGAGTCTTGATGTAGTAAGAAAGAGAAATGGAAAGATTATGAATATGTTGCTATAAATAATTCTTTGTATTGCAACCTCAGCAGCTATAGAGATAGCATAATTAAATTTACAAATTTCCAAACATTTAACTTGAGTAAAGCTTATGCAACCTTGAGCAAGTATCATCGTGGACGAAGCGTTTCTTGTTTGATTGTGGAATTCACAATGATGCTATGCCCATGGATCGTGTATGCTATATTAAAACTGACTGCTAAGGATTTACTTTTGGAGAGTCCATTCCTGCAAATTCAGCTTTCCAGTCTTTAAAGTTTCCATCATGTAGAGTTCTATGCTTTAGGTGAGACGGTTAAGTCTTGCTGAGCCTTGGTGCTGATGGTTATTTTGTATGGCTTTTCTTGTGTGCTGTTGGTGAAATAAAATATTTGTGTTGGTGATTTTGTATGACTTTTCTTGTGTGTTGTTGGGTGCCGCATCGCACAGCACCACCCAATGCGATTCCTGGAGTGTGCGGACCCCGGTCCCTACATTAGTTGCATTAGGTTGCATTGTTATTTATCTTGTGCATTGCATTTATATCTGTTTAATCCCCTCCCAAAGGGTGAGGTGGACCTTGTTGAGTACTTTTGTACTCAAACGTTGTTGATTGATTGTTTTCAGAGGATCCCAACTTCGTATGGAGGGCTTTGAGTAGGGTCGCGTCTGCACCCAAGTTTTGTGTAGTGGAACTATCGGCGGTTGGAGCCGGCAGATCTCCCTACACTACTAAAGTAATAGGGGAGTTTGATGTTCGGTGTGGGCGCGCGGAGATTCAAGAAGGTGAATAGGAGTTTGACACAGGAGGCACAAGAATTTACGTGGTTCGGGCCGCTTGAGCGTAATACCCTACTCCACGGGTGTGTTGGTGTTGTATTAGCAGTAAGAGCTTATCACGAGTATATGGGGTGCGTATGATCGCCCGTGAACGTCCTTCAGTGTATCGTCGGCCTGTCCTTTTATAGTACAAGGGCAGGCCGTTACAATTCAACCTGGCCCGACATGTGGCCCCGGCGATTACTAGTATTGATACACGCTTAATTGCTCTTAATAACCCTGTAACGGGCTTTGACAGCACCCTTACTAGTGTTAAGATCGTCCGTTTAAGTGTCATTAATATGGCATTAATGACACTTAATCGGGTCTTGAAGTCCTTGGCTCTCCTTTGAAGATCCGAAGCCGTTACAAGGTCTTCCGGAGGTTAGAAGCTGAAAGGTCCGACGATTTGACATGTGGCTGCTCTGGAGCTTGCTGTGGGAAGAAGGTAGCTCCGGGGCTACCAGACACGTGTCAGGTCTGGAGCTTCTCTCGGTCTGGGGTTAAGTCCGGAGGTGCCGTTTCGGTACGTGGCCCGGAGCTTCCCCCTTGTGGGCAGTAGCTCCGGGTTAGTCGTACACGTGGCGACCCAGGGATTAACCATGTTGGAGAAGCGGGCCCGGTTATGTCTGATAGGTGGGCCTCCAAGGGTCTTCAAACCAAGTAGATGGCTTTCCTTTGAGATCTTTGTAACCTCAAGGGGTGTACGGTCTTTAGGGTACCGACAGTGGCCCCCTGGACCTACCTCCGAGGAAGATCACTGGGGTGAAGTCGTTCCATCGGAGGTGGGTCCATCCTTGCGACTCTTGAACTGAGTCTTGAAGGGTCTTCGAAGGTGCCGTTGGTAGGGGTTTACAGTTAGATCCCGCCGCGTGGCACACCTCAGGTGGCAGATGAGATCTTTGACGTGCGGATCTCACGCAATTGAAGGTCACCGGTTCCCGATACGAAAACCGTATCGGTTCCGCGTGCCCTGTCAGGCCGCCGCCTTTGGGTTTCCTGCCTTGTGATGACAACCGTTCACCTGGGTAATAGCCTCGACTCGATCGTCGGGGTGGTCCCGGGCCCTCTTTTCATCGGCTGGGTTGAATCCTTGAGTGGTATCTTCGACTTCCCTACGATTTCCATCCAAGCGTTGCGAGGGCTTACTTAAGAAGGAAAGTGCGCACCGTCGGGAGTTCTTTATGCCTCTCATCTGATCTTGCGCTCAAACTCCCAACTCGTGCTTAACTCTTCTTCTCTTGCCTAGTTGTGCTGCGATGGAGTTGGGTCTGCGCGAGAGTCGCTTGAAGACTGACGGCGATTTGAAGAAGGTCCGGGCCCTCACGGGGTGGTCCTCGGACTTCTTTAACCGTTTGGTCCGTGCCGGCGGAGAGCTCCCCTTCGAGAAGGAGCGCGCCGGTGAAATGGTGTACTTTTCTTCGTACGCCATGGTGGGGTTGATCCCACCTTTTTCTTCCTTCTTCTTGATGCTGCTAGACTTCTATGGTCTGCAGCTATACCACCTTGGCCCTCACTCCATTCTCCTCGTGTCCATCTTTGTCCACTTCTGTGAGATGTGGGTGGGCATCCCCCCCTGCATCGAACTCTTCCGGACCTTCATCACCGTCCACACCACCGGTCGGAGCAATGAGTACCTTGGCTTCTACTACTTTGTGAAGCGCAAGAAGTGCCCATTCAAGTACCTCCGGTCGTTCCCTTCCGGGAAGTGGGATGACTGGAAGAAAGATTGGATAGTCGTTAGGGTGGAGGAGCATGAGCGGTTGGAGCTGCCCGACGGTCTGCCCGGCATCGACACGACGATCTGGAGTGAGGTTCCGGTGCTGGCGGAAGCTTTCGACCCCGCCTTGACCAGGATCCGACAATGCGTGGAGGGAGGATTGACTCCCCAGGCGGTATTCTGTAATTTCCTGGCCAACAGGTGGGCGCCGCTGAAGAGGAGGGAGAAGCTCGCTTGGGCCCTCAACAGCGTGATGGACGAGGACTGGGTTGAGACCGGGTTGAAGTCCAACATGGTGGGGAAGACCTTGGAGTTCCACCTCAAGAAATTCCAGCACGGCATCGACGTCGACGGTGATGACTTGACTCCGCCGTCGGCCTTTCTCCCTCTGAACATGGAAGTGGAGTTCAGTAGGGAGCTCCGGCGGACGATGCCCTTACTTGACGACCTTGGTGTCGTCGAGAGAAGATCAACCTCCCAGGTGGCGATCCCCGGGATGCCCGAAGATGGCTCCGCCCCTGCCCCACAGCCGAGGGTCGAGGTCGTCGGCAAGGGCAAGGAGCTGGCGGATGAGCCGGAGAGCCGGAAGAGGAAGCTGCGACATGCCGACGGAAGGTCCGTCAGGACCGCTACTCCCGCCTCGGTCTCTTCTCCCCAGGGGGAAGATCTTCTGCCACCGTGGCGACTGTCCCCGTAGTGGGGTCCTTCCGGGACGATACCGTTTCTGCAGTGTGATCCTCCCGGAGCGCGTCTGTCCCCGTGGTGGAACCCTCCTGGGGTGCTAGCTCCGGGCGCACGACTCCGGCACCTGGGACGGTGGGAGCCTCCAGGTCCAGGGGTTCCTCCCGATCGAGGAGAGCCTCGACCCGGGAAACGCCCGTGGCTGCGACAAGTTCCGGGGGGCCTTCTGGAGCTTCTACGCCGACCGTGGCCAGCTCGGAATGTCCAGGAAAAAGGTTCCGCGCAAGCTGGTGCGGAAGCCTTCCAAGGTAATTTTTAATCTTTACCTTGGTTAACTTTTTACTTGTAGCGATTGTTTGTTAATTTTCTTCATCCATCATCTGCAGCGTCCCCAAGAAGGGGATTGAAGCTCCACCCTCAGCCACGATGTCTGAGGTCGTGGGAGCTTCTGCTCCTGTCCCGGTGCCGCCCCAGGTGGTGGCTGAGGCTGCGACAGCTCCGGCGCCGGCTGTCGTGGTCATGGACCTCGACTCGTCCCCAGAAGTTCCCGTGGTAGCGCCGGACCACGGGAGTGAAGACACGCCAGCGGCACCCACCTCAGAGGTTGAAGCTCCGGGTCCAGGTACTGCAGTGATGGAAGCTCCGGCTGTTGAGCCGGAGGAAGTAGTAGTCCCGGCCTCGGAGCTGGAAATTGTCGAAGCCCCGGCGGTTGAGCTGGAGGTAACTGAAGCCCCGGCATGCGAGCCGGAAGTCGAGGTAGTTCCGGCAGTTGAGCCGGTTACTTCTGAAGCACCGGCCGCTGAGCCGGTTATTGTTGGAGCTCCGGCCTCAGAGCCGGTCGAAGTTGAAGATCCTCCGGCTCTTGAGCCGGTGGTTGAAGAGGTGATGGAGCTCGAGCCTCCCTCGGAAGAGGTGTCCCGGCCGGAGCCAGTAGCAGCTCCTGCTCCGGAGGCGATGACGTCGGAGGTACCTGCGGCCGAGCCGGAGTGCCCAAGCAAAGTCGCTGGCCCCCTACCCGAGGAGGTGATCGAAGACTTGGCGGCGGGGCCTTCTTCGATGGCGACTGAGGCCATCCCAGAGGACGGCCCTAGTGCCTTGGAAGCTCAGGGTTCCGCTCTCGTAGAGTGGGACCCAATTTTTGTATGTGAAGACCCGCTGGAACCAGCGGAGGAGACCCCAGCAGGTCCGGAGCCCATCCCGCTGTCGATGTCTATCGACAACACCTGCTCCAGTCTGCGTCAAGTCCAATTGGCTTTCTTCCACGACAGCAAGGCTCTTGAAGAGGAGCGCCAAACCCTTAGGCAGTGGCGTAACCGACTCCACTTTGAGACCAAGCTGGCGCAGTCGAGGCTAGCGGATGACAAGGAGTGGATCAAGCGGGAGAAGATCCGCCTGGAGTACTGGGGCAAGCTGCTGGATGACAGGGAGAGCATGACTCATGCCCTCGACGCTCAATCCTGGGAGATCTACGATCAGGCCAAAGCTGCCAATAACGTGGCCGATGCTCGGCACGAACAGCTTGAGGCCATTAACACCGCACTCATCAAGCGCCGAGAGGCACTTGAAGAGAGGGAGAAACGGCTCGAGAATGAAGAGCAGAGACTCCTTGAGCTGCGGGATGATGTCCTGAGGAGGGAAGAGGAGCTCGCCGAGAAAGTAGCTCTGGCGGACAAGGGCCTCGAGGAGCGCGCCAAAAAATTGGAAGAGCGCTCTCAAGAGGAAGAGGAGAAGACCTGGGTGCGGGGGCAGGAACTCTACGAATACAAGTGTGCCCTTGTTGCCCGGGAGAAAAAAGTGGAGGCTAGGGAGAAGGACCTGGTCAATCGCCGGAACAAGATCCACCTCCTAGAGGAGGAGCTCGAAAGACTCGAGAGGCGGGTTGCTGCAAAGATTCAGCAAAACGCCAAAGAAGTTGAGCGCCTCGCCCGTGAGAATTCTGAACTGACGGCGGCCAGGAGATCCCTGGAAGAGATGAAGAGCTTAAGGACGGCGGACTCCCTACAGATTTGGGAGTTTCTGGGCAAGGCCAATGACGCGCTGACGCCGATGGGTTTCAGCCCCGTGCGCCCGGATGATCCGGAGCCGGAGCCGGACCTTGCGCTGCAGGCGTTGAGCGCAGCAGGTAGCAAGCTCTCCAAGGTGGGCGTTGTCATCGCGGACCAACTGGAGGTTGAGGGGCAATCCCTGGCGAGGAACGTCACAGAGTATGTGCTGACGTGCTACACCAGCCGGAACTCCCAATTTCCTCTGGACCCGGTGCTTGAAGGCCCCGTCGAAGGAGAAGGCGAAGCTACCCGAGCCAGCGTATCGGAGGTCGCCCAGAAAGTCGCCGAGTTCTTCCATAGGGTCTAGGACCATCTCTTTAGCTCTCACTTGTATTTTCTCTTCTTCTTCCTCAATTTTGTAATCCCTTGTCTCCAGATGTGATCTCCTGTCTCCAGATGAATGAAATCCCCAAAATTTTTGCGAATTACACTTTTTCTCTTCAACACCTTTATCTTCACTTGGCCCCCTGGTAGATGTACACAATTTGATTGTGAACATGTACCAAAAGGATATTGTGTTTTGTTGAAGACTCATTTGCTCCGAACTTGTAGAATTTTAGGTCCAAAGTCTTCGATAGTGAAGGTCCCCTGAGGTTGTCGGAGCTTAGAAGCTCCGGCATTGTCCATCGCTGGAGCTTGATAGCTCCGGCAATAGCCTCTATCAACACGTAGAGCGTCGATAGTTAGTCCTCCGGGGTGTCAGAGCTGAGTAGCTCCGGCAGTGACCTTTGCCAACACTTGGTTTTTTGGCAGCAGACTCCATTTACGGGGTCTTCTCACCATCTTTTATTCAGCGTCGACGGCTGGCCCCCTTAGGGGAGTCGGAGCTACGTTAGCTCCGGCTTTTCTCCATCAACGTAGACTTTATTTTTCCTGCACACTTAAGCCAAGAAAAATAGTAAAATTCGTTCCTTGTCTATAATTTCGTCGCGGCTTACGATTCTTAAGAAAACTTTAAGTTGAACGCGATTTTAAATACAACCGGATGCGTTGCCTTTTCTCTTAGATTCAACTGTTCATGGACCCGCCTTACTTCGGCCTGCCGGGGTGTAGGTAGAGTGGCGTACTTAGGGTGTTTGACCAGGCTAAGTCGATAGCACACTCCGGCCCTAGATTGGCTTGGCGGCTTTCAGGCGAGTTGGCCATGAGCGATATTTGAATCCAAAAGAACTGACAATACAACTCGAATCGTATATAAACCGGTCGAACTAAAATTTCTTAAGGATTGCACGT
The DNA here is from genome assembly GCA_036927565.1 of Tuctoria greenei. NCBI lineage: Eukaryota > Viridiplantae > Streptophyta > Magnoliopsida > Poales > Poaceae > Tuctoria > Tuctoria greenei. The sequence goes on along the minus strand of JAYESD010000003.1, from coordinate 189,064,528 downwards.
CTTAGTTATAGACAAGAAAGAGAAAAATAAAAATGTTGAGCCTGTACAAAATAAATGCACCTGGAGTCTATTTCACATGAAGATGTCTTTCATTATAGGTCCGGGGTACAGGGGAAACAAGTACACTCTTAGGGTACGGAACCAGGCTAAGTGTGTTTGGTTTCTCGTTTGACCCAGGATAGTTAGCCGCACTTTTGGTCCGGAGACTGTGACAAGTGCTGCATGAACTTTGCGGACCTTTTGGGAAAGGTCCGGTTGTTCTCCCGGAGGAACTACCCGACTCTGTACAATGACTCTATAACATACATCTCAAGTTACTCAAGACTCACCTCCGTGGTGTTAAGTGTAGAACTTACGGAGGTGCTCGATGTTCCAAGGATTTGGGAGAGGTGTCCCATCCTCGGTAGCCAAGCGAACGCTTCCGGGACGGGATACTTTGATCACTCGGAAGGGCCCCTCCCAGTCGGGGGAGAGTTTGTTTAACCCTTCTCTGGATAGTATTCTCCGTAGCACCAGATCGCCTTCCTCGAGCTGTCGGTTGTGTACATGCTGCTGGTGATAACGCCGTAGAGCTTGGCGATATCGGGCATTTCGAACAGCTGCTTGGCACCTTCCCTTCTCGAGGAGGTCTAGGTCTTCACGCCGGAGCTGGTCCTGCGCGGGTTCGTCGAAGGTCCGGACCCGGAGCGAACCCAAGGTGATTTCCAGAGGAAGGATTGCTTCAGCTCCGTACACTAGAAAGAAGGGTGTTTCTCCGGTTGACCGGTTTGGAGAAGTCCTGTTGGCCCATAGAGTGGGCGGAAGCTGTTCGATCCAGTTGGCTCCGTGTTTTTTCAAGCGCTCATAGGTGCGCGTTTTGAGTCCTTTAAGGATTTCAGCATTTGCTCTCTCGGCTTGGCCATTGCTGGCTGGGTGAGCTACGGAGGCGTAGCAAACTTGTATGCCGAGGTCTTTGCAATATCCTTGGAATGCGGAGCTTGTGAATTGAGTCCCATTATCAGTGATGATTTTGTTTGGGACTCCAAATCTACTCACAATGGATTGCAGAAAGTTGATAGCAGATTGCTTGTTGATCGTCACAACTGGAGTCGCTTCCGGCCACTTGGTGAACTTGTCAATGGCGACGTACAGGAACTTGTAACCTCCGACGGCTCTTGGGAAGGGTCCCAAGATATCCATCCCCCACACAGCGAAGGGCCATGTAGGAGGTATCATTTGTAAGGGCTGAGTCGGTGTATGAATTTGCTTTGCATGAAATTGGCATGCTTCGCATTTCTTCACCAGCTCAGTGGCATCCTGGAGCGCCGTAGGCCAGTAGAAGCCATGCGGAAAGGCTTTTCCGACCAGCGTGCCGGAAGATGCGTGGTTACCACACTCGCCTCCATGGATTTCTGCGAGGAGTTCGCAGCCCTCTTCCCTTGTGATGCACCGCATTAGGATGCCGTTGGCACCGCGCCGGTAGAGATCCCCTTCTACCAGTGTGTATCTTTTAGCCAATCTGACTACCCGGTCAGCGGATACATCATCGTCAGGAAGGATGTTGTCTTTCAAGTAGCTCCGTATCTACGAGATCCATGCATCGGAGCTAGCTTGAGCTTTTGAGTCTTGCGTGTTGGGTTGCTCGGAGCTCCCGACAGCACCTACGACCCTTGATGGCTGCCATGGTAACAGGGCCATCGGGACCGTCAGCTTCGGGATGCTGATCTCGCCCCCTTCGCTCAGTTCGGCAGGCTGAGCTGTGGGTTTCGACAATCTCCGGACAAAAGTTCCGTCAGGAGCCGGAACTCCGGTTGACGCTTTCGTCGAGAGTTCGTCAGCTTCAGCGTTATGGGCACGCTGAACATGGTGGAGGTCTAGGACTTCAAAGTCCTTCTGAAGCCTCTGTACTTCAAGGAGGTAAGCAGCTAGCTGGAGATTATTGCAGGAGCATTCACCCTTCACCTGCTTGATGATGAGCTGTGAATCTCCTTTGACCAGCAGTTTCTTGACACCATATGATAGTGCCACCTTTAGTCCGTAGATGAGCGCTTCATACTCCGCCATGTTGTTGGTTGCCTTGAAGTCAAGGTGTACCATGTATTTTACCTTCTCCCCAGTCGGTGCAAGGAGAAGGATTCCAGCTCTGGCCCCCTGCTTCTGCATGGAGCCGTCGAAGTAGAGGGTCCAGTGAGGCTCGGTGAAGGTTGGAGCTTGATGCTCCGTCTTCTGTTCACTGGGGCCCCCAGGGTTTGATGGAGAGGGAGTCCATTCCGCCACAAAATCTGCCAACGCTTGACTCTTGACTGCTTGTCTTGAAATAAATTCAAGATCAAATTCAGCCAATTCCACTGCCCACTTTGCAATATTCCCAGTTGAATTGGGATTATGCAGGATTGCTCGAAGTGGATAGGAGGTCACCACCGAGACTTTGTGAGCTTGGAAGTAATGTCGAAGCTTCCTGGAGGCAATAAGAACTGCATAGAGCAGCTTATGCACCTCTAGGTATCGAGTCTTGGCATCATGTAATACTTCACTGATAAAGTATACCGGGCGTTGAATGGTCCGGACCCTCCCGGAGGGGTCCGGAGCTTCCTCTTCATTGATCCGGACCCTCTCGGAGGGGTCCAGATTCTCTTCGGGGACCTCCGGGTTCTGGCTGGAGGAACTCGGAGCTTCTTCAGAAATGACCTGGACCCTCCCGGAGGGGTCTAGGTCTCCTGAAGCGACTTCTTGTGGGTTCGAATCTGGGAGCTGGGACCCAGACTCGCTTTCAGGAACCTCTGGACCCTCCCGAAGGGGTCTGGATTCCTGAGTGTGGGGTAGTTCCGGTCTCTCCGCAACCAGAACCATACTGACGACTTCGTCAATAGCTGAAATGTAAAGCAGTAAAGGCTCACCAGGGTTCGGAGCTACCAGAATTGGTAGGGTGGTGAGGAACCGTTTCAGCTCCTGGAATGCCTTCTCTGCTTCTTCGGACCATTGGAGTGGTCCGGACTTCCTCAATAACTTGAAGAAGGGAAGTGCCCGTTCTGCCAGTCTTGATATGAACCGGCTAAGGGCTGCTAGACATCCAGTTAACTTTTGGACATCTTTGATGCGGGTTGGTGGCCGCATGTCTTCAATGGCTTTTATCTTCGCCGGATTAGCTTCTATGCCCCGGTGACTAACCAAGAAACCAAGAAGTTTTCCGGAGCTAACCCCAAACACGCACTTGTTTGGGTTTAGCTTTGTGCAGGTGGCCCGCAGTTTGTCGAAGATAGCCTGCAAGGTGTCTAGGAGTGACTCCTTGTTCTTGACCTTGACCACGATGTCATCGACGTACACTTCCACTATGTCTCTGATGAGTTCTTCAAAAGTTTTGTACATAGCTCTCGTACAAAAGTTGAAGCTGCATTCTTGAGACCAAATGGCATGGCTGTGTAATAGTACAATCCATCTACTGTGATGAATGAAGTATGCTCTTCATCCTCCCTAGACATCTTGATTTGATGATACCCAGAATATGCGTCTAGGAAACACAGTAATTCACACCCGGAGGTGGAATCCGCTATCTGATCTATTCTAGGTAGTGGGAATGGATCTTTTGGACATGCCTTATTTAGTGTGGTGTAGTCGATGCACATCCGAAGCTTCCCACCGGCCTTGGGCACAACGACTGGGTTTGCCAGCCATTTTGGATGGAAGACTTCTCGGATGAATCCGGCTTCGAGTAGCTTCTTTACTTCTTGTTGGATGAAGTTATGCCGCTCTACGGATTGCTTCCGAGGCTTCTGATGCACAGGTCGGGCATCGGGGTAGATCTTCAGATTGTGCTCAATCACTTCCCTGGGGATCCCAGGCATTTGTGACGGTTGCCAAGAAAACACGTCAACGTTAGCCCGGAGGAAAGTGATGAGTGTGAGTTCCTATTTGTCGTTCAACCCTCCCAATATACGGGTGGTTTGAGCGACATCGGAACCAATTTGGACGACTTTGACGGGAATGTCGGTGTCGCCGCTTGGCTGCACACGGGGTGCAGAGGTCGAGCCTCGTTGACGAATGCTCGGGGGTTTCGGAGCTTGCTCCTGTCTAGAGTCCTCCTCTTGCGCCTTGGTGAGTGCGTGGAGTTCCTCCAGAGCAGTTACTCCGGCAGTGCGATCTCCGCGGATCCGGAGAACGCCTACTGGTGTTGGCATCTTCAACACCAGGTATCCATAATGGGCAGCTGCCATGAATTTGTACAGGGCAGGTCTACCCAAAATGGCGTTGAATGGTAAGTTGATCTGAGCGACGTCGAAGACCAACTTCTCGGTGCGATACTTCTCCCGGGTCCCGAAGGTAACGGGGAGAGTAATAGCTCCGAGTGGGGTGATGGCCCCCGGACCTACTCCGGAGAAAGGTCGAGAGGGCTGGAGATCCGAAGGTCGGAGCTGAAGCTTAGTGAAAGCTTCGAAGCTGATGAGGTTAAGCCCCGAACCTCCGTCTACCATGACGTGGTGGAGCTGGATGTTGTTGATGGTAGGCGATACCATCAAGGGTAACTGTCCTGCCCCAACCATGCTCCGGGGACAATCCGAAGCATCAAAAGTGATGGAGGTGTCCATCCACTTTCGATGAGGTTCCGGCCTGACTGTAGGGGCTACAGCGGCCATATCTCGCCGCATAGTCTTGATGACGCAACGAGAGGTGATATCCCATGACCCACCGAAAATGGTGTTCATGGTCTTCCGACGCTCGTTGTCAGAGACATCAGAATCATCATCGACGGAGGTGTAAACAACCTTCAGGACCTTTTTGGGATCCTGAAACCCTAACTCCTCTTCAGCCGGAGCTTCATCGACCTTCTGTTTTCCTTCCCTCTGTCGGAAAGGAGATCCTTCCCGGCGCTTGTTGTAGCGCTCGGCAAGGTTTTGGACCTCCCGGCAGTCTTCCAAACCGTGGCTGCCCGTTTTGTGAATGGGACACCACACTTTGGGTTTGCCACCGTCTTCAGAGGACGGTCGAGGTCGCTTCTCGGGGCGTGGCCCCCGGCCACCCGGAGCTGCAGCAGCTGCAACGTTGGATGTGTCGGCCGACGGCTTCTTCTTGCCGTTGGTCTTCTTTTTCTTCTTGCCACTCCCGGAGGTAGCGGCTTCTTCTTTGGAGAATTTCTTGTGATCCTCCGAGGCTGGTTTGGAGTGCATTTCACGGCCCTCCGCAGCTCTGGCACATTTGTCTGCCAGGCTGAAGAGTTCCGTGACGCTGGTGATCTCCTTGATCGCCAGCTTCTCCAACATCTTCTTATCCCGTACGCACTGTCTGAATGCCACGATGATAGAAGCGCTTGAGATAGTAGGGATAGTGTTTTGTACCTGAGAGAACCTCTGGATTAAGGACCGCAAAGATTCTCCCCCTTTTTGCACGACCGCAAAAAGGTCCAGTTCAGTGCCTGGTCGGGTGTATGAACTCCCGAAGTTGGCAGTGAACTGACGGCACAGCTCCTCCCAACTGTTGATAGAGTTGGGTGGAAGGCTCATAAACCAGGACCTGGCAGTCCCAGTTAAGGACACTGGAAAGTAATTGGCCATCACGGCCTCGTTTCCTCCAGCTGCCAAGATTGCAGTGGACTATATCTGAAGGAATTCGGTGGGGTTGACAGTCCCGTCGAATTTTTCCGACAGGTGAGGCCGGAACTTCTGTGGCCATCTAACCATGCGCAGGTGCATGGCTAGGGCTGAACAGCCTCCTCCTACTCCTTCAAGAGTAGAAAGGTTCTGAGCTTCCCGTCTTTCAAGGGCACGCTCAATATGGACACGACCATCCTGCTGGTGGTATCGGCGATCAAGCTCCACCCGGAGGTCATGAGTCGAAAGCCTGGATACCGTGTGAGTGCGTCAAGCCCCGGAGGGCAATGACGTCACTTGCTGAGATGCAGCACGTCTCCTACTATTGGAGGTGTGTGGACCAAGTCTTCCAGACAAAGTCCGTCGCTGAGACAGGGCTCGTCCCGAAGGAGGAGGTCCCTGGTTGTTGAGGCGTTCGGCCGCTGCTGCGACCAAATGCTCCACATCGGCCCTCCATTGCTCCAGTGCATCCCGAGATGCATCCGGAGGTGGCGGGCGCTGTAGAAGAGCACGCGCTGCATGGAGCGCATGTTCCGGGTTGTCATGACTCGCCGACGCAGTGTTTGACGGCGCACCATCACGCTGCCCAGCACGATTTGCTGGAGAATACGGTGGTGGTGGGAGTGTGGATCCTACTGGTGCTGAGGCTCCGCAGGTGGTTGCCTGTTGGAGGGATTGCCCCCAACAGCTTGAGCAGCAGGTTGGCCATTGGATGATCCAGCAGCAGAGTTCACCATTCTCGAAATCTCAGGCCCCCCTACCTGGTGCGCCAACTGTCGGCGGTTGGAGCCGGCAGATCTCCCTACACTACTAAAGTAATAGGGGAGTTTGATGTTCGGTGTGGGCGCGCGGAGATTCAAGAAGGTGAATAGGAGTTTGACATAGGAGGCACAAGAATTTACGTGGTTCAGGCCGCTTGAGCGTAATACCCTACTCCACGGGTGTGTTGGTGTTGTATTAGCAGTAAGAGCTTATCACGAGTATATGGGGTGCGTATGATCGCCCGTGAACGTCCCTCAGTGTATCGTCGGCCTGTCCTTTTATAGTACAAGGGCAGGCCGTTACAATTCAACCTGGCCCGACATGTGGCCCCGGCGATTACTAGTATTGATACACGCTTAATTGCTCTTAATAACCCTGTAACGGGCTTTGACAGCACCCTTACTAGTGTTAAGATCGTCCGTTTAAGTGTCATTAATATGGCATTAATGACACTTAATCGGGTCTTGAAGTCCTTGGCTCTCCTTTGAAGATCCGGAGCCGTTACAAGGTCTTGCGGAGGTTAGAAGCTGAAAGGTCCGACGATTTGACATGTGGCTGCTCTGGAGCTTGCTGTGGGAAGCAGGTAGCTCCGGGGCTACCAGACACGTGTTAGGTCCGGAGCTTCTCTCGGTCTGGGGTTAAGTCTGGAGGTGCCGTTTCGGTACGTGGCCTGGAGCTTCCCCCTTGTGGGCGGTAGCTCCGGGTTAGTCGTACACGTAGCGACCCAAGGATTAACCATGTTGGAGAAGCGGGTCCGGTTATGTCTGACGGGTGGGCCTCCGAGGGTCTTCAAACCAAGTAGATGGCTTTCCTTTGAGATCTTTGTAACCTCAAGGGGTGTACGGTTTTTAGGGTACCGACAGGAACCATGGGCGACTACGAGCTACTAGTCTACGTGTTGATGTTCATTATATTTGTCTTGTCACTACTTGTAGTATTTATCTATAAGGCTATGCCATCTTTGTATGGTTGTGGTTCCACTTGTTGTAATATTATGTACCGAACCATGCATTTGGTAATAATATTATATGTTTAGTTCCAATCTTATAGGTCAAGACGCTTCAGAAGGAGTCATCGTCCGCAGGAGATCGTCGTGTCGCCATTGTCGTGCCGCTGGAGGATCGCATCGCCGTCTCCTTCATCTACGTCATGCCTTCGTCCTCTTCGTCTACATCAGGCCGCTGTCATCTCCATCACCGAAATTCTAGATCCCAGAGACACACGTCATGTCGCCGCTCCATGAACGTCCAGACTAGATGCGCACACGGTAAGTATTACTATTTAGATGATCTAAACAACTATTTTAATTCTAATACTACGTGTAGGACGAATTTTATTTTGAGCGATGATTAATCGTCGTCAAATCATCTCAAACCACTTGGAACTTATATATTAGATTAAATCATACAAGATCAATCTGTTATTTTAGATTTGACAAAATTTGTATTTTCGTTATTATTAAATCTGTTTTTCAGATTTAATAAATAAGGTTAAAGCCAAGTTAATTCATAAAGTGTCAAATTAAATCCAGAAAAATTCCTAAAAATTTAGAATAAATTCTAGTAAGTTATTAATAATATTTTCAGCATATTTAATATTCTGAAATAATTATTTTGCCTCTGAAATTAATTTTATTAATTCCAAACTTGCTCCAATAAATAGGAAATAACTATAGAAAATTAGTAAAAAGCCATAGAAGTTTATATAGCATTAATAAAAATATATTTTCTGCATGCCTCCATATTTTGCATATTGATGAGTTTTTGCAATGCATTTATTGTGTATGTTTGCTTGTGTATGTGATTGATTGTGAGTAGACGATTCGCTCAAGAGGTTACGATCGAGAAGCGATTATCTAAGGATCTTCATACTCAAGACTTTGAATTTCTTGAGCCATCAAATTGCGGAATATTAAGGCAAGTGTCCTTGATCATATTGATACCATGTTTTAAATGTTTTGTTTGCGAAACTGCATGCTTGTGTCAATTTGATGGGAAACCCACTTATAGGTGTTTACTAGACTTGTTGACCATCTTTGTCACTTGGAATGTGTGATAGAGAGTCGGGAAGGGTATTTTACCTTTTTGCTTTGCTCTAATTAATTGGTATGGGAAAACAACCAAATGGCTTAATTATGAATTAATGACCCTATGGATGATATGATTTGATGAACATGGATAATTGGTAACATGGGACTTGGGAGATCTAAGCAAGCATGGTTTGTGGATTGGGTTGGATGATATGGTGATTTGCTTGCCTTGAATTTAAGGATCGGTTGATGCAAGAATAAGCCAGGACTACAGTGCCACCACAAGGCCAAGTATGGGTGCGGCTTAGCCAATTAATTAGGTGTATTACCAACATTGATTTAGATCATTTGAGGGGGGGGGGAGCGAAAGGGAGTCGGTTGGGTTTGCAATAGTGATGGGACTACCCTGGGATCCGAACAGAACAAGAGGGGGCCCTTGGTTGGATATGCTCAGTTGGAGGCATCACCATCGATGAAACCTTAGTGGGTCTTAATATGCTAGTAGTCCCTTTGTAAAGGCTATTTTGTGATATCTTGGCCATACACCTAAGGAAGTGTAATTGGCATACTAGAGGTTTCCTTTAGTCGTCGACGGGTGATGAAATCACGAACTTGTGGGTAAAGTAGTACAACTCTGCAGAGTGTTAAAAACTATCATGATAGTTGTGCTCCCGGTTAAGAGCACCTGGAAAACTTCCATGATTAGAATTGAATTTGAGTTTTGGGATGATTCGGTATGGGATTGGTTATGTCATATGAGTTTGGTTGGTTATGAGAAGATATGAATTTGGCATACGGTGATGATATTAATTGATAGCTGGTTATAAATGAATTATGATGGTAAATAGGAATATTGGATATGGATTATGATAATTACTTGGGTTATAATGGGATTTAAATTCACATAAACATTGTAGGATGCTTTCTTTACATATTTAAAATATATTTTTATGCAACTAGCCATTTATCATCATCCTTGTTTTTAGCTACATGTCATACTTTCCCACACTTGTTGAGTAAGACTTGTATTCACTCTTGCTATTCTCCCACTTAATTAAGCTACATGAGATATTTTGAAAGACAACGTGGAGCACTAGGCGTGCATACTACCGTCGATTGCCTATGGAGTTGGAGTCGCCTACGCTAGATTATTTACCACTGCAATAGAACAAAGGTATATTTATTATTTGTGATATGGTTAAATTCTGATTATCATTTGTGATGTTGATGTGTATATGTGAAGCAACATGATGGTCACACATACACTGCACTTGGTTCGTTTTTCAGAACCGGGTGTCACACTAACTTAGGCTATGTATATGTATATTAGAAGCACAGTAGGAGTATCTACCTAGCTCTTAGCCTAGTTCCTCTTTACCTCATTTAACCCCCTTAGGATAGAATGCTCTTGTGTGTATCACACTACCTCCAAATTATCATTTATCCATCCTTGCTAGAACCCTACCTAGACCAACCTAGCCTCTCCATTTGATGATTGTTTTGCTTCCACCTAGCCTTCCTTTGGGAGAATATAAATGACACCTTTTGGGAATACTCTAAAAGGGGAAAGGCTACATCGACAGATTTTGTGCGCTTGCGGATTTATATCTGGTATTTAAAGAACTATCAACAAGCATTTCTGGTACCATAGCTAGGAATGATTTGTTAGTAGTACGTAGGAAATATCAACATCTATCAAGAATATTTGCTAATACTTGTCCACGATATCTCCTATCCCTTTAAATATATCTCCCTAAGATTCACATTGATGTATGTTAAGGGGGGTCAAACTTGTCCGGCCCTCAGGCTCGGACATGTCCGACATGGGTAGTTCTCGTCGGTTACTGCTTTGTCGGGTATTTCCGACCCTTGTTTGGACATGTCCGACGGGGTTTGTCCGACCCCATTTTCTAGTCCGACGGTTCCCTTTCCCTCTCTCCCCACTCCACTTCGTTTCAATCCAAACCAGCACTCTCAAATCCTTTGGCGACTCCTTGAGCGATTCTTGGAGGATTCACTTGGGGAAATCTGTGAAAGCCCATATTTGAGAAATACAAGAAGCAAAAATGCGAACTGAAAATTTTAAAATTAAATTGGGAATTCATACTGACATAAAGTATAGTAGCTAATAAATGATGTTAAGAATATGAACTTGTTAAAACTTCAAACACTCCTTCGAGTGTTAGAGTCACACTTCCAAAGAAAATGGATCTCGAAAGAAGAAGTACTAATTAACTTGAAAATCAAAATCAAGTTTTTAATTAAACATTGATTCAAAAGTCAAATACCATGCTAAGGCAAAGTCTTAATTCGAAATCGAATATATTCAAATGTAAGATTTGGATTAGCCAAAGTGTTGGTGATAATCAAATAGGTTTTGCAATGTAATCATCTATGAATTCCCACAAATGCCTTTAGTTTGAATATTCTAAATCCATACTTAAAAGTTGAATTTTAATTCAAATTCAAATGACAAACTCAAAATGGGTAAAAACAAGATTCATTCTCAAATTATTGTTATTACAATTGACTAATGACTTGTCAAAGATTTTTTCTAATTATAGGAAAACTACAGAACAACTAATTGAAGGAAATATTCAAATCTGAACTTAAAGTTTCAAAATCAGTTTGCTCCAAACTCAAATCTGATTAAAGATTTGGGTTCCTCTTAATTTACTTAGCTATCATGTAAAGTCTCACCATTTTAGGGTTCCATTCACTATTTATAATTGAATTTTGGAAACAAAAGGTGAGGATAAGAGTGAGAATGGAAACCATCTGCCAGTGTGCCCCACATGGCAGTCAAAGAAGCAATCTCTGTTTTCTTCCTTCTATTTCCTGTGTGCCACAAACACTGCATGCAGTGCCACCACGATGGCCTCGGCGGCACAGCAAGCGGACTCATTCCTATCGTACCCAAGGCCAACAGCAGTGTCTCTCCTATGCTCTGCCTGCCGCCAAGCTCACACGGCCCTATCCAGCAGCTCTGCTCATCTCCAACGCGCCCTTGGCAACCGTCTTGCTCCCTGCTGCTCAAGCTCTCTCCCTGCTCCTCGTTGCCGTGAGCTGACGCTGCTGCTCCGTGGTGCCATGTGCCTGCTGCCCCTCGGCTCGGTCTAAGCTACGGTTTCCATGTGCGTGTGTGTGCTCTTGCTCCCCGACAAAGTACCAATGCTGCTCCTGCTTCTTGTATCACGAATCAAGCCTTCCTTCTTGAAGTGCAACCGCTGCACTTCTGCTTTGCGCCGTGTCACGTACCTGCTGGTTCGCAGCCCGGCCAAGACTGAGGAGCAACGCACGAGGTGCTATTCTACTTCCCCAACGTGGCTAATTGATGTCCCTATCTTCACCGAACTGCCCAAGGCGGAAAAGTTGACTCTCCTTCTCTGTTCGGGCCGCCACAGCGCTGCAGCGTTGCCCAGCTGTCTCAAGCAGTTTTTTGTCCAGATTATCGCGCCTGAAGCTTTGCCTTAACCTGTTCCTCGTCTCCATGTGTCCAATTAGTCGTATCCTAGCCTCTGCCCAAGTATTTCCAATTTTCCCCATTGTATCTCGTTCAAACCATGGCCAAGCTTCATGGCAATTCTCCTTGCACCCTCAATTAATCTCTAATACAGTTAAACTGTGGAATAAATATGTTCCAATGATCCTTACATATCAAACCAATCGAAGAATAAGCAATCAATCACTTGGGAATATTAGATCTTGTCCACGCCGGCCGAAACCCCTAGGTCACCGGTGAACACCTCTTTGCAATCGACTTCCTTACAATTAGAGTTCATATTAGGGTTCCCCATAGCGCAAGAGTGTTGTGGGATCAAAATACGAGCTTGTTCATCCATTTCCAAGTTGTGTCCATGTTGCCGCCGAACCCACCGCCGTCGCTGGAGCAGTTCTGGTCGTCGCTGAGTGCCACCAGATTGTCCTACGTGTGTTCCGGGGTGTGGTGATCCTGTTTAACTAAGAACCCCCTCCTTCTGTCGCTTGCCAGCACGGGAACGCCCACGGATTGCCGCCGGCCTGCTGCCATTGCGCCCTGTAAAGAGGTAGAAAAAGACTGTTTGTGGGGCCCGATTGTAAGTGGTAGAAGACCTCCTGGATCAGCTGTGACCTTAGATCATTTGTGGTTGTATTGCATTGGACTGTGGCCCTCTATGTTGCCTCATTTTGGTTGGCTAAATTCAGACTAGTGGGACTCCATGTCAGCCTTAAGGATTTCAATTAGAAATAAAAATACAGAAAAATCATAGTACATCATACAAGTGTCCAAAAAATTGTCAAAAAAAATTATTCGACTCCTAATGATCTAAAATTTGCAGTGAACCAGTTTATTTGGCATGAACAGTCCTCTCAATTTTCTGAAAATTCTGAGAAACTTCACCCATAGATTAAATGTTCTACAAGCTCCAGATCTTCAAAAAATTCTGAAATTACTCTTATAATTCCCTTGTCATCTATAGAGGCCACAGTAAATATTCCAGGTCAGTTTGACATGAATAACTAGAACAGTAAAGCATTAAGTGTTCTTGGTTAGTTAAATAACAGATAATTATCCATGGCTTTATAAATCCTACAAATTGCTGGAAATACTCTTCCACATGTTTCACATCTCCAGCAATTTACTCATGACCATTAGTTGCTCAGAACTTTGAAAATTTGTTAACCAAGTGTATTCTTCATAATTCCTCTACATATTGGTTCATTCCCTGATAATACCATCATTTATGCCACTCTCTATCAACTTTTCAGCTTCTTTTTCTGTGATCCCTGTCTCACAAGCAGAATTCTTCCTCTTAATTCTCCCCATATGACCATCAAGAATTTGGCGGTCCATTTTTCCTATATGATTATGGTGAACCATATAGATGATTCCTTGCATAACACAGGTTATGTAAATAAGGACTCTTAGCATACCTTAGAAACTAGCAGGAATTTCTTCTTAAATTCCTTAGTAGTTTTTTAACTCTCTTTTGAGTCTTAAGAGATTTCAATTCTTAAAACAATGTTGAATCATATATGCATATTGATATCGGTAGGACTCATAACGAATAAGACTTACGAGGAGCACAACTTGGGGGAGAAGGACTAGCGTGGACCCCACTACAAGAACAAGATTTGCCCAAGCAGCACAAAAGGACAAGATTTGTTCAAGCAGCATCCAAGCACAAGATTTTCTCAAGCAACAGTAATGACAAGGAAAGAATAAGGAGAACGAGAAGCTTCAGTCAGAAGATCAAGTCTGACTACTGACATTTACTTAGTCGCAACCAAAAGCAAGCTCCAGTTTGCATCTAAGTTGTTAATATATTTTGCTTTTATAATCTATACATTGGTAATTGTGCATTAAGTCTAGGGATGTATGATACTCCACATGCATGACCCAAGAATCCATGGAGTTTGGATAGAATAGGACTTTACAGGATTATAATTGCTATGTTAAAGTTGAGGAATATGGATGGGATTGAGTTGAGGAAAGGAAAGGAATGGTATGGCTCGAGTAGACGGACTCTACTCATGAATAGTAATAAGTGGATCAATTGGGAAGGAACTAGAGACCGAGGAGGAAGGCTAGGACACTCAAGAATGTGGTTCTGTGGGCATAGTTCCTGCCTGTGTCGATTAAGGACTATAATGTGTACGGTCCTGCTGGACAAGTTTGAATATGTTCCGGATGCATACTGGCTCTAATGGATCCAGCAAGCTGATGTAACTTGTTAACCTGGATGTTGAGGCATACCTCACCGCTTAGACACCATGCATGTCGACACGATTGTAGAGGTCACTGGGGCGTACCCGTATGTGAGGCTTACGGCCGGGATGTTGGGACCAGTTCAACACTTGGGTATCTTGTGAAAGGTGGTCATACACGACGTCAACGGAATTGGTTGATCACCTCTTTCAGACGGGCGTGTGTGTCGTGCAAGCCGGGTGTATCTTGATTCGAATCACCATCGCTCGCGGAAGGGATCATACTTGTTCGCTGCGTTGTGACGTAGTAATAACTGGAATTGGGTGGAGTCTGTTGTATGGTTAAACAACTTGGTTGGAGTAGTTGATAGGAGAACTAAAGTTATGATTTTAAGCAACTTCACCTGCTATTATTAAACTGAAGCAAGGATCTACTAATAGTGAATATTAACTTATTGTTGTTTAAATTCAAGTCTTACATTCCCAGCATGTAGAGTTTCATGTTTTAGGTGAGACGGTTCTTGCTGAGCTTTGTGCTCATGATTGCATTTATACAAGTTTTGCAGGTATATAGCTATGAAGCTTTCCTAGGCTTTGCCCTCGGCAGGGTATATAGCCAATGGAAGTCTTGGACGCTGATATTTTCTTCTGTGATGCTAGAGTGGAGTATTCGCGGGCTGGATACGACCGTTACTGTTGTAGTGTAGGTTTGAGAGTAGTATGAAGACTTCTACTGATGTAAGCTCTTTTGTATAAAACTCTTAGAATAATATAAGATGCTCACTTATGTTATGAGTTCTTTGATCTTTTCTGTGTTGTGCTATTGGGTGTCGCATCACACGACACCATCCAATGTGATTTCTTGTTTTTCTGTACCCTGGTCCTCACAGCATGGTATCAGAGCCAGGTTGGAAATAGCACATCTGAAAAGAAATCTATTTTGAAAAATATAGATTTACGAGTGAGGGTTCGTTATTAGGCCTACATAAGGATTGCTATTAGTATATTTACTTAAGATGGCAAGCTAACATATATTCAGTAACAACGCTCCGACTTCATGTAAGAGGTAAGGTACACCACCGCAGCCAATCAATTGCGGTAAGCTCCCCTGTACGAGAGGTAGTACGGTGATTGTCTCTCGTGGCTTGGCATGGGAGTTAATATGAATCTCTGAACTCTTTCATGGTTCTGAGAACATATGAAAATGTTGCTCCCAGCGTGCTTCAGGCAAAAGCTTGGATACCCCATCGTGTGGTCAAAAACGCAATAGTATGCAACTCTTGAACAATTCATATTTAATGAGCCATACACAGCGCTCGTCATCGGCATGCCTTTATGAGGTAGGGGCAGTAGGTGGTATCTGTTGGGTTGATAAAATTCGCAACTGTGATCATCCGTTCGCGCTTTACTCGGGTCCCCCGTCATGTGGTGTTGAAACGCAACCAAGTTTCTCAATACGTGTTCTCCTCGAGGACGGCATGTATGAAATGATACAGGGTGTTATATTGGACATGATATATCATTATTGTGTTTGTCTGTCGTGCTGCCGACGTGGCTCGCCCTTGTGATGCATTCTATGAAATGGACATTGTGTGTCTTCTGCACGTACACTAACCGCGTTAAACGTATTGTGAGTAAAACTCATTTGTGAGTGCTCGATTTTAGTGCCACCTATGAAACATTCATGCCGGATGTAATCTGGTTAGGATTTTCTATTTGGTGAGGAAAGTAGTACCGACATATCATTTGGGTTACATCGGACACGTCGACAATTCAAGTCCGTGTCAAGAATGTTACTATAATCTACAAGGTTTCAACTAATACCTAGGATAAATTATCAAAATTTAAGCATCAAATAAATCAAATATACCATCTAGCAAACTTGCATTTTGCTGTCTGACTCTGGCAGCAAGATGCTGAAAACTGGAAGTTCATATCTCTTAGTAGGTTTGACCATTTTAGTTGTAGTATGCATGGATGTAAAGAGGAAGCAGTCCTATACAAATGTTCTATGGAGTCCATACATAAAACCAACGTAAGAAAATGAAAATGCACCATAACTAAAACTGCTACAATTCTGAAGCTTAATGGACCAGTCTCTGTAATTTTACCATATCTCTTCGTAGAAACTTCTTCTAGAGTAGTATGATACATTTCTGGAAGGGGGAGAATATGTGACACAACTTTGAAATTCAAAGTTTGTTCAAATTGAGCTCAGAAAGATTTGGAATTTTGATTTCAAACTGATGCATATGCAAAGGTGCTATCAGAGTCAGACAGAAAATAGTTGAACTTTGAACAGCCATATCTCCTAAGTTAGAAAAGTAACATAGACATATAATACCTTTCGGAAAATATTAAGAAGTCTAAAATTTGTATTCAACACAAAAGCTAAAACCTGTTGTAACAGGGTGTAATTCGAAGAATCGTCGAAGTTGTGCTGGCAGTCCAGAATCTGGACAGTTTTGAGCACTATTTGTATTTTGCAAGATGAAACATGTATGAATGTGGTAAAGATGGGAAAGCGAGAATTTCTGAGAAGTTAAGATGTGGTGTGAAAATGTTGTAATTGAAATTTAGTTCAATTTTTGAAATATTATATCTTTTAAAATTGTGGCCAAAAAACCAATTAGGGCCGCGGGGGGGGGGGGGGGGGGGGGGGGGGGGTCTGCCAAATTTTACCCAGAAATCTATCATCTTTGCAACATCATAACTCGCAAACCTGAAATCCAGTGGAGCACATGTGTAGTCATTGGAAAGGTGGGAGAGTCAGGTACAACTTTGTTAATTGGATCCTGTCATGAAAATGCCAGCTTCATATTTAAATTCGAGTTGGAGTGCAGAGTGGACAGTCTGGAGCTGAATGCAAACTGCTGCTGGGAACTAGTTAAGAGAGGGTTGCACCTATGCTGTTGTGCACCATGTCATTCGATAATCGCCATGACCTTTGCTGCTGCAATATTACAAATGATTGGATTTAACTAAATGCCAACAGAGGAAAGAAAAATTTTCCCTTCCTACAGATGGAAGAGGATTGGAATGGCTTAGCAGAGGTGAATCATTCAGGTTTCATATCCAAATTATTGCACTTGCTCCAAGACATTGGTTATATCGAGTATGCGCCATCGAATTCAAAAGGAAGTAACTTTTGAACTTGGTACTTATCGAAGCATATGCAAGCAATCGACGGAAAGCGATGGAAATTACTAGGATGGTACTTAAGGGGGAAGAGGTGCACCCTAGTAACTAAGTGATGGACGCCAATGTATTACACCCAGTTTATGTCACACACGGAACCAACAAGTTTGGATTTGATCTCAAGAAAGAAAGAATAAAAACAACATCGACTTATCAGACCAAAGAGAAGAGGAAAGGAAGAGATGTCACTACGGATCACTCTAGTGGTTTGGAACCCCAATGCTTAGTGGTACTTAACCGTTGAGTCAAGGTAGTTAGTTGATTTGTCACGCTTAAAAGCTCCAATGCTTCATCTTCTAGGACAAGGAACCATGAGTAGGTAGTGTGACTTTGAGATTCTTCAGTGATGACTTAGGTTGTTAACCCTGACTGTTGCTCAAACAAAGTCCCTTGTCAACCGCCTATTGAAACCTAATAAAGTAGATGTTAGATACTTACTCTTCAAAGGTTACTCTCTTTGCCACTTTTGAGGGTAACACACCTCACCTACTTAAATGAAGACATAGTAGGTTAAGAATACTTCGAGATGAGAAATCTGATCCTTTGCTAATGCACCGCAATTCCATCTTTCTATGTGGTGATTAGAAAGACTCAGGGAACTTCTTGCTAACACTGTTATCTTGAGACCATCAAACTTGGTCGTGACATGAAAGTAGCATTCCTTGTATAGCACCTTTCATGACCAAGTTTGCTCAATCCTTGTGTATCTGGGATACTTCTTAGCGTGTTTGTATTTTCTTACCTATTTTTGCTAAAATCAAACAAATGAATGTATCATACCTTCTCAATCTCTGCCCAGTCGGGACTACATTGCATATGCACACATCATCATCTAACTTGTGATGCATTATGAAACATGATTACTAATGAGCTTTGAGAAAGAATATGTAACGTTGTTCAAATACTTTAGTAGTGTCTAATAGTCATGAGCTATGAACCCCTTTATCGTTCACAACACCAGTTGCTTGATTTGTTATCTTGAATAATACAAGGGAAACCACTTAGTTGATACCCTTTGTAACTAAGCCACAATTGAGTCTTTATCCTTAACTTATTGAGACTCAATCACATTGATTGCTGGAAATTTTGTAGGATCAAATAGCACGTGAAAAGCTAACAGAGGAGGGGTGGATGGTAGATTTAAAACTTTTTCAGCGGAAGCAACAAAACTCCCTCGGCAGAAAATCAATCTGTTAAGAAATTGTGTGTGCGACTAATCTCAATGTTATCAATCGTGACAAAACCAGTATAGATTGTGGAGTATAAAGTTACGATGACGTGACAACAAGAATCACGAAAAACCGTCGAGAAAAACTCAAGTTACGATCGAAAGATTGAACGAAGGTCAATCTGTTCTACCCGAGAAAAACCAGATCTTCAACACTGCAATGAAACTCGTATAGATCCAAAACCACAAATCCAATGACCGTGAAATTTTCACAGATGATAGATAATCAAGTTCTGAAGACAATACAAAAATAATCACATCAATTGGATCTGTAAAACTTGAATTATAATAAAACCACCAAAGAAAGGTAGTGTTGTGCAGAAACTTGACGAGAAAAACTTGTCTGGAACAAGTCGGACGAACAAGGCACAAAAGTTCTTTTAAACTACGATCTTTATTCAATAGAACACAAGAGGAACAGCCCAAAAATTTTCTAACCACAAGCTTTGGCCTTCCTTGCCTATATAACCAGCCATGAGGCCAACCCAAACCAAACTAGGTCTCGTATCCTACTCAGTTTCAACCGAAACTTTCCATAACTGCTCAAGACTCTTCCATACGCAGATAGAAGCAATCTTAAGACTTACAAACACCTTAGGAAAATATCCCACATTCCTAAAACAACTCAACTTCTTGCTCACCACGAAATCCTAACGTAACCAACTCAAATCTTTCTATATTAGAGTCAAACCTGACTCAGCCGCAGCCTGAGTCCATAACCTAGTCGGTTGGACCTTTCCAACCAATTCTATACGTCCACATATCCTCATCATGCCTTGGAACCATGTTTCCACATCAATGCACTCCTTGCACACATTCAAACATCTTCCAACGACGTTAATGATACCTTCATATGCATTGTTCTTGATTCAAACATGTTGCACAACCTCCCGATCAACTTCAACCACAATTCCTCCCGAACATGGTTGTTGAATCTCATCTTCTCCCTAAGACTAGTTCAATGGATCCCGTCACCAGCCATGTCTTGAACTCAAGCAACACCTGCTCATGAATAAACAACCGATACTTCCGAGCACAAGTCCTCGACTTGACTCTCATTAGTTCTGAAACCACAACACCTTACGTGAGCACCTCACATAAGCATGTTGCAAACCATAGCAAGATGATATCAGCCATAACCACCAAAACACACCAAAAACTTAGTAAAAGAATATTGAGCAAACTTTCTATAGATGTAACGCAAGTTTGAAATGATACAAGGTAAAAGCAGAACCATTGCGATCAAGCTCCAACCTTGCCAAAACCAACCAGACCTTGAACCGGAGCTTACCAAAGCTAGCAGGACTTAGAGCTGGAATTTACCAAAGCTAGCAGGACCTAGCGCCGAAACTTACCAAAGCTAGTAGGACCTAATGGCAGAGCTTACCAAAACTAGTCGAACCTAGACAAAGAAGTCGAACCTAGACAAAATAAGTCGTACCTTGCATCAAACCTTGTAGGAGCTACCCAAAACAAGTCAGACCTATCATTGGACCTTGCAGGAGCTCGGACCTAGAGTCAAACCTTGTTAAAAAGGTGTTTTGGTAGTATTCAAAACTTTTATCGTCAAAGCCAATGTATCCAGCACACATAGGTCTCACAATCTCCTCCTT
The DNA here is from genome assembly GCA_036927565.1 of Tuctoria greenei. Taxonomy (NCBI): domain Eukaryota; kingdom Viridiplantae; phylum Streptophyta; class Magnoliopsida; order Poales; family Poaceae; genus Tuctoria; species Tuctoria greenei. The sequence continues at coordinate 189,044,449 of JAYESD010000003.1, read as the reverse complement.
GATAAATGCATTGGCAACACCACTTAAAATCCAAACATTGGCTTATTCACTAAAAAGTTTTGAAACCAATTTATCCCCCTTTTTGAAAATCAAATGAGATAGATAGAAATAAATTCCCCCCCATACATATTTCTCCCCCTTGCATACTTCTCCGCCTTTGACAATGTATTCAGCAGGGCACAAAAGAGAAATTTTAATTTGTTATGAGCACATTATAACATATACATATAAAACAAAGCTCATCCAAGTCATACTATCAAGTAACTTACACCATCACAATAATGAGATACATAAAGTAGTGTAAGTCATGCTAGAGATCAAATGTAATTTTCAATTTAAGCAAGTCATGATCTCACAAACTTAACTATTTCAAGACCTGAAAGCATGACACTTGTAGCTGCATAAAAAATTTAAGTGCAAATTTGATCATATGAAATTTGCAAGAGATTATATGTGCATTTGCCTTATTCTAACCAACCAAGTCAAACCTATGTCATTTGACAATCAGAAGCTTAAGGACATGGTTTTAGTCATATACAAATTCTTCCAAGTTCATATCTAAGTGCAATGATAAGCCATCTCAAAAGAAGAAGTGCAATGCATGCATATTCTCTTGATCTTTTCTCATTATTTCATTTGAACATAAAAACTCAACATGTGAGTTGCTTACTTGATTATTTCTTTATGATTAACAGCACTTGTGAGCATGCAACAAGTTCAAAACGGCAAGAAAGTTCGATCATGACCAGATTTAGTGTAAGTAATTATTCCAATTACTAGTCATGACAAAAACTACAAAATGTATAACAAGAGTAATGTAGTAAGAACTTTCAGCGTGTAAAAAGGAATCACAAAGTCATATATATGAAATACTATGCTCATATTATTTTTATTTCGGGTTCACACATAGACTTCCCAAGTTTCAAAACTCCTCCTCAATTTAAGCCATGAGGATGCATAACCCTATTTCACTATGAATGTAACAAAAACGAGTGAAATCCAAAGGTTTTGTGAAAATGTCAGCCAATTATTGTTCGGTATCAATATGATGAATGTCGAAGTGTGCGATCGACACTTCCCCCAGTACTACTAAAGAGTAGTCCAAGGAGGTTCGTATTCGGTTGGGGCGCACGTAAGATTAGAATAAGACGGTGGCACAAGTGATATTTACGTGGTTCAGGCCGCCTGAGCGTAATACCCTACTACACGGGGTGGTTGTTGATTGTATGAGTGTGTGTATCTGTGCATATGAGCTTAGTTGAGTGGACTTGTCCCTTTGTACCGTGCGGCACAACCCTTTTATAGTCCAAGGACTGGTTGTTACATTGTCAGCCTGACCCGACATGTGGCCCCGACGGTCTTTAATTACCGAATACACGATTTGTACGTATTAAGTATATTTAACAGTGTGATATTGCGCCTTAATGGCAGTGTTACTAGTACTAAAGGTCCTCTGATCGTGTATCATTAACATGGAATTAATGATGTAATCAGGTCTTGTACCAGCTGCTTTAACTGCCCCTTGAATGTCCGCGCCGTTAGAGATCCAACAGTCTTCCTGTTGCGGCATAGGTCTGAAGGCTCAACACGGTGCAGCTCAGGAGCTTTCCTCTGTGGGGAGGTAGGTTCGGAGCTGCTATACATGTGGCAGCACCGGAGCTTCCCTCTACTGGGGGTTAGGTTCGGGGCCACTGGACACGTGGCATGACCGGATCTTCCCTATACAGGGAGTTAGGTCCGGCCTTGTATTACACGTGGCGACATCGGAGCTACCCAAACGAGGGAGGCAGGCCCAGTGCTGCAGGACACGTGGAGCCTTTGGAGTCTTCAACTCGGACAGCTGGAACTCTGTAGCTTTTCTTGTGGTATCATGGGGTACCTGGTACGCAGGATACCGACAGTGGCCCCCGAGCCCACCTCTCGGATAAATCCTTTGGGTTAAGTTATTCTACCAGAGGTGGGGCCATCTTCGATTCCCACGCTGCGGCTTCAAAGGTCTTTTCATGGGTTGTTGGGGCGATGGTCCGAAGTTAAGCCATTGCTGCGTGGCTCTTCTTGATGCGGCAGGTGAGATCCTGGCATGCAGATCTCACACAATTGAAGGTCATCGGTTCCCAATATGAAAACTGTATCGGTTCCGAGCGCCCTGTCAGGTCGCCGCCCTCGGGCTTCCAACTTCCCATTGTGACAACGGTTTGCCTGTTGTGGTAACTTTGACTCTTCCGCCGAAGTGGAACCAGACCCATTTGTCATTGATGGGGTAATATTTTGAAATGAAATCTTAATCTCGACGCGGTTTCCATCCAAGTGTTGCGGGGCTTACTTAAGAAGGAAAGCCTGCATGGTTTGAGGACACCTTACGCTTTCATTCAAACTTGCACTCAGAGCCTCTCACCTTTTGCAAAGCCCTTCCATCCTTTGCTCCATTTTCTATGATGGAGTTGGGTCTTCCCCATAGCAAGATCAAGAATGATGAAGATATGTCGAGGGTCCAGACCTACATGGAGTGGTCCAACGACTCCTTCAACAATGCGATCCGCTCCGGCAAGCTTCCCTTTAAGAAGGAGCGCACCGGAGAGATCATCTACTTCTCGGCATATGCCATGGTGGGTCTGGTCCTGCCCTTCTCAAGCTTTCTGTTGATGCTGCTAGATTTCTACGGCCTCCAGCTTCATCACCTCGGCCCCTACTCCTTCTTGCTAGTGGCAACTTTTTTCCACTTCTGCAAGATGTGGGTGGGTGTGTCGCCTTGCATCGAGCTCTTCTGGACCTTCTTCACGGTCCACACTACCAGAAAGGGGACAGAGTTGATCAGCTTCTACTACTTCGTGAAGCACAAAAACTATCCTTTCAAGTACTTGAGGACTTTCACCTCCATGAAGTGGGACATCTAGAAGAAGGATTGGGTGGTCATCACTGTGGAGGAGCACGACCAGTTGGAGTTGCCCAAGAGCATCCCCAATGTCGACACTGACGCCAAAAATGCAGTTTTGGAGTTGTCCGAAGCATACAAGCCCATCCTAACAAGGATCCAACAAGGCGTGGAGGGTGGAGTGACCCCTCAGCTGGTCTTCGGCAATTCTTGTTGAACAGGTGGGCTCCTCTGAACACAAGGGAGTGGCCCGCATGGGCCTTCGACAGTGAGATGGACCATAACCGGATAGAAGCCAGTTTTCACACCAACTTGGACGATGAAGCTTTGAAGCTCCATCTCTAGAAGTTTCAACACGGGCCATCACCCACGACACAATGACCCCGCAGGCGGAATTCCTCCCTCTGAACATGGTTCCGGAGATCGGGGGGGAGCTCCGAAGGGGGATGTCGGAGCTTGACGACCTCGGCCTGGTGGAGAGGTGTACGACCTCCGGGGTTGCAATTCGCGGGGCTTCAGTGAGGGTGGCTCCGATCGCTCCTCCAAGCCAAAAGGTTGACGACGCCAGCAAGGGCAAATGCAAGAGCAAAGAGTCAGTCGAGTCTTCCAGCCGGAATAGTAAATTGAGACATGCTGATGGGAGCTCTCTCAGGTTGGCTCCATCTCAAGCAACCTCTTCTCCCCAGCCAAGCAGAGCTTTGGCGGCCAAGCCCTCTTCGAAGCCAGCCTTTGCAAGGGGCACTAGCTCTCGAAAATCGACCTTGACCCCAGTGCCAGCTTCGGGCTCCAGGTCTGGAGGTCCTTCCCACCCAAGGGAGGTCCCAGCTGAGGTGACCTCAGCTGCTGTGGCAAGCTCCCGATCAAGGTCCAAGGTTTCTGTCTCACCAAGTCCGGTGGGCTCTGACTCCGGACCTCAGAAGAAAAAAGTTCTGCGACGACTGGGGCGAAAGCTTCCCAAGGTAAGCATTGTCTTCTCACCTTGAATTGTTGTTTCCATTATTTTCCTTTTTTTGAATTTTTTGATCTTTTCTTCCTGGATGTCAAAGAAGAAAGCTGAAGCTTGGACGCCTATTGCAGCAACTGAGGTTGTGCAGGCAGAGGCTCCTGCCTCGATCCTAGTGCCTCCCCAAGTGGCAGCTGATGACACAGCAGCTCCGGCGCCAGTTGTCGTGGATTTGGATCCAGATATAGCACCTGAAGCTTTCGCGGTAGCGCCGAACCACGGGGGAGATGTACGTGATGAAGCGTCATCGGTCTCAAAGCCGGCGGCTGAAGTTCCTGCTCCGGAGCTAGAGAGAGCAGAAGCTCCGGCACATGAGCCGAAGGTAACCAAAGTTCCGGCTACAGCTAGAAATAGTTGAAGCTCTAGCACCTGCGCCGGATGAAGTTGAAGCTCCAGCACCCGAGCCGGAGGTAGTTGAAGCTCTGGACCCTAATCCGGAGGTGGTAGGGGCTCCGAGCGAAGCTCCAATGCCAGCCCCAGAGGAAACTACTCCAGAGGTGCTCATGTCAGAGCCAGAGCATCGAGAAGAGCCATAGGAAGGTCCTCCACCCGCAGAGCCGATTATCAAAGATCCGGTAGAGGGACATTCCTCGTCAGCCCTGAAGGTTGAAGTTGCCACTGCAGGACCCTCCTTGGCCATGATGGATGCAGAAGAGCTCCCGGGGTGTGGCCCTAGCGCCGTAGAGCCGCAGGGGCCCATGCTTGTGTCGTGGGACCCAATTGCTATTTTTGAAGATCCGCTCGAGCTTGTAGAGGCGCTTCAGGCGGGCCCGGAGCCAATTCCTTTGGCGTTGTCTATCGACAAAGCCTGCTCCAATCTCTGCCAAGTTCAGATCGCCTTCGACTATGAAAGCAAGACTCTCGAAGAGGAGCGCAACACCTTGAGGCATTGGCACAACAGACTTCACTTCGAGATGAAGCTGACGCAGTCAAGGCTTGCTGACCAGCGAGAATGGGTGGCCAAGGAGAAGGATAAGCTAGCGCTGATGGACCGCTTGTTGAACGAGCAGGAGGCTGCCATTAAGGCTCTCGACCAGAGGACTTGAGAGATCTTCGAGCATGCTCAGGAGGCAAATGAGGCTGCTGACGATTGTTAAGACATCCTCAATGAATTGAATGAAGTGCTCCTCAAACGCCAGGAGGCTCTCGACGAGAGGGGGGAGAAGCTCCTGGAGAAGCAGGAGGACATCCTGAGAAGGGAGGAGGAGATCGACCAGAGACTGTCACTGTGAGAGAAGAGCTTGGCCGACTGCACAAAAAAGTTTGAAGAGCGGTACAAGCAAGAAGAGGAGAAGAATTGGCAGGTGGGAGAGGAGCTCTCCAGGAGAGAGACTGAAGTCTCCACCACGGAGGAAAAAGTGAGGGGCGGGGAGAAGGATTTTGCGAACCACCAGAACTGTATCCACCTCCGGGAGTCAGAGCTCGCTGACTGCAAAAAGCAGGTGACTTAAAGTATTTAGCAACATGCCAAGGAGGTCGAGCGCCTCGCCTGAGAAGGTTCAGAGCTTGCGATCGCCAGAAGGTCACTGGAGGAACTGGGGAATATGAGGGCGACTAAGTCCCAGTGAGTTTGGGATTTCCTGGGGCACGCTAACAAAGCTTTGGTGCTGCTTGGTTTCAGTTCGGTATGCCCGGCTGGCTTGAAGCCGGAGCTGGAGAAGGCGCAGGTGGCATTGAGCTCTACCAGCAACAAGCTGGACGCAATGGGTGATGTCATCGTCGACCACTAGAGACGGAGGGGAAGTATCTAGCCAAGAACATCGATGAATATGTGCTGACGTGTTTCAAAAGCCGGGACCCCCAATTATCTCTAGATCCGGTGGTCGAAGGACCCATCCTTGAAGAAGAAGATGTCGCCAGGGCCAGCGTTCGAGAACCTACCGAAAAAGTTGCCTCATTTTTTCATAGGACTTAGGACGTCCAATAGCCAGGACCTTTTTCTTTTGCTTTTCACTTGTAATCCACTCCTTTGAATGAATGAATTCCATTTTGTATTTATCGTCGGTGCATTGCCCTTTATATTGCTGGCCCCCTGGTATATGCGCACAATTTGATTGTGGACATGAACCAATAGGAATTGACAATGTCTTGATGACTCTACTCCTCACTCATTGCAAAACTGATAGCTTCGAGTTCCAAAGTTTACCTCCGACATCTCCAGGGACCCTTTGTGACGTCGACAGCAGGCCCCCGGGAGTTGTCAAAGCTAAGTAGGTCTAACGGCACCAACTATCAACGCTTAGGAACGTCGACAGCGGGCCCCCTGGGGGTTGTCGGAGCTTGGTAGGTCCAACAGCGCCCACTGTCAATGCTTAGGAAAGTCGATGGCGGGCCCCCTGGGGGCTGTCAGAGCTTGGTAGGTCCGATGGCGCTTACTGTCAATGCTTATAAACATCAACGGTGGGCCCCCTAGGGGTTGTTGGAGCTTGGTAGGTTCGACAGCGCCCACTGTCAATGCTTAAGAAAGTCGACGGCAGTCCCCCTGGGAGTTGTTGGAGCTTGGTAGCTCCGACGGCGCCCACTGTCAACGTGTAGAAACGTCGGCGGCGGGCCCCCTCGGATCGTTGGAGCTTGGTAGGTCCGACGGCGCCTACTGTCAACGCGTAGAAACGACGATGGCGGGCCCCCTGGGATCGTCGGAGCTTCTCAGCTTCGACGGTGTCCACTATAAATGCATAATACGTCAACGGTGAACCTCCTCGGGATAATTTTTCCACTATCTTCATTTAGATTGCCATTTACTCTTCACGTCGACAGCTGGACCCCAAGGGTGTCTTCGGAGATTTTTAGCTCCGAGGGCACCCACTTTCAACGTTTAAAACGACCACGGCGGGCCCGCTGGGAGTTGTCGGAGCTTCGGAGCTCCAGCATCGTCCACCATCATTATGAGTTTTTCATTTTTCCTACGCGTTAAAGACAATAAAAACAGTAAAATTCGTCATCTCATCTATAACTCGTTTGCAACTTACTGTTCTTATTTGAATTTTAGATCCAAAGGCACTCAATATAATAACAAGTATATCGATATAATCTCTTCAGATCTGAATGCCTTTCGGACCCGCCCTACTGGGGCCAGCTAGAATATAGGTAGAGTGGCATACTTAGGGTATTGGACCATACTAAGTCGATAACGCACTCCGGACCTGTCATGGCTTTGACGTTCAGGCGAGTAGACCATCTAGCAATGCTAAGATCCAAAAAAGATCAACAATATAACTTGTATATCATATGAATAACTTGGACTAAATCTCAAAAAGAATTGTACAACTTCATTATAGACAAGAAGGAAAAGAAATAATAAAAGAAATGAGCATGTACAAAATTAATGCACGTGGAGTCTGCTTTCACACAATAATGTCTTTCATTATAGGTCTGAATTACAGAGGAGACAAGGACACACTTAGGGTATGGAACCAGGCCAAGTGTGCTATTCATCTTGTTCTAACCTAGGGTAGGTAAGCTACACTTTTAGTATTGGGACCAAGTTCAGTGCGCTTGAACTTCCCGGACCCTCCCGGAGGGGTCCGAATGTTCTCCTTTATGACCTACCCGACTCTGTTCATAGACTCTATAACTTAAATTATGTGTAATTACAAACTCACTTCCGTGAAACTAAGCATAAAACTTATAGAGGTGCTCGATGTTCCATGGATTGGGAAGCGGAGTCCCATCCTCTGTTGCCAAGCGGACGCATCCGGGACAGGATACTTTGATCACTCAGAAGGGACCTTCCCAGCTGGGGGACAGTTTGTTCATCCCTTCACGAGTTAGTATTCCTCGCTGCACCAAATCGCCTTTTCAAGCTGTCGGTTGCGCACATGCCTTTGGTGATAGCATCGGAGCGCCTGGTGATATTGTGCATTCCGAACAGCTGCTTGGCACCTTCCCTCATTGATGAGGTCAAGGTCTTCACACTAGAGCTTGTCCTGTGTGGCTTCATTGAAGATCAGGACCCGGAGCGACCCCATGGTGATCTCTAGAGGAAGGACCGCTTCAGCTCCGTATACCAGGAAGAAGGGTGTCTCTCCATTTGACCGGCTAGGTGTTGTCCTGCTCGCCCACAGTGCGGACGAAAACTCCTCTATCAAGTTGGCTCCATGTTTCTTCAGGCGCTCATATGTGTGTGTCTTGAGTCCTTTCAGTGTTTCTGCATTTACTCTCTCGGCTTGGCCATTACTTGTCGGGTGAGCTACTGATGCGTAGCTAATTTGAATGCTGAGGTCTTCGCAATATTCTTGGAATGCTGCACTTGTGCATTGGGTTCTTTTGTCAGTGATGACTTTGTTGAGAACTCCAAATCTGCAGACTATGGACTTCAAGAACTTCATAGCAAATTGTTTGTTGATTGTCACAATTGGAGTAGCTTCCGGCCACTTGGTGAACTTGTCGATAGCGACGTACAAGAACCTGTAACTTCCAATAGCTTTTCGAAAAGGTCCAAAAATGTCCATCCCCCACACAGCGAATGGCCATGTAGGAGGTATCATTTGCAGCGATTGAGCCGATGTGTGAATTAGTTTCGCGTGGAACTGGCACGCTTCACACTTAATTGCGTCGTGGTGTGCTGTAGGCCAGTAAAAGCCATGCCAAAAGGCTTTACCGACCAACTGCGGGAAGATGTGTGGTTCCCACACTCTCCTCCATGGATTTCCCTGAGGAGCTCGCAGCCTTCTTCTCGGGCAATGCACCGCATTAGAACGCTGTTGGTACCTCGCTGGTAGAGATCCCCTTCTACCAACATGTATCTTTTAGCCAATCTGACGATCCGGTCAGCGGATGCACCATGTTCAGGAAGGATGTTGTCTTTCAAGTAGATCTAGATCTCCGAGATCCATGCATCGAAGCTATCTTGAGCCTCTGGATCTTGCGCGCTGGGTTGCTCGGAGCTTCCTACAGCGCATACGATCCTTGGTGGACGCCATGGTAATAGGACCACTGGGACCACTAGCTTCAAGGTGCTAGTCTCGCCCCCTTCGCCCAGTTCGGCAGGTTGAGCGGTAGGTCTTCACAACCTCCTGACAAGAACTCCATCGGGAGCTTGAGCTCCGGTTGAATCCTTCGTCGAGAGTTCATCAGCTTCAGCATTATTGAGACGCTGGACATGGCATAGGTCTAGGACGTGGAAGTCTTTCTGGAGCTTCTGGACCTCAAGGAGGTAAGCAGCGAGTTGTGGGTTGTTGCAGCTGCATTCACCTTTGACTTGCTTGATAATGAGCTGCGAATCACCCTTCACTAGCATCTGCTTGATGCCATATGATAGCGCCACCTTGAGCCTGTAGATGAGAGCTTCATACTCCGCCATGTTGTTGGTTGACTTGAAGTCAAGGTGTACCATGTACTTGACCTTCTCCCCGGTCGGTGCGAGGAGAAGAATTCCAGCTTGGGCCCCCTGCTTTTGCACGGAGCCGTCGAAGTAGAGAGTACAGTGAGGCTCGGTGAAGACCGGGACCTTGGGTTTCGGCTTCTGCTCACTGGGGGGCCCTGGATTTGATGAAGAAGGGATCCACTCCGCCACGAAGTCAGCCAATTTCTAACTCTTGATAGCATGTCAAGACAAAAATTCGAGATCGAACTCTGCCAGCTCTGCTACCCACTTTGCAATGTTTCCCGTAGAGTTGGGTTTATGCAATATAGCATGCAACGGATAAGAGGTTACCACTGATATCTTGTGGGCTTGGAAGTAATGACGAAGCTTTCTTGAGGCGATGAGAACCGCATAGAGCAGCTTATGGACCTCAACGTATCGAGTTTTGGCGTCATGGAGTACTTTGCTGATGAAGTACACTGGTCGTTGGACAGTCCGGACCTTCCCTGAAGGTAACGGAGCCTCTTCTTCATCAACCCAGACCCTCACAGAGGGGTCCGAACCTTCTTTTTGAGCTTCTCGGACCCTCTCGGAGGGGTCTGGAACTTCTTCTTCACCGTGTGAACTCCCTCAGATGAGAGAGGTTGATCCTCAGGAAGCTTGCCTTGAGGATCTGTGCCTGGGGGATGGGACCCAGACTCACCTTCAGCTAGCTCCGGACCCTCCCAGAGGGGTCTGGGCTCCTGAACTGTAGGTGGTTCCGGTCTTTCCGCGACCAGGACCATGATAAAAACCTCCGTAGTTGCTGAAATGTAAAGCAAAAAAGGCTCACCAGGGTTCAGAGCTACCATGCTTGGTAGTGTGGTGAGGAGCTGCTTGAGCTCTTGAAAAGCCTTCTCTGCTTCTTCGGACCAATGGAATGGCTCGTACTTCCTCAATAACTTGAAGAAGGGTAGCACCCGTTCTGGCAGTCTTGAGATGATCAGCTGAGCACAGCTAGACATCCAGATAACTTTTGGACATTCTTGATGCAGGATGGGGGTCGCATGTCTTCAATGGCCTTTATCTTCATCAGGTTTGCCTCAATTCCTCGGTGAGTCACCATGAATCTGAGAAGCTTCCTGGAGCTAACCCCGAAGACACATTTGTATGGGTTTAGCTTGGTGCGCGTGATGTGCAGCTTGTTGAAGATGGCTTTCAAGTTATTAAGGAGTGAATTCTTGTTCTTTACCTTCACAACGATTTCATCGACGTAGACCTCCACCAAGTCTGTGGTGAGCTCTCCAAATGTTTTGAGCATGGCTCACACAAAAGTTGAGCAGTATTTTTGAGACCGGAAGGCATGGCAGTATAGCAATACAACCCATCTACTGTTATGAAGGCAGTATGCTCTTCATCTTCCCTAGACATTTGGATCTGATGATATCCAGAGTATGCATCTAGGAAACACAATAGCTTGCACCATGAGGTGGAGTCCACTGTCTGATCTATCCTAGGTAGTGGAAAAGGATCTTTTGGACATGACTTATTTAAGGTGTTGTAGTCGATACACATCCAAAGTTTACCTCCGACACCTCCAGGTAGGTTTGACCCCTACCTGGTGCATCAAATGTCGAAGTGTGCGATCGACACTTCCCCCAGTACTACTAAAGAGTAGTCCACGGAGGTTCGTATTCGGTTGGGGCGCGCATAAGATTAGAACAAGACGGTGGCACAGGTGATTTTTACGTGGTTCGGGCTGCCTAAGTGTAATACCCTACTCCACGGGGTGGTTGTTGATTGTATGAGTGTGTGTATTTGTGCGTATGAGCTTAGTTGAGTGGACTTGTCCCTTTGTACCATGCATCACAACCCTTTTATAGTCCAAGGACTGGCCGTTACATTGTCAGCCTGGCCCGACATGTGGCCCCAGCAGTCTTAGTTACCTAATAAATGATTTGTACGTATTAAGTATATTTAACAGTGTGATAACGCGCCTTAATGGCAGCATTACCGGTACTAAAGGTCCTCTGATCGTGTGTCATTAACATGGCATTAATGACACGTAATCAGGTCTTGTAACATCCGCTTTAACTGCCCCTTAAATGTCCACGCTAATGGAGATCCGTAAGTCTTCCTGTTGCGGCTTAGGTCCGGAGGCTCGACACGTGGCAGCTCTAGAGCTTCCCTCTGTGGGGAGGCGGGTCCAGAGCTGCTATACACGTGGCAGCACTGGAGCTTCCCTCTACTGGGGGTTAGGTCCGGGGCCACTGGACACATGGCATGACCGAAGCTTCCCTATACAGGGAGTTAGGTCCGGCCTTGTGTTACACGTGGTAGCACCGGAGCTACCCAAATGAGGGAGGCGGGCCCAGTGCTGCAGGACACGTGGAGCCTTCGGAGGTCTTCAACTCGGACAGGTGGAACTCTGTAGCTTTTCTTGTGGTATCGTGGGGCACCCGGTATGTAGGATACTAACTGTGAAGCACAATGTTTCCTTTTTCGACATTATCACAAAGAAAGTGATACCTAATGTCAATGTGCTTAGTTCTCGAATGTCACACGGGGTTTTTAGCAATGCAAATGGCACTAGTGTTATCAAAAAACAGTGGGACACAATCTAGATCAACCCCATAGTCCTTAAGTGTTTGAACAATCCAAAGAATTTGTGAACAAGCGCTAGCAGAAGCTACATATTTAGATTTGGCCGTGGATTGTGCAACTGAGTTTTGTTTTCTAGAGGACCAAACAACAAGTAAATTACCAAGAAAATGACAAGCACCAGAAGTACTTTTACTATCACTCCTAGAACCCCCAAAAGCAGCATCCGAAAAATCTTTCAAAGTAACGGTTGAGAAAGAAGGAAGAAAAATGCCAAATTCTTGAGTTTCATGTGAGTACTTGAGAATCCTTTTGACGGCTTGACGATGTGATGCATGTGGAGAAGCTTGAAACTGTGCACAAAGACATACGCTGAATTGTATGTCCGGTCTTGATGTCGTGAGTTACAAAGTGATCTGATTATGCTTCTATATTTTTTTTATCAACCGGGTCACCAAATTCATCAAGTTCAAGTGTTGTCATTGTTCCCATTGGTGTCCTAAGAGGCTTGCTTTCTTCCATGTTGAAACGCTTAAGAAGGTATCTCGTATACTTCGTTTGGTGCACAAAAGTACCCTCTTTGGTTTGCTTGATTTACATCCCTAAAATGTATGTGAGTTCTCCCATCATACTCATTTCAAATTCTAAACTCATCATAGCTGAAAACTTGGATACAAGATCATGAGAAACACAACCAAAGATAAGATCATCCACATACACTTGAGTCATTGCCATGTTTAAGCACAAAAAGAGTTTTATCAACCTTGCCCATGGTAAACACCTTTTCAAGTAAGAATGTTTTTAACCTATCATGTCATGCTCTAGGGGCTTGTTTGAGACCGTACAAGGCTTTGGACAGTTTGAAAACATGATTAGGAAAATTTGGATTTTCAAAACCTGGTGGTTGCTTGGCATAAACCTCCTCATCTATGTGGTCATAAGAAAAGCACTTTTAACATCCATTTGATATAACTTGAAACCTTTAGATGCAGCAAAAGCTAACAAAATTCTTATGGCTTCTAATCTAGCAACAGGAGCAAAAGTTTCATCAAAATAGAGAACTTCAATTTGTGTGAAACCTTGAGCAGCCAACCTATCCTTAATCATAACCACAACCCCATCCTCACTTTGTTTAGTTGTAAACACCCATTTAGTTCCAATTAAAGTGTGACCTTGAAATGGAGGTACAAGTTTTCAAACATTATTTCTTTCAAAAAAATTAACTCTTCTTGCATGGCAATAATCCAAGGTTCATTAGTGAGTGCGTGTGATATATCTTTGGGTTTAAAAGAAGCAACAAAAGCAGAATGGGCGTGAGAGTTTGGATCGCAAAACTTGGACCGTGTGACTCGTTCGTGCAAGCTCCCAATGATTTGTTGTGGAGGATGATTTTTGAGGATTCGGAAGGGAGTAGACACTTCACAAGCTTCTTGTTCTTCATGTTCATCACAGATCGAAGAACTTGTGGCTTGAGGATGATCTATACCAGCTGCAGTAATTATTGGTGCTGGTTGTGGTGCAAAATCAGCAGCATGATCAACGTCATTTGCTTCTAAATTTTCGAGCAGCAGCACCACTTCTTCATGTTCTTCGATGAAAATACTCTCCCCCTACGGATATAGATCTGGACCTACAATATTAGAGCTAGTACCTGGGCTAGCTTCATCAAAAGAAACCTCACAAGTCTCCACAATTTTGTTAGTGTCAAGTAAAAGCACACGGTAGCCTCTAGTATCAGATGGATAACCAAGAAACATGCCATCAACAGATCTAGCTTCAAATTTATCAAGATTACCATATTTCTTCACAAAGAATTTACAACTAAAGACTCGAAAGTATGTGACACTAGGCCTATATCCAAACCGAAGTTCATATGGTGTTTTTCCTAACTTAGCACAGAAGAAAACATGATTTGAGACATAATAAGCGGTTGCAATTGCATCTGCCCAAAATTTTCTAGGAGTTTGATATTCATCAAGCATAGTCCTAGCCATCTCAACTAAGGTTCTGTTCTTTCTCCCTACAACATTGTTTTGTTGATGTACATAAGGTGAAGAAAATTGATGATCTATTCCATTTTCGGCACAGAAGTGATCAAACGATTGACTTTTAAATTCTGTTACATTATCACTTCTAATTGCTTTTAAAGATCACGGGTGATCAATTGATAATCTAAGAAATAAAGTTGTAAAGTGACTAAAAGCTTCATTCTTAGATGTCATAAAGTAAACCCAAGAGTATCTAGAAAAATCATCAACAATCACAAGAACATACCATTTACCTCCGAATGATTGAACACGTGAAGGTCCTACGGTGTCAAGGTGCAAAAGGTTACTCGGTTCAGTTGTCATGGTCATTGTGAGAGGAGCATGTGAATCTGCAACCATCTTAGCATGTCTACAAGAATATCACACAATTTCTTTGTCCTTTTTAAGCTTAGGCAGCCCACGTATGCGATCAAGAGCACTAACACGCGTTAGATGATCAAAGCCTATGTGACCAAGTCTACGATGCCAAAAATATAAGTCCTTTGAATCATTAGCAACTAGACACCTATGCTTAGAGGATGACATATCTAAATCAGCTTTAAAAACTCTTCCAAACCGAGACATGTTAAATATAGGCTCATTGTTTGAATCTACAACTTTGCACCAATTTTTAGTGAAAATAATTTCAAGATTTTCATCTAGCAATTGTGAAACAGAAAGCAAGGTGTATTTTAGTTTTTAACAAGTGCCACATCCTTCAAAATGTAGTGATTATTTACTCTAACTGAACCCTTAGTAATTATAGGAGTTGAAGAATTATCGACAAAAGTTACATTCTCTACACGTGACACAAAAGAGAGGAAGGAGAATCATTCTTTGTTACCAGTCATGTGGCGTGAGCAACCTGAATCCACAATCCAAATGTTCTCCTTCCTCAACCGTGTAACCTACATAGAAGCAAAATACGTCGATGACTCAATACTGGGGTTAGTTAAAAGGTATTTAGGAATCCAGTACTGAGTCACACGATGTCTAACAGGAATAATACGCAAAAGCTGAGATAAAACAGCAGGTTTATGAGCCAAAGTTTGAGAATTCTTGTTCCCAACTACTGACCTACAAGGTGTTACATGTGTAGCACAAAAAATAGTAGGTTTAGGAGCAAACTTTGCATCTTTTTGACTCGTTACAGCAGGTTGCATGTCCGTAACATTCGGTCCAGCACGCGCAACAAGTTTTGCTTGGTTGTTATGTGATCTAGCAATCATTCTTTCATTTTTTTCTGTTGTTTATCTAGTCTATAACAAAAATCTATGACATGACCATCTCTACCACAGTAGGTATAATGAAATTTAACTTTGTGTTCATGTCTAGATGAGCAAGCAACATGTTTATTAGAAACTGAATGAGACAGCATCCCTGCAGATTTGGAAACCACTTCTTTATGTTTAGGAACTATTTGAATCAAACCACTTCCTAATGACTTTATAATTTTAGGTGGATGTGCCTTAGCATGAGCATGATAATCAAAACCTAAACCAGTTTTATCATTGCAAGACTTGAAAGAATTCAGCAACATGTTTAGGTTCTTATTTGCATTACAAAACCGATCCAATATCCTATGCATGTCATCAAGTTTATTAGACATATCAAGGCAATTTTCACATGAAGTGTTTCTTTTAATTTGCAATTAGAACAATTTTTAACTTCATGGGCATGTAAAGCATTGTTGAAAACAGAAATTTCATCCAGCATCATGTAGTTTCTTATCAAGATCATCACAAGTAGAATAGTGCAAATCAATTGTAGAATAGCTAGCATCTTTCAAATTTTATCATTAAGTGCAGCAAGCTCTCTATTCTTTTCAGTTTCAAGATCAAGTTTATCAAGGGTGGAGATATGCACACTTCTTAATGAGGAAAATTGTTCATATATTAAATCACATGAGGAACAAGAATCATCACTAGAAATCAAGGATTTCAAATGATTAATTTCAGATTCTAGTGACTCAATTTTCACAATATTGTCCCTAAGATTTTTGTCCTTTTTCTTAACTATAACAGTGGCACGAGAAATAGCATCACACATTTCTTCGCAAGCAGGACATACCTCTTCATTGTCGTTGTTGTGTTCTGCCTCCTCCATACTTGATCTTGACTTGTGCGCCATGAAGCACAAGTTTGCCAAATCATCTTCATCTTCGTCACTTCTGATGTACACATCGCTCGAGCCAAGTTCTTGAAGTGCGGAGATAAAGCTATTCTCACCAATTGGCGTCCTGTAAAACCCTTATTTTTCTTGTTGTTGTTTACAGAAGAGTTCTTCATCCTTGTTTGCTTTTCGTCACGGACAGTAGTACCTGAAAGGTTAGGGCAATCCGTGCGAAAATGTTCTGTCTTACCACATTCGAAGCATCGTTGAGGTTCGGCACTCTCTCTCCTTCTAGTTCTCACATTTTGCAATGCTTTTGATAACCAAGTAGAGATGAGTGCAAGTTCTTCCTCTGGAAACTCTTCAATCTGTTCAAGGGTTAGAGAGGACAACAAAGCAAGTGTTCCACAAGATGAAGATTGGTCGGACCTAGGAATGTCACGTTGAGAAACAAATTCAAGAGACTTGCTGGGGTTCTTACGTGAGATTAAGTCAATTTCATGAGTTTCCAGTTTAGAATATAGAACATCTAAAGTAAGTGTACTCATGACAGTAGATTCACGAATAGATGTGACTTTCATCTCCCAAATTGACATGTCTAATGCACTTAGTAATTGTCTAACATTTTCAGCATCTGAAAAATTAACATCGACGCTACGCAAGTTGCTGATAATTTTATTGAAGCAAGCAAATAAATCATTGATGGACTCACCTGGTTGCATCTTAAAACGCATGTATTCTTTTTTGAACATGTCTTGCCTTACCTCCTTGATCATGTTGGATCCTTCGTGGTAATAACATAGAGCTTTTCAAACATCGTACGCATATCGAAGGTGAGCAACACAGTCGAAGTCGCTTTGAGTTAATCCTTGTATAACCAAGTTCCGAGCCTTGTTGTTGTTGTCGACATCTCTCATATTTGTAGCCGTAACTTGATCTTATGGCGGCACTTCATAAGGCCTGTACACCTTTTCCCATATTGCAAAGCCTTGCGTCTGGATGAAAGCCTCCATGTGTGCCTTCCAAACTTGAAAATCAATACCACTAAACACACAAGGTTTCGCGGAGTATTTTTCCATCATGATTATTTAAAACAGGTGCAGATCTCAAAGATTAGAGAATTGTGGCTCTGATACCAATTGTAGGATCGAAGAGCACATAAAAAGCTATCAGAGGGGGGTGAATGGTAGATTGAAAACTTTTTCAGTGGAAGCAACAAAAACCCCTCGGTAAAAAATCAATCGGTTGCAAGATTGTGTGTGCGACTAATCTAAACGTGATCAATCGTGACAAAACCAGTATAGATTGTGGAGAAACAAGTCACGTAGACATGACAACAAGAATCACGAAAAACCATCAAGAATAACTCAAAGTTACGATCGAATGATTGAACAAAGGTTAATCTGTTCTACCCAACAAACATCAGATCTGCAACACTGCATTGAAACTCATGTAGATCCAAAACCACAAATACAATGACCGTGAAATTTTCACATATGATATATAATCAAGTTATGAAGACAATCCAAAAAGAATCACGTCAATTGGATCTGTAAAAAACGAGTTATGATAAAACTACCGAAGCAAGGTAGTGCTGTGCAGAAACTCGACGAGAAAAACCTGTTTGAAACAAGTCAGACGAACAAGGCACAAAAGTTCCTTTAAACTATGATATTTACTCAATAGAACACAAGAGAAACAGCCCAAAATTCGTCTACCGTGAGCTCTGGCCTCTCTTGCTTATATAACCAGCCATGAGGCCAACCCAAACCAAATTAGGACTCGTATCCTACTCAGTTTCAACCAAAATTTTCCATAGCTGCTCAAGACTCTTCCATACGTAGATAGAAGAAATTTTAAGACTTCCAAACACCATAGGAGTGTATCTCACATTCCTAATACAACTCAACTTTGTGCTCACCATGAAATCCTAATGTAACCAACTCAAATCTTTCCATATTTGAGTCAAACCCGACTCAGCCGCAGCCTGAGTCCATAACCTAGTCAGTTGGACCTTTCTGACCAATTCTTTATGTCCACATCTCTTCATCATGTCTTGGAACCATGTTGCCACGTACATGCACTCTTTGCACATGTGCAAACATCTTCCAAAGACGTCAACGATACCTTCATATGCATTATTCTTGATTCAGACATGTTGCGCAACCTCCCGATCGAATTCAACCACAATTCCTCCCGAACTTGGTTGTTGAACCTCATCTTCTCCCTAAGACTAGTTCAATGGATCCCGTCACCAGCCATGTCTTGAACTCAAGCAACACCTGCACATGAATAAACAACCGATACTTCCTAGCACAAGTCCTCGACTTGACTCTCGTTAGTTCCGAAACCACAACACCTTATGTGAGCACCTCACATAAGCATGTTGCAAACCATAGCAAGATGATATCAGCCATAACCACCAAAACATACCAAAAACTTAGTAAAAGAATACTAAGCAAACTTTCCATAGATGTAAAGCAAGTTTGAAACACTGCAAGGTAAAAACAAAACCATTGCGATCAAGCTCCGAACCTTGCCAAAGCTAATCGGACCTTGTACTGGAGCTTACCAAAGCTAGCAGGACCTAGCGTTGGAACTTACCAAAGCTAGCAGGACATAGCGCATGTCGGTACCCTGGGTACCGTATACCCCTTGAGATTGCAAAGATCTCAAGAAAATGTCATCTACTTGATTTGAATACCTTCGGAGGCCCACATGTCAGACATAACCGGACCCGCTTCTCCAACATGGTTAGTCTCAGGGTCGCCACGTGTACCATCAAACCGGAGCTACCACCCACAAGGGGGAAGCTCCGGGCTATGTACCGTAACGGCACCCCCGGACCTAACCCCAGACCGAGGGAAGCTCCGGAACTAACGCGTGTCTAGTGGCACCGGACCTATATGTTCCTCATAGCATGCTCCGGAGCTGCCACATGTCCTACTGTCGGATCTTCAGCCTTAAACCTCCGGTAGACTCCACAACGGCTCCGGATCTTCAAAAGGGAATCAAGGACTTCAAGACCCGATTAAGTGTCATTAATACTATATTAATGACACTCGATCGGACGACCTTAATTACCAGTAACGGTGCTATCAAAGCTCGTAACTCGGTCATTAAGGGTAATTAAGCGCATCAAATGTGTATTAATATTAGTAACCGCCGGGGCCACATGTCGGGCCAGGACAACTTGTAACGGCTTGTCCTTATACTATAAAATGACAGGCCGATGATACATGGAGGGAGACTGATCTGACCAGCTCTGATCTGATCTGGTCTAATTGGCTCACACGCGCACTCAACTCACTTGAGTTGAGTTCATACATCCAATACAACACCAACACATCCCGTGGAGTAGGGTATTACGCTCAAGCGGCCCGAACCACGTAAACCTTTGTGTCTCCTGTGTCATTTTACATTTCCCCTTCTTGAATCTCCGCGCGCCCACACCGAACTTCAAACTCTGCAAACACTTTAGTAGTGTCGGGAGATCTGCTGGATCAAAACCACCGACAATTGGCGCGCCAGGTAGGGGGCGCCTGAGATTTCAAGAATGGTGAACTCAGCTGTTGAATCATCCAATGGTCATCCCGCTGTTCAAGTTGTTGGGGGCAATCCCTCCAATATGCAGCCACCAGCAGGAACCTCAGTTCCAACAGGAGTCACACTTCCACCACCGCCGCCTCCACCAGCAAATCAAGCTGGGCAGCGCGATGGTGCACCGGCGTCAATCACTGCATCGGCGAATCATGACAACCTCGAACATGCGCTCCATGCAGCACGTGCTCTCCTTCAGCGCCCACCACCTCCGGATGCATCCCGAGATGCAATAGAGCAGTGGAGGGCCAATGTGGAACACTTGGTTGCAGCAGCAGCCGACCACATCAGTAACCAGGGTCCTCCTCCTTCAGGACGGGCCCCGTCGCAGCGATGGACCTTGTCTGGCAGACTTGGTCCGCACGTTTCCAACAACAGGAGACGTGCTGCATCACAGCAAGGGATGTCGTTGCCCTCCGGGGCGCGACGCACTCACACGGTATCAAGGCTTTCAACTCATGACCTCCGGGCGGAGCTTGATAGCCGATACCGTCAACAAGATGGCCGAGTCCATATCGAGCGTGCTCGTGAAAGACGAGAAGCTCAGGACATTCCTGCTCCTGAAGGAGTCGGAGGAGGCTGTTCAGCCCTAGCCATGCATCTGCGTATGGTCAGGTGGCCACAGAAATTCCAGCCTCACCTGCCGGAGAAGTTTGACGGGACCGTTAATCCCATCGAATTTCTTCAGATTTACTCCACTGCTATCCTGGCAGCTGGAGGAAATGAGGCCGTAATGGCCAACTATTTTCTAGTGGCTTTAATTGGGACCGCCCGATCCTGGTTTATGAGCCTTCCACCCAACTCCATCAACAGTTGGGAGGAGTTGTGCTGGCAGTTCACCGCCAACTTCGGGAGTTCATACACCCGACCAGACATCGAATTGGACCTTTTTGCAGTCGTGCAAAAAGGAGGAGAATCCCTGCGATCATTCATCCAGAGATTCTCTCAAGTACAAAATACTATCCCTTCTATATCTAGCGCTTCTGTCATTGTGGCATTTAGACAGGGCGTACGGGATAAGAAGATGTTGGAGAAACTTGCGATTAAGGAGATCACCAGTGTCACGGAACTCTTCAGCTTGGCTGACAAATGTGCTAGAGCTGCAGAGGGCCGTGAAATGCACTCCAAACCACCTCCGGAGGATCACAAGAAATCCTCCAAAGGAGAAGACACTACCTCTGGGAGTGGCAAAAAGAATAAAAAGGCCAACGGCAAGAAGAAGTCGTCGGCCGGCGCATCTAATGATGCAGTTGCTGCAGCTCCAGGTGGTCGGGGGCCACGCCCCGAGAAGCTACCTCGACTGTCTTCTGAAGACGGTGGCAAACCCAAGGTGTGGTGTCCAATTCATAAGATGGACAGCCAGTTTGGAAGACTGCCGAGAGGTCCAAAACCTTGCCGAGCGCTACAACAAGCACCGAGAAGAAGTTCCTTTCCGACAGAGGGAGGGAAAACAAAAAGTTGACGAAGCTCCGGGTGAAGAGGAGTTAGGTTTTCAGGATCCTAAAAAGGTCCTGAAGGCCGTCTACACCTCCGTCGACGACGATTCTGACGTCTCTGACAACGAGCGTCGGAAGACCATGAACACCATTTTTGGTGGATCATGGGACATCACCTCCCGCCGTGTCCTCAAGACAATGCGTCGGGACATGGCCGCTGTAGCTCCTACAGCCAGGGCGGAGCCTCATCGAAAGTGGATGGACACAGCCATCACTTTTGATGCTTCGGACTGCCCTCGAAGCATGGTTGGAGCAGGCCAGTTACCTTTGATGGTATCTCCTACCATCAATAACATTCAGCTCCACCATGTTATGGTAGACGGAGGTTCGGAGCTGAACCTCATAAGCTTTGAAGCTTTTACCAAGCTTCAGCTCTGACCTTCGGATCTTCATCCCTCCTGACCTTTCTCCGGAGTAGGTCTAGGAGCCATTACCCCACTCGGTGCTATTAACCTCCCCGTTACCTTCGGGACCCGGAAGAAGTATCGCACCGAGAAGTTGGTCTTTGACGTTGCTCAGATCAACTTACCCTTCAATGCCATCTTGGGTAGGCCTGCCTTGTATGAATTCATGGCAGCTACTCATTATGGCTACCTGGTGTTAAAGATGCCAACACCAGTAGGCGTTCTCTGGATCCGCGAAGATCGCACTGCCGGAGTAACTGCTCTGGAAGAACTTCATGCGCTTACTACGGCGCAAGAGGAGGACTCCAGACAGGAGCAAGCTCCAAAACCCCCGAGCATTCGTCAGCGAGGCTCGACTTCTGCACCTCGTGTGCAGCCAAGTGGCGACACCGACATTCCCGTCAAAGTCGTCCAAATCGGTTCTGATGCCGCTCAGACCACCCGTATATCGGGGGGGGGGGGGGGGGGGACTGAATGACAAATAGGAACATGCGCTCATCGCTTTCGTCCGGGCTAATGTTGACCTGTTTGCCTGGCAATCGTCACAAATGCCTGGGATCCCCAAGGAAGTGATTGAGCACAATCTGAAGATCTACCCTGACGCCCGGCCCGTGCATCAGAAGCCTCGGAAGCAATCCGTGGAGCGACAGAACTTCATTCGATAAGAGGTGAAGAAGTTGCTCGAAGCTGGATTCATCCGAGAAGTCTCCCATCCAAAATGGCTGGAAAACCCAGTCGTTGTGCCTAAGGTCGGCGGGAAGCTTCGGATGTGTATTGACTACACAACACTAAATAAGGCATGTCCAAAAGATCCATTCCCACTACCTAGAATAGATCAGATAGTGGATTCCACCTCCGGGTGTGAATTACTGTGTTTCCTAGACGCATATTCTGGGTATCATCAAATCAGAATGTCTAGGGAAGATGAAGAGCATACCTCTTTCATCACAGTAGATGGATTGTATTGTTATACAGCCATGCCATTTGGTCTCAAGAATGCAGCTTCAACCTTTGTATGAGCTATGTACAAAACTTTTGATGAACTCATTAGAGACATAGTGGAAGTGTACGTCGATGACATCGTGGTCAAGGTCAGGAACAAAGAGTCACTCCTTGACACCTTACAGGCTGTCTTCGACAAGCTGCGGGTCACCCGCACAAAGCTAAACCCAAACAAGTGTGTCTTCGGGGTTAGCTCCGGAAAACTTCTTGGTTTCCTGGTAAGTCACCGGGGCATAGAGGCTAATCCGGTGAAGATCAAAGCCATTTAAGACATGCAGCCACCAGCCCGCATAAAGGATGTCCAAAAGCTGACTGGATGTCTAGCAGCCCTCAGCCGGTTCATTTCAAGACTGGCAGAACGGGCACTTCCCTTCTTCAAGTTATTGAGGAAGTCCAGACCATTCCAATGGTCTGAAGAAGCAGAAAAAGCGTTACAGGAGCTGAAACAGTTCCTCACCACCCTACCAACTCTGGTAGCTCCAAACCCTGGTGAGCCTTTGCTGCTTTACATTTCAGCAACTGACGAAGTCGTCAGTATGGTCCTGGTTGCGGAGAGACCAGAACTATCCCATACTCAGGAATCCAGACCCCTCCGGGAGGGTCCGGAAGTTCCTGAAAGAGAGTCTGGGTCCCAGTTCCCAGACTTGAGTCCACAAGAAGTTACTTCAAAAGACCCAGACCCCTCCAGGAGGGTCCAGGTCACCTCTGAAGAAGCTCCGGGTCCCTCCAGCAAGGACCCGGAGGTCCCCGAAGAAGCTCTGGATCCCTCCGGGGAGATCCGGGTCAATGAAGAGGAAGCTCTGGGCCCCTCCGGGAGGGTCAGGACCATCCAACGCCCAGTGTACTTCATTAGTGAAGTACTTCATGACGCCAAGACTCGATACCTAGAGGTGCATAAGCTGCTCTATGCAGTTCTTATTGCCTCCAGGAAGCTTCGCCATTACTTCCAAGCTCATAAGATTTCAGTGGTGACTTCTTACCCACTTCGAGCAATCTTGCATAATCCCAATTCAACTGGGAATATTGCAAAGTGGGCAGCGAAATTGGCCGAATTTGATCTCGAATTCATTCCAAGGCAAGCAATCAAGAGTCAAGCATTGGCAGATTTTGTGGCGGAATGGACTCCCTCTCCATCAAACCCTGGGGGCCCCAGTGAGCAGAAGCCAGAACACAAGGCTCCGGTTTTCACCGAGCCTCACTGGACCCTCTACTTCGACGGCTCCATGCAAAAGCAGGGGGCCGGAGCTGGAATCCTTCTCCTCGCACCAACCGGGGAGAAGGTAAAATACATGGTACACCTTGACTTCAAGGCGACCAACAACATGGCGGAGTACCAAGCACTCATCTACGGACTAAAGGTGGCACTGTCATACGGTGTCAAGCAGCTGCTGGTCAAGGGAGATTCACAGCTCATAATTAAACAAGTGAAGGGTGAATGCTCCTGCAATAATCTCCAGCTAGCTGCTTACCTCCTTGAAGTCTAGAGGCTTCAGAAGGACTTCGAAGTCCTAGACCTCCACCATGTCCAGCGTGTCCACAACGCTAAAGTCGACGAAATCTTGACGAAAGCGTCAATCAGAGCTCCAGCTCCTGATGGGACTTTTGTCCGGAGGTTGTCAAAACCCACAGCTCAGCCTGTCGAACTGAGCGAAGGGGGCGAGATCAGCATCCCGAAGCTGATGGTCCCGATGGCCCTATTACCATGGCAGCCATCAAGGGTCGTAGGTGCTGCCGGAAGCTCTAAGCAACCCAGCACGCAAGACTCAAATGCTCAAGTTAGCTCCGATGCATGGATCTCGGAGATCCAGAGCTACTTGAAAGACAACATCCATCCTGACGATGATGTATCCGCTGACCGGATAGTCAGATTGGCTAAAAGATACACGTTGGTAGAAGGGGATCTCTACCGGCGCGGTGCCAACGGCGTCCTAATGCGGTGCATCACAAGGGAAGAAGGCTGCAAGCTCCTCGCAGAAATCCATGTAGGCGAGTGTGGGAATCACGCGTCTTCCCGCACGCTGGTCGGTAAAGCCTTTGGGCATAGCTTCTACTGGCCTACAGCACTCTGGGATGCAACTGAGCTGGTGAAGAAATACAAAGCATGCCAATTTCATGCAAAGCAAATTCACACACCGGCTCAGCCTCTACAAATGATACCTCCTACATGGCCCTTCGCCGTGTGGGGGATGGACATCTTGGGACCTTTCACAAGAGCCGTCGGAGGTTACAAGTTCCTGTATGTCACCATTGACAAGTTCACCAAGTGGCCGCAAGCAACTCCAGTTGTGACAATAAACAAGCAATCTGCTATCAACTTTTTGCAGTCCATTGTATGCAGATTTGAAGTCCCAAACAAAATCGTTACTGATAACGGGACCCAATTCACAAGCTCTGCATTTCAAGGATATTAGGAAGACCTCGGCATTCAAGTTTGCTATGCCTCCGTAGCTCACCCGACAAGTAATGGCCAGGCCGAGAGAGCAAATGCTAAAATCCTGAAAGGGCTCAAAACGCGCACTTATGAACGCTTGAAAAAACATGGAGCCAACTGGATTGAAGAGCTTCCGCCCACTCTATGGGCCAATAGGACAACTCCAAACTGGTCAACTGGAGAGACACCCTTCTTCCTGGTGTACGGAGCTGAAGCAATCCTTCCTCCGGAAATCACCTTGGGGTCACTCCGGGTCCGGACCTTCGACGAAGCCACGCAGGACCAGCTCCGGCATGAAGACCTAGACCTCCTGGAGGAGGGAAGGTTCCAAGCAGCTGTTTGGAATGCCCGATACCGCCAAGCCCTTCAGCGCTATCATCAGCAGCATGTACACAATCGACAGCTCGAGGAAGGCGATCTGGTGCTATGGAGAATACAATCCAGAGAAGGGCTAAACAAACTCTCCCCCAGCTGGGGGGGACCCTTCCGAGTGATTAAAGTATCCCGTCCCGGAAGCGTTCGCTTGGCTACCGAGGATGGGACACCTCTCCCAAATCCTTGGAATATTGAGCACCTCCGTAAGTTCTACACTTAATATCACGGAGGTGAGTTTGTAGTAACTTGAGGTGTATGTTATAGAGTCATTGTACAGAGTCGGGTAGTTCCTCCGGGAGAACAGCCGGACCTTTCCCGGAAGGTCCACAAAGTTCATGCAACACTTGTTATAGTCTCAGGACTAAAAGTGTGGCTAGCTACCCTGGGTCAAACAAGGAATCAAACACGCTTAGCCTGGTTCCGTACCCTAAGAGTGT
Source organism: Tuctoria greenei (assembly GCA_036927565.1). Lineage (NCBI taxonomy): Eukaryota > Viridiplantae > Streptophyta > Magnoliopsida > Poales > Poaceae > Tuctoria > Tuctoria greenei. The sequence continues at coordinate 189,018,805 of JAYESD010000003.1, read as the reverse complement.
ACTTGTTTCCCCTGTACCCCGGACCTATAATGAAAGACATCTTCACGTAAAACAGACTCCACGTGCATTTATTTTGTACAGGATCAACATTTTTTATTTTTCTCTTTCTTGTCTATAACAAAGTTGTGCAATTCTTAAGAAATTTTAGTTCAACCAGTTCATGTACGATTCGAGCTGTATTGTCAATTCTTTTGGATTCAAATATTGTTCATGGGCCTCTCGCCTAAATGCCACCAAGCCAATCTAGGGCTGGAGTGTGCTATCGACTTAGCCCGGTCAAGCACCCTAAGTACGCCACTCTACCTACACCCCGGCAGGCTGAAGTAAGGCAGGTCCAAGTAAAATTGGATCTGAAAGAAAGAAGGCAATGCATTCGGTTGTATTCAGAATTGTGTTTGACTTAAAACTTTCTTGAGAATCGTAAGCCACGACGAAGTTATAGGCAAGGGGCCAATTTTACTATTTTTCTTGGCTTCAGTGTGCAGGAAAAATAAAGAATCCACGCTGATGGAGAAAAGTCGGAGCTAACAAAGCTCCGACTCCCCCTAGGTGGCTTGTGATCGATGTTAAACAATGAAAACGAGCATTATCGGAGCAACCAAGCTCCGGCAAAGCTAGGGGGGCCAGCCGTCGACACAGAATAAAAGATGGTGAGAAGACCCCACAAGCGGAGTCTGCTGCCGACAAGCTACGCGTTGGCAAAGGTCACTGCCGGAGCTACTAAGCTCCGACACCCCGGAGGGCTAACTATCGATGCTCCACGCGTTGATAGGGACTATTCCCGGATCTACTAAGCTCCAACGGTAGTCAATGCCGGAGCTTCTGAGCTCCGACAACCTCAGGGGGCCTTCACTATCGAAGACTTCGGACCTACACTCTACAAGTTCGAAGCAAACGAGTCTTCAACAAAATACAATATCCTCTTGGTACATGTTCACAATCAAATTGTGTACATCTACCAGGGGGCCAAGCGAAGACAAAAGTGTTGAAGACAAAAAATGAAATTCACAGAAATTTGGATTTCATTCATCTGGAGACAAGGGATTACAAAATTGGGGAAGAAAAAGAGAGAATACAAGTGAGAGCTACAGAGATGGTCTTAAATCCTATGGAAGAACTGGACGACCTTCTGAGCAACCTCCAACACGTTGGCTCGGGTGGCTTCACCTTCTCCTTTGATGGGACCTTCAAGCACCAGGTCCAGAGGGAATTGGGGATCTCGGCTGGTGTAGCACGTCAGCACATACTCTGCGACGTTCTTCGCCAGGGACTGCCCCTCAACCTCCAACTGGTCTGCAATGACGTCACCCACCTTGGAGAGTTTGCTACCCGCCGAGCTCAATGCTTGCAACGCCAGGTCCGGCTCTAGCTCCGGATCATCCGGACGTACGGGACTGAAGCCCATTGGTGTCATCGCGTCTTTGGCTTTGCTCAGGAACTCCCAAACCTGTAGGTAGTCCGAAGTCCTTAAGCCCTTCAGTTCCTCCAAGGATCTTTTGGTCGCTGCCAGTTCAGAATTCTCACGAGCAAGGCGCTCAACCTCTTTGGCATTTTGCTGAATCTTTTCAGCAACCTGCTTCTCAAGTTTTCCGAGCTCCTCCTCCTGGAGGTGGATCTTGTTCCGGCGGTCGACCAGGTCCTTCTCCTGGCCCCTAACTTTCTTCTACTTGACAGCGATGGCACACTCTTGCTTGTAGAGTTCCTGCCCTCGCACCCAGGCCTTTTCCTCCTCCTCGACGCAACGCTCCTCCAATTTCTTGGCGCGTTCCTCGAGGCCCTTGTCAGCCAGAGCCACCTTTTCGGCGAGCTCCTCCTCCCTCTTCAAGACATCATCCCGCAGCTCTAGGAGTTTTTGCTCTTCGTCTTCGAGCCTCTTCTCCCTCTCCTCAAGTGCCTCCCAGCGCTTGATGAGAGTAGTGTTAATGGCTTCAAGCCTTTCTTGGCGATCATCAGCCGCACTATTAGCTGCCTTGGTCTGCTCATAAATGGCCCGGGATTGAGCATCGAGGGCACGAGTCAAGCTCTCCCTATCATCCAATAATTTGCCCCAGTATTCCAGGTGGACCTTCTCCTGTTTGATCCACTTTTTGTCGTCCGCCATCCTCGATTGCGCCAGCTTGGTCTCGAAGTAGAGCCGGTTACACCACCGCCTAAGGGTTTGGCGCTCCTCTTCAAGAGCCTTGCTGTTGTGGTAGAACGCCAGCTGGACTTGACACAGACTGGAGCAAGCGTTGTCAATGGACAACGACAGGGGAATAGGGTTCGGACCTGCTGGGGTCTCCTCCGCTGGTTCCAGCGGGTTCTCGCTTACAAAAATTGGGTCCCACTCCACAAGAGTGGTCCCCTGAGCCTCCACGGCACTAGGGCCGTCCTCTGGGATAGCCTCAGTCGCCACTGAGGAGGGTCCCGCAGAAGAAGTTCCAACCTCTGGAAGTGGTTCCGAATGCTCTGCCGCCAGGTCTTCATTTGCCCCCTCAGGCAGGGGGCCAACAACTTCATCTAGGCACCCTGGCCCAGCAGCAGGCACCTCCGTCGTCATCACTTCTGGAGCAGGGGCAACTTCAGGCTCCGGCCTGGGCTCCTCCTCCACTGGTGGCTCGGGTGTTAACACCTCGACCACCATGGGTTCGAGTGCTGATGCCTCCACAATGACCGGCTCGGGCGCCAGAAGGTCAACAACAATCGGCCCTGAGGCCAAAGCTTCAACCTCAACAGGCTCAGGCGCCGGAAGGTCTTCAACCGCAACCGGCTCTGCAGTCGGAGCTTCAGTGGCGACCGGCTCTGAGGTTTGAGCTTCGGAGGTAGCCGGCTCAACCGCCGGGACTTTCTCACCATACGGCTCGCTCGCCGGGACTTCAATAACCTCCGTCTCAACCACTGGGGCTTCAACAATTTTCGGCTCTGGGGCCGGAATCACTGCTTCCTCCGGCTCAACGGCCGAAGCTTCCAACATCTCAGCATCAAGACCCAGGGCTTCAACCTCCGGGGCAGGTGCCGCTGGCGCATCTTCTCTCCCGTGGTCCGGCGCTACCACGGGAGTCTCGGGAGATGAGTCAAGGTCCATGACAACGACAGCTGGTGTCGGAGCTACTGCAGCTTCGGCCACCACTTGGGGCGGCACCGGGATGGGAGCAGCAGCCTCCGCCCTCACAGCTTCAGCTGCTGTGGCCGAGGGTGGAGCCTCACTCCTCTTCTTGGGGACGCTGCAGATGATGGATGAAAAAACTTAAAAATAGTTACTACAACAAAACAACTGTCTTAGGTAAAGATTAAAAATTACCTCGAAAGGCTTCCGCACCAGCTTACACGGAATCTCTTTCTCGGGCGTTCTGGACTAACCATGGCCGCCGCCGGCGTGGTGGCTCTGGAAGGCCCCCTGGAACTTGTTGCAGCCACGTGCATTTCCTTAGTCGAGGCCCCCCTCGACCGGGAAGGACCTCCGGACCCAGAGGCCTCAGCTGGTCCTGGTGCTGGAGTCACATGCCCGGAGCTAGCACCCCGAGGAGACGCTGCTGCAGGTACAGTCACCGCAGTTGTAGAAGACCTCCCCCTCCGACGAGAAGGAGCTGATGCAGAGGATGTAGGCATGACGGACCTTCCGTCGGCATGCTTCATCTTCCTCTTCCGGCTCGAGGGTTCGGCCACCGGCTCCTTGCCCTTGCCGGCGACTTCGGTCCTTGGCTTCAGGGCAGGGTCGGAGCCACCTTCAGAAGCCCCAGTGATCATAACCCTAGAAGTCGATCGTCTCTCGACGACACCAAGGTCGTCAAGTACCGACATCGTCCGCCGAAGCTCCCTGCTGAACTCTACCTCCACGTTCAAAGGGAGGAAAGCTGGTGGCGGGGTCAAGTCATCACCCGCAACGTCGATGCCGTGCTGGAACTTAGATGAAATTCCAAGGTCGCCCCCTCCATGTTGGACTTCAGTCCGGTCACGACCCGGTCGTCGTCCATCACACTGTTGAGGGCCCAAGCGAGTTTTTCTCTCCTCTTCAGCGGTGCCCACCTGTTGACCAGGAAATTGCAAAATACTGCCTGAGGAGTTAATACTCCTTCCACACAATGGCGGATCCTGGTCAGAGCAGGGTTGAAGGCATCCGACAGCACCGGAGCTTCACTCCAGACTGCAGTGTCGATGTTGGGGAGGCCTTCGGGCAGCTCCAGCTTCTCGTGTTCCTCCACCCGGATGACTATCCAGTCCTTCTTCCAATCATCCCACTTTCCAGAGGGAAACGACCGGAGGTACTTGAATGGGCACTTCTTGCGCTTCACGAAGTAGTAGAAGCCAAGGTACTCATTACTCCTTCCAGTGGTATGGACGGTGAAGAAGGTACGGAAAAGCTCAATGCAGGGGGGATGCCCACCCACATTTCATAGAAGTGGACGAACACAGACACTAGAAGAATGGAGTGGGGGCCAAGGTGGTACAGCTGCAGACCATAGAAGTCTAGCAACATCAAGAAAAATGAGGAAAAAGGCGGGATCAACCCCACCATGGCGTACGCAGAGAAGTACACCATCTCGCCGGCATGCTCCTTCTCGAACGGGAGCTCCCCACCGGCGCGGACCAGGCAGTTGAAGAAGTCCGAGGACCTCCCCATGAGGCCCCGGACCTTCTTCAGGTCACCTTCGGTCTTCAAGCGGCTCTCGTGGAGACCCAACTCCATCGCAGCACAGCAAGGCAAGGGAGGAAAAGCAAGCACAAGTTTGGGAGTTCGAGCGCAAGTTTAGATGAGAGGCGTAAAGAACCCAGATGGTGCGCGCTTTCCTTCTTAAGTAAGCCCCCGCAACGCTTGGATGGAAACCGCAAGGAAGTCGAAGATACTATTCAAAAATTTCACCCTGCCGATGACAAAAGGGCCCGAGACCACCCCGACGATCAAGTCGAGGTTCTTACCCAGGTGAACGGTTGTCATCATGAAAGGCGGGAAGCCCGAAGGCGGCGGCCTGACAAGGCGCGCGGAACCGATACGATTTTCGTATCGAGAACCAGCGACCTTCAATTGCGTGAGATCTGCACGCCAAAGATCTCATTTGCCGCACCCGGGATATGCCACGCGGCGAGGATTTAACTCCAAAACTATCGCCAACGGCACATCTGAAGACTTTTGAAGACTCGTCTCAAAAGTCGAAGGATGGACCCACCTCCGGAGGAATGACTTCACCCAAGGGGTCTTCCCCAGAGGTGGGCCCAGGGGGCCACTGTCAGTACCCTGGGTACCGTATACCCCTTGAGATTGCAAAGATCTCAAGAAAATGTCATCTACTTGATTTGAAGACCTTCGGAGGCCCACATGTCAAACATAACCGGACCCGCTTCCCCAATATGGTTAGTCTCAGGGTCGCCACGTGTACCATCAAACCGGAGCTACCATCCACAAGGGGGAAGCTCCGGGCTATGTACCGTAACGGCACCCCCGGACCTAACCCCAGACCGAGGGAAGCTCCAGAACTGACGCGTGTCTGGTGGCACCGGACCTATATGTTCCTCATAGCATGCTCCGGAGCTGCCACGTATCCTACCGTCGGATCTTCAGCCTTAAACCTCCGGTAGACTCCACAACAGCTCTAGATCTTCAAAAGGGAATCAAGGACTTCAAGACCCGATTAAGTGTCATTAATACTATATTAATGACACTCGATCGGACGACCTTAATTACCAGTAACGGTGCTGTCAAAGCCTGTAACTCAGTCATTAAGGGTAATTAAGCGCATCAAATGTGTATTAATATTAGTAACCGCCGGGGCCACATGTCGGGCCAGGCCAACTTGTAACGGCCTGTCCTTATACTATAAAATGGCAGGCCGACGATACATGGAGGGAGACTGATCTGACCAGCTCTGATCTGATCTGGTCTAATTGGCTCACACGCGCACTCAACTCACCTGAGTTGAGTTCATACATCCAATACAACACCAACACATCCCGTGGAGTAGGGTATTACGCTCAAGCGGCCCGAACCACGTAAACCTTTGTGTCTCCTGTGTCATTTTACATTTCCCCTTCCTGAATCTCCGCGCGCCCACACCGAACTTCAAACTCTGCAAACACTTTAGTAGTGTCGGGAGATCTGCTGGATCAAAACCACCGACAGCACCGAAACTTACCAAAGCTAGTAGGACCTAACTTCGGAGCTTACCAAAACTAGTCGGACCTAGACAAAGAAATCAGACCTAGACAAAATAAGTCGGACCTTGCATTGGACCTTGCAAGAGCCACGCAAAACAAGTCGGACCTATCGTTGGACCTTGCAGGAGCTTAGACCTAGAGTCAGACCTTGTTAGAAAGGTGTTTTGGTAGTATTCAAAACTTTTATCATCAAAGTCAATGTATTCAGCACACATAGGTCTCACAAATTTACCGTTTCTAGTTTGCGAGGAGCTACTTTATAACTCCTCAACCTCGCGAGAACCTTACACTCTCTACTCGCGAGATTATCGCTTGATTGCCAAGCTGGTAAAGTTCCTTGACTTGTAATGTATGGTGACATTGAGTTGTCCAACAACCTTGTAGTCACCATGTATTAAACGTCTTTGTACTTTGATGACATGATAGAACCAGACCTTAATTTCTCTTATATCAGTCCAAAGCGTTTCATTCTTTGACCCACTTGTTGAAATAGCAAATTCTTTGAGAGTTAATCATTCCTTGTTTAAAACTCACAGTACACCTTGATTTTTATTTGGGAAAGATACTGAGTAAACTCCTTAAGGCCTCAAACAACAAAGTGAACCACCAGAATAGTTGGACCTTCTATTATAAGTCATCATAGTGATCAAGAAAAATCAAAGAGACAAAGAAACATTGGAATCAAGGTTTAACAATAACGTCTTCAAAAGAGAACACTATTGACCGAAGCCAAAGACTGTAGAGTTGAATGGGTCTTTCTTGTGGAAAAAGGATACATCATTATAAGGGTAAAGCAGAAGACTTCAAAATGTCACCAGGAATTTACATGGAAAGAGATAAGATTCTACAGTTTAATTTTGTTTACATCGACTATTTGAATACAGATCACTCAGAAGAAGACTTGTACAATAAGGAATCAGATGACGTGGTGCAGTAGGCTGTTCTGGATTAACCACACCGTCAAGGAACTGAAATGGGAAGATGTAGAATTTCTTACATCCAATCACTTCGGAAAGTATTGTCATATCATCAATAGCTCAACCCTACCAATCTCTGTTCACTAGAATCTCGGGACGAGATTTCTTTAAAGGGGAAGGGTTGTAAAAGCTCACATTTGAGAAGAACAAGAAGCGAAAATGTGAACTGAAAATTTTTAAGTTAAATTGGGAATTCATACTCACATAAAGTATAGTAGCTAATAAATAATGTTAAAAATATGAACTTGTTAAAACTTTAAACACTCCTCTGAGTGTTAGTGTCACACTTCCAAAGAAAATGGATCTCGAAAGAAGTACTAATTAACTCGAAAGTCAAAGTCAAGTTGTGAATTCAACATTGATTCAAAAGTCAAATGCCATGCTAAGGCAAAAGTCTTAATTCGAAATTGAATATATTCAAATGTAAGATTTGGATTAGCCAAAGTGTTGGTGATAATCAATTAGGTTTAGCAATGTAATCAACTATGAATTACCTCAAATGCTTTTAGTTTGAATATTTTAAATCCATACTTAAAAGTTGAATTTTAATTTAAATTCAAATGACAAACTCAAAATGGGTAAAAACAAGATTCATTCTCACATTACTATTATTACAACTGACTTAATGACTTGATAAAGATTTTTGCTAATTATAGAAAAACTACAGAACAACTAATTAAAGGAAATATTCAAATCTGAATTTAAAGTTTCAAAATCAGTTTTTCCAAACTCAAATCTGATTAAAGACTTGGGTTCCTCTTAATTTACTTATCTATCATGTAAAGCCTCACCATTTTAGGGTTCCATTTACTATTTATAATTAAATTTTGGAAACAAAATGTGAGGATAAGAGTGAGAATGGGACCCATCTGCCAGTGGGCCCCACATGGCAGTCAAAGAAGCAATCTATGTTTTCTTCCTTCTATTCCCTGTGTGCCACAAACACCGCATGCAGTGCCACCACGATGGCTTCGGCAGCACAGCAAGCGGTGTCATTCCTATCGCACCCAAGGCCAACAGCAGTGTCTCTCCTTTGTTCTGCTCGTCTCCATCGCACCCTGAGCAACTGTCTCGCTCCCTGCTCATCGCCGCTATGAGCTGAGGCTGCTGCTCCATGGTGCCATGTGCCTGCTGCCCCTCGGCTCGGTCTAAGCTACGGTTTCCATGTGCGTGTGTGTGCTCTTGCTCCCCGACGAAGTACTGATGTAGCTCATGCTTCTTGTAGCACGAATATAGCCTTCCTTCTTCAAGTGCAACCGTCGTACCTCTGCTTTGCACCATGTCATGTCCCTGCCGGTTCCTTGCCCAGCCAAGACTGAGGAGCAACGCGCAAGGTGCTATTGTACTTCCCCAACGCGGCTAATCGACGCCCCTATCTTCACTGAGCTGCCCAAGGCGGAAAAGTCGACTCTCCTCCTCTGTTCGGGCTGCCACAGCGCTGCAGCGTCGCATCTGTCTCAAGCATTTTTTCATCCAGATTATCACGCTCGAAGGTTCGCCTTAACCATTTCCTCATCTCCATGTGTCCAATTGGTCGTATCCTAGCCTCTGCCCAAGTATTTCCAATTTTTCCCATTGTAGCTCGTTCAAACCATGTCCAAGCTTCATGGCAATTCTCCCTGCGCCCTCAATTAATCTCTAATCCAATTAAACCATAGAATATATATGTTCCAAGGATCCTTTCAGATCAAACCAATCGAAGAATAAGCAATTAATCACTCGGGAATATTGCTCGGTCTAAGCTACGGTTTCCATGTGCGTGTGTGTGCTCTTGCTCCCCGACGAAGTACTGATGTAGCTCATGCTTCTTGTAGCAGGAATCTAGCCTTCCTTCTTCAAGCGCAACCGCCGTACCTCTGCTTTGCGCCGTGTCACGTCCCTGCTGTTTCCTTGCCCGGCCAAGACTGAGGAGCAATGTGCATGGTGCTATTCTACTTCCCCAACGCGGCTAATCGACGCCCCTATCTTCACCGAGCTGCCCAAGGCAGAAAAGTCGACTCTCCTCCTCTGTTCGGGCCGCCACAGCTCCGCAGCATCGCAGCTGTCTCAAGCAGTTTTTCATCCAGATTATCATGCTCAAAGGTTCGCCTTAACCAGTTCCTCGTCTCCATGTGTCCAATTGGTCGTACCCTAGCCTCTGCCCAAGTATTTCCAATTTTCCCCATTGTAGCTTGTTCAAACCATGGCCAAGCTTCATGGCAATTCTCCCTGCACCCTCAATTAATCTCTAATCCAGTTAAACCATAGAATATATATGTTCCAAGGATCCTTACAGATCAAACCAATCGAAGAATAAGCAATCAATCACTCGGGAATATTAGATCTTTTCCATGCCGGCCGAAACCCCTAAGTCCACAGTGAACACCTCTTTCAATCGATTTCCTTGCAATTAGAGTTCGTATTAGGATTCCTCATAGCGCAAGAGTGCTGTGGGATCAAAATATGAGCTTGCTCATCTATTTCCATGTTGTGTCCATGTCATCGTCGAACCCGCCGCCGCCACCGCCTTTGCTTGAGCAGTTCCGGTCGTCATCGAGTGCCACCAGATTGTCCTACATGTGTTTCGGGGTGCGGTGATCCTATTTAACTAAGAACCCCCTCCTTCTGTTGCCTGCCAGCACAGGAACACCCACGGATTGCCGCCGGCCTGCTGCCATTGTGCCTTGTCCAGAGGTAGAAGAAGACTGTGTGGAGCCCGGCTGTAAGTGGTAGAAGACCTCCTGGATCCGTTGTGACCTTAGATCATTTGTGGACTGTGGCCCTCTATGTTGCGTCATTTTGGTTGGCTAAATTCATACCAGTGGGACCCCATGTCAGCCTTAAGGATTTCATTTAGAAATAAAAATACAGAAATTAACCAGAACTTTGAAAAATCATAGTAAATCATACAAGTGTCCAAAAATTATCAAATAAATTTTATTCGACTCCTAATGATCTAAACTTTGCAGTGAACCAGTTTATTTGGCATGGACAGTCCTCTCAATTTTCTGAAAATTCTGAGAGGCTTCACCCATAGATTAAATGTTCTACAAGCTCCAGATCTTAAAAAATTCTGAAATTATTCTTATAATTCCCTTATCATCTCTAGAGGCTACAGTAAATATTACAGGTCAGTTGGACATGAAGAACAAGAACAGTAAACCATTATGTATTCTTGGTTAGTTAAATCACAAATAATTATCCATGGCTTTATAAATCCTACAAATTGGTGGAAATACTCTTCCACATGTTCCACATCTCCAGCAATTTACTTATGACCATTAGTTACTCAGAACTTTGAAATTTTGTTAATCAAGTGTATTCTTCATAATTCCTCTACATAGTGGTTCATTCCCTGTCAATACCATCATTTATGCCACTCTCTATCAACTTTTCAGCTTCTTTTCTGTGATCCCTCTCTCACATGCAGAATTATTCCTCTTAATTCTCCCCATAAGACCATCAAGAATTTGGCAATCTATTTTTCCTATATGGTTATGGTGAACCATATAGATGATTCCTTACATAACCCAAATTATGTAAATAAGGACTCTTAGCATACCTTGAAACTAGCAGGAATTTCTTCTTAAATTCCTTAGTAGTTTTTTTAACTCTCTTTTGAGTCTTAAGATTTCAATTCTTAAATAATAATGTTGAATCATATATGCATATTGATATCGATAGGACTCGTAACGAAGAAGACTCACGAAGAGCACAACTCGAAGGAGCATAAAACGACAAGATTTGCTCAAGCAGCATCCAAGCACAAGATTTGCCCAAGCAATAGCAATGACAAGGAAAGAAGAAGAAGAACGAGAAGCTTTGGTCAGAAGATCAAGCCTGACTGTTGACATTTACTTAGTCACAACCTAAAAAAAGCTCGGTTTGCATCTAAGTTATTAATATATTTTGCTTTTATAATCTATATTTTGGTAATTGTGCATTAAGTCTAGGGATGTATGATACTCCACATGCATGACCCAAGAATCTCTGGAGTTTGGGTAGAATAGGACTTTACAGGATTATAATTGCTATGTTAAAGTTGAGAAATATGGATGTGATTGAGTTAGGAAACGAAAGGAATGGTATGGCTCGAGTAGACGGACTCTACTCGTGAACAGTAATAAGTGAGACCAATTGGGAAGGAACTGAAGATCGGGCAGGAAGGCTAGAGCATTCAATAATGTGGTTCTGTGGGCATAGTTTCTGCCTGTGTCGATTAAGAATCGTACCGTGTACGGCTTTGTTAGACAAGTTTGAATAAGTACCAGATGCATACTGGCTCTAGTGGACCCAACAAACTGATGCAACTTGTTAACATGTTTGTTGAGACACACCCCACCGTCTTAGACACCACGCACATCGACGGGAGGGTAGAGGTCACTGTGGCGTACCCATATGTGAGGCAAACTGTCGGGGCGGTGGGACCGGTTCAATTTTCAGGTGTCTTGTGAAAGGTGACCATACACGACGTCAACGGAATTGGTTGATCACCTCTTTCAGACGGGCATGTGTGTCATGCAAGTCGGGTGTATCTTGATTCAAATCATCGTCACTCACGAAAGGGAGCATATTTTTTTACTGCGCTCTGACGTAGTAACAACTGGAAGTGGGTGGAGTATGTTTTATTGTTAAGCATGCGCTATGACGTAGTAACAACTAGAACTGGGTGGAGTCTGTTGTATGGTTAAGTAACTTGGTTGGAGTAGTTGATAGAAGAACTAAAGTTATGATTTTAAGCAACTTCACCTGCTATTATTAAATTGAAGTAAGAATCTACTAATAGTGAATATTTACTTATTGTTGTTTAAATTCAAGTCTTACGTTCCGAGGATGTGGTCATGTTCTAGATGAGACGCTTAAGTTTTGCTGAGCCTTGTGCTCATAGTTGCATTTATACAAGTTTTGCAGGTATATAGATATGAAGGGTTCCTAGGCTTTGCCCTCGATGTAGTCAATGAAAGCCTTGGACGCCGCTGCTTTCTTCTGTGATGCTAGAGTGGAGTATCCGCGGGCTGCATACGACTGCTACAATTGTAGTGTAGGTTCGAGAGTAGTTGAAGACTTACGCTGATGTAAGCTATTTTGTATAAAACTCTGAGAATATTATAAGATGCTCACTTATGTTATGAGTTCTTTGTTCTTTTTTATGTTGTGCTACTGGGTGTCGCATCGCAAGACACCATACAATATGATTTCTGGTTTGTATGGACCCTGGTCCTCACAAAATCACTTCCGAAGCTGAAAGATCAAGCTTGCTTGATTCTCTTCGATTTGATCGATTTTCTTCAATTTTCCTCCCTCACTTAAGGTATTTTTTATCACTCCCCATATTCTTAGATCTAGCAACAGGTTCTTGTGTACAAGTCATAGAATATCTTCTAGAGACTAGTATACATCTTGTTCTAGAGTTTCACGTTGATACATTTTGGTTTAGATGACTTGTGTCAAGATTAGGGTTAGAATTGTCACATATATGTTTACATGTGGCTTGAACAAGTCCGAACCACATCAAACAAGTTTGAAGTTCTCCTTCGGATATATCCAACTAGCTTCGGACATTTCTGATGAGAACATCGAACATATCTGATTCTGTACAGTTTCTAACTCCAATTTTGCGCAATCTTCAACCATTTGCCTCAACCTCCTTCAAATCATCTCTCATTTTCTCATGTATGTATCAGGATCATGGCAGGTGACTCTCAATCCAAGAGGAGGTCCAAGAAGCGCCACGATCGTGGCGAGCCTGCTCAAGCATCTCAACTGTCCAATAAAGGTGCTTGTAGTGGAGCCTTGGTTTTAAAGGACCCTCAGTCAAGGCAAGGCAGTGGCTCAGGGGGAGGAGCGCGTAATGAGGGGATTGGACCTCTTTTGGTCACCGCACCTATTGCTGACTTAAGGAGGCCCAATCAAAGGATGGATTACCGAAGGAACATCAAGGAGGCCGGTGAGTAGTGTGATCAGCCATGCTATGCCACAGACAAGGTTGTTGGATATCCCAAATTTTGAACTATATTCAAATGGACTACTACTGTCACACCCAGTTTTATTAAGCATAAAACCAGCTGCAAAATACATGTATGCTAGGATCAGTTTCACCATACATGTAAGACAAGTAGTGATAAACAGTTCTATATCGCATGAAAACAGCATTTATACCTTTCAAAAGAGTTTTGAATAGCAGCGGAAGAGGAAAAACTCTATAGCAACCACAGGCAAATTGACTGGCAGCAACGCGACCTTCTACACACCGTCTTCAATGGAAACTTGCCGTCGTTGAATCTTCTCTTCACTGAGCAGCATTTATAAAAAAAAGTACAACAAAGCAAGTGTGAGTACCATCCTGTGGTACTCAGCAAGTGTGGGAAATAAATGACATGAAGGCCGATCAAAAAGAAAGGCTAATAGTGGCTTAAGCAATAAGCATTAAACCTCCCTTAGCTTTCATTAGCAACCCACATCTAAGTGAATAATCCCAACCATAACAATGATAAAAATGTAATAATACCAATATCATTCTCAAGTATCATCCCAACCATCATCTCAACCATCGACTAATTATGAACTAGCCCCAAGCCGCTCTTGTCCGTGAGCACGGCTGTCATGACAGTTTACCAATCTCTGCAGAGAGTGTACCCTTTACCCACAAGCAGTTATATCATCCCCTGTTGCTAGGTGGACTGAGTAAACCTCCCTGATGCCAGTGGCGGCCAACCACATTTCACACTTCCATAGGTGCGTGGCCAGGAGATCACTACATGGTCTTTACAAAAGTACTCCCGACTGGTGCTAGCCCTCTAAGGTTTCCACCACTGAGGAATTTCTGGAGTAACCCTCCGCCTCAGAGCCCCCTCTTGAGCCTTGCGGTTCCCAGAGCAGTACCCCTGCATCATTCCCCGCACCATCCAACTACTAGCATTTCATCAGGAGAAATCTAATTAATTGACCAAGCCGCCCCATCTCAGTCTCGTGGTGGTACTATAAAGCTTAGTGGCTTCCTTCATAAATCGGTCCTTAGAATCCGGCGGTGTCAAACTCAATCCCGAGTCTCGTGCAAACTGCACCATACCAAACCATCCAACCGCCAGATTCATACCAATTACTTCATCATTTTCAATGTAACATAATGATCATAATTAATAATATAATCACGTGTCCAGATATTCATCCCAACTAATAAGCATGGCTAAGCGTGATTGAAATACCCAAAACCACCCACTTTAACTCGGGCGACAAGGAATTACATGGAACAGTAAATAAAATAGGATTCACATTAATTAAGCATGCAACTAGCTAACATCCTAAAATCGATACAAGATGGTCAAGGACACTTGCCTTTTATTGAATAGTTGCTCAGTCTCTTGATTGAACTCTTGTCTTCATATCTCCATGTCGCTTCTTCGTCGTATTACGAATGCGTATAAACTACCGTCAAAAGAGAAATAAAAATAATCAAGAACAATACATCATACAAGCAATACAAATATTATGATTGAAATATGTTATGATGATGAGTTAATTCAGAGTTATGAATGATTTATTATTTTTCATAGCTAAAGAAATACATTTACCATTTAGTTTCCATTTTTAGTATTTATTTACAGGCTAGAAACATTTTTAATGAGTTTTCTATAGCCAAATTATATTTTATATGCATTTTATAAATTTTATTTCAGCATAAAACATTTTATAAATAATTTTCTTATTATTTCCATTCTCTATTTTTTATATTTATTTATAGCTAAAAGCATTTTTATAAATATTTCTATTATCAAAATATTTTTTATATGAATTCTACAATTTTATTTTAGTATAAAAGATTTATAACCATTTTTCTATATTTTATATATTTATTTTATCACTTAAAAACATTTCCTATGTATTAAATATAATTTTATGCAATTAAATTCTATTTACTGGAGTTTTCCTATAAAAACAGAAAATAAAATAAAGTTTAAACTAAATTCCATAAAGTTCATGGGTTGTTTTGTGATTTTTCCTAATTGGACAGTGGTTAAAAGTGTGATTTAATATATTTACAGGGGTTTTAGTGTTATTCTTGCTTATTTACATATTACTTCCTAATTACAACAAAGGTTAGGGTCATCTCTGCAAAAACAAGGGCTTATGCGAAATTACTTATAAAAGTTCAGGGACCTAGCTGTAAATCTGCGAAGGGATACGTGGCTGTTTCATGTGAACCGTTGGATTTTAAGAGGATGGACTGGATTTAAAATACGAAGGGGTATCCTCCCTTTCTAATCTAGAGCGTTGAAGCAAGATCCAATGGCTAGGACACAAAAGAAGCTATAGTCTTCTTCTACCTCTAGACACCAGGGTCTGTACCGCCATGGCCACCGGCCAAGCACGCCTAGGGGCCTATTTCGTGGCTCTGATCGTCGAAAATGAAGGAGGTGAGCTATGTGAACTCACCTAGGAAGCTTTCGTGGTCCGAAACGGCGCTGAGAATGAACAGAAACGTTGAAGGTTGACGGTTGCTATGGTGGACGTCGCGGTGGCACTTCGGTGGTGATTCTTCGACGCCTCCTTGTCCGGAGCATGTTTTGGAGCATGGGGAACACTATTGGAGCATCGACAGAAGAGGAGATCGAGTGGAAACGCGAGAACGACGGCGACACTAGTGGTGGCAGTTGGTTTTCACGGTGGAAAGAATATGGGAAGAGGAGTGAACGAGTATTTGAAGGAGAAACAGTTGCTTGATGTTGTGCGGTTGCCATAGAACGTGGGCTATGTGGGAAGGGGCGCGGGGTGGGCAAGAATCGGCGCGGTGGTTGTCGGAATGCGACTTGCACGCGATGTGTTCGATGAAATACCCGCAAGGCGTGCGGTTGGAGGAAGAAAGGGATGACAGTTGGGGCCCGCATGCAGAGAGAGAGAAGGGGAAATAATGGGTGTTACAATTATACCCCCCTTAAACGGAATCTCGCCCCGAGATTCAAATGGATTGCACTAAAGAGAGATGATATGATTTACTAGTGATCGGCTACCCCCCTTAAACAAGCAATTGCTATAAATTTATTGTTGTTATTATTGTTAATGTAATGTAATACATCAAACAACGTATTCTAATTCACCGTAAGAAAGGCATGGGCTTCACTTGCTAACCAAAGGGGACCTAAGCAAGTGATGTGTAATAATCTTCAAGTGTCTTCTTCTTCCTTCGTGTTGTCTTCATACGTCGATCTTCACGCTCCTGTCGGTTGAGTTGAATCTTCGTCTTCATGAGCAAGGTCAAGGGGTGCCTAATAAGTCCATTCTACCTAAGTTCACGTGCCTAGAGTCGATATATAGCTCTGATACCACTTTGTCACACCCGGTTTTATTAAGCATAAAACCAGCTGCAAAATACATGTATGCCAAGATCAGTTTCACCATACATGTAAGACAAGTAGTGATAAACAGTTCTATATCGCATGAAAACAACATTTATACCTTTCAAAAGAGTTTTGAATAGCAGCGGAAGAGGAAAAACTCTATAGCAACCACAGGCAAATCGACTGGCAGCAACGCGACCTTCTACACACCGTCTTCAATGGAAACTTGTCGTCGTTGAATCTTCTCTTCACTGAGCAGCATTTATAAAAAAAAGTACAACAAAGCAAGTGTGAGTACCATCCCGTGGTACTCAGCAAGTGTGGGAAATAAATGACATGAAAGATGATCAAAAAGAAAGGCTGATAGTGGCTTAAGCACTAAGCATTAAACCTATCCTTAGCTTTCATTAGCAACCTACATCTAAGTGAATAATCCCAACCATAACAATGATAAAAATGTAGTAATACCAATATCATTCTCAAGTATCATCCCAACCATCATCTCAACCATCGACTAATTATGAACTAGCCCCAAGCCGCTCTTGTCCGTGAGCAAGGCTGTCATGACAGTTTACCAATCTCTACAGAGAGTGTACCCTTTACCCACAAGCAGTGATTTCATCCCCTGTTGCCAGGTGGACTGAGTAAACCTCCCTGATGCCAGTGGCGGCCAACCACATTTCACACTTCCATAGGTGCGTGGCCAGGAGATCACTACATGGTCTTTACAAAGGTACTCTCGACTGGTGCTAGCCCTCTAAGGTTTCCACCACTGAGGCATTTCTGGAGTAACCCTCCGCCTCAGAGCCCCCTCTTGAGCCTTGCGGTTCCCAGAGCAGTACCCCTGCATCATTCCCCGCACCATCCAACTACTAGCATTTCATCGGGAGAAACCTAATTAATTGACCAAGCCGCCCCATCTCAGTCTCGTGGTGGTACTATAAAGCTTAGTGACTTCCTTCATAAACCGGTCCTTAGAATCTGGCGGTGTCAAACTCAATCCCGAGTCTCGTTTAAACTGCACCATACCAAACCATCCAACCGCCAGATTCATACCAATTACTTCATCATTTTCAATGTAACATAATGATCATAATTAATAATATTATCATGTGTCCAGATTTCCATCCCAACTAATAAGCATGGCTAGGCGTGATTGAAATACCCAAAACCACCCACTTTAACTCGGGCGACAAGGAATTACATGGAACATTAAATAAAATAGGATTCACATTAATTAAGCATGCAACTAACTAACATCCTAAAATCGGTACAAGATGGTCAACGACACTTGCCTTTTATTGAATAGTTGCTCAGTCTCTTGATTGAACTCTTGTCTTCATATCTCCATGTCGCTTCTTCGTCGTATTACGAATGCGTATAAACTACCGTCAAAAGAGAAATAAAAACACTCAAGAACAATACATCATACAAACAATACAAATATTATGATTGAAATATGTTATGATTATGAGTTAATTCAGAGTTATGAATG
This sequence comes from Tuctoria greenei, assembly GCA_036927565.1. NCBI lineage: Eukaryota > Viridiplantae > Streptophyta > Magnoliopsida > Poales > Poaceae > Tuctoria > Tuctoria greenei. Next base: position 189,000,890 of record JAYESD010000003.1, on the reverse strand, counting down.
ATTTATTATTTTTCATAGCTAAAGAAATACATTTACCATTTAGTTTCCATTTTTAGTATTTATTTACAGGCTAGAAACATTTTTAATGAGTTTTCTATAGCCAAATTATATTTTATATGCATTTTATAAATTTTATTTCAGCATAAAACATTTTATAAATAATTTTCTTATTATTTCCATTCTTTATTTTTAATATTTATTTATAGCTAAAAGCTTTTTTATAAATATTTCTATTGTCAAAATATTTTTTTATATGAATTCTACAACTTTATTTTAGTATAAAAGATTTATAACCATTTTTCTATATTTTATATATTTATTTTATCACTTAAAAACATTTCCTATGTATTAAATATAATTTTATGCAATTAAATTCTATTTACTGGAGTTTTCCTATAAAAACAGAAAATAAAATAAAGTTTAAACTAAATTCCATAAAGTTCATGGGTTGTTTTGTGATTTTTCCTAATTGGACAGTGGTTAAAAGTGTGATTTAATATATTTACAGGGGTTTCAGTGTCATTCTTGCTTATTTACATATTACTTACTAATTACAACAAAGGTTAGGGTCATCTCTGCAAAAACAAGGCCTTATGCGCAATTACTTATAAAAGTTCACGGACCTAGCTGTAAATCTGCGAAGGGATATGTGGCTGTTTTATGTGAACCGTTGGGTTTTAAGAGGATGGACTGGATTTAAAATACGATGGGGTATCCTCCCTTTCTAATCTAGAGCGTTGAAGCAAGATCCAATGGCTAGGACACAAAAGAAGCTATAGTCTTCTTCTACCTCTAGCCACCAGGGTTTGTACCGCCATGGCCACCGGCCAAGCACGCCGGAGCACGCCTAGGGGCCTATTTCGTGGCTCTGATCGTCGAAAATGAAGGAGGGGGGCTATGTGAACTCACCTAGGAAGCTTTCGTGGTCCGAAACGGCGCTGAGAGTGAACAGAAACGTTGAAGGTTGACGGTTGCTATGGTGGATGTCGACTGTTGGAGTCGGCAGATCCCCTGACACTACTAAAGTGTTGAAGGAGTTTGTAGTTCGGTTTGGGCGCGCGGAGACTCAAGAAGGTGAATCACGATTGGACACGAGAGACACAGTGGTTTACGTGGTTCGGGCCGCCTGAGCGTAATACCCTACTCCACGGGTGTGTGTGTGTGTTGTATTAACTTGTGAGCTTGAGAGCGTTCCAGAGTCCGATCCCCTCGTGTATCGTCGGTTTGTCCTTTTATAGTACAAGGACAAACCGTTACAAGTCAGCCTGGCCCGACATGTGGCCCTGGCGGTTACTAGTATTGATACACGAGATTAATTGTTGTTAATAACCCTGTAACGGCTCCGACAGTGCCGTTACAGGTGTTAAGATCGTCCGATTAAGTGTCATTAACGTGGAATTAATGATAATTAATCGGGTCTTGAAGTCCGCAGCTGTCCTTTGAAGATCCGGAGCCGTTACAATGTCTCCCGGAGGTTTGAAGCGGCCAGCTCCGACGTATGGACACGTGGCAGCTCCGGAGCTTGCTTGTGGGAAGCGGGAAGCTCCGAGGTGGCCTGGCACGTGTCAGGTCCGGAGCTTCTCTCGGTCAGGGGTTAAGTCCGGAGGTGCCGTTTCAGTACCTAGCCCGGAGCTTCACCCTTGTGGGTAGTAGCTCCGGTCTGACAGTACACGTGGCAACCTAGGGGTTAACCATGTTGGAGAAGCAGGTCCGGTTATGTCTAACGAGTGGGCCTCCGAGGGTCTTCAATTTGAGTAGACGTCCTTCCCTTGAGATCTTTACAACCTCAGGGGGTGTATGGTTTTTAGGGTACCGACAGTGGCCCCCTGGACCTACCTCCGGGGAAAGTCACCGGGGTGAAGTCATTTCGTCGGAGGTGGGTCCATACTCGCGACTCTTGAACTGGGTCTTCAAGGGTCTTCGGAGGTGCCGTTGGCAGGGCTTTACGGTTAAATCCCGACGCGTGGCGCACCTCAGGCGGCAGATAGGATCTTTGACGTGCGGATCTCTCGCAATTGAAGGTCGCCGGTTCCCGATACGAAAACCGTATCGGTTCCGCGCGCCTTGTCAGTTCGCCGCCTTTGGGTTTCCCGCCTCGTGATGACAACTGTTCGCCTGGGTAAGAGCCTCGACTTGATCGTCAGGGTGGTCTTGGGCCCCCTAGTCATCGGCAGGGTTGAATTCTCGAGTAGTATCCTTGACTCTCCTGCAGTTTCCATCCAAGCGTTGCGAGGGCTTACTTAAGAAGGAAAGCGCGCCGTCGGGAGTTCTTTACGCTTCCCATCTGTTCTTGCGCTCAAACTCCCAACTTGTGCTTTGCTCCTCTTCTCTTGCCTAGCTTTGCTGCGATGGAGTTGGGTCTGCGTGAGAGTCGCTTGAAGACAGACGGCGATCTGAAGAAGGTCCGGGCCCTCATGGGGTGGTCTTCGGACTTCTTCAACCGCTCGGTCCGCGCCGGCGGAGAGCTTCCCTTTAAAAAGGAGCACTCTGGCGAGATGGTGTACTTTTCCTCGTACGCCATGGTGGGGCTGATCCCACCGTTTTCTTCTTTCTTCTTGATGCTGCTGGACTTCTATGGTCTGCAGTTGTACCACCTTGGCCCTCACTCCATTCTCCTTGTGTCCATATTTGTTCACTTCTGCGAGATGTGGGTGGGCATCCCTCCCTGCATCGAGCTCTTCCGAACCTTCTTCACCGTCCAAACCACCGGCCGAAGCGATGAGTATCTTGGCTTCTACTACTTCGTGAAGCGCAAGAAGTGCCCGTTCAAGTACCTCCGGTCATTCCCTTCCGGGAAGTGGGATGACTGGAAGAAAGATTGGGTAGTCGTCCGGGTGGAGGAGCATGAGCGGTTGGAGTTGCCAGACGGTCTGCCCGGCATTGACACGTCGGTGTGGAGTGAAGTTCCGGTGCTGGCGGGAGCTTTCGACCCTGTCTTGACCAGAATCCGCCAATGTGTGGAGGGAGGATTGACTCCCCAGGTGGTGTTCTGCAACTTCCTGTCCAACAGGTGGGCGCCGCTGAAGAGAAGGGAGAAGCTCGCCTGGGCCCTCAACAGTGTGATGGACGGGGATCAGGTTGAGACCGGGTTGAAGTCCAGCATGGTGGGGAAGTCCTTGGAGTTTCACCTCAAGAAATTCCAGCACGGCATCGACGTTGACGGAGATTACTTGACTCCGCCGCCGGCTTTCCTCCCTCTGAACGTGGAGGTTGAGTTCAGCAGGGAGCTCCGGCGAAAGATGCCCGCGCTTGACGACCTTGGTGTCGTCGAGAGAAGATCAACTACCCGGTTGGCGATCCCCGGGTTGTCTGAAGGCGGCTCCGCCCCTGCCCCACAGCCAAGAGCTAAGGTCGTCGGCAAGGGCAAAGAGTTGGCGGAGGAGCCGGAGAGCCGGAAGAGGAAGCTGCGACATGCTGACGGAAGGTCCGTCGGGCCTGCCGCTTCCCCTCAGGTTCACCCTCCTCAGGAAGGAAGATCCTCTGCTGCCGTGGCGGCCGTCCCCGTGGTGGGGTCTTTCCGGAGCGCTACTGTTCCGGCGGTGGGATCCTCCCAGAGTGCGACTGTCCCCGTGGTGGATCCCTCCGGAGGTGTCAGCTCCGGGCACGCGACTCTGGCACGAGAAGCGGTGAGGGCCTCCAGGTCCAGGAGTTCCTCCCGATCAAGGAGAGCTCCGACCCGGGAAACGCCCGCGGCTACGGCAAGTCCTGGGAGTCCTCCCGGAGCTCCTATGCCGACCGTGGCCAGCCCGGATCGTCCGGGAAAGAGGTTCCGCGCAAGCTGGTGCGTGAGCCTCCCAAGGTAATTTTTCTTTCTTACCTCGATTAACTTTTAATTGTAGCATCTGTTTGCTCAATTTCTTCGTTCTTTATCTGCAGCGTTCCCAAGAAGGGGAGTGAAGCTCCGCCCTCAGCCACAGTGTCTGAGGCTGCGAGGGCTTCTGCTCCAGCTCCGGTGCCGCCCCAAGCGGAGACTGCGACAGCTCCGGCGCCGGCTGTCGTGGTCATGGACCTCGACTCGTCTCCAGAAGTTCCCGTGGTAGCGCCGGACCACGGGATTGAAGATGCGCCAGCGGCACCCGTTCCGGAGGTGGAAGCCCCGGGTCCTGGTGCTGCAGAAGTAGAAGCTCCGACTATTGAGTCGGTGGAAGTAGCAGTCCCGGCTTCGGAGCCGGAAAGTGCTGAAGCCCCGGCGATTGAGCCGGAGGTGGCTGAAGCTCCGGCATGCGAGCCGGAAGTTGAAGTAGTTCCGGCAGTTGAGCCGGTTTCTTCCGAAGCTCCGGTCGCAGAGCCGATGATTGTTGGAGCGCCGGCCGCAGAGCCGGCGGCTGAAGAGGCGAGGGAGCTTGAGCCTCCCTCAGAAGAGGTGTCCCGGCCGGAGCCAGTAGCGGCTCCTGCTCCGGAGGCGACGACGTCGATGGTACCTGTGGCAGAGCCAGAGTGCCTGAACGAAGTCGCTGGCCCCCCGCCTGTGGGGGCAAATGAAGACTTGGTGGCGGGACCTCCTTCGATGGCGACTAAGGTCATCCCGGAGGAAGGCCCTAGCGCTTTGGAAGCTCAGGGTTCCGCTCTTGTAGAGTGGGACCCAATTTTTGTAAATGAAGACCCGCTGGAACCAGCGGAAGAGACCCTAGCAGGTCCGGAGCCCATCTCTCTGTCGATGTCCATCGACAACGCCTGCTCCAGTCTACGTCAGGTCCAATTGGCCTTCTTCCACGACAACAAGGCTCTTGAAGAGGAGCGCCAAACCCTTAGGCGGTGGCGTAATCGGCTCCAATTCGAGACTAAGCTGGCGCAGTCGAGGCTTGCGGATGACAAGGAATGGATCAGGCGGGAGAAGGTCCGCCTGGAGCTCTGGGGTGAGCTGCTGGACGAGAGGGAGAGCATGACTCACGCCCTTGATGCTCAATCCCGGGAGTTCCACGACCAAGCTAAGGCTGCTAACGACGCAGCCAATGCTAGGTTTGATCAGCTCGAGGCCATCAGCACCGCACTCATCAAGCGCCGAGAGGCACTTGAAGGAAGGGAAAGACGGCTCGAGGATGAGGAGCAAAAACTCCTGGAGCTACGGGATGACGTCTTGCGACGGGAAGAAGAGCTCGCCGAGAAAACAGCTCTGGCGGACAAGGGCCTCGAGGAGCGCACTAAGAAATTGGAAGAGCGCTGCCTCGAGGAAGAGGAGAAGACCTGGGTGCGGGGGCAGGAACTCTACGAATACGAGTGTGCCCTTACCGCCCGGGAGAAGAAAGTGGAGGCTAGGGAGAAGGACCTGGTCGACCGCCGGAATAAGATCCACCTCCGGGAGGAGGAGCTCGGAAGACTTGAGAAGCGGGTTGCTGCGAAGATCCAGCAAAACGCCAAAGAAGTTGAGCGCCTCTCCCGCGAGAATTCGGAGCTGACGGCGGCTCGGAGATCCCTGGAAGAGATGAAGAACCTGAGGAAGGCGGATTCCCTGCAAATTTGGGAGTTCCTGAGCAAGGCCGACGATGCGCTGGCGCCGATGGGTTTCAGCCCCGTGCTCCCGGATGATCCGGAGCCGGAGCCGGACCTTGCGTTGCAAGCGTTGAGCGCTGCGGGCAGCAAGCTCTCCAAGGTGGGCGACGTCATCGCGGACCAACTGGAGGTCGAGGGGCAATCCCTGGCTAGGAACGTCACAGAATATGTGTTGACGTGCTACACCAGCCGGAACCCTCGATTTCCTCTGGACCCGGTGCTTGAAGGCCCCGTCGAAGGAGAAGGCGAAGCTACCCGAGCCAGCGTGTCGGAGGTCGCCCAGAAGGTCGCCGAGTTCTTCCATAGGGTCTAGGACCGTCTCTTTTAGCCTTTACTTGTATCTTCTCTTCTTCCTCAATTTTGTAATCCCTTGTCTCCAGATGTAATCTCCGGTCTTCAGATGAAATGAAATCCCCACTTTTTTTTTGCGAATTTCATTCTTTTGTCTTCAACATCTTTATCTTCACTTGGCCCCCCTGGTAGATGTGCACAATTTGATTGTGGACATGTACCAAAAGGATGTTGAGTTTTGTTGAAGACGAATTTGCTTCGAACTTGTGGAATCTATGTCCGAAGTTTTTGATAGTGAAGGTCCCCTGAAGTTGTCGGAGCTTAGAAGCTCCGGCACTGTCCATCGCTGGAGCTTAGTAGCTCCAGCAATAGCCTCTATCAACACATTGAGCGTCGATAGTTAATACCCCAAGGTGTCGGAGCTTAGTAGCTCCGGCAATGACCCTTGCCACGCTTGGTTTGTTGGCAACAGACTCCAGTGACGGGGTCTTCTCACCATCTTTTAGTCAACGCCGACGGTTGACGCCCTGGTGGGAGTCGAAGCTTGGTTAGCTCCGGTTTTTCTCCATTAACGTAGGGTTCATTTTTCCTGCACACTTAAGCTAAGAAAAATAGTAAAATTCGTTCCTTGTCTATAACTTCGTCGCGGCTTACGGTTCTCAAGAAAATTTTAAGTTGAACACGATTTTTAATACGACTGGATGAATTGTCTTTTCTTTTGGATCCAACTGTCCATGGACCCACCTTACTTTGGCCTGTCGGGATGTAGGTAGAGTGGCGTACTTAGGGTGCTTGACTAGGCTAAGTCGATAGCGCACTTCGGCCCTAGAATGGCTTGGCGGCTTTCAGGCGAGTCGGGCACAGACGATATTTAAATCTAAAAAATCCGACAATTCAACTCGAATCGTACGTAAACCGGTCAAACTAGAACTTCTTAAGAATTGCACGTTTCTGTTATAGACAAGAAAGAGAAAAATAAAAATGTCGAGCCTATGCAAAAATGAATGCACGTGGAGTCTATTTCACATGAAGATGTCTTTCATTATAGGTCCGGGGTACAGGGGAAACAAGTACACTCTTAGGGTACGGAACCAGGCTAAGTGTGTTTGGTTTCTCGTTTGACCCAGGGCAGTTAGCCACACTTCTAGTCCGGAGACTGTATCAAGTGTTGCATGAGCTTTTCAAACCTTTCGAGAAAGGTCTGGCTGCTCTCCCGGAGGAACTACCCGACTCTGTACAATGACTCTATAACATACATTTCAAGTTACTTAAGACTCACCTCCGTGGAATTAAGTGTAGAACTTACGGAGGTGCTCGATGTTCCAAGGATTTGGGAGAGGTGTCCCATCCTCGGTAGCCAAGTGAACGCTTCCGGGACGGGATACTTTGATCACTCGAAAGGGCCCTTCCCAACCGGGGGAGAGTTTGTTTTGCCCTTCTCTGGATAGTATTCTCCGTAGCACCAGATCGCCTTCCTCGAGCTGTCGGTTGTGTACATGCCGCTGGTGATAGCGCCGTAGAGCTTGACGGTATCGGGCATTCCGAACAGCTGCTTGGCACCTTCCCTCCTCGAGGAGGTCTAGGTCTTCGCGCCGGAGCTGGTCCTGCGCGGCTTCGTCGAAGGTCCGGACTCGGAGGGAACCCAAGGTGATTTCCGGAGGAAGGATCGCTTCAGCTCCGTACACCAGAAAGAAGGGTGTTTCTCCGGTTGCCCGACTTGGAGAAGTCCTGTTGGCCCATAGAGTGGGCGGAAGCTCTTCGATCCAATTGGCTCCGTGTTTCTTCAAGCGCTCATAAGTGCGTGTTTTGAGTCCTTTAAGGATCTCTGCATTTGCTCTCTCGGCTTGCCCGTTGCTGGCAGGATGAGCTACAGAAGCGTAGCAAACTTGTATGCCGAGGTCTTCGCAATATCCTTGAAATGCGGAGCTTGTGAATTGAGTCCCATTATCAGTGATGATCTTATTTGGGACTCCGAATCTGCTCACGATGGATTGTAGAAAATTGATTGCAGATTGTTTGTTGATCGTCACAACGGTAGTAGCTTCCGGCCACTTGGTGAACTTGTGGATGGCGACGTACAGGAACTTGTAACCTCCGACGGCTCTTGGGAAGGGTCCCAAGATGTCCATCCCCCACACAGCAAAAGGCCATGTAGGAGGTATCATTTGTAATGACTGAGCAGGTGTATGAATTTGCTTTGCATGAAATTGGCATGCTTTGCATTTCTTTACTAGCTCAGTGGCATCCTGGAGCGCTGTAGGCCAGTAGAAGCCGTGCCGAAAGGCTTTTCCGACCAGCGTGCGGGAAGATGCGTGGTTCCCACACTCGCCTCCATGGATTTCTGCGAGGAGCTCGCAGCCTTCTTCCCTTGTGATGCACCGCATTAGGATGCCGTTGGCACCGCGCCGGTAGAGATCCCCTTCTACCAACGTGTATCTTTTAGCCAATCTGACTACCCGGTCAGCGGATACATCATCATCAGGAAGGATGTTGTCTTTCAAGTAGCTCCGGATCTCCGAGATCCATGCATCGGAACTGACTTGAGCATTTGAGTCTTGCGTGCTGGGTTGCTCGGAGCTTCCGGCAGCACCTACGACCCTTGATGGCTGCCATGGTAACAGGGCCATCGGGACCGTCAACTTCGGGATGCTGATCTCGCCCCCTTCGTTCAGTTCGGCAGGCTGAACTGTGGGTTTTGACAACCTCCGGACAAAGGTTCCGTCAGGAGCCGGAGCTCCAGTTGACGCCTTGGTCGAGAGTTCGTCAGCTTCAGCGTTGTGAGCACGCTGAACATGGTGAAGGTCTAGGACTTCGAAGTCCTTCTGAAGCCTCTGGACTTCAAGGAGGTAAGCAGCCAGCTGGAGATTATTGCAGGAGCATTCACCCTTTACCTGCTTGATGACAAGTTGTGAATCTCCTTTGACCAGCAACTGCTTGACACCATATAGCGCCACCTTTAATCCGTAGATGAGTGCTTCGTACTCCGCCATGTTATTGGTTGCCTTGAAGTCAAGGTGTACCATGTATTTCACCTTCTCCCCGGTTGGTGCGAGGAGAAGGATTCCAGCTCCGGCTCCCTGCTTTTGCATGGAGCCGTCGAAGTAAAGGGTCCAATGAGGCTTAGTGAAGGTTGGAACTTGAGATTCCGTCTTCTGCTCGCTGGGGCCCCCAGGGTTTAATGGAGAGGGAGTCCATTCTGCCACGAAATCTGCCAACGCTTGACTCTTGATTGCTTGTTTCGGAATGAATTCAAGATCGAATTCAGCCAATTCCGCTGCCCACTTTGCAATATTCCCAGTTGAATTGGGATTATGCAGGATCGCTCGAAGTGGATATGAGGTCACCACCGAGACTTTGTGAGCTTGGAAATAGTGTCGAAGCTTCCTTGAGGCAATAAGAACTGCATAAAGCAGTTTATGCACCTCTAGGTATCGAGTCTTGGCATCATGTAACACTTCACTGATGAAGTATACTGGGCGTTGAATGGTCCGGACCCTCCCGGAGGGGTCCGGAGCTTCCTCTTCATTGATCCGGACCCTCTCGGAGGGGTCCAGACTCTCTTCGGGGACCTCCGGGTTCTGGGTGGAGGAACCCAGAGCTTCTTCAGGAATGACCTGGATCCTCTCAGAGGGATCCGGGTCCTCTGAAGCGGCTTCTTGTGGGTTCAAGTCTGGGAGCTGGGACCCAGACCCGCTTTCAGGAACCTCCGGACCCTCCCGAAGGGGTCTGGATTCCTGAGTATTGGGTAGTTCCGGTCTCTCCGCAACCAGAACCATACTGACGACTTCGTCAGTAGCTGAAATGTAAAGCAATAAAGGCTCACCAGGGTTCGGAGCTACCAGGACTGGTAGGGTGGTGAGGAACTGTTTCAGCTCCTGGAATGCCTTCTCTGCTTCTTCAGACCATTGGAATGGTCCGGACTTCCTCAGTAACTTGAAGAAGGGAAGTGCTCTTTTCGCCAGTCTTGAAATGAACCGGCTGAGGGCTGCTAGACATCCAGTTAACTTTTGGACGTCTTTGATGCGGGTTGGTGGCCGCATGTCTTCAATGGCTTTTATCTTCGCCGGATTAGCCTCTATGCCCCGGTGACTTACCAGGAAACCAAGAAGCTTTCCGGAACTAACCCCGAAGACGCACTTGTCTGGGTTTAGTTTCGTGCGGGTGGCCCGCAGCTTATCGAAGACAGCCTGCAAGGTGTCCAAGAGGGACTCCTTGTTTTTGACTTTGACCACGATGTCATCGACGTACACTTCCACTATGTCTCTGATGAGTTCTTCGAAAGTTTTGTACATAGCTCGTACAAAAGTTGAAGCTGCATTCTTGAGACCAAACGGCATGGCTGTGTAACAATACAATCCATCCACTGTGATGAATGAAGTATGCTCTTCATCCTCCCTAGACATCCTGATTTGATGATATCCAGAATATGCGTCTAGAAAACACAGTAACTCGCACCCGGAGGTGGAATCCACTATCTGATCTATTCTAGGTAGTGAGAATGGATCTTTTGGACATGCCTTATTCAGTGTGGTGTAGTCGATGCACATCCGAAGTTTCCCGCCGACCTTGGGCACAACGACTGGGTTTGCCAGCCATTTTGGATGGTAGACTTCTCGGATAAATCCAGCTTCGAGCAACTTCTTCACTTCTTGTCGGATGAAGTTCTGTCGCTCTACAGATTGCTTCCGAGGTTTCTGATGCACAGGCCGAGCGTCGGGGTAATCTTCAGATTGTGCTCAATCACTTCCCTGGGGATCCCAGGCATTTGTGACGGTTGCCAGGCAAACACGTCAACGTTAGCCCGGAGGAAAGTGATGAGCGCGAGTTCCTATTTGTCGTTCAACCCTCCTGATATACGGGTGGTTTGAGCGGCATCGGAACCAATTTGGACGACTTTGACGGGAATGTCGGTGTCGCCGCTTGGTTGCACACGGGGTGCAGAGGTCGAGCCTCGTTGACGAATGCTCGGGGGTTTCGGAGCTTGCTCCTGTCTGGAGTCCTCCTCTTGCGCCGTGGTGAGTGCGTGGAGTTCCTCCAGAGCAGTTACTCTGGTAGTGCGATCTCCGCGGATCCGGAGAACGCCTACTGGTGTTGGCATCTTCAACACCAGGTATCCATAATGAGCAGCTGCCATGAATTTGTACAGGGCAGGTCTACCCAAGATGGCGTTGAATGGTAAGTTGATCTGAGCGACGTCGAAAACCAACTTCTCGGTGCGATACTTATCCCGAGTCCCGAAGGTAACGGGGAGAGTAATAGCTCCGAGTGGGGTAATGGCCCCCGGACCTACTCCGGAGAAAGGTCGAGAGGGCTGGAGGTCCGAAGGTCGGAGCTGAAGCTTAGTGAAAGCTTCGAAGCTGATGAGGTTAAGCCCCGAACCTCCGTCTACCATGACATGATGGAGCTGGATGTTATTGATGGTGGGAGATACCATCAAGGGTAATTGGCCAGCTCCGACCATGCTTTGAGGACAGTCCGAAGCATCAAAAGTGATGGGTGTGTCCATCCACTTTCGATGTGGCTCCGGTCTAGCTGTAGGAGCTACAGCAGCCATATCCCGTCGCATAGTCTTGATGACACGACGAGAAGTGATGTCCCATGATCCACCAAAGATGGTGTTCATGGTTTTCCGACGCTCGTTGTCGGAGACGTCGGAGTCATCGTCGACGGAGGTGTAGACGGCTTTCAGGACCTTTTTGGGGTCCTGAAACCCTAACTCCTCTTCAGCCGGAGCTTCATCGACCTTTTGTTTTCCCTCCCTCTGTCGGAAGGGAGACCCTTCCCGACGCTTGTGGTAGCGCTCGGGAAGGTTTTGGACCTCCCGGCAGTCTTCCAGCCTGTGGCTGCCCGTTTTGTGAATGGGGCACCACATTTTGGATTTGCCACCGTCTTCGGAAGACGGTCGAGGTCGCTTCTCGGGGCGTGGCCCCCGGCCACCAGGAGTTGCAGTGGCTGCAACGTTGGATGTGCCGGCCGACGGCTTCTTCTTGCCGTTGGTCTTCTTTTTCTTCTTGCCACTCCCGGAGGTAGCGGCTTCTTCTTTGGAGGATTTTTTATGATCCTCCAAGGCTGGTTTGGAGTGCATTTCACGGCCCTCCGCAACTCTGGCACATTTGTCAGCCAAGCTGAAGAGCTCCGTGACGCTGGTGATCTCTTTGATCGCCAGCTTCTCCAACATCTTCTTGTCTCGCACACCCTGTTTGAATGCCACAATGACAGAAGCGCTTGAGATAGAAGGGATTGTGTTACGTACCTGAGAGAACCTCTGGATGAATGACCGCAAAGATTCTCCTCCTTTTTGCACGACCGCAAAAAGGTCCAGTTCAGTGCCCGGTCGGGTGTATGAACTCCCGAAGTTGGCAGTGAACTGACGGCACAGCTCCTCCCAACTGTCAATAGAGTTGGGTGGAAGGCTCATAAACCAGGACCTGGCGGTCCCAGTTAAGGCCACTGGAAAGTAGTTGGCCATTACGGCCTCATTTCCTCCAGCTGCTAAGATTGCAGTGGAGTATATCTGCAGAAATTCTACGGGGTTGACAGTCCTGTTGAATTTTTCCGGCAAGTATGGTCGGAACTTCTGTGGCCATCTAACCATGCGTAGGTGCATGGCTAGGGCGGAACAGCCTCCTCCTACTCCTTCCAGAGTAGAAAGGTCTTGAGCATCTCGTCTTTCTCGAGCTCGCTCGATATGGACACGGCCATCCTGTTGGCGGTATCGGCGATCAAGCTCCGCCCGGAGGTCATGTGTCGAAAGCCGAGATGCAGTATGGGTGCGTCGTGCCCCGGAGGGCAACGACGTCACTTGCTGTGACGCAGCTCGTCTTCGGTTGTTGGAGACATGCGGACCAAGTCTTCCAGACAACATCCGCCGCTACGACGGGGCCCGCCCTGAAGGAGGTGGACCCTGGTTATTGAGGCGTTCGGCCGCTGCTGCGACCAAATGCTCAACATCAGCCCTCCATTGCTCCATGGCACCTTGAGATGCATCCGGAGGTGGTGGTCGCTGGAGAAGAGCACGCGCTGCATGGAGCGCGTGTTCTGGGTTGTCACGACTTGCCGGCGCAGTATGTGACGCCGGCGCACCATCATGTTGTCCGGCATGTCTTGCCGGAGAAGATGGTGGTGGTGGGAGTGTGACTCCTGCTGGTGCTGAGGCTCCTGCTGGTGGCTGCATGTTGGAGGGGTTGCCTCCGACAGTCTGAGCAGCAGGTTGCTCGTTGGATGATCCAGCTGCAGAATTCACCATTCTTGAAAATCTCAGGCGCCCCTTCCTGGCGCGCCAACTGTCGACTGTTGGAGTCGGCAGATCCCCTGACACTACTAAAGTGTTGAAGGAGTTTGTAGTTCGGTTTGGGCGCGCGGAGACTCAAGAAGGTGAATCACGATTGGACACGAGAGACACAGTGGTTTACGTGGTTCGGGCCGCCTGAGCGTAATACCCTACTCCACGGGTGTGTGTGTGTGTTGTATTAACTTGTGAGCTTGAGAGCGTTCCAGAGTCCGATCCCCTCGTGTATCGTCGGTTTGTCCTTTTATAGTACAAGGACAAACCGTTACAAGTCAGCCTGGCCCGACATGTGGCCCTGGCGGTTACTAGTATTGATACACGAGATTAATTGTTGTTAATAACCCTGTAACGGCTCCGACAGTGCCGTTACAGGTGTTAAGATCGTCCGATTAAGTGTCATTAACGTGGAATTAATGATAATTAATCGGGTCTTGAAGTCCGCGGCTGTCCTTTGAAGATCCGGAGCCGTTACAATGTCTCCCGGAGGTTTGAAGCGGCCAGCTCCGACGTATGGACACGTGGCAGCTCCGGAGCTTGCTTGTGGGAAGCGGGAAGCTCCGGGGTGGCCTGGCACGTGTCAGGTCCGGAGCTTCTCTCGGTCAGGGGTTAAGTCCGGAGGTGCCGTTTCGGTACCTAGCCCGGAGCTTCACCCTTGTGGGTAGTAGCTCCGGTCTGACAGTACACGTGGCAACCTAGGGGTTAACCATGTTGGAGAAGCAGGTCCGGTTATGTCTGACGAGTGGGCCTCCGAGGGTCTTCAATTTGAGTAGACGTCCTTCCCTTGAGATCTTTACAACCTCAGGGGGTGTATGGTTTTTAGGGTACCGACAGTGGACATCGCGGTGGCACTTCGGTGGTGATTCTCCGACGCCTCCTTGTCCGGAGCATGTTCTGGAGCGTGGGGAACACTATTGGAGCATCGACGGAAGAGGAGATCGAGTGGAAACGCGAGAACGACGGCGACACTAGTGGTGGCGGTTGGTTTTCACGGTGGAAAGAATATGGGAAGAGGAGTGAACGAGTATTTGAAGGAGAAACAGTTGCTTGATGTTGTGCGGTTGCCATAGAACGTGGGCTATGTGGGAAGGGGCACGGGGTGGGCAAGAATCGGCACGGCGGTTGTCAGAATGCGACTTGCACGCGATGTGTTCGATGAAATACCCGCAAGGCATGCGGTTGGAGGAAGAAAGAGATGACAGTTGGGGCCCGCATGCAGAGAGAGAGAAGGGGAAATAACGGGTGTTACAACTACCGGTCCACCTTGATGACTAAGAAGAATCCGGTGTCAGACATGCAGCGGGTTGACTGGAATGCACTGAATAAGTCAAGCTCACTATTCAAGGAAGTCATTGATCCATGTAAGTATCAGAACATCTTGAATTTCATGAGCATGCAATACCCATGGAATTTAGAACTCATCCTCCAATTCTATACCATCGTGCTTTACAATGTCGATAAGAGTATCACTTGGATGACTCATGGAGAGAGGTACTCTGTCCCATATGAGGACTTTGCTCGGGTTGTGGGCCTCCACCGAACTCTCTGGTATGAGGACAAGATACATGATGAGAAGGTTGTGCTCGTTGACGAGCTCGATATTATTTATGACATAAGCCTCTCCATCAACCCTCCTTTCACTCATGGTCTCCTACCATTCTACCCAGAATGATGAATTGCATCACCAGGAAGACATTAGCACCTAAGAATGGAGATGCAAACCGAATCAACTCCAACTCAAGGAACTTGCTTAAGCAGCTCAAAGGAGATAACAAGTTCAATGTCTACGACTATGTGTATGAGGAGATCTACCTAGCTTCAAAGAAACTAGCTAGATCCTGCTACTATGCCCCCTACATCATGAAGAAGATTGAGCATGTGTTAGAGAAGAAGCTTGTCAAGAACGTGCCACACAGAAAGCTTGTGCCCCAGATGCCCTCACCGGCGCTTCGTCCAGTTAGGAGAAACTAGAGCTCTCAGCCTAGCTCCTCGGAGGCACCTCCGGCTTAGTCCGGATTCACTGGTCGCAACCGTGGCTCTCCTCCTGCGGTATCTTAGCAGCCTTTTTGCTCCTCCAGTCTAATGAATATTCTAAAGGCGGTGTTCACAACTTGTCAGTCTGCTCAAGTCAACTCCCAGAAGGTGAAGAAGCTCGTAAAGAGGAACCAGCGAGACTTGGCCTCCATTCATGAGCAGTTGCAACTTCCTTCTTGGGGTGCTCCCATCTCCGACGACAGTGGGGATGAGGAGCCCGTTGAGTTTCTCGAGCCCTCTGAACTCGAGCTCGCCTACTTCTCCAGCACCGACGTTTCCTCAAGTGCTCCTCCTGCAGCTGCTTCCTCCTCCGATGGCGATAGGGACTACGAGGACGAGCATCACAATGACAACGATGGCAAAGACAATGACAGAGAGGTGTAGACCTTAGTGTGACTTTTCTCCTTTTTTGTGCTTTGATGCCACAGGGGGAGAAGTTACCTTTGTGTCTTAGTGTGTGTCTTGTAAAGATTGTAATCACTTTATCATTTAATTATCTGCTGTTGAACTTATTTGCTTGTAATGCACTATGCTTTATGTTATTTTGGTCTAATGCACTATGTTGTCATAATGTTGTTTATTATGCCTTGAATTGATTTGCTTGTGAATCTTGTGCAATTTCAATTAAAAATCATATCACATGTGCATCAAGACTTAACAACTTTTACACTTTGCATATAGACATCCTACGAGTGTTAAGTGAGTATAAGTTCATCTCTAGTGCCATACTCGAACATTCATACTCAACACTTAAAACATCATTTTATTTCAAAATCAAAAACTTTAATTGGTTGTCATCAATCAACAAAAAAAAAGGAAGATTAAAAGCGCATCTAGATCTCTTATGGGTCTTGGACTATTAATGATAAATAATAAATATCTAATGAATTTAGTTGAGATCTCGTAGAGGTTATGTACAGAATGAAATCCATGCAAATTCTTTGAAAATGAGAAAGGACAAGGAAAGACTCTAGAATTATGTTTCAAATTTTCTAGAGTCGTAAGAAACACTATACTATCAAGAGAGACAAGACTCAAGACTCTTGTAAATTTAGTGAATCAAATGGGAGCTCAACTACTTAGGATGGTTTTTAGAAGTGTTTTTTAATGTTGGTTCGGACTTATACGAGCTATGGGCTCGAATATGTCCGAAAACCCTCTACGAAGTTTCGAATTTGTCCAAAGTAAGTCGACTTGTCCGACGTAAAAGGACTTAATAAAAATCCTAAATTCCTCTAGCACTCGAAAATGTCCGAGTTTGGCCAGACATGTCGAGTTTTCTCTGCAAGGAATCCAACATGTTCGAGATGTGTCGGACTTATTCAATGCAAAATTATCTGAGTGTGTGTAGCTAGAAAAGTGAGAAAAACTTCACCTCCGAGCTCAAACTTGTCCGAAGATTGCCGAACATGTCCAAAACGACCTTTTACACACTAATTCAAACTGAAGTACTTTATCGTACTATCAAGTGAGCTGTTAGCAACGGTCAAAATTGTCGTTGGGCTATAAATAGGGGGCTCAATCTTCTCTTACCTCCATTGACAAGCGCATGAGAAACTCTCAAGAGCCCTCCTAAATTTGTTATTCACCTTCAAGAGCCAAAATCATCGATTTTCGAGAAGAGTAGAAGGATGATCACGAGATTTGAGAGAAAGGGGTTTTAAGGTTGAGCTTTGATTTGATTTGCTGAGTTTGTTTAATTTTTTCGTGTTTGTTACTCTTGGGTTCATACTCTAGACAGTTAGACATCACCCAGTTGATTTCGCTTGTAATTTCTTTGTACGGTAAGTTTGTATTCACCCTTGTTAAGATAGTGGAAAATCAAGACATGACCTTCGTGGTTGAGGAAAGGGCTAGTGAAGGCTCATTCCTCTGTGGACTCATCAACGGTGACGTAAGTTCCTCTGTAGAACCAAACCTCAGTGAAAAAACTCGTGTTTCTTGTCTCACTTTTCATTTCCGAGCCATATTTACTTTTCTAGTGATTATCTAGGTGTATTTTTGTCATCTACTTGTTCTAGCATATCGTATTTTATATTTTTGTCTTCCATAATGCTATTAAAACTGCTAGATTGCTTTCTACATCAATAAAATAGAGAAAAATTGCTCTTCTGATTAGTCCTGCGCAAGAAGTCAGACTTATCCAACTTGCTGTCAGATTTGTCCGAACAAAGTCAAACAAGTTCAATCCAATCTCAGACTTATCCGATATCTAAGATCAAGACAGTTTTTAATTGAGTTCGATTAAATTGCTTCTTCACCCCGTCCCTTTACAACTTTCAGTACATAATTGTGCTATTAAAACTTTGATCCAGAGTATTACATTATGGTATGTGAATATTCCAGATTATAAGAGTTCAAGAACTGTTCTAAAATTATAAGAGTTCAACACATGTTTTGAGACTAATTATGTGTTTGCTTAATTCATGTTCTTGGATCCACATGTCGGATGGAGAAGCATAATTCTGGATATGGTCAGTAGATTGATGAGGACTAAGTTGAACAACACAGGGACAAACTAACATATTCTTGCAACCTCCCTACAACATCTGAACCATGGAGAGGTATTTTCTCATGCCTAGAAATGTTGGTTTATGACACAAGAATGTGAAAAAAAAAAGTATGAATTGTAATTGCATGAAAATGGAAGCCAAATAGATACTTCAACTTTCAAAAATATGAGATCCCCATAACAGCAAGGAAAGCAAAAAAGTTGCTAAGCCGAAGGAAGTTATCAGACGGAGTGGAAGTTTGCAAAGAAGACAATGTTCTATGTCTGCAAACACTTTCTTTTATTACTAATAGGGGCACTGATTGTCTTTACAATGTCGTCCAATCAGGATAAATTTCATTAGCCAAGTAGTATCCAAGAGTGTAGGTGTTCCCATTCACATCAAACTCCAGAGGAAGTGTAATCATCAAAAATAGGAGAATGCTGCAACACGTTAATGTCAGTGTGAGATGTCATATCCCAAGGTCTTGTGTAGCTACCATTTCTAGTATTATAATTGTCTTGCTCTATGCATACCCTCCAAAGCTGTGGGACAATTTTCTCGCTCCCAGGGCATACAATCTACACTTGCCGGCATGCCAGAAAAACCTCTTGCCTCATTCACTTCTAAGACGTGTTTGGTGATAAAGAACTGTGGCCCATAAAGTGATGACTGTCTTAACAAATTTTCTTAAGCACTCAAGGACTATACTCACCCAGGAGCCCAAACTTAAGGACTATACCTAAGGAATTGTGGTCACCTTCAACACAGGGCTGCGGTAAGGGAAGGGGGGTTAGGGGGAGCCCAAACTCTCAAGAGGGAAACATTCTCTGATGCCCGCAAACCAACTACCAAGAGCCCAAACTTAAGGACTATAAAGGAATTGTGGCCACCTTCGAGGCAGGGGCTGCGGTCAGGGGGAAGATTGGCAGCAGGGTTAGGGGGAGCGCAAACTCTAAAGGGAAACATTCTCTGATGCCCGCAAACCAACTACCAGAAGACAAAAACAATCGATTTTCCTTAGTCTAGTATGATCATATGTACTTCATATATGCAACACAATAAGATACTCTCTACTTTATAAAATAGATACCTAAAAGTAGATGTACCTGGATGTCAAATAAATGCTTCCCGAGTTCCTGAGGACAGAAAAGTGATAACCAAAGAGAATGCAAGCTATGCACACGTCTGCCACATAAATCACTGGACTAGAGGATCTTAGTGGAATTGAACCACCTTCCCACGGAAACTGAGCACCATAGGACAAGCAGTGCACGGGGGACCTCACCAAGTTGAGGGAAGACCCATAGTTGAATCGCATGTCTAATTATCCGGAGGCTTAGCACAACGTCTACGAATTTCTAGATTTGACATTAGTATCTATAGTTCTTTTATCAATAGCATTACATAATAATCAAATCCAATGAAGCCAATTTCTACAATCCAGACAGTAAAGCGTTCAGCAAAATTTGAATGATAATATCTCTCGACTAATCGGATTTAACTTTAATAGCAAAAATTACTATAACCAGAAATATTACATTGCCAAACAAATAATCACTAATGAACAATTTTACTTGTTACCAACCTAAGAGCCGTACGTGCGTGCCGCAGGCAAAGTGTGAATTTCATAAGTAAAAAAACCCGGAGCGTATAATTACCCGACTATTGATACCTTTGCCTTCCAATGCCCTACAGTAACACGACCTAGTCGGTCCAGATAAATTGTTACGAAATTTGCGGTCCAGATAAATTGTTACGAAATTTGTGAACAGTTGCGTACACGTCCCACAGTAATATAGAAATTGTCTGCTCAACTGCGCTTTTCTTACTATATCCATTCCACCTTAACGCAACATTAAGCAAATTAAATATCAGCAAAAAGATCTCAAGATTTATGCTACCAACTCTACAGACCACGAATGGTATCCAAGTCCGAAATTCATGAAGCTTAAAACACAAGGGGTAGGGATCAGGTTACTGCATCGATGTACATATGAATCAACAGGCACAAACAGATCAAGTAATTACCGCGGAGTCGCATAGAACTGAAACCGATTTGATATCATTTTGAATGCGACAAGAGAAGAATGTCCAGCATCACCACGACGATCACCTTTCAGCGCACCAGCTCCATCAACTGCCTCCCTTGACATGTTTACGAGGATCTGCACTTTGATATGCCTACAACCTAGGAACATCTGAACAACAGACCTAACATCCGTACATTTAGGATCGGCACTAAAGATTCTTAAAAGACGATTACGAGGTCCCAACCAAGTTACAGAACTTGCACAAAGCAATTAAATAATTTATATTTTCAACACAAATAAAAACTTGGCACCATAAATACTCAAATCCACCAAATGGACAATCATACCCAGTCACCGGGTGATCTTCAATTAATTCAAATGAAGATTCCCATAATACTAGAGACGTCCCACCAAGATGTCCTTGGCTTCCGATGTCAAGTACTACAAGGAACATAATTTTTTTGAGGCGAATATTCTTATCTCGTATATTCAGAAGCTTCGATGCATAATTTGCTTCGGACGTTACACTTGGGAATAAGATTTCAGATGTATAATAGAAACGAGAATTACGAAAATATAGCTGCAAACTGCATGTACTCTGGGTGTGGTACCATGATCATGTCGTATATGAAAAGGCATCAACGTAGAAGACAGTAAATTACACGTTGTACCTTTGGGTGTTGCGCAGAAGCTCCGTTGTAAGATGAGGGGGCCGACATTGCCAAATCGCCGGACGGTCAAGAACTCAAGATGAGCAGTAGATGGAACACAGAAGAAGACAGGGCAACGGGACACGACACCAGGAAGGGGAGAACCCGGGGCCAAAGAAAATTGAATCCCCGTGCGATCTCCCCTCCGAGACACAACAATCTTTCTTTTTTTTATTACCCGGTGGCCTGCCATGCGAGCGCACCCAACATGGCAAAGGCCTGTTTCACATCTTTTTTTCCATGTTTTCCTCCAATCACCACGCACACCAGACTCGTCTGTTACATCACCTTACTTCGCTGCCTTCAATCCGGCACGGCTCTCCTGGTAGATCTAATAATTATCGAAAGATCATCGAATAATTATCAGTACAGAGAGATCATCCAGGAGGCGAAGTAGCAACAGGCAAGTCCCTGCGAAGGGCACGGCTCCAGGTCGTCAGTTCCTGGCTCCCCGGCAAGAATGTAACACCCCAACCAACGCCGCCGCTCGCCAGATCTGGAAGCGAGAATATCAACGCGGGGAGATCAGCACGGGTCGCGACAAGATAGCCGTTAGGGAAACAAAGCCACATGATTCAAGTCGAGCAGAACTAACCGACCTGACCATCCGACGGAAACTCACAAGCCGATGTGCATCCTCCGTGCACGCGGCCGCTAGCCTTAAACCGAAGAACACGCGCAGCCCCATGGACCAGAAACCTGCGCACAAGAAACAAACGGATTGCTTCGGCATAAACCAGAACAAGCCTCACCTTTCCGCCATCGGATCAGCGGATTCGATCTGTAAACAGACCGGATCGGCCTGGGAGGGCACGAGTTTCGGCAAGACGGCGAAAATTGAGAAAGTTGTGTGGTGAAGCGGCGGATGAAATCTAGGTTTCGTGGGGAAGCGGAACACGACTACGGGCTAGGTTTGCTAGAACGGCAAATCATCGGAGGAGGCAAGGTATTTATCGTCCTGTTAGACGAATCGGACGGCTGGGATGAAGCGTTTCGCTTTTGACGGGTGGGATGGAGAGCACGTCTTTGGTCGTTGGCTGCAACAGCCGGGTCGTGGCAGCAGACCGCGTTGCCTGAAATTAGCGTCATTGCATGCGTCATCATTTTGCTGGATCCACTGTGAGCGGGTATGCAGATAGTCTTTTTGTGGCCACCTCGATTCAAGTCGCTGATTGGCTGGTTCGTCCATTTCTTGAAAAATTGCACATTTGCGTCGCAATAGTTGTTGGCATTTTTGTTTTTGTCGCATCTTCAGATAATTAATTACATTTAATTTTATGCCAGTTTTACAGAAAAATAGAATCCTAGCAATACTTTTCTCGACTATTATTTTTCCTTTTTTATCCTATATATGCTACATGTATGCTTCGTGTCCCCGAGTTGCATTAAAACAATATGAACCCAGACAATTCTTCTAGATTCAAAATTGTACTTAGTTTGTCGTGAATATATTGTTAACGACCATCATTTTTATATTTAGAGGTGTTAAGTCGTCAACTAAGCCGATTCCATCTCCACCTTCTATGAAACACAGGTATTATAAGTATCTAATAACAAGACTTGGGTTGAGTACTCGACAAGCACGGACCCACAGGGTATTGCTGTATGAGTCTGGGTCAGCCAAGCAGGCATGACACTGATACAAATAAGGTGGACGAAAACAGGTCGACATGATTTGATTCCGGCAACGGTGAATGTGCAATTGCTTCCATGTGGCGGAGGCTTCGGGCATCAAGGGGAGAAGAGATCCAGCCACCAATTTGCTTCCATGGAATAGGGATTAGGGAGTTGGTTCACTGGAATTGAAGAAAGTAGGACAGGACGGAGAGAAGAAAATGGACAGACAAAAGTGATAGAGGTGGTTTGCTCTTTCTGCCCTATTGCCTGGTCGAGTGGCTGTAAGAAAAAATTGTTGTAGTTAAGCAAAAAAAGTTTTTCCTTTGGTATTATCAATGTAGGTTTTTTATGGATTTTCAGCTTGATGAGGTCTAGTGTGCTTATTAAAGGCGAAAAAAAGCAAGAGCACGTATGTGTATCTACTAGATTAGAGATAAGTCTGTTCAATAAAACATCAACTGTTGTTAGATTAATTAGCCTAAAGATACAAAAAACAAATTTATTCATTATTGTGCAGTGAAATTAAAAAGAAAATTAAGAACATGATGATAAACCATGTGTAATTTTAGCTAATGAGTCTAGTGATGAGCGGGATTTTTTCTTCGAAGTAAATGATAGAACTCATACATTCATGTTATTTAGAAAGCGTCGGCTAAAAAATCAAGCAAGTAGTATTGTAAGTCTCATTATGAACTACCCGAATTGCATTGAAACTATTTATATTGCAATTTATTGAATTTAAGACTTATTATGTTATTTATTACCCATATAAGAAATTAATTATGTCATAAATTTATAATTGTATAATAAAATAGTAAATGATTTTAGTGAGTTACATTAAAAAATTGTGTGGCATACCCCTAAAAAAACCTAGATCCACCACTGCTACCCGAATAGAATATAGTCGGATTGAGCGTATGATACCAAGTGGCCCATAACCTAGACACGGTGAACTATACAAGAAAGCTCAAAGATAAGGTGCAATTCAAGTCATCATTTTAAAATCCAGATTACCATGTCAACAAACATAGAGATAAACTTTCTATAAAAATAAACATGTTATAAGTGACTTAAAATTACTAATCGCTGAACCCTAACCTCCAGATATATAAGGCGAGTAGGGACCTCACTTAAAAACCAAGTGCGACAAGTGTTGAGCAACCCTAGTTTGGTTATTGTCCATTAATACAATTCACGGGCACAGGAAGAAAGATATTAACTCTAAAGAAGGCTAAAACTTGTATAAATCAATATCTCGTGCAACAATCACTTTCTGAATCTCTCGCCTAGCCTCAAAAAGTACTATCATATAAAGCATCAACAGTTGGTGTGCCAAGAATGGGGACTGTTGAGATCTATCTCGCAGAGCATGCTAGCTCTGATCAACAACATTGTCATCAACATCGATTTTTGCCTCGGACATTGAGTTCCAATTCAAGACCCTCTTATTCATCGTTGATGCCTAGGGGCACCTCATCATGTAATATTTAATGCTTGGCATCTCAGTTCCAACAAAGTTGAGTGCAAATTACATAGGACAAGCTTATATATGTTAGAAGGAGGCCCCGGATCTGTCCCCATCAACTGAGTTATGCACTCCGCTCGTTGACTTGAATGATGGAGCCCATGAGTTCCCATTTAGCCTCACAACCAGAAAGGTATATGACGAGAATACGATTAAGGACGAGACAATTGGAATTTTGCTATCGTCAAGAGTGGGGTTCGCCAAAATGTTGTCCCCAACATGTAACACGCCCAAATACCATTATAATGGAATCACAATTGCTCCTTTACTATTAAGACATGATTTCACCTCTAATTAACTTTTTTAACAGCAACACACTCATAAATTGACCAAACTACCCTTGTTTTATTTAAAAATACAACAAATTAACAAAAATCATAAAAAATCAAGAAAAGTAAAAAAAATTAAAAAAGATTAAAAATTAACAGAAAATCATAAAAAATCAAGAATAAATGAAAAAATATAAATAAACCCAATAAAAATCATAAAAAACAGAAATAAGTTAAAAAATTATAAAAACAAATTTAAAATTAACAGAAATTATAAAAAATCAGGAATAAGTAAAAATTTATAAAAACGAAAGAAAATTAACAAAAAATCAAAAAATCATAAATAATTTTAAAAAATTATAAAGAAAAAACAATACACGGAAAATACAAAAAAATTTGGAAAATGTTTAGAATTTCAAAAAACCAACGAAAATTTCAAAAATAGAAAAAAATGTAGAAAAAATGTCATAATATAGGAAAATGCAAAGAAAAATATTAGGAGAAATTGGAAAAATATATTTATAATTGATCATATACATAATAATTTTGACATGCACGTGTCGTACATAAAAATATTCACATGACACACTTGACACATACAAATATTCACATATCACACATCAAAATGTTCACTAGCACAAAATAAAAGCTCACATGCCACATGTCATATATCAAAATGTTCACATAACACAAAATAAAACTCACATGTCGCATGTCATACATCAAAATATTCACATAACACAAAATAAAGCTCACATGTCATACATCAAAATGTTCACATATCACAAGTCGTGCACAAAATAACATCTCTCATATCACAAAAGCTCTAATTAATTTCTTTTCTTTCTCGGTCTCATTTCCATTTGATTTCTTACCGCTGCCACCTTCAAGACGACCTTGAATATCAAATTCATTCATGGCTCTTGTGGTATTTGTAGCATTCTCCCTCACTTTTTTTTGCTGACATCTCATCTTCATGCCTCAAGCTCAAAATATCATACATATGATCTTCACTAGCAACTTTAATTCTACTTTCATCATCTTGCCATTCCTCGATAATTTGTAATGAATCCACTTGTTCTCTTCCCAGTTTTCTGCATCAAAGAAAACATTGATGCCCGTTTAGTTGAAAGATGTTGGCTGGTCGAGTCCGCATCAAATACTCCCATATTATTTATATGACGTTAAGACAGGTTGTGTAGTTCAATTTAGAACTAAATAATCTGTCCAAACCTCAAATATTTGAGAATAAAGGAATACATAAAAGCATCTTAGCAGAAGATCACAAAAACAAAAACAAAAACAAAAACAAAACACATTAGTGAGCATAAACAAACCTGAAGACACAGATAGCTCAAACATTTTTGACTTTTAAGTTTTATCTCAACTCTCCAATATAACACAAAACTGACCTCAATAAGTTGAAGTGTAGTAAGGATATTGATGAAAAGCAATAATAACAAGGAATTTCGATATGTTTATGGGACCTATAAAGTGTAAACAGTCTAAAAGTTCCAAACTATTTGAGCACACTATCCATTTAGGTTGTGCACTTCAATACTTTTATGGAATCAGGATCCTTTTTTTAGAGATTAGTTTCTGACAAGATCAATGACTGTACATCTACACAAAATCTAAAAGACTAACTTGAAATATATAGGGAGGTTAGAATGCTGAATACCTTCCTTCTATTTTAACTTAACGGGGAAAGAACAGAACACACCACAGCAAGAAAGAGAGTACAACTAACCTTAAAGAGGAGTGGTATGCGTAATGGCATCCAGGATTTTCTCTTCAAGTTTATTCTCGACAATCCACATACCGCTCTTCTTGCGTAGGAGCTCCCTTTGCTCCGCCTTTTTCTGCTCCTTGAGCTTCTCCTTTCCCCTCCAGCTCTCCAGTTTCTCAGCCCTTTCTTTCATATGCTTGTTATGCCATCTCAGTTGCAAATCATACGCTCATAGGCACAGTGCAGTTCACACTCTCTAAGTAAGGCGTAACAAACGAGGCGATTCACCAAACAACTTGTGTACGTGTAACGGTGAACCGTGCAGGGACGAGGCGCACGGTGAGCAGGAGAGTGGAGAGAGGAGGAGGAATGAACACTGAAGGGGGAAGCGGGGGAACCTATGAGGCGCGGCGGAAGTCCTGCTCGAACGCGCGCCGCTCGGCCGCACGCGTCCGCGCGGCGGCAACCTTGCACTCCTGGTTGGCGACGCGGGCGACCTCGGCGCGCGCCTCGTCCTTGCGCTGCCGCTCGGCCTCCGCGAGTTGCGCCTCGCGAGCGGGGCGTGTGGCCGGCGACCGACGGGGTGGCGGGCGGCCGTCGGGGTGGTGGGTGGTCGGCGACCGACTGGGACTGGCGTCGGTTCGACGGGGCGGGTGGCCGGCTGGGTGGCAGGCGGCCGGTGGGCAGCGAGTGGCCATCGGGGTCGGGAGACAGAGGCGTCGGGGTTTTTGGGAGGAAGGGTAGTTTAGTCTTTTTGGAAATGTTTTGGGACTAACAGATTAATTAGAGGTGAAATCATGTCTCAATAGTAAAGGAGCAATTGATACTCTATTATAATGGTATTTGGGCGTGTTACATATTGGGAATAGCATTTTGGCAAAACCCACTCTTGGCGATAGCAAAATTCCAATTGTCTCATTAAGGACACACCATCAACCTCCCAGACCTTGGGCTCCGCATCCTGGATGATCCCCACTCCAATTGCCCCCTCATGGAAAGGGTGGTTAAGGATGTCACACATGGGTAGCAGTTCTTAGGATTCGACTTCCTAAACTCCGATGATCACTTAGAGGACGATGAATACATCTCCCTCCAACGAGGATTCTCTATATGAAGACCCCATCTTCATGTTTTTCAATATGGTCTACGTACACCCTAATGAGTACATCCTCCGCTGCTTGAAACCTTCGACGTTGAAAGCCGATTGAACAAATCGAGGCCTGAGTTGACCATTGTTGTGTTAGGGATATAATAGTAATATTATGTTAGATGGTGTATTAGAGACTTATTTGCATGTTTATAATCCCTTGTACATCTATTTATAGAGGCATCCGGTCTCCTCAATGATACAAGTTCCAATATTCATAACATGGTATAAGAGCTAGGTTAATTTTTTTCTGCCGCCAGCTAGAAGCCGACGGCTTTCTTCTCGCCGGTTTTCTTCCGGCCACCCGTCGCTCCCGCGGCGTGATTTTTTTCCCAACTGATCGGCTTCTTCCGTGCACAGGATCCTCTTCAGCGGTGCTCCATCTACAGGTGCTTCGGTCTACCCCGCATCCTCGTCAAGCGTCGCGTGAACAACTCTTCCCGTGAGATCCGAGTCGTGCACGATTCTGCGTGCTGCTCTGCCGGAGGCAACAGCGGCTGCCATCCCCCACTTCATCTTTCCTAGACGCGGTCGGAATCCTCCTTCCGCTGCTAGGCCAGCGGTGGAGTCTGCGTCCTCGCTGACAGACGGGCCCAAGTCTCGCAGATCAGCGCCGCCGCTGGGATCGATGCTTCCTCTCTGCGTTCCTCGGCAGGGGCTCTGTACCAGCACCCTGCACAAACCCGCACGAGATCACGCTGCTGCAACGCATCATCACTGGGTTGCTGCTCCTGTCTTCTTCACGCTGTCGAGACACGCGGCTCAGACAAGCAAGGTGCGTTGCATCCATGGTTCGCTGCGACCCTGCTAGGGGTGCAAGCGACACGGGACTACACGCAAAGCCGTTGGGCTAACCCGTACCGTAGGCCCAATAGAGACCCGCAAGACGTCCCGTTTCATCGAAGTGGGCATATCGCGATTAGCCCGCGGCTCCCGCGGCGCCGCAAGTCTGACCCTTTCCAACCCTACTGAGCGTGTTCCTCTTGCTCTGCGGCCTCTATCACCCAACGCCGAACACCCGAACTGAACCGTTCCAGCGCCGCAGGAGCAACCCACGCCTCGCCCTACGCCGTCTACAGTGCGCACTCCGCGGCGTCGGTGTGGTCTGCCTTGCATCTTCGCCAATGACGTCCCCTGGACCGAACGACTCCCATCTGATAAGGTAATTCCTATTCCCATTCTTGTCGATAGACCTGGGTAGTAAGAAGAGAACTTTATATGGTCGATTAGAGGATAGGGATGTGTCCTCTTCACTTCTAATGCAGATTGGCATGATTTTTGTTACGTAAAATATGGTCTCATAATAAGACTTGTCAAAATGATTTGAATAAAGCAATAGAAAATTTTGCTTCTTGCCAACAGGATACAAGAATACTAAACGTATATGACATATATAGTAATGCTACAACCTTCTTGCTCCTAGGAAGTGTTTTGAAGAATAGCATGCATCTTATTTCTCTTTCTGTTTTTTAGCTCATTTGTTGTACTGTTATTTGAAACTGTATTAGTTTAGAGTGGAGCAATACACTAGATGTTCAGACTTGCATGCAAGTCTGTGTGCTTCGGTAAGGCTGTTGGTTCACTGTTGATAAGCCTCAAACATAGATTAGTGCACAACTGTGAAAGACCTCGATCTGAACTTCATCTTTAGATTGAAGAAACAATAGTTTCAAGAGTTTATAAGGTGCTGATACTTTGTCGTGTTATTCTACTTGTATTGTGTTAGCTTAATGCTTTTCGACAACCATGACATTTTTTTTCTAGATGTCAATAAAGACGTTTGAAACTTTGAATATGTTGATGCAGGCTAGTAGACATGGATTGCAAATTCTTTGAGCAAGAGACAATTATGGATTACATTCTAGACATGAATTGCAAATATGTCGATGTAAGCACATGATTGTTCCTCTGTGACCTATTCGAAACCTAGAACTTGTCCGCTGAGGCCTTACACTTAGACTTAGGCAACTTTGGTTAGGCCATATGCCTCTATCAGTTCCTTACAGAACATTGGTTGTATAGCATCTGAAGTTATCACACTTGTAACATATTATCCTAGGAAAGAGAGAAGTAGTTTGACATTTTCATCCAAATGCTCTGAATTAAAAGGAAATGCAGTAAATTTATACTATTCAATATTTTTTTGAACACTGACATCGGCTTAATTTCCTAAAAGGAAAAAGTCTATTTTACCTCCCTTAACTATTGGCTAAGTCCAGATAACTCCCTAAACTATTGTTTGGTTCACTTTACCCCCAATATTTAGTAATCCAGTTTACTTTACACCTTTAAACAGGATACTAATCCCGATCTGCTGACATGGACTAGGATTAAACTGAGATTGAACACGTCATGTGCTAACGTGACAAAGTGTATTAGACGACGATCCATCTCAAATGACCACGGACGAAAAGAGACGATGGCATGGAGAGGCTGGAGGAGCTACATGAATGGAATGGAAAGCCGAAAGCGAGTGAAAGGAGTAGACAATCTCCAGCATCTGACATGGATGTGTTTATCTTTTTTTTTGCCACATCAGCGCATGGTGTGTTCAATCTCGGTTTAATCCTAGTCCATGTCAGATGATCGGGATTAGTAACCCGCTTAAAGGTGTAAAGTAAACTGGATTATTAAATATTGGGGGTAAAGTGAACCAAACAATAATTCAGAGGGTTATCTGGACTTAGCCTATAGTTTAGGGGAGTAAAATGAACTTTTTCCTTCTTTTTTATGTGTCAAACATGAATTTACTTGATCTTCCACTTGCAGAGAGTTTGCCAGTGGTAACATCTAAGTAAAACTCTTTTTTGCAGGTTAGGAGCTATGCTGTTTTTAATAGTTGAATCAAAAGGAGATAAACTAACAGGATCATCAGGCTTTAACAGTGTCATGGGATGTGCTATTCTATCCATTGCATTAGCATCAAATATTACAATTTTCAGAAACCATCCTGCAGCTACTTCGTAAAAAGTCGGAAAATTGAAATGATTGAGATTGTGCCCATCTCATTGCTTACTTTGTACTATACATTGTACCCATCTACGTGAATACATTGCACCATACATTGTAATAGGATTAAGAGAACTTCGGGATGTTATTATTTTTGTTTTTATATTTTTGGATTTGATGCTTAGCAAATGAGATGTTATATTGTATTAGTTTATCCTAAAATTGCACAAGCAACATAATTATTTTTCATGAAAATGTAAGTAATTTTATTGTGTAGAACTCACCACCATGAATATATTAAAATTAGTTATATATTTTTTGGAGTAATATATGTTTTTTTGATTTTATACAAATTTTTAAATGAACTAGTCTTGTATATAGTCAACTGCTCCGGGCTGCCTTGTTTTCAAGCTGAAAGCAGTTTCGCACAACGGTCGAGCAGCTGACATATGCTAATATGCGGGACGCTGGCGGGAGTAGCGGAACACCGCTTACGTAGTGGGATTTTTGCGGGACTCACCCGGACGGCCGCTAACGTTTTGCGGTGCACGCGGGACGCGGGGCTGCCAGCCACGTCCTGCCCCGCTTGCATCCCTAGACCCTGCACATACGGAACAGGGCAAGGCTGCAACGGGGGCTTGTGGCGCTGACGTCAGCGACGGCACCAAATCTCGCCGCCCCGTGTCTGGCCGGTCACAGGGCGTCGCCTGTTGCTGGTGCTTCGCTCGTCGGCCCTTCCTCTGGTGCCATGTCGCATTTGTACGACCACGTGATGCTGTTTGGGGCCAGCAACACCAACCCGCAGGACGCCATCATGCAGATCACCGTCGCGTTCAACAACTTCGGCAAAGAGCTCGTGCAGCGGAGGCGTGCGTGCGCTGAGGCGTGCTTGCTTTGCCTCTTGGCAGCGTGAGGAATTTGCCTCATGCACGTGGGCAGCCTGTCAATGGCAGCAAGCTTCCTCTAGATCTCTTTGCACATGCAGCAAGTCGCCCATTCTCCTTCCTTTGGGCGTGTGCCGTAACGCGCCGCCGCCACGAAAGTATTTCTATTAGAATGCAATCATACCAGCACTAAAGCACCAGATCCCATCAGAAACAAATCTACGTACACCCTAATGAGTATGTCTCTCTCGTTGGGCTACCTCAGCTGTATCGCACTCTAACAAGTCATCAGACATTTAGCTTTTTATTAGAAATCAGAGCATCCAATCTCAATATAGTGGAATCCTAGATATCTATCAGAAGTAGAAGAGAGAGTTTTGTATGACTTCCACTCATAGAGTCATAGATAACTGATGCGTGGATAATGGAACTTACAAATAAGGTATGTTTGGGAACACGATATTTTTGTAGTTTTAGAATAATAATTTGATATTTGAGATTACTCTGGTATTTTTTACAGAATAGTGTTTGACAACCAATTCAAAAACTATGTATTTAAAACAACGGTTTTGTCTATACTACGATATTTTTGTGTATAAAAAACTTTGGTCCAAAGCGAAGTTTTTCTCTGTTTGCCTGCTTTTGATTCTTGTTACTTTGCTTCCAAACAGTGCTATGTATTACAAAATTGTGGTATTACAAAATTGTGGTATTGAAATACTTTGGTATTGTCATATCATCTTAAAAATTGTGATTTACCAAAATTTTGGTATTAAAATATTGTGTTCCCAAACACAGCCTAAATAAAATAGCATACCCAGTACGCTCTTGCACATTGTAAAATCTAGGGAATAATAAGTTTAAACAATCTTATATCTATTTTTATAGAGATACTGGTTCGAACCTAAGACATTAGGACACAATGTCCTAATACCACTGCATCAGGCCGTCCTTCAAACTTACAAATTATATAATTGGAAAACAGAGGTTCCAAAACACAATCGTCTAAGTCGAGCTATTTGTCATTCAAAGTAGCACATATTTTATATTTTGGTCCATTAGGATGTTAGGCCATCTAAGTATATACTGTATTGTATAAACGTCAAACATTAAATAACATTTCATTAGGCGACAACGACTAGAATGCAATCTAAATTTTAGTGCAATCATGCAACCAAACATTTCTATCTATTAAATTTG
Organism: Tuctoria greenei; assembly: GCA_036927565.1. Taxonomy (NCBI): domain Eukaryota; kingdom Viridiplantae; phylum Streptophyta; class Magnoliopsida; order Poales; family Poaceae; genus Tuctoria; species Tuctoria greenei. Next base: position 188,969,235 of record JAYESD010000003.1, on the reverse strand, counting down.
TATCTTATGGTTGTTGCAGTCTTTACTTAACCCCTCCACATAGTGCACTCGGATGGAAGAGGTTAAGTATAAAAAAGGCAATAACCGTATGATACAGATTCAATGAATGAAGATAACTGATTGCACGATTACATTAAAACACATATTACATTCTAGTCATTGCCTGATTGGACTGACCTTAGGTTACCGTTCGCCCCCCGCCAATGCATTGAATCAATTGTCCGTTAAAATAAGCTGGCAGCAGCGTATTCATCATTGATATTATCGAAGTGTAGCAACGACACTTTCCCCGGTACTAATAAAGCGTAGTCCGCGGAGGTTCGTATTTAGGTAGGACACGCGTAAGATCAAGAACAAGAGGTGAACGCCGAGAGTTTTTACGTGGTTCGGGCCGCCTGAGCATAATACCCTATTCCACGAGTTGGTTGTTAATTGTATGAGTGTGTATGCTATTGACAGCTACTAAGAAACATTAACAAATCATCCCCGACAATGGCGCTAGAAATGCTTGTTGACGTTTCATACGTCATAGATCATCTCTCGAAAGAGATGAGGTCCGCAAGCGCACGGAAACTGTCGTGTAGCATTTCATCCAAGAGTATTTCCGAGAGTATCATATTTATCCCAAAGGAAGGCAATGGAGTAAAGTAAACACTACTCTTATGATCAAGCTATGAGATACTAATCAATTATCAAGATAGGGGTAAGCTGATAATAGGAGTAGTGTGACACACATCTAAGCAATCTACTCTAGGGATAAGGTTTTCCTAGCGAGGGTTAGACTACGAGACAGAGATACTCCTACTATGCTCTAATTACTCATATACATAGCCTAATGAAGTACACATGAATATGCTAATGCTGAATACTAGAGCTTAGTGGTCCAACATATTGGGCATGGGTTTACCCCTAGCAATACTAGGCGACTCCCGCCAAGAGCCTGTGGCATAGCCGAACGTGGAAGATTACAAAGGATATATAGGGTTGTCACCACCTACTGCATACCTCTTCAATCCGTGGGTCTACGAGACATCCAACGCTACTTAACTATCCTAGCACCGTGCTAGCATATTAAGTAAATACCTTAAAAGCAGCGACACAAGCCATCCTAAGGCAATAAACTAAATCATTATTGAAATAATGTTGGGACCAAGCACTAACATATTCACATTAACATTATCATATTATTATCTAATTATACTATAGTGGTGGTGTATGATGTTTATGATAACATGATAATGGAATTATGTATAGATCATAACAATATCTACACCTAGCACATACATGGACTCGACAACCAAACAAGGAACGCTTTGCCCAAGTACATAAGTAAATAAAGACTAATAATGATATTATTATAAAGCACAAAGTCACAAATACAAGAGAAGATACATGAACCATACCTTTCTCAATTTGGACTTGGGACTAGAGGCTCCTCTCTACAGCCTAACCTCCATTAAGGACTAAGAAAACTAGTGTATACATCAGAGTGATGCCCAAGTGGTGTGTGTTGAAGTGAGGGGTTGAAAGTCGCCTAGAGGGGGGTGAATAGTTAATAATATCGGAAATCACTTAATCAAACGAGATTAAATTTCTGTGGTCGGACTAGTCTGCACAGGGCCGGACTAGTCCGCTCAGCACAGGGTGGAAACCCTAAAACTTGATTTCTACAAGTTATTTGCAGAATTAATGTTCACCAAAGAGATAATCAATGTGTAGTAAACTTGTAAAGCTCATATTTCGAAGTTTAAACACTTAGATTGCAAGTTTACAATAATGATTAAAGTGTAGGGCAATAAGAGCGAGATGAACCCTAATAGCAATACTAGTGATCATGAAAAGCAAAAGACAAGTGAAGCGAGATTTATCCCGTGGTTCAGCTCCATGAAGAAGCCTACCTCCATGTTGAGAAGTCCACACAAGGACCGGGTCTCACTTGACCCTTCTCTCACCAAGCCACCACGATGGCCGGCTTGGTTTCCACTATATCAATGGGTAATCACCAAGTTTGATGGGGCTGCTCACAACTTGAGGCTCCCATAAATCAATACAACGAGGAGCACATGAAGCTCAACTCACACAAGCCACAAAACACAACACAATATACAAGAGATCAAACCGAGAGCCAAAACGCGATGATCTTCCTTTACTCTCCTCCCCAAACCCTAATGTAACACCCGATTCCGAAAAATGAACCAAGTGAACGCATATGTGTGCCCAGGATGTTCATCACACATACACGAGTGCATTCACCAAAGAGTATACAAAAAATTACCACAGAACAAGATTAATTAACCAAATTTTATTACACAAACCATATTATCCTCGAATACAAACTCTAATGATTGTTATTGATAAGTTCAACTAATGCAGCGGAAATAAACTTAAATAAGCAAACTAAATGGCTAGGCAGCATAAGCAATAGGGTAGCGCAGCTCCAAAACACCACAAGTAAGCTTATGGTAGACACGGCCTAGGACTCCGCATTATCATCATTAAACTCCCAATCCTGACCTGCAACTGTTGGAGGGGGGTTGCAAGAGTGAGTACATGTCGTACTCAGTAAGTGTGGAAAGTATGACATGTGGCCGATTCAAATAACGACAATAATAATGGTCGAGTGCTGTAAAGTATATTAAAACATTTGAAAAGCAATATATTACATGTATGTGAAGTAAACCCATCATAATCATAAGTAATATCATAATACCAATCCAAATTCATTATCATCATCAGTAATTCCATATTTCACCATTTGCCAATAACCATATTCAATACCAAAAATTAATTCATAACCAACCATAACCATTACCAAACCATAACCGTCCCAATTCCGAGTTCCCTCTAATCATAGAAGTTGTCCAGGTGCTCATGACCAGGAGCACGACTATCATGATAGTTTTATTAGACTGTGCAGAGTTTGTACCGCATTACCCACGTGTTTGTGATTTCATCACCCGTCGGCGACTAAAGAACCTCCCTTATGCCAATTACACTTCCTTTGGTGTATGGCCAAGAGATCACAAAATAGCCTTTACAAAAGGATTACTAGCCTATTTAGACCCCACTGAGGTTTCACCGGTGGTGATGTCTCCTACAGAGCACATCTTCAACCAAGGGCCCCCTCTTAAGCCATTCGGATCCCAGGGTAGTCCCACCAATCATCAACAAACCCAATCCGACTACCCCTTCCCGAGCATCCTTAATGGTCCAAATAACACTTGCAAAGCCCTAATTAATCAACTACGCCGCAGCACCCATACTTGGCCTCGTGGTGGCACTGTAGTCCTGGCTTATTCTCAGATGAACTGGTCCTTAGATCTAAAGCAAGCAAACCACCATAACATCCAACCCAATCCACCAGCCACACTTGCTTAGATCACCCAACTTTTTAACCAGTTCATGATAATCAATATATCATTAATGTATAATTAAATAATATAGTGGTTTCCCATCCCAATTGATTAAGAGAAGCGGAAAGGTAACAACCCCATCCCGACTCTCTACCATAAATTATAGGTGACAAGGGTGATTAGACAAGTCTAGTAAACTTCCTATCATAGGATTCCCATCAAATTGACACAAGCATGCAGTTTTGCAAACAAAACATTTATTTTAAAAACAGATCAATATGCTTCAAGGACACTTGCCTTGCTCTTGGGATTGGTTAGGGTCAAAGCCTTCAAACTCTTGGTGCTGTAGATCCTCCGCGGCACTCTCTAGCGCAAATCCGTCTAATCCACACAATAAACATACAAGACAAGAAACACAATCAAAGAGTGCACAAATATTACTCAATATGACATGACATGCATGATTAATGCAAATGCAAGATAGAACTTGTTAATAGATTGCTTTTAAATAATCACTAACTAGTTCTAATAGATTTTAACAAGTTTATACAGGTTTGGATTTGATTAGATCTACTTTTAGAATCAATTCAACACAATTTAGTCAGCAAAATCGGACTAGTCTGCAGAAGGTCGGACTAGTCCGCACTTCGCAGAACTAGCAAACTAGGGTTTTCTAGATCGACGTGAATTTGGAGATTAGGGGTCAAATTCACGTAAGAAAAAGGAAATAGAAGGTATAACAGGTGTTTAGAACTCTAGTGAATCAAGAAACTTGGAGGTAACACTTGGATCTTGATGATCTAGGGTTGGGGATGAACTTGGAGATGAATTGGTAATGAAGAACGAAACTTGATGGAGATCTTGATCCTCTTTCGTTTCCTCCGCTTCTTCTGCTTGCTTGGGATATCCTCCTCCCTCCTTGATGGTGGCTCTCCACGAACTAGGGTTTGGGTGGGGTGGAAAAGTGGCAAATAGATGTCAAGCCAAGGGGTGGGGTTGTTTATATAGAGGTGGAGGCTAGGGTTAGATGGATTTCGAGTTTGGGATGAGTAGAGGCCGGTTTAGAGTCCCACATGGGCTCTAAAAGAGTTATGCACGACGTCCCTAGGCCCACTTAACGTGAAACCCAAGAAACAAGTCGTAAAACAAAAGATCAACTCGAAGTCGTGAAATATCGGACAAGTCCGAAAAGGACCGGACTAGTCCGAAAATGTCCAGAGAGAAAATCGGACAAGCCTGGGCAAAAATTGGACAAGTCCGACTTTAGTCAGAGAGGAAAACAGAAAAGTCCGTTGGAACATCGGACTAGTCCGGAAAAGTCTAGGGCCTTAGCAATTTTTCAAGGATTCTTGGAATATCGGACTTGTCCGCACAAAATCGAACAAGTCTGAAAATTTCCAGAGGCAAAATCGGACTAGTCCGCAGTAAAAACAGACAAGTCCGTTTTTAGTCAGAGAGAAATCGGACTAGTCCTCACTAAAATCGGACTAATCCGCACTTTTCAGCATTTTAAGTTTGGTTTTGTTCCAAATCAATTTTAAACTCGTTCCTCTTTATGTGGGTTAATGTTAAACATGTATATGAATGTAAGTAGGGCATAATGCATGAAAATGAGGGTGTTACACCTAATCTCTTCAAGATTTGCTCTGAGAGGGTTAGTAGGACGAGTAGAAGGCTTTGGAAGGCTCTAGGATGCTTGTGGCCGCGCTAGGGTTCAAGACTTGTTCAAATGAGCCCCGGGGTCCCCTTTTTATAGGGGTCCCAAGCCCCTACTGTTGACCTCAGCAGAGGGGCGGACTAGTCCGGCCTCTGGGCCCAGACTAGTCCGGCCCTATGGGGCCATTGACCTCTGGTCAGTTCCCGATAACTGCCACACTGAGCAACTATCGTCACGCTACCCGTCAAATTTCCAAATTCAAACGATCACTAGACAACGGACTAGTCCAGTCAACAATGGACTAGTCCGAAGTGGAACAAAACCACTTGGTTCGTTCCAAAACATACTCTTCTGGGTTGGCCCGGACTAGTCTGCCCCCCTAGGGTTTCTCTCGGTTAATCTCACTAAGTCTCAAACGGACAAGTCCATACCCAAACGGACAAGTCTGAACTACCCCAGAGAGCTTTGGTCTGTCCAAAAACAAACAAGTCTGAACTTCTCAAACTTAGCTCCAAATTTACTCAGATTCACTCCAGAGACGTTTGGTCCGCCTCAAAACGGACTTGTCTGACATGGCCGGACTACTCCGGCCTTGAGGTCCGGACTAGTCCGGCCTCCTAGGGTTTTTCTCATTTTAGGCTTATCACTTAGGTTTTTCTCTAAACCACTACTTTGAGCCTCTTGGTATGATCTAAATGCACATGATATATCAACCCTCTCACATGATACGGCTCATATAAACTCAACACCATAGAAACCCTAATTTCTACGCTTGAGTCTTTGACGCCCGTTTTAGCCTTTTCTTTTTCGAGGGTTTTAATCTCATTTCAATCCTTGTACTTGTGCTTAAGATCAACTTAGCTCATTAGCCTCTTAATTGTCATCATCAATCATCCAAAACCCACGGGGATGCCTAGATGTACTTTCAATCTTCCCCTTTTTGGTGATTGATGACAACACATTAAGACTTCAACAACAAGGATAATAATTTGTTTTCATAACATGTATTTGTATGAGTGACTCCCCCTCAATGTATGCATCATGAGTAAGAGAGATTGAGAGAGTTCTCATACATATACATGTTATAGTGGGGTGCCTAAGTGATGTGTTCATAAAGTGTGATAAGACAACAATTATGCAAGATAGACATTTAAATGAGGCAACACATCACAAATTTAGGCAAGACACATGAATACATAGATTAAGTATTACAATACAACTTGAAAAGAGTTTTAAAACATCAGTCCTTCATAGATCAATACTCTCTCAAAATAATCTATCTTCTCTCCCACTTCGTCTTCCCCCCTATATCTCTCCCCTAGATCTAAGTGCCCCATCCAAGCTATTTCTCCCCCTTTGGCATCAAGACACCAAAAAGGAAAAGAAGAGATGAAGGGCCCTTAGGTCTACTAATCGTCGGAGTCATCATCGTCATCGCCGCCTTGGCGCCCGCTGTCGCTCTCCGTGGCCTCCGGGTCAAGATGGTCATCATCATCATCAGTCAGGGCCGTGGTGGAAGTCCCAGCTTCTCCAAACTGAGCGAGCTCCTCGGCAGTGAACTCCGGAAAAGAAGTGAGCTCATCATCGCTCTCCTCGGTGGGGGACATTGGAATGTCCAGCTTGTCGCACACCGCCTTTAGATACTTCTCATTGCGACGCTCCATGCGATGTTTCCGAATTTCCGTTTTCCGGCAAGAGGAGAAGAGAGCCTTGAAGCATTTGAAGAATCCACTCCTGCATTGTGTTGAAGGCAGAGGTGGTGGAGGAGATGGCACAAAGTGAGAGGAAGAAGCGGGAGGATCCGCATTCTTCCTCCTAGGAGCAGCCGGCTCTGGAGGAGGGAGTTGTGGTTGAAGCCTCCGATGAATGATGTCTTTCTTGAACGTGAGCCCGGAGATCTTCTCGATCATGTACATAATGTATGAAGCGTATCAACATGATCGGTTGGGGGTGTGAGAGATGTTGAAGATGTCATCAAAGATATAGTCCACCACATTGAAGCGGACATCTCCATCTATTAGCACCATCAAGTGCCTCAAATTTTCTTGTATAATCCCCGCATATCCATCCTTGGGGGCAATGGTCTTCCTGAGGACCCGGTTGAGCACACTATAGAAGGGTTTGATGTTTCTGATGTGCGCGACCTCATACTGTGCATGACTTGGGTACATATACTCCAGAGTGTCTCGATCAACTGGCTTCAGATTTGAAATGATGATCTCATTATCCAGTTGGTCCTCCAAGTCAAGCAACTGAGCAAACTTCCAATAGGTGGTGGAGTACTGCTCTCCATAGGTCATCCAGGTAATCCTCCTATCCCCATCGGTGTGGAAGTATAAGGTGGAGTAGAACTGAGTGATGACTTCCACATTCCAGCCATATTGGAAGGCCATGAACTTCTTCAAGCCATGCCTCTCAACAGCTTCAATCACAGCATTGAAGGCTTGATGATCCTTCTGGGCCATATAGTCCCAATCTATCCACTGAGCATCTGTGATAGGAGTCTGCTTGGTCATGTAGACTGTCGGTACCCAAAAAACCGTACACCCCTTGATGTTACAAAGATCTCAAAGGAAAGCCATCTACTTGGTTTGAAGACCCTCGGAGGCCCACCTGTCAGACATAACCAGACCCGCTTCTCCAACATGGTTAATCCCTGGGTCGCCACGTGTACGACTAACCCGGAGCTACCGCCCACAAGGGGGAAGCTCCGGGCCACGTACCGAAACGGCACCTCCGGACTTAACCCCAGACCGAGAGAAGCTCCGGACCTGACACGTGTCTGGTAGCCCCGGAGCTACCTGCTTCCCACAGCAAGCTCCGGAGCAGCCACGTGTCAAATCGTCAGACCTTTCAGCTTCTAACCTCCGGAAGACCTTGTAACGGCTCCGGATCTTCAAAGGAGAGCCAAGGACTTCAAGACCCGATTAAGTGTCATTAATGCCATATTAATGACACTTAAATGGACGATCTTAACACAAGTAATAGTGCTGTCAAAGCCTGTTACAGGGGTATTAAGAGCAATTAAGCGTGTATCAATACTAGTAACCGCCAGGGCCACATGTCGGGCCAAGTTGAATTGTAAGGGCCTGCCCTTGTACTATAAAAGGACAGGCCGACGATACACTGAGGGACGTTCACGGGCGATCATACGCACCCCATACACTCGTGATAAGCTCTTACTGCTAATACAACACCAACACACCCGTGGAGTAGGGTATTACGCTCAAGCGGCCCGAACCACGTAAATTCTTGTGCCTCCTGTGTCAAACTCCTATTCACCTTCTTGAATCTCCGCACGCCCACATCGAACATCAAACTCCCCTATTACTTTAGTAGTGTAGGGAGATCTGCCGGCTCCAACCCCCGACAGTTGGCGCGCCAGGTAGGGGCGCCTCAGATTTCGAGAATGGTGAACTCTGCTGCTGGATCATCCAATGGCCAACCTGCCGCTCAGGCTGTTGGGGGCAATCCCTCCAACAGGCAACCACCTGCAGGAGCCTCAGCACCAGCAGGAGCCACACTCCCACCACCACCGTCTTCTCCAGCAAATCGTGCTGGGCAGCGTGATGGTGCGCCGGCGTCAATCACTGCGTCGGCGAGTCATGACAACCCGGAACATGCGCTCCATGCAGCGCGTGCTCTTCTACAGCGCCCGCCACCTCCGGATGCATCTCTGGATGCACTGGAGCAATGGAGGGCCTATGTGGAGCATTTGGTCGCAGCAGCGGCCGAACGCCTCAACAACCAGGGACCTCCTCCTTCGGGACGAGCCCTGTCTCAGCGACGGACTTTGTTTGGAAGACTTGGTCTACACGCCTCCAATAGTAGGAGACGTGCTGCATCTCAGCAAGTGACGTCATTGCCCTCCGGGGCTCGACGCGCTCACACGGTATCCAGGCTTTCGACTCATGACCTCCGGGCGGAGCTTGATCGCCGATACCGCCAACAGGATGGCCGTGTCCATATTGAGCGTGCCCGTGAAAGACGGGAAGCTCAGGACTTTTCTACTCTTGAAGGAGTAGGAGGAGACTGTTCAGCCCTAGTCATGCACCTGCGCATGGTTAGATGGCCACAGAAGTTCCGGCCTCACCTGCCGGAAAAATTCGACGGGACTGTCAACCCCGCCGAATTCCTTCAGATATACTCCACTGCAATCTTGGCAGCTGGAGGAAACGAGGCCGTGATGGCCAATTACTTTCCAGTGGCCTTAACTGGGACCGCCAGGTCCTGGTTTATGAGCCTTCCACCCAACTCTATCAACAGTTGGGAGGAGCTGTGCCGTCAGTTCACTGCCAACTTCGGGAGTTCATGCACCCGACCTGGCACTGAACTGGACCTTTTTGCGGTCGTGCAAAAAGGGGGAGAATCTTTGAGGACCTTCATCCAGAGGTTCTCTCAGGTACGAAACACTATCCCTTCTATCTCAAGCGCTTCTGTCATCGTGGCATTCAGACAGGGCGTACGGGATAAGAAGATGTTGGAGAAGCTGGCGATCAAGGAGATCACCAGCGTCACGGAACTCTTCAGCCTGGCAGACAAATGTGCCAGAGCTGCGGAGGGACGTGAAATGCACTCCAAACCAGCCTCGGAGGATCACAAGAAATCCTCCAAAGAAGAAGCCGCTACCTCCGGGAGTGGCAAGAAGAAAAAGAAAACCAACGGCAAGAAGAAGCCGTTGGCCGGCACATCCAACGTTGCAGCTGCTGCAGCTCTGGGTGGCCGGGGGCCACGCCCTAAGAAGCGACCTCGACCGTCCTCTGAAGACGGTGGCAAACCAAAAGTGTGGTGTCCCATTCACAAAACGGGCAGCCATGGTTTGGAAGACTGCCGGGAGGTCCAAAACCTTGCCGAGCGCTACAACAAGCGCCAGGAAGGATCTCCTTTCCGACAGAGGGAAGGAAAACAGAAGGTCGACGAAGCTCCGGCTGAAGAGGAGTTAGGGTTTCAGGATCCCAAAAAGGTCCTGAAGGCCGTTTACACCTCCGTCGATGATGATTCTGACGTCTCTGACAACGAGCGTCGGAAGACCATGAACACCATTTTCGGTGGGTCATGGGATATCACCTCTCGTCGCGTCATCAAGACTATGCGGCGGGATATGGCCGCTGTAGCCCCTACAGTCAGGCCGGAACCTCATCGAAAGTGGATGGACACCTCCATCACTTTTGATGCTTCGGATTGTCCCCGAAGCATGGCTGGGGCAGGACAGTTACCCTTGATGGTATCGCCTACCATCAACAACATCCAGCTCCACCATGTCATGGTAGACGGAGGTTCGGGGCTTAACCTCATCAGCTTAGAAGCTTTCACTAAGCTTCAGCTCCGACCTTCGGATCTCCAGCCCTCTCGACCTTTCTCCGGAGTAGGTCTGGGGGCCATTACCCCACTCGGAGCTATTACTCTCCCCATTACCTTTGGGACCCGGGAGAAGTATCGCACCGAGAAGTTGGTCTTCGACGTCGCTCAGATCAACTTACCATTTAACGCCATTTTGGGTAGACGTGCCCTGTACAAATTCATGGCAGCTGCCCATTATGGATACCTGGTGTTGAAGATGCCAACACAGTAGGCATTCTCCAGATCCGCGGAGATCGCACTGTCGGAGTAACTGCTCTGGAGGAACTCCACACACTCACCACGGCGCAAGAGGAGGACTCCAGACAGGAGCAAGCTCCGAAACCCCCGAGCATTCGTCAACGAGGCTCGACCTCTGCACCCCGTGTGCAGCCAAGCGGCGACACCGACATTCCCGTCAAAGTCGTCCAAATTGGTTCCGATGTCGCTCAAACCACCCGTATATCGAGAGGGTTGAACGACAAATAGGAACTCACGCTCATCACTTTCCTCCGGGCTAACGTTGACGTGTTTGCTTGGCAACCGTCACAAATGCCTGGGATCCCCAGGGAAGTGATTGAGCACAATCTGAAGATCTACCCCGATGCCCGGCCTGTGCATTAGAAGCCTCAGAAGCAATCTGTAGAGCGGCAGAACTTCATCCGACAAGAAGTAAAGAAGCTACTCGAAGCCGGATTCATCCGAGAAGTCTTCCATCCAAAATGGCTGGCGAATCCAGTCGTTGTGCCCAAGGCCGGCGGGAAGCTTCGGATGTGCATCGACTACACCACACTAAATAAGGCATGTCCAAAAGATCCATTCCCACTACCTAGAATAGATCAGATAGTGGATTCCACCTCCGGGTGTGAATTACTGTGTTTCCTAGACGCATATTCTGGGTATCATCAAATCAGGATGTCTATGGAGGATGAAGAGCATACTTCATTCATCACAGTAGATGGATTGTACTGTTACACAGCCATGCCCTTTGGTCTCAAGAATGCAGCTTCAACTTTTGTACGAGCTATGTACAAAACTTTTGAAGAACTCATTAGAGACATAGTGGAAGTGTACGTTGATGACATCGTGGTCAAGGTCAGAAACAAGGAGTCACTCCTCGACACCTTGAAGGCTGTCTTTGACAAACTGCGGGCCACCCGCACAAAGCTAAACCCGGACAAGTGCGTGTTTGGGGTTAGCTCCGGAAAACTTCTTGGTTTCCTGGTAAGTCACCGGGGCATAGAAGATAATCCAGCGACGATAAAAGCCATTGAAGACATGCGGCCACCAACCTGCATCAAAGACGTCCAAAAGTTAACTGGATGTCTAGCAGCCCTTAGCCGGTTCATATCAAGACTGGCGGAATGGGCACTTCCCTTCTTCAAGTTATTGAGGAAGTCCGGACCATTCCAATGGTCCGAAGAAGCAGAGAAGGCATTCCAGGAGCTGAAACAGTTCCTCACCACCCTACCAATTCTAGTAGCTCCAAACCCTGGTGAGCCTTTACTGCTTTACATTTCAGCTACTGACGAAGTCGTCAGTATGGTTTTGGTTGCGGAGAGACTGGAACTACCCCACACTCAGGAATCCAGACTCCTTCGGGAGGGTCCGGAGGTTCCTGAAAGCGAGTTTGGGTCCCAGCTCCCAGATTCGAACCCACAAGAAGTCGCTTCAGGAGACCTAGACCCCTCCGGGAGGGTCCAGGTCATTTCTGAAGAAGCTCCGGGTTCCTCCAGCCAGAACCCGGAGGTCCCCGAAGAGAATCTGGACCCCTCCGAGAGGGTCCGGATCAATGAAGAGGAAGCTCCGGACCCCTCTGGGAGGGTCCGGACCATTCAACGCCCGGTATACTTCATTAGTGAAGTATTACATGATGCCAAGACTCGATACCTAGAGGTGCATAAGCTGCTCTATGCAGTTCTTATTGCCTCCAGGAAGCTTCAACATTACTTCCAAGCTCACAAAGTCTCGGTGGTGACCTCTTATCCACTTCGAGCAATCCTGCATAATCCCAATTCAACTGGGAATATTGCAAAGTGGGCAGCGGAATTGGCTGAATTTGATCTTGAATTTATTTCAAGACAAGCAGTCAAGAGTCAAGCGTTGGCAGATTTTGTGGTGGAATGGACTCCCTCTCCATCAAACCCTAGGGGCCCCAGTGAACAGAAGACGGAGCATCAAGCTCCAACCTTCACCGAGCCTCACTGGACCCTCTACTTCGACGGCTCCATGCAGAAGCAGGGGGCCGGAGCTGGAATCCTTCTCCTTGCACCGACTGGGGAGAAGGTAAAATACATGGTACACCTTGACTTCAAGGCAACCAACAACATGGCAGAGTATGAAGCGCTCATCTACGGACTAAAGGTGGCACTGTCATATGGTGTCAAGCAACTGCTGGTCAAAGGAGATTCACAACTCATCATCAAGCAGGTGAAGGGTGAATGCTCCTGCAATAATCTCCAGCTAGCTGCTTACCTCCTTGAAGTCCAGAGGCTTTAGAAGGACTTTGAAGTCCTAGACCTCCACCATCTTCAGCGTGCCCATAACGCTGAAGCTGACGAACTCTCGACGAAAGCGTCAACCAGAGCTCCGGCTCCGGACGGAACTTTTGTCCGGAGATTGTCAAAACCCACAGCTCAGCCTGCCGAACTGAGCGAAGGGGGCGAGATCAGCATCCCGAAGCTGATGGTCCCGATGGCCCTGTTACCATGGCAGCCATCAAGGGTCGTAGGTGCTGCCGGGAGCTCCGAGCAACCCAGCACGCAAGACTCAAAAGCTCAAGCTAGCTCCGATGCATGGATCTCGGAGATCCGGAGCTACTTGAAAGATGACATCCTTCCTGACGATGATGTATCCGTGACCGGGTAGTCAGATTGGCTAAAAGATACACGCTGGTAGAAGGGGATCTCTACCGGCGCGGTGCCAACGGCATCCTAATGCGGTGCATCACAAGGGAAGAAGGCTGCGAACTCCTCGCAGAAATCCATGGAGGCGAGTGTGGGAACCACACATCTTCTCGCACGCTGGTCGGAAAAGCCTTTCGGCATGGCTTCTACTGGCCTACAACGCTCCAGGATGCCACTGAGCTGGTGAAGAAATGCGAAGCATGCCAATTTCATGCAAAGCAAATTCATACACCGGCTCAACCCTTACAAATGATACCTCCTACATGGCCCTTCGCTGTGTGGGGGATGGATATCTTGGGACCCTTCCCAAGAGCCATCGGAGGTTACAAGTTCCTGTACGTCGCCATTGACAAGTTCACCAAGTGGCCGGAAGCGACTCCAGCTGTGACGATCAACAAGCAATCTGCTATCAACTTTCTGCAATCCATTGTGAGCAGATTTGGAGTCCCAAACAAAATCATCACTGATAATGGGACTCAATTCACAAGCTCCGCATTCCAAGGATATTGCGAAGACCTCGGCATACAAGTTTGCTACGCCTCCGTAGCTCACCCAGCCAGCAATGGCCAAGTCGAGAGAGCAAATGTTGAGATCCTTAAAGGACTCAAAACGCGCACCTATGAGCGCTTGAAAAAACACGGAGCCAACTGGATCGAAGAGCTTCCGCCCACTCTATGGCCAACAGGACTTCTCCAAACCGGTCAACCGGAGAAACACCCTTCTTTCTGGTGTACGGAGCTGAAGCAATCCTTCCTCCGGAAATCACCTTGGGTTCGCTCCGGGTACGGACCTTCGACGAAGCCGCACAGGACCAGCTCCGGCGTGAAGACCTGGACCTCCTCGAGGAGGGAAGGTGCCAAGCAGCTGTTTAGAATGCCCGATATTGCCAAGCTCTACGGCGTTATCACCAGCGGCATGTACACAACCGACAGCTCGAGGAAGGCGATCTGGTGCTACGGAGAATACTATCCAGAGAAGGGTTAAACAAACTCTCCCCCGGCTGGGAGGGGCCTTTCCGAGTGATCAAAGTATCCCGTCCCGGAAGCGTCCGCTTGGCTACCGAGGATGGGACACCTCTCCCAAATCCTTGGAACATCGAGCACCTCCGTAAGTTCTACACCTAACACCACGGAGGTGAGTCTTGAGTAACTTGAGATGTATGTTATAGAGTCATTGTACAGAGTCGGGTAGTTCCTCCGGGAGAACAGCCGGACCTTTCCCGAAAGGTCCGCAAAGTTCATGCAGCACTTGTCACAGTCTCCGGACTAAAAGTGTGGCTAACTACCCTGGGTCAAACGAGAAACCAAACACACTTAGCCTGGTTCTGTACCCTAAGAGTGTACTTGTTTCCCCTGTACCCCGAACCTATAATGAAAGACATCTTCATGTGAAATAGACTCCACGTGCATTTAGTTTGTACAGGCTCAACATTTTTATTTTTCTCTTTCTTGTCTATAACAAAGATGTGCAATTCTTAAGAAATTTTAGTTCGACTGGTTTATATACGATTCGAGTTGTATTGTCAGTTCTTTTGGATTCAAATATCGCTCATGGCCAACTCGCCCGAAAGCTGCCAAGCCAATCTAGGGCCGGAGTGTGCTATCGACTTAGCCTGGTCAAGCACCCTAAGTACGCCACTCTACCTACACCCCGACAGGCCGAAGTAAGGCGGGTCCATGAACAGTTGAATCTAAGAGAAAAGGCAACGCATCCGGTTGTATTTAAAATCGCGTTGAACTTAAAGTTTTCTTGAGAATCGTAAGCCGCGATGAAATTATAGACAAGGAACGAATTTTACTATTTTTCTTGACTTAAGTGTGCAGGAAAAATAAACTCTACGTTGATGGAGAAAAGCCAGAGCTAACTAAGCTCCGACTTCCCCAAGGGGGCCAACCGTTGATGCTGAATATGAGATGGTGAGAAGACCCCGTAAATGGAGTCTGCTGCCAACAAACCAAGTGTTGGCAAAGGTCACTGCCAGAGCTACTCAGCTCCGACACCCCGGAGGACTAACTATGGACGCTTTACGTGTTGATAGAAGCTATTGCCGGAGCTACCAAGCTCCAGCGATGTACAATGCTGGAGCTTATAAGCTCTGACAACCTCAGGGGACCTTCACTATCGAAGACTTCAGACCTAAATCCTACAAGTTCGGAGCAAATGTGTCTTCAACAAAACACAGTATCCTTTTGGTACATGTTCACAATCAAATTGTGTACATCTACCAGGGGGCCAAGTGAAGATAAAGATGTTGAAGACAAAAAGTGAAATTCGCAAAATTTTGGGGATTTCATTCATCTGGAGACAGGAGATTACATCTGAAGACAAGGGATTACAAAATTGAGGAAGAAGAAGAGAAAATACAAGTGAGAGCTAAAGAGATGGTCCTAGACCCTATGGAAGAACTCGACGACTTTCTGGGCGACCTCCGATACGCTGGCTCGGGTAGCTTCACCTTCTCCTTCGACGGGGCCTTCAAGCACCGGGTCCAGAGGAAATTGGGAGTTCCGGCTGGTGTAGCACGTCAGCACATACTCTGTGACGTTCCTCGCCAGGGATTGCCCCTCAACCTCCAGTTGGTCCGCGATGACATCGCCCACCTTGGAGAGCTTGCTGCCTGCTGCGCTCAATGCCTGCAGCGCAAGGTCCGGCTCCGGCTCCGGATCATCCGGGCGCACGGGGCTGAAACCCATCGGCGTCAGCGCGTCGTTGGCCTTGCCCAGGAACTCCCAAATCTGAAGGGAGTCTGCCGTCCTTAAGCTCTTCATCTCTTCCAGGGATCTCCTGGCCGCCGTTAGTTCGGAATTCTCACGGGCGAGGCGCTCAACTTCTTTGGCGTTTTGCTGAATCTTTGCAGCAACCCGCCTCTCGAGTCTTCTGAGCTCCTCCCCCCGGAGGTGTATCTTGTTCCGACGATCGACCAAGTCCTTCTCCCTAGCCTCCACTTTTTTCTCCCGGGCAACAAGGGCACACTCGTATTCATAGAGTTCCTGCCCCCGCACCCATGTCTTCTCCTCTTCCTCTTGGCAGCGCTCTTCTAATTTTTTGGCGCGCTCCTCGAGGCCCTTGTCCGCCGTAGCTACTTTCTCGGCGAGCTCCTCTTCCCTCCTCAGGACATCATCCCGCAGCTCAAGGAGTTTCTGCTCTTCATTCTCGAGCCGTTTCTCCCTCTCTTCAAGTGCCTCACAGCGCTTGATGAGTGCAGTGTTAATGACCTCCAACATTTCATGGCGTTCCTCGGCCACACTGTTGGCTGCTTTGGCTTGATTGTAAATTTCCTGGGATTGGGCGTGGAGGGCATGAGTCATGCTCTCCCTGTCATCCACCAGCTTGCCCCAGTACTCCAGGCGGATCTTCTCCCGCTTGATCCACTCCTTGTCATCCGCTAGCCTCGACTGCGCCAGCTTGGTCTCAAAGTGGAGTCGGTTACGCCACTGCCTAAGGGTTTGGCGCTCCTCTTCATGAGCCTTGCTGTCGTGGAAGAAAGCCAATTGGACTTGACACAGACTGGAGCAGGCGTTGTCGATAGACGTCGACAGCGGGATGGGCTCCGGACCTGCTGGGGTCTCCTCCGCTGGTTCCAGCGGGTCTTCACATACAAAAATTGGGTCCCACTCTATGAGAGCGGAACCCTGAGCTTCCAAGGCACTAGGGCCGTCCTCCGGGATGGCCTCAGTCGCCATCGAAGAAGGCCCCGCCACCAAGTCTTCGATCACCTCCTCGGGCAGGGGGCCAGCGACTTCGCTTGGGCACTCCGGCTCGGCTGCAGGTACCTCCAACGTCGTCGCCTCCGGAGCAGGAGCTGCTACTGGCTCCGGCCGGGACACCTCTTCTGAGGGAGGATCGAGCTCCATCGCCTCTTCAACCACCGGCTCAAGAGCCGGAGTATCTTCAACTTCGACCGGCTCTAAGGCCGGAGCTCCAACAATAACCGGCTCAGCGGCCGGTGCTTCAGAAGTAACCAGCTCAACTGCCGGAACTACCTCGACTTCCAGCTCGCATGCTGGGGCTTTAGTTACCTCAGGCTCAACCGCTCGGGCTTCGAAAATTTCCGGCTCCGAGGCCGGGACTACTACTTCCTCCGGCTCAACAGCCGGAGCTTCCATCACTGCAACACCTAGACCTGGAGCTTCAACCTCCGAGGCGGGTGCCGCTGGCGTGTCTTCACTCCCGTGGTCCGGCGCTACCACGGGAACTTCTGGGGACGAGTCGAGGTCCATGACCACGACAGCCGGCGGCGGAGCTGTCGCAGCCTCAGCCACCACCTGGGGCGGCACCGGGACAGGAGCAGAAGCTCCCACGGCCTCAGACATCGTGGCTGAGGGTGGAGCTTCACTCCCCTTCTTGGGGACGCTGCAGATGATGGACGAAGAAAATTAACAAACAATCGCTACAATTAAAAAGTTAACCAAGGTAAAGATTAAAAATTACCTTGGAAGGCTTCCGCACCAGCTTGCGCGGAACCTTTTTCCTGGACGTTCCGGGCTGGCCACGGTCGGCGTAGAAGCTCCAGAAGGCCCCACGAAACTTGTTGCAGCCACGGGCATTTCCCGGGTCGAGGCTCTCCTCGATCGGGAGGAACCCCTGGACCTGGAGGCTCCCACCGTCCCAGGTGCCGGAGTCGTGCGCCCGGAGCTAGCACCCCAGGAGGGTTCCACCACGGGGACAGACGCGCTCCGGGAGGATCCCACTGCAGGAACGGTATCGTCCCGGAAGGACCCCACTACGGGGACAGTCGCCACGGTGGCAGAAGATCTTACCCCTGGGGAGAAGGGACCGAGGCGGGAGTAGCGGGCCTGACGGACCTTCCGTCGGCATGTCGCAGCTTCCTCTTCCGGCTCTCCGGCTCATCCGCCAGCTCCTTGCCCTTGCCGACGACCTCGACCCTCGGCTGTGGGGCAGGGGCGAAGCCGTCTTCGGGCATCCCGGGGATCGCCACCCGGGTGGTTGATCTTCTCTCGACGACACCAAGGTCTTCAAGTAAGGGCATCGTCCGCCGGAGCTCCCTGCTGAACTCCACTTCCACGTTCAGAGAGAGAAAGGCCGACGCGGAGTCAAGTCATCACCGTCGACGTCGATGCCGTGCTGGAATTTCTTGAGGTGGAACTCCAAGGTCCTCCCCACCATGTTGGACTTCAACCCGGTCTCAACCCGGTCCTCGTCCATCACGCTGTTGAGGGCCCAAACGAGCTTCTCCCTCCTCTTCAGCGGCGCCCACCTGTTGGCCAGGAAATTACAGAATACCGCCTGGGGAGTCAATCCTCCCTCCACGCATTGGCGGATCCTGGTCAAGGCGGGGTCGAAAGCTTCCACCAGCACCGGAACCTCACTCCAGATCGTCGTGTCGATGCCGGGCAGACCGTCGGGCAGCTCCAACCGCTAATGCTCCTCCACCCTGACGACTATCCAATCTTTCTTCCAGTCATCCCACTTCCCGGAAGGGAACGACCGGAGGTACTTGAATGGGCACTTCTTGCGCTTCACAAAGTAGTAGAAGCCAATGTACTCATTGCTCCGGCCGGTGGTGTGGATGGTGAAGAAGGACCGGAAGAGTTCGATGCAGGGGGGATGCCCACCCACATCTCACAGAAGTGGACAAAGATGGACACGAGGATAATGGAGTGAGGGCCAAGGTGGTATAGCTGCAGACCATAGAAGTCTAGCAGCATCAAGAAGAAGGAAGAAAAAGGTGGGATCAACACCACCATGGCGTACGAAGAAAAGTACACCATTTCGCCGGCGCGGTCCTTCTTGAAGGGGAGCTCTCCGCCGGCACGGACCAAACGGTTAAAGAAGTCCGAGGACCACCCCATGAGGGCCCGGACCTTCTTCAAATCGTCGTCGGTCTTCAAGCGACTCTCGCGCAGACCCAACTCCATCGCAGCACAGCTAGGCAAGAGAAGAAGAGCTAAGCATGAGTTGGGAGTTTGAGCGCAAGATCAGATGAGAGGCGTAAAGGACTCCCGACGGTGCGTGCTTTCCTTCTTAAGTAAGCCCTCGCAACGCTTGGATGGAAATCGTAGGGAAGTCGAAGATACCACTCAAGGATTCAACCCAGCCGATGACAAGAGGGCCCGGGACCACCCCGACGATCGAGTCGAGGCTATTACCCAGGCGAACGGTTGTCATCACGAGGCGGGAAACCCAAAGGCGGCGGCCTGACAGGGCGCGCGGAACCGATACGGTTTTCGTATCGGGAACCGGCGACCTTCAATTGCGTGAGATCCGCACGTCAAAGATCTCATCTGCCGCCTGAGGTGTGCCACGCGGCGGGATCTAACTGTAAACCCCTGCCAACGGCACCTTCGAAGACCCTTGAAGACTCAGTTCAAGAGTCGCAAGGATGGACCCACCTCCGACGGAACGACTTCACCCCAGTGATCTTCCTCAGAGGTAGGTCCAGGGGGCCACTGTCGGTACCCTAAAAACCGTACACCTCTTGAGGTTACAAAGATCTCAAAGGAAAGCCATCTACTTGGTTTGAAGACCCTCGGAGGCCCACCTGTCAGACATAACCGGACCCGCTTCTCCAACATGGTTAATCCCTGGGTCGCCACATGTACGACTAACCCGGAGCTACCGCCCACAAGGGGGAAGCTCCGGGCCACGTACCGAAACGGCACCTCCGAACTTAACCCCAGACCGAGAGAAGCTCCGGACCTGACACGTGTCTGGTAGCCCCGGAGCTACCTGCTTCCCACAGCAAGCTCCGGAGCAGCCACGTGTCAAATCGTCGGACCTTTCAGCTTCTAACCTCCGGAAGACCTTGTAACGGCTCTGGATCTTCAAAGGAGAGCCAAGGACTTCAAGACCCGATTAAACGGACGATCTTAACACCAGTAACGGTGCTGTCAAAGCCCATTACAGGGTTATTAAGAGCAATTAAGCATGTATCAATACTAGTAACCGCCGGGGCCACATGTCGAGCCAGGTTGAATTGTAACGGCCCACCTTTGTACTATAAAAGGACAGGCCGACGATACACTGAGGGATGTTCACGGGCGATCATACGCACCCCATATACTCGTGATAAGCTCTTACTGCTAATACAACACCAACACACCCGTGGAGTAGGGTATTACGCTCAAGCGGCCCGAACCACGTAAATTCTTGTGCCTCATGTGTCAAACTCCTATTAACCTTCTTGAATCTCCGCGCGCCCACACCGAACATCAAACTCCCCTATTACTTTAGTAGTGTAGGGAGATCTGCCAGCTCCAACCGCCGGCATAGACCGTCCGGTAGTAGTCACAGTGGAAGTCACACCAGAACCGGGGATCCACTGTGCTCCTATCACGCTGATAGACATTGATCTTCCTAAGCTTGTTTTCCTTCTCAACCCCCTTTCCCTTGAAGATGTTGGCGTCGAAGGCAGCTGCACGGTTTGGGTTCCGTGCAGGAGAAGACATCCTTAACGGGCCAATGGGTTGAGAAGCACCCTTCTTGACTTTGCTAGTGCCTTCTTGGCCACTATCACCCTCTTCTTGGGTGCAACATCAACTGGGGACTTGCCTTTATCTTTGGAGGTCCTCGCCCCCTGGGACTAAGCTTGCTCACCCAAGGTCATAAGCCGCTTTATTTTCGGGGCTGCCTCGGTAGCTGCAGAGTTGTGCTCCTCTCGCTGCGTCTTCTTTGCCCTCTGAGAGGCAAAGTATGCAACAACCATCTCTTGATCCTCTCGTTGCTTCCGGCGAAAGAGAGCTTGCTTCTCCGCTTCGGTCTCGGAGTCGGAGGGTGGAACATATTTATTGTCCGACATGGTTGCTGACAAGAGAAGCAAGGGAGTGTGTATGAGTCCAACGAGTCAAGATAAAATGATAGAATTCACAAAATCAACCTAGGTTAGGGTTTTCACTGTGTAACCCGGACTAGTCCGCACTAGACGGACTTGTCCGCCCTGTGGCCGGACTAGTCCGGTTCACACAGCAAGAACCCTAATCTAGATAAATTTTGCAAAAACTATGGATCCTACCACAAAAATAGAGGTACATGATCACATTGATGTGCACAACAACATTTGTGAAGAAGTTTCTATCAATGGACCCAAAAGAATTGATTTTCAAGGATTTTGGGGTTAGTTCAAGAATACCTCTTCAAATCTTTGATTTGATGAAATGTAGAAGAGGAATTGGCCTCCTATGCTTGGGGAAAGATTCCTAAGCACCTTAGGGCTTCAATCCACCAATTGGAGTCAAGATTTTGTGGAGGGAATCTAAAATCGCTGTTCGGGAGACGGTTTTCGAGCGTTTTTGGAGAGAGAGTGTTTGAATGGAAGTGGAGAGGTCGAGGGCTCCCTGGGGAGGTTAAGTCCCCAAGGGCCGGACTGGGTCTGGACAACCTGAACCACCAGACTAGTCCGATCCACTAGAGCGGACTAGTCTGGTCCTAAGACCTAGAACTCCTATATATGAGTTTTTAGAGGAGATTTGATCCTTTTGGACTATATTTCACAAAAGATCTTCGTAAATATGGTCAGTAAGCAATCAACAATCAAACTATGACCATGATTCACAAGGATTCAATAATTTTTTAAAATAATTTGTAGAAAAATTGAGGAGGATGAGTTTTTCACAAGCATGTGTGAATTTTGAATATTACAATCAGATGTGCAATACTTAAACCACATTTCGAGAATCTAGGATATTTAGCTCACTCCTAAGTTCACAAAACCTTTTCTATCTAGGGGCTTGGTAAAGATATCGGTCAATTGTTTATCGGTTCTCACATGGGAAATTGCAATGTCTCCTTTGATGGAGTGATCTCTCAAGAAATGGTGGCGAATATCGATGTGCTTGGTCCTTGAGTGTTCAACTGGATTGTGAGCTATTTTGATGGCACTCTCATTGTCACATAGTAGAGGGATATGGTGCAAGTTTATGCCATAGTCCCTAAGAGTTTGTCGCATCCAAAGAAGTTGTGCACAACAACTTCTGGCGGCGACATACTCCGCTTCGGCTGTGGAAAGTGCAATGGAGTTTTGTTTCTTTGATGACCAAGACACTAGAGATCTACCAAGGAATTGGCAAGTTCCCGATGTACTCTTCCTATCAACTTTGCACCCCGCATAGTCTGCATCGGAATATCCAATAAGGTCAAACTTAGAGCCTTTGGGGTACCAAAGTCCTAGGTTTGGTGTGTGAACCAAATATCTAAGAATTCTCTTAACGGCGGTCAAATGACACACCTTAGGAGCGTCTTGAAATCTAGCACACATACACACACTAAGCATGGTATCGGGCCTAGATGCACATAAGTATAGCAATGAGCCTATCATGGAACGATATACCTTTTGGTTCACACTTGGACCATCTTCATTAAGATCGAGATGCCCATTGGTTGCCATAGGAATCTTTATGGGTTTGGCCTTGTCCATGTCAAACTTCTTGAGTATATCTTGTGTGTACTTGGTTTGACTAATGAACGTGCCTTCCTTGAGTTGCTTCACTTGAAAACCTAGAAATAACTTCAACTCCCCCATCATGGATATCTCAAATCTTTCCATCATTATCTTGAAAACTCATCACAAAAAGCTTTGTTAGTAGAGCCAAATACAATGTCATCGACATATAATTGGCAAACAAACAAATCATCATTGAAGTGCTTAGTGAATGAAGTATAGTCCACCTTCCCGATTTTGAAACCATTTAGAGTTAGAAAGTCTCTAAGGCACTCATACCAAGCTCTAGGAGCTTGTTTGAGTCCATAGAGAGACTTACACAATTTGTACACATGGTTTGGAAATTCTTCATCTTCAAATCCGGGGGGTTGCTCCACATACACCTCTTCCTTGATTGGACCGTTGAGGAATGCGCTCTTGACGTCCATTTGATATAGCTTAAAATCATAGTGAGTAGCAAAGGCAAGTAATATACGAATTGATTCAAGCCTAACTACGAGAGCAAAGGTTTCTTCGAAATCCAAACCTTCGACTTGTGAATACCCTTTGGCCACAAGTCGTGCCTTGTTCCTTGTAACCACCCCGTGTTCATCTTGTTTGTTGCGGAACACCCATTTGGTGCCTACAACATTCGCATTAGGCCTCTTCACAAGCTCCCATACTTGATTTCCCTCGAAGTTGTTGAGCTCTTCTTGCATGGCCATCACCCAATCCGGATCTCGTAGTGCTTCTTCAACCTTGTGGGGCTCCAAGGAAGAAACAAAAGAGTAATGTTCACAAAAGTTTGCAACACGATATCGAGTAGTTACCCCCTTGGAGATGTCTCCAAGTATATTGTCAACGGGATGGTCCCATTGGACGCTTTGATGAACTCTTGGGTGTGGCGCTTGAGGTCTTGATTCATCATCTTGGTCTTCCTCATCCTCATTGTCTCCCCCTTGATTGATGCCTCCATTTTCATCTTCTTGGAGCGCATCTTGGGGAACTTGATCTTGATCATTTGAGGAAAAGCTTGCTTGATGTGTAGGATGGTCACTTGCATCTTGAGGTTGTTCTTGTGGTCATATGTCTCTAAGTGCCATCGTTCCTATCACCACTTTTGGAGCTTCTTCTTGATCTAGCACATGACGATCAACTTGCTCCACTTGGGAGCCATTAGTCTCATCAAACACTACGTCACGTGCTACTTCAAAAATTCTGGAGGATTTGTTAAAGACACGATAGGCGTAAGTGTTTGAGTCATAACCGAGCAAGAAACCCTCATTGGACTTAGAAGCAAACTTCAAAGTCCTAGACTTCTTGTTAGGAATGTAGCATTTGCTCCCAAAAACACGGAAGTAAGAGATGTTGAGCTTGTTACCGATTAGGATCTCATATGACGTATTCTTAAGTATGCGGTGAAGATACAACTAGTTTATGGCATGGCAAGCGGTGTTAACCGCTTCCGCCCAAAACCAGTCTGACGTCTTGTACTCATCAAACATGGTTCTTGACATCTCAATTAAAGTCCTATTCTTCCTCTCGGCCACCCCATTTTGTTGAGGGGAGTAGGGGGCCGAGAACTCATGCTTGATGCCTTCTTCATCCAAAAATTCTTCAACTTGAGTATTCTTGAATTCGTTGCCATTGTCACTCCTTATGGTCTTGATACTCAAGGAGAACTCATTTTGAGCTCTCTTCAAGTATCTCTTGAGAACACCTTGAGTCATCAAGAATACCCAAGTGAAACGTGAATAGTCATCAACAATAACAAGACCATATTTGTTACCACCAATACTAATGTAGGCGATTGGACCGAAGAGATACATGTGTAGAAGCTCCAATGGTCTTGATGTTGTCATAATGTTCTTGTATGGATGTGGTGCTCCAACTTGCTTTCCGGCTTGGCATGCGCTACATGGCCTATCCTTTTCAAACACAATGTTCTTTAAACCACGGATGTGCTCGCCCTTAAGGAGTTTTTGCAAATTCCTCATACCAACATGGGCTAGTCTTCTATGCCAAAGCCATCCCATGTTAGTTTTTACAATTAAGCATGTATCAAGTTGGGCTTTATCCGCGGAGAAATCCACAAGATAGAGCTTTCCCTTAAGTACACCCTTAAAGGCAATTGAGCCATTGCTTCTCCTTGTGACGGTCACACCCTCATTAGTGAATAAACAATTATAACCTTTGTCACATAGTTTTGATATGGACAAGAGGTTATAATCAAGTGAATCAACATGTAAAACATTTGAAAGGGTATGATTAGGGGATATAACAATTTTATCGGTGCCAAGGATTTTTCCTTGGCTATTGTCCCGAAAATAGATTCCTTCACTTGGATCTTCATTTAGCTCATACTCCACAAACATCTTACTCTCTCCGGTCATATGATTTGTGCATCCACTATCAAGAACCCACTTGGTTCCACAGGAGGAGTATGCCTACAAGAAAGATTTAAGCCTTGGCTTTAGGTACCCAAGCGGTGTTGGGTCCTTTGATGTTAGTCAAGAGGCATTTGGGAACCCACACACAAGGTTTGGGACTTTTGCGATGTGGCCCAACATACCTAGCATATGCCTTTCCAAACTTGTTCCTCAATAAAACATATGAATCATTAAAATCATGGAACAATGGATGAGGTTCTTTCTTAGGCATTTTAGGTGTAGTAGCAATGTTTTTTCCTTTATTGTTGTATGAGCCTCCTTTGACAAAAACAATCAAGTCTTTGCCATTCTTGGGAGTTTTGACGTTTTGCCTCATCCCCCTAGAGTAACCAATACAATCCTTGACAAGGGGATGTCTTGTGTTGGTATATGCACTACGTGCATATGCCACCTTCTCCTTGTCAAAGATGCCACCCTTGGGTGCTTGATTGGTTTGCGCCAACTTAAGCTCATCTTTAAGCTTTATGATTAAGTTTGAGCATTTACAAGGTTGAGATGCTTCAAATTTAATATTTTTGGAAGGTGAGCTTGTAGAGGAAGAATGTGCATTGACCTTGAGAGACTTCACTTGTGTCTCAAGGATCTTGTTAGCTTGTGTCAAACTAACAAGTTCATCCTTGAGCACAATTGTAGCGTTCTCAAGGTTTGAGCAAGTTTGCTTGCTCAAAGCGAGTTCACGCTCAAGTGCCTTGCTTCTTTCTCTTTCAAGCTCTAAGAGCTCCTCAACCTCTTGACATCACTCCTTTTGTTGGATGAGCATGTCCTCTTGACGGTTGATGAGTTCTTCCTTCTCAAATATCTCTTCCGTTAACAATCTCAATCTCTTCAAGGTGCTTTTGCTCATGTATTTATGCATATGTTCATTTTCACTACTACTATAAAAGTCGTCATGAGAAGAAATTGAAGAAGAGTATTTAGATTTAACCTTCTTTATTCCCTCCTTGGCCATGAGACATGTTGGCCTTGAAGTCTCCAAGTTGGAGAAGAGCTTGTTCTCCGTTGTTGTATTCTTCATAGCAAAGTTGCTATCTTCTCATCTTCATCGGAGGAAGATTCCTCATTTGAATCCCACTCCTTTCCAAGGTGGGCATGTCCGGATTGCTTCTTCTTATTGAAGTACTTCTTCTCTTTTGACTTGCCCTCCTTCTTCTTCTTGTTGTCTTCATGTGGACAATCCACAATGAAGTGGCCATATTCTCCGCAATTGTAGCAAGCCCATTTTGATCTTGTCTTGGGCTTGTCTTTGCTTCTACTTTTATTTTGGTAGCTCCCCCTCATCCTTCTAAACATCCTCTTAAAGTTGTTGATGAAGAGAGATTCTTCCTCATCGGTGTCAGGAATCTCTTCATCACTCTCTTCCTTTTCTTATGATTTTGAGGACGTTGCTTTGAATGCAATATCCCTTTGTAACACCCTCATTTTCATGCATCATGCCTTGCATACACTCATATACATGTTTAACATTAACCCATAACAAGAGGAACAAGTTAAAATTGATTTGGAGCAAGACCGCACTTAAAAATGTAGGAAAGTGCGGACTAGTCCGGTTTTGCTGAGGACTAGTCCGATTCCTCTCTGTCTAAAAACGGACTTGTCCGTTTTTGCTGCGGATTAGTCCGATATTTGCCTCTGGACAACTTCGGACTTGTCTGATTTTGTGCGGACTAGTCCGGTATTCCATGAATCCTTGAAAATTTGCTAAGTCCCTGGACTTTTCCGGACTAGTCCGGTGTTCCAGCGGACTTGTCCATTTTCCTTTCTGACTAAGATTGGACTTGTCCGATTTTTGGCCAGACTTGTCCGATTTTCTCTCTGGACGACTTCGGACTAGTCCGGTCCTATCCGGACTTGTCCGATATTTCGTGACTCCGAGATTGACCTTTTGTTTTACGACTTGTTTCTTGGGTTTCACGTCAAGTGGGCCTAGGGACGTCGTGCCCAACTCTTTTAGAGCCCATGTGGGACTCTAAACCGGCCTCTACTCATCCCAGAACTCGAAATCCATCTAACCCTAGCCTCCACGTCTATATAAACAACCCCACCCCTTGGTTGGACATCTATTTGCCACTTTTCCACCCACCCAAACCCTAGTTCGTGGGGAGCCACCATCAAGGAGGGAGGAGAAGATCCCAAGCAAGAGGAAGAAGAGGAGGAAACGAAGGAGGATCAAGATCTCCACCAAGTTTCGTCCTTCACCACCAATTCATCTCCAAGTTCATCACCAACCCTAGATCATCAAGATCCAAGTGTTACCTCCAAGTTTCTTGGTTCATTGGAGTTCTAAACACCTGGTATACCTTCTATTATCTTTTCCTTACGTGCATTCAACCCCTAATCTCCAAATTCATGTCGATCTAGAAAACCCTAATCTGCTGATCTCGTCAAGTGCGGACTTGTCCGGTCCCTAGCGGACTAGTCCGATCTTCCTGGTTAAATTGTGTTAAATTAATTCTAAAATTTGATCTAATCGACCCCAAACCTGTATAAACTTGTTAAAATCTATTAGAGCTAGTTAGTGATTATTAAAAGCAATCTAGTGACAAGTTCTACCTTGCATTGCATCAATCATGCATGTCATGTCATATTGAGTAATATTTGTGCACTCTTTGATTGTGTTTCTTGTCTTGTATGTTTATTGTGTGGATTAGACGGATTTGCGCTAGAGAGTGCCACTGAGGATCTACAACATCAAGAGTTTGAAGGCTTTGACCCTAATCAACAGCAAGAGCAAGGCAAGTGTCCTTGAAGCATATTGATCCTGTTTTTAAAATAAATGTTTTGTTTGCAAAACTGCATGCTTGTGTCAAATTGATGGGAAATCCTATGGTAGGAAGTTTACTAGATTTGCTAAACCACCCTTGTCACCTGGAATTTATGGTAGAGAGTCGGGAAGGGTTTTTACCTTTTTGCTTCGCTTAATCAACTGGGATGGGAAACAACTATATCACTCAATTTAATTATGCATGGATGAGATTATGGTTAACATGAACTGGTTAAACATGGTATGGTAATGGATGATCTAAGCAAGCCTGGTATGTGGATGGGTTGGATGTTATGGTGGTTTGCTTGCTTTAGATCTAAGGACCGGTTCATGCGAGAATAAGCCAGGACTACAGTGCCACCATGAGGCCAAGTATGGGTGCGGCGTAGCTGATTAATTAGGGCTTTGCTAGTGCTGTTTGGACCATTGTGGATGCTCGGGGAAGGGGTAGTCGGATTGGGTTTGTTGATGATTGGTGGGACTACCCTGGGATCCGAATGGCTCAAGAGGGGGCCCTTGGTTGAAGATGTGCTCCGCGGGAGACATCGCCACCGGTGAAACCTCAGTGGGGTCTAAATAGGCTAGTAATCCCTTTGTAAAGGCTATTTTGTGATCTCTTGGCCACACACCTACGGAAGTGTGAGACAACATAATTGAGATTCTATAGTCATCGAAAGGTGATGAAATCACAAACACGTGGGTAAAGCGGTACAAACTCTGCAGAGTCTAATAAAACTATCATGATAGCTGTGCTCCCGGTTATGAGCACCTGGACAACTTCCATGATTAGAGGGAAATTGGGATTTGGGATGGTTATAGTTGGTATTATGGTTATGGATTAATTTCTGGTATTGAACATGGTTATTGGCAAATGGTGAAATCTGGAATTATTGATGAGGATGGTGAATTGTGGACTGGTATTATGATACTACTTATGATTATGATGGGTTTACTTTACATACATATAATATATTGCTTTTCAAATGTTTTTATGTACTTTTCAGCACTTAACCATTATTATATCGTCATTTGAATCAGTCACATGTCATACTTTCCACACTTGCTGAGTACGACATGTACCCACTCTTTCAATCCCCCCAACAGTTGCAGGTCAGGATTGGGAGTTTAATGGTGATAATGCGGAGTTCTAGGCCGTGTCTACCGTCAGCTTGCCT
Source organism: Tuctoria greenei (assembly GCA_036927565.1). NCBI lineage: Eukaryota > Viridiplantae > Streptophyta > Magnoliopsida > Poales > Poaceae > Tuctoria > Tuctoria greenei. Next base: position 188,940,220 of record JAYESD010000003.1, on the reverse strand, counting down.
GTGGTGTTATTGGAGCTGCGCTATCCCTTATGCTTAGTTTGCTTAGTTGCTTAATTAGTTTATTTCCAATGCATTAGTTGAACTTGTCGTTAATATTCATTAAAGCTTGTATTCAAGGATAATATGGTTTCTTTAATAAAACTTGGATAATTAATCTTGTCCCGTGGTAATTTCTGTATACTCTTTTGTGATTGCACTCGTGTATGTGTGTTGAACATCTTGGGCACACATATGCGTTAGCTTGGTTCATTTTTCGGAATCGGGCATCACAGGTTGGTATCAGAGCCACAGGTTGACCGTAGGATGCAACCTAGATAGAATGGACACTTTAGAGCACATAGGAGCACTTAGGAATCGATTTGATTTTGTTGGATTGCTGTTTGCTATATATATTGTTTGCTTGTGTGCTTAATAGAGGATTTTGGGATGCATTAGCATTGCCATGTCCACCTAGGCTAGTGTAGCTAGCTGTTTAGTTTCATATCCCTTGATGCATATAGTTGGGGACGTTTTCTAATTCTTACCTATTGCTTTTCTCCAGATGGTGAGGACTCGCAACCAGAGGGATGGAAATGATGAGGAGGAGAACAATGGAGTGCCTCAGAACAACATTGGACAGGACTCTACTCAGGAAGCTATCAACATTGAGCAGCTATTGACTATGCAAAACCAGCTCATGCAGACCATGATACAAACAATGGGACAGCTGCAGGCTGGCAACATCAACAATCAGCCCCACACGCCTCCACTGCCACTCCCACCTCCTCATAACCGGTTGGGAGAGTTTATGAGGACTAGACCACCAACCTTTGCTCAAGCTGCTGACCCTATGGATGCGGACGATTGGCTCAAGTCCGTGGAGAAGAAGCTAGCTATTGTCCAATGCAGTGACCGGGAGAAGGTCTTATTCGCTTCTCATCAACTCGTTGGAGCAGCTGCGGATTGGTGGGATTCTTATCGCAATGCTCATGAGAACCAAGAGAGAATTATTTGGGCCGAATTCAAGGAGAATTTTTGTTCTCGTTATGTGCCGGAAGGAGTTATGATTTTGAAAAGGCAAGAATTTGAGAACTTAAGGCAAGGAAGATCAAGCGTGAGTGAATACCTCAATAAGTTCACTCAACTCTCAAGGTATGCGCCTGAGGATGTTAGTCGGGACAGCCGGAAACAATACTTGTTCATGAGGGGCTTGAACAATGAAGTTCAAGTGCAATTGCTCAACTATGATTATGCCAATTTTCAGAAGCTTGTGGACAAAGCAATTGTGGTTGAGAACAAGATCCGTGAGATGGAGCAAGACAATAAGAGAAAGGTGCCATACCAAGGACAGCAACAAGGAAGTAATGTGCGCCCTCGTTTTGCGCCTCCTAATGCGCCTTACTTCAGCCCTTCTGCGCCTGCTCAGCGTCCTGGATTTGCCCCGCGCCCAACTCATTTTGTGCAGCAGCGCCCAGTCATGCAAGCACCTAGGCCTCCAATGCCTTTTGCACCCCGTGCTAACTTTCCTGCTGCAAGTGTTCAAAACCAAGCACGTCCCAATAATTCTGGTGGAGTTAATAAGTGCTATACTTGTGGAGAAGCTGGACACTTTGCGCATCAATGTCCTAAGTCAGGCCTTGGTCAAGGAAGCAATGCACCGAGGCAAAACCCAAGACCCAATGGAGGACAACCACAAGGGAATCGTGGACAGCAGAATTTTGCTCGTGGCAACGTGAACCATGTCTCTACGGAGGATGCTCAACAAGCGGATGACATGGTCATTGGTATGTTTCTCACCAACTCCAACCCTGCGACTATGTTATTTGATTATGGAGCATCGCATTCATTCATTGCATCGAAGTATGTTGCCAAGTATAGTTTGCCTATCTCTCATATGAAGTTTACTCTATTGGTTAAGTCTCCTGGAGGAGAGATGAGGACAAATATAGTATGTCCAAAAGTTAGCCTTAGAATAAGGGGGGTAGACTTCTCCACCAACCTCATTGTTTTGGATTCTCAAGGATTGGACATTATACTTGGTATGGACTGGTTGAGGAAACACAATGGGGTTATTGAGTGTGCCATGAAGACGGTGAAGTTGACCAATGAAGAAGGGATCACCGTAGAATTTGAAGCATCTCAAACCACACCAAAGCAATTGGAGTTGAATCATATGGATGGTGCCGCAATTGAGGAGATTCCGGTGGTGTGTGAATTTTTGGATGTTTTTCCGGACGAGTTGCCAGGTATGCCACCTGATCGAGACATTGAGTTTGTTATTGAATTAATACCAGGAACTGCACCTATAGCTAAGAGGCCGTATAGGATGCCTCCTATGGAATTAGCGGAGCTCAAGAAGCAAATTCAAGAGCAACTATAGAAAGGTTTTATTCGCCCAAGCTCTTCACCTTAGGGAGCACCTGTGCTATTTGTGGACAAGAAGGATGGAATCCAAAGGATGTGTGTAGATTACCAAGCTCTCAACGAGGTGACAATCAAGAACAAGTACACCTTGCCACGCATAGAAGACTTGTTTGATCAGATGAAGGGTGCTTGTGTCTTCTCTAAGATTGATTTGAGGTCGGGATATTTTCAAATGAAGATTAGACCATCGGACATACCCAAAATAGCTTTTAGGACACAGTATGGATCTTATGAGTACACCATCATGTCATTTGGATTGACAAACGCGCCCGCATACTTTATGTACCTCATGAATAAGGTCTTCATGGAGTACTTTGATAAGTTCGTCGTGGTGTTCATTGATGACATTATGATCTACTCGAAGGATGAGAAGGAACATGAGGAACACTTGAGGCTTACATTGCAGAAATTGAGGGAGCATCAATTGTATGCCAAGTTTAACAAGTGTCAGTTTTGGTTGAAAGAGGTGTCGTTTTTGGATCATATCATCTCAGGAGGAGGAGTACCGGTTGACCCCGGAAAAGTGAGAGACATGTTGAAGTGGGAACCACCGCAAAATGTGAAGGAAATAAGGAGTTTTCTTGGGATGGCTGGATATTACCGTCGATTCATCAAGGACTTTTCCAAGATAGCCAAGCCCATGACGGAATTGCTAATGAAGGGGAAGGCTTTCCAATGGACTCAAGCCTGTCAAAACAGTTTTGAGGAGTTGAAGAAGAGGTTGACAACAACCCCCGTTTTGGTATTGCCGGATGTAAGCAAGAGTTTTGATATTTATTGCGACGCATCGAGACAAGGACTTAGATGTGTATTGATGCAAGAAGGTCAAGTGGTCGCCTATGCATCAAGACAATTGAAGAAACATGAGAAGAATTACCCCATGCACGATTTGGAACTCGCGGCTGTGGTACACGCATTGAAGATTTGGAGACACTATATCCTTGGACATAGGTGTGAAATTTATACAAATCATAAGAGTTTGAAGTATATTTTCACACAAACGGATCTGAACTTGAGGCAACAGAGATGGTTGGAGCTCATCAAAGATTATGATTTGGGAATCAACTATCATCCGGGAAAAGCCAATGTAGTGGCCGACGCATTGAGTAGGAAGGGAGTAAGTCATCAGCTCACAGTTCAAGAGTTACCATCCGAGTTATGTAAGGAGTTTGAACGGTTGAACCTCGGATTTGTAAATGAGATGGAGATGATGGAGTTAAATCCGACCTTGGAGCAAGAAATTTGAGAAGCACAAACCACAGATGAGGAGATCAAGGAAATCAAGGAAAGGACCGAAGAAGGGAGATAATTCGGATTTGACGAGGATGAACATGGTACCTTATGGCTTGGAAAGAGAATCGTTGTGCCTAATGTAAAGCATATCCGAGAGACAATATTAAAGGAGGCACATGACTCGCCATACTCGATTCACCTTGGTTGTACGAAGATGTACAAAGAGTTGAAGGCTTGCTATTGGTGGGATAGCATGAAAAGGGACATAGCTGAATATGTGGCGTTGTGTGATGTGTGTCAACGAGTCAAGGCGGAACATCAAAGGCCAACTGGATTATTACAACCATTGAAGATCCCAAAATGGAAGTGGGAAGAAATCGGTATGGACTTCATAGTTGGGTTACCACATACTCAATACGGGTATGACTCAATTTGGGTAATTGTGGATCGCTTAACCAAGTCAACTCATTTTGTCCCTGTGAAGACCAAATATACAGCTGCACAATTGGCCGAAATATATATGGAGCATATTGTGTGTCGACACGGAGTACCAAAGAAGATAGTCTCAGATAGAGGTTCACAATTCACTTCCAGGTTTTGGCAAAAATTGCATGAAGCTTTGGGAACGAGGTTGAATTTTAGTTCAGCATATCACCCTCAAACGGATGGACAAACCGAGAGGACCAATCAAATTTTGGAGGACATGTTAAGAGCTTGTGCTTTAAAGCATGGGAAGAATTGGGACAAAAGCTTGCCATGTGCAGAATTTTCGTACAACAATAGTTACCAAGCAAGTTTGAAGATGTCACCATATGAAGCGCTTTATGGGAGGAAGTGTAGGACACCTTTATTCTGGAATGAGGCAGGAGAAACTCAAGTATTTGGTCCGGATGTGTTGCAAGAAGCCAAAAAGCAAGTCCAAATAATTAGTGAAAACTTGAGGGCTGCCCAATCAAGGCAAAAAGGCTATGTGAACAATAGGAGAAGGAAATTAGCCTTTGAAATAGGAGATTTTGTTTACCTCAAGGTGTCACCAATGAGAGGTCATAAGAGGTTTAACATAAGGGGCAAACTCGCACCTCATTATATTGGACCATTCAAGATTTTGGACAAAAGAGGAGAAGTAGCGTATAAGTTGGAGATGCCATCTCATCTTTCGGATGTCCATGATGTCTTTCATGATTCCCAGCTCAAGAAGTTCTTGCGAGTACCGGAAGAATAAGTGCCAATTGAAGAATTGGAACTAGAGGAAGATTTGACTTATGCCGAACAACCGGTCAAAATCTTGGAAACTAAGGAGAGGGTCACACGGAACAAGGTTATTAGATGGTGTAAAGTTCAATGGAAGCACCACACAGAAAAAGAAGCGACGTGGGAATTGGAGGATGATCTCAAGAAGGAATTTCCCTATCTCTTCTCTTCTGTGTCGAATCTCGAGGGCGAGATTCATTTTAAGGGGGGTAGGTTTGTAACACCCTAATTTTCATGCATCATGCCTTGCATACATTCACATACATGTTTAACATTGATCCACATAAATAGGAACGAGTCTAAAATTGATTTGGAGCATTTAAAATTGATTTGGAACAAAACCGCACTTAAAATGCAGGAAAGTGCGGACTGGTCCGATTTTGCTGAGGACTAGTCCGATTTCTCTTTGACTAAAAACGGACTTGTCCCTTTTTGCTGCGGACTAGTCCAATTTTGCCTCTGGAAATCTTCGGACTTGTCCGATTTTGTGCAGACTAGTCCGATATTCCAAGAATCCTTGAAAATTTGCTAAGTCCTTGGACTTTTCCGGACTAGTCCGGTGTTCCAGCGGACTTGTCCGATTTCCTCTCTGTTTAAAGTCGGACTTGTCTGATTTTTGGCCAGACTTGTTCGATTTTCTCTCTGGACGACTTCGGACTAGTCCGGTCCTTTCTAGACTTGTCCGATATTTCGCGACTCCGAATTGATCTTTCGTTTTACGACTTGTTTCTTGGGTTTCACGTTAAGTGGGCCTAGGGACATCGTGCCTAACTCTTTTAGAGCCCATGAGGGACTCTAAACCGACCTCTACTCCTCTCAAACTCGAAATCCATCTAACCCTAGCCTCCACCTCTATATAAACAACCCCACCCCTTTGCTTTACATCTATTTGCCACTTTTCCACCCCAGCTAAGCCCTAGTTCGTGGAGAGACACCATCAAGGAGGGAGGTGAAGATCCCAAGCAAGAAGAAGAAGAGGAGGAAACGAAATAGGACCAAGATCTCCACCAAGCTTTCGTTCTTCGTCACCAATTCATCTCCAAGTTCATCACCAACCCTAGATCACCAAGATCCAAGTGCTACCTCCAAGTTTCTTGATTCATTGGAGTTCTAAACACCTGGTATACCTTATATTCTCTTTTCCTTACGTGAATTCAACACCTAATCTCCAAATTTACGTCGATCTAGAAAACCCTAATATGCTGATCTCGTAAAGTGCAGACTTGTCTGGTCCCTAGCGGACTAGTCCGATTTCCCTGGATAAATTATGTTGAATTAATTCCAAAAACTGACCTAATCAACTCCAAACCTGTATAAACTTGTTAAAAGCTATTAGAACTAGTTATTGATCATTAAAAGCAATCTATTAACAAGTTCTACCTTGCATTTGCATCAATCATGCATGTCATGTCATATTGAGTAATATTTGTGCACTCTTTGATTGTGTTTCTTGTCTTATATTTTTATTGTGTGGATTAGACGGATTTGCGCTAGAAAGTGCCGCGAAGGATCTACAGCACCAAAAGTTTGAAGGCTTTGAGCCTAATCAACCGCAAGAGCAAGGCTAGTGTCCTTGAAGCATATTGATCCTGTTTTAAAATAAATGTTTTGTTTGCAAAATTGCATGCTTGTGTCAATTTGATGGGAATCCTATGGTAGGATGTTTAATAGATTTGATAAACCACCCTTGTCACCTGGAATATATGGTAGAGAGTCGGGAAAGGGCTTTTTACCTTTTTGCTTTGCTTAATGAACTGGGATGGGAAAACAACTATAACACTACACATTTAATTATGCATTATTGATATTTTGGTTAACAAGAACTGGTCAATATGATATGGTAATGGGTGATCTAAGCAAGCCTGATATGTGGATGGGTTGGATGTCATGGTGGTTTGCTTGCTTTAGATCTAAGGACCGGTTCATGCGAGAATAAGCCAGGACTGCAGTGCCACCACGAGGCCAAGTATGGGTGCGGCGTAGCTGATTAATTAGGGCTTTGCCAGTGCTATTTGGAACATTGTGGATGCTCGGGGAAGGGGTAGTCGAATTGGGTTTGTTGATGATTGGTGGGACTACCCTGGGATCCAAATGGCTCAAGAGGGGGCCCTTGGTTGAAGATGTGCTCTGTAGGAGACATCGCCACCGGTGAAACCCCAGTGGGGTCTAAATAGGCTAGTAATCCCTTTGTAAAGGCTATTTTGTGATCTCTTGGCCACACACTTACGGAAGTGTGAGACGACATAATTGAGATTCTGTAGTCATCAAAAGGTGATGAAATTACAAACACGTGGGTAAAGCAGTACAAACTCTGCAGAGTCTAATAAAACTATCATGATAGCCGTGCTCCTGGTTATGAGCACCTGGACAACTTGCATTATTAGAGGGAAATTGGGATTTGGGATGGTTATGGTTGGCATTATGGTCATGGATTAATTTCTGGTATTGAACATGGTTATTGGCAAATGGTGAAATCTGGAATTATTGATGAGGATGGTGAATTGTGGACTAGTATTATGATATTACTTATGATTATGATGGGTTTACTTCACATACATATAATATATTGCTTTTCAAATGTTTTTATGTACTTTTCAGCACTTAACCATTATTATGTCGTCATTTGAATCAGCCACATGTCATACTTTCCACACTTGCTGAGTACGACATGTACTCACTCTTGCAATCCCCCCAACAGTTGCAAGTCAGGATTGGGAGTTTAATGGTGATAATGCGGAGTTCTAGGCCGTGCCTACCGTCAGCTTGTCTGTGGTGTTATTGGTGCTGTGCTATCCCTTATGCTTAGATTGCTTAGTTGCTTAATTAGTTTATTTCCGCTGCATTAGTTGAACTTGTCGTTAATATTCATTAGAGCTTGTATTCGAGGATAATATGGTTTTTTTAATAAAACTTGGATAATTAATCTTGTTCTGTTGTAATTTTCTATATACTCTTTTGTGATTGCACTCGTGTATGTGTGTTGAACATCCTGGGCACACATATGCGTTAGCTTGGTTCATTTTTCGGAACCAAGCGTCGCACTCCCCCAAGCTTATCCTTTGCTCGTCCTGAGCAAAGTCAAGACTTTAGGTTGATGATCAGGATTTGCTACAATGTTCTACTTTCCAAAAGTACTATGTGCACAATAAAATACTCTACATAGTATTGCAAAAATTGGCATGGTACTTCACCCATCCTAAGTCATTATGGGGCTTATGCCTTCTCCTATTCATGGATGGTTGAAAGATAGAACAACAAATGGAGCACACATACCCTAGAAATCAAGTTTCACTCAAATTTCGGAGAGTTCAATTTAGATTTTAAGTATCTCAACTTGATTCCTCATTAAGGCATTTTTCCTAAATTCATCCTACCTCTACATAAGGCTTGTATGTGGAGCTTAGTAGGGAATATAGTAGGCATATTTGCAAAACATAATATTGCTAATTCAAAAGAGCAAGCCTTAGGAGAAATCAGTTCAAAATAATTTGATTCAAGACTTGTGCATGTGTGATGAAATGGAGTGGATGTGGATATTTGAGATGACTCCTTTTTGTGTGGACTCTTTTATTTTGTAGGGATGAAACATGGCTACTTTTTTATTTTTTTCTCATGCTTATGATGTAAGCATGCATTTTCCTTTTCTTTTTTCTTTTTTTTTGTAGCCATGTCTTCTATTTCCTTTTTATGCAATAAATTTTGTAGAGAGTACTAAACATGAATGATATGGAGTTTCTCTTTTTATTTTGGAATGGTGGTATGATGAGATTTTGCTTACTTCTAGTGTAGAAGTATAGCATATGCTAGTGAAGTCTTAAATTCAAAAAGTAATGAATGAAATCTCACATAGGTCTATACTAGTTTATCAAAGCTCAGTGTGAAGACAAATAGCATATGCATAAGGTCTATCAATATAATGTATCATATGACTTTGGTGGGTATTTCCAATCAAATGAGCGTAACTTTAATATTTTTAGAATCTCTATGGAAATCTAAGTTCCACTTTCAAACTAGGAATAGCAGCCCTATCACTATATCATATCCCACAATAACTTAGAATGGATTAAGCTTTTGCTACCAACAATTTCTAAATCAAGGCAAAAGCAATTTTAGCCAATGAAAGCAATACGTTGAAGAGTAGTAAGTTGTAAACTAGGGACTTAGGAAAACTAAAACAGAGCAACTATTCATCATATCATATATGTGAATTCCAAATCATTCTTACCGCACATCTTTTATTTTATTTTGAAAGCAAATCTACTCTACATTATTATTAATCTCTTTTTTCTTTTTTTTTTGGATGCAAATATGGTGGAAATAAATAAATAAAATAATGGGATGCAAATGGGATGTGATACAAGTTACCTCAAGTGGGGGACCTCCCCCAAGCTTGTTCTTGTTCAAGGTACACACTAGAGACTGAAACCCTAACGACGGATGTAGGCCATGAGGTTGGCCTAACCTTGTTTGCAGCATAGCTTTGACATTGGAGGGGTTGAGTTTTGATGTTGGGTTGCCTTCCATGGATTCCACGAGTGTGGTCGAGGAGAGTGTTGTCAATGTCTCTTATCCACACCTCAAGGTTCCCATAGGTTGGATGTACTTGGTTATTCCATGGCTAAGGTAATGATAACCCTTAGCTACAAAGGAATGACGTGCACTCAACATGGTTGAGTGTGTTCCATCATTCTTTGGCTAAGGTGTATCATACCTTCTTGCCATAAAGAAATAACTTGTACCCCTCATGCATTGGATGTGATCCGTCATTCCTTGACTAAGGTAATGATAACCTTTAGCCACAAAGGAGTGACTTGTACTCAACATTTGTTGAGTATGATTCATTATTCCTTGGCTAAGTACAACATACCTATAATCACAAAGAGATGACGTGCACTGAACATACGTTGTTCCTTGACTAAGGTATAAAATACCCTCTATCCACATAGGAATAACTTGCACCCAATATGCATTGGATGTGATCTTGTCATTCCTTGGTTAAGACACATCATACCTTTTAGCTACAAAGGAATAACTTACACCCAATGATGGTGGCAATTCCCTTGAGCTTGAATGAGTGCTTAGAATAGTTGAGAGCATAATGCTCTCACATATTCGTAGCAGCCCATTGGTTGCTCATGGAGGGTTTCCATGTCAAATTTCCGGCCTAGTATAGTTATGGTTGACCTTCCGGCTTAATTTCAGATAGGTGGCAACCATCCTAATTTACTCCTTGGCCAAGAGAAATTGAAATGGAACCCTCTTAAGGTTTCCAACAATTGGATCTTTGAATGCCTGTATAGTTATTTTACTCCTGCAACTTCCTCTCTATGATAGAGAGGGATGGTTAGCTCCCGATACTTGTACAAATGAATTTTCGGGTTAGGTAACCGAATCTTCATTTGTACGTACGGGAAATAACAAAATCAAAGATGCAATGGGCCCAATTTCAAGTGTATTTATGAACAATGTATGAATAATTGCTAGGAGTGGGGCTTTATGGATAAATCAAGTTGAACGTTTTCTAAAGATCCTACTCATAGAAATGCAAGTGATATAAATAAACTATATGGATCCCTTCATCTTATAAAATTTCTAACCATCATAGCTTTTTTACAAGAGCAAATATTTATCAATTGGATCATGGCAAACAAAATTCTCAATTTTATCCTCTTGAACATTTTTAATTTCTTGCCTAGGAATTTGAATTTTAGTGATCCATGCATGAATGAGTTTCGAATCAAAATTACATACATCACTATTCCTAGGTTGCTACATACCAATTCAACCATTAAGTAATTTCATAATCATTACCTAGGCAAAAAAATGTCTAAGTCAATTTTAGCAATGCTTATGAAAATCTAGGTACTTGTTTAAATTTATTGTTAAGTAAGGTGACATTCCTTTTTGAAGAATAAAAAAGAGTAATGTCAACATTTACTCTTGTGAGGATGCATAAGAATTGAATGATGTGAAGGTGTAAACCTTCCTTACAAATGTAAGCAAAAATCATTCAATCCTAATGCAATTCAAATAACGGAAAATTTGAACTTGTACCTCAATTGAAGAGTAGTCTTGGTTGAAGGTCGTTGTGTGAGAAACTCACAACTATGGTTTTGGTGTAGCCTTCATGTTTAATGTCTCCTGCTAAGTTGAGGTTGGAGTTGAATGAGCTATCTCTTGTTCCTCCATTAGACCACCATCGTGATCATTCCTCCATCATGGACTATAAAATGAGGTCGATGGAGGGATATGTGTTTGATGGGGCCTTCCAACCTCTTTGCAAATTTTGTCTTGGCTGCACTAAAATCAAGAACAAACAAAACAACTCGAAAACGGGTTATGTTAGCTCAAAAGCATGTTGTACCTTTGTCAAATTGTTTTTCCCAACTTGAAACAACTTGGAAATGCAATGAATATTTTTGGTTTGGATTAGGAAGATGAATTCATGTGGTTACGTCCAAGGTTCATATCCAAATAAATTTATTTCCTAATTCAAAATTTTAGTTTTATGATGGTTGGAAATTTTACTCTCCAACAAGCAAGTGTGAAAATTCAAACATGCTAAATGCAAATGCAAGACTTGATGGGAAGTTCAAATATGCGATTGTGAAAGAAGATATGAGATAACTAAAAATTAACCTATTGGCAATAACTCACCGAATTTTTGAAGTCCGATGAGTAGGACTTACCTCCATCCTGCTTGGTGCGATTATTTGTTGTCCAATCCCAGAGTTGAAGATGTGGACAACTTATTTTGATGGACATGTCAAATCTCCTTTGGCATGTTAGTTGGACATGTGGCCACATGGTGGCCCTAGCCTCTCCGTCATCTTGATGAAGACTTGTTGATGAAGTGACGACTCTTCCTTGTTGAAAATATTTTTTCATGAGCATGGTGAGGCTTGTCCTTCTTTAGGGGTGTCACTTTGACCTTCTTGATATTCCTTAAGGTCAACCCATACTTTGATCATGGATCAAAAGCTTCCTTGAGCATGATGACATGTGGACTCCACAATCAAACAAGAAACGCTTCATCCACAATGTCACTTGCCCTAGGTTGCATGTGCTTGGTCGAAGGGTAGGAATCCCAACAAGTGATTGTGGGATATCTTGGATCTTGAATGCTCTTTAAGTTTCTTGTCCTTGGCCAAGAGCTTCATGTGTATGTTGTCTTGATTTCTCGCTTGGTCATGGACAAGATACTTCAAGGTAGGCTAGTTGAACTTAAATCCCTTGAAATCTATATATCCTCCTTGATTACAAGAGTGATGTTGATTTCACCCTTGACCTCCTTGTAGGTGATAGCCATTGAAGTTTTGCTTAGAAGGAAGAATCCCCATGGGTCTTTGGGAGATGATTCCCTAAGTGGCCCATGTTTGACATGGATTTTCACAAATCATGTGAATATCCATGGCTTGGATCATCCAAACACTTCTCCATTGGCTTGGTCTTCATGATACATCAATAGGAGGTGTAGTTCCAAAGCTAGCATGTTCACCATGTGAAGTGGTGTGCATGCCAAGCTAAGGGAACTAGAGCATTATTCAATCCACCCCTTGAGTAGAGACCATATTCTCATCCATGATGAATGAGAATAGGACTCCTTCAGCTCCAGCACAAAGGTGGTCATGGATTGATGGACCAACCCATGACATGAATGTTGGATGAGGAGCCAACTATCCACCATATGGTGGAGGAAAACCAAGAAGAACTCTTGGAGCCTTCCCCAAGCTTGGGAATGGATGTCTTTGGCTACTACTGGAAGCTGAAATTCTTCCGCGAAAGGCAATCGTGTTGCCTAGCAGACATTTGTTGAGGTACGCCTTCAATCATCTTGCAGTTGAACACTAGCGTCCTCGTTGGCCATCCCATAAAATGGGTTAGCCAACACTACCCTGTTTTCACCACAAAAGGAGAAAACAAATAAGGGTAATCCTATCTAATAACTATTATCACCTATAGCTTAATCACAAGTGATAGCTATCATTCACTTCCTTTGCCTTCCCCGGCAACAGCGCCAGAAATGCTTGTTGATAACTACTAAGAAACATTAACAAATCATCCCCAACAACGGCGCCATAAATGCTTGTTGACAGCTACTAATAAACATTAACAAATCATCCCCGGCAACAGCGCCAGAAATGCTTGTTGACGTTTCTTATGTCACAGATCATCTCTCGAAAGAGATGAGGTCTGCAAGCGCACGGAAACTGTCGTGTAGCATTTCACCCAAGAGTATTCCCGAGAGTATCATATTTATCCCAAAGGAAGGCAATGGAGTAAAGTAAACACTACTCTTATGTTCAATCTATGGGACACTAAACAATAATCAAGATAGGGGGAAGTTGATAATAGGGGTAGTGTGACACACACCTAAGCAATCTACTCTAGGGGTAAGGTTGTCCTAGCGAGGGTTAGACTACGAGACGGAGATACTCCTACTATGCTTGAATTACTCATATACATAGCCTAATGAAGTACACATGAATATGCTAATGGTGAATACTAGGGCTTAGTGGTCCAACATATCAGGCACAGGTTTACCCCTAGCAATATTAGGCGACTCCCGCCAAGAGCCTGTGGCATAGCCGAACGTGGAGGATTACAAAGGACAGATAGGGCTGTCACCACCTACTGCCTACCTCTTCAATCCATGGGTCTACGTGAAATCCAACGCTGCCTAACTATCCTAGCACCATGCTAGCATATTAAGTAAATACCTTAAGAGCTGCGGCACAAGCCATCCTAAGGCAATGAACTAAATCATCGTTGAACCAATGTTGGGACCAATCACTAACATATTCACATTAACATTATCATATTATTGCCTAATTAGACTATAGGGGTGGTGTATGATGTTTATGATACCATGATAATGGAATTATGTATAGATCATAACAACATCTACACCTAGCACATACATGGACTCCACAACCAAACAAGGAACACTTTGCCCAAGTATATAAGTAAATAAAGACTAATAATGATATTATTATAAAGCACAAAGTCACGAATTCAAGAGAAGATACATGAGCCATACCTTTTCCAATTTGGACTTGAGACTAGAGGCTCCTCTCTACAACCTAACCTCCACTAAGGACTAAGAAAACTAGTGTATACAATAGAGTGATGCTCAAATGGCGTGTGTTGAAGTGAGGGGTGAGGGGTCCTATTTATAGCTTGGAGACGGGTCGGTTCCCACCACCAAAAGCGCACGAATCAGTCACCTATGACCTCTTCAAACCGGGAGGATCCAACGTGGCGTTTGATCGCGTTTGGCGCCAGGAACTAGTCGGCCGACTAGGGGGGTCGGCCGACCTGGTCCTGGATCCAAATGGCAAGTTCTTCCTCCAGGTGACTGACGGGTGGGTCCCATTCTATGATATGGGTGCTACACCGTTGGATGGCATCATAGACTTCTGTTTGTGGGCCATTTGATCCATGTGATGCCACGTGTCGATGTTTGATTGGCTAGGATGTATTTTATAGGATCCATCTCCTTGTTTCAGTTCAATTCTGTGTAAAATGCCTGCATGCACCAATTTCTCCAAGTACAAGTGGAGATAGGTTAAATAGAAAGATGATGTGTGCAAGAAATGATATTTCCTTCACATAATTGAGTTATATTGATGGGTGAAATTGGTATACAACAACCGTGAACATATGCATAGCGAGTGTCTGAGATTGCCTTCTACTGTATGGCGCAACCCTTTTATATGATAAGGACTGGCCGTTACAATGTATACATGGCCCGACAAGTGGCCCCGATTGTCATAAACACCCGATACACGATCTACTGGTGTTATGGGTGATTAATAGTGTGGTAACGTGCCTTAATGGTGGCATTATCAATCTTGATAGTCCTTTGATCGTGCGTCATTAATATAGTATTAATAACATGTTAACCAGGTCTTGTAATGGCTATTTAATAGCCTCTTGAATGTTCGTGTCGTTGGAGATCTAGCTGTCTTCCTATTGCAGGCTTAGTTCCGGAGGTCTGACACGTGGCAGCTCCGAAGCTTCCCTCTGCGGGGAGGTAAGTATGGAGCTACTTGACACGTGGCAGCACCGGAGCTTTCCTCTACTGGGGGTTAGGTCCGGAGCTACTGGACACGTGGCAATACCGAAGCTTCCCTGTGAAGGGAGCTAGGTCCGGCCCTACAGGACATGTGGTAGCTCCAGAGCTACCAAAACGAGGGAGGTTGGCCCAATACTGCGGGACATGTGTTGCCTTTGGAAGTCTTCAACATTGGAGGGTGTAACTCCATGACTTTATCCACAGTATCAGGGGTACCTGGTATCCAGACTACCGAAAGTGGCCCCCGAGCACACCTTTGAGAGAGGTCTTGCTAACAGAGGTCGGACCATCATTGATTCTCGCATTGCTTCTTCAAAGGTCTTTTCCTGGGCAGTTGGGATGGCGACACACAATTATGTCGTCACCGCGTGGCCCTTCTTGATATGGTGAGTGGGATCCTGGTGTGCGGATATCATGCAATTGAAGGTTGCCAGTTCCCAATACAAAATTTGTATTGGTTCCCAACATAATCTTTGTAGCCCTGTCAGGTTGCCGCCCTTGAGCTTCCAACTTCCCATCATGACAATGGTTCAGCTGGTGCGACTTTTTTTAACAAAGTGGACTCGAGCCCCCTTGTCATTGACGAGGTCATTTGAGATTCGGGTTCGGAGGTAGTTTCCATCCAAGCATTGCAGAGGCTTACTAAAGGGAGAAAGTCCGCAAGGGGAGAGAACTCTTTACGCTTTCATCTGATCTTGCGCTTGGAGCTCTCTGCCCTTGCAACCTTTCTTCCACTTTTGCTCCACTTTGCGGAAATGGAGTTGGGTCTTCCTCGCAGTCGGAATAAGAAAAATGAAGATTTGTCGAGGGTCTGCACCTACATGGGGTGGTCAAGCGACTCCTTCAACAACTTGATTCGCCTCGGCAAGCTCCCCTTCAAGAAGGAGAACCCTAGCGAGATCGTGTACTTCATGGTGTTTGCCATGTTGGGACTCATCCCGCCATTCTCCAACTTCTTGTTGATGCTGCTGGACTTCTACGGCCTGCAACTCCACCACTTCGTGGCCCTCACTCCTTCTTGCTAGTGGCGACATTCGTCCACTTTTGTGACATGTGGGTGGGTGTGCCGCCCTGCATCAAGCTTTTCCGGACCTTCTTCACGGTCCACGCAATCTGGAAGAACAATGAGTTCCTTGGCTTCTACTACTTCGTGAAGCGCAAGAACTCGACTCTCAAGTATCTGAAGACGTTCCCTTCCGAGAAGTGGGACGGTTGGAAGAAGGATTGGGTGGTCATCACAGTGGACCACCACGACATGCTGGAGCTGCCTGATAGCCTTTTGACTGTTGAAACCGATGCCTGGGAGGTGGTTCCGACGCTGTCAGAGGAGTACAACCTAATCTTGACAAGGCTACGGGAGTGCGTTGAATGAGGGGTGACTACCCTGATGGTCATCGCCAATTTCCTGACCAACCGGTGGGCTCCGCTGAAGAAGAGGGAATGGCGTGCTTGGGCATTCGGTGGAGAGATGGATCCATACTGGATTGATACTGTTATCGGGTCCAATTTGGATGAGAAGGCTTTGAAACTTCATCTCCAAAAGTTGCACCACGAAGCCATTTGACCCAATGATCTGACACATCCGGTGGAGTTTTTGCCGTTGAATACGGTGTCAGAGTTTAGGACAGAGCTACGGAAGAAGATGCCAACTCTTGATGATTTGGGCCTTGTGGATAAGCATCAGAGCACTCCTCCAGCGGGGATTGTGATCCTCGGAGCTCCTTTCTCCCATGAAGGCTCCAGACCTACGCCAGTCAACGGCAAAGGCAAAGGTCCCACGACTCCACCTCCCAAAAATACAACCTCCAGCCGAGGCAAATTGAAAGCTCCTGTGGAAGTTCCGAGTCGCAAGCGGAAGCTAATAAGGAGTGATGGGAGCAGTGTGAGGGAAGCTCTGAAAGAAGTGACCCCTAAGCCTCGGCTTAGGTTCGTGGTGGTCGTGCCCCCAGCTTCGACTGGTCCTTCGGCTCCAGTGCCCATAAAGGGTGCTGGGTCAGGAAAATCGATTCCCGCCCTGGTGCCAGCTAATGGCCGTGGGTCTGGGGTGCATCTTACGATGATGGAGGTATTAAAGGTGGCAGCGCCGATGACCGCCTCAACTCCAGGTTCGAGTCCTGGAGTGTCTGCCACATCGACGACAGTGGACTCTAGCTCCAGGCACCCAAGAAAGAAGATCCGTGCCGACTGGAGTGGCAACATCCCTTGGTAAGGGCTGAACCTTCAACTTTTGTCTTGATTTTATTTCTTGCTTTATCTTGAATTCTCTATGCTTTGTTTCTAGAGTCTCGAGGAAGGAGGTTGCAGCTCTAGCACCTGCGACAGCTGTGGAGGCTATGCAATATGAACCCCTTCCTCAGCTCCCACTCCTCCCCTAGTGATTGTGGTGGACGACACGACAACTCCGGCGCCGGCTATCGTGGAGACAAGTCCTCTGCCGATGATCGAAGAGCCTGTGGTAGCACCGGACCACGATGGAGAAGTGCTCGAGCAAACTCCGGCTGTGTCGGAGACGGCTATGGAGGTTCCGGTATCAATGCTGGGAATTGATGAAGCTTCGGTGGAAGTCGCAATGCCAGCTCCGGAGGTGGCAACACCGGAGATGTCTCCGCCCAATCCTGCACTAGGGGATTCGGCTACGGAATCTTCGACTTCTGCACTGATGGGTGAAGTTCCAGCTGCAGGACCCTCCTCATCCACTCCAGAGGCAGAAGATCCAGCTGCGGGACTTTCTTCACCCGCATCGGAGATGGATGAATTGCCAGAGACTGGCCCCGCCGACGTCGAGCTGCTAGAGTCCATGCTCATGTCATGGGCTCCAACGTTTGTCCCGGAAGACTTGGAGGAACCAGAGGATAGCCCTCAAGCAGGCCTAGAGCCAATCCCCCTGGAGCTGTCAATTGACAATGCTTGATCCATCCTTCGACGGGTCCAACTTGCCTTCGACTACAGTGGAGGTCTCTTGAAGAGGAGTGCACCATGCTAGGGCGTTGGCGCCAAAAGCTCTTCTTCAAGACAAAGCTGACGCAGTCCAGGCTCGCTGACCAGAAGGAGTGGGTGGCTTCGGAGAAGGCCCGATAGTCGAGCCTGAACAAGGCATTGGATGAATGGGAGGCCGCTATTAAGGTCCTCGACAAGAAAACTCAGAAGACCTACGAGCATACGCATAGGGCCCATGAAATGGCCAAAAACCGCTCGAAGGGTCTCGAAAAGTTGAGGGAAACTCTCCTCAAGCGCCAGGACAAGCTCGACAATAAGGAGGTCAACCTCCAAGAGAAAGAAAGTAAGATCCAAGAGGGAGGATGAGCTCTCCCAGAAGCTAGCACACGGTGAGCAAGACTTGGCTAACCATGTGAAAGAATTTGAGGCTTGGCGCGAACAAGAGAAGCACCTGCTGTGGTAGGTGGGTCAAGACGTCAGTGAAAGAGAAATTGTTGTCTCTGCCCGAGAGAACAAGATGAAAGCCAAGGAGAAGGACCTTGCAGACAGGTGAGGCCACATTCATCTCTGAGAAAAGAATGTTGCTGACCAAGAAAAGTTGCTGGCTGAGTGAATTCAGCATCATGCCAAGAAGGTTGAGCGCTTCTCAAAGGAGGGGTCTGCGAAACTATCTTCTGCTAGGAGGTCACAGGAGGAACTCCGAAGTGCTAGAGAAAACGAGTCCCAACAGATTTGGGACTTCCTCGGATAGGCAAATGATGCCCTGGTACCTTTCGGAGTCAGCCCGGTTTGGTCAGCTGATCCGGAGTTGGATATGGACAAGGCCCTGGTGGCGCTCGACTCTGCCGGCGCGAAGTTGGAAGCTATCGGAGATGTGGTCGTCGACGAGATCAAGACTGAAGGGAAGTCGCTGGCTAGGAACATCGCTGAGTACATGCTGACGAGCTTCCAGAGCCGGGACTCTTCGATGTCTCTAGTTCCTATGTTCGAGGGACCCATCATCGAAGAAGAGGGAGTTGCCATGGCTAGCATCCATGAAGCCGTCAAGAAGGTTGCTTCGTTCTTTGTGAGGAACTCCAATAGCTAGGACCTTTTTCTTTGTACCCTCAACTTGTAATTCTCCACTTTTGAATGAATAAAATCATTTGGGGGCCCCCTGGGGGTTGTCGGAGCTTGGTAGCTTCGACGACGCCCACTGTCAATGTTTGGAACGTCGACGGCACGCCCCCTAGGGGTTGTCGGAGCTAAGTGCTTCGGCAACATCCACCATCGCCGAGCAAATCGCCATATAATATTCATTTTTCCCGCGCATAAGAAACAAGAAAAGCAATAAAATTCGTCCTCTTGTCTATAACATATTTGCGGCTTATTATCCTTCTTTGAATTTTAGGTCCTAAAGAACTCAATGGAATAACATAAGTGTACTGGTTAAAATCCCTTTGGGTCCGAACGCCTTTTAGACCCGCCCTACTGGGACCTGCTAGGATATAGGTAGAGCGACGTACTTAGGGTACCTGACGAGGATAAGTCGATAGAGCACTTCGGACCTGTCATTGGCTTTTGATTTTCATGCGAGTAGACCATCTAGCAGTACAAGGACCCGTAAAAAGATTACAATACAACTTATATAGCACACGAATATCCAGGACTAAAGTTCAAAGAGACTGCACAAAATTGCTATAGACAAGAATGAAAAGGTGATAAAAGTAACGAGCTTGCACAAAAGTAATGCACGTGGAGTCTGCTTTCACACAAAATTGTATTTCGATATAGGTTTGAATAACAGGAGAGACAAGGACACACTTAAAGTACATAACCAAGTTAAGTGTGGTATTCATCTTGTTCTAACCCAGGGAAGGTAAATACACACTTAAAGTACAATGACCAAGTTAAGTGTGCTTTTTAACTGGGACCTACCTGGGTTGAGCGGCAGATCCTATCAATCTCCTGACAAAAACTTCGTCGGGTGCTTGAGCTCTGGTTGAAGCTTTCATTGAGAGATCATCAACTTTAGCGTTGTTCAAATGTTGGACATGACAGAGAACCAAGATGTGGAAGTCCTTCTGCAGCCTCTGGACTTCAAGTAAATAAGCAGCGAGTTGAGGGTTGTTACAACTACATTCACCTTTGACTTGTTTGATGATAAGCTGCAAGTCACCCTTGACCAGCAGCTCCCGTACACCATACGATAGCGCCACCTTGAGTCCGAAGATGAGAGCTTCGTACTCTGCCATGTTGTGGGTTGCCTTGAAGTCAAGACACACCATGTACTTGACCTTCTTCCCGGTTGGAGTAAGGAGAAGTATTCTAGCTCCGGCCCCCTGCTTCTGCATGGAGCCGTCAAAGTAGAGAGTCCACTGAGGCTAAGTGAAGACCGGGACCTAAGGTTCTGCCTTTTGCTCACTGGGACCCTCCAAACTTCATGAAGATGGAGTCCATTCTGCCATGAAGTCTGCCAACGCTTGACTCTTGATAGCATGTCGCAGCTTGAATTCAAGATCGAATTCTACCAACTCCGCTGCCCACTTGGTGACATTTCTCATTGAGTTGGGACTGTGTAAAATAGCGCGCAGTGGATAAGAGGTTACCACTGATATCTTGTGGGCTTGGAAGTAATGATGAAGCTTCCTTGAGGCAATAAGAACTGCATATAGCAACTTATGCACCTCAATGTACCGAGTTTTGGCGTCGTGGAGTACTTCGCTGACGAAGTACACTGGCCGCTGGACAGTCTGAACCTTTTCGGAGGGCCCAAAGATTCTTCTTCATCAACCCGGAGCTTCTTCTTGTTCAACCCGGACCTTCTCAGAGAGGTCCGGTCCTTCTTCTTGAACTGCAGGAACTCACTCAGTTGAGAAAGGTTGATCCACAGACATCTTGCCTTTAGGATCTGTGCCTGGGGGCTAGGACCCAGACTCACCTTCAGGTAGCTCCGGACCCTCCCGGAGGGGTCTAGGCTCCTAAGGTGATGATGGCTCTGGTCTCTCCGCAACCAGGACCATGCTGACAACCTCCGTAGTTGCCGAAATATAAAGAAGAAGAGGCTCACCAGGTTCCAGAGCTACCAACGCTGGTAGTGTGGTGAGGAGCTGCTTGAGCTCCCAGAATGCCTTCTCCGCTTCTTCAGACCATTGGAATGGTCTAGGCTTCCTCAATAATTTGAAGAAGGAAAGCGCCCGTTCTGCCAGCCTTGAGATGAACCAGCTAAGCGCACCTAGACACCAAGTTAGCTTTTGGACGTCCTTGACGTGGGCTGGAGGACGCATCTCTTCAATGGCCTTGATTTTGGCCGGATTTGCCTCAGTTCCTCAGTGAGTCACCAAGAAACCAAGGAGCTTTCCGGAGTTAACCCGAAAGACGCACTTGTCCGGGTTGAGCCTTGTACGCGTCAAGCGTAGCTTATCAAAGACGGCTTGCATACTGTCAAGGAGTGATTTTTGACGACGATGTCATCGATGTAGACCTCCACCAAGTCCCTGATGAGCTCTCCAAACGTTTTGTGCATGGCTATCACAAAAGTTGAAGCATCGTTTTTGAGACTGAAAGGCATGGTCGTGTAACAGTACAACCCATCTATTGTAATGAAGGCATTATGCTCTTCATCTTTCCTAGACATTTGAATCTGATGATATTCTAAATATGCATCTAGGAAACACAGTAATTCACACCTAGAGGTAGAATCCACTATCTGATCTATTCTAGGAAGTGGAAATGGGTCTTTTGGGCATGCCTTATTCAAGGTGGTGTAGTCAATGCACATCCGAAGCTTACCACTGGCCTTTGGTACAACGGTTGGGTTTGCCAGCCAGTGACGATGGTGAACCTCTCGGATGAAATCAGTGTCGAGCAGCTTCTTGATTTCTTATCTGATGAAGTTTTGTCGCTCAACAGATTGCTTCGGGGCTTCTGATGTATTACTCGTGCATCGGGGTATATCTTCAGGCTGTGCTTGATCACCTCCCTAGGGATCCCAGGCATCTGTAATGGTTGCCATGCAAACACGTCGACATTCACACGGAGGAAAGTGACGAGCACGAGTTCTTATTTGTCATCTAGACCTCCCGATATACGAGTGGTCTGGGCAGCATCGGAACTAATTTGGACGACTTTGACGGGGATGTCGGTGTCGCCGCTTGGTTGCACATGAGGTGCAGAGGTTGAACCACGTTGGCGCGAGCTCGAAGGTTCTTGAGCTGGTTGCTCCTTGCTAGATTCTTCTTCTTGCGCCGTTGCGAGCGCATGAAGTTCTTCCAGCGCAGTGACTCCAGCAGTGTGATCACCTTGGATCCGAAAGACACCTAAAGGAGTTGACTCAAGGATGATCTGGCTATTGACGTGGTTCTCCAGTCGCTCCCACCGAGCTACGAGCCATTCATATTGAATTTTCAAATGAATGGCATGGAGAAAACTTTAGCTGAATTGCATGGGATGCTTAAACCAGCCGAAGAAAGCATTAAGAAAAACGCCACTCATGTGATGATGGTGCAAAAGGAGAATAAAAAGAGGAAGCGTGTGACACATCCTAAAGGCAAAGGCAAGGGAAAGGTTCCCGATGAGCCCTCAAGCTCAAAGTCTAAGCCAAAGGGCAAATCTGGCCCTTCTCCTAATGATGAATGCTTTCACTGTCATGGTAAGAGACACTGATCTAGGAACTGCAAGAAGTACTTGGAGGATATGAAGAAGAAGAAAGGAGGTGAGACTTCCGCTTCAGGTATAAATGTTATAGAAATTAACATTGTATTATATTCTAGTGAATCATGGGTATTTGATATTGGATCGATGATTCACACTTGCAAATCATTACAGGGTCTAAGTGAGACTAGAAGATTTGTAAAAGGCGAGTTGGATGTCCGTGTCGGCAATGGAGCAAAGGTTGCGGCCATAGCTGTCAGAACTTACCACTTGTCATGACCCTCAGGATTAGTTTTGAAATTGAATAATTGTTATTGCTTTCCTATTTTGAGCAAGAACATTATCTCTTCTTCGTGTTTAGAAGAAGTTGATGGTTATGAGATTGTAATAAAGAACAAATGTTGTTCTATTTATTACAATAAAATTTTCTATGCTCAATTTCCATTGGTGAATGGATTATATGTTCTTGATCTTGAGGATAAAATTGTCTATAACATTAATACCAAAAGGGCTCGTCATAATGATCTAAAACCCATTTTTATTTGGCATTGTCGCTTAGGTCATATAAATGAGAAACGCATTGAAAAACTCCATAAAGATGGTTTACTAACCTCATTTGATTTTGAATCACTTGACACATGCGAATCTTGTTTGCTTGGGAAAATGACCAAAGCACCCTTTACTGGTCAAAGTGAGAGGACGACTGACTTATTGGGACTTATACATACAGATGTATGTGGACCAATGAGTTCAATTGCCAGAGGTGGTTTTCAAGACTTCATCACATTTACCGATAACTTTAGTAGATATGGTTATGTCTACCTAATGAGGCACAAGTCTGAATCCTTTGAAAAGTTCAAAGAATTTCAGAATGAAGTACAATATCAATTGGGCAAGACAATTAAACTTCTACGATCTGATCGTGGGGGTGAATATTTGAGCCATGAATTTTATGATCATTTAAAACATGTGGAATTGTTCCACAGTTGACTCCACCTTGAACGCCTCAATGAAATGGGGTGTCTGAGCAGAGGAACCGAACCTTGTTGGACAAGGTTAGGTCGATGATGAGCCAAGCAGATCTTCCACTATCCTTTTGGGATTATACTCTTGAAACTACTGCGTTTACACTAAATAGAGTCCCAACTAAGTCTGTTGAAAAGACACCATATGAGATGTGGACCGGGAAACATCCCAGATTGTCTTTCCTCAAAGTTTGGGGATGTGATGTTTATGTCAAACATTTGACGTCAGACAAACTCACTCCAAAATCAGACAAATGCTTCTTTGTGTGATATCCTAGGGAAACCAAAGGATATTATTTTTACAATAAAACAGAGGGTAAAGTGTTTACCGCTCGCAATGGTGTCTTCTTGGAGAAAGAGTTTCTCTCAAAAGGAGTTAGTGGGAGCAAGCTGCATCTTGAAGAAATTCAAGAACTACCTGAAAATGTTTCGGCATCCACTGATCCTATACAGGATGTACAATATGTTGTACAACCAATTGATGAAACACCAGCCCCACGAAGGTCTACGAGGGTACGTCGTGTGACTGAAAAGTTAACGCTTCTAACCACGAAGCAGGATGACATGGTATTGTTGGACAATAATGAGCCCACGAGCTATACTGAAGCAATGATGGGACCCGACTCTGAGAAGTGGCTTGGAGCCATGGAATCCGAAATTGAATCCATGCATGAAAATCAAGTTTGGAACTTTGTTGATCCAATCGAAGGTGTGAGACCTATCAATTGTAAATGGATTTTCAAGAAAAAGACTGATATGGATGGACATGTTCACATCTATAAAGTGCGATTGGTGGCGAAAGGTTTCAAAAAAATTCAAGGTGTTGATTATGATGAAACTTTCTCACCCGTTGCAATGCTTAAGTCTGTTCGGATTCTTCTAGCAATTGCTGCATATTTTGATTATGAAATATGGCAGATGGATGTTAAAGCAACCTTTCTTAATGGAAGTCTGACTGAGGATGTGTACATGACACAACCTGAGGGTTTTGTCGATCCTAAAAATGCTAGTAAAATATGCAGGCTTCAAAAGTCCATTTATGGACTGAAGCAAGCATCTCGGAGTTGGAATCAGTGTTTTGATGAAGTAATCAAAGGGTTTGGTTTCATCAAGAACGTAGAAGAACCTTGTATTTACAAGAAGTTTAGTGGGAGCGCACATGTATTTCTGGTCCTATATGTAGATGACATATTATTGATTGGAAATAACATTCCAATGCCTGATGATGTTAAATCCTCATTAAGAAAAAGTTTCTCAATGAAGGATTTAGGAGAGGCAGCGTATATTTTGGGCATAAAGATCTATAGAGATAGATCTAAAAGGCTAATTGGATTAAGCCAAGATACATATATTGACAAGATATTGAATCGGTTCAATATGCAAGATTCCAAGAAAGGTTTCTTGCCAATGTCACATGGCATTACTCTAAGCAAGAGTCAGTGTCCTTCGACACCTAATGATCAAAAGAGGATGAGAGTGATTCCTTATGCTTCGGCTATTGGATCCATCATGTATGCCATGCTATGTACACGCCCAGATGTATCTTATGCTCTAAGTATCACAAGCAGGTATCAATCAGATTATGGTGAGGCTCATTGGACCGTTGTCAAAAACATCCTTAAGTACTTGAGTAGAACTAAGGATGCGTTCTTAGTGTTTGGAGGTGAAGAAGAGCTCGTTGTAAAAGGTTATACCGATGCCAGCTTCAAAACTGATAAGGATGATTGTAGATCGCAATCCGGATTTGTGTTCTGCCTCAATGGAGGGGCAGTGAGCTGGAAAAGTTCCAAGCAAGATACAATAGCAGATTCAACCACAGAGGCGGAGTATATTGCAGCTTCTGAAGCTGCAAAGGAAGCTGTTTGGATCAGAAAATTTGTTTCTGAGTTGGGTGTTGTTCCTAGCGCGTCCAGTCTTGTGGATCTCTACTGTGACAACAGTGGAGCCATCGCACAGGCAAAGGAGCCTAGATCACACAAACGATCCAAACACATACTACGATGCTATCACCTCATTGGAGAGATCATCGACCGAGGTGATGTGAAGATATGCAAGGTGCACACGGATTTGAATGTTGCAGATCTGTTGACAAAGCCTCTTCCAAAATCAAAGCATGAGACACACACGAGATCTATGGGTATTAGATACTTACATCAGTAATCATAGTGTGTAGTGGGAGACTTGTGTCATAGCTATGTTTATCTACTATTAAATAAATTGTTATATGAGTAATCATTATTTACATTGATCATCAAGTATGTGACTTGTTCGTGAAACTCTTTGTTAAAAGTAATGTTACTCTAGATGATCTCTAGTCTATATCATTATATGAGATAATGATTGCATATAGACTAGCACATGTATTAATTGATGATCACGTTTCACGGATCATAGATATGGAGATATCGAATTAATAATGTGAACACATGTTAGTGAACATGGTGTTGGATTGACCCACTCCGAGACACTGCTGGGATTGTTATTTCCATATGTGCCATCAGTTGGTCTTGAGTGATACACCTGCTAGATCCTTAGACCTGAGATCACCATTGTTTCTCACTATGCGTAGTTGTGTACTTTGAGACTACCAAATGCTACTCCGTAACTGGATAATCATAAAAGTAGTCTTCAGTTATATAATGAAACATAGAATGGGATGTGCGCGGATCAAGATGGGATTTGCCCCTCCTTAATAACAGGAGAGATATCTCTGGGCCCCTCGAGATAGTTGGATTTGAAAGTGCATGGCCATGCCAAGGTGATTAAAGGTTAATCACAGTGACTAAAAGTTAGTCACGGAATGAATCCACTATTTGATCGAGTGAATGGTCAAGCTATCACAAGGATGGCACGCATCTCGCCTTGAGCTTGACTGGTATCGTGAGGCAAAGGGATTAGCATGTTGAATGTATCTAGGTTCTGCCAATATGATCTTTATGTACATTCGGGAGTCAGTATGTCCTGCTAGGTACCTCTACTGACTTGTGGTTGGAAATGGTTTCCATTCACAACCGACTGCACATGAACCTAACGGGTCACACACTTAAGGAGTTGGAATATCGAAAATCTTGGCTAGATGATTGTCTCTAGTGCAAGTGGGAGATTGTTGGTGATGTGCCCAAGAGGCAATCATAACAATTTGGTTTAAGGCCTATTGGATATTTGATCCATAAGCAATTAGGGTACTAATGGGCCTGCGACCTAAAAGCCCATTAGTACGCCTATAAATATGAGAGGTAGGGTTAGGGGCTAATCATCCCACCACGTGACAGTCCTAGCCACCACCCCTCGAAGGCCTCACGCCGAGACCCTTGCCGCACGCGCGGTGCTAGCACACCAGCGCACGGTGTTGCTCTCCGTACCTGTGGACTCCATAGAGGCGCTGCTGCTACTGCTGCGCTGATTGGCTACGACGATCGTGATCGTCTACATGCTGCCGTGACAAGGACAAGGAGGAGACGAACGAAATCGTCTACCTCCCCTGCACCGATGCACATCTATGTTCCGCTGCGCTGCGCGTCTAGTGGTAACGATCCATGACCTCTGTACTCGCATGTTTCCTGGATGACGCGGTAGAGTTGCTAGAGTAGCGTACCGCCGATTTCCCTACACTGTCGCTGTCGAGCACCATGCTCTGGCCTTTGTCGGAATTGCACCATCGTGTCCCCCGACCCTAAAAATCCCCTGGCAGCAAAGTTTGAATACCATGGAGGTCGGGAAATGTGTGCCAATGAGCTCGCCGGTGAGCGCCGCTATGTCACGAGGAAAAAAACGGTGGGGGGCGTGTCAGAGACTACTTCCACCTCTGCTTGATCTTATGTGGTGCCAGATCATATGTGGCTATGCAGGTTGAAGGTGCGGCCTCGTGTGGCTTTGATCTGATTGACCCAATTCAAATAGGTGGTCTCAGATGCTTTATTTGAATTATCCAATAGAAAAAATTTCAGATTCTCTTCAAACTTGGAAAAATCATAGCTCCACGTAGATTGACCAAAACTTCCCAAGTAAATTTTGTTAGATCCCTCATGACCAATACTTTGCAGTGGTGCAATTTAATTGGTACGAAATACTCTGGAATGTTCT
This sequence comes from Tuctoria greenei, assembly GCA_036927565.1. Taxonomy (NCBI): domain Eukaryota; kingdom Viridiplantae; phylum Streptophyta; class Magnoliopsida; order Poales; family Poaceae; genus Tuctoria; species Tuctoria greenei. The sequence continues at coordinate 188,912,578 of JAYESD010000003.1, read as the reverse complement.
CAATAATTCCTCTAAACTAAAGCTTTGGAATTTAATTCCTGGTGATCTACTCTTTGGGAAAATCTCAATTTTTGTGAAAAAGCTTCTTTTAAATAAATTTGAACTCCAGTAAAATTTTAGCTCCATTTGAACTGTTTTAGTGGGCCACATTGTGTTTATTTCCTCCATGGACATAAAAAATTACAAAAACAACATAAACTTTTTCAGAAAATTCTTAGCAAATTGTAAATCAATATCTAACTGTATAAAGATTATAAAAATGTGAAACCAATTTTTTTGGACTCCTTAAGACCAACCCTAATTGGAAAACATACTGCCCCCTATGTTAAGCTACCATAATTGCCATGAAAAATTCTAGGAAGGGAAAAGCTTGGTAGAATTTTAGAGACAACATGCTAACATGAACAGACCTAATTCTTGGCCAACATCCTACTCATACTATCTGTTGTCCACTGTAAAAATATGAGATTATTGGACTTCATTTTCTATACAAAACTAAGTTTAGCATCTCTATGTCCATGACTCCCTCCGTCCAAAAAAGCTTGTCGCTTTGTAGTTTAAAAATGAACTACAAAGCAACAAGCTTTTTGGAACAGAGGGAGTATATAGCTATTACTCATCTTTCCATTATGTTTGCTTGTCGATTAGTAACCGAGCTCGAAATTATCCCGGAGCCCATCGACAAAATCTTATCTGACTCTAATTTTGAGTTCAAATTGCAGCAAGGCAAGCACATGCAATTAAAAGATTTTACAAAGTTTTTGTTTATATGACACATATGAGTATAGTTTGAAATGTGCAATAAGTATGTGATGTTTGACACTATAATTGCATGACCAGAAAAATCATATGGAGTGTATGGGTAAGTCTTTAGCTTCACATGTCATGCTAATGTTGTAAGGAATCCGGTAGAAGTCGAGTAGTTGGAATCTACTCGCGAGATACGAGATTGGGACACACGGTATTGGTTTTATCGAGAATGATTCACTGATCTGAAAATTGAGACAGGGTAGCAGGTTAGGATGCAGCAGGATGTGGTCTCATATGCGTAGCCCTGCCTGTGTCAATTGAGGACCGATCTATGTGCGGCTCTACTGGACAAGTTTGAAATGTACTGGTGACATACTATATATGGGCCCCAGTAAATCTATGTAACTTGTTAATCTGGGTGTCAAGGCATACCCTACTGTCTGAGTGGGTTGAGGGCAGCAAGGTCTCAATCTACTAGCGGGCAACGTCATTGATGTGTGCTCCGCGCAGGGACCTCCTGCCCGTGACTAAAGGACCAGTTCGACGTTTGGGTGTCCTGTGAAAGGTTGCCACATACGATGAGTATTGAAGTACGATTATTCGCATTTGGGAAAGGGCATATGTGTCGTGTTGTTCAAGTGTCTACTAGTTGCAATCATCGTTCCTCAAATTTTTTGATTACCGCTTATTCATCGTGGCATGACGTAGTAAATACTTGTGAAGCAAGAAGAATATCATGTATCAAAGTATTATTGACTGGTACCTTTTTGTGATATATTGTATGCTCACTAAAGTTACATTACATGAACCATTAACTTGCTGCTAATAACGTGAAAAATAAGGTCCCACTAGTAGGCGAGTCCATTTATGCAACATCAACTTCCTAGATTACAAGTCTTTTGCATGTAGAGTTTCATGTTTAGGTAAGTAGATTAAGTCTCGCTGAGCGAACATGCTCACGGCTGCAATGTTATGGTACATGTGAGACGTACAATGAGGGGCATGAGGGTGAGGCTTGCTTCCATCAGGGTACATGACGGAGTGGGAACCCTGCACGTCGTCGTGATTTGATGGGTGCTGCTAGTATGAAGCGTCCCCGGGCTTGATGGCTTCGTTTTTGCATAGCTTAGACTGAGAGCGTGAGCTCTGAAATAATGTCTCCCGTTGTAAATTAAGTATTGTAAGACTTCCCATTGTACATTTGTAAAATAAAGACTTAGTTTTGTATTTTATCGTATCTTTTCGTGTGTGCTATTGGGTGTCGCACTGCATGAAACCACCCATTGCAATTCCTGGATGTCGGAACTCATGGTCCTCATAGACTAGTATCAGAGCTGCATTGGGAATAGATCGCATGAAAAGAGCATATTTTCGAAAACTTAAAAGAATATGAGTGAGAATTAGTGAGTATGTCCACATAAGGTCTATTATTAGCATAGTTATCAAGGTGGCAAAGCTAACATACTTGTTCTTAATTCTGGGAAGATACACCTATGCTCAAGTAAGCGAGGTAAGGTACCCCACCGTAAGCAGATCAATTTTTTGCTTACTACCCATACGTGGTGGTATGAGCACGTCTCGTAGCATGGTGTGGGAGTGAATATGAATCTCTAAAACCCTTCATATTTTTAGAATATATGAAACGTTGGTCCTCTGCATGCTTCAGGCAAAAGAGTGAAAACCCCATTGTGTGGTCAGTAACACGATAGTATGTAACTCTTGAACTCTTTATGTTCAATGAGCCATACGTAGCGCTTGCCATTGGCGTGCCTCTCAGGGGCAGTAGGTGGTAATTGTCGGGTGATAAAATACCTGATCGCGTTGCTCGTACGTGGCTTGTTCGAGTAGTTCATCTTGTGATGAAAAACATGACCACGTTTATCGACACGTGTATTTCTCGAGGACGGCCCATATCAAATGATACTAGACATTTGTATTCACTTACAAGTATTTATTGTGACTGCCTGAAATGCTACCTATGTGGCCACGCCCTTGAGGCGCTACTTGTGTGAATTGTGAATGCATGTCTTCTGCAGATATAGTAACTGCATTATACGTATCCGAGTACAACACGTTTGCCAGTGACAGTTTTTAGTGTCACCATCGATGTATATATGCCAGAAGACCGGTTAGGTTTTTGTTTGGTGAGGAACATAGTACCAACATATCATCTCGGGTTACATTGGACACATCGATAATTAATGTCCGTGCCAGAAGTGTGACTCATAATAAATGTAAAAATGTAAATATATGACTGAGATTAAACTGATAATCTCTATTTGGGAGTTTAAAGATAGTTTACAAATCGATCGTGTACCAAATCATCTATTCAGAGCCCTGTGAGTTTTCTGGCAGAATTTTCCACCAGACTTTGTTAGGGGATAACTTTGGACAGATGTGATCACCGAGGTCGCTGGGTACATGTTTGGAAACATGGAAATTTTCTCTACAAGTTTTACATTCATCTCCAAGACAAATCTCCACATTTAGAAGTTGAAAAAGGCAACATAACAGAAACTGTCATCTCTAAAGTCTAGGCTATGGTTCTGGCAGAAAATTGCTAACTTTTGCAATGCATAACTCCTTGTATATTTAACCAATGGAGGTGTATTATACATGGTTGGAAATATCTGAAAGCCCGCTAAATCTTTGTTGTTCACTCCCAGACAGAACCGCTTCAAAAGTAGTCAAAATTTCAAATTTCCAAAAATTGTCAAAAAGAACAGAAACTGAAATAGTTTCTGTACTTTTTATCATTTTGACAATAACTCTGTATATAAAAATTTATTAGGGTCATATGTTACATTTCTGGAAACCTTATGAGATGTTTTACAACTTTGTAATATATGGTTTTTGCAAATTTTGGAATTATCTATCTAGAATGGTGGATTCACATCAGCCACTTTCAAAGGAGGTGCTGCTAAAATTTTCTAGAAAATTTGTCAACTTTGCAAAGCCATATCTCTTTAACAAGAGCTGATATGTCAACATGCATGTACCGTCCAAACTTTCTGGTTCTGCTGGGGCAGATGCTCCAGAACTTTGGCTATATTGAGACGTCAATATATTGGAGCAAAGAAAAGGATGAAAGCGGTGTGCTGTCTTGCATCATGAACTTGGATGTCCCTGCCGGTCCACCACATCTCGGATGAGTTCCCTTTTCAGTCACTGTTTTAGGAGCCCACCTGGAGAACACGTGGTCCGTCGCACCTAGTGAAGCCATCACTCAACCTGTAAGCTTCATCATAGGGCAATGGCCGGGACACAGTTTGCCCTATTCCTAGTCACAATGTTTGCTGGTCTCATGTTTGAAACGGCAAATGGCTTATCAACCGTTCAACAACACGACGACGATGACTCTCGATACTCATGCCGCCTCATCTTGTATGGTGATCGATATGCAAGGTGGAATAATGCAGCAGCACATTGAGGATTTGAGCCAAGCTGTGGTATGTGGTGATCATCTCAAGTACATAAATGTTTCAGTACGTGCATTCCTTGCTCCAACAACTCACAGGCTCAATCAACGACGAGTTACACGCGAGCCAACATGTGGTGTAGCAGCAGCACCAACAGCCCTTGGTAATCACAGAAGAGAGGGATGAATCCATCTAAGAAGCTCAGAACTAGGAGCAGGACTATATCCAAGCACTGAAGAACTTGATAAATTTTAGGCAAATCTATTGCATGCGGTCGTTCACCCACCGGCAGATGTGATGCCACTTGCTTTGGGAGATCAGGTAGCACCTGAACCGGAGCCAGAGCTTGTGTTACCAGCTCTTGTTGAGGAGGTCGAGTTCGAAGAGGAGGAGGACGAAGAGGAAGTCGAGTTCTAGGAGGAGGAGGAGGAGGAGGAGGAGGCAGCACTGCTGCCGGAACAAGGCAACGAGTAGCTAGTGGTTGCTCATGCGTATTTTATAACCATGTAATAAAGCGGAAGCTGCCGGGTGGACATGTAATGACATGGATGGAATACTGGGAGGTGTTTCATGCCTACCGCATACCTCCCGGTATCATGAAGCGGAAGCTGCAGGATTTTTTGGAGCTGAAACAAGGAGGAAGGAGTGACCACCAATAATCCAGGGCTTTCAATCATTTGGCACAATACGTTTGAAATATGTGGGCACAGAAGACAAGAAGCATGAAAGCTTCTACCGAGGTATAAACCCCAAATTGAAGGACAAGCTCACACTGTTCAACCGCGGCACGATCAACAACATCATCAATGTCGTGATTGTACAAGAGGATGATCAATATGAGCTATACTCAGACAGGAGCAAGTAAGGCGCTCTGCAGAGCAGCACAAGTGGTGCTCCATAGAAGTACAGTTTGGTGTATCGTGCACCATCCGAACAAAGATGGCAGCCACGGATATGACCTCCGCAGTTCTGTTGTCATCCATTCACACTACAAAAAACGAGTAAAAGGACGTCGGGTGTATGACCGTTGGTTCTGTACTGTAGCCGACAACTATATTTTATAGCCGTCGGTATACCAACGGCTTTACCCGCCGCTTTTAAATCAACGTTTTTAATTTTTAAAGTGTTGGTCCTGACATTTTTACTCTATATAGGCATCGGTTTCTGAAGCCCGACAGATTTACTCCTATATCTGTCAGGGCATGTACCCGACGAATTTACACCCTTAAGGCCGTCGGTACGGAACAGGAACCGACACTCTTAGATGTCGGTCACAGGAAAAAAAGCATCCAGCTCCGGTCCCCACGCCACATTAGTCTGCTCAGATCAACTCACAATAAGCACCAACATCAATATGCCGAACACTCAATCTGCTCACAACTCACAAGCATAAATCTGTCGATGTTCTTGAAATTAAAAGAAGTGAGATTACAAGGAATGGAATCACTATCAATCTTTTATGTTCTTGAAATTACAAGTGAGATTATAGGATCAAGAAGAAACTAAAAGAACAGCGAGACTTCGGTTCTTGGATCTTGGAAGGAGCGGCACCGTCGGGATCTTGCCGCGGCGGCAGCCGTTGCTTCGTGGAGCGACAATGCTAGGAGGCCGCGAGGGAGCGCTGCGCTGGGTGCCCATGGAGGCCGCACCGGTGGGAGGCCGAGGAGGCCACGCTGGGAGGCCGAGTAAGACCACGCCTGGAGCCGAGGGGACCTCGAGGAGGCCGCGTCGGGAGCTGAGGAAGCCGCATCGGGAGCCGCCAGAGCCCACACTGTAGGTCTCCAGAGAGTGGCCTCTGTGATAGAGTTTTGGTGGAAAGCGGTGGGAGGCTCTAGAGGATTGTGGAAGGCCAGAGGCGGATCTGGAGGATTTTGGGAGGCTGGTGGAATTAAAGAAAGAGGGAGAGAGATAAGGATGTGATCGTGCAGTGGTGGGAGGCTGGTGGAAATAAAGAAGGAGGGAAATAAAGAAAATGAAGTGGGCGGCACGGATTGATAGCGGGGCGCTGAGGCCCACACATGGACGTCGGTCACGGAGGACCTGACGGTTTTAAAGATTCAGCCGTCAGCGGGATTCAACCCGACGGTCTTAGTGTTATGGGTGTCGGTTCTTTTTGCCTGTTCCGACATTTTTATTATAGACATCAGCCTCTGAAGTGCTGCCGACACTTTTAATTTATAGTTGTCGGGCTTCGCGGTTGGCCCGACACCTTTGTATATGGCCATCGGTTTTCAGTAACCCGATGCTTTTAATGTATTTAAAAGCGATGGCCCCGACATTCATAAGATCCCCGACGCTCTATTGCCCGATTCTTGTAGTATTAGGGGCTGTTTGGATTGTTGCCATAAATTGCCACACATTCTTGCCTAAAGTGACTAAGGTTAGTCTTGCCACAAAAGTGTGGCAATAAAATTGAGGTACTAATCTTAGGCAAGTTGTGGCAAGAATCTTGTGTGTATGACATGTGGACCAAATGGCTAACAAGTTAGCTAGCCTTAGGTGCGGCAGAAACAAACACTTTGATTGTGGCCTAGAGGGGGGTGAATAGGCCTTTCTCGATTTCTAGTCGGAACCTGCAACACTTAACAAACTAATCAAATCCCGAGATATCGGACTAGTCCGGTAGAGTGCGGACTAGTCCGGTGCGTGCGGACTAGATTGATAAAGTTTGATCGATTATCTTGATCCTAGACTGTATGCAGCAGAAATGTACTTGTAATTAAAGTGTGACACTACTATGAACTAGGATGTAGCACAAGTTAATCTTATATTCGATATTTCAACATAATGTAAACAAGATTGATTGAAACCCAAGATAGATACGAAGAGTAAGAACAATGTGCGCAAAGAAAGAACACAAGATCTTTATCCCGTGGTTTGGTTCCCACAGAGGCAACCTACATCCACGTTGAGGAGTCCACAAAAGGACCGGGTCTTCTCCAACCCTACCCTCGTTGTATCGCCATGGAGGCCATTCCTTTTCACTAATAATAGAGGTCAAATAACTGAATTCAAGGGGCCTTCTCACAAGTTGAGGGCTCCCCAATATTACAAGATGAACACCACCAAGAACACACTCTTAAGATTACAACGAAAACCCTAGGAGTGTGTTAGGGAATCAAACCAAGAGCTCAATGAGTGAGGAACCATGTCTCTCCTTGGATCCAAAGTGTATCCTTAGAGGATTAAGCTTTCTTGCATTGTATTGCATGGAGAGATGAGTTTTCTAGGCTCTTGGACGGTGTGACGGTGCAGGGTGTCGAGAGATATGAAAGTTGGGCCGCGCACACCTATTTATATGTGGTTCCCAAAAGTTACCGTTAGGGTTTAGAAAGATCGGACTAGTCCCTGGTGGACACCGAACTAGTCTGGTGTGCTGCGTGTAGGAAACCCTAAGTGTCCCAAAATATCGGACTTGTCCGAAGGGAAAGCGAACAAGTCCGATTTGGTTCTGGAAATCTTCGGACTAGTCCGATGAATATTGGACTTGTCCGGATAGGTGAATTCCTTAGTGAATTTTGTGAACAAGTCCGCACTTTGAGGACTTGTCTGATTTAGGTTAGAGGGATCTCGGACTAGTCCGTGCTAACATAGGACTTGTCCGATTGACATCAGGAAGATATCAGACTAGTCCGTGGAGTTATCGGACTTGTCCGATTTCATGCAACTTGTGAAATGTTTGGGGGACTAGTCCGCACTAGGAAGGACTAGTCCTATTTTAGTTAGAGAGATATCAGACTAGTCCGTGGTGATATCAAACTAGTCCGGTCAATGAAAACTGGACTATGCGGACAAGGCCGCATTGTGAGGACTTATCCGATCTGGTACAGAAAGATATCGGACTAGTCCGGGGTCAATCGGACTAGTCCGGTCCTGTATAACTTTGTGCAATGTGTGAGATTATTTGTGCTTGAGCTCTTGGGGTGCGTTTCCTTAACACACTCCATACACAATTATCTACTACACTTGGTTCTTGAGCTCTTTTCCGCATTGCTTCTCATTCTCCTTTCTTTTTGGTGCTTTGATTATTCTTTCATTAGAACCTGTGCTCATATCAACTATGCGGTTAGGATCTCATTTGCTTGTCATAAATCAACCTAAACCCACAAGGGATTCCTAGATGCACTTTCAATCTCCCCCTTTTGGTGATTGATGACAACCAATTGAGATTTTACAAAATATGATAAAAAGTTGAGATTTTTATAAAGTGTGCCATATGAGTTTTAAACACATTAAGTAATGAAAACATAAGTCATATGTGCACTCTTTATGGTGGGATGCAAAACTAAGTATGTATAAACGTTAATCATAATGAGAATGACATAATTGACATCAGTATATCAACAACAAGCATATATGTCATTTTCAGAGCAAGATCACAGATTTCATAAATATTTTCATAAGCATTTCATAACATTGCATCACAAGACCAAAAGTACCAAAAGAGCATGATATAAGTCTTACAACCCACAAAGAGATAAAAGATACAAAAGATAGTTCTCCTCGCAGCCTACAGCTAAAGCCTAAGACTCCCCCTCAATCTCCCCCCTTTGGCATCAAGACACCAAAAAGAAGGAGAGGAGGGACCTAAGGTCTTCAAGCCTCGCTGTCGGTCCTCTCATCGTCTTCATCTTCATTCTCGAGATGAGGAGGAGGAGCAGGAACGGTTCCACTCGAGCCCCCAATTATAAAATAGGAAAGATCGGAGGGAGTCAAGGGCCCGAGCTCAATGAAATCAGAATCAGAATCTTCAGAGATGACTGGGGATCAAATAGGCTCGATCTCCAGCTTCTGGCAAATTTTTTGACATTCTCCTTGACATGTCGCATATTGGCTTTCCTTGCCTTTGTTTAGCTTGTGAGCTTTTACTTTGGCCTTCTTGCAATACTGGAAGATGGCTGCCAAGTACTTTAGGATGCCACTTGGTGACCCCTATTGAGGAGGGGCCCTAGTGGCGGGAGCAGCCCTAGCATCTCCACTAGCTCTCACTAGAGCCTCTGCACTGGATGCAGGAGAAGTAGCAGCTTGAACACTTGCTTGTTGAGGCTTCTAGGGCCTCAAGGGGGTGTGCTCCACATCCCTGACGAACTCGATGCCTGTGACCTTCTCAATCATAAACATCAGGTATGGGGCATAGCCACATGATCTGTTCGGCGTGCAAGAGATGTTGACCATGTCCTTCCAAATGTAGTCAAAGACATCAAACTTTCTGTCTTTGCTTATGACCTTCATCAAGGTCCGGTGATATCCCTGAACACTTCCAGCATCCCCATCCTTTGGGGCAATGGTCTTCCTGAGGACCCTGTTTAGCACCATGAAGACAGGCTTCATGTTCTTGGTGGAAGGTGGCTTGAAAGTTGAGTGGGGTTCATAAAGAAACTTCATCTTGTCCTTCTCAAGGACACCAATCTTGTGAATGATCAAGTTTTCATTGCTGGAGCTATCAAGATGTAGCAATCTTGCAAATTTGTCATAGGTAATGGTGTACTTGGATCCATGTGTCATCCAAGTCACCCGCTCTTCCTCATCGCTGGCAAAGTGGCATGTCGCATAGAACTGAGCAATGACCTCATTGTTCCAATTGTTCCGGAAAGCAAAGAGATCCTTCAATCCATGCCTCTTAACTGCCTCGACCACCTCAACAAAAGGAGAGCAACCCTTCCTCTCAAAGTGCGCCCAATCTATCCATTGGTTGCGAACAACTGGGGTCTTCATTGGGAGATAAAAAGACTTGTAAAAGTCTGCATGGAAATTACTCTAAAATCTCCCATCAGTAGCCTACTTGGGCCGGCTGTAGCAATCCACACTTCTGAATTTGGAAGCCGTGTCGCTTCTCTTGCAATTGAACCTTTCCTCGGAGGGATCCCGGGTCCCTTGCCTTGGAGTTGTCATCTTTAGAGGGCCAATCGGGCCCGTGGCAATCCCCTTTCCTTTGCCCTTAGCTTGGCGAGAGGTTGCCGAGCTAGGGCCTGCTGTAGCCGCACCCTTAACTTTCAACGTAGGTTTCTTCACGAGAATTTTGCGTCTAATCTGCAGAGGGGAGGGTGCTGGCTCGGACGGGCGCTCTTGGCGCTTCTTGCCTTGGCCCGTCGTGGACCGAAGCAAGGCTCCTTGGTCCATCTCAGCCTCGAAGTCAGAAATTTCATCATTGGAGCTCAACATTGTTCTGAGAATGGATTACACAAGGTATTGATGAGAATAGATGACAAGGAATATCATTGAGGAATGAGTAATTAGGGTTGAGTTTAGAAAAAAATTGGACTAGTACGGTGTACAGACACGGACTTGTTCGGGTGACCGGACTTGACAGTGCATGGACCGGACTAGTCCGGTATTCAACCTCTAAAACCCTAACTATGAGAGAAATGGTGATTCCTAATGCACAAATAGCTTAGCATCAATGTAATACATCAAGGAAGCATGTATTAGGTGAAGGGAACTAGGCTATTTGATCAACAACGAAGGAAATCACAAATTCTAGGGTTTGGGATGAGATTTTACCGAAAGTCCTTGATTCTTGGAGATGTAGGGGTTGAAGGAGCGGACAAGTCCGTGGTCTTCAATCCCTACACGAAGTAGATCGATTTACGCCCAAACTCGAGGAGTTTTGATGGAGGAATCGCCAAATTGCCTTGGGGAGCTCGAGCGAGGAGAGAGAAAGCTTGAGGCAAGTGTGAGGGTGAGGAATATTAGAGTTTGGCTGCAGCTTGGGTTATGGAGACGAGAAATCGGACTTGTCCAAAAATAATCGGACTAGTCCGAACTTATCCAGATCGTATATCGGACTAGTCCGTGGTCGGCTGGACTAGTCCAGACTACCGGACACTCCGCAGACTAGTCTGCAGTGCACGGACTAGCTTGGGTAACCACGGACTAGTCCGTGGTCACCAAAATAGGATTTCTTAGCCCATTCGTATATATTCGAAGGTCCTTATAAAGAAAATTAGGGTGCAAAAACACACAGAAATATTGATGAATATGATCAGTAAACATTCAACAATCAAGCAATGACCATAATTCACCAAGATCTAGTAATTGACATAGTTTTTCCGAAAAATTGATAGAGATAATTTTCACAACACAATCAATGAATTTTGAAGATAGCATTTAGTTGTACAAGATTTCAAGCCACATTCTGAGCATCAAGTACATTTAGTTCATTTCGGAGCTCGCAAAAGCGTTTTTCATCAAGTGGCTTGGTGAATACGTCGGCTAGTTGTTTTTCGGTGTTGACATGTGAAATGAGTATATCTCCCTTCATTGAGTGGTCTCTCAAAAAGAGATGTGGGATGTCTACGTGTTTGGTCCTAGAGTACTCAACGGGATTATGGGCAATCTTAACTGCACTCCTATTATCACATAGGAGTGGAATACGGTTCATGTTGTAACCGTAATCCCTAAGAGTTTGTCGCATCCAAAGGAGTCTTGCACAACAATTCCCGGCTGCAACATACTCCGCTTCGGCCGTGGATAAGGCAATGGAGTTTTGTTTCTTTGAGGACCAAGAAACTAGAGATCTATCTAGGAATTGGCATGTACCGGAGGTACTTTTTCTATCTACATTGCATCCAGCATAATCTGCATCAAAGTAACCAATGAGATTGAATTTGGAACCTTTGGGATACCAAAGGCCTAGGTTGGGTGTATGAACTAAATACCACAAGATTCTCTTTACGGCTGTCAAATGAAACTCTTTTGTGTTGGCTTGAAACCTTGCACACAAACATACACTCAACATAATGTCTGACCTAGATGCACATAAGTAGAGTAGAGATCCAATCATGGAGCGATATACCTTTTGATCTACGTTTGGTCCATCTTCATTGAGATCCAGGTGGCTATTCGTTGCCATGGGAGTCTATATAGGCTTCGCCTTGTCCATTCCAAACTTCTTGAGTATGTCTTGAGTGTACTTAGTTTGACTTATGAACATCCCTTCCTTTTGTTGCCTCACTTGGAATCCCAAGAAGTACTTTAGCTCTCCCATCATAGATATCTCAAACCTATCTGTGATAATCTTACTAAATTCCTCACAAAAAGATTTGTTAATTGAACCAAAGATAATATCATCAACATAAATTTGACAAATAAAGAGATCATTGTCAAAGCTCTATGTAAACAATGTATAACCTACTTTACCGATCTTAAAACCATTTTCAATTAAGAAATCTCTAAGACACTCATACCAGGCTCTAGGAGCTTGTTTGAGGCCGTAGAGAGCCTTATGCAATTTAAAGACGTGGTCAGGGAACTCTTCATCTTCAAATCGGGGGGTTGCTCCACATACACCTCCTTGATTGGTCCGTTAAGGAAGGCGCTTTTCACATCCATTTGATAGAGCTTGAAATCATGGTGAGTAGCATATGCAAGTAATATTCTAATAGACTCAAGTCTAGCTACGGGAGCAAAGGTTTCATCGAAATCCAAACCTTCGAATTGTGAATACCCTTTGGCCACAAGTCATGCCTTGTTCCTTGTCACCACCCCGTGTTCGTCTTGTTTGTTGTGGAAGACCCATTCGGTGCCGACGACGTTGAACTTGGGTCTTTCGACTAGTTCCCACACCTCTTTCCGTTTGAAGTTGTTGAGTTCTTCTTGCATGGACACTACCCAATCCGGATCCTTCAATGCATCCTCAACCCTGCGCAGTTCCAAAAAGGATACAAGCGAATAATGCTCACAAAAATTAGCTATGCGAGATCTAGTAGTTACTCCCTTTTGGATGTCACCGATGATATTGTCAATTGGGTGATCCCTTTGGATGCATTGTTGTACTCTTGAGTGTGGCACTTGCGGTCTTGAATCTTCATGGTCTTCTTCTTCTCCCCCTAGATGGTTGCCCTCATTGACTTGTTGATCATCTTCGTTCTCTTGAGGTTCATCTTACGCGGAAACTCCCCCTTGATCATTGGCCTCCACTTGCGGTTCGTCTACCTCATGCACATGTAGAGGTGGCTCTTGTGGTCGAACTTCGCCCAACCCCATTCTTCTCAATGCTTGACAAGGAGCATCTTCTACTTATAGAAGTCGGGACTGTAGAGGCTTCCTCCAGCTTGTCGACGGTGGAGCAGGGGTGGTTCTTGGCGGCTTCTGCCGCGGTCGTCAGAAAACTGCGGAATACCGCACAACCGGGTGAGGAAACACCGAACCAAAAGGTTGACAAGGTGCACAAGCAAGTTGTGAACAACTTTGCTAAAGAACTCATGATTGATCCTTGGCTAGATGGCAAGCTATCATCAGAGTTCCGAGGTGAGGTCGGCGGCGCGCAAGTGGTGGGGAAAACGCGAAAAGGGAACGGGGGAGTGAGGGAACTGACGTGAGGCGGTGGCGGCGGCTACGGCTTTAGTGCGCGCAATGATCAGGCAAGCAGGTAGCTCGCCGGAGCTTTGCATGGATGCGGTGTCACCACGGTGAGCTAAAGCAGAGCACTACCGTAATTCTCTGAATGACTAGTGGGTCCCACTGCCCCTTGATTCTATCCTCTCTGGAACTTCAATTTCCCTACCAAACTTGATCCAAAAATCCTAGATTTTTGTGGAGAGGCCAAATTAAATATGGAGATTCAGATTCTGAAATTGGGTTTCAAATTTGGACAGGTTTCATGTGAAATTCAAATTTGAATTTGACTTGAATTTGCTAAACATATCAAGTAAAATAGCAAATGGAATTCAAAAATCTTGAAACTTTGCAGGAGGCTATTTGGAATATTATGAGGCCATGGAAAAATGTATAGCCTCATATTTGAATATTTTGACCGGGCCTAAATGTACAATAGCTATATTCAAGTTTTGAAATAATTTTAATATATTTTGTACTGCATATTGTTTTGCCCTAGCAAATTTCCATTCAATAAATTCCAAAATTTTGCAGAAAAGGTCACTTGAATTATCCTAGGGTCATTAGTGCAGTCCATTCCCCTATGTTAATAAAATTTAAGTATGACTGAAAGAAATATATTTGATGAGATCAAGTTCATGTGTACAACCATAATTGATCTCCACTATGGTTGATAACCAACTTGTAACTGAACATTATATTAAGGAAAAACTGGGATTTTACAAATGCGGTCCCTACAACGGTTTATGAGGCAAAACAGATAATATGTCCACTGGATTTGGAGGCGGAGAAAATCCACGCATGCAAGGATGATTGCATTCTATATCGTGGACCTGAGTACAAAAATCTTGAGAAATGCCCTATTTGTGGAATCGACCTATTCAACCGTAGGAAAGTCGACGATGCTGACGAGAACTGCAATAGAAATAGAAGAAAAAGAGGGCCCAAAAAGGTGTTTTGGTACTTTCCTATGATTCCTCGTTTGAAGCGTTGGTTTGCAAACAAGAAGTCAGAATTGTTGTGATGGCACAAAGAGAACCTTAAGCAGGATGCTGGAATGATAAGACATCCTGCTGATGCCACACTGTAGCGAAACATTGATTCACGAAATCCTGAATTTGCCATTGATCCGAGGAATTTAGGATCGCAATGAGCACCGATGGCATGAATCATTTTTCGAACAGTAGCACACATAGCACATGGCCAAATGTGCTAACAATTTTGAACCTTCCTCCTTAGTTGTGCAACAAACAGAAATATATTATGATGTCAAGACTAATAGTGGGGCCACAACAACATGGGAATGACATCGACACTTATTTCAGGCCTCTGGTTGAAGATCTGAAGCAGTTGTGGTACAAAGATGTAGTGCACAAGCGTGAGTACTTTGGTCTCAAAGCCATTTTATTTGTGTCTGTTAGTGATTCTCCAGCGGCTCGTAACTTGTCCGGACAGAGTAAGAAAGTAGGTTGTGGATGTCCACATTGTTTTAGAGGCACATACTCACAATATTTGATCGAGTCACGAAAAATAGTGTACATGGGACATCGACACATTCCAATGAAGCACTCATTTCGGAGTATGAAGGTTAATTTAAATGGTAAAACTGAGAAGAGGTGTCCTCCGCACCATCTCACATGTCATGAAGTCTATGAAATGGTCAATGATATCCGTGTTGTTCCTGTTATGCGAAAAAGGACTGGCAAAAATACTAGCGAAGATGACATGTGGAAGAAGCAATCGATTTTTTGGGAGCTACCATATTGGAAAGACTTAGACGTCTGTCATTGGATTGATGTGATGCACGTTGAGAAGAATGTGTACGATAGCCTACTCGGGACATTGCTTAACATGGACGAGAAAACTAGGGACCATGGACATGCACGAGCAGATCTAAAGAAAATGGAAATTAGGCCTGAGTTGTGGCTCAGTGAGTCGATAAAAGGAACAAAACTACCCACATCATGCATCACCCTTTCAAAACATGAGAAGAAAGAGTTTTTTGGGTTCTTGAAAAATGCGAAAGTACCATCAGGCTACTCGACGAACGTCTCAAGGCTTATTTCATTTCCAGATCTAAAATTAGCTCTCGGTGTGAAGTCTCATGATTATCATGTATTGCTTACATAGGTTATTGCTGTTGGAATTCGGAATATCCTACTGATCAATGTTCGGGGGACTATGTGAAAACTCAATTCCAGGTTTTCTATGTTTCCCTACTTTTCAAACATCACTTGAGGAAAACATGTTCAAACTACACATAAGGCAAAGTAACTATCAAGGCTGAAGTAAAGTGCCAAATTCAGAATTTAGTGGCAAATCAATGGCATGAGTAAAAATTCAAATTCCAGATTTGAATTAGTGAAAAATTAAATCAAACATGCTACTGTTCACTGATATCCAATATTTTTTGCAGCTCAAACTTGAAATCTGAGGGCACCATTGGATTCCTTATATTCATATTAGTGGGTCTACCAAGTTTAGTTATTTTTGGAGCTGTTTTCCATTTACAAATCGAATTTCCAAGTTTCTGCGTGGGGGTGGTATGACAGGTGGAACCCACCAGTCAGCCCAGCAGATCACTAACGGTTTCTTCTCTCTTCCCCAAGCTCGCCACGGCCCAGCTGCATGCGCCACAGCGCGAGCGCTGCTTGCGGACCTCTTACCGCCTCTCCTTTGGTCCCAGCTGCAGCAACCGTCCTAATCCTCTCCTTCATCCTTCTACCTCACGGTGAATCAACCCAGTTTCTTTTTCTCCTCAACGTTCGACGAACTCCCTGCCGTTCTCTCTGTTCAACACCATGCCCAATGACTGCAGCATCGATTCACTCGTTCCCGATAAAAAAAATCATCGGAAGCTTCTCCTCTAACCTTTCATCCATTCATCTCATCAATTAGTGGCATGAATTTGTAGTGTTTTTCAGATTTGCCGATGGCCATTGTTGGAGCCGCCGTTGGCATCATCACGTTCCCGACGCCCCAGACCACTTCTGGCTTGAGTTGTCACTCCAAAAGGTTCTGCACGAATTCCTGATCATATTTGACACCTCTTTCCTCGATGTTCCACCTTGGTTAGCCTGGGCGCCGTCATGTTCTTTCGGTTTGGAATGAAAAGTGGGTGGGGAAAAGTAAGAAATTCCATTTGTAGGCTTAATATTACTTAAATTCAGTGTAGTGATATGATACTTGTGCCCAGGCGAATTCAGTGGTGCCACAATCAAGGGCATCCGTGGTTGTGATAGGTTGATAGAGGAGATTTCATGGCCTCAGGTTTCAAACCTAGGTCGTCAGTGAATTCGTTGTTTCTGTCGATTTCCTTTCAATTTCTCTTCGAATTAGTTCCTATCATGCTTCCTGGATTATCCTCGGCATGTATAAACCTTTAATTAAGGTGCGGTGACGGGTGTGGCTGCCGCCCCTTGCCATGGAACTAACCTTGCCGGCGCTACTGCACTTTAATCCTTTGCCCATGGTGTGTTCCGTGCGCCGGGGAATGTTTCTCCCTTCTCCCCGTGGCCGGAGGATCCACTCCGGCGAGGGGAACGGGCGCCGCCGCTCTGTGGGTCTTCCTCCCTGTTGCTAGTCTGGAGGTTGAAGAAGATGGAGATTTTCTGTGCCCTGGATCTTGTGTGTCCACATGATGCAAGCTGTGGAACCTGTGCGGCTTTCTCTCTGGTGGAATTTGAAACCCGAGTGGGCCCTCCTGTCAGCCACTGCGTGCTGGCTGGTTATTTAACCGCATGGGTCCGCAATGTCAGCCTTTGGATCTTTTCCTTTAGAAGAAAAT
Organism: Tuctoria greenei; assembly: GCA_036927565.1. Lineage (NCBI taxonomy): Eukaryota > Viridiplantae > Streptophyta > Magnoliopsida > Poales > Poaceae > Tuctoria > Tuctoria greenei. The sequence continues at coordinate 188,895,286 of JAYESD010000003.1, read as the reverse complement.
TTGCAGAAAAATCCCCAAACTTTGAAATTTAATATCTCACTGTGGGAACATTCAAAAGTTCCCAAACCAAATTTGTTGGAACTCTCTCAGTGATCACTTTTCAGAAAACTAAGAATCAAGGTATGAAAATCCTTAGAACAACCTATAAAAGTTCAATCTTCCAAATCTTTTACTGAATTATTCTGTGAGTTGTATACAGTGATAAAATCTCAAATTTTGCCAGAAAATCATTCATGCCACCTAGTTTCTCCAGAAAAATTTTCAGACCTGATTACCTTGATTATATGGTTAATTTAAGTGAGTTGTCCCAGCCTTGCTGGAAATAGCAGAAATTGCTAGTAGAAATTCCAGAAAAATTATTAAAACTTTGAAAATCAAGTGTGAGCTGTAGAATGATTGGAAAGTTGTCAAACATATTTTTCTTGAATCCTCATGATCTCCTCTGTTTGTTTATCATCTTGTTCCACCTGATAAACCATGTGTATTTTCTGGAATGATTTTATTAATATGAATCTTCACCACTTTCTTATGTCTATTATCCTTGGAACCAGCTGACCTTTGCACCCTACTTTCCCTCTGAATTCATGAATTCTAATTACAAAGCCTAAGAACAGTGTTGGACATATATTTTAGCATATCTTACTTAATGTTCACTGATCCATATAGTGTCCACTTCTCTAAATTGCATTATTTGTCATATCGATAGAGGGAATTCTCACGGAGACACCGGAGCTTGACGAGCAGTACAAATCGAAGGCAAGGATTCTCATATTGGAGCTGTAGAGGCGGATGCTCCATAGGAAAATTAACTAACTAGAGGCTACGAAATTAACCGTTGAGCAAGGCAAGCCCTGTTTGCATTTAAGTATTAACAAGTTCCTTTCTTATAATATTTGAAATGCTTAGAATTGAGTTGTGCATCACGTCTATGGTTGTATGACACCCCACATGCATGCCAAAAGTGTGAGACCTATGTGTGCTGAATACATTGGCTATGGCGATAAAATTTTTGAATATTGTCAAAACACCCTTTTAACAAGGTCCGACGTAAGGTCCGACTTGCTTTGGCTAGGTCCGACTTCTTTTTCTAGGTCCGACTAGCTTTGGTTAACATCGGCGCTAGGTCCGACTAGCTTTGGATAGCTCCGGCGCTAGGTCCGACTAGCTTTAGATAGCTCCGGTGCTAGGTTCTGCTCGCTTTGGCGAGCTCCAGCGCTAGGTCCTGCTAGCTTTGGTAAGCTCCAAAAGGTCCGGCTAGCTTTGGCAAAGTCCGGTGTTGGATTGTAATGGTTATGCTTTTACTTGCAATTGATTCAAACTTGCTTTACATCTATGGAAAGTTTGCTTAGTATTCTTTTACTAAGTTTTTTTGTGTGTTTTGGTGGTTATGGCTGATATCGTTTTGCTATGATTTGCAACATGCTTATGTGAGGTGCTCACGTAAGGTGTTGTGGTTTCGGAACTAACGAGAGTCAAGTCGAGGACTTGTGCTCAGAAGTATTGGTTTCTTATTCATGTGAAGGTGTTGCTTGAGTTCAAGACATGGCTGGTTTTGGGTTCCATTGAACTAGTTTTAGGGAGAAGATGAGGTTCAACAACCAAGTTCAGGATGAATTGTGGTTGAGTTGATCAGGAGGTTGCGTATCATGTTTCAATCAAGAACAATGCATATGAAGGTATCGTGGACATCATTGGAAGATGTTGGCACGTGTGCAAGGAGTGCATAGACATGGCTATATGGTTCCAAAATGTGATGAAGAGATGTGGACGTAAAGAATTGGTCGGAAAGATCCAACCGACTTGGTTATGGACTCAGGCTGCGGTTGAGTCATGTTTGACTCAAATATTGAAAGATTTGAGTTGGTTATGATAGATTTTCATGTGGGTCACAAAGTTGAGTTGTTTTAGGAATGTGGGATACATTCCTAAGGTGTTTGGAAGTATTAAGATTGCTTCTATCTGCGTATATAAGAGTCTTGAGCAGCTATGGAAAGTTTCCATTCGTGAATTGAGTAGGATTAGAGTCCTAGTTTGAGTTGAGTTGGCTTTCGGGCTGGTTATATAAGCAAGGGAGGCAAGAGCTCGTGGTATACGACTTTGGGGCTGTTCCTCTTATGTTTTGACTAATAAAATTCATAGTTTGAAGGAACTTTTTCGCCTTGTTCGTCCGACTTGTTTCAGACAAGTTTTTCTCATCGAGTTTCTGCACAACACTACCTTTGTTTAGTGGTTTTACCATAACTTGAGTTTTACAGATCTAATTGATGTGGCTCTTTTTGGGTTGTCTTGAAAACTTGATTATTTATCATCTGTGAAAGTTCCACGATCATTGGATTTGTTGTTTTAGATCTACATGAGTTTCGTTACAATGTTGCAGATCTGGTTTTTCTCGGGTAGAATAGATTGACCTTCGTTCAATCTTTTGATTGTAACTTGAGTTTTTCTCGATGGTATTTCATGATTCTTGTTGTCATGTCTTCTTGAATTGATTTTCCATAATATATACTGGTTTTTTCACAATTGATCACATATAGCTACACAAACGATTTCATTAACAGATCATTTTTCTGTCGAAGGGTTTTTGTTGCTTCTGCTGAAAAAGTTTTAATCTTACCATTCACCCCCTCCTCTGGTAGCTTTACACGTGCTCTTCGATCCTACAATTGGTATCAGAGTCATGATACTCTAATCTTTGTGATTTGCACGTGTTTTTGACTAATCATCATGGAGAAATACTTCACAAAACCTTGTGTCTTTAGTGGTATTGTTTTCAAGTTTGGAAGGCACATATGGAAGCTTTCATCTAGGCAGAAGGCTTCAGAATATGGGAAAAGGTGTACAAGCCTTACGACGTGCCGTCAAACGATCAAGTCACGGCTACAAATATGAGATATGTTGACAACAACAACAAAGCCCAAAATTGGATAATCCAAGGACTAACTCAGAGCGACTTCGACCGTGTTGCACACCTCCGATCAGCGTACGATGTGTGGAGAGCACTTTGTGACTACCACGAAGGATCCAACATGATCAAGGAGGTAAGGCAGGATATGTTCAAGAAAGAATATATGCGCTTTTAGATGCAACTAGGTGAGTCAATTGACGAATTATTTGCTCTCTTTAACAAAATTCTCAGCAACTCTCGTAGTGTTAATGTCAACTTTTCAGATGCTGAGAATGCTAGGCAATTATTAAGTGCATGAGACATGTGAACCTGGGACATGAAAGTAACATCTATTCGTGAATCCACTATCATGACTACACTTACATTAGATGTCCTTCGACCCGTGATGAAAAGCAGAATAAAGTCAAGTCCTCTTCTGGCAACACCAAGAAGAAAAAGAAGGGTTTTACAGGATGAAAACTGATATCAGTTTCATCACCGCACTTCAAGAACTTGGCTCAATTGATGTAGACATTGGAAGTGACGAAAATGAAGATGATCTGGCAAACATATGCTTCATGGTGGGCAAATCAAGATCAAATATGGAGGATGCAGAACACAACAGTGACAACGAAGAGGTATGTCCTACTTGTGATGAAATGTGTGATGCTATTTCCTGTGCAACTGTTATTCTTAAGGAAAAGGACAAAAAGCTTAGGGACAATGTTGTTAAAATTGAATCACTAGAATATGAAATTAATCATTTGAAAATCTTGATTCGTAGTGATGATTCTTGTTCGTCATGCAATTTAATATATGAACAATTGTCCCCCTTAAGAAGTGCACACTCCACAACTCTTGATAATCTTGAGTTAGAGATTGAAAAGAACAAAAAGCTTGCTGCATTTACTGACAAAAACTTAAAAGATGCTTCTTGTTCTACAATTGACTTGCATTGTTCTACCTATAGTGATCTTGAAAAGAAACTAAAAGATGCAATGAATGAAATTTCCATATTGAACAATGCTTTACGCTCTCATGAAGTTAAATATTGTTCTAATTGGAAACTAAAATGAAAAACCCTATGTGAAAACTACTTAGAATTGTCTAAGAAACTAGATGACATGAATAGGACACTAGAGAAGTTTTGTATTGGGAACAAAAATCTAAACTTGCTGTTGAATTCATCCAAATCATGCAATGAGAAAATTGGTTTAGGTTTTGATTCCCATGCTTATGCTAAAGCACATCCACCTAAAACTGTAAAGTCATTAGGAAGTGGATTGATTAAAACAATTCCAAAACCTAAAGAGGTGGTTTTTAAATCTGTAGGAGTATGGTCACATTCGAGTTAAAATAAACATACTGCATGCTCATCTAGACATGAACACAAAGTTAAATCTTATTGTACCTATTGTGGTTGAGATGGTCATGTCATAGATTTTTGTTATAAAAAAGCTAAAACACATAAAAAGGAAAGAATTCAAGCTAAATCTTATATCTATCATGCTAAATTTGCTGCACATACTAAACCGGATGTTAGGAACGTACAACCTGCTGTTATGAGTCATAAACATTCAAAGTTTACCTCCGAAGCTTTAGTTTTTGCCTCCGGACCTTCTGTTGTTACCTCCAGACCTTCTGTTTTTGCCTCCGGAGCTACTAATTTTTGTGCTACACATGTAACACCTCGTAAGTCTGTAGTTGGGTACAAAAATCCTCAAGCTTTGGCTCATAAACCTGCTGTTTTATCTCAGCTTTCGCGTGTTCCTGCTGGACGTCGTGTGACTCAGTACTGGATTCCTAAATGCCTTTTGACTAACCCTAGTATTGAGTCATCGACGTATTGTGTTTCTATGTAGGTTAAACGCTTGAGGAAGGAGAATATTTGGATTGTGGATTCAGGTTGCTCACGCCACATGACCGGTAAAAAATAATGGTTCTGCTCCCTCTCTTTCGTGTCATGTGTAGAGAATGTTACTTTTGTTGATATTTCTTCAACTCCTATAATTGCTAAGGGTTCGGTTAGAGTGAATGATCACTACACTTTGAAGGATGTGGCACTTGTCAAAAATTTGAAATACAACTTTGTCGGTACCTTGCGTACCGGGTACCCCACGATACCGCAAGAAAAGCCACGGAGTTCCACCTGTCCGAGTTGAAGACCTTCGAAGGCTCCACGTGTCCCGCAACACTGGACCTACCTCCCTCATTAGAGTAGCCATGCGCTGCCATGTGTAAAGCAAGGTCAGACCTAATTCCTTGTATAGGAAAGCTTCGGTCTTGCCACATGTCTAGTGGCCCGGGACCTAACCCGTGGTAGAGGGAAGCTCTGGTGCTACCACGTGTATAGCGGCTTCGGACCTTCCTCCCCATAGAGGGATGCTCCAGAGCTGCCATGTGTCGAGCCTCCGGATCCAAGATAGCAACATGAAGATAGATGGATCTCCAACGGCACTAACATTCAGGGGGCAGTTAAAGCTACGGTTACAAGACCTAATTACATGTCATTAATGACATGTTAATGGAACACGATCAGATGACCTTTTGTACCTGTAACGCTGCCATTAAGGTGGGTTATCACCATTAACCATGCTTAATACATACAAATTGTGTATTAGGTAATTAAAAACCACCGGGGCCACATGTTGTGCCAGGCTGACATTATAACGGCCAGCCATTGGACTATAAAAGGGTTGCACCGCACGATACAGGGAAAACTAAGCTAAAACGCACACTAGCACCGCAGATCCATACAACAACACAAATCCCCGGGAGTAGGGTGTTACGCTCAGGTGGCCCGAACCCCGTAAAACTCTCTATGTATCCATTTCGTTCTTAATCTTCGTGGGCCCAAACCGAATATGAACCTTCGTGGACTACATTTTAGTAGTACCAGGGGAAGTGTCCTAGTCAAGACTTTGACAATTGACTCGCTAGGTAGGGGCGCCTGAGATTTCGAGACGGTGAACTCTACGAAAACTTTGTCCAATGGCAACGTCGGACAGCTTGATGGAGGAAACCCCTCCAACGCCCAACAGCCAACTGGCGTTGTTGTCCCGACAAGTGTTGCTGCACCACCACCACCACCTGCTCTTGCTGCCAACGCCGGACAACAGGATGGTGCCCTCGTGTCGGTGACTGCAGCGACAAACAACTTGAAGAACACGCTAATTGCTGCACGTACTCTACTCAAGCATCCTCCAGCGGCTAGAGCTCCTCCGGCAACCATGGAATAGTGGCGTACTGATGTCAAGCATCTGGTTGCAGCCGAAGCCGATGCCATCAGTAACCAAGGCCCACCCCCAGCTGGGCGAGCAACCTCTCAGCTGAGGACCTTGTCTGGCAGACATGGTCCTCAAGTCTCACAGCACATGAGATGTGCTATTTCTAAACAAGTGACGTCACTGCCCTCTGGGGCACATCGCACCCATACGGCATCGAGGCTCTCGACCCATGGTATGTGGTCGGAGCTTGACCGTCGTTATAGGCAGCAGGATGACCGCATCCATATCGAGTGCGCTCGTGAGAGGCGAGAGGCTCGAGAAAACCGTTCTCCTTTGAGAGTGGGGAGTAGCTGCTAAACTCTATCCATGCACCTTCGTATGGTTCGATGGCCGTAGAAGTTCCGGTCTCATTTGTCGGAGAAATATGACGGGACTATCAACCCCTTCGAATTCTTCCAGATATACTCCACCGCTATCCTTGCGGCGGGTGGCAATGAGGCCGTGATGGCCAATTATTTTCTTGTGGCTCTTACTTAGACAGCCAGGTCCTGGTTCATGAGTCTTCCGCCAGACTCTATCAACAGTTGGGCAGAGCTATGCCACCAGTTCACCGCCAACTTTGGGAGCTCCTACACCCGTCCTGGCACATAACTTGATCTATTTGCCATACAACAGAAATCGGGGGAGTCGCTGCGGTCGTTCATCCAGCGGTTTTCCCAGGTACGAAATACAATCCCTTCCATCTCCAACTCATCTGTCGTTGTGGCATATCAACAGTGCATCAGATACAAGAAGATGCTAGAGAAGCTTGCGACGAAAGAGGTCACCAACGTCACATAACTCTTTAGCCTAGCTGACAAATGTGTCAGGGCTGCGGAGGGCCATGAAATGTACTCCAAGCTAGCTCTAGAGGCTAGAAAAAAGTCCTCCAAGGGTGAAGATACTACCTCCGGTAGTGGAAAAAAGAAGAAAAAGTCCAAAGGCAAGAAGAAGCCATCGGGCGGCACACCTACTGCTAAAGCAGCTGCAGGTCCGGGTGGCCTGGGGCCATGCCCCGAAAAGCGACCTCAACCTTCATCTGAAGACGGCGGCGGTTCGAAGATGTGGTGTCCGATCCACAAGACAGACATTCACAATCTTGAAGATTGCCGCGAGGTCCAAAACCTTGTCGAGCGCTTCAACAAGCACCAAGAAGAAGCTCCTTTCCGCCAGCAAGAGGGAAAGCAGAAAGTCGACGAAGATCCGGCTGATCCGGAGCAAGGCTTCCAGGACCCCAAGAAGGTCCTGAAGGCTGTGAACAATACCATCGACGACGACTGTGACATCTCCGACAACTAGCATCAGAAGACCCTCAATACCATATACGGAGGGTCCTGGGATATCACCTCCCACCGCGTCCTCAAGAGAATGCATCGGGAGATGGCTGCCACAACTCCTACTGTTAAGGCAGAACCACATCGGAATCGGATGGACACTCCCATCACTTTCAACGCTACAGACTGTCCAAGAAACATGATTGGAGCCGGACAACTTCCGTTGGTGGTGTCTCCAACGATCAACAATGTCCAACTCTACCATGTCTTGGTGGATGGAGATTTGGCGCTCAACCTCCTCAGTTATGAAGCGTTCTTCAAGATCCAGCAGAAACTCGTGGACTATCTCCCCTCACGTCGTTTCTCCAGAGTATGTCCGGGGGCCATGAGTCCTTTCGGCTCAATTACTCTCCTGGAGACCTTTGGGACTCGGGAGAACTACAGGACTGAGAAGTTGGTCCTCAATGTGGTGCACATCAAATTACCCTTCAACGCCATCCTAGGCAGGCCAGCCCTGTATAGGTTTATGGCCGCAGCTCACTATGGCTACTTAGTGTTGAAAATGCCGACACCTACGGGCGTTCTTTGGATCCGCGGGGATCGCACTGCGGGAGTCACTGTGCTACAAGAACTCCACGCGCTTGCAATAGCGCAGGAGGAAGCATCCGACAAGGAGCTAGCTACTCAACCTCCGAGCACTCGTCACCGAGGCTCAACCTCTGCACCACGCGTGCAGCCAACCGGTGACACTTAAAAATTCCCATCAAAGTCGTCCAAATTGGTTCCGATCCAGCCTAGACCACCCATATATCGGGCGGTCTAGACAAAAAATAGGAACTCGTGCTCATCACATTCCTCCAGGCGAATGTTATCTTGTTTGCCCAACAACCATCACAAATGCCTGGGATCCCATGGGAGGTGATTGAGCACAACCTGAAGATATATCCAAACGCACGACCAATACACCAAAAGCCCCGAAAGCAATCAGTCAAGCGGCATAACTTCATCCGACAAGAAATTAAGAAGCTGCTCAAAGATGGTTTCATCCGGGGGGTTCATCATCCACGATGGCTGGCAAACCCAGTCTTTCTACCCAAGGACGATGGGAAACTTTGGATGTGTATCGACTACACCACCTTGAATAATGCATGTCCAAAAGATTCATTTCCACTACCTAAAATAGATCAGATAGTGGACTCCACCTCTGAGTCTGAGCTATTGTGTTTCCTAGATGCATATTTTGGTTACTATCAGAACCAATTGTCTAGGGAAGATGAAGAGCATACTGCCTTCATAATAGTAGATGGATTATATTGTTACACCGTCGCGCCATTCGGTCTTAAAAATGCTGCTTCAACTTTTGTGCGAGCTATGCACAAAACATTTGGAGAGCTCATCAGGGACTTGGTGGAGGTCTACGTCGATGACATCATCGTGAAGGTGAAGAAAAAGGAGTCACTCCTTGACAACCTACAAGCCATCTTCGACAAGCTGCGCATCACGCGCACCAAGCATAACCCTGACAAATGTGTCTTCGGGGTTAGCTCCTGGAAGCTCCTCAGATTCTCTGTGACTCACCAAGAAATTTAGGCAAACCTGGCGAAGATCAAGGCTATAGAAGACATGCGACCCCCAGCCCGCATCAAGGATGTCCAGAAGCTAACTGGATGTTTAGCCGCACTCAGCCGATTCATCTCAAGATTGGCAGAACAGGCGCTTCCCTTCGTCAAACTCTTGAGAAGTCTAGACCATTCCATTGGTCCGAAGAAGCAGAAAAGGCGTTCCGAGAGCTCAAACAGCTCCTCACCATCCTACCCATCATGGTAGCTCCAAACCCTGGTGAGCCTCTTTTGCTTTACATTTTGGCAACTACGGAGGTTGTTACTATGGTCCTGGTCGCGGAAAGACCGGAACTTCCTACAATTCAGGAATATAGACCCCTCTAGGAGGGTCCGGAGCTACCTAAAGGCGAGTCTGGGTCCCAGCCCCCAAGCGCGGATCCTCAAGGTGAGATACCAGAGGATCAACCTCTCTCATCCGAGAGAGTTCCCATGGCTGAACAAGAAGATTCGGACGCCTCCAGGAGGGTTCGGGACGAACAAGAACAAGATTAAGACCCCTCTGGGAGGGTTCAGATAGCTCAAGAAGAAGCTTTGGGCCCCTTTGGGAGGGTCTAGGTTGACGAAGAAGAAGCTCCAGGGCCTTCACAGATGGTTCGGACTATCCAGCAGCTAGTATACTTCATCAGTGAAGTAAATCACGATGCCAAGACTCGATACATTGAGGTGCATAAGCTATTTTATGCAGTTCTCATCGCCTCAAGGAAGCTACGTCACTACTTCCAAACCCACAAGATATCAGTGGTAACCTCCTATCCACTGCGTCCTATCTTGCAAAACCTCAATTCTACAAGGAATATTGCAAAGTGGTTAGCGGAGCTAGTACAGTTCGATCTCGAATTCCTGCCTCGACATGCTACCAAGAGTCAGGCATTGGCTGACTTCATGGCAGAGTGGACACCTTCTGCATAAAATCCTGGGGCCCCAGTGAGCAGAAGCCGGAATCCAAGGTCCCGGTCTTCACCAAACCTCACTGGACTCTCTACTTCGACGACTCCATACAGAAGTAGGGGCCGGAGCTGGAATATTTCTCCTCGCTCCAACCGGGGAAAAGGTCAAATACATGGTACACCTTGACTTCAAAGCAACCAACAACATGGCGGAGTATGATCCTCTCATTTATGGGCTCAAGGTGGCGCTATCATATGGCCTCAAGCAGATGATGGTGAAGCGTGATTCACAGCTCATTATCAAGCAAGTCAAAGGTGAATGTAGCTGCAACAACCCGCAACTCACTGCTTACCTCCTTGAAGTCTAGAAGCTCCAGAAGAACTTCGACGTCCTGGACCTCTGCCATGTCCGGCGTCTCAATAACGCTGAAGCTGATGAACTCTCGACGAAGGCTTCTACTGGAGCTCAAGCTCCCAACGGAGTTTTTGTCAGGAGGTTGTCGAGACCAACCACTCAGCCAGCCGATCTGAGCGAAGGGGGCGAGACCAGCACCTCAAAGCTAGCAGTTCTGGTGGCCCTGTTACCAGGGTGTCCACAAAGGATCGTAGGTGCTGCAGGAATCTCCGAGCAACCGAGCGCGCAAGATCCGGAGGTTCAAGTTAGCTCCGATGCATGGATCTCGGAGATTCGGAGCTACTTCAAAGACAACATCCTCCCTGAAGACAGTGCATCTGCTGACCGGATCATCAGATTGGCTAAAAGATACATGCTGGTAGAAGGGGATCTCTACAATGCAATGCTAACAGTGTCCTAATGTGGTGCATTGCTCGGGAAGAAGGCCGCGAGCTTCTCGTGGAAATCCATGGAGGCGAGTGTGGGAACCACGCATCTTCCCGCACGGTTGTTGGTAAAGCTTTCCGGCATGGGTTTTACCATCCTACAGCTCTCCAGGATGCACTTGAGCTGGTAAAAAAGTGTGAAGCGTGCCAGTTCCACGCGAAACAAATTCACACACCGGCAAAGTCGCTGCAAATGATACCTCCTACATGGCCATTCGCTGTGTGGGGGATGGACATTTTGGGACCTTTCTTAAAAGTCGTCGGAGGTTACAGGTTCCTATACATCACCATCGAAAAGTTCACCAAGTGGCCGAAAGCAACTCCAGTTGTGACTATCAACAAGCAATCAGCTATGAAGTTCTTGAAGTCCATAATATGCAGATTTGGAGTTCCGAATAGAGTCACAACCGACAATGGAACCCAATTCACAAGTGCAGATGAAAGCATCTAGGCCCCCCATGAAGTACGGTTTCGATGATTAATGACAACCATTGAACTTTACTAATGAATTTGTGAATGCAAGGTCCCCATAATCACTCAATGAAATGAATATGTCATTGGAGACTCATATACAATCAACTTTTGAGATCAAATCAATGAGATAAAGACAAGAAGTGAAAGCTCTTATGTCTAAGTCACTCAACCATAAGTTGACAACATACAATGCTTGAAGATCATCAGAGAGGCTTATTAAACAAATGTCTAAGAGGTCATCTGAGCAAGACACAAAAGATTCACTCAAAACAACTCGAAGCAAACAAAATCAACTCACCGGATCAACCGATGATTTCAGACATGTACACATCGGTCGAGTTGGTTCAACTGAAGAAGAAGACCTCAGACAAATATACTAACCGGATCATCCGATGTGAATGGCTCAGTGACATCGGTCCACCAGTACAGTTTGCAATACCATTGGACCAAGTGAAGCACCGGATCATCCGATGTGCATACTTACACACATCGGTCGATCACTACAGTAAGCATCAAGATTAAGCAAATTCTGGAGGAAGAGCCACCGGATCATCCGATGAGAAGACAGGGGCAACATCGGTCTAACAACGGTCATATCTGACATGATCACGTCAGCCAAAGTAATTAGACCGATGATAACTAAAGGGGAGACATCGGATCATCCGGTGTTCACAGTAAAGTTCTGTCAGCCTACTTTTCCAACGGCTATTTCGGGGAGGCTAGCTATAAATACCCCCTAACCCTGTCATTTCGTCAATTCTTGATCACCAGAAGCTACCAACACATCCACAAGTGTTCAAGGCCAAGAGCAATCACTTCCACACCATTTCGATCATCTCTACACCAAGTTTTAGGCTAGGACTAGCTAGAGAGAGAGCTTGTGTGCCACCATTCTGGGTGAGTGGACTCTCTAGGTTAGTGTGAGAGCCTCAAGGGAGTGCCCTTGGTGTTGTAATCGCGAAGAGACTTCCGGAGCTTGCAAAGGCGTGTGTGGAAGCCCGGAAGGTCGAAGTTGTACAAGGCTTGAGCTCCACCTTGCCAAGGAGGCGAACGGAGAAGAATAGTGAAGACCCCTCGTCTTGGTGACGTGGGTGTGGCAAAACCCTTTGGTGGGTGCCACAACGTGGATGTAGGAAGATCTTCACGATCTTGCCGAACCACGGGATAAATCCTTGTCTCCTCGGGAGTTTGCATCCTTCTCCTTCCCTTTTCTTTTATGCATTTATATTCCGCAAAGTTTCTATCTACTAAAATGCATAGTTAGTCGCGTAGGGAATTGGGCTTTAGAAATTAAGTTTCAATTGCTTAGAATTTTTCGAAGAAAGCCCAATTCACCCCCCCTCTTGGGCATTCGGGCCTTACAATTGGTATCAGGGCAAGGTTGCTCATAGGATCATTCTAGCTTCACCGCTAGAGAGCTAAAATGGCCAATGTTGGGGGTTCGGTTCCTATCTTCGAGGGCAAGAACTTTGCCTATTGGAAAGCACGCATGCGCGCTTATCTTGAGGCTATTGCCCCCGAAGTATGGGAAGCGACCCACGCGGGGTTTGGAGAACATAATTATGTTGTTGATCAACTTAAATGGGATGCTAAAGCTAGGAATGCAATCTATGAATGTATTAGTCAAGGTGTGTTTTCTAGGATTGCTAGCAAGGGAAAGGCTTGTGAAATTTGGGTTGCTTAATTGAGATTCATGAGGGCTCTTCTCGTGTCAAAGAACTAAAATATCATATGCTTAAAGCCAAGTATGATGAATTTAAAATGCTTCCTCATGAAAATGTCAATGAGATGTTCTCTCGCTTAATTGTGCTTATTGAATAAATAAATGCTCTTGACATTTCTTCTCTTGGCAAGGGACTCATCAACCGCAAGATCCTCATGCTCCTTCCCAAGCCAAAGTACAACATCATCAACTCCATGCTCCAAAAAGAGTCACTTGACCACATTGAAGTTTCGGAGCTCATTGGAGAAACACACGCTCATGAGATGAGTGTACATGGGATGATGGAGCAATCATCATCAAAGACAATTGCTCTAAAGGCCTCCACCAAGAAATCAAGCCTCAAGAAGAAGAAGGTGGTTGAGCCTAGCTCAAGTGAAGAAGAACAAGCATCAAGTGAAGATGATGATGAGGAGCTTGCATTAATGATGAGAAAGTTCTCACGCTTGAACTCCAAGATTACCAAGAAGGGATACACCTTTGATCCCAAGAAGAAAGCGTTTCTACCAAGGAGAGATGATCGCAAGACTTGCTACAATTGTGGTGATCAAGGACACATCTCCTATGTTTGTCCAAAACCGGACAAAAGAAGAGAGAACTACAAAGGCAAGCATCGCAAGCTTGAAGGAAGCGATGATGATGAAGAAGAAGCCAAACCAAAGCCAAGATCCTTTGGGAAGAAGAAACATGACAAGGGCAAGAAGGCAAGGCTCTTCCCAAAGAAGAGAAATGGCCCACAAAAGGTGTTCATGTGTGAGGCAAATGAATGGGTCACCGATGAAGAAACAAGTGATGAAGAGAGTGAAGAGGAAGAAGAAAGCTTGGCCGGCCTCGCCATCGCCAACAATGATGAGGCACCTCTTCATCCACCGCCCATGTGCCTCATGGCGAAAGGTAACACCAATGTATGTGATGACTCTAGCGATGATGAGCTTTCCCCCGACGATTTAACATCTTTGATAAATGAATATCATGATATCATTAAGAGGGAAAAGAGTAAGGTTAAAGTGCTTGAAGAAACTCGTGCTAAACTTGAGAATACTAACCTTGATTTGCTTGACAAGTATGAAAGCATACTCAAAGAGCATGAAACGCTCAAATCCCATGTCAAGCAAATTGAGGAAGAAAAGGCTAAAATCAAGATAGATAATCATGAACTTGACTTAGCACACCAAACACTCTTGGAAGAACACAACAAGTTAATACAAGAACATCAAACACTTAACCTTGCTCATGACATGCTTGATCAAGAGCTGAAAAATATGAAGAAGCGAATTCTTAATGATAAGATATCCATTACTTCTCATGCCACTAATGCTTTGCACAAGTCTTTGCCTTTGAAAGCTAATGCTAGGGAGAAGGACTTGTTGGAAGAAATTGAGAGTCTCCGCACTAGTGTGGCTAGACTTTCAAAAGGAGAAGTCAAGCACAAGGAAATCCTCTTCCAACAAGCAAAGGTCTTCAACAAGAGAGGACTTGGATCCTTCCCGGTGCCTAACAAAGGAAAGGTGCCCTCACCGGAGCTAAGAACAAGCTTCATCAAGGAAGTTGGTTCTTATTGCCAACATTGTGAGGTCACCGGACACCACACAAGGGAGTGTCCTCTTCCTAACCGACCTTCTTCTAAATTGCCTACTAACTATAAATCTACTTTCAATGATCATTATTATCTCTTGAGTAAAGTACATGGCAAGGTGAAGGCAAGGTTCATTGGCAAAGACATGAAGGGCATGAAGGGGAAGCTCCCCAAGCAACTTTGGGTCCCAAAAACACTTGTATCACACATACAAGGACCTAAGTTGGCTTGGGTTCCTAAAGCCAAAAATTGAATTCATGTGTGTAGGTGAACTACAAAGCCGGAGGAAAGCATTGGGTACTCGATAGCGGGTGCACTCAACATATGACCGGCAATGATGGTATGTTCACCACCATAGAAAACCCCAACAATCATGAACAAGTCACCTTTGGTGATAACTCTAAGGGAAAGGTAATTGGGTTAGGTAAAATTGCTATTTCAAATGACTTGTCTATTTCTAATGTTTTGTATGTTAAGTCACTTAGTTTCAATTTACTTTCTATTGCACAACTTTGTGATCTTGGACTAACATGCACATTTAGCAAAAACGATGTTGTTGTGAGTAGTGAAACAAGCCAATACATAGTCTTCAAAGGATTCCGGCATGGGCATCTCTACCTAGTGGACTTCGCCAACAAGAATGCTAGCTTGACCACTTGTCTTTTCACTAAGACAAGCTTGGGATGGCTATTGCACCGACGCATACCGCACATTGGAATGAGCAAACTCAAGAAGTCATTCAAGCTTGGGATGGTGACCGGCGTGAAGGATGTCACATTTGAGAAGAACAAGCTTTGTAGCGCTTGTCAAGCCGGGAAGCAAGTTGCTTCACGCCACCCAATGAAGACAATCGTGTCAACCTCCAAGCCACTTGAACTACTCCACATGGACCCCTTCGGACCGTCCACATATCAAAGCCTTGGTGGTAACCTCTATTGTCTCATTATTGTTGATGACTATTCTCGCTATGCTTGGACTTTGTTTCTAGGTGACAAGAGTGAAACTCCTGAAGTGTTCAAGACCTTCGCCAACCGCGCTCAAAGGGAATTTCAACTTCCCATCATCGAGGTCCGGAGTGACAACGGCACCGAATTCAAGAACTACAACATTGGGGAGTGGTGTGACCGTGAAGGAGTAAAACATGAGTTTTCGGCCACCTACACTCCTCAACAAAACGGTGTCGTTGAAAGGAAGAACAAGACACTCATCACTCTTGCAAGAGCAATGCTTGATGACTACGACACGTCGGAGAAGTTTTGGGACAAAGCGATCAACACGGCGTGCCATGCCGCAAATAGGGTCTACCTACATCGCCTACTTCAAAAGACCCCATACGAGCTTCTCATTGGGAGAAAGCCCAACATCTCCTACTTTCGAGTCTTTGGATGCAAGTGCTACATCTAACGCAAGAAAAGGCTCGGTAAGTTTGAAAGAAGATGTGATGTTGGTATATTTCTTGGTTATGCATCAAACTCAAAAGCATATCGAGTATTCAACCAAACCTCCGGTTTAGTTGAAGAAAGTTGTGATGTTGAGTTTGATGAATCTAATGGCTCCCAAGAGGAGAGTTTTGGTCATGATGAAATAGATGATGAGCCTCTACGAGAAGCCATGAAGAACATGACCATTGGAGACATCAAGCCGGAAGTTGAGGAGAGCCATGATCAAGGGGGAGCTTCAAGTTCCAACAACAACTCTATGGCGCCTCAAGTTGACGAAGAAGAGAAGGATGATCCATTGCCGACTCAAGACTCACAAGCACAACAACATCAAGAAGAAGAAGAAGAAGTCCATGATCAAGTCCAACCACAAGAGGAGCAACACGCATCACCTTCGCCAAGTGCTTCACAACCGCTTATGAGGCATGGACGCATCTCCAAGGCGCATCCAATGGATCAAATCATTAGAAGTCCGTCAAGGGGTGTAAGTACACGTTCTCGCCATGTTGCTTCATTTTGTGAGCACTACTCTTTTGTTTCATGTGTAGAACCCACTCACATTGAGAAAGCACTCCAAGACCCAAATTGGGTGATGGCCATGCAAGAAGAACTCAACAACTTCATCCGCAATGAAGTTTGGGTGTTGGAGGAGCGACCCAAGGACAAGAACGTCATCGGAATTAAGTGGGTGTACCGCAACAAACAAGACGAGAATGGCATTGTGGTCCGCAACAAGGCAAGACTTGTGGCCAAAGGGTTCTCGCAAGTTGAAGGATTAGATTTTGGGGAGACATTTGCCCCGATCGCCCGGCTAGAAGCCATCTGTATACTTCTTGCCTTTGCTTCACATCATAGTATTAGACTTTATCAAATGGATATGAAAAGTGCCTTTCTTAATGGTTACATTAACGAGCTTGTTTATATTGAATAACCTCCCGGGTTTGAAGATCCGAGGAATCCTAATCATGTGTATAGGTTGCACAAGGCGCTCTACGGGCTCAAGCAAGCACCTAGGACGTGGTATGAACGACTACGGGACTTCCTCATCATGCAAGGATTCAAGATCGAGAGGGTGGACACCACACTCTTCACCAAGGACATCAACGGAGATTTGTTCATTTGTCAAATTTATGTTGATGACATTATTTTTGGTTCAACTAACGAAGCTCTTAGCCATGAGTTTGGCAAAATGATGTCTAGGGAATTTGAGATGTCAATGATTGGAGATCTCAACTTCTTCCTTGGATTTCAAATCAAGCAACATCAAGAGGGGACCTTCGTCTTTCAAGAGA
Organism: Tuctoria greenei; assembly: GCA_036927565.1. Classification (NCBI taxonomy): domain Eukaryota; kingdom Viridiplantae; phylum Streptophyta; class Magnoliopsida; order Poales; family Poaceae; genus Tuctoria; species Tuctoria greenei. Next base: position 188,878,012 of record JAYESD010000003.1, on the reverse strand, counting down.
AGTACACCAAGGACCTCTTGAAGAAATTTGAGATGGTAGATTGTAGCACAAGAAGCACTCCAATGGCAACCAATTGTCATCTTGACGCGGATAAGGACGGTAAACCTATTGATCGATCCAACTACCGTTCTATGATTGGTTCATTGCTTTACCTTACCGCATCTAGGCCTGATATCATGTTTAGTGTATGCTTGTGTGCTCGCTTTCAAGCGGCACCTAAAGAATTGCATAGGAAGGCGGTCTTTAGGATACTTAGGTATCTTAAGCATACCCCTAGTGTGGGCTTGTGGTACCCTAAAGGTGCAAAATTCCATCTTGTGGGACACTCGGATTCGGACTTTGCCGGATGTCGCGTGGATCGCAAGAGTGCCTCCGGTGGGTGCCACTTGCTTGGGCGTTCCCTAGTTTCTTGGTCAAGCAAGAAGCAAAATTCCGTCGCCTTGTCCACGGCGGAAGCGGAATACATTGCGGCCGGTGCATGTTGTGCCCAAATTCTTTATATGAAACAAACCCTTTTGGACTTTGGTGTTAAACTTGGTTGTGTGCCTCTCCTTTGTGACAATGAAAGTGCAGTTAAGATAGCTAAAAACCCCGTTCAACACTCCCGCACTAAGCACATTGATATTCGCCATCATTTCTTAAGGGACCATGAAGCTAAGGGAGACATCTCTTTGAGAGGTGTTAGGTCTAAAGAACAATTGGCGGATATCTTTACTAAACCACTTGATGAGAAAACTTTTTCTAGGCTAAGAAGTGAATTAAATGTGCTAGATGCAACAAACGTCATGTAAGAATGCACTTCATATAGGTCTTGCCTAACTCTCAAAGGATAGGGGTGAGCAAGGGTTAGCTTGGGATGGTGGTTCTTTTGGGTTTCCCAAGGCTTGGAGAGTAGCTCTCCCTGAAGAAGCCTTTGAAAGGTTCAACTTGGCAAGATAGATTTACTTTATGTCTTGCATGATGCCTGCCATATAGACTTACTATTTCTTGCATTATAAAATGTTTGGCATTGCATATGGTAGATTGTCACAAAGGGGAACCCACCTCATGAGAAAGAGACTTGTTTGAAATGCAATATCTCAACTCATATAAGGTGGAAAGAACAAAATGTTAGGTGCATTAATGCCTAGAGGAACATGCTTCAAAGAGATAGAAGTCTTCATACTCTACCTCACAAAGCATGGGCCTTACATTTTATTTGGATATTTTCCTCCTATTTTTCTTGGTGTTCCATTTTCTTTAAGGATTAGCCAAGTTATTGGCATATTAGCCTTTTTGAGGGGTAAGGGGTTGCCCAAAAAGTCCTAAGACATGTGTTTCTCTTTGCTTGTTTGTTTGGTCAAAGGACATATATGGGATGTTATTGTTCTGCAGTCATCGGATTATCCGATGCCTAGGTCAATCCCTCATCGGATCAATAGGTGTTCAATCTCCAAGGGCCAGTTCAGTCAGTATCTCAATTCAACCGACGCGTTCATTCTGGAAAACATCGGTCGATCCGGTGTTCACTATTCTGGCACTATGGTCAATTTCACCGATGCTACCTCCTCCATCGTCGGACCATCCGGTGTCAACATTCCTATTTTGAACATCCTTACTGTGCCATTCGACCGATGATTCAAATCCTAAACATCGGTCCATCCGATGTCAACAGCAACTTTTTGAATATCCTTAATGTGGCATTCGATCGATGTATATCCCATCTAACATCGGTCCATCCAGTGTTAAAAATTCAGCTAGGGTTTGGGACCCACTATTTAAACCGGCCGTACCCCTTCGCCTTTCTCTCTCCCGATCCCGACGCCGCCACCACTTTCCCCTCGCCGCGCCACCACCGACTGCCGCCACCGCCGCCGCCGGATGCCGCCGCCGCCCACAGGCCGCCGCCGCCGTCCACCGGCCACCGCCGCCCGTCGCGCCGCCGCCTCTAATCACGCGCCGCCCACTCCACCGCGCCTCCATCACAAGCACTGCTGCCTCCACAAGCCGCCGCTCCACCAGTCGCCGCCGCCGCTCTCCTCCACCAAGCTGTCACCGCCGCTTCACCTAGCCATCGTCGCGCCTCCACCCAAGCGACGCCGCCATATCCGGTCCCGTCGCTAGGGTTTCCCGGCCCGTTGATCTCCACGTCCCGTCGTCGACTCCATTCAATCGAGCGATCGCAATGGCTCGCGACAAGAAGAACAAGGGGAAGGCTATCATGCAGCCGACCGCGAAGAAGCAAAAGCTGTCAAAGGAGGAGAAGAAGGCCTTGATGGCCGCTCGCGCCGCCGAGGAGCATGAGCATGGTCGAGGAGGGTCGCTAAGGATCCGTGAGGCTCGTCCGAGGCAGCCTCCAGTGATCGACGACTCCGAGGCTGAAGAGGAGCCGGTTGAGCCTCTCGTCCGCCGGCGCTCAGCCCGGACTCGTGGGGGTCACACCGAGGCAGCACCATGTCCGAGACCGATGGCTGCCAACCGTCGTGAGGACAGGGAGGCCCAGCGAGTGATCTACGAGATGGACACCACTGTCCATGTCGCTGAAGGAGTCCGGTTGACCGACTACCAGAAGATGAAGGCCAAGCAGCTTCGCAAGCTCAGATGGAATGTGTTGCTTGAGGAGTGGTACCCACAGCCCCGAGAGGCTCTAGTGGATAGTCGCTTCTGGACTGTCACCCAGGCGTCTCTCTACGAGACCTACAGGCGTCGAGGGCACAAGCTGTTTCAACACAACTATCTGGATTGGGGACAGCTAGCTTTGGCAGCAGAGACGGAGATCCGTCCTTATTTTGAGAGGTACCGAGGTTTGGTGCAGCTAAGGGCATATGAGCGGAGTGCCTATGTGGAAGATTGGGTCCGCGTCTTCTACGCCACCCTCTATGTCTCTGAGGGCAGAAGATCAATTGACTTCATGTTTATGTGACAGCACAACCACTTGACGAGGCAGACGCTGGGACAGTTGCTTGGAGTGGACTTGCACGACACCTGCGTGCATGAGAGGGTCTATGGTCAGGCAGACCCACCGAGGAGGCCGCTCACTAGAGGAGTGGCACCACCGCTGGAGGAGATTCGTTCTTTGTTCGGCCCTACCTTCTCTCCTGACCAGCCGAGAGTTCCAGCTTTGTTGACTCCAGCTGCACGCACAGTGCACCTCGCCTTGCGCCGCACGCTCCTGCCGAGGTCTGGTTACTTGGAGGGGTTCACCAGCTTGCAGCAGACTCTCCTGTTCTACATCATGAACGGGATGGAGTTCGACATCGTGGACGTCCTCATATGCGAGATGGAGGATGTGATCACAGACGGTGTGGGCATGATGAGGCAGCTCGTATATGGGCACTGGATCAGCTACCTCCTTACTATGATGGTTCCCGAGGGGTCCGCCGTGCACGGCTGTCTCTCTGAGGAGAGTGTGACACGGTTCGGTCACTACCGTGCCCCAGCTCCTGGAGACCGCCGCCTTGGCTGTCCAGTTGAGCGTTAGGTCAGGGCCCGACTGTTTGAGGAGGACTGGTATGACTTAGAGAAGGAGGATGAGAGACTTGCCGAGGCTGAGGCACAGGGGGAGGACTTGCAGCATATCTGGTCTGATAGCGACACCGACGACAGTGTCGAGGAGTACTTCCCTCCTCCGCCCTCTCCCAGGCAGCACGACGCGGAGGCTGGAGGCTCTACAGTGCCACCACCTACTCCACCTCCCGTCACTGAGGCGCAGGTCACATAGCCGTCAGAGCTGACGTCGCTTCTCCAACAGATGGTTGAGCAGCAGCGTCTGGATAGGCTCAGCCGAGCAGGCCCGAGCGGAGCAGGCTGCCCGTCTCCTTGAGCTCCAGCAGCAGCAGCAGGAGATGCAGCGTCAGATCGCCCGTGAGAGGCATGAAGACACTGACAGGCTGACGGGGCTCATCGACCAGATGCACCAGCGCACCCTCGACCAGCAGCAGCAGACGCAGCAGGCGATGATGGGCATCCTGGGGTTGATCACCAACCTCTACACCGAGACCGGGATTGCCCTCCCGTCGCAGCTGCCAGGAGTCGCTCCACCACCTCCAGTCCTGGCTCCAGCTGCCGCTCCAGTGGCCCCAGTACCTTCTACGCCGATTCCCTCCTTCAGCATGTCTCCTCTCCTGGCTCCTAGTGCTCCGCTTCACTCCCCGCTGCCGGCCACGACCTTGTTCCAGCAGTCGCCAGCCTCCGTCGTCAGTGCCCCTGCTCCAGCAGCTCCTCCACAGCAGGCACCGACGGTGGCTCCTTCGGCTCCGGCAGCTCCCTCCACCGCTACTCCAGCCAGCAGCTCCGACGACAGCGACGGTGACCAGTTCGTCATCGCGCCCATCACTCAGGGTCCTTAGGCGCTCGGATCCATTTTTGGTGTCTTGATGCCAAAGGGGGAGAAGAGTTAGAGGAGTCAGGGGGAGCGTCTTAGTGTCAGGGGGAGTCTCTTTTATCTTTTATCGTTTATCATTCTTGTAATTCAGTGTGTTTGCTACATTTGGTGTGTTTCTACTTTTGAGCTCTAATGAACTTATTTCCATGAGTTATTATTCGATTGGGCTCATTTGGTGTTTATCTATGTTTATGATCGCTTTTTATTCACACTTGAGTTATTAATTGTTGCTTAAGTTTCAACTGTGACATCCTGTATTCATTGCATATTCTTTTAAGTTTCATTCTATCAAATTCATTACTATTGCGCTTTGATTATTGGGTTGTCATCAATCACCAAAAAGGGGGAGATTGAAAGCATCTAGGCCCCCCATGAAGTACGGTTTCGGTGATTAATGACAACCATTGAACTTTACTAATGAATTTGTGAATGCAAGGTCCCCATAAGCACTCAATGAAATGAATATGTCATTGGAGATCCATATACAATCAACTTTTGAGATCAAATCAATGAGATAAAGACAAGAAGTGAAAGCTCTTATGTCTAAGTCACTCAACCATAAGTTGACAACATAAGATGCTTGAAGATCATCTGAGAGGCTTATTAAACAAATGTCTAAGAGGTCATCTGAGAAAGACACAAAAGATTCACTCAAAACAACTCGAAGCAAACAAAATCAACTCACCGGATCAACCGATGATTTCAGACATGTACACATCGGTCGAGTTGGTTCAACTAAAGAAGAAGACCTCAGACAAATGTACTGACCGGATCATCCGATGTGAATGGCTCAGTGACATCGGTCCATCAGTATAGTTTGCAATACCATTGGACCAAGTGAAGCACTGGATCATCCAATGTGCATACTTACACACATCGGTCGATCACTCTAGTAAGCATCAAGATTAACCAAATTCTGGAGGAAGAGCCACCGGATCATCCGATGAGAAGACAGGGGCAACTTCGGTCTAACAACGGTCATATCTGACATGATGACGTCAGCCAAAGTAATTAGACTGATGATAACTAAAGGGGAGACATCGGATCATCCGGTGTTCACAGTAAAGTTCTGTCAGCCTACTTTTCCAACGGCTATTTCGGGGAGGCTGGCTATAAATACCACCTAACCCTTTCATTTCGTCAAGTCTTGATCACCAGAAGCTACCAACACATCCACAAGTGTTCAAGGCCAAGAGCAATCACTTCCACACCATTTTGATCATCTCTACACCAAGGTTTAGGCTAGGACTAGCTAGAGAGAGAGCTTGTGTGCCACCATTCTGGGTGAGTGGACTCTCTAGGTTAGTGTGAGAGCCTCAAGGGAGTGCCCTTGGTGTTGTAATCGCGAAGAGACTTCCGGAGCTTGCCAAGGCGTGTGTGGAAGCTCGGAAGGTCGAAGTTGTACAAGGCTTGATCTCCACCTTGCCAAGGAGGCGAACGGAGAAGAATAATGAAGACCCCTCATCTTGGTGACATGGGTGTGGCAAAACCCTTTGGTGGGTGCCACAACGTGGATGTAGGAAGATCTTAACGATCTTGCCGAACCACGGGATAAATCCTTGTCTCCTCGGGAGTTTGCATCCTTCTCCTTCCCTTTTCTTTTATGCATTTATATTCCGCAATGTTTCTATCTACTAGAATGCATAGTTAGTCGCGTAGGGAATTGGGCTTTAGAAATTAAGTTTCAATTGCTTAGAATTTTTTGAAGAAAGCCCAATTCACCCCCCCTCTTTGGCATTCGGTCCTTACAACAGCATTCCAAGAATATTGTGAAGACTATGACATACAAGTGAGCTACACATTGGTAGCTCACCCGGCAAGTAATGGCCAAGCCGAGAGAGCAAAGGTAGAAATATTGAAAGGACTCAAGTCGCACACTTATGAGCGTCTGAAGAAACATGGAGACAACTGGATAGAGGAGCTTCCGTCCGCATTGTGGGCGAGCAGGACAACACCTAGCCAGTCATCTGGAGAGACACCCCTCTTCCTGGTGTACAGAGTTGAAGCGGTCCTTCCTCCAGAGATCACCATGGGGTCACTTCGGGTTCGGACCTTCAACAAAGCTACAAAGGACAAGCTCCTGCGTGAATACCTTGACCTCGTCGACGAGAGAAGGTGCCAAGCAGCTGTTTGGAATGCACGAAATCGCCAGGCGCTCCGGTTCTATCACCAAAGGCATGTGCACAACCGATAGATTGAATAAGGCAACCTGGTGTTGCAGAGAATACTAACTCATGAAGGAATGAACAAACCGTCTCCCAGCTGGAAAGGTCCCTTCCGAGTGATCAAAGTATCTTGTCCCTGATGCGTTTGCTCGGTAATAGAGGATGGGACCCCGCTTCCTTCGAACATCGAGAACCTCCGTACGTTTTATACTTAGTTTCACGGAGGTGAGTGTGTAATTACACACAATGTAAGTTATAGAGTCTATACACAGAGTCGGGGTGGTCCTAAAGGAGAACATCCGGACCCCTCCGGGAGGGTCTGGTAATTTCAAGCCCACCTAACTTGGTTCTTGAACTGAAAGTGCGGCTTACCTACCCTGGGTTAGAACAAGATGAATAGCACACTTGGCCTGGTTCCGTACCCTAAGTTTGCTCTTGTCTCCCTTGTAATTTGGACCTATAATAAAAGACATTGTTGTTTGAAGGCAGACTCCACATGCATTAATTTTGTACGGGCTCATTTTACTTTTATTATCTTTTCCTTCTTGTCTATAACAAAGTTGTACAATTTTTTGAGATTTAGTCTGAGTTATTCATATGATATACGAGTTATATCGTTGATCTTTTTTGGATCTTCGCATTGCTAGATGGTCTACTCGCCTGAACGCCAAAGCAAATGACAGGTCCAGAGTGTGCTATTGACTTAGACTGGTCCAGCACCCTAAGTACACCACTCTACCTATATTCCGACATGCATCAGTAGGGCGGGTCCGGAAGGCATTCGGATCTGAAGAGATTACATAAATTTACTTATTATCATGTTGAATTTCTTTAGACCTAAATTTCAAATAAGAACAATAAGTCGCTAACAACTTATAGATGAGAGGACAAATTTTACTGTTTTTCTTGTCTTTAACGCGCAAAAAAATGGAAAGTCATGGTCATGGTGGATGTTGCCGAAGCTACTAAGCTCCGACAACCCCCAGGGGCCCACCGTTGACGTTTTATACGTTGAAAGTGGACGTCCTCGGAGCTAACAAGCTCCAACAACTGCCATGGGGGCCAGATGTCGACGTGAAGAATTAACAGTGATCCAAGCGAAGATGGTGAAGAAATCACCCCTAGGGGATTCGCCATCGATGTATTGTACATTGATGGTGGATATCGTCAAAGCCGGCTAGCTCCGTCGATCATAGGGGGCCCACCGTCGACGCTCTATGTGTTGGTAGTGGGTGCCGTCGGAGTTACAAAGCACCGACAATGACTAGGGGGCCCGCCGTTGATGCTCCACACGTTGGCAGTGGGCTCCATCGAATCTACCAATATCCGACAACTCCCAGAGGGCATGTCGTCGACGTTCTAAGTGTTGGCAGTTGGCGCCGTCGGGCCTACCTAGCTCCGACAACTCCCAAGGGGCCCATCATCGACGTAACAAAGGGTCCCTGGAGAAGTCGGAGGTAAACTTCAGAACTCGGAGCTAACGTTCTGGCTACGAGTGAAAAGTAAATTTTTCAAGACATTGTCAAGTCCTTTTGGTACATGTTCGCAATCAAATTGTGTACATCTACTAGGGGGCCATTAAAGTAAAGGACAATGCATTGAAGACAAATACAAAATGGAATTCATTCGTTTCAAAAAGATTAGATTTCATTTGAGGATTGGATTACAAAATTGGAGAAGTACAAGTGAAGGTAGAAGAAAATGGTTCTAGGTCTTACGGAAGTACGAAGAAACTGCCTGGCCAGCCTCCTGAACGCTGGCCCTAGAGATAGTTGGGGATCCCAGCTTTTGTAACACGCCAGCACATATTCGGCGACGTTATTGACCAGAGACTTCCCCTCCGTATCTTGTTGGTCGATGATGACATCACCCATCTCATCGAGTTGGTGCCAGCAGAGTTGAGCGCCACCAATGCTTTGTCCAGCTCCGGCTCTGGGTTATCCGGACGGACCGGACTGAAGCAAAGTGGCACCAAAGCATCATTGGCTCGCCCCAAGAAATCCCACACTCGCTGGAACTCAGTTTCCCTCGAGATACGCAGTTCCTGCAGTGACCTTCTGGCGGCCACAAGCTCCAAACCTTCCCGGGTGATGCGTTCGACCTCTTTGGCTTGTTGCTGAACACTCTCAGCCACCTGCTTTTCGCGGTCGGCAAGCTCTGACTCCCGGAGGTGGATGCGGTTCTGGCGGTTCGCCAAGTCCTTCTCCCTGCGCTTCACTTTCTCCTCCCTTGTGGAGACATCAGCTTCTCTCTTGGATAGTTTCTGTCCCATCTTCCAATTATTCTCGTCCTCTTGCTTGCACCACCGCTCAAACTTTTTCGTGCGGTCTGCCAAGCTTTGCTTTCCCAGAGACAGTCTCTGGGTGAGCTCCTCCTCCCTCTTCATAATATCCTCCTGCTTCTCCAGGAGTTTCTCCTCCCTCTCATCGAGGTCCCCTCGGTGCTTTAGCAGAATCTCATTCAGCTTGTTGAGGTTGTCCTCACGATCGTCAGCAGCCTCATTGCTCTTCCGAGCATGCTCGAGAATCTCCCGAGACTTCGCATCAAGGACCCTGATGGAAGCCTCCCGCTCATCCAGCAACTGGCCCCAATATATCATGCGGGCCTTTTCCTTTTCGACCCATTCCCGCTGATCAGCAAGCCTTGTTTGCGACAGCTTGGTCTCGAAGTGAAGTCTGTCGCGCCAACGCCTCATGGTGTGGCGCTCTTCTTCGAGGACCAAGCTGTCGTGGTCGAAGGTGAGCTGAACTTGATGGAGACTAAAGTAGGCGTGGCCGGGACTTAAACCATCTCCGGCTCGGGGGCCAGAGCTTCAACTACTTCTGACACAGGTACCGGAGCTTCGGTTACCTCCGGCTCAAACGCCGAAGCTCTGGGCATATGTGCCTCCTACACTAGAGCATCAGCTGCCAACTCTACAGCTGCTAGCATGTCATCACAAGTGTCTCCCACGTGGTCTGGTGCTACCACGGGAGCTTCTGACATCACCTCTGGATCCAGATCCACGACAGCCGGCACCGAAGCTGTCGTGACATCAGCCACCACATGGGGAGGCATAGGGGTCGGAGCTGGAGCCTCAACCTTCACAGCCTCAACCGCTGTGTAGGTTCTAGAGCCTCGGTATTTTTTTTCGACGCAGTGCAAACGAACGATCAAAAGATTCAAGACATGATAAAAAATAGCAACTCAAGGTGAGAAATTAAAGCTAACCTTGGGATGCTACCTCTCCAGTTGGTGTGAAACTTCATCAGGCGACCAAAGCCAGAGCCCACCGTAGTTGGTGTGGAAAAAGCTCCGAATTGCTTCCCGGGACCTACTGTCGTCGTCGGCATCACCTCAGCCGAAACCTCCCTCAGCTGGGAAGGACCTTTGGACCTGGACCTAGTAGTTGGTGCTGGGAACGGGTTGACTTGATGAAGCTAGCGCCCTTCGAGGATGCCGACTCCAAAGAAGGAGTTACAAATTAGGATATGCCTCGCCGGGGAGAAGGGGCTGTTGAAGTCGGAGTTGACCTGACGAAGCTCCCATCAGCAAGCCTCAACTTCCTCTCCCGGCTGGAGTATTCAGTCGGCTCCTTGCCCTTGCCTTTGCCCTTCCTAGAGTCATTAACCCTCCATTTTGTGGCGGCAAAAGAGACCCTCTCCGAAGCTCCAGGAATGGCAAGCCCAAAGGTCTTGGGCCTCTCCACTAGGTCGAGGTCGTCCAGCTCCGGCATCCCCCTTCGGAGCTTCCTACTAATCTCCGGAACCATGTTCAGAGGAAGGAATTCTGCTGGCAGAGTCAAAGCATCCTAGGAGACGACACCTTGTTGAAGTTTCTAGAGATGAAGTCTCATTGCTTCTTCATCCAGATTGGTCCGAAGGCCAACTTCGATCCGGTTATGTTCCATCTCATTGTTGAAAGCCCAGGCAGGCCACTCCCTCTTCAACAATAGAGCCCACCTTTTGGATAGGAAGTTGCCGAAGACCATTTGAGGGGTTAGGCCACCCTCCACGCACTAATGGATCCTTGTCAGGATGTGCTTGAAAGCTTCAGGCAGCTCGGAAGCCGCGTTCTAGGCATCGGTGTCAACATTGGGGAGCCCTATTAGCAGCTCCAGCCTATCATGATGATTCACCGCGATGATCACCCAGTCCTTCTTCCAGTTTTCCCACTTGAAGGTCCTCAAGTACTTGAAGAGACACTTCTTGCGCTTCATGGAGTAATAGAAGCCCAAGTACTCGTCACTCTTCTCGGTGGTGCAGACCGTGAAGAAGGTCTGGAACAGCTCAATGCACGGCGGCACACCCACCCACAACTCGAAAGAAGTGGAAGAAGGTCGCCACTAGCAAGAAAGAGTGGGGGCCAAGGTGGTGAGCTACAGACCGTAGAAGTCCAGCAGCATCAGCAAGAAACTTAAAACTAGTGGGATGAGACCCGCCATGGCATACGTCGAGAAGTAGACGATCTCTCCGGCGCACTCCTTCTTGAAGGGAAGCTTGCCGAAGTGGTTCACATTGTCGAAGGAGTCGATGGACCACCCCATGTAGGTCCGGACCCTCGATAGCTCCTCATCGCTCCTGATCTTACTGCGGGAAGACCCAACTCCATCGCGTTAAAGATGGAAAGACTATGCAGAGGTAGGGAGGCTTCGAGCGCAAGTTCGAATGAAAGTGTAAAGAGTCCTCAAACCGTGCAGGCTTTCCTTCTTAAGTAAGACTCCGCAACGCTTGGATGGAAACCGCGTCAGGATCAAGATCAGGTTTCGAAAATCTACCCCGTCAATCACAAATGGGCCCGGGTTCCCTTCAGCGGAAAAGCCAAAGTTATTACCACAGGTGAATCATTGTCATGATGGGAAGTTGGAAGCTTAAGAGCGGTGGCCTGACAGGGGGCACGAAACCAATACTATTTTCGTATTGGGAACTGACAATCTTCAATTGCATGAGATCTGCACACCAAAATCTCACCCGCCGCATCGAGGAGCGCTGCGCGGCGATGGTTTAACTATAGACCATCGTCCAAACGGCCCAAGACAAGACCTTTGAAGCCACAGGGCGGGAATTAATCGAAGATGGCCCCACCTCTGGTAGAATAATTTCACCGAAAGGGTTTCTTCCAGAGGTCGTCCTGGGGGCCACTGTCTATACCCTGCCTAATGGGTACCCCACGATACCGCAAGAAAAGCCACAAAGTTCCACCTGTCCGAGTTAAGACCTCCAAAGGCTCCACGTGTCCCGTAGCACTGGACCCGCCTCCCTCATTAGGGTAGCTCCAGTGCTGCCACATGTAAAGCAAGGCCGGACCTAACTCCTTGTATAGGAAAGCTTCGATCCTGCCACATGTCCGATGGCCCCGGACCTAACCCTCGGTAGAGAGAAGCTCTAGTGCTGCCACGTGTATAGCAGCTCCGAACCTGCCTCCCCACAGAGGGAATCTCCAGAGCTACCATGTGTCGAGCCTCCGGACCTAAGACAGCAACGGGATGATAGACAGATCTTTAACGACGCGAACATTCAAGGGGCAGTTAAAACTACCATTACAAGACCTGATAACATGTAATTAATGCCATGTTAATGACCCACGATCAGATGACCTTTAGTACCGGTAACACTGCCATTAAGGCACGTTATCAACATTAACCATGCTTAATACATATAGATTGTGTATTAGGTAATTAAACACCGTCGGGGCCACATGTCGAGCCAGGCTGACAATGTAACAGCCAGCCCTTGGACTATAAAAGGGTTGCACCGCACGGTACAGGGACAACTAAGCTAAAATGCACACTAGCACCATAGATCCGTACAACGTCACACATCCCGTGGAGTAGGGTGTCACGCTCAGGCGGCCCAAACCACATAAAACTCTCTGTGTCTCCATCTCGTTCTTTATCTCCGCGCGCCCAAACAAAATACGAACCTTCGTGGACTACGTTTTAGTAGTACCGGTGGAAGTATCCTAGTCAACACTTCGAAAAACTCGCTTTCTGTTTCACAATTGCTAGATGAAAATCTGGAAATTATTTTTAATAAAAATTGCTGCAAAGTTGTAGGTTCAAATAGTTAGCTTATTTTTAACATGTCTCGGTTTGGAAGAGTTTTTAAAGCTGATTTTGATATGTCTTCTTCTAAGCATAGGTGTCTAGTTGCTAATGATTCAAAAGACTTATATTTTTGGCATCATAGACTTGGTCACGTAGGCTTTGATCATCTCACGCGTGTTAGTGCTCTTGATCGCATACGTGGGTTGCCTAAGCTTAAAAGGGGCAAAGAAATTGTGTGCTCTTCTTGTAGACATGCTAAGATTGTTGCAGGTTCACATGCTCCTCTCACAATGACCATGACAACTGAAATGAGTAAACTTTTGCATCTTGACACCGTAGGACCTTCACGTGTTCAATCCTTTAGAGGTAAATGGTATGTTCTTGTGAATGTTGATGACTATTATAGATACTCTTGAGTTTATTTTATGGCATCTAAGAATGAATATTTTAGTCACTTTAGAACTTCATTTCTTAGATTATCAATTGATCACCCAGGATATTTAAGAGCAATTAGAAGTGATAATGGAACTGAATTTAAAAATCAATCTTTTGATCATTTTTGTTCTGAAAAAGGAATAGATCATCAATTTTCTTCACCATATGTACCTCAACAAAACAGTGTTGTAGAGAGAAAGAATAGAACCTTAGTTGAAATTGCTAGGACTATACTCGATGAATATCAAACTCCCAGAAAGTTTTGGGCAGATGCAATTGCAACCGCTTGCTATGATTCAAATCGTGTTTTCTTGCGTGCTAGGCTAGGAAAAACACCATATGAGCTTCGGTTTGGACATAGGCCTAGTGTCACACACTTTAGGGTCTTTGGTTGCAAATGCTTTGTTAAGAAACATGGTAATCTTGATAAATTTGAAGCTAGATCTTTTGATGGCATGTTTCTTGGTTATCCATCTCATACTAGAGGCTACCGTGTGTTTTTACTTGACACTAACAAAATTGTGGAGACTTGTGAGGTGTCTTTTGATGAAGCTAGCCCAGGTACTAGCTCAAATATTGCAGGCCCGGATCCATATCCGTAGGGGGAGAGTATTTTCGTTAAAGATAAGGAAGAAGAGGTGCTGCTGCCCAATAATTCAGCAGCTAATGACATTGTTCTAGCTCCTGATTTTTGTTCACAACCAGCACCGGTGACCACCATTGCTGGTCCAGATCGTCCTCAAGTCACAAGCTTATCGATTTGTGATGAACATGAAGAAGAAGCTTGTGAAGTGTCCACTCCCCTCCGAGTTCTAGAAAGTCACCCTCCACAACAAATCATAGGAAGCTTGCACGAACGAGTCACACGGTCCAGGTTTTGTGATCCAAACTCTCATGCTCATTTTGCTTTTGTTGCTTCTTTTGTACCCAAAGATATATCACACGCACTCACTAATGAATCTTGGATTATTGCCATGCAAGAAGATTTAGAGAATTTTGAAAAAAATAATGTTTGGAAACTCGTACCTCCACCTCAAGGTCATTCTCTAATTGGAACTAAATGGGTGTTTAAAAATAAACAAAGTGAGGATGGGGTTGTGATTAGGAACAAGGCTAGGTTGGTTCCTCAAGGTTTCACTCAAGTTGAAGGTCTAGATTTTGATGAAACTTTTGCTCCTGTTGCTAGATTAGAATCCATGAGAATTTTGTTAGCTTTTGCTGCATCTAGAGGTTTCAAGTTATATCAAATATGTTAAAAGTGCTTTTCTTAATGGCTACATAGATGAGGAGGTTTATGTCAAGCAACCACCGGGTTTTGAAAATCCATATTTTCCTAATCATGTTTACAAACTGTCCAAAGCCTTGTATGGTCTCAAACAAGCCCCTAGAGCATGATATGATAGGTTTAGAACATTCTTACTTGAAAAGGGGTTACCATGGGCAAGGTTGATAAAATTTTTTTTGTGCTTAAGCATGGAAATGACTCATTATTCATTCAAGTGTATGTGGATGATATTATCTTTGGTTGTGTTTCTCATGATCTTGTGTCCAAGTTTTCAGCTATGATGGGTTCAGAATTTGAGATGAGTATGATGGGAGAACTCACATACTTTCTGGGGCTGCAAATCAAGCAAACCAAGGAAGGTACCTTTGTGCATCAAACAAAGTATACAAGAGACCTTCTTAAGTGCTTCAACATGGACAAAATCAAGCCTCTTCGGACACCAATGGGTACACCAACGACACTTGAACTAGATGAAGATGGTGAACCCGTGGACCAAAAAGAATATAGAAGCTTGATCGGATCACTTTTGTACCTCATGGCATCAAGACCGGGCATACAATTCAGCGTATGTCTTTGTGCACGATTTCAAGCTTCCCCACGTGCCTCACATCGTCAAGCCGTCAAAAGAAATCTCAGGTACTTGCATGGAACTCAAGAATTCGGCATTTTTCTTCCTTCTTCCTCAACTGTTACTTTGAAAGCTTTTTCGGATACTGATTTTCGGGGTTGTAGGATTGATAGGAAAAGTACTTCAGGTGCTTTTCATTTTCTTGGTAATTCACTTATTGCTTGGTCCTCTAGAAAACAAAGTTCAGTTGCACAATCCACAACCAAATCTGAATATGTAGCTGCTGCTAGCGCTTGTTCACAAATTTTTTGGATTGCTCAAACACTTAAGGAATATGGAGTTGATCTAGATAGTGTTCCACTGTTTTGTGAAAAAACTAGTTCTATTTGCATTGCTAAAAGTCCCGTGCAACATTCGAAAACAAAGCACATTGATATTAGGTATCACTTTCTCCGTGATAATGTTGAAAAAGGAAACATTGTGCTTCACCATGTAGATATCGAACAACAATTGGCTGACATTTTTACAAAACCTTTGGATTTCACTCATTTTTGTTACTCATAGTGAAATAGGGGTTATGCATCCTCATGGCTTAAAATGAGGGGGGGGGGGGGTTCGAAACTTGGGAACTCTATGTGTGAACCTGAATTTAAAATTATATGAGCATAGTATATCATACATATATGACTTTGTGATTCCTTTTACATGCTGAAAGTTCTTACTACGTTACCCATGTTATACATTTTGTAGTTTTTGCCATGTCTAGTAATTGGAATAATTACTTGCACTAAAACTGGTCATGGTCGAATTTTCTTGCTATTTTGAACTCGTTGCATGTTCACAAGTGCTTTTAATCATAAATAATTAATCAAGTAATCAACTCACATGTTGAGCTTTTATGGTCAAATATAAATTGAGAAATGATCAAGAGAATATGCATTTGAGATGGCTTATCATTGCACTTAGATATGAACTCGAAAGAAGTTCTGTATGAGTAAAACCATGTTCTTAAGCTTCTTATTGTCAAATGATATAGGCTTGGCTTGGTTGGTTAGAATAAGACAGATGAGCATATAATCTCTTGCAAATGTCATATGATCAAAATTTGTGTTTTGAAAAATAATAAAAATGCAAGAACAAGTGTCATGCTTTCAAGTCTTGAAATAGTAAAGTTTGTGAGATCATTACTTGCTTAAATTGAAAAATACACTTGATCCTCCAATTTCCACGGCGGAATGTTTAATGGTTGCAGTTGTCAGGCTTTCCTCATGTGGTCGGCTTTCACCCGCCGACCTGTATCACATTCGGATACATACTTTGTAATCTCTCTTTTCATCTTTGTCCACCAAAATCTGGTTTCCAGATCTTGATACATTTTGTTGTTGCCTGGAAGAATAGAGTACTTGGACAGGTGAGATTCATCCAAGATTTTCTTCCAAAGTGTCAAATCACGGGGTACCACTATACGGTCTTTGAACCATAGAGTACCATGCTCATCACTCCGGAAACACTTCATTTCCCCATTCTTCATTCTCCTCCGAATGTGCGACACACCCATGCCTTTCTTTTGAGCTTCCATAATCTCCTCTCAGATGGTAGGAATGAGAGCAAGATTATATAACACTCCTTATGGAACCAAGTATAAACTCTGCTTGTCCTCTGCCATCGGGGTGATGGACAGATTATTGACGTGAGACTTGCGGCTTAGCGCATCGGCAACCACATTCGCCTTGCCGAGATGGTAGTGAATTTCAATCACATAATCCTTGATCAGCTATAACCATATTCGCTATCGCATATTCAACTCCTTCTAAGTGAAGATATATTTTAGGCTCTTGTGATCGGTGTAGAGGTGCACTAGATTTCCCAGTAAATAATGCCTCCACATTTTTAAAGCGAGCTCCATGGTAGCGGGCTCAAGGTTATGAGTTGGATAATGCTGCTCATGTTTTTGGAGCTGCCGTGATCCATACGTGATCACGTGGCCTTCCTGCATTAACACACAGCCGAGACCAATGCCAGATGCATCACAATAAAAGTCGAAAGATTTGGTCGTATCCGACTGAGCTAGCACTGGGGCTGTTGTGAGATGCTTCACTAATGCTTGAAATGCCTCCTCACATGCCTTGCTCCAAATATATTTGGTCCCCTTTTTCAACAGCTCCGTCATTGGTTTAGCAATTTTTGAGAAGCTCGGAATGAACCTTCGATAATATCCTGCTAACCCAAGGAAGCTGCAAACTTCGTGCACGGACTTTGGAGACTTCCATTTCAGCACTTGCACAATTTTGCTTGGATCAACAGTGATACCTTCCGCTGAAATAATGTGACCAAGAAATGGTACTTGGCTGATCCAAACTCGCACTTGCTGAATTTTGCATACAGTTTGTGATCTCGCAATCGTTGGAGCATGATATGCAAGTGTTTGGCATGTTCTTCCTCTGATTTTGAATAAACCAGAATGTTGTCGATGAAGACCACGACAAACTTGTCCAACTCCGGCATGAACACTGAATTCATTAAATACATGAAGTGAGCCGGCACATTGGTAAGTCCAAACGACATGACGAGATATTCATAGAGCCCGTATCTCGTTGAGAATGCCGTCTTCATTATATCCTCCGGTCGGATTTCAATTTGATGATATCCGAACCGAAGATCCATCTTTGAGAATACTTTAGCACCCACTAATTGATCAAATAAGATATGGATGTGCGGTAGTGGATACTTGTTCTTGATCATCACGGCGTTGAGCGGACGATGGTCCACACATAGACACAACGTCTTGTCCTTATTTTTCACAAATAATGCAGAGCAGCCCCAAGGTGATGAACTTGGGCGTATGAGACCTTTGTCCAGCAGGTCCTTCAAATGCTCCTTCAATTCCGCCAACTCATTTGGCTCCATCTTGTACGACCTTCGAGAAATAGGTGTCATTCCCGGAATAAGTTCAATTTTGAACACGGTGTTCCTATCCGGTGGCATACCAAGAAGGTCGTTGGGAAAGACGTCCGAATATTCACGGACCACTCGAATGTTTTCAAGCTTTGTGGCTTCTGTGTTATATGTGGCTGGAATTTCTTGGATAAGGTGGTCTATGAGAGTGTGTGGTTCATATAGTGGAGAGTTTAAATGGACCACATGTGGAACGATGTGGAGGACAGAACCATGCACTGCAAGGATTCCGGTTTATCGCAACGAAAAAATTCGTCGCAATCGGTTGTTTTTTGTCGCAATAGGTCACTGTTGCAACAAAAAAGAGCGTGGGTATAGTTTTTACGAATCATCGTAATGATTCCCGCGGCGATAGGTTATTTGCGACGCCTTGGCATATATGGCAAATAGTATGGTATTGCAACGATTTTACATCGGTGGCAAATAGGATGCTATTGCAACGTTTTCATGTATTGCGACGATTTAACGTATCACAACGAATTGTACAGTATTGCAACGGGTTCACGATCGTGGCAAATAGTATGATATTGCAACGATTTCATATTTGTGGCAAATAGTATGTTGTTACAACGATTTAGCGTATTGCGATGATTTAACGTATTGCAACAAATAGCATGGTATTGCAACGACTTTGCAACGATTTCACAGGCGTGGCAATAGTGCTATATTGTAATGATTTCACATTCGTGGCAAATAGTATGTTATTGCAACAATTTAGCGTATTGCTACGATTTAACGTATTGCAACGAATAGCATTGTATTATAACGATTTCGCGGGCGTGGCAATAGTACGATATTGTAATGATTTCACATTCGTGGCAAATAGTATGTTATTGTGATGATTCACCATATTGCGACGATTTAACGTATTGCAACGAATAGCATTGTATTGCAACGATTTCACGTTCGTGGTAATAGTATGTGATTGCAACTATTTTTACATTCATGGCAAATACTACATTATTGCAACGATTTTCACAGCCGTGGCAAATAGTAACATATTGCAACGAGTTATGGTGTAGCGACGATTTACCATATTGCAACGAATATCACGGTATTGCAATGATTTGACATTCGTGGAAAATAGTATGGTACTGCAACAAAGTCACAGCCGTGGCAAATAGTATGATACTTCGACGGTTTAACGTCTGTGGCAAATAGTAGGTTAGTGCAACGAGTCAACAAACGTGGCGAATAATACCGTATTGCAACGATTTCAGATCCATGGGAACTAGTCTGGTACTGCAACGATTTCGTATCCGTGGCGAATAGTTGGGTATTGCAACGAGTCCACAAACATGGCGAATAGTACCGTATTGCAACGATTTCAGATCCGTTGGAACTAGTATGGTACCACAACGATTTCGCATCCATGGCGAATAGTTTGGTATTGCAACGATTTCTTATCTGTGGCAATAGTGTTTCAATGCAATGTTTTTTGAGTCGTTGCCAAATGTTTATACTGCAACGTTTTGTCATTCTATTGCCACGTTTTATCATCCGTATTGGCAATAGCTTCCTATTGCAACAATTTATCATTCGTGACAAGAAATTTGTAATGCCACGTTTTATAATTAGCGGCAGTAGAACCCGAATGCACCAGGTTTGAAAATTAGTGGCAACAGAATCATGAGTTTAACAATAAACATCCATCAATTGATATTACAACACGAATAACAATACTCAAGGAATACTTAAGCGACGTGTTTGCATGCTAAGAGTTTTCCTACTCTAACTGGGACTAGTTGTTGGAGCAGGTGGCTTTTGACGGTTCCTTATTTGTTGGACCTTCTATGGAGCGATCACCATCATCATTTTGTGCATTTCAGCCACTGAGGCGCGCATGTCCTGCATTTCCTTAGCTATCTGTTCATGATCATCTGCTATCTGACCTTGTAAGTTCTGGACTTGAATGATTAACTCTTCATACTTCTGGTCTATGAAGTCCATCTGGGTGTTTAAGCTATCATTTCTTCCTTCCAAGTCCTGCACTGTTTCATTGAGGCCTGCATTTGTAACTTCTAAGTTTCGAACTTGGTCGTTGAGGTGTTCAGACATCTGGATACGCATACGTTCACGTTCAGGACTAGTTGGGTTAGCCATATAACCACGACCCCGAACCTGTGATCCTGCACAACCGATTAATGATCTATAACAACGCTGGAAGATGTGGTTTCTCTCCTCATTTGGAATTGGGCCTCCCTGCTCAGCTTCCATGTCGTCCACTTGGGCACGTGCCTGGATCTATATACGAAAAGAAAAGTCACAGGTAATTTGCAAATATTTATTTAATTGGGGATTGTTTGAAGTGTTACTCACATGTACAGCTTCTGCCAGCTTGTTTGTCCAGTTACCATTCTCCAACAAATGGCTTGCCTCCCACAGTTGTATGTCATCGGGTTCTTCTCCGGTCTCTGGGTCTCGCTACATAAAATACAAGTAAACTTCAACATGTCGGTATACATATTGTTTGCAGCGCAAAGTAAAAAAGTGATTTATTTTTCATACCTTCTCGTAACTAAGTTGGGCATAGAATTTGGAGCCAAGCAAGCGACACGCCTTTTGTCTGCTTTGATTTTGAGAATTGGTCCTGCTTATTGTCTGCAATAATTTTAAGAATTAATTTCACGAATGAAAGTAAATGAAATATTTTTTGTATGATGCAAAGCTATTAAAAAGTTAGCTGACCTTGAATCACTCAGACCCAAAATATTCTATTAGGTGCAACCACTCGGGCGCCGTTATGTCAGCAGGCTGGTTTCGTATACGTTCTTCATCGGTAGAATAACTCTTATAGGTGGCATGCAAAGTCAAGCGCCACCCCTTGTAGCGCTCAGCAGCAATTTTCAAAAATTTTCTTGCGCTCTCTGGTGTGTCCTCCATGTCCCAGGAATCCTGTACATTGTATAACAAGTTGCTGTAAACGTATAGGATGGAGATTGCAAGAAAAAAATACTTGTGTGGGGTGTGACAACACTAACCAGAATGTCTCGTACTATATCTCTCTTGTTACTATGGCCAACCTCTGCCCACTTTGTTGCACCGCTGAGGGATGCATGTCTTTTTGTAAACATAACCACATCATCAACAATGTGCAGCTGATTAATACCAACCACAACACCAAACCTAGCGGAGAACTGAATTGGTAGCTTCACATGTTCCGTTCTACTAACTTGGGTTGCATAGCGTATTATGGCAACCTTAAGTCCTTTAGCCACACTTCTTCCTAGCTTCCTTCCTTCTGTTACATTCATTCAAATGGTAAACGATTAAAGCAAATTATCGTATGAACAAGTTTAGTATCATGTACAAATACTGTGAAAAGAAGAAAAGTCTGATGTTCATACCATCTTCAGGACGATTGCGGCAAATACGAGCGTGGGACGACCGCTTCATGCCACTACCATTTTGTTCTATAGTACTCCCTCCTGGTTTATATTAATTGTCATATTAGACCAACAAATGAATTAAAAATGAACTACTACAGTAGTTAGGACTGTCCTAACGACAACTATTTTGATGGGGGGGGTTACATTATTGACTTCTTTGTTGCTGTTCATACCCTAAAATGAGACATCAGGTACACATGTCAGTGGCGGTACACACTCGTAGTACTGCAGAGGATTTTCAGTCCTTGAGCGAAGCAAGCAAGACTTTGAGGGGGCATGCAGCTGGCAACGCTAGACTAGACAAAGATAGGGTTCGCCGGTTCGGTCTGACTGACATCAGCCAGAGCGCGTCTCGAAGAGAATTATTAGTTGCATGGAAAGTAATGAACGCCAGTGGTAGCAGGTGGCGAATGCAAGACAGATAAGGCAGGCATCTTGCGGGATTGAAATCCTCCGCAGTACTGCACCTGCATTAGCTGCCACTAACATGTGGGCCCATGAGACATCGGGTCTACTTGTTAGTGGCGGCTACTGTAGGAGCAGTACTGCATAGTGCCAGCTTGCGACACTCAACAAAGCGAGGGTTCTGTCTCACCGAAACTCTTGAGGAGGATTGGTGGCAGGGCGAGTAATGGACAGGGATTTGCGGGCGGCGGGGTAATCATGGCATGCGAAGGCTGGGACGTGGCGATGGGTGAGAGAGACGCGTCGGGGAGGACACTGATGTGACCAGCAGTAGGGCGTGGGCGCCGATGCTGGCCGGAGTTGCCGGCGGCAAGAGAGCACAGCGTGGAGGCATAAAAAAATCATGCCATCACACAGGCTGATGAACTGTTAACTATAAAGACTAAGTACTAATAAGAAAGTAGAATCGCAAGGCATGCTAAAACAATTAGTAGAGCCTAGGAAAGAATGCAAATGACCATGATACACCCATCATCAATACATCAAAAGTACAGAATGTAGTCTCTCAAAATGCTCCAAATTCAATGTCAAAGGAGTAGAGTAAAAAACTAACACGCTCTGCCAAAACAAATGGCACGGTAGAGAGGCAGGTAGTAATGTGATGTGATATGGGTAGTTGGAAGCTACTACCAAGGATAGAGTTGGAGTGGGACATTTTTTAAGCTCCAAAAGTAAAATTACGCTGGGGCAGAAGGAGTATTTCTGGTCTGTATATCTATACCTGCTGTTGGTTCATGCATCGTAGTAGCACCAGGGAGTGAAGAACCTCGGGGTTCCTGAATATCATGTGCTGCAATATTCTCTGCGTACCATGCAAATGATTTAATGTTGTCTAAATTTGTTTAATTTTGATAGTAAACACATTTATAGTCATACCTGGTGCTTGTTGGCCACCATGAATGCTTGTAGACGACATCATAGTTTGATGTCTTGTTCCTAATGTAATGAGCATTGTAAGTAGTCATTCCAAATAACTATGATAACATCAGATTACATGACCGACGTAGATTTTGGATCGGACGGTGTGCTTTCTATAAACTTGAAAGTGCATCTAGGATCCCCGTGGGTTTTGGATGATTGATGACAACAATTAAGTGACTAATGAGCTCAGTGATCTTAAGCACAGGTGTGGACTAAGTGGAAGCACAATCCCTCAAAAAGGAAAAAGATGAAAACGACGATGTCAACTCGAAAAGGAGAAACTAGGGTTTCTAGTTTGTCGAGTTTAGACTAGCCAAATATGTGTGAGGATGTGTGTGTAAAGTGCATTGAGATCAAGTTCGGAGCTCAAAGCAGTTTAGAGGTCAAACCTATTAAGAGAAAAGAGTTGGAAAGAGTCTGGCAGTAGGGCTGGACTAGTCCGTGCAGGTGGCCGGACTAGTCCGCCCCTGGCCGGCCAAGTCCGTTTTCAGCCGGACCAGAAGGGTCTGACTGAGTTCGGACTAGTCCGTTGTGGGATGGACTAGTCCGGGTAGTCGTGAAATGGGTTTTGGGGACTAAGTCCCAAAACCACGGACTTGTCCGTTTTAGTCCGGACCAAGAGGTCCTGACTGAGATCGGACTAGTCTGCCCTGGGGGCCAGACTAGTTCGAGTTTGAGAGGAGTCGGTGTTTCAGAGACTAAGTTTGGGAAGGTCGGACTAGTCCTCCCTTGGGGCCGGACTAGTCCGTGGTATTCAGACTAGTCCGTTTTCACACAGAACAAAAGGTTTTGTGTGAGATCGGACTAGTCCGGTGAGGGCCGCACTAGTCTGTTTTTGAAGTGACCATTTGAATTTGAAGTTTGGCGGGTAGTGTGACGATTGTTGCGCAGTGCTATAGTTGTCAGGGACGTCAGTGGTCCCCTAGGCCGGACTAGTCCAGGCTGTAGGCCGGACTAGTCCGCCCATCTGCTGAAGTCAACAGTATGGGCTTGGAACCTCTATAAATAGAGGACCCCTGGGTTCATTTGAACTAACCTTTGAGCAAATTGAAACCCTAGCGCCGCCACAACAACCTTGAGCCTCCAAAAGACTCCTTCTTGCCTGCATTCCCTCTAAAACTAATTCTTGTGTGGATTAGGGTTTGGTTAAGTGAAGAAGAGGCAGAACACCGCTCTTTGGCTCTCGGTTTGATCTCTTGCACTTTGTGAATCTTTGTGATCTGTGGCTTGAGTCAATCTTTGTGATTCGTAATTGTATTTGTGGTGGGAGCCTCAGATTGTGAGAAGCCCCAACGAATCTTGTATTCATTCTTTGTGATAGTGGAGAACCAAGTTAGGCCCGTGCGGTAAACTTGGTGAGGGAAGGGTTGTTGAACCCTTGTGGACTCCTCAACGGGGACATAGATTCCTTGTGTGGGATCGAACCTCGGGTTAAAATCCTCGTGTCACTTGCGTTTTTAGCTTTCATTCATCACGTATTGCTTCTAGGGTTAGCTTTACTGGTTTTGCTCATCACCTTTGTTTTATTGTGATCCTTAGCTTCATACTTGCCATATAACTTGTTAAGGCTCACCAAGTCATTCTAACAAACTTTGCATCACAATAATTTGACTAAAACCTGTTAGAAACCCTTTTTACGCTTTTCCATTTAGGTGGACCGGACTAGTCCGCCCCTGGACCGGACTAGTCTGCTCCCTGTGTATTAATCTCGTTTTATTAAGTCATTTCAGGTCGATTAGCCTATTCACCCCCCTCTAGGCAACTTTCAATTGGTATCAGAGCCAGACTCTCCCAAAAGAGTCTAACAACTTGGAGAGACGATGGTCGGAGTGGGGTACAAAGAAGTCTCAACCAGTGAGGTCCAAGCAACCACAGAAGAGATTCTCTTCTATCAAGATAAGTCAACGGATGACGAAGAGATTCGTCAGCTCAAGGAAAAACTTCGAGAGAAGTTGAAGATTCCCAAGGTTGACACCTCAACCTCCACATCGAGTGGCACAATCAACTACAACCAACAAGGATACAACTATGAACGCCTTGTCTCCCACAACCACTATCTTTCCATCCCATTGGGGAAGCCTCCCCAATTCAATGGAACCGACTACGGGATGTGGAAACACAACATGAAGATCCACCTTGTGTCACTCAACCCCTCACTATGGCAAATTGTGTTGACCGGGGTGCACATCCCTAAGAATGAAGAAGATATCAATCCGGAGCAAGCCGTGCTCCTTCACCGCAACGCTCAAGAAGCCGGAGTGATCATCTCATCTCTCTCAAGAGATGAGTTCAACCGAGTTGATGGACTTGAGGTGGCCAAGGACATTTGGAACACCCTTAAGACGGCTCATGAAGGCAACCGAGTCGTTAAAGAAGCTAAGATTGAGCTCATAGAAGGAGAGCTCGGGAGGTTTGCCATTATGGATGGTGAATCTCCCCAAGAGATGTACAACCGCCTAAAGATACTCATCAACAAGAGTAGATCTTATGGCTGCACCAAGTGGACGGACCACGAGGTGGTGAAGAGGATGATTCGGGCATTCATGCCTAGAAACGTCTCTCTTTGCTCCATGATTCGAGAAAGTTTGGGATTTGCCAAAATGACCCTGGAGGAGGTCCTTGGAAGGATCATCAACCACAAGATCATGGAGAAGGAGGCACTCTTCTACAATGACCTCCAAAGGTTCACCGCCTCGAAGATAAAGAATGTTGCACTCAAAGCAACAACCTCCTCAAAAGAGCAAGACAAAGATGATGAGGAGAGCCTTGACACCGATGAGGAAGAGGCCTTCTTCATCAACAACTTCAAGAGGATGATGAGAAGAAGAAAAGGAGGATACAAGCATGAGAATAAAGGCAAGGAAAAGGCAAGGCCCAAAACAAAGAGGGCTTGCTACAATTGTGGCGAGTACGGGCACTTCATTGTGGATTGCCCACATGAATATGGCAAGAAGAAGAAGGAGGGCAAGCCACAAGAGAAGAAGCTCTACAAGAAGAAGAGGCCCTCCGGTCATGCTCACTTAGGCAAGGAGTGGGACTCTAACGATGAGTCCTCCTCGTCCGAAGATGAAGAGAAGATGGCAACCATAGCCATCGAGAGGAGCTCCAAGGGAGGCAAGCTCTTTCCAAATCTCTACGACCACGAGCCAACTTGCCTCATGGCAAAACAAGGAAGGAGAAAGTTTAACTCTAACTCACCCTCTTCCATATCCTCTCATGATGATTTTGATAGTGCTAGCAAAAATGAACACATGTTTAAGGATATAAGTAAGAGCACATTGCGAAGAATGAAATTGCTTTTGGATGAAATTTTTGAGGAGGAGTTCATAGATAGGCAAGATGACTTGCTTATCCAAGAAAAGGAAAGATGTAAAGAGCTCATTAAGCTCCTTGAGCTTGAGAGAGAGAAGAGCAAGGCATTAGCGCATGAACTTGCTCTAAGCAAGAAAACATGCTCATGTCTTGAGGAGACAACCATTGAGCTCAAGGACGAACTTGGCAACTTGGCAAAAGTTAACAAGATCCTTGAGACTCAAGTTGAGTCCCTTAAGACTAATGTAGCCTCTTCCTCCAAAAGCTCATCCTCCTCAAAAGTTGCATCCAATGCAATATCAACTTGCAAATGTTCTAACTTGATTATTAAATTAAAGGATGAGCTTAAGTTGACTCAAGGCAAGCAACCACCTAAGGGTAGCATCTTTGACAAAGAGAAGGTGGCGTATGCACGAAGTGCATACACCAACACAAGACCTCTCAATGTCAAGGATGGTCTTGGTTATACTAGATGTGGAAAGCAAAATGCCAAAACCTCCAAGTACAGCAAAGACTTGATTGTCTTTGTCAAAGGAAGCTCATCCCCAACTAAAATTGAGAAGAACACTTAAACTAGCATCTACTTGCCTAAATCTGAACCGCATCCTCTATTTCATGACTTTGATGCATCATATGTTTTGATGAGGAGCAAGTATGGCAAGGTATATGCTAGATATGTTGGGCCACTCCACAAGAGCCCCAAGCCTTGCGTGTGGGTGCCCAAATGCCTCACTACTAACGTCAAAGGACCTAACTCCGCTTGGGTACCTAAAAGGGAGGCATAATCTTGTTTTGTAGGCATACTCCTCCGGTGGATCCAAATGGGTGCTTGATAGTGGGTGCACAAACCACATGACCGTGGAGAGGAAGATGTTCGAGGAGTATGAGGAACATGATGATCCAAATGAAGGAATCCTCTTCCGGGACAATAGCTGAGGAAAAATCCTTGGCTCAGGTAAAATTATCATTTCTCCCAAACACAATCTTTCTAGCATTTTACATATTGATTCTCTAGACTATAACCTTTTGTCCATATCACAACTATGTGACAAAGGTTAATATTGTGTTTTCACTAATGAGGGTGTGAGTGTCCTTAGAAGAAGTGATAACTCAATCGCTTTTAAGGGTGTGCTCAAGGGAAAGCTTTATCTTGTGGACTTTGCCTCAGATAAAGCTCAACTTGACACATGCTTGATGGCGAAAACCAACATGGGATGGCTTTGGCATAGAAGGCTGGCCCATGTTGGGATGAGGAACTTACAAAAGCTTCTAAAGGGCTAGCACATTCATGGTTTGAAGAATGTTGTCTTTGAAAAGGATAGGCCATGCAGTGCTTGCCAAGCGGGGAAGCAAGTGGGAGCTCAACACCCCTCAAAGAACATCATGACGACAACAAGGCCGTTGGAGCTGCTACATATGGACCTTTTCGGCCCCATAACCTACATAAGCATTAGCGGTAACAAATATGGTCTTGTTATTGTTGATGATTTTTCTCGTTTCACTTGGGTGTTCTTCTTGCATGATAAGGGTGAAACTCACGGTGTCCTCAAGAGGTTCTTGAGGAGAGCTCAAAATGAGTTCGCCTCAAGAATCAAAGCTATAAGAAGTGACAACGGCACCGAATTCAAGAACACTCAAGTGGAAGAATTCTTGGATGAGGAGGTCATCAAGCATGAATTTTCAGCTCCATACTCCCCTCAACAAAATGGGGTGGCAGAACGGAAGAATAGGACACTCATCGAGATGTCAAGGACAATGCTTGATGATTACAAGACATCGAATCGGTTTTGGGCGGAGGCGGTTAATACTGCTTGCCACGCCGTCAACCGATTGTACCTCCACCGCCTCCTCAAGAAGACTCCCTATGAGCTTCTAGTTGGTAAGAAACCCTATGTCTCTTACTTTCGTGTTTTTTGGAGCAAGTGTTATATTCTCAACAAGAAGCCTAGGACTTCGAAGTTTGCTTCTAAGTTCGATGAAGGTTTCCTGCTTGGTTATGACTCAAACACCCACGCCTACCGTGTCTTCAACAAAACCTCCGGTATTGTTGAAATGGCACGCGACGTGGTTTTTAATGAAACTAATGGCTCCCAAGTGGAGCAAGTTGATCAAAGTGTGCTAGATCAAGAAGACTCCCCACAAGAAGCACTCAGGAGGATGGCACTTGGAGATGTTCGACCACAAGAACAACCTCAATGCTCAAGTGACCAACAACAAGATGATGCAAGTAACCCCCCACGCGATCAAGTCGAAGATGGACAATTGGCACCTCAAAACGATCAAGAAGACGAAAGTGAAGGGGGAGGCATTCATCAAGGGGGAGATCAAGAAGAAGAAGAAGACGATGATGACTCAAGAGCTCAACCTCCACATCCTCGTGTGCATCAAAGTGTTCAACGAGATCGCCCCGTTGACAACATACTAGGAGAAATTACTAAGGGGGTAATCACTCGTTCTCGTGTTGCAAATTTTTGTGAACATTACTCTTTTTTCTCTTCTTTGGAGCCCCATAAGGTTGAAGATGCCTTGAGAGACCCGGATTGGGTGGTGGCCATGCAAGAGGAACTTAACAACTTTGAGAGGAACAAAGTTTGGGAGCTTGTCAAACGCCCACAAGCAAATGTTGTGGGCACCAATTGGGTGTTCCGCAAAAAGTAAGATGAACATGGTGTTGTGACAAGGAACAAGGAACGACTTGTGGCCAAGGGGTACTCACAAGTCGAAGGTTTGGATTTTGATGAATCCTTTGCTCCTGTAGCTAGGCTAGAGTCAATTCATATATTACTTGCCTTTGCTACTCACCATGATTTTATGATCTACCAAATGGACGTCAAGAGTGCATTCCTAAATGGCCCAATCAAGGAGGAAGTCTATGTGGAACAACCACCGGGCTTCGAAGACCAAGAATTCCCAAACCATGTCTTCAAATTGCGTAAGGCTCTCTATGGACTCAAACAAGCTCCTAGAGCTTGGTATGAGTGTCTTAGAGACTTTCTAATTCAAAATGGTTTTAAGATAGGAAAAGCCGATGATTACACTCTCTTTACAAAGCACTTTAATGATGATCTTTTTGTGTGCCAAATATATGTCGATGACATTATATTTGGTTCTACTAACAAAGTGTTTTGTGATAAGTTTTCTAAGATTATGACGGAAAGATTTGAGATGTCCATGATGGGGGAGTTGAAGTTCTTTTTAGGTTTCCAAGTCAAGCAACTCAAAGAAGGCACGTTCATAAGTCAAACAAGGTACACTCAAGACATACTAAAGAAGTTTGACATGGACAAGGCCAAACCCATCAAGACTCCTATGGCAACAAATGGACACTTAGACCTAAACGAAGACGGTCCAAGTGTGGACCAAAATGTATATCATTCCATGATTGGTTCTCTATTATATCTTTGTGCATCTAGACCGGACATTATGCATAGTGTGTGTATGTGTGCACGGTTTCAAGCCGCACCTAAGGTGT
The DNA here is from genome assembly GCA_036927565.1 of Tuctoria greenei. NCBI lineage: Eukaryota > Viridiplantae > Streptophyta > Magnoliopsida > Poales > Poaceae > Tuctoria > Tuctoria greenei. Next base: position 188,848,657 of record JAYESD010000003.1, on the reverse strand, counting down.
GTCATTTGACCGCTGTGAAGAGAATTCTTAGATATCTAGTTCACACACCTAGCCTAGGACTTTGGTACCCCAAAGGATCCAAGTTTAACCTCATTGGCTATTCCGATGCGTATTATGCGGGGTGCAAAGTTGATAGAGAGAGCACATCCGGGACATGCCAATTTTTGGGTAGATCATTAGTGTCTTGGTCCTCTAAGAAACAAAATTCCATTGCTCTCTCTACAGCCGAAGCGGAGTATGTCACAGCCGGAAGTTGTTGCGCACAACTTCTTTGGATGAGACAAACTCTAAGGGATTATGGTATAAACTTGCGCCATATTCCTCTCCTATGTGACAATGAAAGTGCCATCAAAATAGCCCATAATCCAGTTGAGCATTCAAGGACCAAACACATAGACATTAGACACCATTTCTTGATAGATCATTCCTTAAAGGGGGATATAGTAATTTCCCATGTGACAACCAAGAACCAACTAGCCGACATATTCACCAAGCCCCTAGATGAGAATCGATTTTGTGAGCTTAGGAGTGAGCTCAATATCTTAGATTCTTGAAATGTGGCTAGAAACATGCACATCTGATGTTTACCTTTTGCCTTATTCAAAAGAATTCATGTGGTTGAAAAATTAATCTCTATCTCAATTTTCTTCAAAATATTTGAAAAACTAGAGACTTTGTGAGTTATGGTCATAGTTTGAATGTTGAATGCTTACTGACCATATTCATAAAGTTTTGGTGTGGCAATATGTCCAAAAGGATCATCTCTAGTGGCTAAAACTCAAATATATATGTTTTCAGCCTCCCTGGACTGGACTAGTCCGCCCTCTGGCCGGACAAGTCCGGATCCGGACTGGTCCGGGTTTGTTCCGCTGCCCGGACTAGTTCGACCCTTGTACCGGACTAGTCCAGCCTCTGGGGACTTAAACCCCCCAGGAAACGGCCGACCCCTCCACTTCCTCTTCTAGCTTTCTCTCTCTCACACGCGCGCGAAACCCCCCCCCCCCTCAATGTTTTTGGATTCCAACCACCAAAAGTCATTTCCAATCCGTGCATTGGAAGCCCCGGAGGTGTGGGAGACTTTCCCCGATCACTTGCGATGCGATCGATCCCCGATTCCGTCGATTTCTCAAGATTTGAAGAGGTATTCCTCATTTTTCAAAAACTTGCCTCATTCTTGATTCATTGAGTTTTTGATAGATGCCTCTTCATTAAAGTTGTTTCTAGTGACCTTGTGATCATAGCCTAGGAATATTGCGACTTGATTCCAAAATTTCTCAAAAAACTGTTAGAGTTAGGGTTTAGCCTATGCAAACCGGACTAGTCCGCCCCTGGAGCGGACAAGTCCGGTCTGCACAGGTCAAACTAACACTTTGGCTGATTTTCGTGATTTCTTTCGCATTATTCCAATTCCTTGACCTTCTATCTTATGGCCTCTATTCTTTTCAGCTAAAATGGTCGCTCCTCACCGTTCCGCTTCCCCCCCCCCACTAACCCCGAGTGGGAGGCGGAGCAACTTCGTCTCGCCGAAGAACGAGCAAGAGCCGAAGTTGAGGCTGCCGAGAAGTATCTCGAGCAGCATGAGAAAGCAAAAGCAGCCAAGAAGCAACAAGCTGCTCGGGCCGCAACTTTGGCCTACGACAAAGATGGAGCAATGGCTCGGGCCATTGAGGAGTCCCGAAATGAACTCCGGAAGAAGAAGCGAGAGGAGCGTGAAGCTTACAACTCTCAGGCCGCTGCTCCTCAAGTCTCCAAGAGGAATAGATTTGTATCAATTGGAGAGAAAGACAAAGGTAAGCAGCCAGCCCAAGAAGAGATTGTTGAACACCGGATCGAGAGAGATCCGAAGAAGGGCAAGGCCCCAGCTCCTGCTGAGCCAAAGAAAAGGAAGCCCAGGGTGAAGGCCTCGGCTGCGAAGACCAAGGGCATTGCTATTGGAGGAAAAGGAAAAGCCAAACCAATTGGCCCCTTGGAAGTGCATACTCCCGAAAGGAATCCCAACAGGCAGCGTGACTTGGCTGCAAATGTTTTCCAAGGGAAGGGAGCAGAGAAAGCTCGAAGGCTTCGGACGGACAAGGTCTACAAGTATGAGAGGAGCACCGCCGACCCTCGGTTTTGGTGTGACTTTCATTGCGATTATTACCGTCTTGTCTACCAAAGCATGAAGAAGCCTGTGATCGAAGCACAGTGGGTAGATTGGGAGTACATGGCCAAGAAGCAACATTATGCATTTGACGCCGTCATTGAAGCCGCTAAGCGCCATGGACTCAAGGAGATCATGGGGTTCAAGTATGACTGGAACGTCGAAGTGATCCTGTAGTTTTACTCCACTATCTACTTCACCACCTTAGGTGATAGGAGGATCATATGGATGACACATGGCGAGCAATACTCAGTCACTTTCGCAGAATTTGCCAAAATTCTAGGGCTTGAGGCACATTTGGACCATGAGATCATTATCTCTAACCTCAAGGCCGTTGACCGAGATGAGCTGGCGTACATGTACCCCAGTCATGTCCAATATGATGTCGGTCATGCTCGCAACATCAAGCCCTTCTATAGCATCATGAACAGAATCCTCAGAAGGACAATAGCACCAAAGTATGGTGATGCTGGGGTGATTCAAGGAAACTTGAGGCACTTGCTACTTCTTGTTGATGGGGAGGAGAAGTTAACCCTCGTCGATTACATCTTCGATGATATCTTCAACATCTCGCATACCCCCAACCGTGCTTGCGGGTATGCCCCCTACATCATGTGCCTCATAGAGAAGGTGTCGGGTTTGTCCTTTGTCAAGGATGTGTCGCATCGCCCGCTTCGTCCTCAGCATCCCCTGAATGTGCCGGCTCCCCCACGCTGGAAGAACGCAGAGCCTCCATCTCGCCCCGTGGCGCCTCCTTCCCCGCCTCCGCCTTAGTCGATGAGCACTTTCTTCAAGTGCTTCAAGGTGGTCTTCACTTCCTGACGGAAGCAGGAGATTAGGAACCAGAGGGCACAAAAGCGCCATGAGAAGTACCTCAAGGCGGCGTGTGACAAGCTGGAGGTTCCTATGTCCTCTCCCGAGGCGAGCGACGGGGAGATCACTCCATTTCCCAAATTCACCGCCGACGAGCTCGCCCAGCTCCAAGAGGACGGAAGCTCTTCCTGGACAGCTCCTTTGGCTCGTGCCTCCGACGACGGCGATGACGATGAAGATCATGAGGACCCGAAGGCCACAGAGAGTGACTCCCGCCATGATGACGATGACGAGGAAGACGACGACTAGGCTTACGAGGTCATGTTTCCCTTCTTCTTTTCCCTTTTTGGTGTCTTGATGCCAAAGGGGGAGAGTTAACTGGGAGTCGGTTGGGGGGAGAAAGTTAGAGTTAGATGGGGGAGAGATAGACAGGTTGGGCAAGGGTATCTAGGTGTGGAGAGTCGAGTGTAGCTCTTTATTTCAAATCCTTGGACATGTTGCACTCCTTTTTGTAATATTTATGTCATGTCAGATGTTTAAATTTGTGCAAGACTATGTTTTGAATGTTCAATGTCAATATGATGCTTTGAATGTCTTTGAATGTCTATCTTTTGATCATATTCATGCTTATTATGTCTTGTCACAAATTGTTGAGCACAACACGTAGGCACCCCACCATAACGTGTGTATGTATGAAGGACTTCTTCAATCTCTCTTTCATAATGCATTCATTGAGGGGGAGTCACTCATACACCTCCACGTTATGAAAACCACAAATTTATACTCTCTTATATGAAGACTTAATGTGTTGTCATCAATCACCAAAAACGGGGAGATTGAAAGTGCATCTAGGATCCCTGTGGGCTTTGGATGATTGATGATGACAATTAAGTGACTAATGAGCTCAATGATCTTAAGCACAGGTGTGGACTAAGTGGAAGCACAATCCCTCAAAAAGGAAAAAGATGAAAACGGCGATGTCAACTCGAAAAGGAGAAACTAGGGTTTCTAGTGTGTCGAGTTTAGACTAGCCAAATATGTGTGAGGATGTGTGTGTAATGTGCATTGAGATCAAGTTGGGAGCTCAAAGCGGTTTAGAGGTCAAACCTATTGAGAGAAAAGAGTTGGAAAGTGTTTGGCAGTAGGGCCGGACTAGTCCGTGCAGGTGGCCGGACTAGTCCGCCCCTGGCCGGCCAAGTCCGTTTTCAGCCGGACCAGAAGGGTCTGACTGAGTTCGAACTAGTCCGTTGTGGGACGGACTAGTCCGGGTAGTCGTGAAATGGGTTTTGGGGACTAAGTCCCAAAACCACGGACTTGTCCGTTTTAGTCCGGACCAAGAGGTCCTGACTGAGATCGGACTAGTCCGCCCTAAGGGTCGGACTAGTCCGGGTTTCAGAGGAGTCGGTGTTTCAGAGACTAAGTCTGGGAAGGCCGGACTAGTCCGCCCTTGGGGCCGAACTAGTCCGTGGTCTTCAGACTAGTCCGTTTTCACACAGAACAAAAGATTCTGTGTGAGATCGAACTAGTCCGGTGGGGGCCGAACTAGTACATTTTTGAAGTGACCGTTTGAATTTGAAGTTTGGCGGGTAGTGTGAGGATTGCCGCGCAGTGTGACTGTTGTCAGGGACGTCAGTGGTCCCCTAGGCCGGACTAGTCCTGGCTGTAGGCCGGACTAGTCCGCCCATCTGCTAAAGTCAGTAGTATGGGCTTGGAACCTCTATAAATAGAGGACCCCTGGGTTCACTTGAACTAACCTTTGAGCAAATTCAAACCACAGCGCCGCCACAGCAACCTTGAGCCTCCAAAAGCCTCCTTCCTGCCTGCATTCCCTCTAAAACTAATTCTTGTGTGGATTAGGGTTTGGTGAAGTGAAGAAGAGGAAGAACACCGCTCTTTGGCTCTCGGTTTGATCTCTTGCACTTTGTGAATCTTTGTGATCTGTGGCTTGAGTCAATCTTTGTGATTCGTAATTGTATTTTTGGTGGGAGCCTCAGATTGTGAGAAGCCCCAACGAATCTTGTATTCATTCTTTGTGATAGTTGAGAACCAAGTTAGGCCCGTGCGGTAAACTTGGTGAGGGAAGGGTTGTTGAACCCGATCCTTTGTGGACTCCTTAACGGGGACGTAGATTCCTTGTGTGGGATCGAACCTCGGGATAAAATCCTCGTGTCACTTGCGTTCTTAGCTTTCAATCATCACATATTGCTTCTAGGGTTAGCTTTACCAGTTTGGCTCATCACCTTTGTTTTATTGTGATCCTTAGCTTCATACTTGCCATATAACTTGTTAAGGCTCACCAAGTCATTCTAACAAACTTTGCATCACAAGAATTGGACTAAAACCTGTTAGAAACACTTTTTAGGCTTTTCCCTGTAGGTGGACCGGACTAGTCCGCCCCCTGTGTATTAATCTCGTTTTATTAAGTCATTTCAGGTCGATTAGCCTATTCACCCCCCTCTAGGCAACTTTCAAAACTGCAGTGTCTCTTACTAACAGAGGAATTAGAAAAGAAAGAAGAGAAAAACAAGTACGATCCGAGAAAGACACAAGAAAGAAAAAAGTGAAAACCATTTGAACCAAAAATCTTAGGAATACAAATTTCTAAAACAGGAATGAGAGTACAACATTTGGAGTGGTTGATCAGATATCCCGTGCGTCATTTACTTCTAAATCTAGAAATTTCATACTACTACCTTTGGTTTTTAGTATTTGTCGTTCCTGGTCAGGAATTGAACTAGAAATACACTACCGTAATAAGCTATCGGAGCAACATTTATTTAGGGACAGATGTAGTGTATGTATATATATATATATATATATATATATATATATATATATATATATATATATATATATATAAAACTAAATTCGTGAAACAGAAGACCACATTTCTTCTTTGTTATTTTATTTAATCTTCGTATATCAGGATGGATCGTGTATAACTTAACTAGGCCAAAACTGCATGGATCGTGTAGAACCAAGCCAATATAGCTCTATAAAAAGACAGCATGGATCGTGTAGTTTACCTAGCACAAAACTATGGTCCGGGATGCGATGTCGCGGGGAGGTGTCGGCGATGAAGAGGTTCGGTAGAGCCCGTCAAACTTGGTCACCCGGCGTTGTACCCATGAGTCAACACCACCAAGAGCTTCGATGCGTCACTGCGAGATCCATGGGGGAAAATGGTAAACACCGTGGGAATTGAAAACACGGGAATTTCTTAGGAATACAAGTATAGAACACAGGACCGAGAGACAACACATTTGGAGTACTGCGAGATCACCGGAAGGGCGGGGCAGCGGTGTGTCGGGAACGGAGGCCAGTGTTTCCATTTATACTCATCATGGCTGAAATAGGGTTACAATAATAGGCGGGACTGAATTTGGAGGCGCAGGTAGTGAAATAGAATTGTCAAAATCTCAAATGTGGCACACCAAGTAGAACGATAAAATTTTTGCGGGAGTAGAGAATTTGACGCAAGCCGTGCCCTTGTGCACGCATCCAATCATGATTAATTACATCTCATGTTGCTTTGATTCCTGCACATGGTGCGTGCAGCTAGAGGGGTAGACTTCGTCTTAGGACAACTTGCTCACTTCTTAATTCATCTTCGTTGCCATGCATGGAGATCAAAATCTAAAAGCAGTCATCTGCTAGCTAGTGGGACATTCCAAAAAAATACAAAAAAAATATGAATCACCAAATGTATATGTGCTAATGCAAACGATATGCAAATACAGCCAAGTCCACGAAAGGACGATGGTAACCAATTAGCATTTTGTAACATTAATCACAATGAAATGATAATATGTAGTATATACTACTACATACGAAAAATACATTTTCCCATGCACCGACTACAAATGAAAAAATTGAGTGAAAGAACACAAAAGAGGAGAAACGCAGCCTCAACCATGATCTCAATGGAGTTTCAACCAAGAGTCGTCAATTGTTGCAACACAACAAATTCTTGGCTAGACATTGAACAACAGTTATCTCGCCCCTTTTTCAAAAAGGAGTTGTTTTTCGATACTAATAGGACGCATTGTTCATGAATAGAAAATACATTTATCAGTAAAATAGAAACAACACATATATTACAAACAAGAACTACGAAAGCACATAGAAAACAAGAAAAAGAAAAACTATAAATACTACTATACTCGGAGTCGGAAGAGATCTCCTCCACCTCCTTATCCGCTGCCGTTGCCTCCTCCTCCGCTGCTGCTGCCGCCGCCGCCTCCTCTGCTGCCGCGCTGCTGCTGCCTCCTCCGGCAATTGAGTTTGAAGCTTCCGGGCAACGGTCCGCAGAAGATGCTAGCGGCTCTCCATCCCAGCCATCTCCTTGATCGTCTCATAGAGGACGTTGAGACGACCGGCCATAAACCCTAACCCAAAGCAGTAGTGGTCGGCAGTGTCCATGCTGGTGCAGACAGGAAGTTTCCCAAGACCCAGACGATCACACGAGCGAGATGTATTGGAAAATACATACCGCGCCAATATGTCGAGCTTTTTTGCTCGCCCGGCGGTGGCGGAAAGGTGCTCGGTGGCCTCCTTCAGGCGTCGATCGAGTTCATCGAAGCGGTGTTCGATGAGGCGGACAGTCTCCTGAACGCAAACGGGATGAGGAGGTGCGGGCGCCACGGGCGGAGAAGGGGACGGAGGAGGTTCGGGCGCCGCCTCCAGTTCCATCGGCATTGGCTGCGACGGAAACAGAGAAGAAGGAGGTTCGGAGGACGTCGATGGCCTGGAGCGCTTCGGTGCGGGGCTACCCATTGGTGCGGCGACGGAGGTGTGGAGAAAGAGCGAGAGGTGGTCGGCGATTGTGCAGTGGTGAAGGAAGAGAAGTTTGGAGGCTACGATCGATGGAGATGGAGTGGTGCGGCGGAGACACAAGATAATGGGTGTGCCTTTATAGCGGGTCCTTGTCGACCATCCGCACCAGCGTATTCTAAGCATACTCTATACGCTATTCTCCTTCAGCTTTTACACTACATACTCTAAATTACACTGCGAAACAATGTATCCAGTATGCTTTATAGTACGCCACTGCGGATGGTCCGCGCGAGTTTAGATGATCGGATGCTTCAAAAACTGCGCTTTCGAATTAATCCAAACCGCGGTTGGCTTCCTCTAAGTTGTCGCTTCACAGGTAGTTTTCTAATTTGACCAACAAAGGGTCTAGGGTATGCAGTGGCCCACCTGGCATACTTTGTAGGTCCGTCCAGCGGTGTTTCAGGTTTTTTCAGTTCCAGTTTTTAATTTTGACACACAAAGGGCCCACTGGCCCAAGGTATATGCAATGTCCTAGTTTTTTTCAGTTTGTCACGCAAAAGACCTCAATCATGTCAGAAAACACAAGAAAAAAGTACAATAAGATGAACACACCACACATTCATGCATTCATTAACACACACATGCACACACACACTACAAGAAATGCGATCATTTGCGACGGTTGAGTTTATTTCCCCCGCGCCCCCGCCGCCGGCCCGCCCCCGGCTCCGTCGCCCCTGCTCCCCCGGCCCCGCCGCCCCTGCGCCCCCGCTGCCGGCCCGCCCCAGTGGCACCCCGGCCCCAGCCCCGGCCCACTGCACCCCCGCCGCTCCCGACCCCCGATGCCCTCGGCCCCTGGCAGACTCTATCGGTGATGATGGAGTTAGGGCCGGGTCCGGGAACGCGGACTCGAGAACGAATCGAGGGGAAGGCTCGTTGCCCATAGCGGCCGTGTAGCTTACGTCCCCTTGATCCGTTGGCGATGATCATTCCCCTCGATCCGTTCTTGAGTTTGCGGCGGCCATGGCGCCGCTTCGACCCTGCTTCTGGTCTGACGACGGTGATGATCCGCAACATACTTTTAAATCTGCGCTTTGGTATTCTCCCCCTCATATTTGTTGATGCATTAATATCTGATGGTTTACATTGTTTTCCACAGGAGGAAAAAAGTAATGAACATCATTGATCAACACTGCGCCGAGGAGAACGCGAAAATTGTAGTGGGCCACGCCAAGTCGGAATACAATTTTATTTACGTTCCATTTTACTTCAAGTACCATGCCTATGCTTTGAAATATATGATTATACTAATCAAACTCCAGTCTTTTACTGATTGATACTTCACCTCGTTTGTTGCATTTGCTAAGGTCCGAGGCCAACAAGGGCTACTGCTTTGTCAATGTCACATTGCCAGATGCGGTGTTCAGGCTGTGGAAGCACCTGCATGGCTTCCGTTGGAAGGTGAACGACTCGCGTAAGATGTGTGAGGTCGACTACGCCAACATCCAGGTACATCGCTGTCTGCTGTCACCGTTTTCCATTGCGCCACCGCTGCATGGTGTTCACCTGCTGCTGCTCGTCATCCTTTCGTAGGGTAGGGATGCGTTGGTGGCCCATTTCTCCAAGTCATGCTGTGCGGAAGGGCCGTAGAGAATTTGATTTCTGCACCAAGGGGTTAAGAGATAAGACCATCTGATTCGCAGGTCAGTAATGGTGTTTGGGAACACAGTATTTTTGGAGTTTTAGAGCAATTAGCAATACCGTGGTATTTGAGATTACTATGGTATTTTTTACAGAATGGTGTTTGTCAACCAAACAGTCCCATGTATTGCAAAATCATGGTATTACAAAACTGTGTTATTGAAATACATTGGTATTGCCATGTCATTTTAAAAATTGTGGTTTCCAAAACTTTAGTATTGAAAAACTGTGTTCCCAAACAAAGCCTAAAGCTTTACCGTGAACCACTGCGGATGGTCTTAAAGGCAGGCCCAGCTCTGGGCCTAGGCAGGCAAAAATAAATTTTCTGCGGCCCTACAGCACAACGTCGCGCGTGTGCCCCCACCCCGCACGCTGTCCCATGGAAATCCCGCCGAGATCCTCGCTTCGCGCTGGGTTTGTTGTTTGGACACTGAAGGATGGAAATACCGCGTGTCCCACTCCAACAATTATGTAATTTTGATCGGACGGCGTGCGAGGCAGGGGCACACGTGCGATGTTGTGCGGTAGGGTCGCAGAAAATTTGTGGGCTACTGCCTAGGGCCAGGGGATAAGGATCCCCTGACTTAATCAGCGGTCACTGACATGTGGACCTGGTCCCACACATCAGTGACCATGTCGCTGCGTGCAGTAAAGTCAGGGGATCCCTGTCGAGGGCCAGGCCAGGGATGAGGATCCCCTGACTTAATCAGCGGTCACTGACATGTGGACCTGGTCCCACACGTTAGTGACCATGTCACGGCGTGCATTAAAGTCAAGGGATCACTGTCCCAGGCCGGTGGGTGGGGGTGGTGGGGTGGGCACGATGACAGCTGGTAAAGAGAAAAGAAATAAAATTAATTAAGTGTGTAGCTTTTTATTTTTGTAATTTTTTGAAATATAATTCTACTACGTACGTCCTACTAATGTTCGTTCAATGCTTTGTCCAAAACGTCAAATAAAAGAATAAGGAGGGAGTATTTATTAGATACAGTATAATATTACTAATGTGTTAATTTTCTATATGCGATGTTTTTCGATAAAAGGAGGAGTTTTTCGTTAGTGCATGTACTGTAGAACACATTGTTCATGAACATAAAATAAAAGACATTTTTCATTAACATAAAAACAACACATATATTACAAACAAGAAAAAAACACATAGAAAACAAAAGAAAGAACTACTACCCATCCTACTCTACTCGGAGGAGGACTTGTCCACCTCCGCCGCCACCTCCGCCTCCGTCGGCGGCGCCACCGCCTCCCTATCCGCCGCCGGTGCCTCCGCCGCAACCGTCAGCGGAACTTCTTCCGGCTGACGACCTTCACGAGTTGCTCACGAAACCCCACCCCGGCCTCCTCACCGATCGTCTTGTAGAGGCAGTCGAGATGAGCGGCAACAAAGCCTAATCTAAAGATGTAGTAACCGGCGGAGTCTATGCTGGCGTGGTGGGAAAGGACACCAAGTCCCAATCGGCGACAGGAGTGAGATGTATTGTGAAATACATCCTGTGCCATTTTGTCGAGCGCTTTTGCTTGCATGTCGGCAGCGAACATGCTGTCGGTGACCTCCTTAAGCTTGCCGTTGAGTTTGTCGATGCTTTCCTCGATGAGGCGGACAGTCTCATCATAGTCGAACGGAAGAGCTGCGGGTGCCGCGGGCAGAGACGGGAGTGGAGGAGGTGCGGGCGCCACCTCCAGTTCCACCGGCCTTGGCGGCAAAGGAAACGGAGAAGGAGGTTCGGAGGACGTCGATGACCTAGAGCGCTTCGGTGCGGGGCTACCCATTTGTGCAGCGATGGAGGTGCGAACAAAGAGAGAGAGGTGGTCGACGGTGGTGCGGTGAAGAAGCAAGAGGAGAAGTTTGGAGGCTAAAATTGATCGAGAGGTGCGGTGAAGAAGAAGAGGATGGTGTGCCTTTATAGCGGGTCATCGTCTAAGCGTGTGAGTGGAGATGATCGGACGCTTCAAAAATTGTGCTTTTGAATCGACATTCAGAGTTACTCCAAACCGCGGTTCGCCTCCTCTCGGTTATCGCAACGGCTCAACACGTCCCATCAGCCAGTTTTTTAATTTAACACACAAAGGTGCGGAGATTGATGTGAACGCGCGTGGCAATCGACCGAGAGTCCATATCTTTTTTTTTTTAAGTATCCGACCGTTGCCGATCGAGAGTCCATATCAAACTGATAATTGTCGTGATCATGGATGATGGTGGACATGAATGTAATGCATGTTAAAGAGACTCGCGATCAAGCATGTTTGGTCAGGTGTTGATGATTTTTGTGCCCCCTTGTTGAGGAACATGTTAATTGGATGACGTTGAGGATCGGATGTGGCGTACGTGTTTCCACAAGTGTGTTCATTTGTTCCTAAAATAAGAACACGTAGCGGCTAGCGCCTATGCCTGTTGTTTCTTCAAAAGATGAGTACAGCGATACATAATGGCAGCATGCGATCGATTAATTTGATGAACCACGTACGTACGTAGTGAGAGATGTGCGCTTATTAGACGATGGTATTCCACATTCTATCCTCGTACCATCGAGGGAACATATCCTTGTATCAAATTTGTTATCTCTATTGATGACAGGATAATATTCTTCATTAGTGTGGTAGTTAAACTGCCATATACTGTAGGTTGAGAGCATACACACATGCCTGGTGGAGAATATGATAAATATAGAAATATATATACATGGTAGGAAATATTATTCTATTCTTGGAATACATGTTTGGGACGTAGCATATGTACGTCTAACATACATGTGAAAGACCTCGATCATGTTTGTTGACGTTACGTGTTCTCTTTTTTGTTGAGAGATCGTCATGATTGAGGCTCGTTGATCATGTTTGGGGCGTAGCATGCATGGACAACTAACATGCATGTGAAAGACCTCGATGCATGTGAAATAACATGCATGTTTTTAAAAGCAAGATATAGTTTTTCCTCAAGAAAAAATAATTTTATGAGAGATTGGGCACACAAGCACAAAAGCTAGAATTTGAGCGATGCACCTACGAATTCCATATGCCGGGACGATCGATGGCAGCCGATCCGCAAACTCAGTGGTAAGATTAGTAGTCACTGGAGAGTAGCTTGCCGCTGACCTCGAAGGAGACGAAGGCGTCGTTGCACGCATAGCTGATCTTTTCGCCGAAGAGATTGTACGCGTCCCAGCTGCTCGTCCTCACCCCGTAAGGATTCTCCATGTCGGCGCCCATCACGGTGCTCGCGATGTCCTTCAGCCCCGCGCGGTGGAGGCTCGGGTGATCCATCTCCTCCGTCGCGAGCTCGGCCAGGTCCACCGTTTTGGCCTCCTTCAGCTGCCAGTCCTTCCAAAGTCTGTCGGTGTCACCCTCCACGCCGACGCCGATAAAGCGGTAGTCGGAATCGCCGAGGAAATCTTTTAGCTCGTCGGGGAAGTAGTCAGCGTGGATGACCTGGAAGATGAGGTAGCGGCAGTCAGCGCAGAGCTGCATAACAGCGACGGGGTTCTGGTCGGCGGAGTAGCTCGGGCGCCACTCGACATCGAGCCCGACGACGAGCTTGTGAAGGCGCCGACGGTGGACGGAGAGGACCTTGTCGAGCCAGTCCTCCACAGCCTTGCCGGAGGACGTCACGGTGGTGGTGATCACGTCTTCCTCGAACGTCATGTTGTACACCTGAGTCCCCGCCATTGGGTCTCTCTCCTTGTCGTCCCTACGGTTGACGTCTACGGCGGCGCGGCGCAACTCTCTCTCTTGTGCAAAACCTTTGTCTACACCTTTAGTTTGGATTTTAATTGGAAATGGGCCTGGATATATAACTGATGCAGTTACAATATGAGCGGAGGAGTTTCCGAATTTGACGGACCCGAGCCCGGAGTAAAGAGAGTAATGAATATTTTTGAATCTTATATACTCTTTCTAATTTTTATTTCCTATCGCTATGACCACAAGGTGCATTGTCTCAACCTAACACCACGTACAACAACAACAACATTTCTCAGGAGCCCACCCACTTGATATGCTGGGTGTGCCACGGGATACCCTGGGTCCTGTCACCAGAGAGTAGCTAGTGTGAATACATGCTGGAGAGATCAGCGGAATCGGGAACTGGCCAACGAAGATGGATGTCAGCAGTGTCATGGTTCATGTATCGAAATGCGCGCCATCCTATTTCTTCTTCTCCTTTTTCTTATAAGTTCGTATTATTTTCCACCAATCTTCTAAGAGTATCTCCAACCCGTTTGCTATTTTTAGTTTGGTATTCTGTCAAATAGCAAATATGCTATCCACATTTAGCATCTCATTCTATGAGCATCTCCAACCCGTTTGCTATATGATGTGCTATATTAAAAAATTTCATATTTTATTAATATGTAATAATTATTTTAAAATTCAAATAACATTGTTGCAACGGCTATATTGTGACATTTGTATTTCTAACGGCTATTTTTCAATGGTTATATTTCTAACGACTATTTTTCAATGTTGTATTTCCAACAGTTAATTTTCAACAACTATTTTGCAATAGAAACGACAATAATGTAGCAGAAATTGGGGATAGCAAACCGGATAGCATTTGCTACTAGTAGCACACCAGGAGCTCCATATAGCAAATGGCTAAAAGTAGCAATCCTAATAGAAAACCGGTTGGAGATGACTTTTTTCTCTAAATTTGCTAAAAAAATAGGATAGCACACCATATAGCTAATGGCCAAAAGAGCATCTCCAACCCATTAGCTATATGATGTGCTATCCTATTATTTAGCAAATTTAGAGCAAAAATCATCTCCAACCGGTTTGCTATTAGGATTGCTACTTTTAGCCATTTGCTATATGGAGCTCTCGGTGTGCTACTAGTAGCAAATGCTATCTGGTTTGCTATTCCCAATTTCTCGTACATTATCGTCGTTCCGTTGCAAAATAGTCGTTGAAAATTAGCCGTTGGAAATACATCTGTTGAAAAATAGTCGTTAGAAATATAACCATTTAAAAATAGCCGTTATGAATACAACTGTTACAATATAGCCATTGCAACAATGTTATTTGAGTTTTAAAATAATTATTATGTACTAATAAAATATGAAAATTTTTTAATATAGCACATCATATAGCAAACGGGTTTGAGATGCTCATGGAATGAGATGCTAAATGTGGATAGCATATTTGTCATTTGAAAGAATAGCAAACAAAAATAACAATGGGGTTGGAGATGCTCTAACCCTCCTTTATTTGAAGTTGTACGGTTAGATCAGGATACGTGGCCGGCGTACACTTTATGACACACTAGTGAAAGTAAAACACCCAATACATTTTATGACACACTTGTAAAAGTAAAATACACGATACATTTTATTATTATGGAAGTCTATAACTAAGACTCAATCCAAATCAGGCAAAAATTTCGATGACCCTGACTTCTAGTTTGTTTTTGCAAGCCATCCGAATCAAGTCTTTTTTGTCTTCACCCTTTTGCAATGACGCCCACGAGCATCAAATCTGGGCTAAAGTTGATATGAACTCCAAAAACTGTTGTTGCATTTTTTGTGATTTACTACGTGCTTTTCTGTTTGATTGCTCATTATGTTGGATCCGTGTTGGGTTTGAACAGAGTGTGGGCTTCTCCCTGCTGGTCTTGTCAGATAAACTAGTGGGTGATAGTCACTTTCTGGATCTCCAGCTCAGTAGAGTTGGAAGTGGAAATATATTCCATTCTAAAAGATAAAAGAGATAAATAGTCCACTAGTTTATCGTTAGAATAACAACATCAGAACTATTTTTGCGCACCAATGAATAGAAATATCAAGTTCATTACCTTAAGACGATACATTACAAACAAGAAAAAAGAAAAACACAAAATACAAACAAGAAAAGATAAACAACACAACTAAGAACAAGAAAAAAACTACTTCTCCTCCACCTCACTCCACCTACTTCTCCTTCTCCTCCTCCTCCTCCTTGGGCTCCTGACTGGGCGGGGGCGCCTCCCGTGACGGAGACGGGAAGCCCAGTTTCCCGGACGTCGCCGCCACCAGGTTGTCGCGGCCGGCGACATCGAGCTCGTCCGCCAGCGTCTCCCAAAGGACGTCAAGGCGACCGGCCAAGTGCGTCATGCCGAAGACGTAGTAGCCCGTGGTCCCCATGGCAACATACTCTGGAAGGGTACCAAGTCCAAGGCGATGCATGGAGCGCGATGTATTGTCAAATACATCACGCGCTATCTTCCGAAGAGCCCACTCCTTGTCCAGGGGGGAGTCCGGTTGGGGACGCTTACCCTTGGCGTTCTTCGGCAGGCTTGGCGACGGCGTTGTCTTGTCATCCATGGTGTTCTTGGCGCGATTTTAGGAAGAGAGCAAGAGTGGCTGTGTGGAGAAGACGATGGCGTGCCCGGGTGATCTTATAGCATAGTAGCAGCCTGGCTGGGGTGCTCATTCTCTGCAGTATTGCAGGTGCAGTAGAGGTGGCTGACATGTGGGTCCCACACCATGTAGGGCCCTCATGTCAGCCATCTCTACTGCACCTACAGTACTGTAGGGGATTTGAACCCACCTGGCTATTTGTCTCTCAACGCACGCAATAGTGGTAATGGGACACGGAGCGGTTCCAATTGAATTCAAAGATGCGCATGCGCCACGCGTGTTTAAGGCGCCTCGGTGACTGGCGCGCACATAAGCTCGGTGCGCCAGGTCGCATCAGCCGCCTGTACAAATGGCTACGGCTTGAACGAAGGACAAAACCTTATATGGCAAATAGCAACGTATAATACTTCCTCCACCCCAACTCAACTCTATTTCTGTTTTGGTCGAACTAATTACCTTTGACCAATGATTTATATGGAATTTATTAACTTCAATAACATGTAGTACTAGATTGTATATTATGGAAATATTTTCATGGTGAATCTAAAAGTACAATTCTTCTATTGTTAAAACAGATCAAAATTGCGTAAATCTCAAAGATAGATTTGACCAAACCTAAGACTTCCCTTTGAAAAAGTTTTATACTTTACATTAGTTTTACATATGTAATATGCACATAGGATATATCACTAAATAGTTTTGCAAAAAAACATGGAGGAGAAATATGTATATCCCATATGCTACTACTACGTAAATTAGGGGTGGGCAAATAAACCGAGACCGAAAAACTGAAACCAATAAAACCGAGACATGAACCGAAAAGACCAAAATATCGGGTATCGGGTACTTTTCGGGTAGCAAATATAAATAACTGAAAAATAAATGTCGGGTTCGGGTACCACTCTTGGGTAACTGAAATAACAGAATAGTCGGTCCATCAAATAATAAGTTAAATTATGCGTGCTAAACTATGAAAAATTCAAATTTAGATATTTTATTTTCAAGTTGTGATGTGTGAAGTTGTTGGATTTAAACGTTTATATTTTATTTTTCATTTGTCAATTTATAATAAATTACCTCATGGGATTAAATTTATCAATCATATTAAATTTGTGCAAACATGACATGGATATAATGTATAATTCGGATATATCGGGTAGGACCGAAGACCGAACCGGAATTTTAGTACCCAAAATGTTTGGGTACCTAATATTATTACAACAATTCGGTTAGTGATTTCAAGAAACCGAATTTTGAAAAAGACCGAAATACCCGAACCAAAATATCGGGTAGACCGAATGCACACCCCTTAACATAAATCCATCTGAAATAATTAGCTAGTTTGAGGATGAATGAAGTTGAGCTTGCGAGCTTGCTAGTTTGTTTTGAGCAGCGATTAATTTATGGCATCATCAAATCTGGAGTAATTTTTCTAGATTATTTGGGGCCATAAAATTAGTTAACACGCTATATATGAGGAGAAAGATTAGGATATGCTACCTATTGCTTGTGTTGAATAACCCTGCGCCGTGGACAACATATATCCGACACATTATTCTGGTCACCAGGATCATTCTGCCCTAGGGATGAAAATGGTACGGTAAATTCCCGAACCGTCCAGCGCCGTTTTCGAAAATTTCCGATGCGATTACCATTTTTGACAATTTCTGAAATTTTTGATCCGATTACCGTTTTTATCGGACATTGAAATTTGGTAAACGGAATGGAAATTATTTAGACTGATTTCTGACCGAATTGTCGGGATACCGTATTTTAATGGAAAATTTCCGAACAATAACCGAATACTTTCCAAATAATAGGTTGGGTCTAATGGGCCGACATGTACTCTCTCCGTCCCTTGGAATAGAGAATTTTTAAAGGAAACTTCAAAGGAATTCATTCTTACATTGTGCTGATGTCACAGGTGTTTGGAACATAGGAATCATATTTACTTTCCTGTAGAAAGACTTCCTTTCCTATGTAAAATGGAGGAATGAAATAATCTAGTTCAAGTTCTTTGTGGTCTGCTGGTTGGCTAGGGAGGGAATATATAGGGTGCTAAAAATCAAATTAACTAACCTAATGTTTTGCATGGAATAATTATTTTTTTTGAAACAAGGGAATAATTATTTCTGAGTTACTGCAATGCTATAGAGGTTTTGATGTTAGAAATATAGGAATGAAGTTGTTTATGAAGCAAACTAGTAGTTCATTTTGGCAAGAAGTTATGACTTTCATTTATGTATTACAAGTAATGATAGTTAAGATTCTAAAGAATTTTGTTTATAGTTGCTCTAACATTTTTCTTATGTTTTCATTCCTGCATTCCAAACATCTTGAATTCTCCATTCCTCTGATTTTGATTCCCGTAGTTTTCGTAGTTTTCTCACTTTCTTCGTTCCTGCATTTTGTCTATTCCTATGTTTTTTCCAATTCCTGTGATTTGGATTCCTACGTTCCAAACGGGGCCATAGTAAATATCACTTTGTAGTTTATTTTTTAACTACAAAGCGACAATTATTTAGAGACGGAGGGAGTAATAAGCTCAATTCCTTAAATTTTTTATTCAGACAATTGTTTGAATAAGGAGTTGTCAAAGGAAATAAGCTCAATTCCGACCGTTTTCATCCCTATTCTGCCCCAAGTCATCTGGGGCTGTAGACGGAGGACCTTGATGATCAGGATAAGGACCAGGCAAGAAATCATTGGTCAAAGGTAAGTTTGACCAATGCTAAAAATAGAGTTGAGTTGGGGCGGAGGGAGGAGTACCTTTTACAGACCGCTTTGCAGGCCCCACTGCGGGCGATCTCCTGACTGCTGACAACTCCAGCGGCAAAAGTAGCGTACAACTGCACTTTAGAAGCCGTAACCCCAGTTTGCATCAAAGGAAACTCATGGGATAGTTTAAAGGAATGGAATCCTCCGGAAGGGAAAGACATTCATACGAGTTTCACAAGTAGCATTCCAAGCAGTGCACTTTAGAAGCCATAACCATCACTGCGCGCGTCTCAACGTCTTCTTCGCGCGTACTAATAAAGACACATTATCGTCTTCTCCACAACACACACAGGCCATCCTCTTCTCCGCGCGTACTCTTCCACTTCGTCTCCATCGCGCGCGCCCTCATTATTTCTCTTCGAAGCCCATGGAGCTCCCCTTGCCGCACGATATTGGTGTCCTGATTGCGGGGTGGGTCGCCGCAACCTCCCCGCAGCCCATGGACGACCTCTCCAGTCTGCGCAATACCTGCAAGGCCATGCACGCGGCGTGCCGGGATCGCGTCGTGGGCAGGTGTGTGGCGCTAGAGCCGGAGAGCATTTGGAAGTTTAACTGGAGCTACGACCGCCTCGTGGAGTGCCTGGCAATCGTCGGCAACCCTCATGTGTGCTACGTCACCGGGTTCGACCTCGTCTTCCTGCACGGTCGCGCGTAGCCAATCACCCAGTTCCTTTCCCGGGCGGCCGCCAACGGCCACATGGTGGCGGCCTACGTCCTCGCCATGCTCCGCTATGACGCCGACCGCGGGGCCCGCAATGTCTTCGAGTATATCTGGCAGGTCGAAGGTGAGGCCCACGTCGGCTACAACGCGGTCGGGTCTGTCACTATGATGTGGACCAACAAGGAGTGATGCCGGTGTCGGCATGAAGCCATGAATAGTATCGATCGTTTCGCCTGGAGGTTCCTGGGCAGGCCTTGTCCAGAAGCGCCGCCGGTGGCGATGCCCAACATTGATGATGACGCTTGGGACAGCTCAATAGGGGGGAACCAGGGAACTGCCCGCTGCGGCAGGCCTACGTGGGAGGAGTGAAGAGTCTTCTGTACATAGAATTGTAGGATTAAGCACGAGCATGACCTGTTCCGCCGTCTGGCGTTGTACTATATGGGTTATATTCCCTCCACTCCCGCTTGGATGCACCCCTAGTTCTCGCAATGCAAATTAAAAGAGAACAAAGGGAGTATATAAAACAGACTTGTAGTATATGTGTTTCCCCTATGCCCGCTCGTCTCTGATGAATGTTGCACATGTTGTGTTTCCCCTATGCGCGCTCGTCTTATGTTTAGCCCCGTTTGCATCAAAAGAAACTCACATGACTTTTTAAAGAAATAGATTCTTCTGGAAATGTATACATTCAATCATACAGTAGATTGTAATGATGGAAATCAGTGTTCCCTTCTCTCTGTTGATTGTCTCCACTTTTCATTCCAATCATCGCTAATCGACAGAACTAGCTGTTACATAATCCCCAATAAACACAAAATAAACTAATCGACACATCTAGTCCGTAACACTTCCCTTGAAGCAGTGGTAATAACTTCTAGCCGCGTATAGGAGTAGTGGTGATGATTACACCGCGTATAGGGGCATAGGGCTAGTGGTACGTTGGAGTTCTACCTATCTTTTTCTAACATTTTTCTCGTCCTTTCTTTTCTTTACTCTCTGTTGATTGTCTCCACTTTTCTTTTCAGTCGTTGCTACCTGTTAGTATTGTATACTACTTTACAGACCGCTCTGCAGGCCCCGCTAAGGGCGATCTCCTGGCACCTCTAGCGGCTAAAGTATCGTACAAGCAACTTTACAAGCCACTGGCGGTGCGGAGGGTCGTTCATTAACAGAGATCCAATAGATGAAAATCTTTGATTACAAGATTGCACCAAAACTTTAATTGCATGTAGTGCTGTCAACGAGTCGAACTCGAGCGAGTTTGTTTCTACCATATATAAAAATTGTGTTACATAGAACATTTTTAATAGAGTTATATAGTTTAGTTTATCATACATACATATCATAATGACAACAACAAATGAGCTTACTTGAACTTTTCGAGCTTGAGCTCATCAAGCGGGCAATACTCAACTTCATCCTCAAACATTCAATCAAAACTAACTTTGGTCCTTGAACTTTCGAATGGACCAATTATTTAGTCCATCAACTTCAAAAAACCATTTCACTTTCATCCTTACTCTAAGTTGGACATCCACACATTGGCATGCCACATAAGATAGTTAATGTATTTTTAATCCTGTTAATTTGTTATAGAAGTTTGTTTTATTTAAATGTTTGAAGTATGCATCATTATATGCATGTAAACTCTTTCTCATGTTGAAGCAAGCAGGCAATAGTTTAAGAAACGATTTGAATGGACCCCTTAGTTGGATAGCTGGGAAGTAAAACCGTCGGATCAAAACAAACAGTGGATGCAGCCATTACTGCACGCATGCACCAAAATGTCGCTATGTCAGGCGATCCTGGTCCAGGCAGGTATGCTCCGATTCCTATCCTCCAACTCCATCTAGGCTTCCGATGACGCAGGCGGTTCACTACCAGACTGTAGAAAGGATAAGCACGCACACATGTAACTGTCATTGTTGACTGCATTGGTCTAACGTCAATGTTTGACTACGTAGGCCTACGTTTAGTCATTAACGCTAGCTTTTGAATCTGTGTAGTGCAAAAGGGTTTTGTTTTGGTCTCACACTACACTAGCTAGCATATATAAAGTGTATCTGTGTTCCCTAATGAATACACAACAACATTCTACATATAGAATGAAACTTGCATGCCGCTTTCTTCTGCAGGAGGTTCGAAGGAAACTACACGGTGGCCGGGTACACGTACGATACGGGTGTGCCGGTGTACCTTAACCCCACGTACGTCGTCCGTCCCCAGTTGTTGTTGGGAAGAGCCTTACAGGTATGCTCTGATTCTAGTTCTCTTACTCCATCTCTAGGTTTTTGATGACACAGGCGGTTCACCACCAGACAAACCAAAAAAGGTTGAGCGACATGCAAGTTTTTTGATGAAAAACTGACTGCGGCCCGCTGACTGCGGCTTGCTGACGCATCCATATCTAGTTTTTTGATGACACTCCCGCTGATGTGTCATCATCTTATTTGTTGTGAAGGAATGGTAGTTAAACTAAGCATTAATAATGGGACCAATAACATTTTGACACATCAGCGGGATGATGCATGGGAGGACAGAACGAGAGGGACACGGCTTGTATACTCTCATTCAGTGCTTCCATGCGTGCTCCTACTTAAGTGTCATGATTTTATTGGCCCATTCATTTACCTAAAATAATGCCTGATTTAACTTCAACCAATTAGATGATGACACATAAGCGGGAGTACGCATGGAAGCACAAACGGGAGCACCGAAGTTGCATCCGAACGGGAGGCCCCCGCAGCTAGTTTATCATCAAGAAATTTGCATGCCGCTCATCACCGAGGCTTTGCTGGTTTGTCTATTGGTGAACCGCATGCGTCATCGGAAACCTAGATGCAGTTGGAGGACATGAATCAAAACATACCTGCAGGGGTCTTCCAACCACCACCGGGGACACACGACGCGGTTAAGGTACACACCAGCACACCCGGACCGTACATATGTGTCGGTGAAGAAGGAACTCAATAATCTCACAGTTATGGATAGAAAATGGAAGAAGAAAAAGGATGGCGTGCATTTCGATCTATGAACTACGAGACTGCTAACTTTCATTTTAATTGGCCAGTTCCTGATTCCGCTGAGTCATTGTTGTTGTACGTGGTGTTTGGTTCAGACAATGTGTACGGTATGGATATCCAAGGTTGTGCATACCATTCCACATTCGTGACATGTGTCCGCATGAATGGACGGATGAAGTAGTTGCATGACTGTGACATGTGTGCACATGAACGAACGAGGTCGTATGATGGTCGAACATGACATGTGTGCACATGAAATTGGACTAGTCCGCACCAAAATCGGACTAGTCCACACTTTTTAGAATTTTATGGGTGGTTTCGTTCAAATTAATTTTAAACTCATTCCTCTTTATGTGGATTAATGTTAAACATGTATATGAATATATGTAGGGCATGATGCATGAAAA
Organism: Tuctoria greenei; assembly: GCA_036927565.1. Lineage (NCBI taxonomy): Eukaryota > Viridiplantae > Streptophyta > Magnoliopsida > Poales > Poaceae > Tuctoria > Tuctoria greenei. The sequence continues at coordinate 188,826,011 of JAYESD010000003.1, read as the reverse complement.
TGAGGGTGTTACAAACCTACCCCCCCCCCCCCCCCCCCCGTTAAAATGAAGCTCGCCCTCGAGATTCGACGCGGAAGAGAAGAGATAGGGAAATTCCTTCTTGAGATCATCCTCAAATTCCCACGTTGCTTCTTTTTCTGTGTCGTGCTTCCATTGAACTTTACACCATCTAATAACCTTGTTCCTCGTGACCCTCTCCTTGGTTTCCAAGATTTTGACCGGTTGTTCGGTATAAGTCAAATCTGCCCCTATTCCAATCCTTCCATTAACACTTGTTCTTCCGGTACCCTCAGGCACTTCTTGAGCTGGGATACATGAAAGACATCATGGACATCCAAAAGATGAGCTGGCATCTCCATCTTATACGCTACTTCTCCTCTTTTGTTCAAAATCTTGAATGGTCCAATGTAGCGAGGTGCCAGCTTGCCTCTTATGCTAAACCTCTTATGACCCCTCATCGGTGACACCTTGAGGTAAACAAAATCTCCTACTTCAAAGGATAATTTCCTTCTCCTATTGTCCGCATAGCCTTTTTGTCTTGATTGGGCAGCCCTCAAGTTTTCACGAATTATTTGGACTTGCTTTTCGACTTTTTGCAACACATCCGGACCAAATCCGAGGTTCAACCGTTCGAACTCCTTGCATAACTCGGATGGCAGCTCCCGAACCGTGAGTTGGTGGCTTACTCCTTTCCGACTTAAAGCATCACCCACTATATTCGCCTTCCCCGGTTGATAGTTGATCCCCACATCATAATCCTTGATGAGTTCCAACCATCATTGTTGCCTCAAATTAAGATCCGTTTGTGTGAAAATATACTTGAGACTCTTGTGATCCGTATAAATTTCACACCTATGTCCAAGGATATAGTGTGTCAATATCTTCAACGCATGTACCACGACTGCAAGTTCCAAATCATGCGTGGGGTAATTCTGCTCATGTTTCTTCAATTGTCTTGATGCATAGGCGACCACTTGACCTTCTTGCATCAATACATATCCATGAACTTGTCTCGATGCGTCACAATAATTATCAAAACTCTTGCTTACATCCGGCAATACCAAAGCTGGGGCTGTTGTCAACCTCTTCTTCAACTCCTCAAATCTGTTTTGACAAGCTTGAGTCCATTGGAAAACCTTTCCCTTCAGTAGCAATTCCGTCATTGGCTTGGCAATCTTGGAAAATTCCTTGATGAACCGATGGTAATATCTGATCATTCCAAGAAAACTCCTTATTTCCTTTACATTTTGCGGGGGCTCCCATTTCAACATGTCCCTCACCTTTCCTTGGTCAACGATACTCCTCCTCCTGAGATTATATGTCCCAAAAACGACACCTCTTTCAACCAAAACTGACACTTGTTGAACTTGGCATACAATTGATGCTCCCTTAATTTCTACAGCGTAATCCTCAAGTGTTCCTCATGTTCCTTCTCATCCTTCGAGTAGATCATAATGTCATCTATGAACACCACTACAAACCTATCAAAGTACTCCATGAAGACCTTATTCATGAGGTACATAAAGTAGGCAGGCACATTTGTCAATCAAATAGACATCACGGTGTACTCATAAGATCCATACTGTGTCCTAAAAGTTGTCTTGGGTATGCCCGATGATCTAATCTTCATTTGAATGTATCCCGACCTCAAATATCTTAGAGAAGACACAAGCACGCTTCATCTGATCAAAAAAGTCTTCTATGCGGGGCAAGGTGTACTTGTTCTTGATGGTTACCTCATTGAGAGTTCGATAGTCTACGCACATTGTCAAAGTGTGGAATACGACACTTCCCCTGGACCCGCTGAAAAGCAGCCCGCAAAGGTTCTTTTGTGGTTAGGGAGCTCTAGATCAATATAAAGATGGTGACCTCAGGGATTTACATGGTTCGGGCCGCCTAAGCGTAACACTCTACTCCAAGGGGTTTGTGTAATTGTATTGAGTGAGTTAGCTATGGTCAGGTTACAATAGCTCGAGCCCTCGTACTCGTGCGGTGCAGCCCTTTTGTAGTTCTAAGGACAGACCGTTACAAAGCTAGCCTGGCCCAACATGTGGCCCTAGTGTGCTTAATGACCTAACACACTGTCTAAAGAGTATTAAGTACAATTAATTGTGTGGTAACGTGCCTTCATGGCAGCGTTACCGCTATTAATGATACACTGATCGTGTGTCATTAATATGGTATTAATGACACATTATCAGACCTTGTAACTGCCGCTTTAACCATCCTTAAATGTCTGTAATGGTCTTGTCCAGCTTGTATTTCAGTTAGTGATGAAGGTCCGGAGGCTCCACACGTGGCAGATCCGGTGCTTTCCCTTGCTGAAGGGTAGGTCTGGGGTTACTGTACACGTGTTAGTACCGGAGCTCCTTTCTGACGAGGGCTAGGTCTGGGGCTGTTGTACATGTGTAGTCACTAGAGCTTCCCTTGGTTGGGAGTTTTGTTCCGGGCTTATGTTACAAGTCTTAACCCGGGAGCCAGCCATCTGTGGGCAGCAGGTCCGGTGCAACGTGACATGTGGGACCAGCAATGGCTTTTGACTCTGACGGGTGTAACTCCCTTGCACTTGTTGCGGTATCATGGGGTACCCGGTACGTAGGGTACTGACAGTGGCCCCCGGGCCCACTTCTGGAAGAAACCACTTGGGTTAAGTTGTTCTGCCGGAGGTGGGGCCATTCTTGATTCCGGCACTTCAATTTTCAAAAAGTCCTCTGATGTGCCAATATAGTGGCTGTTCGGGGGTGAACCTTCGACGCGTGGCTTGTCATGAATACCTCATATGAGATCTTTGATTGCGGATCTCACGCAACTGAAGGTCGCCGGTTCCCAATACGAAAATTTTATCGGTTCCTCGCGCCTTGTCAAAGCGCCGACTTTGGCTTTCCCGCCGCTCATCATGGCAACGATTGGCCATGGGTAAGGACCTCAATCTCTTCATCGGCGTGGCCCTAGGCCCACTCGTCATTGACGGGGTAGATTTTGGAAAAGTACTCTGGATATCATTGCGGTTTCCATCCAAGCGTCGCAGAGGCTTACTTAAGAAGGAAAGTGTGCACAGGTTGAGGACTCTTTACGCCTTCAATCATCTTTACGCTCAGAACCTCCCAAACTCCGCCTAACTTTCCATCTTTTGCTCCACTTTGCCGCGATGGAGTTGGGTCTCCCCAAGAGGCGCCTCAAGAGCGATGATGATTTGAAGAAGGTCTGGACCTACATGGGGTGGTCCAGCGACTCTTTCAATCATCTGGGCTGCGCCGGCAAGCTCTCGTTCAAGAAGGAGCGCAACGGCGACATGGTGTACTTCTCTGCGTACGCCATGGTGGGGCTGATCCCACCTTTCTCAACTTTCTTTTTGATGTTGCTTGACTTCTATGGTCTGCAGATGTACCACCCTGGCCCCCATTCTCTACTTCTTGTGTCAACATTTGTCCACTTCTGCGAGATGTGGGTGGGTATTCCCCCCTGTGTCGAGCTCTTCTGCACTTTCTTCACCATCCACACCACCGGGAAGGGGTCCAAATTTCTTGGCTTCTACTATTTCGTGAAGTGCAAGAAATTCCCCTTCAAATACTTGAGGTTGTTTCCTTTTGGCAAGTGGGACGACAGGCAGAAAGATTGGATCATTGTCACAGCAGAGGAGCACGAGAAGTTGGAGCTGCCCGAAGGTCTCCCAAATGTTGACACTGACGCATGGAGTGTGGCTCCGGTGTTGTCAGAGGCCTTCAATCCTGCTTTGACCAGGATCCGCGAATGCGTGAAAGGTGGAGTGACCCCCCCAGATGGTCTTCTGCAATTTCCTAGTCAACAGATGGGCTCCGCTGAAGAAGAGGGAGAAGCTTGCGTGGGCCCTCAACAGCATGATGGATGGAGACCGGATTGAGATTGGTCTGAAATCCAATTTGGAGGACGCAGCTTTGGAGCTTCATCTCAAGAAGTTGCAGCATGTAATTTACATCAAAGGCGACCACTTAACTCTGCCGGCAGCTTTCCTCCCTCTAAACATGGAGGCGCAGTTCAGCAGGGAGCTCCGGAGGAGTATGCCGGTGCTTGACGATCTTGGTGAGGTGGAAAGGCTTCCGACCACCAAATTGACAATCCTCGAAGCTTCTGAGGGTGGTCCTGCCTCCGCACCAAGCCAAAGGACTGAAGACGTCGACAAAGGCAAGGGCAAAGAGCCAGCTGAGCCTTCTAGCCAGAAGAGGAAGTTGAAGCACGCTGACGAGAGGTCTGTCAGGCCTGCTCCTTCCACGACGGCTGCTTCTCCACGGAGGGGGAGGTCTTCTACTACTACCCCTGCTTTGGTGCCAGCGCCTTCAAGAGGCGTCAGCTCCAGGCAGTCGACTTCGGCTGCAGTGCTGGCTAGGAGCTCCAAGTCCAGAAGTTCTTCCCGTCGAATGGAAGCTCCGGCTAAGAGGACTTCGATGGCTGCAAGCGTTCCTCAACCGAGGTCCAAAGAAGTTGTCTCACCAGATTTGATGGGCTCTAGCTCCGGGCCTCAAAAAGTAGAGTTTCCGAAGCGACTGGGGTGGTAGCATCCCAAGAGAATATTAAATACACATCTAAAAGCAAGATGTCGAAGTGTGGAATACGACACTTCCCCCGGACCCACTGAAAAGCAGTCCGCGAAGGTTCTTTTGTTGTTAGGGAGCTCTAGATCAATATCAAGTTGTTGACCTCAGGGATTTATGTGGTTCGAGCCGCCTAAGCGTAACACCCTACTACACGGGGTTTGTGTAATTGTATTGAGCGAGTTCGCTATGGTCAGGTTACGATAGCTCAGGCCCTCATACTCGCACGGTGCAACCCTTTTATAGTTCTAAGGACTGACCGTTACAAAGCTAGCCTGACCCGACATGTGGCCCTGGCGTGCTTAATGACCTAATACGCTGTCTAAAGAGTATTAAGTACAATTAATGGTGTGGTAACATGCCTTCATGGCAGCATTACCACAATTAACGGCACTCTGATCGTGTGTCATTAATATGGTATTAATGACACATTATCAGATCTTGTAATTGCCGCTTTAACCATCCTTGAATGTCTGTAATGGTCTTGTCCAGCTTGTATTTCCGTTAGTGATGAAGGTCCGGAGGCTCCACACGCGGTAGATCCGGAGCTTTCCCTTGCGGAAGGGTAGGTCCGGGGTTACTGTACACGTGTCAGTACCGGAGCTCCTCTCTGACGGGGGCTAGGTCTGGGGCTGTTGTACACGTGTAGTCGTTGGAGCTTCCTTTGGTTGGGAGTTTTGTTCCAGGCTTATGTTACACGTGTTAACCCGGGAGCCAGCCATGTGAGGAGATCAGGTCCGGTGCAACATGACATGTGGGAGCAGTAAAGGCCTTCGACTCTGACGGGTGTAACTCCCTTGCACTTGTTGTGGTATCATGGGGTACCCAGTATGTAGGGTATCGACACACATCCTTTGGGATCCATCCTTCTTGTCCACAAACAGCACAGGCACTCCCCAAGGTGAAGAGCTTGGGCGAAGAAAACCTTTCTCTAGTTGCTCTTGAATCTGCTTCTTGAGCTCCGCTAATTCCTTAGGAGGCATCCTATATGACCTCTTAGCTATAGGTGCAGTTCTAGGTATTAAATCAATAACAAACTCAATGTCTCGATCAGGTGGCATACCTGGCAACTCGTTCGGAAAAACATAAAAAAATTGACATACCACCGGAATCTCCTCAACTGTGGTACCATCCATATGATTCAGCTCCAATTGCTTCGGTGCGGTTTGAGATGCTTCAAAATCTATGGTGATCCCTTTCTCATTAGTCAACTTCACCGTCTTCGTGGCACACTCAATAACTCCATTGTGCTTCCTCAACCAGTCCATACCAAGTATAATGACCAATCCTTGAGAATAAAAAACAATGAGTTTGGCGGAGAAGTCTACCCCCCCTTATTCTAAGGCTTACTTTTGGACATACTATATGTTTCCCCATCTCTCCTCTAGGAGAGTTAACCAATAGAGTAAACTTCATATGAGAGATAGGAAAACTATACTTGGCAACATACTTCGATGCAATGAATGAACGCGATGCTCCAGAATCAAACATCATAGTCGCGGGGTTAGAGTTGGCGAGAAACATACCAATGACCATGTCATTCGCTTGTTGAGCATCCTCTGTAGAGACATGGTTCACGTTGCCACGAGCAAAATTCTGCTGTCCACAGCTTCCTTGTGGCTGTCCGCCATTGGGTCTTGGGTTTTGCCTAGGCGCATTGCTTCCTTGACCAAGGCCTGACTTAGGACATTGGTGCGCAAAGTGTCCAGCTTCTCCGCAAGTATAACACTTCTTAACTCCACCAGAATTATTGGGGTGAGCTTGGTTTTGAACATGTGCACCAGGAAAATTAGCACAAGGTGCAAAAGGCATTGGAGGCCTAGGTGCTTGCATAACAGGGCGCTGCTGCACAACTGAGTTGGGCGCGGTGCAAATCCAGGACGCTATATAGGACCAGAGGAGTTGTAGTATGGCGCATTGGGTGGTGCAAAGCGAGGGCGCACATTGCTTCCTTGTTGCTGTCCTTCATATGGCGCCTTCCTCTTGTTGTCTTGCTCCATCTCATGGACCTTGTTCTCAACCACAATTGCTTTGTCCACAAGCTTTTGTGATTTGGCATAACCACAATTGAGCAATTGCACTTGAATTTCATTGTTGAGGCCTCTTATGAACAAGTATTGTTTCTGGCTGTCACGACTCACATCCTCAGGCGCATACCATGAGAGTTGAGTGAACTTATTGAGATATTCACCCACACTCGATCTTCCATGCCTCAAGTTCTCAAATTCTTGCCTCTTCAAGATCATAACACCTTCCGGCACATAATGAGAACAGAAGCTCTCTTTGAATTCGGCCCAAGTAATTTGCTCTTGGTTCTCATGAGCATTGCATAAGGAATCCCACCAATCCGCAGCTGCTCCAACTAGTTGATGACAAGCGAAAAGCACATTCTCCCGGTCACTGTGTTGGACAATAGCTAGCTTCTTCTCCACGGACTTGAGCCAATCATCCGCATCCATAGGGTCAGCGGCTTGAGCAAAGGTTGGCGGCCTAGTCCTCATAAACTCTCCCAACCGGTTATGAGGAGGTGGGGGTGGCGGTTGGGGAATGTGGTTGTTGATGTTACTAGCACGTAGCTGTCCCATAGTCTGTATCATGATCTACATGAGCTGGTTCTGCATAGCCAACAACTGCTCAATGTTGATAGCTCCATGAGCAGGTTCTTGTCCACTGTTGTTCTGAGGTGCCCCATGGTTCTCCTCCTCATCATTAGCATCCCTCTAATTGCGAGTCCTCAGCATCTGGAGAAAAGCAATAGGTAAGAATTAGAAAACATCCCAACTATATGCATCAAGGGATATGAAACTTGACAACTAACTAGCCTATGTGGACATGGCAACCAATATATAGCAAACAACACACCAAACAAAAACACGTCGATTCCTGAGTGCTCCTATGTGCTCTAAAGTGTCCATTCTATCTAGGCTGCGTTCTACGGTCAACCTGTGCATCTGATACCAATTTGTGACACCCGATTCCGAAAATGAACCAAGTGAAAGCATATGTGTGCCCAGGATGTTCAACACACATACACGAGTGCATTCACAAAAGAGTATACAGAAAATTACCACATAACAAGATTAATTAACCAAATTTTATTACACAAACCATATTATTCTCGAATACAAGTTCTAATAAATATTAATGACAAGTTCAACTAATGCAGCGGAAATAAACTAAATAAGTAACTGTGCAGCTAAGCAATAGGGTATAGCACAGCTCCATGCAACACCACAGGCAAGCTGACGGTAGACACGGTCTAGAACTCCGCGTTATCGCCATTAAACTCCCAATCCTGACCCGCAACTGTTGGGGGGATTGCAAGGGTGAGTACATGTCGTACTCAGCAAGTGTGGAAAGTATGACATGTAGCTGAAACACATGACGACAATAATAATGGTTAAGTGCTGAAAAGTACATTAAAACATTTGAAAAGCAATATATTATATGTATGTGAAGTAAACCAATCATAAGCCGTGTAATCATCATAATACCAGTCCATATTCATTACCATCATCCATATTCGATATTTCACATTACCATTAACCATAACCATTGTCATAAACCATAATACCATCTCATAACCAGTACCAAACCATAACCTTCCAAAAAACCATCCCAATACCAAGTTCCCTCTAATCATGGAAGTTGTCCAGGTGCTCATAACCAGGAGCACGACTATCATGATAGTTTATTAGACACTCTGCAAAGGTTGTATCGCTTTACCCACCTTTTTGTGGTTTCATCACCCGTCGGCGACTAAAGAAACCTCCCTTATGCCAATTACACTTCCTTTGGTGTATGGTCAAGAGATCACAAAATAGCCTTTACAAAGGGATTACTAGCCTATTTAGACCCCACTGAGGTTTCACCGGTGGCGATGTCTCCTACAGAGCACATCTTCAACCAAGGGCCCCCTCTTGAGCCATTCGGACCCTAGGGTAGTCCCACCAATCATCAACAAACCCAATCCGAATACCCCTTCCCGAGCATCCTTAATGGTTTAAATAGAATTGGCAAAGCCCTAATTAATCAGCTACGCCACACCCATACTTGGCCTCGTGGTGGCACTGTAGTCCTGGCTTATTCTCGCATGAACCAGTCCTTAGATCTAATGCTAGCAAACCACCATAACATCCAACCCATCCACATACCAGGCTTGCTTAGATCACCCATTACCATATCATATTAACCAATTCATGTTAATCATAATCTCATAAATGCATAATTAAGCTAAGTGGTATAGTTGTTTTCCCATCCCAATTAATTAAAGCGAAGCAAAGGTAAAAAGCCCTTCCCGGCTCTACCATATATTCCAGGTGACAAGGGTGGTCAAATTAAACTAGTAAACTTACTATCATAGGATTTCCCATCAAAATTGACACAAGCATGCAGTTTTGCAAACATAACATTTACTTTAAAATGGGATCAATATGCTTCAAGGACACTTGCCTTGCTCTTGGGATTGATTTAGGTCAAAGACTTCAAACTCTTGGTGTCGGAGATCCTCCGCGGCAATCTCTAGTGCAATTCCATCTAATCCGCTGTAAAATCCCACATTTTCCTTCATATGAGGTTCAGTTGTAAATTCGTTGTTAACCCTAATGGAGACCAATTATAGCCATGCTTACAAACTTGATCTCATCAAATCTTTTCTTCTACTCATGTTTAAATTTATTTAACATGAGGAATAAACTTCACCAATGAACTTAGATTAATTCTTTTGAGCTCTCTTCAAAGTTTGGAATTATTTGAAGAAAGATTGCTAGGCCAATTTAATATGCAGTACCAAATAGATAATCAAATTAATATAAATTGAATATATACGACAGTATATTTGTCCCTCTCAAAAATTATTCAATTCAGAGGCCATAAATTTTTCTATGGTTTTCTAATATTCCAAATAGACTTCCTACAAAGTTTCATAAATTTTGAACTTCATTTGCTATTTTATTAGAGACGCTTAGCAAATTCAAACCATGTTTTGAATTCAAGTTATGAATTCTGTTCAACTAGTTTGAACATCAAGATTTGAACACACACTCATGGTCAGCATAACTTGCTTGACTTATTCCCATAGTTTCACAATTTTTGGAACTCGATTGCTATTTAAAACAGTGGCACCATTGAATTTCATCCAAATTCAAATTTGAATTTGAAATCCAATTGATACTTGCTCCAATTCAAAATCCAATTGCAGAATCAAATTCTAGATATTTATTTGAGCCTCCCCACAAAAATCTAGAATTTTTGGACACCATTTGGTAGGAGAATTGAAGTCTGCAGAGGAAAGACATGGATAAGGGCCGTGGGACCCACCAGTCAGTGGGACACACTCGAAGCGGCTCTGCACGCCATTTTTCCAGCGTTCCTCCGCTTGACACCGTGCCGCATGCAAAGCTCCATGGAGCTACTCGCCTGCCTGCTTCATGGCGTCCCCCCTACTCCTCCCCAGCCTATAAATACTCTCCCCCGGTCGCAGTGGACACCACCCTGAGCACTCGCCTCTGTTTTTATTCTTCCGCCACTGCACGGCACCGCCGCCGCCATTCTTGGCGCGCCAGCCAATCGAGGCAAAGAATCGCAGTGCTTCCAACAGCAAAAGGTTGCACAACTAGTTGCTCTTCCTTCCTGTCCAATCGCTTGTTTGATTCACTGCTTATATGTATGGTATTTCGAAGTTCCTCGACGCTCGCGGGTGAGGTCGCGAAGGGAAGCTTCATGTTCCACAAGGACAGCCCACTCCAAGCCGATTCCATCTTCCTCTTTGAAGCAATAAGGTGCGCAAAGGTACCTAGATGCTTCTTGTGAAGTTTCAGACACTGTCATGCTTCCTAGCTCCTTTATCTCCAGTTTTCCCCAAAACAGTTCATACCGATGTCTATAGATTACCGGTTAAATTCTGTTTATATGTACGATTAATTGTCAATCTAGTAAGGTATTATCTCCTAGACCTCCATGCGCATCACCTCACAAAAATTGAGAGAAAGCCATCGAGAAACGAGGTCGGATTTTGAGTTTTCATGGCTGCCGATTGAAAACCCGTACCTCGCCGTCGAGTTCAACCTTGACGGTGATTTCACCCCAATCTGACCACCAAATCATCACCCTGGTGTTCCCAGGAACCTTCCCGAGCTTTTCCCGAGTCGATTGAGCCACTCCCAAGCATTTCCAAAGAAGACCGACCCCCTAGCTCCGCCGTCGCCGTCGCGCCGCCGTCTCCGGCCATCGGCGGCATGATTGGACCCCACCATCGGCTTGAGCAGTCGATTTTAGGGTGGAGCGGTCACGGCGAGGCTGAGAGGAGGTCGACGCACCAAGTCCGGCGAGGCACCGCCGCAGTTTCCGGCGAGGAGCGCCGCCGCGTCGGGAGGTAGACGAAGACGCGGGCCCCACCGGTCAATGTAACCCTCTCGCGTGGGATCATTTGCGGATAGGATCCGGTGTGGCTGCACGGTTAAACCCCGTGACCACCAGTGTGGCTCCAATCCGATTGGTCGAATTCAAATGAAGTGGGACCAGCCACTTTAATTTGAAATTTCTAATAGGAAAATAAATCTATATTCAATCCCAACTTAAAAAATCAATAACTTCTAGTAGATTATCCAAAAATTCCCAAATAAATTTGGTTGGAACCAGAATGAAGAATACTGTCCAGTGGTGCACTTGGATTTGTATGAAAAGCCATAGAAATTTCTCCAAAATTTAGATAAGCCAAATGCTTAAAGAATTCATTCCTACATTTCTGTTAATTGGAAAATTCCCAATTTCGGTCAGAACCCTATAGTTGATACATGAGATCTCCAATAAAAATTTCAAGTTCTTTGGACTTAAAATACTGGGTTGATCTATGTTCCAAAACACTATGTAGCTATAAATTGAGAAAAATGAAAAAAATCAATTTCCAGAAATTTACCCAAACTTTAAAAATCAATTTATTCCTGTAGAAAACTCAGAAAATTGTGAAACAAAGTTTCCTAGAACCATTGAGACCCCCACTACATGATACATCCCTTGGTAGCCATAATACATCTCCATAATTTCAACCAAAATTTAGGAAAGCTTTTTTCTTACCATAATTGTTAAGAATAACAAACATCCTTTATCATCTCCTGTTCTTTTTAAGAGTCTTCCCCATAATATCTAGTATACACCATAAAAATCCCAAAGTCAATTAAGATAATTGTCTTATTTTATCTTAATATACACACCCCACCTTAAGAATACTAATTAATCACAAAATCATTTATACCTAGTATATGCATATCGTGTAGTAGCTGAAGTCGAGGAGCAGCCGGAAGCCTTGGAGGTCCAGCTGCAAGAAACTAACATAGACTCAAACTCGCTTTCATGCAAGCCCCGGTTTGCATTTAAGTTGCTTATAGTATTTTGCAGTTTTCATTCACCTTACGTCTTCAGATGATTGTGCATTACGTTTAAGGTGTTTGACATCCACTTCCATGGCCCACAAATCCTATGGAGTCTTGGGTAGGTCTACGGCCCATTGAGTAGACACTACTATGCTTATGCTCATAGGAATTCGGTAGAAGTCGAGTAGTTGGAATCTACTCGCGAGATAGGAATTTTATCACACGGGAGATTCTAGAATAAGAAAATGGTTTATGAATATGAAATTGAGACCGAGCAGTGGATAGGATGCAGTGAGACGTGGTCTCACGTGCGCAGCCCTGCTTGTGTCGATTGAGGACCATTTCGTGTGCGGTCTTGCTGGACAAGCTTGAATTGTACCGGCGACATACTGGATGAATGGGCTCCAGTAAACTGACGTAGCTTGATACTGGTTTGTCGAGGCATTCCGTTCTGTTTTATAGCCGTGGGTTGAGAGCAGCAAGGTTTAAATCAGCTGGTGGGCACATCAGAGTACACCCCACACAGTGACCTTGTGCTCGTGACGGATCGACCGGTTCGACATTCGAGTGTTTAGTGAAAGGTGGCCATATACGACTAGTACTGAACTGTTATGTAGGTACTGCTGAAAGTACTCGCTGGCATTTCCGAAAGTGCGTATGTGTCGTGTTGTTCCGGGTGTGTTTTGATTGCAATCACCGTCCCTCGCGGTAGTAGAGTACCAATTGTCCATTGTGTCATGACATAGTAAATACTAAAGAAATCAGACAATATGATATATTGGTTTACAATTGCTTGAACAACCTTGTTTGGCTTAGAGATAGTACAATTAAAAGTTTACGGTTTCCCCATACTTTAGCTGTAATAGCATTGTGTGCCTTGTGCACGCCATATCATCGGCAAGGCGTTTCTTGTTTGATTTTTTAGTCTATGATGTGCCGTGCCTAAGGAATGTCACGTGCTATATAAAATATGACTATAAGGATCCACTTGTAGGCGAGTCCTTATGCTTTACTTACCTATGTATAGTACTCATCCTTTCATATGTCTAGTGAGACGGGTTAGTCTTGCTGAGCCTTATGCTCATGTTTGCAGTTAACGCGTTTTTGCAGATTATACGACTGATGACGGGTTTAATGATGAGGTTGCACCCCCTACAGGGTTTACAGCCGAGTGGGAACCCTGCACGCCGCCGTGAATTGTGTGTTACTAGTGCAAATTATCCAGGGTATGGATGACTTTTCTTTTGCTTAGCTAGTGCTGAGAGCGTAGCTATGATGTATAGTTCTCTTTCCTTCCGCTAGTATTTTTTTTAACTTCTGCTGTGCTTGTCAATAAAGACTTGGTATTGTAAATTTTTTCTCATTCTATTCTTGTATACTGTTGGGTGTCGCATCACACAACACCACCCAATGAGATCCTTGGCAGTCGGGATTCCGGTCCCCACAGGCATGGTATCAGAGCATCGTTGGGAACAATGTACTTGGAAAGAACATATTTTCAAAAATTAGGATTTGAGTGAGGAATTAGCTATATGCCCTTATAAGGAGTACTATTAGTATAAGATATAAAGGTGGTAAACTAACTTATATGTTACTAATTCTGTAACGACGCTCCGACATCAGGTAAGAGGTAAGGTACGCTGCCGTAAGCGGATCAATTGCGGTAAGTTCACCATAAGAGGTAGCATGGAAGTTTTTCGTGGCTTAGCACGGAAATGTTAATAGGAGTCTCTAAAACTTTCTATGTTTCTGAGAACCTGTGACACGCGGTACTCCAGCGTGCTTCAAAGTTAGTGGGAGCCCCTGTAGGATGGTGTATAACCCGATAGTATGCCTCTCTCAAATCATTCATATTCTAAGGGAGCATGTGAAACACGTATGCCCGAGCGTGTATAAGCCGGTTCATACGGGAGTCTTTGCTGTACATACGTATTTACAGCCATGTACCTCGAGACATGACCTCGCTCGAGGGCGACTCACACCAGAGTCATATGCATTTATTTTCATATGTATTATTTTAACTGCCTGTCGTGTTTCCCCGTGCCGCCCTTGAGGTGTGAAGGTGTGAAAGGGTATTGTTTGTCTTTTGCAGCATTGACTACGGTAGCAACCCGTGTAGCACACGTTTGTGAGTGAACGATACTAGGACCACCAATAAACGTATCTGGAAATAACCGGTTAGAATTTTCTTTGGTGAGGCACGTAGTACCGTCAGTATCAACTTTGATACTTGACCATCGCCAACAACGACAAAAATTGGATGCATTGTATTTTGGAAAGTTTGACTATCAGATGCTGGTAGGTTTGGACTCCGTAAAGATAAAAATTCGATTCAACATGGGTGAGCACCAAGATTCTTTATTTCTGGCCAAAGTTTGCTCAACTTTGCCAGGTTGTAATCTTGGTTAGTTAGAAATAAACATAGGGGTATGCTATACGGATGAAAATTTCTCGAAGCCCTCTACAACTTTTCTGTTGACCATCAAGGCAGGAAAGCTTGATAATCTATTGAAATTCGGAGTATGCTTAAACTACTCCAGATAACCCTACCGATGTACCAGTCTCAATAATTTTTCTATAACTCACTGTAGAAAAGTCTTCTGCCTTATCATGATATATATATATATGAAAAGGATAGAATCTAATCTACAGTTTTGTTATTCAAAGTTACTCTTGATTCGAATTTGAAGCAATTCAAATTTCGAGCTCAAAACAGTAAACTGCAGGGCTGCTGTTGAACGACAGTCAGTTCATCTGTTAAGTTTAGGTAGCTTTAGCTTTTGATCCAGAAAAGTGACATGGTCATATATATACATTTCTGGAAATCTTAGCAAATCTTCTATCAACTTCGTGTTGTACTCGTGGCCTAAATCTAGGTATAGCCATGTTGAATTCCTATGGTTGCAAACTTGGTTCTGGCAGATCAGAACATAAACAGTTGGCACCTAGTTTAGAATTAGCACACTATACCTATGTAAAAAATGTTTCATGGGCGAAATATTTTACCAATGGATTGTTAACTTGATGTTATACAATGTTTATTTTGTCATTACCTCAAAATATTATCATGATATACCTGTATAAATTGTGGAAATCACCACATATAGAGGGGAGGTTCTGTCAAAATTTCCAGAAAATATGGGTCAAATTAAGACCTGTATAGATTCAATTTCCTAGCTCACCTGGAGCTGTATGAGTACAATATGGAAAGGTTGAAAAGTGTACTACAACATTTGTATTCAACCCAACACCTGGTTCTGACGTTTCCTTTATGAAAATTTTGAATTTATACAGGAAGGTCAGCTGGGGCAGACTGTGATTACAACTCCAGTTTTAAATTTTCATAAACTGTTGAGAGTTGGAAACCTTCTCATTGTTCCAGTATCTTTTTCACAGATGGCTGATTCTATGGTATACTTACCAAACAGATGGGTGTTCACGAAGTGTATGCTTTTGAAGGGTTTTCCGGATTGTTGATTGCAATGCCTCAACGGTTCGGGTATCGTGAAATACCGGACTATTGGGGCAAGGAGATCGATGATGGAGGGGTAACGAGGTGCACCATTTATGTGGACGTGCCTGCTGCTCCATTAAATATTGGATGGGCCCCTTTTCCATCCAAGTACAAGGAATTCAATTGGAAGACACGTGGTGTTATGTCGCAAGTGTGGCCATCATGAGGTTTTGCAAACTTCATTACCATGCTTTGGCTGGCACTCCATTCGAGCTCTTTCCGGTCGACGGTAGAGCCGGTGACGAGTGGGCAAGTCGGATGGTTGCAGCATATGGGCATGCTGAAGAAGTACCCAAGATGATTTTAGCCTCATATGCGGCATCAACGTGTCAGGAGAGCCTTGATCAGCATATTAGCCTGGGCAAAATGATGAGTGACCTGAAGCAGGCCTTGATTAGAGGGGATCACTTTGAAGGTGCCAACGACTTACTTAGGGCCATGGTTGCTCCCCTAAACCGCCGTTTAAACTTAAGGGAGAAGCAGTGGCACCAGGCTGTTCAGGCTCGATCGGAAGCTCGCATGAAAACGCAACACGTAGAAAGCGCGTTGGAAGTGAGTCAACTCTAGGTGCAACTGTTGGATGAACAACTGAGTGAGGTGAGTCAAGAAAGGGATCAATCCAGAGGGGAAACTCAGGGTTGGAAGGCCAGTTGCAAAAATGCACAGAAGGAACTGGAAGACTTGAGAATGTTTCTTCTGCAGGCTGATGTGAAATCTTTAGTTGCCGCGACATCATCTATGGTAGGTGGGGTAGCAACTCTTGCTCCCGCAACCGCACCTATGGCACCAACTTCGAATGAAGAAGAAGAAGATCCCGAGGAACTCGAGTACGTCGAGTAGGACG
The DNA here is from genome assembly GCA_036927565.1 of Tuctoria greenei. NCBI lineage: Eukaryota > Viridiplantae > Streptophyta > Magnoliopsida > Poales > Poaceae > Tuctoria > Tuctoria greenei. The sequence goes on along the minus strand of JAYESD010000003.1, from coordinate 188,809,715 downwards.
TATTGGAGTGAGATGTGGCAGCACTTCTGCCGTCACGAGGCAACATATAGTTTAATAGTTGCTCGTGTGTTTCTTTTGTGACCTTGTTTGTGTCATATTAAGAATAGTAGTTGGTATGTCTAAGCTGATAAGATGTGTATGACATCTCATGGGAACCAAGTATGGTAGAGATGTATTTCCATAGTGGGAGTCCATCATTTTGAAGTACACTACTGTAAACTTGGTCACGAGATAATATATCTTGTATAAAGTTTGTACTTTATCACTATATGTGAATGTGATGCACTTACTTCTTTATCAAAAAGTCGTACTACAAATTGATAAACTGGATAAAGAAAAGAAAACATGTGCTGATTTTAAGTCATTTGGATGCAGAATGGTGTGTACTCGCTCGACACATTAAATGGGGGGATCCAGTCGTGGTTGTGAGGATGAATCTCCAACCCAGGAGACAGCTGCAACACCGCAGCAACGAGTTCCTCCACCACCACCTCCGGAACTTCCATGGAGTCTAGCGGAGGTTCTCGCCGCGGTACTTGGCTCGCGCGATGAGCAAATGGAGTTACTACGGACTCTGGTCCAGCATTCGTCCCATCAAGGAGGGCGACCAGATGCGGGTCCACGACAACCTTCTCCGAGTTTGTACTCGGATTTCTTGTCAACACACCTGCCGGTCTTCATGGAGGACGATAAACAATTGGAGGCGGACAACTGGCTCCGCTCCATTGAAGGGAAGTTCGGTTTTCTACGAGTGACCGAACACCAGAAGACCCTGTTCACGGCCCAACAACTACAAGGGTTCGCTGGTGCGTTGTGGGCGAATTACCTTGCCGCACAACCAGTCGGCTACACCGCGAGCTGGGAGGAGTTCTAGGAGGCGTTTCGCGCCTATCACATACCTCCCGGTGTTATGAGGAAGAAGCTTCAAGAGTTCTTGGACCCAAAACAAGGAGGAAGGAGTGCTTACGAGTACTCCAAGATATTATCCCACTTGGCCCAATATGCTCAGGACCAAGTGAATACTAAGGATCGGAAACGGGAATGCTTCTATCGGGGTTTGAACCCCAAGATGAAGGACAAGCTTGCCTTGTTCAACAGCGGCAGCTTAAACAACATGGTCAATGCTGCCATCGTGCAGGAGGATGCTACTAGGGAGCTGTTCTTAGACGAGAAGAAAAGGAGTGCTCCGTAGGGCAGCAGAGAAAGTACTCCTCAGAAATACCGCATGGTGTAACGATCACCATCCGACCAGAGGTGGCAGCCGCCATCGCGACCACCGATGTTTCGTGGTCGCCCATTCAACAATGCCGGTTTCTGCCCACAACAGCAACAGGGGATGATTCCGCGTGCAGCTCTACCTCCACCGCATTCACCGGGATTCCGTCCTCCACTCCGTACCGGTCAGACCCCGTACACGTGCTATACGTGCGGACGTACGGGACACTTCGCCAAGGACTGCCCACAGAGCGGAGGATAGTCATCGTACCAGGGGGCAAACCAACCTCGCAACCAGCCCAAGAAGCCAACCACCAGAACCGGCAACGTCCACCACCTCGCCATCGAGGACGTTCCAGAAGGCGCACCCGTACTCACGGTTACGTTCTCTCTCATTGGTCATCCCGTAGTCATCCTTTTTGACTCCGGTGCTTCCCATAATTTTATTAGCAAGTCTTATGTCAATCAATACCAATTGCCTATCATTTCTACAAAAACCCCATATATGATTTGTTCTTCGAGAGGCAAAGTAGTAGCAAATAAGATGGTCCATAGGGTACCTCTTAATCTGGGTGGGAACATGTACCCTATCCCTCTCATTATATTGGAGCATCATAAACTAGATGTCATTTTAGGAACGGCATGGTTGCAATACAACGGTGCCATCATTGACATCATTCCTTGAAGAATATATCTAAATTCTCCGGTCCACACTACCCAAATTCTCACTCTTGAGAGTAATATCCATGTGCCTCCAACTGCTGATAACACCGAAGCCTGTAAACTCGAAGATATTCTAGTAGTATGTGAGTATTCAGATGTTTTTCCCAAAGATCTTCCTGGTATGCCACCAGAAAGAGATGTCAAGTTTAAGATTGAACTTGTACTTGGAATAGTGCCAATCTCGAGCAGGCCATATAAGATGGTACCTAAAGAACTGGCAGAACTGAAAGAGTAGCTGAATGAACTATTGGACAAGGGTTTCATTCGTCCAAGTTTGTCACCTCGGGGTTGTTCTGCACTATTCGTGGAAAAGAAGGATAAAACATTGAGACTATGTGTGGACTATTGTCCACTCAATGCTGTCACAGTCAAGAACAAATATCCACTACCCCGTATCGATATTCTTTTCGATCAGTTGGTAGGTGCTCGGGTATTTTCAAAGATGGATCTTCACTCTGGTTATCATCATATCAGGATTCGACCCGAGGATATACCTAAGACAGCATTCTCGATGAGGTATGGCTTATATGAGTACCTTGTCATGTCCTTCGGATTAACCAATGCACCGACCCATTTCATGTATCTCATGAATTCGACATTCATGCCGAATTTGTACAAGTTTGTCTTGGTCTTCATCGACGACATCCTTGTATACTCAAAGTCCGAAGAAGAACATGCACAACATTTGCACATTGTGCTTTCGCGATTGCAGGACCACAAGTTGTACGCTAAGTTCAGCAAATGTGAGTTCTAGATCAACCAAGTGCCAATTCTGGGACACATCATCTCTGCTGAGGGGATTGCAGATGATCCAAGCAAGATTAAGCAAGTAATCAAATGGGAGTCTCCCTAGTCCGTGCATGAAGTTTGAAGTTTCTTGGGTTTAGCTGGATATTACCGGAGGTTCATCCCAAGCTTTTCCAAGATAGCTAAACCAATGACGGAACTTCTGAAGAAAGACAAGAGGTATACCTGGACAAAGGAATGTGAGGAGGGTTTCCAAGCATTGGTAAAACACCTCACAACAGCACCAGTATTGGCCCAACCAGACACAACAAAATCATTTGATGTTTATTGTGATGCATCTGGAATTGGTCTGGGTTGCGTACTAATGCAAGACAGAAGGGTGATCGCTTATGTATCACGGTAGTTTCAGAACCATGAGGAGCATTACCCGACTCATGATCTTGAGCTCGCTGCCGTGGTACTAGCTTTAAAGATGTGGAGACACTATCTGTGGGGCAACCTAGTACATCTCTACACCGATCACAAAAGCTTGAAGTACATCTTCACCCAGAAAGAATTGAATATGTGACAACGAAGATGGTTGGAGTTAATCAAAGACTACGAGATTGAGATCCACTACCATCCTGTAAAGGCAAATGTTGTCGCAGATGCACTAAGTCGCAAGTCCAATATCATTAGCCTTTCTATCACCTTGATAGAGGAAGAAGAACCGAGTCTCTACTTGGTTCCGTATGGGGCGCTCTACAACCTAGCCCTCATTCCCACCATAAGGGAGGAAATTATGGAGGCTGAGAAGAAGGACAAGGGAATATCCCATATTCGTCAATGAATGAAAAAGGGAGAAATGAAGTGTTTCCGAGGTGACGATGACGGTACCATCTGGTTCAAAGACCGCATCGTGGTACCCCGCAATGTGGAACTTCGGAAGAAAATTTTGGACAAGGCTCATTTGTCCAAATATTCTATTCATCCGGGGAGTAACAAATTGTACCAAGATTTGAAGAAGAAATTTTGGTGGACTCGGATGAAGAGGAAAATAGCGAAGTATGTATCCGAATGTGATACATGTCGATGAGTGAAAGCCGACCATCTGAAAGCAGCCGGACAAGTACAACCGTTAAGCATACCTTCCTGGAAATGGGAGGACATCAGCATGGATTTCATTGTTGGGTTACCTCTCACATTTCGCAAACATGACTCGATTTGGGTGATAGTTGACCGACTCACCAAGTCGGCTCACTTTATTCCAGTCAATGTCAATTATGTGGCACGGCAATATGCAGAGCTGTATATGGCCAGGATCTTATGCTTACACGGAGTACCCCACACTATCATATAAGATCGTGGAACTTTGTTTGTTGCTCAATTTTGGGAACAAATCCATGCATTTCTGGGTACCAAATTGTTTTGAAGCTCAGCTTACTACCCACAGACTGATAGTCAAACGGAACCGGTAAACCAAGTGCTAGAGGATATGCTCCGCGCCTGTGCCATCCACCATGGTAAGAATTGGGATGATCATCTACCATTGGCATAGTTTTCATACAAGAATGGTTATTATACTAGCATTCAAATGGCACCATATGAAGTATTTATGGCCGGAAGTGCCGCACACCGTTGAACTGGTGTGAATCCAGTGAACGAGTAACCTATGGTATAGACTTGGTAAAGGAAGCTGAAGATCGAGTACGAGTTATTCAAGCCAACCTCAAGGATGCTCAGTCTCGCCAGAAAAGCTATGCAGACAAACGACGTCGACTGCTTCATTTTGATATTGGGGATCACGTTTACCTTCGTGTATCCACAATGAAAGGGATTCATCGTTTCGGAGTAAAAGAGAAACTAGCTCCGCGTTTCATTGGACCTTTCACAATAAGTGAGCAGTGCAGACCTGTAGCCTATCGGCTAGAGCTGCCAACATCGCTTTCAGGGGTCCACAATGATTTCCACATTTCACAATTGAGAAAATGTCTCAAGGCCCCAGCAGAAGTCCGTATGGAGGATATAGAAGCTCTCCATCCAGATCATACTTACTCTGAACATCCAACCCAAATAATTGATGAGAAGACTCGTACCACAAGAAAACGCACCTTGCGTTTCTACAAGGTCTTGTGGGGAAACCACACCGCTGATGATGCAACGTGGGAAAGCGAGGAATATCTTAAAACCAATTATCCGAACTTGTTAACATCGTATTTTCATTTGGTCTTTTCTTTTTATCCTTCCTTTCGTATTCTCAGGACGAGATTCTTTTAAGGGGGGAGGAATGTAAAATCCCACATTTTCCTTCATATGAGGTTCAGTTGTAAATTGTTTGTTAACCCTAATGGAGACCAATTATAGCCATGCTTACAAACTTGATCTCATCAAATCTTTTCTTCTACTCATGTTGAAATTTATTTAACATGAGGAATAAACTTCACCAATGAACTTAGATTAATTCTTTTGACCCCTCTTCAAAGTTTGGAATTATTTGAAGAAAGATTGCTAGGCCAATTTAATATGCAGTACCAAATAGATATTCAAATCAATATAAATTGAATATATACTACTGTATATTTGGCCCTCTCAAAAATTATTCAATTCAGAGGCCATAAATTTTTCTATGGTTTTCTAATATTCCAAATAGACTTCCTGCAAAGTTTCATAAATTTTGAACTTCATTTTCTATTTTATTTGAGACGCTTAGCAAATTCAAACCATGTTTTGAATTCAAGTTATGAATTCTGTTCAACTAGGTTGAACATCAAGATTTGAACACACACTCATGGTCAACATAACTTACTTGACTTATTCCCATAGTTTAACAATTTTTGGAACTCAATTGCTATTTAAAACAGTGGCACCATTGAATTCCATCCAAATTCAAATTTGAATTTGAAATCCAATTGAAACTTGCTCCAATTCAAAATCCAATTGCAGAATCAAATTCTAGATATTTATTTGAGCCTCCCCACAAAAATCTAGAATTTAGGAAACCATTTGGTAGGAGATTGAAGTCTACAGAGGAGGGACAGGGATAAGGGTCGTGGGACCCACCAGTCAGTGGGACACACTCGAAGCGGCTCTGCACGCTGTTTTTCCGGCGTTCCTCCGCTCGACACCGTGCCGCATGCAAAGCTCCACGGAGCTGCTCGCCTTCCTGCTTCATGGCGTCCCCCCTACTCCTCCCCGGCCTATAAATACTCTCCCCCGGTCGCAGTGGACACCACCCCGAGCACTCGCCTCTGTTTTCATTCTTCCGCCACTGCACCGCACCGCCGCCATCATTCTGGACGTGCCGGCCAAACGAGGCAAAGAATCGCAGTGCTTCCAACAGCAAAAGGTTGCTCAACTAGTTTTTCTTCCTTCCTGTCCAATCGCTTGTTTGATTCACTGCTTATATGTGTGGTATTTCGAAGTTCCTCGACGCTCGCGAGTGAGGTCGCGAAGGGAAGCTTCCTGTTCCACGAGGACAGACCACTCCAAGCCGATTCCATCTTCCTCTTTGAAGCAATAAGGTGCGCAAAGGTACCTAGATGCTTCTTGTGAAGTTTCAGACACTATCATGCTTCCTAGCTCCTTTATCTCCAGTTTTCCCCAAAACAGTTCATACCGATGTCGATAGATTACCGGTTAAATTCGGTTTATACGTACAATTAATTGTCATTCCAGTAAGGTATTATCTTCTAGACCTCCATGCGCATCACTTCACAAAAATTGAGAGAAAGCCATTGAGAAACGAGGTTGGATTTTGAGTTTTCATGGCCGCCGATTGAAAACCCGTACCTCGCCGTCGAGTTCAACCTTGCCAGTGATTTCACCCCAATCTGACCCCCAAATATCATCCTGGTGTTCCTAGGAACCTTCCTGAGCTTTTCCCGAGTCGATTGAGCCATTCCCAAGCATTTCCAACGAACATTGACCCCCTAGCTCCGCTGTCGCCGTCGCGCCGCCGTCTCCGGCCATCGCCGACATGATTGGACCCCACCATTGGCTTGAGCAGTCGACTTTACGGTGGACCGGTCACAGCGAGGCCGAGAGGAGGTCGACGCACCAAGTCCGTCGAGGCACCGCCGCAGTTTCCGGCGAGGAGCGCCGCCGCGTCGGGAGGTAGACGAAGACACGGGCCCCACCGGTCGGCATACCCCTCTCGCGTGGGATCAGTTGCGGATAGGATCCGGTGTGGCTGGGCGGTTAAACCCTGTGCCCCGGTGTGGCTCCAATCCGATTGGTCGAATTCAAATGAAGTGGGACCAGCCCCTTTTATTTGAAATTTCCAATAGGAAAATAAATCCAGATTCAATCCCAATTTAGAAAATCCATAACTTCCAGTAGAATTATAAAAAAAATTGCCAAATAAATTTTGTTAGAACCAGCATGAAGAATACTGTCCAGTGGTGCACTTGGATTTGCGTTAAAAGACATAGAAATTTCTCCAAAATTCAGATAACCAAATGCTTAAAGAATTCATTCCTACGGTTCTGTTAATTGGAAAATTCCCAATTTTGGTCAGAACCCTATAGATGATACATGTGATCTCCAGTAAAAATTTCAAGTTCTTTGGACTTAAAATACTGGGCTGATCTATGTTCCAAAACTCTATGTAGCTATAAATTGAGAAAAATGGAAAAATCAATTTCCAGAAATTTACCCAAACTTTAAAAATCAATTTCTTCCTGTAGAAACTCAGAAAATTGTGAAATAAATTATCCTAGAACTAGTGAGACCCCCTCTACATGATACAACTCTTGGTAGCCATGATACATCTCCGAAATTTCAACCAAAATTTAGGGAAGCTTTTTGCTTACCATAATTGTTAAGAATAACAAACATCCTTTATCATCTCCAGTTCTTTGCAAGAGTCTTCCCCATAATATCTAGTATACACCATAAAAATGCCAAAGTCAATTAAGATAATTGTCTTATTTTATCTTAATATACACACCCCACCTTAAGCATACTAATTATTCACAAAATCATTTATACCTAGTATATGCATATCGTGTAGTAACTGAAGTCGAGGAGCAGCCGGAAGCCTTGGAGGTCCAGCTGCCAGAAACTAACATAGACTCAAACTTGCTTTCAGGCAAGCCCCGGTTTTCATTTAAGTTCCTTACAGTATTTTGCAGTTTTCATTCACCTTACGTCTTCAGATGATTGTGCATTACGTTTAAGGTGTTTGACATCCACTTGCATGGCCCACAAATCCTATGGAGTCTTGGGTAGGTCTATAGCCTGTTGAGTAGACACTGCTATGCTTATGCTCATAGGAATTCGATCGAAGTTGAGTAGTTGCAATCTACTCGAGAGATAGGAATTTTATCACACGGGAGATTCTAGAATAAGAAAATTGTTTATGAATATGAAATTGAGACCGAGCAGTGGATAGGATGCAGTGAGACGTGGTCTCACGTGCATAGCCCTGCTTATGTCGATTGAGGACCGTTTCGTGTGTGGTCTTGTTGGACAAGCTTGAATTGTACCGGCGACATACTAGAGGAATGGGCTCCAGTAAACTGACGTAGCTTGATACTGGTTTGTCGAGGCATTCTGTTCAGTTTTATAGGCGTGGGTTGAGGGCAGCAAGGTGTAAATCATCTGTTGGGCACGTCAGAGTACGCCCCACGCAGTGACCTCGTGCTCGTGACGGATCGACCGGTTCGACATTCGAGTGTTTAGTGAAAGGTGGCCATATACGACTAGTACTAAACTGTTATGTAGGTACTACTGAAAGTACTCACTGGCATTTCTGAAAGTGCGTATGTGTCGTGTTGTTCTGGGTGTGTCCTGATTGCAATCACCGTCCCTCGCGATAATAGAGTACCACTTGTTCACTGTGTCGTGACGTAGTAAATACTAAAGAAGTCAGAAGAATATGATATATTGGTTCACAATTGCTTGAACAACCTTGTTTGGCTTAGAAATAGTACAATTAAAAGTTTACAGTTTCCCCATACTTTAGCTGTAATAGCATTGTGTGCCTTGTGCACGTCATATCATCGGCAAGGCGTTTCTTGTTTGATTGTGGAGTCTATGATGTGCCGTGCCTGAGGAATGTCATGTGCTAAATAAAATATGACTATAAGGATCCACTTGTAGGCGAGTCCTTATGCTTTACTTACCTATGTATAGTACTCATCCTTTCATATATCTAGTGAGACGGGTTAGTCTTGCTGAGCCTTATGCTCACATTTGCAGTTAATGAGTTTTTGCAGATTATACGACTGATGACGGGTTTAATGATGAGCCTGCACCCCCTCCAGGGTTTACAGCCGAGTGGGAACCCTGCACGCCACCGTGAATTGTGTGTTGCTAGTGCAAAGTATCCAGGGGATGGATGACTTTGCTTTTGCTTAGCTAGTGCTGAGAGCATAGCTATGACGTATAGTTCTCTTTCCTTCCGCTAGTATTTTTTTAAACTTCCGCTGTGCTTGTCAATAAAGACTTGGTATTGTAAATTTGTTCTCGTTCTATTCTTGTATACTGTTGGGTGTCGCATCGCACGACACCACCCAATGAGATCCTTGGCGGTCGGGATTCCGGTCCCCACATCCGCACAATAAACATACAAACAAGAAACACAATCAAAGAGTGCACAAATATTACTGAATATGACATGACATGCATGATTAATGCAAATGCAAGGTAGAACTTGTTAATAGATTGCTTTTAAATGATCATTGTCTAGTTCTAATAGATTTTAACTAGTTTATACAGGTTAGGATTTGATTAGATCAAATTTTAGAATTAATTCAACACAATTTAACCAGGAAAATCTGACTAGTCTGCTAGGGACCGGACAGGTCCACACTTGTGCGAAACTAACAAACTAAGGTTTTCTAGATCGACGTGGATTTGGACATTAGGTGTTGAATTTACGTAAGAAAAATAGAATAGAAGGTATACCAGGTGTTTAGGACTCCAAGGAACCAAATATCTTAGAGGTAACACTTGGATCTTGACGATCTAGGATTGATGAAGAACTTGATGGTGGATTGTTGATAAAGAACTCAAAGTTTATGGAGATCTTGATCCTCTTTCATTTCCTCCTCCTCTTCTTCTTTCTTGGGATCTCATTCCCCCTCCTTGATGGTGGCTCTCCACGAAGTAGGGTTTGGGTGGGGTGGAAAAGTGGCAAATAGATGTCAAGCCAAGGGGTGAAGTTGTTTATATAGAGGTGGAGGCTAGGTTTAGATGGATTTTGAGTTTGAGAGGAGTAGAGGCCGGTTTAGAGTCCCACATGGGCTCTAAAATGTTAGGCACGACGTCCCTAGGCCCACATAACATAAAACCCAAGAAACAAGTCATAAAACAAAAGATCAATTCGGAGTCCTGAAATATCGGACAAGTCCGGAAAGGACCGGACTAGTCCAAAGTTGTCCAGAGAGAAATAGGAAAACTCTGGCAAAAAATCGGACAAGTCCGACGTTAGTCAGAGAGGAAAACGGACAAGTCCGCTGGAACACCAGACTAGTCCGGACAAGTCCAGGGACTTAGCAAACTTTTAAGGATTCTTGGAACACCGGACTAGTCCGCATAAAGTCGGACAAGTATGAAAGTGTCCAGAGGCAAAAATAGACTAGTCCGCAGCAAAAACGGACACATCTGATCGAGGTCAGAGAGAAATCGAAATGGTCCACACCAAAATTGGACTAGTCCGCACTTTCCAGAATTTTAAGTGCGGTTTTGTTCCAAATCAATTTTAAACTCATTCCTCTTTATGTGGATTAATGTTAAACATGTATATGAATATATGTAGGGCATGACGCATGAAAATGAGGGTGTTACAGGAAAGCACTTTGTGACTACCACGAAGGATCCAACACGATCAAGAAGGTAAGACAAGACATGTTCAAAAAAGAATACATGTGCTTCGAGATGCAACCTGGTGAGTCCATTGATGATCTCTTTGCTCGCGTTAATATAGTTCTCAGCAACTTGCATAGCGTTAATGTTAATTTTTCAGATTCTGAGAATGCTAGGCAATTACTAACTGCATTAGACATGCCAATTTGGGAGATGAAGGTTACATCTATTCGTGAATCTACTATCACGAGTACACTTTTTTTAGATGTACTATATTCTAAATTCACAACTCATGAAATTGACGTAATCTCACGTAAGAACCCCAACAAGTCTCTTGCATTTGTTTCTCAATGTGATATGCCTAGCTCCGGCCAATCTTCATCTTGTGGTACACTTGCTTTGTTGTCCTCTCTAACCATTGAACAGATTGAGGAGCTTCCAGAGGAGGAGCTAGTACTTCTCTCTACTAGGTTCTCAAAAGCATTGTAAAATGTGAGAACAATAAGGAGAGAAAGCTTCGGACCTTAACGATGCTTCGAATGTTGTAAGACAGGACATTTTTGTTCAGATTGCCCTAATGTTTCAGGTCCTACTTCCCGAGATGAAAAGCAAACAAGGATGAAGCACTCTTCTGCAAAATATACGAAGAAAAAGAAGGGTTTTATAGGACGTCAATTGGTGAGCTGTTTTATCTTTGCACTTAAAGAACTTGGCTCAAGCGATGTGGATATTGGAAGTGACGACGATGAAGATGATTTGGCAAACTTGTGCTTCATGGCGGGCAAGTCAAGATCAAGTATGGAGGAGGATGAACACAACAGTGACAATGAAGAGTACTGGATTCCTAAATGCATTTTGACTAACCCCAGTATTGAGTCACCAACGTATTGTTCTTCTATGTGGTTACATGCTTGAGGAAGGAGAACATTTGGCTTGTGGATTCATGCTGCTCACGCCACATGACCGGTAACAAAAAGAATGGTTCTCCTCCTTCTCCTTTGTCTCACGCGTAGAGAATGTTACTTTTGCCAATAATTCTTCAACTCCTATAATTGCTAAGGGTTCGATTAGAGTAAATGACCACTACAATTTGAAGGATGTGGCACTTGTTAAAAATTTGAAATACAACTTGCTTTCGATTCCAGAACTGCTGGATGAAAATCTGGAAATTATTTTCACTAAAAATTGCTGCAAAGTTGTAGGTTCAAATAGTGAGCTTATTTCTAAACATTTCTCGGTTTGGAAGAGTTTCTAAAGCTGATTTTGATATGTGTTACTCTAAGAATAGGTGTCTAGTTGCTAATGATTCAAAGGACTTATACTTTTGGCATCGTAGACTTGCTCACATAGGCTTCGATCATCTAATGCGTGTTAGTCCTCTTGATCGCATACGTGGGCTGCCTAAGCTTAAAGGGGACAAAAAAAATTGTGTGCTCTTCTTGTAGACATGCTAAGATGGTTGCAGGTACACATACTCCTCTCACAATGATCATGACAACTAAATTGGGTCAACTTTTGCACCTTGACACCGTAGGAACTTCACGTGTTCAATCCTTCGGAGGTAAATGGTGGGTTCTTGTGATTGTTGATGATTATTCTAGATACTCTTGGGTTTACTTTATGGCATCTAAGAATGAAGCTTTTAGTCACTTTAGAACTTTATTTGTTAGATTATCAATTGATCACCTAGGATATTTAAAAGCAATTAGAAGTGATAATGGAACCAAATTTAAAAATCAATCTTTTGATCACTTTTGTGCTGAAAATGGAATAGATCATCAATTTTCTTCACCATATACCTCAACAAAACGGTGTTGTAGAAAGAAAAAATAGAACCTTAGTTGAGATGGCTAGGACTATGCTTGATGAATATCAAACTCCTATGAAATTTTGGGCTGATGCGATTGCAACCGCTTGTTATGTCTCAAATCGTGTTTTCTTGCGCGCTATGCTAGGTAAAACACCGTATGAGCTCCGGTTTGGACATAGGCCTAGTGTTACACACTTTCGGGTCTTTGTTTGCAAATTCTTTGTCAAGAAACATGATAATCTTGATAAATTTGAACCTAGATCCATTGATGGCATGTTTCTTGGTTATCCATCTCATACTAGAGGCTACCGTGTGCTTTTACTTGACAGTAAAAAAATTGTGGAGACTTGTGAGGTGTCTTTTGATGAAGCTAGCACAGGTACTAGCTCAAACATTGCAGGTCCGGATCCATATCCACAAGGGAGAGCATTTTCGTTGAATATGAGGAAGAAGTGGTGTTGTTGCTCGAAAATTCAGCAGCTAATGACATTGTTCCAGCTCCTGATTTTGATTCACAGCCAGCATCGACGACCACCATTACTTTTCCAGATCCTCCTCAAGTCACAAGCTCATCAATTTGTGATGAATATGAAGAAGAAGAAGCTTGTGAAGTGTCCACTCCCCTCCGGGTTCTCAAAAGTCATCCTCCACAACAAATTACTGGAAGCTTGCACGAACGAGTCACACGGTCCAGGTTTTGCGGTCCAAACTCTCATACTCATTCTGTTTTTGTTGCTTCTTTTGAATCCAAAGATATATCACACGCACTCATTTATGAATCTTGGATTATTGCCATGCAAGAAGAGTTTGAAAATTTTGAAAGAAATAATGTTTGGAAACTTGTACCTCCACCTCAAGGTCACACTTTAATTGGAACTAAATGGGTGTTTTAAAAAAAAACAAAGTGAGGATGGGGTTGTGGTTAGGAATAAGGCTAGGTTGGTTGCTCAAGGTTTCACTTAAGTTGAAGGTCTAGATTTTGATGAAACTTTTGCTCCTGTTGCTAGATTAGAAGCCATAAGAATTTTGTTAGCTTTTGCTGCATCTAAAGGTTTAAAGCTATATCAAATGGATGTTAAAAGTTCTTTTCTTAATGGCTACATAGATGAGGAGGTTTATGTCAAACAACCACCGGGTTTTGAAAATCCAGATTTTCCTAATCATGATTACAAACTGTCCAAAGCCTTGTACGGTCTCAAACAAGCTCCTAGAGCATGGTATTATAGGTTTAAAACATTCTTACTTGAAAAGGGGTTTACCATGGGCAAGGTTGATAAAACTCTTTTTGTGCTTGAGCATGGCAATGACTCATTTTTCGTTCAAGTGTATGTGGATGATATTATCTTTGGTTGTGCTTCTCATGATCTTGTGTCCAAGTTTTCAGCTATGATGAGTTCAGAATTTGAGATGAGTATGATGGGAGAACTCACGTACCTTTTGGGGCTGCAAATCAAGCACACCAAGGAGGGTACCTTTGTGAATCGAACGAAGGATACAAAAGACCTCCTAAGGCGCTTCAACATGAACAAAAGCAATCCTCTTCAGACACTAATGGGAACAGCAACAACACTTGAACTTGATGAAGATGGTGAACCTGTGGATCAAAAAGAATATAGAAGTATGATCGGATCACTTTTTTATCTCACGACATCAAGACCGGACATACAATTTAGCGTATGTCTTTGTGCACGGTTTCAAGCCCCCCCCACGTGCTTCACATCGTCAAGCCCTCAAATAGATTCTCAGGTACTTACATGAAACTCCAGAATTTGGCATTTTTCTTCCTTCTTCCTCAACCGTTACTTTGAAAGCTTTTTCGGATGCTGATTTTGGTGGTTGTAGGATTGATAGGAAAAGTACTTATGATGCTTGTCATTTTCTTGGTAATTCACTTGTTGTTGGTCCTCTAGAAAACAAAACTCAGTTGCACAATCCACAGCTGAATCTGAATATGTAGCTGCTGCTAGTGCTTGCTCACAAATTCTTTAGATTGTTCAAATACTTAAGGACTATGGGGTTGATCTAGATAGTGTTCCACTATTTTTGTTATAACACTAGTGCCATTTGCATTGCTAAAAACCCCGTGCAACATTCTAGAACTAAGCACATTGACATTAGGTATCACTTTGCCCGTGATAATGTTGAAAAAGCAAACATTGTGCTTCACCATGTAGATATTGAACAATAATTGGCTGACATTTCTAAGAAACCTTTGGATTTCACTCGTTTTTGTTACATTCGTAGTGAAATAGGGGTTATGCATCCTCATGGCTTAAATTGAGGGGGGGGGGTTTGAAACTTGGGAAGTCTATGTATGAATCTGAACTTAAAATAATATGAGCATAGTATTTCATACATATATGACTTTGTGATTCCTTTTACATGCTGAAAGTTCTTACTACATTACTCATGTTATACATTTTGTAGTTTTTGCCATGACTAGTAATTGGAATAATTACTTACACTAAATCTGGTCATGATTGAACTTTCTTGCTGTTTTGAACTTGTTGCATGCTCACAAGTGCTTTTAATCATAAAGAATTAATCAAGTAATCAACTCACATGATTGAAATTTTATGAGCAAATATAAATTGAGAAAAGATCAAGAGAATATGCATGCATCACACTTCTTCTTTGGAGATGGCTTATCATTGCACTTAGATATGAACTTGGAAGAAGTTGTGTATGACTAAAACCATGTCTTTAAGCTTCTAATTGTCAAATGACATAGGCTTGGCTTGGTTGGTTAGAATAAGGTATATGCGCATATAATCTCTTGCAAATGTCATATGATCAAAATTTGGGTTTTGAAAAATAATAAAATGCAAAACAAGTGTCATGCTTTCATGTCTTGAAATAGTTAAGTTTGTGAGATCATGACTTGCTTAAATTGAAAATGCGCATATAATCTCTAGCATGACTTACACTACTTTATGTATCTCATTGTTGAGATAGTCTAAGTCACTAATAGTATGACTTGGATGAGGTTTGTTTTATATGTATATGTTACAATATGCTCATAACAATTAAAATTTCTCTTTTGTACCTTGCTGAATACATTGTCAAAGGGGGAGAAATTAATCACACCTCGCACATATCCACAAGTGTTTTTTACATGATTCTTCTCAGGGGGAGAAGTATGTATAGGGGGGGAAATTGTTTTCAAAACTTTTCATTTCAATGTTCGGATTTTAAGTGGTGTTGCCAATGCATTCATCAAGGGGGAGATTGTGAGACCTATAGGTGCTGACTACATTGACTATGGCGATAAAATTTTTGAATACTACCAAAACACCTTTATCATCAAGGTGCGATGATAGGTCCGGCTTGTTTTGGGTAGCTACGGCAAGGTCCGACGTAAGGTCCGACTTTCTTTGGCTAGGTACAACTTCTTTGTCTAGGTCCGACTAGTTTTTGTAATCTCCGGCGCTAGGTCCGACTAGCTTTGGTAAGCTCTGGTGCTGGGTCCGACTAGCTTTGCTAAGTTCCGACGCTTGGTACGACTAGCTTTGGTAAGTTCCGGCGCTAGGTCCTGCTAGCTTTGGTAAGCTCCAGTTCAAGGTCAGGTTAGCTTTGGCAAGGTTCGGAGCTTGATTGCAATGGTTCTGCTTTTACTTTGAAATATTTTGATCTTTTTTATATTTATGGAAAGTTTGCTTAGTATTCTTTTACTAAGTTTTTGGTGTGTTTCGGTGGTTATGGTTGATATCATTTTGCTATGGTTTGCAACATGCTTATGTGAGGTGCTCACATAAGATGTTGTAGTTTCAGAACTAACGAGAGTCAAGTCGAGGACTTGTTCTCGGAAGTACTGGTTGTTTATTCATCTGCAGGTGTTGCTTGAGTTCAAGACATGGCTGGTGACGGGATCCATTGAACTAGTCTTAGGGAGAAGATGAGGTTCAACAACCAAGTTCGAGAGGAATTGTGGTTGAGTTGATCGGGAGGTTGCGCAACATGTTTGAATCAAGAATAATGCATATGATGGTATCTTGGACGTCGTTAGAAGATGTTTGCACATATGCAAGGAGTACATGAACATGACTACATGGTTCCGAGGCATGATGAAGAGATGTGGACGTAAAGAATTGGTCGAAAAGGTCCAACCGACTAGATTATAGGCTCAGGCTGCGGCTGAGTCGGGTTTGACTCAAATATGGAAAGAATTGAGTTGGTTATGATAGGATTTCCTGTGGGTCAAGACTTTGAGTTGTTTTAGGAATGTGGGATATGTTTCTAAGGTGTTTGGAAGTCTTAAGATTGCTTCTATCTGCGTATAGAAGAGTCTTAAGCAGTTATAGAAAGTTACAATTCGTGAATTGAGTAGGATTAGAGTCCTAGTTAGGTTTGGGTTGGCCTAAGGTCTGGTTATATAAGCAAGGGAGGCCCAAGCTCATGGTAGATGACTTTGGGACTATTCCTGTTGTGTTCTATTGAATAAAATTTGTAGTTTAAAGGAACTTTTGTGCCTTGTTCGTCCGACTTGTTCCAGACAAGTTTTTCTCGTCGAGTTTTCTGCACAGCACTACCTTTCTTCGGTGGTTTTATCATAACTCAAGTTTTACAGATCCGATTGACGTGATTTTTTTTGGGTTGTCTTCACAACTTCATTATCTATTATCTACCAAAATTTCATGGTCATTGGATTTGTTTTTTTATCTACAGGAGTTTCTTTGCAGTGTTCCAAAACTATTTTTCTCAGGTAGGACAGATTGACCTTTGTTCGATCTTTCGATCGTAACTTGAGTTTTTCTTGACGGATTTCCGTGGTTCTTTTTGTGACGTCTTTGTAACTTGATTCTTAACAATATATACTGGTTTTTCACAATTGATCACATCTAAATTAGTCGCAAACACACAATTTCTTACAAGATTGATTTTCTACCAAAGGGGTTGGGTTTTAATTGTTTCCGCTGCGTAAGATTTTTAAATCTACAATTCACCCCCTCTCTGGTAGCTTTTCACGTGCTCTTCGATCCTACAGTTGTCACTCCAAAAGGTTCTTCATGAATTCCTGATCATGTTTGACACCTCTTTCCTCGATGTTCCACCTTGGTCAGCCTGAGGACCATCGTGTTCTTTTGGTTTGGGATGAAAACTGGGTGGGAAAAAGTTAGAAATTCCATTTGAAGGCTTTATCTTACTGTAATTGAGTGTATTTATATGACTTTTGTGCCCAGGTGCATTCACCGGTGCCACAATCAAGGGCAGCCGTGGTTGGGATAGGTTGATACAGGAGATTTTGTGGCCACCGGATTCGAACCCTTGGTCGTCGGTGAATTCGTTTGTTCTGTCGATTTCCTTTCAATTTCTTTTCGTGCGTATCATGCTCCCTGGTTTACCCTCGGCATGTCTGCACCTTGAATTAAGGTGCGGTGACGGGGGTTCACCGCGGCCTCTCACCATGGAACTTCCCTTGCCGGCGATGTTGCACCTTAATCCTTTGCCCATGGTGTGTTCCGTGCACCGGGGAACATTTCTTCCTTTTCCCCGTGGCCGGAGGAGTCACTCCGGCGAAGGGAACGGGCGCCGCCGTCCTGTGCGTCTTCCTCCCTGTTGCTAGTCTGGAGGTTGAAGAAGATGGAGATTTTCTGTGCCACCCGGATCTTTTGTGTCGACATGATGCAAGCTGTGGACCCTGTGTTGCTTTCTCTCTGGTGGGATTTCAAACCCGAGTGGGCCCTCCGGTTAGAAACTGCGTGCTGGCTGGTTATTTAACCATGTGGGTCCCCAATGTCAGCCTTTAGATCTTTTCCTTTAGAAGAAAATTTGCAGAAAATCCCCAAACCTTGAAATTGAATATCTCACTGTACGAACATTCTAAAATTCCTAAATCAAATTTGTTGGAACCCTCTCAAGGATCACTTTTAAGAAAACCAAGAATCAAGGTATGAAAATCCTTAGAACAACCTGTAAAAGTTCAATCTTCCAAATCCTTTACTGAATTATTCTGTGAGCTGTATAGAGTGATAAAATCTCAAATTTTGCATGAAAATCCTTCATGCCACCTCGTTTCATCAGAAAAATTCTTAGACCTGATTACCTTGATTGGCTTGGTTAATTTAAGTGAGTTGTCTCAGCCTTGCTGGAAATAGCAGAAATTGCAAGTAGAAATCCAAGAAAAATGATTCAAACTTCAAAAATCAAGTTTGAGCTGTAGAATGATCAGAAAATTGTGAAACTAATTATCCTTGAATCCTCATGATCTCTCTGTCTGTTTATCATCTTGTTCCACCAGATAAACCCTGTGTATTTTCTCGAATGATTTTATTAATACGAATCTTCACCACTTTCTTATGTCTCTATTATCATTGGAACCAGCTGACCATTGCACCCTACTTCCCCCAAAATTCATGAATTCACTGTAAAAAGCCTAGGAAAAGTGTTGGACATATACCTTAGCATTTCTTACTTAATGTTCACTAATCCATATAGTGTCTACTTCTCTAAATTTCATTATTTGTCATATCGATAGAGGGAATTCTCATCGAGACGCTGGAGCTCGACGAGGAGTACAACTCAAAGACAAGGATTCTCATATCGGAGCTGTCGAGGCAGATACTCCAGAGGACGATCAATTGACTAGAGGCTACTAACTTAATCGTTGAGCAAGGCAACTCCCAGTTTGCATTTAAGTTTTAACAAGTTTCTCTTTTATAATAATTGAAATGCTTAAAATTGAGTTGTGCATTAGTCTATGGTTGTATGACACCCCACATGCATGCCCAAATAATCCTTGGGCTACGGGTAGTCCTGTTAATATGATGCTTATGATGGAAATGGTATTTATGGTACAACTCGGGTAGAGGGTCTCTACTCGTGAATAGCATTATATAATATCAATTTGGAGGGAGCTGGAGACCGGGCATGAAGGCTAGGGCGCTCAAGAACATGGTCCTGTGGGCATAGTGAAAGTGCATATAGGTCCCTTGTGGGTTTTGGTTAATTAATGACAAACAATTAAAGAGCTAATGAGTTTGGTTGAATTCTTGCAGAAAATGTAGTACAAAGTGAAATTCACAAAAAAGGAGAAAAGGGGCGAAAACTAGAGTAGAAATAGGTTTTTTATTTCTCCTTGAGTCATAGGAAAATACGTACCATTAAGAGGGACACGACGCGTGGAAACTTAGTGAGTCAAATGGGAACACAACCCTTAGGTAGGTTTCAGGAAAACCCCTTTTGTCAGAGTCGGACATGTCCGATGCCTTGGATCAGACATGCCCGAAAACCTTCTATCTAGAGTGAAACTTGTCTGACACCTTGGTCAGATAAGTCCAAAATTCCTCTGGTGGAATTTAGACATGTCCGAACTGTATTTTGGACATGTCCGAAACTTCACTAGTCGTTTTCAAACATGTCTGAAGTGGGTCGGATATGTCCGAGGTACTTGGCTTAGAAAAATATTCTAAGTGTCTGAAACTTAGAGTTGTCCGAGATGTGGTTCAGACATGTCTGAGAAGTCTTTGTTTGATTTCAGACATGTCCGAAGTGGGTCGGACATGTCAGATAAGTCTGAGTTGAAAAACCTCTCCTTGTGTGTCAGACTTGTCCGACGCGGCTTTTGTGCGTAGATTCAAATTCGAGTGATTAGCTGTACAAATTATGTTGTCAGTCTGTCGGACTTGTCCGAACTTGGGTCGGACTTGTCCGAGTGGGCTGTCAACTAACAGGTAAAACACTTTTTTAGTATAAGTTGATGGGGATTTCATCCCCAATCATAGCCTAACCCTAAATAAACACTCAGAGCCGCCTCAAGCCCTCATGAAACCCTCCTCTCTTGTTCTTCACCCTCTCGAGCCCAAATCTGAAGAATTTTTAGAAGTGTGAAGGAGAGATTTTGAGAACTGGGAAGAGAAGTCCATAGGGGGTTGAGCAATGTTTGATTCACTGATTTTCCTTGTGCTCGCGTGTTTGTTACTCTTGGGCTTCTCCCCTAGACGGTTAGGTGTCGCCCTGAAGATTTCTTGATCTGGGGAAGTTTGTAATCATTGTGATAATGGAAGATCCAAGACTTGACATTTGAGGCGTCTTGGCGAGGATAGAGCTATTAGGTCCGACCCTTAGTGGGTTTCTGAACGGGGACGTAGGTTTCTTGGTAGAACCAAACCTCGCGAGAACATCCTTGTGTGCATTGTCTCTATTTACATTTCCGCAAAGTCCTTACTTTCTGGTGACCATCTAGGTTTATTTCATTTCTAGCACTTAATCCTATTTCCATCATCTACTAGAACGGCTAGGACACATTTCCATTCACTAGGTTGCGTAAAAACTCCATTTTTATCACTGCCGTGTGAATTCTATCAAACTTATCCGATCAGGATCAGACTTGTCCAACATCAGTCAGACATGTCCGATTGTAAGTAAGATAAGTCTGACTCTCAATTACAAGACATATTTTAATTAAGTCTTGATTTTCGATTGTTGCCTATTCACCCCCCCTCTAGGCTAATTTCAATTGGTATCAGAGCAGGTTTCTTCACCAAGAGTCTAACAACCCAAAGAGGAGATGGCTAACATGAGTTACAAATCGGTGATTGTTGATGGAGATGACAAGACGAAGAACATCGATGTGCTTCAAGATGATCCAAATGACGACGAGGAAGTGCGCCTACTAAAAGCGCGACTTTTTGAGAAGATGAGTATTCCAAAGAAGGAGACCAATGACCCCAATGGGAGTGGTTCACAAGACTATACTCGATATACTTACAATTATGAGCCTCTAACTCATAATAATCATTACTTGTCTATTCCTATTGAGAAACCTTCTCAATTTGATAGAAATTATTATACTATGTGGAAGCATAACATGAAGATGCACCTCATTTCCTTAAACCTTAGCTTGTGACAAATTGTTTTGACAGATGTTCGTCTTCCAAAGAATGAGGAGGATGTGACCCCGAGCAAGCCGTCCTACTCCACCACAATGCTCAAGCGGTCGGAGTGATCACCTCCTCCTTGACCCTTGGGGAGTTCAACCGAATTTAAGGGTTGGAGGTGGCCAAGGACATTTGGTACACCCTAAAGACGGCACATGAGGGCAACCGTGTGATAAGGCAGGCCAAGATTGAGATGATCGAAGGATAAATTGGGAGGTTCACTATCATGGATGGTGAAACCTCCCAAGACATGTACAACTGCCTCAAGATCCTTAGCAACAATAGTTGCTCTTATGTAAGCACCCGGTGGACGAACCATGAAGTTGTGAAGAGGATGATTCGGGCATTCATGCCTCAAAATGTCACTCTTTGCTCCTTGATTCGTGAAAGTCTGGGATTCTACAAGATGACTCCCGAAGAAGTGTCAGGGAGAATCATCAACCATGAGATGATGGAGCAAGTGGCCATGTTCTACAACGACCTTCAAAAGATGTACTCCTACATGAAGAAAGATGTTGTATTCAAGGAAACGGCGTCAAGATCACAGGAACAAGAAGAGAGTGATGAAGAGAGCCCCAACACCGATGAGGAAGGGGCACTCTTCATCAAAAATTTCCAGAGGATGATGAGAAGGAGGAGGAAGAGCTACCATCGTGAAGGCAAGAGCAAAGACAAACCCAAGACAAGATCAAAAAGGGCTTGTGTGAGACCTATGTGCGCTGAATACATTGGCTATGACAATAAAAAGTTTTGAATACTGCCAAAACACCCATCTCAACAAGGTCCGTCTCTAGGTTTGATCTTCTACAAGGTTCGAAGATAGGTCGGGCTTGTTTTGGGTAGCTCCGGCAAGGTCCAACGTAAGGTCCGACTTGTTTTGGCTAGGTCTGATATATTTTGGCTAGGTCTAACTTGCTATGGATAGGTCTGACATGTTTTTGTTATGTCTGTGCTACTTCCGACTAGCTTTGGTAAGCTCCGGCGCTAGGTCCGACTAGCTTTGGTAAGCTCTGGCGCTAGGTCCTGCTAGCTTTGGTAAGCTTCGTCTCAAGGTCCGGTTAGCTTTGGCAAGGTCTGATGCTTGATTCAAATGGTTTTGGTTTTAACTTGAAATGTTTCAAACTTGCTTTTTGGATTATGGAAAGCTTGCTTAGTATTCTTTTACTATGTTGTTGGTGTGTGTTGGTGGTTATGGCTGATCTCGTTTTGCTATGGTTTGCAACATCCTTATGTGAGGTGCTCACGTAAAGTGTTGTGGTTACAGAACTAACGAGAGTGAAGTCGAGGTCTTGTGCTCGGAAATATTGGTTGTTTATTCATGTGCAGGTGTTGCTTGAGTTCAAGATATGGTTGGTGATGGGATCCATTAAACTAATCCTAGGGAGAAGATTAGGTTCAACAACCAAGTTCGCGAGGAATTGTGGTTGAGTTGATCGGGAGGTCCTGCAGCATGTTTAAATCAAGAACAATGCATATGAAGGTATCATGGACATTGTTGGAAGGTGTTTTCACGTGTGCAAGGAGTGAATGGATGTGGCTACATGATTTCGAGGCGTGGTTAAGAGATGTGGATGAAAAAAATGGTCGGAAAGGTCCAACCAACTAGGTTACAGACTTGAGCTGCGGCTGAGTCAGGTTTGACTCAAATATGGAAAGATTTAAGTTGGTTATGATAGGATTTCGTGTGGGTCACGAAGTTGGGGTTTTATAGGAATGTGGGATACGTTCCTAATGTGTTTGGAAGTCTTAAGATTGCTACTATCTGCATATGGAAGAGTCTTGAGCAGTTATGGAAAGTTTCGGTTAAATCTGAGTAGGATTTGAGTCCTAGTTAGGATGGAGTTGGCCTAAGGGCTGGTTATATAAGAAAAAGAGGCCAGAGCTCGTGGTGTACAACTTTGGGCCTTTTCCTCTTGTGGTTTGATCAATAAATTTGTACTTTAACAGAACTTTTATTCCTTGTTTGTCCAACTTGTTTCAGACAAGTTTTTCTTGTCGAGTTTCTTCACAGCACTACCTTGCTTTGGTGGTTTTATCATCACTCGAGTTTTATAGATCCAATTGACGTGATTCTTTTTGTTTTGTCTTCACAACTTGATTATATATCATCTGTAAAAATTTCGCGGTCATTGGATTTGTTTTTTCTGATCTACACGAGTTTTTATGCAGTGTTATAGATCAGGTTTTTACTCGGTAGAATACATTGACCTTTGTTCGATCTTTCGATCGTAACTTGAGTTTTTCTCGACGGTTTTACGTGATTCTTGTTATAGTGTCTTCTTGAATTTTTTATATACAATATCTACTACTTTTGTCATGGTTGAACATGTTTAGAATAGTCGTACACACAAATTCCTTAACAAATAAATTTTCTGCCTAGGGGTTTTTGTTGCTTTCACTGAAAATAATTTCAATCTACCATTCACCCACCTCTAGTAGCTTTTCATGTGCTTTTCGATCCTAAAATTGGTATCAGGGCTACGGTGCTCTAATATTTGTGATTTGCATGTGTTTTTGACTAATCATCATAGAGAAATACTCCACAAAACCTTGTGTCTTTAGTGGTATTGATTTTCAGGTTTGGAAGGCACGCATGGAGGCTTTCATCCAGGCGCAAGGCTTTACAATATGAGAAAAGGAGTACAAGCCTTACAAAGTGCCACCAAATGATCAAGTTACAACTGCAAATCTGAGAAATGTCGACAACACCAACAAGGCTCGGAACTTGATCATACAAGGACTAACTCAAAGCGACTTCGACCGTGTTGCTCATCTCCGATCTGCATATGATGTGTGGAAAACACTCTGCAACTACCATGAAGGATCCAACACGATCAAGGAGGTAAGTCAAAACAAGTTCAAATAGGAGTACGTGCGCTTTGAGATGCAACTAAGAAATGCTAAAAAATGATC
This sequence comes from Tuctoria greenei, assembly GCA_036927565.1. Taxonomy (NCBI): domain Eukaryota; kingdom Viridiplantae; phylum Streptophyta; class Magnoliopsida; order Poales; family Poaceae; genus Tuctoria; species Tuctoria greenei. The sequence continues at coordinate 188,785,643 of JAYESD010000003.1, read as the reverse complement.
TCTTTGCTCGCTTTAATAAAATTCTCAGCAACTTACGTAGCATCAATGTTAATTTTTCAGATGTTGAAAATGCTAGGCAATTACTAAGTGCATTAGACATGTTAATTTGGGAGATGAAAGTCACATCTATTCATGAATCTACAGTCATGAGTACACTTACATTAGGTGTGCTATATTCTAAATTGAAAACTCATGAAATTGACATAATCTCATGAGTACACTTACTTTAGATGTTCTATATTCCCAACAAGTCTCTTTCATTTGTTTCTCAACATGACATGCCTAGCTCCGACCAATCTTCATCTTGTGGAACACTTGTTTTGTTGTCCTCTCTAACCCGTGAACATATTGAAGAGTTTCGAGAGGAAGAACTTGCACTCATCACTACTCGGTTCTCAAAAGCATTGCAAAATGTGAGAACAAGAAGGAGAGGAAGTGCTAGACCTCAACGATGCTTCGAATGTAATAAGACACGATATTTTTGCACAGATTGTCCTAACCTTTCAGGTACTACTTCCTGTGATGAAAAGCAAACAAGGACGAAGCACTCCTCTACAAACGAGAAGAAGAAGAAAAAGGGTTTTACAGGACGCCAATTGGTGAATGGTTTTATCTCCGCACTTCAAGAACTCGACTCAAGTGATGTGGACATTGGAAGTGACGAAGATGAAGATGATTTGGCAAACTTGTGCTTCACGGCGGGCAAGTCAAGATCAACTATGGAGGAGGCATAACACAATAGCGACAATGAAGAGTTATGTCCTACTTGCCAAGAACTGCGTGATTCTATTTCTCATGCGACTGTTATAGTTAAGAAAAAGGGCAAAAAGCTTAGAGACAATGCTGTTAAAATTGAGTCACTAGAATCTAAAATTAATCATTTGAAATCTTTGATTCCTAGTGATGATTCTTGTCTCTCATGTGATTTAATATATGAACAATTGTCCTCTCTAGGAAGTGCACACACCTCCACACTTGATAAACTTGAGTTAGAGATTGAAAAGAACAGAGAGCTTGCTGCACTTAATGATAAAAACTTGAAATATGCTAGCTGTTCTACTATTGATTTGCATTGTTCTACTTCTGATGATCTTGATAAAAAACTACATAATGCTATGGATGAAATTTCTATTTTGAACAATGCTTTACGTTCTCATGAAGTTAAATATTATTCTAATTGAAAATTAAAATGAAAAACTTCATGTGAAAATTGCCTTGATCTATCCAATAAACCCGATGACATGCATAGGACATTAGATTGGTTTTGTAATGCAAATAAGAACCTAAATTCGATGTTGAATTCTTCCAAGTCTTGCAATGATAAACTGGTTTAGATTTTGATCCTCATGCACATGCTAAGGCACATCCACATAAAATTGTAAAGTCATTAAGAAGTGGTTTGATTAAAACAATTCTTAAACAAAAAGAAGTGGATTTCAAATCTGCTGGATTGCTGTTGTCCCATTCAGCTTCCAATAAACATGTTGCTTGCTCATCTAGATATGAACACAAAGTTAAATTTCATTGTACCACTGTACTAGAGATGGTCATGTCATAGATTTTTGTAATAGACTAGCTAAACCACAGAAAAAGGAAAGAATGATTGCTAGATCACATAACAACCAAGCAAAACTTGTTGCGCATCATAAACCGAATATCAAGAACATGCATCTACTGTTATGAGTCATAAACATGCAAAGTTTGCTCCAAAACTACTGTTTTTTGTGTTACACATGTAATACCTCGTAGGTCAGTAGTTGGGTACAAAAATGCTCAAACTTTGGCTCATAAACATGCTGTTTTATCTCAGCTTTTGCGTGTTGTTCCTGCTGGAAGTCGTGTGACTCAGTACTAGATTCCTAAATGACTTTTGACTAACCCCAGTATTTAGTCATCGAAGTATTGTTCTTCTATGTAGGTTACATGCTTGAGGAAAGATAACATTTGGATTGTGGATTCAGGTTGCTCATGCCACATGACCGGTAACAAAGATTAGTTCTCCTCCCTCTCTTTTGTGTCACGTGTAGAGAATGTTACTTTTGCTGATAATTCTTCAACTCCTATAATTGCTAATGGTTGGGTTAGAGTAAATGATCACTACACCTTGAAGGATGTAGCACTTGTCAAACATTTGTGTAGGACCTAATAGCACGTGTAAAGCTACCAGGGGGTGAATGGTAGATTAAAACTTTTCAGCAGAAGCAACGGAAACACCCCTTGGCAGAAAAATGATCTGTTAAAGAAATTGTGTGTGCAAATAATCTAAACTTGTTTAACTATGACAAAAACTAGTAAAGATTGTTGAGAATCAATTCACAAAGACGTCTTCACAAAAATTCGTCAAGAAAAACTCAAGTTACGATTGATAGATCGAACAAAGGTCAATCTGTTCTACCCGAGAAAAATAGTTCTAGAACACTGCAAAGAATCTCGTGTAGATCAGAAACCACAAATCCAATGACCGTGAAATTTTTACAGATGATAGAAAATTAAGTTGTGAAGACAACCCAGAAAGAATTACGTTAATTGGATCTGTAAACCTCGAGTTATCATAAAAACACCAAAGCAAGGTAGTGCTGTGCAGAAACTCGATGAGAAAGACTTGAAGAAAATAAGTCGTACGAACAAGGCACAAAAGTTCCTTTCAACTATGAATTTTATTAAAAATAACACAATAGGAACATCCCCAAAGTCGTGCACCACGAGCGTTGGCCTCCCTTGCTTATATAACCAGCCCTTAGGCCAACCCAAACCTAACTAGGACTCCAGTCCTACTCAATTCACGAATCAAAACTTTTCATAACTTCTCAAGACTCTTCTATATGCGGATAGAAGAAATATTAAGACTTCCAAACACATTAGGAATGTATCTAACATTCTTAAAAAAACCCAAATTCATGACCCACACGAAATCCTAACATAACCAGCTCAAATCTTTCCATATTTGAGTCAAACCCGACTCAGCCGCAGCCTGAGTCCATAACCTAGTCGGTTGGACCTTTCCGACCAATTCTTTACGTCCACATCTCTTCATCACGCTTTGGAACCATGTAGCCACGTCCATGCACTCCTTGAATACATGCAAACATCTTCCAACGGTGTCCACAATACCTTTATATGCATTGTTCTTGATTCAAACATGTTGCATAACCTCCCGATCAACTCAACAACAATTCCTCCCGAACATGGTTGTTGAACCTCATCTTCTCCCTAAGACTAGTTCAATGGATCCCATCACAAGCCATGTCTTGAACTCAAGCAACACCTGCACATGAACAAACAACCAATACTTCTGAGCACAAGTCCTAGACTTGACTCACGTTAGTTCCGAAACTACAACATCTTACATGAGCACCTCACATAAGCATGTTGTAAACCATAGCAAAATGATATCAGCCTTAACCACCAAAACACACCAAAAACTTAGTAAAAGAATACTAAGCAAACATCCCATAAGTGTAAAGCAAGTTTGAAACATTGCAAGATAAAAGCGGAACCACTGCAATCAAGCTTCGAACCATGCCAAAGCTAACCAAAACATGTCAGACCTATCATCGAATCTTGATAAAAAGTTGTTCTGGTAGTATTCAATACTTTTATCATCAAAGCCAATGTATTTAGCACACATAGGTCTCATAATCTCCCCCTTAATGAATGCATTGGCAACACCACTTAAAATCCGAACATTGGCTTATTTACATCAAAAGTTTGGAAAACAATTTCTCCCCCTTTTTGAAAATCAAATGAGATAGAAATAAATTTCTCCCCCTATACTTACTTCTCCCCCTGAGAAGAATTGTGCCAAAAACACTTGTGAATATGTGCAAGGTGTGATCAATTTCTCCCCCTTTGACAATGTATTCAGCAAGGTACAAAAGAGAAATTTTAATTGTTATGAGCATATTATAACATATACATATAAAACAAATCTCATCCAAGACATACTATCAAGTAACTTACACTATCACAACAATGAGATACATAATGTAGTGTAAGCCATGCTAGAGATCAAATGTAATTTTTCATTTAAGCAAGTCATGATCTCACAAACTTAACTATTTTAATAACTGAAGGCATGACACCTGTTGCTGCAATTTTTTTCTTTAAAGCACAAATTTAGATCATATGACATTTGCAAGAGATTATATGCCGCATCTGCCTTATTCTAACCAACCAAGCCAAGCCTATGTCATTTGACAATCAGAAGCTTAAGGACATGATTGTAGTCATACACAACTTCTTCCAAGTCATATCTAAGTGCAATGATAAACCATCTCATAAAAAGAAGTGTGATGCATGCATATTCTCTTAATCTTTTCTTAATTTATATTTGTTGATAAAAACTCAACATGTGAGTTGATTACTTGATTAATTCTTTATGATTAAAAGAACTTGTGAGCATGCAACAAGTTGAAAACAGCAAGAAAGTTTGACCATGACTAGATTTAGTGTAAGTAATTATTCCAATTACTAGACATGGCAAAAACTACAAAATGTATAACACGAGTAATGTAGTAAGAACTTTCAGCATGTGAAAGGAATCACAAAGTCATATATTGAATGTGGCCTAGAGGGGGGGTTAATAGGCCTTTTTGATTTTCAGTCGAATCTTGCAGCACATAACAAATTGATCAAATCCCGAGATATCGGACTAGTCTGGTCGAGTGCGGACTATATTGATCAAATTTAATCGATTATCTTGATTCTAGGATGTATGCAGCAGAAATATATTTATAATTGAAGTGTCATAGTACTATGAACTAGGATGTACCACAAGTTAATCTTATATTCAATGTTTCAATGTAAAGTGAACAAGATTGATTGAAACCCTATATTGATATGAAAGAGTAAGAACAATATACGCAAAGTAAGAACACAAGCACTTTATCCCGTGGTTCGGTTCCCACAGAGGCAACCTACATCCACGTTGAGGAGTCCACAAAAGGATTGGGTCTTCTCCAACCCTACCCTCGTCGGATCGCCACGGAGGCTAATCCTCCTCACTAATCACATAGGGCAAATAACCAAATTCAAGGGGCCTTCTCACACCTTGAGGGCCCCACAAGATTACAATATAAATACCACCAAGAATACACTCTTAAGATCACAATGAAAGCCACAAGAGTGTGTTAGGGAATCAAACCAAGAGCTCAATGAGTGAAGAACCGTGTCTCTCCAATGATAAAAAGTGTATCCTCAAGGGATTGATCTTTCTTGCGTTGGATTTTGTGGAGAGAGGTGTTTTCTATGCTCTTGGAAGGTCTGACGGCGCAGGGGTTGAGAGATATGAAAGATGGGCCGTGCACACCTATTTATATGGGTTTCCAAAAGTTATCGTTAGGGTTTAGAAAGATCAGACTAGTCCGTGGTGGACACCGGACTACGTGTAGAAAAACCTAGGTGTCCCAAAATACCAGACCTGTTCGAAGTGAAGCTGGACTAGTCCGATTTCGGTTCTGGAAATCTTTGGACTAGTCCGATAAATATTGTACTTGTCCAGATAAGTGAAACCCTAAGTGAATTTGGGGAACAAGTCCGCACTTAGAGGACTTGTCCAATTTAGGCCAGAGGGTTTTTGGACTAGTCCGTGCTAATATTGGACTTGTCCGATTGACATTAGAAAGATATTGGACTAGTCCGGTATGTGATCAGACATGTCCGATTTTGTGCAACTTGTGAAGTGTTTGTGGGACTAGTCCGCACTGGGAGGACTAGTCCGATTCTAGTCAGAGAGATATCAGACTAGTCCGTGGTGATATCACACTAGTTCGGTTAGTGAAAAACTGGACGGTGAGGACAGGTCCGCATTGTGAGGACTTGTCCAATCTGGTGCAGAAAGATATCGGACTAGTCCGGGTTCAGTCGGACTAGTCCGGCCCTGTATAGTTTTGTGCAATGTGTGAGATTGTTTGTACTTGAGCTCTTGGGGTGTGTTTCCTTAACACACTCCATACACAATGATCTACTACTCTTGTTTTTTGAGCTCTTTTCTGCATTGCTTCTAATTCTACTTTCTTTTTGGCACTTTGCTCATCCTCTCATTAGAACCTGTGCTCATCTCAACAATGTGGTTAGGATCTCATTTGCTTGTCATAAATCAACCAAAACCCACAAGAGATTCCTAGATGCACTTTCAATCTCCCCCGTTTTGGTGATTGATGACAACCAATTGAGATTTCACAAAATATGATAAAAAGTTGAGATTTTCATAAAGTGTGCACCTATGAGTTTGAAACACATTAAGCAATGAAAGCATGATCCATATGTGCACTCTTTATGGTGGGATGCAGAACTAAGTGTATAGAAATAATAATAATTATGAGAATGACATAATTGACATCAACATGTTAACAACAAGCATATATGTCATTTTAGAACAAAATCTCAAATTCCATCAATATCTTCATAAGTAGTTCAAAACATTGCATTATAGGACCAAAAGTACCAAAAGAGCATATTATAAGTCTTACAACCCACAAAGAGCCAAAAGACACAAAAAATAGCTCTCCTCGCATCCTACAGCTAAAGCCTAAGACTCCCCCTCAATCTCTCCCCCTTTGGCATCAAGACACCAAAAAGAAGGAGAGGAGGGACCTAAAGTCTTTAAACCTCACTATCAGTCCTCTCGTCGTCTTCATCTTCATTCTCGGGCTGATGATAATGAGGAGGAGGAACGGTACCACTCGAGTCCCCAATGCCAAAATAGGCAAGCTCGGAGGGAGTCAAGGGCCCAAGCTTGGTGAAATCAGAACCAAAATCATCAGAAATGACTGGAGATCCAATGGGCTCGATCTCCAGCTTTTGGCAAATTTGCTTCACATTCTCTTTGACATATCTCATATCGGCCTTTCTCCTCTTGTTTAGCTTGTGGGCTTTCACTTCGGCCTTTTTGCAAGAGACAAAGATGGCTGACAGGTACTTCAAGATGCCACTTGGGGACCCCTTTTGAGGAGGGGTCCTAGTGGCGGGAGCAGCCCTAGCATCTCCACTAGCTCTCACTGGAGCCTCAGGGATGGAAGCTGGAGAGGGAGCAGCTTGAACACTTGCTTGTTGAGGCTTCTAGGGCCTCAATGGGGTGTGCTCCACATCCTTGACAAACTCTATCCCTGTGACCTTCTCTATCATAAACATCAGATAAGGTGCATAGCCACAGGACATGTTTGGAGTACGGGATATGTTCACCATGTCGTTCCAAATGTAGTCAAAGACATCAAACCTTCTGTCTTTGCTAATGACCTTCATCAAGGTCCTGAGGTATCCTTGAACACTTCCTGCATCCCCATCCTTCGGGGCAATGGTCTTCCTAATGACCCTGTTCAGCACCACAAAGAAAGGCTTCATGTTCTTTGTGGAAGGAGGATTGAACTTTGAGTTGGGTTCATAGGGAAACTTCATCCTGTCCTTCTCAATGACACCAATGTTGTGGATGATCAAATTGTCATTGCTGGAGGTGTCAAGATGTAGCAATCTTGCAAATTCTTCATATGTAATGGTGTACTTGGACCCTTGAGTCATCCAAGTCACCCACTCTTCCTCATTACTAGCAAAGTGGCAAGTAGCATAAAACTGAGCTATGACCTCATCGTTGCAGTTGTTTCTGAAGGCAAAGAGGTCCTTCAGTCCATGTCTCTCGACTGCCTTGATCACCTTAACAAAAGGCGAGCAACCCTTCTTCTCAAAATGCACCCAATCTATCCATTGGCTGTGCATCACGGGGGTCTTCATTGGAAGATAGACAGACTTGTAAAAGTCTGCATGGAAGTTACTCCAGAACCTCCCATCAGCAGCTTGCTTGGGTCGGCTGTAACAATCCACATTCCTGAACTTCACAGCATGTCGCTGCCCTTGCCATTGAATCCTTCCTTAGTAGTATCCCTGTCCCCTTGCCTTGGAGCTGACATCTTTAGAGGGCCAATCGGGCCCGTTGCAATCCCTTTGCCCTTGCCCTTTGCTTGGCGAGCACTTGCCGAGCTAGGGCCACCACCAGCAGAAGCCCTGGAAGCAGGCTTCTTGGTGAGCACCTTTCGTCGAGCCTGAGGAGGAGAAGGAGCTAGCTTGGATGGGCGCTCTTGGCGCTTCTTTCCTTGGCCCGTCGAGAACCGAAGCAAGGCTTCACGGTCCATCTCGGCTTTGAAGTCAGAGATTTCATCGTTGGTGCTCGACATTGTCCTGAGAATGGTTTTCACGAGGTATTGATGAAAAAAGATGACAAGGAATTGCATTGAGGAATTGAGAAGTCAGGGTTGAGTTCTAGAAAAATCGGACTTGTCCGATGCACAAGCACAGACTAGTCCGGGTGACAGGACTTGTTTGTGCATGGACCGGACTAGTCCGGTATTCAACCCCTAAAACCCTAACTATGAGACAAATGGTGGTTTCTAATGCAAAGCTAGCTTAGCATCAAAGTAATACATCAAGAAAGCATGTATATGGTGAAAGGAGCCAAGCTAGTTGATCACAAATGAAGGAAATAGCAATTTCTAGGGTTTGGGATGAGATTTCACCGAAAGTCCTAGATTCTCGAAGATGTAGGGTTGAAGGAGCGGACAAGTCCCTGAGCAATGGAGGTTGATTTCCACCAAAACATGAGGAATTTTGATGGAGGAATCGCCAAATCGCCTTGAAGAGCTCGAGCGTAGAGAGAGAAAGCTTGAGGCAAGTGTGGGGTGAGGAAGATTAGGGTTTGGCGGCGGCTAGGGTTATGGACACAAAAAATCGGACTTGTCTGAAAATGATCGGACTAGTACAAACTTTTTCAGAGACTATATCGGACTAGTTTGTGGTTTGCCGGACTAGTCCGGCCTAACCGTCACTCTGTGGACTAGTCTGCATCGGCGGACTAGTCCGGGCAACCACGGACTAGTCTGTGGTCACCGAAAGAAATGCTTATCCCATTCGTATATATTCGAAGGTACTCATTAAAAAAATAAGGAGGCAAATCAAATCAAATAATCTTGATGAATATGATCAGTAAGCATACAACAATCAAGCAATGACCATAATTCACCAAGATCTAGTAATTCACATAGTTTTTTTTCAGAAAAATCGAGAGAGATGATTTTCACAACACAATCAATGAATTTTGAAGATAGCATCCAGGTATACAAGATTTCAAGCCACATTCCGAGCATCAGGGATATTTAGTTCATTTCAGAGCTCGCAAAAGCGTTTTTCATCAAGTGGCTTGGTGAATATATTTGCTAGTTGCTTTTCGGTATTGACATGTGAAATGGCTATATCTGCCTTCATTGAATGGTCTCTCAAAAAGTGATGTCGGATGCCTATGTGTTTGTTCCTATAGTGCTCAACGGGATTATGAGCAATTTTAATGGCACTATCATTATCACAAAGGAGTGGAATACGGTTCATATTGTAACCATAATCCCTTAGAGTTTGTCGCACCCAAAGGAGTTGTGCACAACAATTCCCGGCTGCAACATACTCTACTTCGGTCGTGGATAGGGCAATGGAGTTCTGTTTCTTGGAGGACCAAGAAACTAGGGATCTTTCTGGGAATTGGCATGTACCGGAGGTACTTTTTCAATCTACTTTGCACCCGGCATAATCTGCATCGGAGTAACCAATGAGATTGAATTTGGAACCATTGGGATACCAAAGGCCTAGGTTGGATGTATGAACTAAATACCGCAAGATTCTCTTAATAGCCGTCAAATGACACTCCTTTGGGTTGGCTTGAAACCTTGCACACAAGCATACACTCAACATAATGTCTGGCCTAGATACACATAAGTAGAGTAGAGATCCAATCATGGAGTGATATACCTTTTGATCGACGTTTGGTCCATCTTCATTGAGATCCAAGTGGCCATTCGTTGCCATGAGAGTCTTTATAGGCTTCGCCTTGTCCATTCCAAACTTCTTGAGTATGTCTTGAGTGTACTTAGTTTGGCATATGAATGTCCCTTCCTTTTGTTGTCTCACTTGGAATCCCAAGAAGTACTTTAGCTCTCCCATCATAGACATCTCGAACCTATCTGTCATAATCTTACTAAATTCCTCACAAAAAGATTTGTTAGTTGAGCCAATGATAATATCATCAACATAAATTTGATAAACAAAGAGATCATTGTCAAAGTTCTTCGTAAACAATGTATAATCTTCTTTACCGACCTTAAAACCATTTTCGATTAAGAAATCTATAAGACACTCATACAAAACTCTAGGAGCTTGTTTGAGGCCGTAGAGAGCCTTACGCAATTTAATGACGTGGTCGGGGAACTCTTCATCTTCAAATCCGGGGGGTTGCTCCACATACACCTCCTCCTTGATTGGTCTGTTGAGGAAGGCGATTTTCGCATCCATTTGATAGAGCTTGAAATCATGGTGAGTAGCATATGCAAGTAATATTCTAATAGACACAAGTCTAGCTACGGGAGCAAAAGTATCATAGAAATCCAAACCTTCGACTTGTGAGTACCCTTTGGCCACAAGTCGTGCCTTGTTGCTTGTCACCACCCCGTGTTCATCTTGCTTGTTGCGGGAGACCCATTTGGTGCTGATGACGTTGAACTTGGGTCTTTCGACTAGTTCCCACACCTCGTTCCCTTTGAAGTTGTTGAGTTCTTCTTGCATGGCCACTACCCAAATCCGGATCCTTCAATGCATCCTCATCCCAGCGCTGTTCCAAAAAGGATACAAACATGTAATGCTCACAAAAAATAGTTATGCGAGATCTAGTAGTTACTCCCTTTTGGATGTCACCAATGATGTTATTGATTGGGTGATCCCTTTGGACGCATTGGTGTACTCTTGGGTGTGGCACTTGCTGTCTTGAATCTTCATGGTCATCTTCTTCTCCCCCTAGATGGTTGCCCTCATTGACTGATTGATCATTTTCGTCTTCTTGAGGTTGATCTTGTATGGAGGCTCCCCCTTGATCATTGGCCTCCACTTGTGGTTCATCTTTCTCATGCATATGTAGAGGTGGTTCTTGTGGTCGAACTTCGCCAAATGCCATTCTTCTCAATGCTTGACAAGGAGCTTCTTCTCTATCTAGTACACATGGACCAACTTGCTCCTTTTGGGAGCCGTTAGTCTCATCGAACACTACGTCACATGCTACTTCAACAAGTTCGGAGGTCTTGTTGAAGACATGATAGGCGTGAGAGTTCGAGTCATAACCAAGCAATAAACCTTCATCGGACTTCGAAGCGAACTTTGAAGTCCTAGGCTTCTTGTTCAAAATGTAGCATTCTGAACAAAAAACTCGAAAATATGAAATATTAGGCTTGTTACCGGTAAGTAGCTCATAGGATGTCTTCTTGAGTAGTCGATGAAGATAAAGTTGATTTATGGCGTGGCAAGTAGTGTAAACCGCTTCTGCCCAAAATCGATCCGAGGTCTTGTACTCATCGAGCATTGTCCTCGCCATCTCTATGAGGGTTCGGTTCTTCCTTTTGACAACTCCGTTTTGTTGAGGGGAGTAAGGTGCTGAAAACTCGTGCTTTATGCCTTCCTCATCTAGATACTCCTCAACATGGGTGTTCTTGAACTCCGTTCCATTGTCGCTTCGAATGTTCTTGATAGTCGATGAAAACTCAATTTGAGCACGCTTGAAAAACTTCTTCAAGGTTCCTTGAGTTTCTGCCTTATCATGTAAAATGAAAACCCAAGTGAAGCGAGAAAAATCATCAACAAATACAAAACCATATTTGTTACCCCCGATGCTTATGTAAACAATTGGACCGAATAGGTCCATGTGAAGTAACTCGAGTGGTCATGTTGTAGTCATGACGTTCTTCGCGGGGTGAGGTGCTCCAACTTGCTTTCCGGCTTGGCACGCGCTACAAGGCCTGTCTTTCTCAAAAACAACATCCTTCAAACCTCAGATGTGATCGCCCTTGGGGAGTTTTTGAAGATTCCTCATACCAACATGCGCTAGCCGTCATGCCACGACAAACCCATGTTGGTCTTTGCAATCAAGCATGTGTCAAGGTCGGCTTTATCTTTGTTGAAGTCAACAAGGTAAAGCTTTCCCTTTTAACATACCCTTGAATGCAATGGAACCATCACTCCTTCTAGAGACGGTCCCACCCTCATTAGTGAACAAGCAATTATATCCTTTGTCACATAATTGATATATGGACATCAGGTTATAACCTAAGGAATCAACATGTAATACATGAGAAAGAGTATGTTAAGATGATATGGCAATTTTACCGGTACCGAGCACCTTTCCTTGACTATTGTCTCCAAAATAGTTGCCCTCGCTTGGATCCTCATTTTCTTCATACTCCATGAACATCCTTCTTTCTCCGGTCATATGGTTGGTGCAACCACTGTCTAGCATCCATTTAGATCCACCGGAGGAATAGGCCTGCAAAAACAAATCATGCCTTGGTTTTAGGTACCCAAGCTTGCTTGGGTCCTTTTAGGTTAGTCACAAGGGATTTGGGCACCCACACATGAGATTTGGTGTTCCCATGGCGTGGCCCAACATAATGAGCATAAATCTTACCAAAATTACTTCTCATTAAAACATAAGATGCATCAAAGGTTCTAAATAGCAACTGTTGTTGTTTATAAACAGAACTAGTCCGGGAGATTGGACTTGTCCGGAGGACCAGACTTGTCCGTGTCCCGACCGGACTAGTCCAGTGATCATATGTGTTGGATGTGTTAACTTTGGACTTTCCAGTTTGAGAGAGTCTTCCCTTTACAAAGGCAATGCTTTCCTTGTTATTCCTTTGGCTTCTAGCATTTTGCTTTCCACCATAGGAATACCCAATGCCATATTTGACATTAGAAGGTCTTGTGGCCAAGTATGCACTACGTGCATATTTGACCTTCTCCTTGTCAAATATGCCACATTGGGCAGGATGCTTATCCTTGGTAGAGGTTGATTTTTCTTTCAAGCTAGTGTCAATTTTACCACATGAACAAGTAGTGATAGCTTCAGTTTTAAGTGGTTGAGAAGGTGAGCTTGAAGAGGATGAAGGGTCACCTTGCTTGAGTAACTCAACTTGTACATCAAGGATCTTGTTAACCTTGATTAGGTTAGCAAGTTCATCCTTGATTGTAGCAATTGAGTCGCTTAACTCCAAGCAAGCTTCCTTGCTTGAAGTTAACTCAAGCTCTAGTGACTTGCTTTGCTCATTTTCAAGTTCTAGAAGCTTGTCAAGTTCAACATATTCCTCCTTTTGGGAGATAATCATGTATTCTTGACGGTTTTTCAACTTCTCCTTCTCAACAAGTTGACCAAGTAGAAATTTCATTTTCGCAGCTGCTTTCTTATCTAAGCCAATGAGCATATCTTCATTATCACTAGCAATTTCACTATCACTAGAATAGGAATGCAAGGAAGAGGATTTGGTTGTTACCTTTCGTTTACCTTCCTTTGCCATGAGGCAAGTGCCGTTCCCCTTCCATGCGCCTAGAGTAGGGAAGAGAGTGGATTTCTTGGATGTCTTCTCGATGGCTATGCTAGCCATCTCTTCTTCTTCTTCGGATGAGGACTCATCATTTGAGTCCCACACTTTCCCTAGATGCGCTTGTTCAACTTGCTTCTTCTTCTAGAAGAATTTCTTGGGTTGAGGCTTCATTTCCTTGGTCTTCTTCTTGTTCTCCTCATATGGGCAATCAACTATAAAGTGGTCATACTCACCACAGTTATAGCACGCCCGCCTCAACTTCGGTCTTGATTTTTTCTTGTACTTCCCTTCACTTGATTTAGTCCCTTGTCTTTTCTTCATCACTCCTTTGAATTTCTTCATGAATAGTATAATGTCATCTTCATCCAAGTTGCTGCTCTCATCATCACCGTCTTCTTCTAGTTGAGTTTCTCAAGCTTCTTTAGACAAGGGCTTGAGAGTGGGCTTCAAAGCGACCCCTTTCTTCTTTGCCGAGGTGAGAACGGCAATCTCCTTAACATGCTTGGCCTACTTTTCCATCATCTCAAAGTTGATGATTTTCCCAAGTAGCTCATCCAGGGTCATCTTCTTGTACCCGGGGCTTTCTCTGATCATCAAGCACAAGGTTACGTTGCGAGGCATTAAAGCTCTAAGGATGATCTTTACCACCTCGTGATCGTTCCACTTCTTGCTCCCGTATGCTCTAACCTTGTTGATGAGTGTCTTTAAGCGGTTGTACATGTCTTGCCGCGACTCATCTGCTTCAATGGCGAATCTTCCCAATTCGCCTTCGATCATCTCAATCTTTGCTTCTCGCACATGAAGATCGCCTTCATGTGCGATTTGCAAAGTATCCCATATTTCTTTCGCAATCTCGAGCCCATCCACCTTGGTGAACTCGTCCTGACTGAGCGAAGAAGTAATGATTGTTGCGGCTTGGGCATTCCAGTGAATTGCTTGCTCTTGGCTTGTTGTAAGCTCTTCATCGTCGTCCGAGATATCTATTCTTGTACATACAATGTGCCACAAACTTCGATTGAGAGAAATCAAATGCATTTTCATGTTCTACCTCCACATTGAGTAGTCATTGCCATCAAAATGTGAAGCTTTTCCAAGTGGAATAGATAAATAGTGATTATTGCTAGAGTTAAGACGATCGTAGTTGAAAGGATATCGGGAGTTGTCGGTGTGACTACTCCACTTCTTCTTCTTCTAACCTTTGATCTTTACTTTTCCCTTGGAGAGGGTTTTCTTCCTTAGGAGCGCCTTTAGTTCCAGCGTCTCCTCATCGTCCTCCTCGAAGTCTTGAATGACCTCGAGGAGCCTCTCCAATTTTTGGTTCTTTTATTCTTCAACCTTCTCTTAGTTGATGCTCTTGTGTATGTCCTTCATGTCCGACATGATGTCTTCGAGCCATTGGTCTCCTTTTGAAAAGTCTGGCTCTGATACCAATTGAATGTGGCCTAGAGTGGGGTGAATAGGCCTTTTTATTTTTAGTCGGATACTGCAACACTTAACAAACTGATCAAATCCCGAGATATCGGACTAGTCCGATCGAGTGCAGACTAGTCTAGTGTGCACTGACTAGATTGATAAAATTTGATCGATTATCTTGATTCTATGAGGTATGCAGTGGAAATATACTTGTAATTGAAGTGTCATACTACTATGAACTAGGATGTACCACAAGTTAATCTTATATTCAATGTTTCAATGTAAAGTGAACAAGATTGATTGAAACCCTAGATTGATATGAAAGATTAAGAACAATATACGCAATGTAAGAACACAAGCACTTTATCCCGTTGTTCGGTTCCCATAGAGGCAACCTACATCCACGTTGAGGAGTCCACAAAAGGATCGGGTCGTCTCCAACCCTACCCTCGTCGGATCGCCACGGAGGCCAATCCTCTTCACAAATCACAAAGGGCAAATAACCAAATTCAAGGAGCCTTCTCACACATTGAGGATTCCCCAAGATTACAATATGAATACCACCAAGAATACACTCTTGAGATCACAATGAAAACCACAGGAGTGTGTTAGGGAATCAAGCCAAGAGCTCAATGAGTGAAGAATTGTGCCTCTCCAATGATCAAAAGTGTATCCTCAAGGGATTGATTTTTCTTGCGTTGGATTTAGTGGAGAGAGGTGTATTCTAAGCTCTTAGAGGGTGTGACGGTGCAGGGGGTCGAGAGATATGAAAGATGGGCCATGCACACCTATTTATATGGGGTTTCCAAAAGTTACCGTTAAGGTTTAGAAAGATCAGACTAGTGCATGGTGGACATCGGACTAGTCTGGTGTGTTGCGTGTAGGAAATCCTAGGTGTCCCAAAATATCGGACATGTCCAAAGTGACGCCGGACTAGTCCGATTATGGTTCTGGAAATCTTCGGACTAGTCCGATAAATATCGGACTTGTCCGGATAAGTGAAACCCTATGTGAATTTGGGGAACAAGTCCGCACTTGGAGGACTTGTCCGATTTAGGTCAGAGGGTTTTCGGACTAGTCCGTGCTAATATCGGACTTGTCCGATTCACACCAGAAAGATATCGGACTAGTCTGGTGTGTGATCAGACTTGTCCGATTTTGTGCAACTTGTGAAGTGTTTGAGGGACTAGTCCGCACTGGGGAGGACTAGTCTGATTCTAGTAAGAGAGATATCGGACTAGTCTGTGGTGATATCGGACTAGTCCGGTCAGTGAAAAACTGGATTGTGAGGACAAGTCTGCATTGTGAGGACTTGTCCGATCTGGTGCATAAAGATATCAGACTAGTCTGGGTTCAGTCGGACTAGTCCAATCTTGTATAGTTTTGTGCAATGTGTGAGATTAGTTGTGCTTGAGCTCTTGGGGTGTGTTTCCTTAACACACTCCATACACAATGATCTACTACACTTGTTTCTTGAGCTCTT
This sequence comes from Tuctoria greenei, assembly GCA_036927565.1. Lineage (NCBI taxonomy): Eukaryota > Viridiplantae > Streptophyta > Magnoliopsida > Poales > Poaceae > Tuctoria > Tuctoria greenei. The sequence goes on along the minus strand of JAYESD010000003.1, from coordinate 188,769,356 downwards.
TTCCGCATTGCTTCTCATTCTCCTTTCTTTTTGGCACTTTGCTCATTCTCTCTTTAGAACCTGTGCTCATCTCAACAATGTGGTTAGGATCTCATTTGCTTGTCATAAATCAACCAAAACCCACAAGGGATTCCTAGATGCACTTCCATATATGTATGAAATACTATGTGTGAGGACTGGAGTCTCGACATCCAAGGATCTCTTTCGGTGGTGTCGTGCGATGCGATGCCCAACAATATACAAGAAAAGAACGAGAATAAAATACAATACCAAGTCTTTATTTATAAACACAGTGGAAGTTTCACAATACTAAGCGAAAAGGAAAGTGACCTATACATCATAGCTACGCTCTCGGCATTAGCTATGCAAAGCAAAGTCATCCATCCCCTGGATGCTTCGCACTAGCAACCCTCACTCACCAAACTTACGGCAACATGAAGGGCTACCACTCAGCTATAAACCCTGGAGGAGGTGCAGCCTCGTCATCGAACCCATCATCAGTCGTGTAATCTGCAAAAACTTGTTAACTGCAAACGTGAGCTTAAGGCTCAGCAAGACTAACCCGTCTCACTAGACATATGCAGGGTGAATACTAAGCATAGTTAAGGTAAAGCAGTAAAGACTCGCCTACAAGTCGATCCTTATGATCATGTTTTAAGTAGCAAATGACATTCCTCACACACGGCACATCATAGACTCCACAATCAAACAAGAAACGCTTTATCGATGATATGTCATGCCCAAAGCACATATTGCTATTGCGGGTTAAGTAATTGGAAACTATAAACTTTTAATTGTGCTATCTCTAAGCCACACAAGATTGCAAAAAAATTATAATTGAATACATTATATTTTCCTGGCTTCATTAGTATTTACTACGTCATGACACAGTGAACAAGCATTACTCTATTACCGCGAGGGACGATGATTGCAATCAGGACACACCCGGACAACATGACACATATGCACTTTCGAAAGCGCCAGCGAGTACTTACAGCAGTACCTACATAACACTTCAATACTAGTCGTATATGACCACCTTTCACCCAACACTCGAATGTCGATCCGGTCGATCCTTCATGGGCAGGAGGTCCCTGCGTGGGGCGTACTCTGACGTGCCCACCAGCTGATTTACACCTTGCCGCCCTCAACCCACACCCATAAAACGAAACGATATGCCTCGACAAACCAGTATTAAGCTACGTTAGTTTGCTGGAGCCCATTTCTCCAGTATGTCGCTGGTACAATTCAAGCTTGTCCAGCAGGGTCGCATACGGCGTGGGCCTTAATCGACACGGTCAGAGCTATACAACGAAGACCCGGTCTTGTCACTTCCTACCCATCTCTGACAAGTCTCCAGTTCATATTAACAACCATTCTTTATATTTATTCAACCCAGTGTAGATGAGTGTCATCTCTCTATCTCGCGAGTAGATTCCAACTACACGACTTCTAAGGTTTCTTGACAACATTAGCATGGCAGTTGGTACACGAGTCGGTGAGCTATTCTAACCACTCCCTGGGTTATTTGGTCATGCAAGTGGATGTCAAACACCTTAAATGTAATGCACAAACATATGAAGACGTAAGGTGAATGAAAACTGCAAAGACACTATAAGGAACTTAAATGCAAATTGGGGCTTGCCTGAATGCGAGTCCGGGTATAAGTTAGTCTCCAGCAGATGGACTTCCAAGGCTTCTGGCTCCTACTCAACTTCAGTTACTACACGATATGCATATACTATATATGAATGACTTTGAAAATAAATAATATGTTTAAGGTCACAAGCTAATATCCTGTGATCAATGTAAGATAATGATCTTAATTGGCTTTGGGACTTTTATGGTAGATACTACGGACTATAATGGAGACTCTTGCAAAGAACATGAGATTATCAAGGAAGTTTGTTGTCTCTAAAATTCCTACAAGTAAAACCCTTCTCTGAATTTTGGTTGACATTCTAGAGGTCTATCATGGCTACCAGTGGTTGTAACAGCTAGATGGGGTATCAATGGTTCTAGGAATATTTGTTTCACAATTTTATAAGCTTCCTACATGGATAAATCAATTTTTCAAGTTTTGGAGAAATTATGAAATGCTTACTGTATTTTTCACAATTTTTCAATTACATGGAGATTTGGAACACTGGTCAACCCAGGAAATGAAGTCCAGTGAACTTGAAATTTTTACTAGAGATCAAGTAAGTTTTGTAAAGCGTCTTGACCAAAACTGGGAATTTTCCAATTAGCAGAACAGGGGTAATTATATTCCCAAGCAGTTATTTCAATGGAATTAATTATGAAAATTCTGGGAGTTTCATGTCAAACAAATTGCACCACTGCAAATTTGAGATTGATATAAGTCTACCAGATTTTATTTAGAAATTTTTGAGCAAATCTACTAGGAGTAATGAATTTTAGAAGTTTGATTGAATCCTGGAATTATTTTTCAATTGGAAAATTTAAATAATGTGGCCGACCCCACTTCATTTGAATGGGCCAATCGCATCTGGGCCACACCGAGGGCCACGGGGCTAACCCACGCAGCCGCACCCGATCCGGTGCCGCAGCTGATCCACGAGGTCGCACGCGTTGCTGACAGGCCGGGCCCAGGGGTCATCTTCTTCCTCCCGACGCGCGACGCGGCCGCGGCGGCGCTGCACCGGCGAGCTCGCCGCTGGCCTCTCCCGTGCGCTGAGCTTAGCCAAACTTGCCGCCTGGGGGTTTTTGACGATGCTGAACACGTCGGTGGTGTTCTCGGGGCTTGCCGACGGCAGGAACCGGCGGTGCGACGACGGCGGTGGTGGCCACAGCTCGGGCAGGGTAGAACTCTCTCATCTCTAGCTCATATGCCTTGGTTTCTTGTCCAATAGATTTCTTGTGCCTTGAGGATCATGAACTAGGACTAGGGAAGGAGAGAAACGCCTGGGAACTATGAGCTTGACGGTGAACCGCGGATTTTTCACCGACGGCGGCCAAAACTCGGTTATCTCGGTCAACATTCGATGGTTTCCAAATTTTTTTGATCCGGAGTGTTTGTAGGGTGATAGGTACACTATCCCTTAACTATGGTCAAGAACTATTAGACGTAGAAAACGAACTAAATCGCAAACCTAGAGACATATGTATGAACTATCATGGGGAAAAATGGAAATAAGAATGCTACAAGACATGGCATGGCTTGAAACTTGGTGATCATGCGTAAGGCACGATAACACGCCTTCTCATATAGAAGTCGGGGCCTGTAGAGGCTTCCTCCGACTTGTCGACAGTGGAGGAGGGGCGGTTCATGGCGGCTTCTCCCGCAGTCGTCGGAAAACTGCGGAATACCGCACAACCGGGCGAGGAAATACCGAACCAAAAGGTGGAGAAGGTGAGAAGCAAGTTGTGAACAAGTTTGCAAAAGAACTCACGATCGGTCCTTGGCTAGATGTCAAGTTATCTCCAGAGTTCCGAGGTGAGGTCGGCGGCGTGCGAAGGCAAAACGAAACGAGAACTCGACGCCAACGGTCAGGAGGGGTATAAATAGGCAAAGGGAGGCGAGGAAAGTCGTCCACTATGCAAGCAAGCAAGCAGCTCCGTGGCCTGCATGCCGGGAGGTGTCGCCACGGTGAAAACAAAGGAACCGCTCGAGTTTGGGTCACTGGACAGTGGGTCCCACATCCCGTTCCAAGCATATCCTCTCTGGAACTTCAGTTCCCCTACCAAACTTGATCCAAAAATTCTAGATTTTTGTGCAGAAGCCATTTTAAATATGTAAATTCAGATTCTGAAATTGGATTTCAAATTTGGACAGGTTTCATGTGAAATTAAAATTTGAATTTGACTCGAATTTGTTAAGCATCTCAAATAAAATAGCAAATGGAATTCAAAAATCTTGAAACTTTGCAGTAAGGCTCTCTGGAATATAATGAGGCCAAGGAAAATGTATAGCCTCAGATTTGAATATTTTGACAGCACCTAATTGTACAATGGCTATATTCAAGTTTTTTTTAAATAATTTGAATATATTCAGTACTGCATATTGTTTTGCCCTAGCTAATTTCCATTTAATAAGTTCCAAAATTTGCAGAAATGTCACTTGAATTATCCTAGGGTCATTGGTGCAGTACATTCCCCTATGTTAATAAAATTTAGTTATGAGTGAAAGAAATATTTTTGATGAGGTCAAGTTTATGTGTACAACCATAATTGATCTCCACTATGGTTGATAACCAACTGGTAATAGAACTTTATATTAAGGAAAATCTGGGATTTTACACTATTCTCAAATTATTTTAATTTCAGATTCACACATAGACTTCTCAAGTTTCAAAACCCCCCCTCAATGTAAGCCATGAGGATGCATAACCCCTATTTCACTACGAATGAAACAAAAACGAGTGAAATCCAAAGGTTTTGTAAAAATGTCGGCCAATTGTTGTTCGGTATCTACATGGTGAAGCACAATATTTCCTTTTTCAATATTATCACGGAGAAAGTGATACCTAATGTCAATGTGCTTAGTTCTAGAATGTTGCACGGTGTTTTTAGCAATGCAAATGGCACTAGTGTTATCACAAAACAGTGGAACACTATCTAGATCAACCCCATAGCCCTTAAGTGTTTGAACAATCCAAAGAATTTGTGAGCAAGCACTAGCAACAGCTACATATTTAGATTCAGATGTTGATTGTGCAACTGAGTTTTGTTTTCTAGATGAACAAGCAACAAGTCAATTACCAAGAAAATGACAAGCACTGGAAGTACTTTTCCTATCAATCCTAGAACCCCCAAATTCAGCATACGAAAAAGCTTTCAAGGTAACGGTTGAGGAAGAAGGAAGAAAAATGCCAAATTCTTGAGTTCCATGTAAGTACCTGAGAATTCTTTTGAGGGCTTGACGATGTGAAGCACGTGGGGAGGCTTGAAACCGTGCACAAAGACATACGCTGTATTGTATGTCCAGTCTTGATGCCGTGAGGTACAAAAGTGATCCGATCATGCTTCTATATTCTTTATGGTCCACAGATTCACAATCTTTATCAAGTTCAAGTGTTGTTGTTGTTCCCATTGGTGTCCGAAGAGGCTTGCTTTTGTCCATGTTGAAGCGTCTTAAGAGGTCTTTTGTATACTTCGATTGATGCACAAAGGTACCCTCCCTGATTTGCCTGATTTGCAGCCCCAAAAAGTACGTGAGTTCTCTCATCGTACTCATCTCAAATTCTGACTTCATCAAAGCTGAAAACTTGGACACAATATCATGAGAAGCACAAACAAAGATAATATCATCCACATACACTTGAATGAATAATGAGTTATTCCCATGCTTAAGCACAAAAAGAGTTTTATCAACCTTGCCCATGGTAAACCCCTTTTCAAGTAAGAATGTTTTTAACCTATCATACCTTCTCTAGGGGCTTGTTTGAGACCGTACAAGGCTTTGGACAGTTTATAAACATGATTAGGAAAATCTGGATTTTCAAAACCTGATGGTTGTTTGACATAAACATCCTCATCTATGTAGCCATTAAGAAAAGCACTTTTAACATCCATTTGATATAGCTTAAAACCTTTAGATGCAGCTAAAACTAACAAAATTCTTACGGCTTCTAATCTAGCAACAGGAGGAAAAGTTTCATCAAAATCTAGACCTTTGACTTGAGTGAAACCTTGATCAACCAACCTAGCCCTATTCCTAACCACAACCCCATCCTCACTTTGTTTATTTTTAAACACCCATTTTGTTCCAATTAAAGTGTGACATTGAGGTGGAGGTACACGTTTCCAAACATTATTTCTTTCAAAATTTTCTTACTCTTCTTGCATGGCAATAATCCAAAATTCATTAGTGAGTGCGTGTGATATATCTTTGGGTTCAAAAGAAGCAAAAAAAGCAGAATGAGCATATGAGTTTGGATCGCAAAACCTGGACCGTGTGACTCATTCGTGCAAGGTTCCAATAATTTGTTGTGGAGGATGACTTTTGAGAACCCGGAGGGGAGCGAACACTTCACAAGCTTCTTCTTCTTCATGTTCATCACAAATCGATGATCTTGTGACTTGAGGAGGATCCGGACCAGCGATGGTGGTCGTCGGTGCTGGCTGTGAAACAAAATCAGGAACTGGAACAATGTCATTAGCTGTTGAATTTTCGGGCAGCAGCTCCACCTCTTCCTCCATCTTCAACAAAAATCCTCTCCCCCTGCGGATATGGATTCGGACCTGCAATGTTTCAGCTAGTACCTGGGCTAGCTTCATCAAAAGACACCTCACAAGTCTCCACAATTTTGTTACTGTCAAGTAAAAGCACACGGTAGCCTCTAGTATGAGATGGATAACCAAGAAAAATGCCATCAATGGATCTAGGTTCAAATTTATCAAGATTACCATATTTCTTAACAAAGCATTTGCAACCAAAGACTCGAAAGTGTGTAACACTAGGCCTATGTTCAAACCGGAGCTCATATAGGGTTTTACCTAGCTTAGCGTGCAAGAAAACACGATTTGAGATATAACAAGCGGTTGCAATCGCATCAGCCCAAAATTTCCTAGGAGTTTGATATTCATCGAGCATAGTCCTAGCCATTTCAACTAAGGTTCTGTTTTTCTTTCTACAACACCATTTTGTTGATGTACATATGGTGAAGAAAATTGATGATCTATTCCATTTTCAGCACAAAAGTGATCAAAAGATTGATTTTTAAATTCGGTTCTGTTATCACTTCTAATTGCTTTTAATGATCCTGGGTGATCAATTAATAATCTCAGAAATAAAGTTCTAAAGTTACTAAAAGCTTCATTCTTAGATGCCATAAAGTAAACCCAAGAGTATCTAGAATAATCATCAACAATCACAAGAACATACCATTTACCTCCAAAGGATTGAACACGTGAAGGTCCTACGGTGTCAAGGTACAAAAGTTGACCTGGTTCAGCTGTCATGATCATTGTGAGAGGAGTATGTGAACCTGCAACCATCTTAGCATGTCTACAAGAAGAGAACACAATTTCTTTGTACCATTTAAGCTTAGGCAACCCACATATGCGATCAAGAGCACTAACACGTGTGAGATGATCAAAGCCTACATGACCAAGTCTACGATGCTAAAAATAAAAGTCTTTGGAATCATTAGCAACTAGACACCTATGCATAGAGGAAGACATATCAAAGACAGCTTTAAAAACTCTTCCAAACCGTGACATGTTAAAAATAAGCTCACTGTTTGAATTTACAACTTTGCAGCAATTTTTAGTGAAAATAATTTCCAGATTTTCATCTAGCAGTTGTGAAACATAAAGTAAGTTGTATTTCAAAATTTTAACAAGTGCGACTACTTCAAAGTGTAGTGATCATTTACTCTAACCGAACCCTTAGCAATTATAGGAGTTGAAGAATTATTGGCAAAAGTAACATTCTCTACACGTGACACCAAAGAGAGGGAGGAGAACCATTCTCTGTTACCGGTCATGTGGCGTGAGCAACCTGAATCCACAATCCAAATGTTCTCCTTCCTCAAGCGTGTAACCTACATAGAAGAACAATACGTCGATGACTCGATACTGGGGTTAGTCAAAAGGCATTTAGGAATCCATTACTGAGCCACACGACGTCCAGTAGGAATAACATACGAAAGCTGAGATAAAACAGCAGGTTTATGAGCCAAAGCTTGAGGATTTTTGTACCCAACTATTGTCCTACGAGATGTTTCATGTGTAGCACGAAAAACAGTAGGTTTGGGAGCAAACTTTGCATGTTTTTGACTCATTACAGCAGATTGCATGTTCCTATCATTCGATTTAGCAAGTGCAGCAAATTTTGCATGAAAGTTATGAGATCTAGCAATCATTCTTTCCTTTTTCTGTTGTTTAGCTAGTCTATAACAAAAATCTATGACATGACCATGTCTACTACAATAGGTACAATAAAATTTACCTTTGTGTTCATGTCTAGATGAGCAAGCAACTTTTTTATTTGAAACCGAATGAGACAACACTCTTACAGATTTGAAACCCACTTTTTTTTTAGGAACTGTTTGAATCAAACCACATCCTAATGACTTTACAATTTTAGGCAGATGTGCCTTAGCATGAGCATGAGAATCAAAACCTAAATCAGTTTTATCATTGCAAGACTTGGAAGAATTCAGCAGCAAGTTTAGATTTTTGTTCCCAATACAAAACCGATCTAATAACCTATGCATGTCATCAAGTTTATTGGACAGTTCTAGCCAGTTTTGACATGAAGTTTTACCATTAAGTTTTCAATTAAAACAATATTTAACTTCATGTGAACGTAAAGCATTGTTCAAAGCAGAAATCTCATTCATAGCATCTTGCAGTTTCTTATCAAGATCATCAGAACTGGATCAATGCAAATCAATTGTAGAACAAGAAGCATCTTTTAAGTTTCTATCATTAAGTGCAGCAAGCTCTCTGTTCTTTTCAATTTATAACTCATGTTTATGAAGTGTGGAGGTGTGCATACTTCTTAATGAGGACAATTGTTCATATATTAAATCACTTGAGGAACAAGAATCATCACTAGGAATCAAGGATTTCAAACGATTAATTTCAGATTCTAGTGACTCAATTTTATCATCATTATCCCTAAGCTTTTTGTCCATTTTCTTAACAATAACAGTGGCACGAGAAATAGCATCATACATTTCTTCGCAAGTAGGACATACCTCTTCATTATCGCTGTTGTGTTCTGCCTCCTCCATACTTGATCTTGAATTTCCCATCATGAAGCACAAGTTTGCCAAATCATCTTCATCTTCATCACTTCCAATGTCCACGTCGCTTGAGCCAAGTTCCTGGAGTTCGGAGATAAAACTATTCACCAGTTGGCGACCTGTAAAGCCCTTCTTTTTCTTCTTAACATTTGTTGAGGAGTGCTTCGTCCTTGATTGTTTTTCTTCCCGGGAAGTGGGACCTGAAAGGTTAGGACAATCTGTACGAAAGTGTCCTTTCTTACCACATTCGAAGCATCGTTGAGGTCCGGAGCTTCCTCTCCTTCTAGTTCTCACATTTTGCAATGCTTTTGAGAACCTTGTAGAGAGAAGTGCGAGAAGTGCTAGCTCCTCCTCTAGAAACTCCTTAATATATTCAAGGGTTAGAGAGGACAACAAAGCAAGTGTACCACAAGATGAAGATTGGCCGGAGCTAGGTATATCACGTTGAGAAACAAATGCAAGAGGCTTGTTGGGGTTCTTATGTGAGATAATGTCAATTTTATGAGTTCTCAATTTAGAATATAGTACATCTAAAGTAAGTGTACTTGTGACAGTAGATTCATGAATAGATGTAACCCTCATCTCCCAAATTGACATGTCTAATTCACTTAGTAATTTCCTAGCATTTTCAGCATCTGAAAATTTAACATTGACGCTATGGAAGTTGCTGAGAATTTTATTAAAGCGAGCAATGAGGTCATCAATGGACCCACCGGGTTGCATCTCAAAACGCATGTATTCCTTTTTGAACATATCCTGTTTTACCTCCTTGATCATGTTAGATCGTTCGTGGTAGTCACAAAGTGCTTGCCATACATCGTATGCAGTTCGTAGGTGTGCAACACGATCGAAGTCACTTTGAGTTAATCCTTGTATGATCAAGTTCCGAGCCTTGTTGTTGTTGTCGACATCTCTCGGATTTGTAGCTGTAACTTTATCGTTTGATGGCACTTCATAAGGCTTGTACACCTTCTCCCATATTGCGAAGCCTTGAGCCTTGATGAAGGCTTCCATACGTGCCTTCCAAACTTGAAAATCAATACCACTAAAGACACAAGGTTTTGCAGAGTATTTCTTCATGATGATTAATCAAAACACATGCACATCACAAAGGTTAGAGCACCGTGGCTCTGATACCAATTGTAGGATCGAATAGCACTTGTGAAGCTACCAGAGGGAGGTGAATGGTCAATTAAAACTTTTCAGCGGAAGCAACAGAAACACCCCTCGGCAGAAAAACAATCTGTTAAAGAAACTGTATGTGGGACTAATCTAAACGTCTTCAACTGTGAAAAAATCTAGTAAAGACTGTAGAGAATCAATTCATGAAGATTTCACAACATGAATCATAAAAATCCGTCGAGAAAAACTCAAGTTACGATCGATAGATCGAACAAAGGTCAATCTGTTCTACCCGAGAAAATTAGTTCTGGAAACTCGTGTAGATCAGAAACCACAAATCCAATGACTGTGATAGATAATAGAAAATTAGGCTGAATCACGTCAATCGGATCTGTAAAACTCGAGTTATGATAAAAACACTAGAGCAAGGTAGTGCTGTGCAGAAACTCAACGAGAAAGACTTGAAGAAAACAAGTCGGACGAACAAGGCTCAAAAGTTCCTTTCAACTACGAATTTTATTCAATAGAACACAAGATGAACAGCCCCAAAGTCATGCACCACGAGCTCTGGCATCCTTTGCTTATATAACCAGCCCTTAGGCCAACCCAAACCTATCTAGGACTCTAATCCTACTCAATTCACGAATCGAAACTTTTCATTACTGCTCAAGACTCTTCTATATGCAGATAGAAGCAATCTTAATACTTCCAAACACATTATGAATGTATCCCACATTCTTAAAACAACCCAAATTCGTGACCTAAACGAAATCCTAACATAACCAACTCCAATCTTTCCATATTTGAGTCAAACCCGACTCAGCCGCAGCCTAAGTCCATAACCTAGTCGGTTTGACCTTTCTGACCAATTCTTAACGTCCACATCTCTTTATCACGCTTCGGAACCATGTAACCACGTCTATGCAGTCCTTGCATACGTGCAAACATCTTCCAATGACGTCCACGATACCTTCATATGCATTGTTCTTGATTCAAACATGTTGCGCAACCTCCCGATCAACTCAACCACAATTCCTCTCGAACTTGGTTGTTGAACCTCATGTTCTCCTCAAGAACAGGTCAATGGATCCCGTCACCAGCCATGTCTTGAATTCAAGCAACACTTGCACATGAATAAACAACCAATACTTCCGAGCACAAGTCCTCGACTTGACTCACGTTAGTTCTCAAACTACAACATCTTACATGAGCACCTCACATAAGCATGTTGTAAACCATAGCAAAATGATATCAGCCATAACCACCAAAACACACCAAAAACTTAGTAAGAGAATACTAAGCAAACTTTCCATAAGTGTAAACCAACTTTGAACATGGCAAGATAAAAGCAGTACCACTGCGATCAAGCTTCGAACCTTGCCAAAGCTAACCAAAACATGCCGGACCTATCGTCGAATCTTGATAAAAAGATGCTTTAGTAGTATTCAAAACTTTTATCATCAAAGCCAATGTATTCAGCACACATATGTCTCACAATTTGAAATACAACTTGCTTTCTATTTCACAATTGCTAGATGAAAATCTGGAAATTATTTTAAATAAAAATTGTTGCAAAGTTGTAGGTTCTAATAGTGAGCTTATTTTTAACATGTCTCGGTTTGGAAGAGTTTTTAAAGATGATTTTGATATGTCTTCTTCTAAGCATAAGTGTCTAGTTGCTAATGATTCCAAAGACATATATTTTTGGCATCGTAGACATGGTCACGTAGGCTTTGATCATCTCACGTGTGTTAGTGCTCTTGATCGCATACGTGGGCTCCTAAGCTGAAAGGGGACAAAGAAATTGTGTGCTCTTCTTGTATAACATGCTAAGATAATTAGAGGTTCACATGCTCCTCACACAATGACCATGACAACTGGACGGAGTCAACTTTTGCACCTTGACACTATAGGACCTTCACGCGTTCAATCCTTCGGAGATAAATGGTATGTTCTTGTAATTGTTGATGGTTATTCTAGATACCTTTGGGTCTACTTTATGGCATCTAAGAATGAAGCTTTTGGTCACTTTAGAACTTTATTTCTTAGATTATCAATTGCTCACCCAGGATCTTTAAAAGAAATTAGAAGTGATAATGGAACTAAATTTAAAAATCAATCGTTTGATCAATTTTGTGCAGAAAATGGAATATAAACCAATTTTCATCACCTTATGTACCTCAACTAAATGGTGTTGTAGAGAGAAAGAACGAAACCTTAGTTGAGATGGCTAGGAATATGCTTGATGAATATCAAACTCCTAGAAAATTTTGGGCAGATGCAATTTCAACCTCTTGTTATGTCTCAAATCGTGTTTTCTTGTGTGCTAAGCTGGGAAAAACATCATATGATTTTTGGTTTGGACATAGGCTTAGTGTCACACACTTTCAGATCTTTGGTTGTAAATGCTTTGTTAAGAAACATGGTAACCTTGATAAATTGGAAGCTAGATCTGTTCGTGGCATGTTTCTTGGTTACCCATCTCATACTTGAGGCTACCGTGTGCTTTTACTTGACACTAGCAAAATTGTAGAGACTTGTGAGGTTTCTTTTGATGAAGCTAGCTCAGGTACTAGCTCAAATATTGCAGGTATGGATCCATATCCGCAGGGGGAGAGTATTTTCGTTGAAGATGAGGAAGAAGAGGTGTTGCTGCCCGAAAATTCAGCAGCTAATGACATTGTTTTAGCTCCTAATTTTGATTCACAACCAGTACCGATGACCACCATTATAAGTCCAGATCGTCCTCAAGTCACAAGCTCACAAATTTGTGATGAACATTAAAAAGAAGAAGCTTGTGAAGTGTCCACTCCCCTTCGGGTTCTCAAAAGTCATACTCCACAACAAATTATTGGAAGCTTCCAAGAATGAGTCACACAGTCTAGGTTTTGCGATCCAAATTCTCATGCTCATTCTACTTTTGATGCTTCTTTTGAACACAAAGATAGATCACACACATTCACTAATGAATCTCGGATTCTTGCCATGCAAGAAGAGTTAGAAAAATTTGAAAGAAATAATGTTTGGAAACATGTACCTCCACCTCAAGGTCACACTTTAATTGGAACTAAATGGGTGTTTAAAAATATACAAAGTGAGGATGGGGTTGTGATTAGGAATAAGGCTAGGTTTGTTGCTCAAGATTTCACATAAGTTGAATGTCCATATTTTGATGAAACTTTTGCTCCTGTTGCTAAATTAGAAGCCATAAGAATTTTGTTAGCTTTTGCTGCATCTAAAGGTTTCAAGTTATATCAAATGGATGTTAAAAGTGCTTTTCTTAATGGCTACATAGATGAGGAGGTTCATGTCAAGCAACCACCGGGTTTTGAAAATCCAAATTTTTCGAATCATGTTTACAAACTGTCCAAAGCCTTACACGGTCTCTAACAAGCCCCTAGAGCCTGGTATTACAGGTTAAAAACATTCTTACTTGAAAAGGGGTTTACCATGGGCAAGGTTGATAAAACTCTTTTTGTGCTTAAGCATGGCAGTGACTCATTATTCATTCAAGTGTATGTGAATGTATTATATTTGGTTGTGCTTCTCATGATCTTGTGTCCAAGTTTTCAGCTATGATGAGTTTAAAATTTGAGATGACTATGATGGGAGAACTCACGTACTTTTGGGGGCTGCAAATCATGCAAACCAAGGATGGTACCTTTGTGCATCAAACAAAGTATATAAGAGACCTTCTTAAGCGCTTCAACATGGACAAAAGCAAGCGTCTTCGGACACCAATCGGTACAGGAACGACACCTGAACTTGTTGAACATGGTGACCCAGTCGATCAAAAATAATATAGAAGCATGATCGGATCACTTTTGTACCTCACGACATCAGGACCAGACATACAATTCAGCGCATGTCTTTGTGCACTGTTTCAAGCTTCTCCACGTGCTTCACATCGTCAAATCGTCAAAAGGATTCTCAGGTACTTACATGGAACTCAAAAATTTGGCATTTTTCTTCCTTCTTCCTAAACCGTTACTTTGAAAGCTTTTTCGGATGCTGATTTTGGGGGTTGTAGGATTGATAGGAAAAGTATTTCCGGTGCTAGTCATTTTCTTGGTAATTCACCTGTTTCTTGGCCCTCTAGAAAACAAAACCCAGTTGCACAATCCACAGCCGAATCTAAATATGTAGCTGCTTCTAGTGCTTGCTCACAAATTCTCTGGATTGTTCAAACACTTAAGGACTATGGGGTTGATCTTGATAGTGTTCACTATTTTGAGATAACACTTGTGCCATTTGCATTGCTTAAAACCCCGTGCAACATTCAAGGACTAAGCACATTGACATTAGATATCACTTTCTCCATGATAATGTTGAAAAAGGAAACATTGTGCTTCACCATATAGATATCGAACAACATTTGGCTGATATTTTTACAAAACCTTTGGATTTCACCCCTTTTTGTTTCATTTGTAGTGAAATAGGGGTTATGCATCCGCATGGCTTAAATTGAGTGGGTGTTTTGAAACTTGGGAAGTCTATGTGGGGATCTGAATTAAAAAGTAATATGAGCATAGTATTTCATACATATATGACTTTGTGATTTCTTTTACACGCTGAAAGTTCTTACTACATTACCATATTATACAATTTGTAGTTTTTACCATGAGTAGTAATTGGAATAATTACTTACACTAAATCTGGTCATGATCGAACTTCTTGCTGTTTTGAACTTGTTGCATGCTCACAAGTGCTTTTAATAATGAAAAATTAATCAATCAACTATCCACATGTTGAGATTTTATGATCAAATAAAAATGAGAAAAGATCAAGAGAATATGCATGCATCACACTTCTTCTTTCGAGATGGCTTATCATTGCACTTAGATATGAACTTAGAAGAAGTTGTGTATGACTAAAACCATGTCCTTAAGCTTCTGATTGTGAAATGACATAGGCCTTGCTTGGTTGGTTAGAATAAGGCAGATGCGGCACATAATCTCTTGCAAATATTATATAATCATAATTTGTGCTTTAAATAATATTGAAAAATAAAAAATGCAACAACAAGTGTCATGCTGTCAGGTTTTGAAATAGTTAAGTTTGTGAGATCATGACTTGCTTAAATTGAAAATTATGCTTGATCTCTAGCTTGGCTTACACTACTCTATGTATTTTATTGATGTGATAGTGTAAGTTACTTGATAGTATGACTTGGATGAGCTTTGTTTTATATGTATATGTTATAATATGCTCATAACAAATTGAAATTTCTCTTTTGTACCTTGTTGAATACATTGTCAAAGGGGGATAAATTGATCACACATTGCGCATATTCACAAGTGTTCTGGCATGATTCTTCTCAGGGGGAGATTTTTTTCTTTTCATTTTACTTCTGATTTACAAAGAGGGATAAATATTTCGAGAAGAAAATTGCTTTCAAAACTTCTCATGTGAATAAGCCAACGGTCGGATTTTAAGTGGTGCTGCCAATGCATTCATCAAGGGGAAGATTGTGAGACCTATGTGTGCTGAATACACTGGCTATGATGAAAGTTTTGAATACTACCAAAACACCTATCTCAACGAGGACCGTCTCTAGGTCTGAGCTCCTGCAAGTGCGACGGTAGGTCCGGCTTGTTTTGGGTAGCTCCGGCAAGGTCTGACGTAAGGTCTGACTTGTTTTGGCTAGGTTCGACTTACTTTGTCTAGGTCCAACATGTTTTGGCTAGGTTTGACTTGCTATCGCTAGGACCGACATGTTTTTTTTAAGTCCGGCGCTAGGTCCGACTAGCTTTGGTAAGCTCTGGTGCTAGGTCCAACTAGCTTTGGTAAGCTCTGGTGCTAGGTCCTACTAGCTTTGGTAAGCTACGTCTCAAGGTCCGATTAGCTTTGGCAAGGTCCGGTGCTAGATTGAAGTGGTTCTGCTTTTACCTTGCAATATTTTGAACTTGCTTTTTCGATTATGTAAAGCTTGCTAAGTATTCTTTTACTAATTTTTTGGTGTGTGTTGGTGGTTATGGTTGATATCGTTTTGCTATGGTTTACAACGTGCTTATATGAGGTGCTCAAGTAAGGTGTTGTGGTTATCGAAACTAACGAGAGTCGAGTCGAGGACTTGTGCTCGGAAGTATTTGTTGTTTATTCATGTGTAGGTGTTGCTTGAGTTCAAGACATGGTTGGTGACGGGATCCATTGAACTAGTCTTAGGGAGAAGATAGGGTTCAACAACCAAGTTTGGGAGGAATTGTGGTTGAGTTGATCGGGAGGTCGTGCAACATGTTTGAATCAAGAACAATGTATATTAAGGTATCGTGGACGTCATTGGAAGGTGTTTGCACGTGGGAAAGGAGTGCATGGACGTGGATACATGATTCTGAGGCATGATGAAGAGATGTGGACGTAAAAAATTGGTCGGAAAGGTCCAACCGACTAGGTTATGGACTCAGGTTGCGGCTGAGTCGGGTTTGACTCAAATATGGAAAGGTTTGATTTGGTTATGATAGGATTTTGCGTGGTTCACAAAGTTGGGTTGTTTTAGGAATGTGGGATACGTTACTAAGGTGTTTGGAAGTCTTAACATTGCTTCTATCTGCGTATGGAAAAATTTTGAGCAGTTATGAAATGTTTCAGTTGAATCTGAGTAGGATTCGAGTCCTAGTTAGGATTGGGTTGGCCAAAGAGCTGGTTATACGAGCAAGGGAGGCCAGAGCTCGTGGTGCACGACTTTGGGGATGTTTCTCTTTTGGTTTGATCAATAAAATTCATAGTTTAAAGGAACTTTTTGTGTCATGTTTGTCTAACTTGTTTTAGACAAGTTTTTTTCGTTGAGTTTCTGCACAACACTGCCTTGCTTTGGTTGTTTTATCATAACTCGAGTGTTACATATCCGGTTGACTTGATTCTTTTTGGGCTGTCTTCACATCTTGATTATATATCATCCGTAAAAATTTCACGGGCATTGGATTGGTGGTTTATGATCTACACTAGTTTGTTTGCAGTGTTACAGATCTGATTTTTACTCAGTAGAAGATATTGACCTTTGTTCGATGCTTCTATTGTAACTTGAGTTTTTCTTGACGGTTTTCTGTGATTCTTGTTGTTGTGTCTTCGTGACTTGATTGTATACAGATCTAATACCTTTGTCATGGTTGAACACATTTAAATTGGTCGTACACATGAATTCTTTAACAGATAAATCTTCAACCAAGGGGTTTTCGTTGTTTTCGCTAAAAAAAAATTAATCTACCATTCACCCACCCTCAGGAAGCTTTTCACGTGCTCTTCAATCCTACAACTTCCTACAATTGTGGAGAATATGGCCACTTTGTTGTGAATTTCCGACATGAAGAAAACAAAAAGAAGAAGAAGGGCAAGTCCCAAGAGAAAATGTACTTCAAGAAGAAGAAGCAATCGGGACAAGCCCACCATGGGAAGGAGTGGGATTCAAATGAAGACTCCTCCTCCGATGAAGAAGAGAAGATAACAACAACTGCCATGAAGAAATCAACTATGGAGAACAAGCTCTGCCCCAACTTGGACAGCTCAAGGACAACTTGCCTCATGGCCAAGGAGGGAAGAAAGAAGGTTAAATCTAAATCTTCCTCTTCAATTTCTTTGCATGATGATTTTGATAGTAGTAGTGAAAATGAACATATGCTTAAGGATATGAGTAAAAGTACCTTAAAAAGATTGAGGTTGCTGACGTATGAGATATTTGACAAGGAAGAGCTCATCAACTATCAAGAGGACATGCTCATCCAACAAAAGGAGAGATCTCAATAAGTTTGGGAGCTCTTGGAGCTTGAGAGAGAAAGAAGCAAGGCACTTGAGCGTGAACTCGCTTTGAGCAAGGAAACTTGCTCAAACCTTGAGAACACTACAATTGTGCTCAAGGATGAACTTGTTAGTTTCACACAAGCTAACAAGATCCCTGAAACACAAGTGAAGTCTCATAAGGTCAATGCCCCTTCTTCCTCTACAAGCTCACCTTCCACAAATGTCAAATCCAAAGCGCCTCAACCTTGCAAATGCTCAAACTTGATTATGAAACATAAAGATGAGCTTAAATTGGCACAAACCAATCAAGCACCAAAGGGTCGCATCTTTGACAAGGAGAAGATGGCATATGCACGTAGTGCATATGCCAACATAAGACATCCCCTTGTCAAGGATCGCCTTGGTTATTCTAAGGAGATGAGGCAAGACGCCAAAACTCCCAAGAATGGAAAAGACTTGATTGTTTTTGTTAAAGGAGGCTCATACAAAAATAAGGGAAAGAACATCGCTACATCAACCTCATCCATTGTTCCATGACTTTGATGCTTCATATCATAACTTTGATAGTGCTAGTGAAAATGAATATATGCTGAAGGGCATGTGTAAGAGTACATTGAAAAGGTTGAAGATGTTGTCGGATGAGATATTTAAGAAGGAAGAGCTCATACACCTTCAAGAGGACATGCTCATCCAACAAAAGGAGAGATGTCAAAAGTTTGAGGAGCTCTCGGAGCTTGAAAGAGAAATAAGAAATGCACTTGAGCGTGAACTCGCTTTGAGCAAGGAAACTTGCTCAAACCTTGAGAACACTACAATTGTGCTAAAGTATGAACTTGTTAATTTGACAAAAGTTAACAAGATCCCACACAAGTGAAGTCTCTCAAGGTCAATGCACCTTCTTCCTCTAAGAGCTCACCTTCCACAAATATCATATCCGAAACACCTCAAGCTTGCAAGTGCTCTAACTTGATCCTAAAACTAGAAGATGAGCTTAAGGTGGCACAAAACAAGCAAGCACGAAAAGGTGGCATCTTTGACAAGGATAGGATGGCATATGCTCGTACTGCATACACCAACACAAGGCATCCTCTTTTCAAAGATGGTCTTGGCTATTCTAGGGATAGAAAGCAAAATACTAAGACTCCCAAGAATGACAAATACTTGATTGTTTTTGTCAAGGAAGGTTCTTACCACAACAACAAGGGAAAGAACATTGACACTTCACATGATATGCCTAAAAATGAACCTCATCCTTTGTTTCATGATTTTGATGCTTCATATGTCCTGTTATGAAACAAGTTTGGAAAGCCTTACGCTAGGTATGTTGGGCCACTCCGCAAGAGTCCAAAATCTTGCGTGTGGGTGCCCAAGTGCCTCTTGACTAACATCAAAGGACCCAACACCGCTTGGGTACCTAAAGGCAAGGCTTAATTCTATTTTGTAGGCATACTCCTCCGGTGGAACCGAGTGGGTTCTTCATAGTGTATGCACAAACCATATGACCGGAGAGACGAAGATATTTGTGGAGTATGAGGAAAACGAAGATCCAAGTGAAGGAATCAACTTAGGGGACAATAGCCAAGGGAAAATCCTTGGCACCGATAAAATTGCTATATCCCCTAATCAAACTCTTTCAAATGTTTTGCATGTTGATTCACTCGATTTTAGTCTCTTGTCCATATCACAATTTTGTGATAAATGTTATAATTGTCTTTTCACTAACGAGGGTGTGACCGTCACAAGAAGGAGCAATGACTCAATTGCCTTTAAGGGTGTGCTCAAGGAAAAGCATTATCAGGTGCATTTTTCCTCGGATAAAGCCAATCTTGACACATGCTTAATGGTGAAAACAGACATGGGATGACTTTGGCATAGAATACTAGCCCATGTTGGGATGATAAACATTCAAAAACTTCTTAAGGGCGAGCACATCTGTGGTTTGAAGAATGTTGTGTTTGGAAAGGATAGGCCATGCAGCGCTTGCCATGTTAGAAAGCAAGTTGGAGCTAAACATCAACCCATGAACATCATGACGACAACGAGACCATTGGAGCTTCTACACATGGACCTATTCGACTCAATTGCCTACATAAGCATTAGCGGTAACAAATATGGTCTTGTCATTGTCGACGATTTTTCACGTTTCACTTGCGTGTTCTTTTTATATGATAAGGGCGAGACTCAAGGTGTCCTAAAAAATACTTGAGGAGAGCTCAAAATGAGTTCTCCTTGAGGATCAAGACTATATCGAATTCAATAACACTCAAGTTGAAGAGTTTTTGGATGACGAAGGCGTCAAGCATGAGTTCTCGGCCCACTACTCCCCTCAACAAAATGGGGTGGCCGAGAGGAAGAATAGGACTCTCATTGAGATTTCAAGAACCAAGCTGTATGAATACAAGACATCAGACCGGTTTTTGGCGGAAGCAGTCAACACCACTTGTCATGCCATAAACCAGTTGTACGTCCTACGAGCTCCAAATTGGTAATAAACCAACATTTCCTCTTTTCGTGTTTTTGGGAGCAAATGCTATATTCTCAACAAGAAGCCTAGGACTTTGAAGTTCTCTTCGAAGTCCGATGAGGATTTCTTGCTTGGTTATGACTAAAACACTTACGCCTATCGTGTTTTCAACAAATTCTCTGGAATTGTTGAAGTACCACGTGACGTAGTGTTTGATGAGACTAATGGCTCCCAGGTGGAGCAAGTCGATCATCATGTGCTTGATTGACAATAAGCTCCACAAGTGGTAATAAGGATGGCACTTGGAGATATTGGACCACAAGAAGAACCTCAAGACAAGTGGCCATCCCACACATCAAGCAAGCTCTTCCTCAAACGATCAAGTTCAAGACTCTCAAGTCGCACCTCAACAAGATCAAAATGGAGGAAACGATCAAGGGGGAGACAAAGATAATGAGGAAGATGAAGATACAAGACTTTAAGCACCACACCCAAGAGTGCATCAAAGCGTTCAAAGGGACCATCCCATCGAAAACATCCTTGGAGATATCTCCACGAGGGTAACTACTCGATCTCATGTTGCAAATGTTTGTGACATTACTCTTTTGTTTCTTCCTTGGAACCAGGTTGAAGAAGCAGTACGAGATATGGATTGGGTGGTGGCCATGCAAGAGGAGCTCAACAACTTTGAAAGAAATCAGTGTGAGAGCTCGTAAAGAGACCAAATGCAAATGTTGTTGGCACTAGTGGGTGTTTCGCAACAAACAAGATGAGCACGGGGTGGTTACAAGGAACAAAGAACGACTTGTGGCCAAGGGGTACTCACAATTTGAAGGTTTGGATTTTGATGAAACCTTTGCTCCCGTAGCTAGGCTTGAATCAATTCGTATATTACTTGCATTTGCTACTCACCATGATTTTAAGTGATACCAAATGGACATCAAGAGTGCATTTCTTAATGGTCCAATCAAAGAAGAAGTGTATGTGGAGCAACCTCTGGGCTTCGAAGATCAAGACTTCTCCAACCATGTCTACAAATTGTGTAAAGCTCTCTATGGCCTCAAACAAGCCCATAGGGCTTGATATGAGTGCCTTAGAGACTTACTAACTCAAAATGGTTTCAAAATTGGGAAGGCCGACTACTCTCTATTCACTAAGCATTTCAATGATGATTTGTTTGTTTACCAAATATGTGTTGATGACATTATATTTGGTTCAACTAACGAAACTTTTTGTGATGAGTTCTCTAGGATTATAACTGAAAGCTTTGAGATGTCAATGATAGGGGAGTTGAAGTTCTTCCTAGTATTTCAAGCGAAGCAACTCAAGGAAGGCACGTTCATTAGTCAAATGAAGTACACACAAGATATTCTCAAGAATTTTTACATGGACAAAGCCAATCCCATCAATACTCCAATGGGAACAATGGGCACCTTGACCTTAATGAAGATGGTCCAAGTGTGGACCAAAAGGTATATCGCTCCATCATAGATTCATTGCTTTACTTATGTGCATCTATGCCCGATATAATGTTAAGTGTTTGCATGTGTGCTCGATTCCAAGATGCTCCCAAGGTGTGTCATTTGACCACTGTAAAGAGAATTCTTAGATATTTAGTTCACACACCAAGCCTAGGACTTTGGTACCCCAAGGGCTCTATGTTTAATATCATTGTATATTCCGATGCAGATTATGCTGGGTGCAAAGTCAATATGAAGTGTACCTCCGGAACTTGCCAATTCTTGGGTAGGTCCCAAGTGTTTTGGTCCTCAAAGAAACAAAATTCCATTGCTATATCCACAACCGAAGCAAAGTATGTCGCAGCAGGGAGTTGTTGTGCACAACTTATTTGGATGCGGCAAACTCTTAGGAACTATGGCATAAACTTGCACCATATCCCTCTCCTATGTGGCAATGAGAGTGCCATCAAAATAGCCCATAATCGAGTTGAGCATTAAAGGACCAAGCACATTGATATCCGCCACCACTTCTTGAGAGATCACTCCATCAAAGGAGACATAGTGATATTCAATGTGAGAACAAAAAAAAATTGACCAATATCTTCACCAAGACCTTAGATGAGAAAATATTTTGTGGACTTCAGAGTGAACTCAATATCCTAGATTATAGAAATGTGGCTTGAGTCTTGCACATCTGATTATTACTTGTATTTGCTTCAAAATTCATGCATGCAGGCGAAAAACTCTTCCCCCTCGATTTTCTACAATACTATTTGAAATTATTGGATTTTTGTGAATTATGGTCATAGTTTGGGTGTTGATTGCTTACTGACCATGTTTGCAAAAATATTTTGTGATAACTTGTCCATAATGTCCAAATTATCTGACCCCTCCTCAAAACTCTAGTTGCACACTGCAACTATTTAGGGGCAGTCAGACAAGTCTGACTCTCAAGTAAGACATGTCTAACTAAGTCAAACATGTCCAACAGCTAAGTCAGACAAGTCAAACGTGGGTCAGTTAGGGCTTCGGGAGACTGTCGGACAAGTCCGACTCCTGCGTCACACAAGTTCGACGTGCGATGTCCGAGGCCCTCCAAAAAAGGTCGAAAACTCTTCTCCCTTTCTCTCCCTCTATTCACTTCATCCACTCCAAATGGAGTTCCACTCCATTTCTCTCAAGATCCCCTTCGATTTTGAGCCTCTTGCGACAAGTGTGTGAGGTCAATCCATCCAAGGCTTGAAGATCTTCAACTTTTTCGATCCTCTCCCATGTTTACCCATTTCAATATATCTTCTCCATTCTTACCTCATGTCTTTAGGATCTTGCGGCAAGTTGTCATTTTCTTGCTAATGAAATTGCTCACTAGCAAGTTTAACAACTTGTGGTAGAATCTTGATGGTAGAAAAATTAATTTGCATAGTTTAAATAGAAGTTAGGGTTAAGTCTGTACAGGTTGTACATGTCCGACATCTGCATCGGACAAGTCCGATACAGTATGTCAGAAACGTCTAACTCATAAGTCACACATGTCTAACTCCGTCAGACATGTTCAACTTCTGGATCATACAAGTCTGATCTAGTATTGCACCTGACCTCTTAACTTCTATACAAACTATCTATCAGTGATTCTATTCTTCTTTCTTTATCTCTTACCTATCCTTTATGTCTGTCTCCAGCCATGGCTCGCGACAATCAAGGTGCGAAAAGAGGAAAGCAACCCGCAAGCAGTGAAGCTTCCACTTAAGCCCAGAAAAGGGTCAAGTAAACTATTGGTCACACCAGCTCTGCTCAGGGAGCCATTGTTGTCTCAGGAGGATCCAGTGGTGGCCCTCAAGCTGCTCCAATGGATGCTAAGGTTGGACCCCTGGTAGTCCACGCATTAGAAGGCGATCCTCGCCGTCCGGCAGACCGGGTCAATTATAGAAGCAACTTCCCAGAGACATAGACTCAGATGGATGTCATGTGCTTCGACATGCCTAAGGTTGGGAGAGACCATCAGTTTTGGAGCTATTTCAACATGGACTACTATCGATCAGTGGTTATGACAAAGCAAAATCCAGTGACTGACATGCAGTTGGTTCACTGGGGGACATACCAAAAGAAGAAAGATGTGTTATTTACTAAAGTCAAGGATGCTTGTGAATTTCATTGTGTAAAGGACATCATGAGGCTGCAATACCCATGGTATGTCGAAGGGATTCTTCAGTTCTATGCCAACATATTCTATTGGATAGACAAACATGGTTTCACTTGGATGACCAATGGTGAGAAGTACTCCATGAACTATGAAGATTTTGCCAACATCTTGGGAATGGGACACTGTTTGAGGTATCCATTGAAGATCCATGAGGAGCCTCTTGTGACAACTGAGGATATACTGGACTTCTACTCAGAGGGATACCCCGCTCAACCTCCTCACATCCATGGGGTATGTACTTTTCATGTTGTGCTCAATCGTCTCATCCGAGAGACGATTGCCTCTAAAGATGGCGGAGCCAATCGGATCAACCACAACAACCGCAATGTGATAAGGCTTCTTGCTAGCCAATAGAAGTTTAATGCATTTGACTACATCTATGAGGAGATTTACATTGCTTCAGAGACTCCTGGCAGGTCTTGCTATTATGCTCCCTACATTATGAAGCTTATCGAGACTATCTCTGGCAAGAATTTTATGAAGGAAATGGTGCATAGGCCTCTAGTGCCACAGAAGCCCACGAAGCTTCATCGTCCTGTGAGAGTTCCTTCGACACTGTCGCAGTTAAGCTCACCTAGGAGGCGCTCAGCTCAGCCTCCTCCTCTTGTGCCACTACAGCCTTCTTGCTCTTCGGGACTCTTGAAGGTTCTCAAGGTGATGTTCTATATGTGTTGGTCCACACAGATTTCAGTTCATAAGTTACAGAAAAGGAAAAAGATGGACATGGCAGCCATCAGAGAGCAACTCCAGCATCCTCATGCCCTTGTGTCAGATGAGAGCGAATACGAAGTACCTCCAGAGTTTCCCGAGTTGTTAGAGTTTGAGATTGCATTCTTCTGGGGGATTGGTGGTTCCTCTAGTGCCCTTGCAGTAGCTGGTGCTATTGATGATAACGAAGAAAGCGAGTATAAAGAGGAGCGAGAGAGTGGTTGTTCAGAAGAGAGTGTCGACGATTAGATACTAGGGCTCTTTTAGCTTTTCTCCTTTTCGGCGCCTTGATTTAAAAAGGGGAGAAGTATTTTAGTTATGGACATGGAGTACTCATTTTGTGACTTGTACTCATTTTGTGGTTTGTGTGTATAAAATCTTTACCTAGTAATCATTAATGCATGTGATGCTTATGTTTCACTCATGTTTTGAATGCTTAGTTTATATTTCAAGTCATCAATGTTTACTCACTTGCAATGCATCATAATGCTCTTCACACAAAATGCACTCAGGCATCCCACGAGTATTAAGAGTATATGAGCTCATTTAATCCTGTTTTAATCGAAAGCTCATAGACCCTTAATACTCAAAATCAAATTTTTATCAAATTGTTGGAAGCTTTAATTGGTTGTTGTCAATCACCAAAAAGGGGAAGATTGAAAGTGCATCCAGGTCCCTTGTGGGTTTTGGTTGATTCATGACAAACAATTAAGGAGCTAATGAGGTTGGTTGAGTTCTTGCAAAAAATGTAATACGTGAAAGTGCATCTAGGCAATCCCTTGTGGGTTTTGGACGATTGATGACAAATGGATGAGATAGTAATGGACTTGTTGAGATGAATGCATGTCAACTCATATTAGATAGTTTGGTGCACCCAAAAATTGAAAAATGAAATGATGAAGAAAAAGAAAGGCCCCATTGATGAATTAAGCGCAAAGTAGACTTAATTGTATAGGATGTGTGTGAGAGACACATCCCAAAAGCTCAAGTCTTTATATAGGGGTAAGGGTCTTAAAATCAGTCTTAAATATCAATGAGCGCTGGACTAGTCTGTTCATGGACTAGACTAGTCCGTTCAACTTTTTGGAACCTCAATACACAGTGCACCAGACTAGTCCGTTCATGGACCGGACTAGTCCGTTCAACTTTTTGGAAGCACAATACACAGTGCATCGGACTAGTACGTTTATGTACCGGGCTAGTCTGTTCAACTTTCCGTAAACTCAGTACACTGTGCACCGGACAAGTCCATTAATGGACCAGACTAGTCCGTTGAACTCTCTGATGTTCCATAACACATCACGCCGGACAAGTCTGTCTGAGGACCAGACTAGTCCGAGAAAGTTTCTGTTATTCTAATACATAGGGCACCGGACAAGTCTGGACACCTACCATACTAGCCCGGTATACCTCACACAATTTAGGGTTTCTAGTGTGCTGCATATTTGACGCCTATTTTACACAGCACACCGGACAAGTCTGGTCCCGAGTATGGACTTGTCCGGCCGTCGGGATCCCTAACGGTAATAATTTTGGAAACACTATAAATAGGAGATCACGACCTCACAAACAAAACTTTCATATCCTACTAGTCACAAGTAAAACCCTAGCGCCACCACCTGTTCCAAAAGCACAAAAACACATATGGGATTGGGAGATCGTTGTCTACACGTCATTGAGCTCTTGGGGTTTGATCTCTTTAAACTCGTGCAATTACTTGTAATCTTTTCCAGTGTATTTGATCATCTTTTCTCTGTAATTCTTGTGGGAGCCCTCAAAGTGTGAGGTTGCCCCACAAACTCGGTGATTACCCGTGATAGTGGAATCAAGTCGGCCTTGTGTGGTGGTGACTTGATGACGGAAAGGGTTTGAAGAGACTCGGCTCTGTGTAGGATTGCTCAACGAGGAGTATATATCTTTGGTGAGATTGAACCTTGGTAAAAATCTGTGTCTTGCATGTTCAATTCTTTTGCTTTTGAAAGTTTTATCATTTAGGGCACTAGAATTGATCAATCAAATATTTTATGATCCATGTGAACATTAAGCAACCTTACCTCTTGTTCAATTTGAAAGGATAGTAATTACATTCCACTGCAATTTCATTTGAAATTCCTGCATAATTGTTTAATAGTCTCGTCTGATCTGAAAAACCAGACTAGTCCATATCACCAACCGGACAAGTCCGGTCCCTTTGGTATTTGATGATTTGATTAAGTGTGCAAGAAAACTTTCAAAGCCTATTCAGCCCCGTCTAGCCAACATTCAATTGGTATAAGAGCAAGTTCTCCATCTACGAGAATCACGTCTCGGAGAGATCAAATGGCCTCAGAGAATAACAATGAGATACCGAAGGTGCCCAACACTGAAGAAGAGCAAGACTCAAAGGCATTTAATGTACTCAAGAAGAATATATATGATGATGAAGAAGTGCATCAACTCAAGGAACTTCTAAGGAAGAAACTCCTAAACCAAAAGGGAAAAGAAGATGAGAATACGACAAGGAGTGGTCATCATGACTACTCCCGATATCCTTACAATTACAATCATTTAAATTCCAATAATCATTATCTTTCAATTCCCATGGGAAAACCTCTGCAGTTCGGCAGAAACAATTATACCATGTGGAAGTACAACATGACAATGCATCTAATCTCATTGAACCCAGTCTTTGTCATATTGTGTGTACAGGTGTTGATATCCCAAATACAGACGATGAACTTACTCCAGAACAAGAACAAGAAATTCACCGCAACGCACAAGCTGATCACTTCATCTCTAAGCCGAGAAGAGTTCACCAAGATTGATGGCCTAGAAAGTGCCAAGGAAATCTGGGATACACTCAAGACCGCACATGAAGGAAATCAGTCAGTCCGAGAAGCAAAACATGAAATGCTTGAAGGAGAACTGGGGAGGTTTGCCATTGAAGAGGGCGAATCACCTCAAGACATGTACAGCAGAATGAAGGCACTTACCAACAAGATTCGCGCCTATGGAAGCAAAAAGTGGACTAACCATGAGGTGGTTAAAGGGATGATAATGGCATTTATGCCATGAAATGTCATCTTGTGCTCCATGATCCGAGAAAGCCCAGGGTTTCACAAAATGACTCTGCATGAACTATTGGGCAAAATCATCATCCACGAGATGTTGGAAAAGGAGGCTCAATACGTTAAAGACTTAGTTGAACTTACATCCTCCAAGAAGATGGATGTTGCCCTCAAAGTTACTTGAAAGAATAAAGAAAGGAAAGCTCGTGAAGCACATGATGATGAAGACACAAGTGATGTGAGAACTGATTTGGATAAAGAAGAGATGGTACTCTTCATCTAGAAATTCAAGCGCATGATGAAAAGAAGGAAGGGCAGCAACTCTAGTGATGGGTAGAGCAAAGAAAAACAGAAATCCAAGTCTAGACATACCTGTTACAACTGTGATGAGTACAATTATTTTATGGTTGACTGCACATATAAAGAAAATAAAAAGAAGAAGGAAGCGAAGCCTCAAGAAAAGAAGAGCTTGAAGAAAATGAGGCAAGCCCATAAAGCGCACCTTGGCAAGGAGTGCGACTCAAACAATGAGTCCTCCTCCGATGAAGAAGAAGAGATGGCCACCATAGCGATCAAAAAGCTTACCAAGAAGTATACGCTCTTCCCGAGCATGGGAGGACAGGAGTCTCATAATCACACTTGCCTCATGGCTAAGGAGGGCAAGAAAAAGGTTCGACTCACACCTCCCTCGCTTAATTCCTCTATAGATGATTTTGATAGCTCTAGTGCAATTGAGGAAATGTTTAGAGGTTTAAGTAAAACTGCTTTAAAGAAAACGAAAATGTTGTTAGATGAAATTTTTTAGAAGGAGGAGCTTGTCAACCGACAAGAAGATATGCTCGTCCGTGAAAGGAAGAGATATCAAGAGGTTGATAAACTTCTTGAGCTTGAGAAGGACAAGAGCAAGTCACTTGAGTATGAGCTAGCCTTGAGTAAGGAAACTTACTCAAAACTAGAATACTCACACATTGCAATTGAGGATGAACTTGCTAACTTGTCAGAAGTTAACAAAATCCTTGAAGTGCAAGTTGAGTCACTCAAGCAAAGTGACTCCTCCTCCTCCAAGAGCTCACCTTCGAAGGATGTAAATTCAACAACTACTGTAATTTGCACCTGCTCTAGTAAGAAAAATACTGTTAAACATGATACTTTTACTTCACATGCTAAAGATCCATCCCAAAGTGGCATCTTTGAAAAGGAAAATATTGAATATGCATGTAGTGCATATATGGTCACTAGACCTCCTAACGTCAAAGGTGGTCTTGGGTTTGCTAGAAATAAAAACATGTCCACTAATGTTGAAGTTAATAAAGAAATAACCTTTGTTAAGGAAACATCACATGAATCTGAATTGCAAATACTCTTTTGTACTTTTGATGCTTCCTATGTTCTCATGAAAAAAAACCTTCCTAAATATGTAGGGCCATGCCACAAGAACTCAAAAACTTGTGTGTGGGTGCCCAAGACTCTTGTGACGAACCTGCGAGGACCCAAGTAAGCTTGGGTACCTAAAACCAAGAAATAACTCTGGTTTCAGGCTTACTCCTCCAGTGGATTGAAATGGGTGCTAGACAGTAGATGCACTAATCACATGATCGGAGAGAGGAGTATGTTCGTGGAGTATGAGCGCAACGCAGATCCAAGTGAATGAATATACTTCAGAAACAACAGCCAAGGAAAGGTCCTTAGTAGCGGTAAAATTGAAATTTATTCTCAACATACTCTTTCAATCTACATGTCAATTCTCTAGATTATAGTTTTTTGTCCATATCTCATCTGTGCGACAAAGAATATAATTGTTTATTCACTAATGAGGGTGTGACTGATTTTAAAAGAAGCGATGGCTCGATTGCATTCAAGGGAATGTTGAAGGGTAAGCTTTATCTTGTTGACTTCAATAAAGATAATGTTGAGCTCAATGCTTGCTTGGTTGCTAACTAACATGGGATGGCTAAGGCATAGACGGCTAACCCATGTTGGGACGAGAAATTTGGAGGAACTTCTAAAACGTGGTCACATCCGAGGTTTGAAATATGTTGTTTTTGAGAAAGACAGGCCGTGCAGCGCATGCTAGGCGGGAAAACAAGTTTGAGCACCACACCCCGCCAAGAACGTGATGACTACCTCAAGACCGCTGGAACTTCTTCACATGGACCTCTTTGGTCCAATTGCATATATAAGCATCAGCAGTAAATAATATGGATTAGTTATTGTTGATGATTTTTCTAGATTTACCTGGGTGTTTTTCTTGTATGATAAATCAGAAACTCAGGGAATCCTCAAGAAATTCCTCAAAAGGGCACATAATGAATTATCCTCAACTATGAAGAACATTTAAAGTGACAACAGAACGGAGTTCAAGAATACACAAGTTGAGGCTGGATGAATACAAGACCTCGGACCGGTTTTTGGCTGAACTGATAAACACCGCTTGTCACGCCACAAATCGGCTATATCTTCATCGTTTTTTGAAGAAAACACCATACGAGCTCCTTACCGGTAGCAGACCAAATGTTTCATATTTCAAAGTATTCGCATGCAAATGTTTTATCTTGACCAAGAAACTGAGGATTTCGAAGTTCGCTTCAAAATCTGATGAAGGGTTCCTGCTTTGTTATGATTCGAATGCCTACGCCTATCGTGTCTTCAACGAAGTCTCTGGCATTGTTGAAGTAGCACGTGATGTATTATTCGATGAAACTAATGGCTCCCAAGTGGAGCAAGTTGATAAGTGTGTGCTAGATCAAGAAGAAGCCCCATGACAAGCATTGAGGAGGATGGCACTTGGTGATATTAGACCTCAAGAGCAACCACAAGACTCAAGTGCTAAAGATGAACCTCAACAGGGAAGCAATGATCTAGGGGGAGACATTGACGATGAAGAAAATGAAGTGCAAGCAACTTCACAAGTTCCTCACCCAAGTGTACATCAGAGTATACAAAGAGATCGTCCCGTCAACAACATCATTAGAGACATTTCTAAGGGAATAACCACTAGATCTCACATAGCTAATTTCAATGAATATTACTGTTTTGTCTCTTTCCTATAACCATATACGGTAGAAGAAGCACTAAAGGATCCGGATTGGGTGATTGCAATGCAAGAAGAGCTAAACAACTTCAAGAGAAATGAAGTATGGGAGCTTGTAGAAAGACCAAATGCGAATATCGTAGGAGCCAAGTGGGTCCTTCGGAACAAGCAAGACGAACATGGAGTGGTAACAAGGAATAAGGCGCGAATTGTGGAAAAAGGTTACTCACATGTCAAAGGTTTGGACTTCGACGAAACTTTTGCTCCTGTAGCTACATTTGAGTGCATTCATATTTTATTGGCATATGCTACTCACCATAATTTTAAGCTGTATCAAATGGATGTCAAAAGTGCTTTCCTCAATGGTCCCATTAAGGATCAAGTGTATGTGGAGCAGCCACCATGATTTGAAGATCAAGAGTACCCAACCACATGTATAAACTGCGTAAGGCTACCTATGGCCTCAAACAAGCTCCTCGAGCGTGGTATGAGTGCCTTAGAGATTTTCTAACTCAAGATGGTTTTAGAATTGGAAAAGTTGATTATACATTTCTATGTCAAATCTTTGTTGATGATATCATTTTTGATTCTACTAATAAACCCTTTTGTGAAGAATTTAGCAAGATTATAACAGACAAAATCGAAATGTCAACGATGGGTGAATTAAAGTTCTTCTTGGGATTCCGAGTGAAGCAATTAAGAGAAGGCATTTTCATAAGACAAACCAAGTACACGCAGGACATCCTCAAGAAGTTCAATATGGACAAGGCCAAGCCCATCAAGACACCCATGGCAACTAATGGACATCTGATCTCAATGAAGATGGTCCAAATGTGGATCAAAAGGTATATCGGTCTATGATTCGCTTATTACTCTATTTGTGTGCATCTAGACCAAATATTATGTTTAGTGTGTGTATGTGTGCAAGGTTTCAAGCCGCATCTAAAGAGTGTCATTTAATAGCTGTAAAAAGAATTCTAAGATACCTTGTGCACACACCCAACTTGGCCCTTTGATATCCCAAAGGATCCATGTTTAACTCAATAGGATATTCTGATGCCGACTACGCGGGATGCAATGCCGATAGAAAGAGCACATCAGGAACTTGCCAATTTCTTGGCAGATCTCTAGTTTCATGGTCATCTAAAAAGCAAAACTCCATTGCTCTTTCCGCCGCCGAAGCGGAGTATGTTGCAGCCAGTAGTTGTTACACACAACTACTTTGGATGCGACAAACTCTAAGGGATTGTGGTTACAATGTGAATCATATTCCACTTCTATGTGATAATAAGAGTGCTATAAAAATTGCACACAACCCAGTAGAGCACTCAAGAACTAAGCACATAGATATTCGTCACCATTTCTTAAAAGATCATTCATTAAAAGGTGATATAGCAGTTTCACATGTTAGGACTGAAAAACAACTTACAGACATTTTCACAAAGCCATTAGATGAAAAGAGATTTTGCGAGCTAAGAAATGAGATAAATATACTTGACCCTCGAAATTTGGCTTGAAACAGTGCATACCTGGTTGTGATTTCAAAATTTACTCATTTTTGCGAAAATTTGCCCCTTATCTCAATTTTCTCATGAAAACTATTTAAATAGTAAATCATGATGAATTATGGTCATTGTATGATTGTTGATTGCTTATTGGTCATGTTCATCAAGATTATCTGAGAAATGATGTCCTTTATATGATCAAACATCCAAAATCAAGTTGCTCAATTATGTTCTGTCCAGTTGACACATGACTAGTCTGGCATCAGGACCCCTTTTTCCACATCTCACAATCGTTTTTGCTCTCTCCCTCTCCTCGAGTTTGAGCTCTCAGTTGATGGCTCCTAAGATATACTAACAAATCATCCCTGGCAATAGTGCCAGAAATGCTTGTTGGTATTACTTATGCGCCATTAACTAAACATATCCAACTGATGTGTCAAAAATGCTTGTTAACGGTTCTATTGGATCACAGAGTTAATTCCGCAAGCGCACAGAGATATCATTGTAGCATTTCCCCTTAAGAGTATTCCCAAGGGTGTCATTTATTTGATCCCAAAGGAAGGCGGGGTAGAGATATAACAATCATCGAGTGGAAATGGTAGAAAGGTCTAGGTAAGAATCTAGTAAGGATGGATAAAATAATAGTGGAGGTAGTGTGACACACACAAAAGCTTTCAAGTCTAAGGGGGATAAGAGGATCCTAGAGGTTAGTTAAGGTTGAGAGTTATGGAGGTACTCCTACTATGCTCTATTGTACATATACATAGACTAAACTAATTATTCATAAGCTAGATCAATAGTGAATACATATTCTATGTGGTTCAACACATCGGCCATGGGCTTACCCCTAGTAATACTCGGGCGACTCCCGCCAAGAGCATGTGGCATAGCCGAACGTGGAGGATTACAAAGGACAGATAGGGTTGTCACCACCTACTACCTACCTCTTTAATCCATTTGTCTACGAGACATCCAATGCTACTTAGCTATCTTAACACCATGCTAGCATATTAAGTAATTACCTTAAGAGCCTAGGCACAATCCATCCTAAGGCAATGAATTGAATCATCATTGAACTAATGTTGATACACAACATAATTATCCATACTAACCTAGTTATGTTATAATTAACTAGACTATAGTGGGGGTTTATAGGTTCTATGAGAATGAGATATGTTCATGGTGAAACAGTCATAGAAGTTATACCTTCCACATACATGGACTCCACAATCAAACAAGAAACGCTTTGCCCAAGTATATGTATAAGTAGATACTAAAGATACTATCTTTATTATGCATAAAGTCACAAATACAAGAAAGAATACATGAGCCATACCTTTCCCAATGTAGGATTGGGAAGAGAGAGACTCCTTACTCGTTTCCCAATTTGGACTTGGGACTAGAGACTCTCCTCTCTACAACCTAACTCCTCAAAGACCATGGATGATAGTGTATACAATAGAGATGAAGCTCAAGTGGTGTGTGTTGAAGTGAGGGGTAGGGTGTCCTATTTATTCTAGTGTTGAGGTCGGTTCCCACCACCAAAAGCGCACAAATCAGTCACCATTGACTCCAGGAAGCCAGGAGGAGCCAACACGTGGAGGTTGACCTTGTCATTGCACCAATTCTCATGTGCTTTCTCCAGGTGGCTGCCAGATGGGTCCCATTGATGTATATGGGTGATACACCATTGGATCTCCTCAGATACTTCTGTTTGTGGGCCATTTGATCCATGGGATGCCACATGTCATAGCCTGATTGGCTGGGATGATATTTTATAGGATTGGTCTATCTGGATTTTTTCATTTCCTGCATAAAATGCTGCATACACATATTTCTTTAAGTCCAAGTGGAATTGGGTTAGATAGAAAGGTGATGTGTGCAATAAATTACAAATCCTTCACATAATTGAGTTAAATTGATGGATGAAATTGGTATATAACAGCCGTCAACAAACTCCCCAAACCTTATCCTTTGCTCGTCACGAGCAAAGTCAAGACTTTGGGTTGATGATAAGGAGTTCCTACAATGTCTTATTTTCAAAAGTACCTAATGCGAAACAAGATACTCTACCTAGTATTGTAGAAATTGGCTATCATACTCTACACTTCTTAAGTTGTCATGGGGCTTATGCTTTCTCATATTCATGAGTAGTTGAAAGGTAGAATAGCAAATGGAGCAAATATAGCATATAAATCAAGTTCAACTTAAATCCTGGAGAATTCAGTTTAGCTATTAAGTACCTCAATTTGATTCTCTCAGTCACTCCTTTGTGGATAGTGGAAATATTTCCTCTCCAAAGTATTGTGCCTCTACTATTCTTATTCATTGGATATGGCTTGTTTGTGGAGCTTGGTAGGGAAAGTAAGTAGGCATATTTGCAACACATAATATTGCTAAGTCAAAAGAGTAAGCCTTAGGAGAATTCAAATCAAAACTTTTTGATTCAAGACTAATGCATGTGTGATGGAGTGGAAGTGGATGTGGATACTTGAGATAACTCTTTTTTGGTATAATCTCTCTTTCTTTTGTAGGGATGAAACATGGCTACTTTTCTTTTTTATTTTTCTTTCCTCATGCTTATGATGTAAGCATGCCTTTTTTTTTCATTTTTGTAGCCATGTCTTCTACTCCTTTTTTTGCAATGAATTTTGAAGAGAGTGCTAAACATGAATAACATGGAGTTTCTCTTTTAATTGTGGTATGGTGGATATAATCGATGTTTTGCTTACTTCTAGTGTAGAAGTATAGCATGTGCACATGAAGTCATGAATTCAAAAAGAGTCGAATGATTTCTCACATAGGTCTATACTAGTTTGAATAGGCTCAATGTGAAAGCAAATAGCATATGCATAAAGTTTTGTCTATGTATAAACATCATATGGCTTTGGTAGATATTTCCAATCAATTGAGGGAAACTTAAATCTTTTTAGAATTTCTCTAGAAATCTAAGTTTTACTTTCAAACTAGGAGTAGCAGCCCTATTATCAATTCTAGTCTTGCAACAACCTAGAATTAGATTAAACTTTTGCTACCCACAACTTCCAAATCGAGGTAAAAGTATTTCAAACCAATGAAAGCAATATTCGGAGAGTAGCAAGTTATAAACTAGAGACTTAGGAAAATAAAACAGAGCAACTATTCATCATTTCATCTATGTGAATTCTAAATCGTTCTTACCGCACATCTTTATTTGATGAAAGCAAATCTAACCTATATATTATTTTTTATGAAAGGTGGATGATGGATGGATGGAAAATAAATATGCAAGGAATGTGATACATGTTACCTCAAGTGGGGGTCCTCCCCCAAGCTTGTTCTTCAACTACCTCCGTGATAAGGGTTGAACCCTTGATGATGGAAGTACGCTGCAAGATCGGCTTGTTGTTGTTGTAGCGCCGTGTTGAGGTTGGTGAATTGAGCATCCATGTGTTGTTGCCAATACTGGGTACCTTGAACATGATCTTGGAGTGTGATGTAGATGTCATCTTTCTCACTTCAAGTTCTCCCATACGTCTAGTGAGGTCCATCATTCCTTGGCTATAGTCATGATGACTTCTAGCCGAAAAGGAATGACGTTCTCTCATGGACATTGGGGGCAAGCTGCTAGAGCTTGAAGAGGATAAGGGTGGATCCCTTTTTCATTCTTGCCAAGATGATCCCCCAGTCTCATATGTCGGAGGTTGAGTCCAACCAGGATTATAACCCATTGGGTTCTCTTCCTCTTGGTATTCATGGACCGGAGAGATTATCGGTGGCATGCCTGTGGCTGCAACCCTTGCACGATTCCTTGTTACCCTGCTAGAGACACTACTTCTTCTTGCTTCCTCAGGGGGAAGAAGATTAATGGTTAGCATCCGTCATTTGTACAAATGAAAATTCAGGTTAGGTAACCAAATTTCATTGAGAAAGCCGGGATAGAAAAATATCAAGGACCCATCTTGATCATGTTTAAGGGTATGTCCTTGCACTAAATAGTCTTCATCAATTAATTCTCTTTCAGTTTCAATATGTTCAAATGAAGAGTATTTAAGTGCTCCTACCCTATCAGTAATATGAGTAATCAATTAAGTGCATTCGATTGGTCCTGATTTTGGAATGTAATCTAACCATTGTGTCATCATAGCTTTGACTGGAGCAAATTTTATCTTTTTAGTCATGGCAAACAAAATTTTCAATTCATCATCTCGCACAACCCAAACATCTCCCCTAGGGAACATAGTCATAGCCACCCATCTATGCATGAAGCGCAAGGTAGGGTTTTGGATGTGGCTATTCCTAGGAGCCCTACATGTGACCTCACAAGTTAGCTCATGCCAAAAACTTTGTTTGTTAAACATAGGCAAATTGTCTAAATCTAGCAAACACCATTTATGGAAGCCTAGGATTCTACCTAATTCTTTCCATAGGATGTTGTATTCTTTTTGAAATAATCTAAAAGCAATACCATCAAATCCTATTCTTAGCGTGCAAAGGAATTGGATAGTGAGAAGGCGTGAACCTCTCTCTTCTATGTGAGCAAAGTCATCAAATCCAATTGCATGCCAAATGGAAAGAAATTTGGAGTCCATACCTATTTTGGAGATCAAATGTGGATCGTAAGCCTTGGTGTGGCAGAACTCATGATCCTAGAGAAGCCTGCGTGCATGATCTTCAACTTCGCTTCGTATGTCGAGGTCGTTGTCATGAAGAAGTTGGTGTGGGTTGCTTCTCTCTTCCATGGGAGTGTCCTCACACACACTTCTCCTCCTTGGGCTTGTACCCATGGAAGAGAGGCGTGCACTAGAACCTTCACCTTGGCTTGAGCTTGTAGCCTCCTTCCTCTTTCTGAACAACCTCTTCATGACTTTTTGAGTTCAACAAGCAAGAACAAAACAAGGTGAAAAAAATCCAAAAAGAAGCGATGTTTGGAAAACAAAACTCTCAACAAGTTTTCTCATATTGAAAGCTTGAGTGTAAAATGCAAATGCAAACAAAAGAAAATCTTTTTGTGGATGGATTTGAGCAAGAGTGTTGCAATGAAAAGCATGAAAAACAAGGTGAGCTAGAGTGTGACTCGGGGACGTGTAAAATGATGTGGTGTGTGAAGAGAAGTGCTCCTCACGACCACAATTTATAGGGTGCACCCCCCAACAGTCACTTGGAGTTCAAAATGTAGCCGTTGGAGGAAGGGGAGCCAATTTGGCTCCACTCCCTGTTCGGCCGACCAGGGGGTTCGGCCGACCTGACAGGTGGCCCCCTGGTTCCCCTTTTGGCATGTGGCTCCCCAACGGCTGTAAAGTTAGCACGTTGGTGAAATGCCACATGTCCAGCTCAGAAAAAATTGTTTTTCAATTAAAACCTTTTCAAATCCAATAAAAATTTTCTTTTGAAAAGAAAGAAGGAAAGATGATAGTTCAGAATATAAGATTCTCAACTTGCTAGGAAAAATCAAATATGGAATAGGAAAAATCCAAATGGGGTGGAAAAAGAAATAAAGAAAAATAAAGTGGGATAACTACCAATTTAACCTGTTGGCGTAGGTTTCACCACCGTCCGATGAGATGGACATTCCTCCATCTTCATTTCACATCCGGGCCCGGAGGGATGGGCTCGGACGGTTTGTCTTGCTTCTTCCGCCATTCCTTCTTTGGCGGTTTGGTGGACTTGGGCCTTCGGGAAGGTACAGATGATTCCGTTGCCTTTGGATATTGGCGCGGTCGAAATGATGGATTCTCCTTGTAGATTAATCTTCTCATGAATGCAATGAGTGAGTCCACCTTTGGCGGTGTGACTTCGACCTCTCTGATGTGTTTATCTTTTGGCCCATACTTGATTCGAATCATGAAGCATTGTTCTGATTTTGGCCGAAAGTTAAACCTTTCCTCCTTGCCATTGATATGGATGCGGATTTCTCCAGCTCCCACATCTATGCGAGCTTTTGTAGTGCTTAGGAATGGACGCCCAAGAATGATTGGTGTATCTTTCTCAGTGTCCATGTCTAGCACCACAAAATCCACGGGTATGAAGCAGTTCCGGATCTTCACCAGGACGTCTTCAGCAATACCCGCTGGATAACAGACTGAAGAGTCAGCCAATTGTAGCTGCATTGGTGTTGGAGTTAGCTCTGTGAAGTTCAGCTGGTCGAACACAACCTTGGGCATCATACTAACACTTGCTCCCAAATAACAAAGTGCCTTGTCAAAGTGGTGAGCCCCAATTGAGCATGAAATGGTAGGACACCCAGGGTCCTTCTTCTTTTCTGGAAGCCTATTGAGGATGGCTACACTGCAGTCTTCTGTAGGCTTGACGACCTCAGTGGTGTGCAATGGCCGTTTGTTGTTCAATATGTCCTTGAGATAGCGAGCATAAGTGGGTACTTGCATCGCACCAATCAAGGGCACATTGATGTGGATCTTTTGGATGATGTTAACAAAACGGTTGAATTGCTCATCCACTATTGGCTTCCTTTGTCTGTGAGGGAATGGCAATAATTTGGTGTCTTCAAAGTGTTTGGCCATCCTTTCACCAAGTAATTCACTTGGGACATCCTCCTTCTTAGGTTTAGTTGTCCTCTTTTCTTGTGTGGGAAATGGTGGGTTACGAGTGGTCTTTCCTCCTCTCGTAACCACTGCATTGACGTTCTCTACTAGGGCTTCTGGCTGCCCCGGAATTTTGTTGTTTTCTAATGGAGGGACAACTGCAGCAAGTTGTGCCAACTGAGTCTCCGGCATCTTGTTGAATCTCAAGTGATTCTTGAATGCTCAGGATACTCCTTCAATCTTTGCATTGATATTCTCTAGGGTCTTGTCATTAGCTGACAGCTTCTTGGATAGGGCCTCGTTGATCTTGAGCTGGCTAATGGCAAGTTCTCTCAAGTTGGGCTGATTTCCAGGGTTGCAATTGTTGTTGTACCCTCCTTGAAAGAACGAGAATTGTTGACCCCACCCTTGACCTCCTCGACGATAGCCTTTGTTGTTGTTGAAATTTCCATTGTTGGCGTGGTATAAGGCATCCTCACGAGTTTCTGGGCAATCATTGCCCATATGACCCCTGTTGCCACAGACTTCGCACGTGATGTGAGAGTCTAGGGCATAGGCATTGCCAGACACTTCACCACTGGCTTGTCCATCAATTTTCTTCATTAGGAGGTCCAATTTTGCAGCAATCATGTTCACCTTCTTCAAGGTGTGCATGCCTCGCTGTCGGGTATGGAGACGCTCAACGTTCCATCCCATGTTGGACACCATCTTCTCAATAAGATCTTTAGCTTTTGGCATCATCAATGAGTAGAAGGCTCCTCCAGCAGCAGCATCCAAATGGTCACGAGCTGATGGGATCGGCCCGTTATAGAAGTTTTGAATAAGAAGCCAGTCATCCATCCCATGGTGGGAACAGGCTAGGATGTACTCCTGAAGCCTTTCCCATGCCTCGGGAATAGATTCCTTGGGCTCTTGCTGAAAGCTGGAAATCCTTCCATGTAGGGCATTGGTTTTGACCAACGGGAAAAATTTTGCGAGGAATGCCGTAGAACACTTCTCCCAAGTGCCTATAGCACTTCGGTTCACGTAGAACCACTCTTTCGCTCTCCCAAGGAGAGAGAACGGAAACAGTTTCAGACGGACCGCATAAGGAGACACGTCCTTGATTTTAAAAGTGTTGCAGATCTCGAGGAATTGTTGCAGGTGAGAACTTGCATCCTCTTTAGCTTTCCCACATAATGTGTTGGCTTGCACCATAGTGATAAGGCCAGCTTTGATTTCGAAGTTCACATCTCCCGTGTTAACAGTGGGCCCAATAGGCAAATTTCTACCAGAGGGAGCTGAGAACTCATGAAGGGTCTTCTGAGCCATTGGTGTTTAGATTGTCGGTGCAGAAATGCTGGCTTGCTTTGCCGCTCGAATCTTCCGAGGAGTAACGACACAAGGTCGGTCTCTCAGAAGAGATTCGGGATCTTCAACAAAGTTTTCCGGCTTGCGGAAACTAGACATACACTACCCTGTTTTCACATTAGAAATGCAAAAACAAAGAATGGTTATCCTACTAAAATCCTACCCAGGGTTCTATCCTATTCACTCAGTCATGTTATATATCTATTTGCCTTCCCCGGCAACGGCGGCAGAAATGCTTATTGACGGCTCCTAAGATGTATAACAAAACGTCCCTGGCAATAGTGCCAGAAATGCTTATTGGTATTACTTATGCACCATTAACTAAACATATCCAACTGTTTTGTCAGAAATGCTTGTTAACGGTTATATTGGATCACAGAGTTAATTCTGCAAGTGCACGGAGATATCATTGTAGCATTTCCCCTTAAGAGTATTCCCAAGGGTGTCATTTATTTTATCCCAAAGGAAGGCGGTGTAGAGATATAACAATCATCAAGTGGAAAGGATAGAAAGGTCTAGGTAAGAATCTAGTAAGGATGGATAAAATAATAGTGGAGGTAGTGTGACGCACATAAAAGCTTTCAAGTCTAAGGGGGATAAGAGGATCCTAGAGGTTAGTTAAGGTTGAGAGTTATGGAGGTACTCCTACTATGCTCTATTGTACATATACATAGTCTAAACTAATTATTCATAAGCTAGATCAATAGTGAATACTTATGCTATGTGGTTCAACACATCGGCCACGGGCTTACCCCTAGCAATACCAGGGTGACTCCCGCCAAGAGCCTGTGGCATAACCGAACGTGGAGGATTACAAAGGACAGATAGGACTCTCACCACCTACTGCCTACCTCTTCAATCTGTGGGTCTACGAGACATCCAATGCTACTTAGCTATCCTAGCACCATGCTAGCATATTAAGTAATTACCTTAAGAGCCTAGGCACAATCCATCCTAAGGCAATGAATTGAATCATCATTGAACAAATGCTGATACACAACATAATTATCCATACTAACCTAGTTATGTTATAATTAACTAGACTATAGTGGGGGTCTATAGGTTCTATGATAAATGAGATATGTTCATGGTGAAACAGTCATAGAAGCTATACCTTCCACATACATGGACTCCACAATCAAACAAGAAACGCTTTGCCCAAGTATATGTATAAGTAGTGACTAAAGATACTATCATTATTATGCATAAAGTCGCAAATACAAGAAAGAATACATGAGCCATACCTTTCCCAATGTAGGATTGGGAAGAGAGAGACTCCTTACTCGTTTCCCAATTTGGACTTGGGACTAGAGACTCTCCTCTCTACAACCTAACTCCTCTAAGACTATGGATGATAGTGTATGCAATAGAGATGAAGCTCAAGTGGTGTGTGTTGAAGTGAGGGGTAGGGGTCCTATTTATACTAGTGTTGAGGTCGGTTCCCGCCACAAAAAGCGCGTGAATCAGTCACCATTGACTCCAGGAAGCAGGGAGGAGCCAACACGTGGAGGCTGACCGAGTTTGGTGCAGAGACCAGGTCGGCCGACCCCCTGGTTCGACTGACCTGGTCATTGCACCAATTCTCGTGTGCTTTCTCCAGGTGGCTGACAGGTGGGTCCCATTGATGTATATGGGTGATACACTATTGGATCTCCTCGGATACTTCTGTTTGTGGGCCATTTGATCGATGGGATGCCACATGTCGTCGCCTGATTGGCTGAGATGATATTTTATAGGATTGGTCCCTCTACATTTCTTCACTCCCTGCATAAAATGCTGCATACACATATTTCTCAAAGTCCAAGTGGAATTGGGTTAGATAGAAAGGTGATGTGTGAAAGAAATGAGAAATCCTTCACATAATTGAGTCAAACTGACGGATGAAATTAGTATATAGCAGCCGTCAACACTCCCAAGGCAATTTTTGTGTTTATCCACCAAAATTGAGATTTTTCCAAGAGAAATCATGTCCTCGACGTGGAGCTTGCCTACTTCGGAAGAATCCGGACACTACTCTGTTCTTTCAACTCCAATCTTCAAAATTTTCGGTAAAATCTCACTCAACCCTAGTTCTCACTTGTTCTCCAATCTTGTTTATTTTTCTTTTTTTTCTAGGGCATATATTACGTCTCTAGATGTATTCCTACTGTATTCCTACTTGCCTTGCATCGATTCGTGCTAGATTTATGTAAAATAGGAAATCAGGATTCTTATAACAGACCGGACTAGTCCGAGTATTCAAGTGCGGTCAAGTTCGGTACTTCGTACAAGTCCACACTCTGAAAACGGACAAGTCAGGTACCCTAATAATCTGAACATCTAAATTCTTATTTGCACAAAGTCTACAATCAATTCTTATCAACCCTTGAATTCCTCTTTAGGTTCAAAGGATAGCTCTTTTGACTATGACGAGGAGTGTGACCGTGCAAGAGTGCAAAGAGCAAGATATAGGGTTATGAAGAAAAGGCACGACCACAATGTTCACTCCTCTCCTCCCGACGATGTAAATCAGAAGAATAGGAGAGCGGTAGTGAAGAAGCCCCTGAGCAAGGAAGGTGCTGGCAGTTCTTCAGCACCCAAGAGAAGTCTCAACAAGGGCAAAGAACTTGCTAGTGGTCCTCTTGGCCCTTTGAAGATGAAGGCTCCTATTCACCGCAACAGGCAGCCATCAAGTGATGATTTTATTAGAAAAGGGAGTGAATTGGCTGACAAGTTCAAAAAGATGGAAGTCTATGAGCAGCCCAAACAGTCAGCTGACCCCAGATTCTCGAGCAATTTCCATGCTAACTATTATTAGCATGTATATATAATGATGAGGAACCCAGTGATTGGAAGTCAGTGGGTGAGTATAACTTACCTCCAGTCCAAGAGATGCCAAGCTTACCAAGAGGTTCTGGAGGCATTGGAGCGACATGGACTGAAGGATCTTATCTCTTTCCAGTGGGACAGGAATAATGAGGTCATCACTCAATTCTATTCCACTCTATACTTTGCTTGTGATGATGGTGACGAAATGTTATGGATGACACATGGAGGAAAGTACAGTGTCACTTATGAGGAGTTTGCTAGAATTCTTCATACTGAAGATTCTTTGGAGAATGACGTCATCATTCACAATTTGAAGCCCCTGGAGAAAGATGAGCTTGATTTTCTCTATGATACAAGAACTCCCTACAAGTCTCCAACTACCAAATACTTGAAGTAATTCTTTGCAGTTATTAACAAAATCCTCAGGAAGACCATAGCTCTTAAGGAGGGAGATGCAGGAACTATTCAGGGGATACTAAGGACATTGATGAAGGTGATAAGAATAAGAAGGACCTTCAATGTCTTTGAGTACATCTACAATGACATTGTGAACATCTCCATCACCCCTAACAGGTCCTGTGGCTATGCACCCTATATCATGTATATGATTCAGAATGTGACAGGACTTGAGTTTGTAATGGATGTTCCTCACACTGGCCTCAGGCCACTGAAGCCTACAATCTACACTGTCCCCTCTGCTCCTACCTCACCTGCAGAGGAACAAAGATCTATGAGGGCTCATGAAGGCACAAGAACTGAAACTGCTACTTTTGCTTCTCCACTCTCTAGAGAGTACTCCAGTGGTGTGCTAAAAATGCTTTCATCTATCTTTGCATCCTGCCGCAAAGTGGAAATTAAGTAGCACAAGGATAGTTTGGCCAGGAAGAAACATCAAACATATGTGAAGGTCAACGTCAAAGCTATTTGTGAGAAGCTAGAGATTGAGCCAGTGGCATCACCTCAAATTTCATGGGATTCTGAAGAAGATATCACAGAAATGGCACCACTCTCAGAGCAAGAGTTGTATTCTTTTGGACTAGCTTGCGTCTCCACTCCTCCTCCTACTCCACAAGACCCTGAAGATGAAGAAGAGGATGAAGAGGGGACCGAGAGTGAGGGAGGTAGTGGTGATGAGTGATTCCACTCAATTTTTTCCCTTCTTGGTGCCTTGATGGCAAAGGGGGAGAGATTGAGACTAGTAGCTTATTTTGTACCCCTAAGGACTTGTGATCGAGGACATGTATCTTAATTTCAAATTATTGTAATCCCTTTTGGATGTTCCTACTTTGTTTAATGTGTGATTCTTAGTTTAATGTTAATATGATGTTTGTTGCTATAATTGTCAAGTT
This sequence comes from Tuctoria greenei, assembly GCA_036927565.1. Classification (NCBI taxonomy): domain Eukaryota; kingdom Viridiplantae; phylum Streptophyta; class Magnoliopsida; order Poales; family Poaceae; genus Tuctoria; species Tuctoria greenei. The sequence continues at coordinate 188,725,340 of JAYESD010000003.1, read as the reverse complement.
TTTATGTTTTGCTCATGACATCATTTAATCACACACTCTATAGGCACCCCACCATAAAAGTGCATATATGTGAGAAGTTACTGTTACTCATTGTCATTCTCGTATATGCACGCTTTATGAAAATCAATTTTTACCTTTTTTTGTAAAATATCAATTGGTTGTCATCAATCACCAAAAAGAGGGAAATTAAAAGTGCATCTAGGCAATCCCTTGTGGGTTTTGGACGATTAATGACAAACGAATGAGATCCTAATGGACCTATTGAGATGAATGCAGGTCAACTCATATTAGATAGTTTGGTGCACTCAAAAAGTGAAAAAGGAAGTGATGAAGGAATAGAAATGCCCTATTGATGAATGAAGCGGAAACAAGACTTAATTGTATAAGATGTGTGTGAGAGACACATCCCAAGAGCTCAAGTCTTTGCGTAGGGTAAGGGTCTTAAAATCAATCTTAAAATTCACTGAGCACCGGACTAGTCCGTTCATGGACCAGACTAGTCCGTTCGAATTTCTGGAGCCTCAATACATAGTGTACCGAACTAGTCCATTCGACTTTCTGGAACCTCAATACATAGTGCACCGGACTAGTCCGTTCATAGACTGGACTAGTCCGTTCAACTTTCTAAAACCTCAATACATATTGCATCGGACTAGTCCATTTATGTACCGGACTAGTCCGTTCAACTTTCTGTAAACTCAGTACACTGTGCACCGGACAAGTCCGTTCAAGGACCGGACTAGTCCGTTGAACTCTCTGATGTCCCATAACACATCACGTCAGACAAGTCCGTCTGAGGACCGGACTAGTCCGAGAAATTTTCTAATGTTCCGATATACAGGGCAAAGGACAAGTCCAGACACCTACAAGACTAGTCTCGTATACCTCACACAATTTAGGGTTTCTAGTGTGCTGCACATTTCACGCCAATTTTACACAGCACACCAGACAAGTCTAGTCACCGTACAAGTGAAAATCATTTCAGCATTCGGATTTGGGATTGGGAGATCGTTGTCTACGCGTCATTGAGATCTTGGGGTTTGATCTCTTTACACTCGTGCAATTACTTGTAATCTTTTCGAGTGTATTTGATCATCTTTTTGCTGTAATTCTTGTGGGAGCCCTCAAAGTGTGAGGTTGCCCCACCATCTCGGTGATTACCCGTGATAGTGGAATCAAGTCAGCCTTGTGTGGTGACTTGATGAGGAAAGAGTTTGAAGAGACCCGGCTCTATGTGGGCTTCCTCAAAGAGGAGTACATCTCTTTGGTGAGATCAAACCTCAGTAAAAATCCGTGTCTCGCGTGTTTTATTGTTTTGCTTTTGCAAGTTTTATCATTTAGGGCACTAGCATTGATCTATCAAATATTTTGTGGTCCACGTGAACATTAAGCAATATTATATCTTGTTCAATTTGAAGAATAGTAATTACATTCCGTTGCAATTTCATTTGAAATTCTTGCATAATCGTTTAACAGTTTCGTCTGATCTGAACAACCAGACTAGACCGTATCACCAACCGGACAAGTCCGGTCCCTATGGTATTTGACGATTCACCTGCCTCTAGGCCACATTCAGTACGGTAATGAAATTATTGAAAAAAGGAGAAAAGGCATGACAAATAGAGTAGAAATAGGTTTTCTATTTCCCCTTGAGTCATAGGAAAATATGTACTATTAAGAGGGACACGACGGGTGGAAACTTAGTGAGTCAAATGGGAGCTCAACCCTTGGGTAGATTTCAGGAAAACCCCTTTGGTTAGAGTCAGACTTGTTCGATGCCTTGGATCAGACATGTTCGAAAACCTTCTGTCTAGAATCAAACTTGTTCGACACCTTGGTCGGATAAGTCCGAAATTCTTATGTGGAATTCAAACATGTTAGAGCTGTATTTTAGACATGTTTGAAACTTCTCTGGTCATTTTCAGACACGTCCGAAGTGGGTCGAACATGTCCGAGGTACTTGACATAGAAAAATCTTCTAAGAGTCTGAAACTCGGAGTTGTCCGAGATGTGGTCCAGACAAGTCCGAGAAGTCTTTGTTCGATTTTAGACATGTCCAAAGTGGGTCGAACATGTCCCAGGTGGACTTCTTTGGTTTAGTGCCTCAGATAAGTCTGAGTTGAAAACCTCTCCTTGTGTGTCGGACTTGTCCGATGTTAGTCAGAGTTGTCCGACGTGGCTTTTGCGCTCAGATTCAAATTTCAGTGATTAGCCGTACAAATTCTGTTGCCAGTATATCGGACTTGTCTGGCCTTGGGTCGGGCATGTCCAACGTGGGCTGTCAACTAATGGCTAAAAACAGATTTTGAGTATAAGTTAATGGGGATTTCGTCCCCAATCATAGCCTAACACTACGAAAACTCTCAAAGCCACCTCAAGCCCTCAAGAAGCCCTCAAAAAGCCCTCAAGAAACCTTGAGCCCAAATCTGAAGATTTTTGAAAAGTGTGAAGGAGAGATTGTGAGAATTGGGAAGAGAAGTCCATAGGGGGTTGAGCAACGTTTGATTTGCTGAGTCTCTTTGTGATCGCGTGTTTGTTACTCTTGGGGTTCTCCCTAAATGGTTAGGTGTCGCCTCGAAGATTTCTTGCATGATTTCTTGATCCGAGGGAGTTTGTTATTTTATGATAGTGGAAGATTCAAGACTTGAACTTTGAGGCGTCTTGGCGAGGATAGGGCTGTTCGACTCGTCCCTTTGTGGATTCTTCAACGGGGACATAGGTTTCTTCGTGGAACCAAATCCTCGGGAGAAAATTCTTGTGTGCATTGTCTCTATTTACATTTCCGCAAAGTCCTTACTTTCTAGAGATCATCTAGGTTTATTTACTTTCTAGAACTTAATCTTATTTCGATCATCTACTCACTGTTGCAATGATTGTACTGCAACGAATACTAAATCGTTGCAGTAAGCTTGGTCTTTTGCCACGATTCACTAGTTCATGGCATTAGCTTCTATCACCACAGAACACGATCGTTGCATTAGGATTTGTTGCCACGATTCACTAGTTCGTGGCATTAGGATCTATCACAATGAATTTGTTGCCACGATTCACTAGTTCGTGGCATTAGCATCTATCTCCGCGTAACATGATCGTTACATTAGGATCTGTTGCTATGATTCAATAGTTCGTGGCATTAGCATCTATCGCCACGGAACACGATCGTTGCATTAGGATCTGTTGCCACGATTCACTAGTTCGTGGAGCATCTATCACTACAAAACACGACCGTTGCATTAGGATCTGTTTCCATGATTCACAAGTTCGTGGTGTTAGCATCTATCGCCACGCAATACAATCATTGCATTAGGAACTTTTGCCACGCTTAACCAGTTTGTGGCAATAGGATCTGTCGGTACCCGACATACCGGGTACCCTCGCGCACAAGCTGAGCCGCCTAGGTACCTCACCTCCCAGCAGGAACAGGGTCCAAGGGAGCCACGTGTTCAAGAAACCCGAACCTGTCGGCCTCAGATTGGATGTCCGGGGTGCCCACAAGACATCCCGAAGGAGGAGATCAGCTTTACCTTGACGACAAGCTCCCAAGCAGCCATGTGTCCAGCAGGTCGGGACCCGACCTCCTCCACAGAGGTGAGCTCCCAAGCTGCCACGTGGCCCACAAAGTAGAGACACGATCTCCATCGCAGAGGTGAGCACCCGAGCTGTCACGTGGCCCACGGGGTGATACCAGGCCTCCCCCAAGGAGGTAAGCTCCCGAGCTACCACGAGGTTCGCGAGACGGCCCTGGCCTCCACCATGGCGGTGAGCTTCCCAGCAGCCGCATGGTCAGTCCACTTGCCCAGAGCGAATAGTGAGGAAGTGAAGAGGGCGATGCACCTTGTCCCCGTTAATCCTTGAAGATACGCAGCTTCCTAGACGCATGGCGCGGCGCACGCCTAATGTCAGGTACCGCTACGACTAATCGCATTACAGTGGGTAGCTTACGGCTCCAGAGACAGTTGGATGGGACATTCCCTGCTAATGTAAGCAACGGCGCGTGGGCTACTGACAAAATGGGCAACAAGATGGCAAGTCCTCAAGTTCGCGGTCAGAGCAAGCTTACAGAAGAAGCCTTAGATCTTTATTGTAAGATCTTCCCGGGACCACCTGTCGGACCCCGGGACCCCACTTGTAAGGCGTCCGACCTTGACTATAAAAGGTCTGGACCGCCATCGATACAAGCACCAGACTTAGAATCTTAGATACACACACGCATACACACTCACCAAGCAATACAATCCACCGTGGAGTAGGGTGTTATGCTCCTTGCGGCCCGAATCACATAAAATCCACTGTCTCATACTCTTCCACTAGAACACTAGTTTGAGGCCTAAGCCCCGCCGAACAAGAACCTCCGTGGGCTGCTCCTTAGTAGATCCGGGGGAAGTGTTGCATTAACACTTCGACATTTGGCGCACCAGGTAGGGGCTTTTTCCTTCAAAAAGTGGTAGCGCTTTCACCTCCATGGTGTTCATCAGGGCCTTGGAAGGCGGTTTTCGCGGCCGTCATCAGGTGACAAGATCTGTCGCTCGAGCGGCAGTCTCGGCTCCGTCTGGCCCACATGCAGATATGGCTGGCCAAAATGGCACATCGAGACACACCCCAGCTGAGTCGGCTCCACCAGCACCCCCAACTGTGAGCCTAGAGAACGCTTTGGCGGCGGCCAGACCTTTGCTCCACCACCCACCGTTGCTGAACGCCTCTTATGGGGCGGCTCAACAGTGGGTCCAAGACATCGACCACTTCGTCGTCGTAGCCATTAATTCCCCCAACATGGGAAGGCGCCTCGTGTCGCAGTCACGCACGCCGTCCATCGACCGTCACATCGCCAACTCCCGCTCCTCCAAGCCTACGAGTGTTGGCTGGCTCCCCATAGAGGACCCTGGGGCTGAGCTTGACCGTCATCAAGATCACATGGACGTCCGTGTCATCATTGAGCAGCAGCAAGAGAGGCGGCGCAACCTCGATGCTGAATATGGACCTCAATGCCCTGTTCACGACGCGTCGTCTGTCCAAGGTGCACCGCAGGTAAACCCTTCGCCACCTGACTAGGAGTATGTCGGCTCGATAGCTCCCCTGCAGTACTCGATGCAGTAGGATGTGCAGCAACAATACTTGGCGCAGCTAGTACCGTTGCAGTAATGCATGGCACAACCAGTGCCACAACCGCAGGTCCAACAAGTGTTGCACGTTGTGCAGCAGACCCCCTTGGGGTATGTTGTCCCATCTGCCTCTCTGACGAAGACCGTGGGAGGCTGCTCGGCGTTGACTCTGCACCTCTGCTTCGCGATGTGGCCACACAAGTTCCAACCATATATCCCGGAGAGATTTGACGAAAGCACAACCCCGGCGGAGTTCCCGCAGATCTACAACACGACGCTCCTTGCTGCAGGAGCGGATGAGACCACCCTGGCGAAATACTTCACAGCCGCCCTGACTAGATTAGCCCGCTCATGGCTCATGAACCTTCCTGAAGGGTCTATAACCTCTTGGGATGAGCTATGCTAACAGTTCATGGTGAACTTCGGCAGCTCCTACACGCGCCTCGACACCGAGCTCGATCTCCACGCTGTGCGATAGCAACCCAAGGAGACACTGCGATCATTCATGCAGTGTTTCTCCCAGGTACGCAACTTCACTCCCAACATCCCAAATGCCTCTGTCATAGTGGCATTTCACTAGGGAGCGCGTGACCGCAAGATGCTCGAGAAGTTAGCCACCCACAACGTGCAAGACGTCTCTGACCTCTTCTCCATCGCCGATCGGTGTGCCAGGGCGGCAGAAGACCGCGACTGGCATGCTCAGCCCGCCCCCGGAGCAGACGGGGCCGACCAGAATGGAGAAGGAGCCGCTACCCCTGGTAGCAGCAAAAAGAAGAACAAGAACTGGGGTGGCGGCTAGAACAAGCTGCTGCATGAATCCCCCATCGTGGCATCAACCACAACTGGATGAGGCAAACCTGCATGCGTGGAGAAACGCCCTCATCAGCCACCTGCCACTGATGAAGACGTCGAGCCCTGCCCGGTGCACAAGACTCGCGAACAGACCGCAAGCGAGTGCCAGGAGATATAAAGGTGCGCTGAACGCTAATAAGAGCGGGCGCAACAGCACCCGTACGGTGCCCCCTTCCGCCAACAGGAGGGCAAGCATAAGGTCGAACCCAAGGTCGACAATGACGAGGAGCTGGAGTACTAGAAGCAAGAGCAGGCCGTCAAGGTGGTGCACCAAAATGAGGACTCCGACGCCAGCAGCGACAACGAGTGTCGCAAGACCCTCCACATCATATTTGGAGGGTCTTGGAATCTTGCATCCCGGAATGCGGTCAAGACCCTTCGTCCTGCGGTGGCTTCGATAGCCCCTATACCCACTTTGGCACAGCACCACCGCTGGAAGGAGACGTCGATCAGCTTCGATGCCTCTGACTGCCCCCAGAACATGGCCGGGGCAGGGGTCCTACCCCCCCTAGTCGCCCCCACCATAGCCAACGTCAGGCTCCACTATGTATTGATAGATGATGAGGTCGGCCTCAACCTAGTGAGTCGTGCAGCCTTCGAACACCTGCAGATCCTTGTGTCCAAGCTAGCCCCCTCGAGCCCATTCTCTGGGGTGGGACCTGGGAGCATCATCCTGTACGGAAACATCCATCTGCAGGTGACCTTCAGGACACCTGACAACTACAGGACAAAGAGCATCCTATTCGACGTCGCCGATGTCAGCTTCCCCTTCAACGCCATCATCAGCAGGTCTGCCCTGTACCAGTTCATGGTTGTAGCCCACTACGGCTATCTCGTCCTGAGGATGCTAACACCCTCCAGTGTCGTCACGTTCCGAGGAGATTGCACCGTTGCAGCGTAAGCCTTGGAGCAGCTCCAAGCACTCACAGGAGACCCCGCACCTGTCCCGATTGGCGCTGGATCAAGTCGGCCTCCGCCAAGCTCATGACAGCGTAGAGCACCCACCGCGCCTTAGCTGCAGCCCTCCGGTAGAATCGACACCTCCGTCAAAGCTTCCAAGCCCAGTCCCAACTCTATTCGGAGCACTCGCAAGACGGACAGTCAATGCGGGAAATAGGGATGCTCGCTAATTGCTCCTCTAAATAGCTGTTGACAGCAAGGTTGCCCACCAACCAGTGCATCTACTCATGGAGCTTTGGGCACCCCTATTGTAAATCTAGTCTTAGTAGAATAGTGTAAAGGATTTTGTAGGGATCAGGAGTAGTACTAAGGACAACCAAATTCCGGGAGGGTAAGGCCCAGAGTGTGCATGCAGCTACCCTGCCTCCCTAATCATTCGAATGCAAGTCGTTGCCCCTCTTTTGTAAAAGCCTGTCTCCCCCTATGAACTCCTATCAAAAAAATCATTGTTTTACTTAAAGACTTCTTAAAAACTTTGTCCATTTACTTGCGCATTAAGTTTATGAACATGCCACACTAAGACTCGTTTATTGCATATTAATTTATATGCGGGATTGTACAATCTGTAACTCACCCATGCAAGAGTCATGCAACCCTAATGCAGGCGGGTCTGCTTGAGGTACCTGCGGTGTATGAGGGGTTCTTCTGGCCCCTCTTGTCTTTAGGGCCCTGTGCGCCAGAACGTTCCCCAGGAAAGGCCTATGCTGAGAAGAAGGTCCAGGGGTTGTAAACTTCCTAGCCTGGTCCTTTACCCTAAGCTTACACACCCTGCCTCCCAGCACTACAGCCAAGTACTAAGAGCCAGAAAGCACACACCCTGAGGACGACAGGAGCCGGGCCCCAGAGCACCAATGCACTGAATTACCCAGGCCCCATGAGTCAACTCAAAACAGTAACGCATGACGGAGCTAAGGGAGAGCTACAGGTAAATCAACGAGCAAACTATTCCACCTTGCTTCTATATATGTGTAGAACAACCCGTCCCAGCACCTCCCGAGGGACCTGCCATCGATGTCTCCACGACGATGGTGAACGATGTTGGAGCATCCTACTCTAACACCCCGCAAGGGGCTTGCCGTCAACGACTCTACGACGGTGGTGGACAACGCTGGAGTATCCATCTCCGGTACCACCCAAGGGGCCTACCGTCGATGTATACACGAAGATGGTGGACGACGCCGGAGCATCCAGCTCTGACACCTCCAAGGGGCCTGCCGTCGACGTCCCAGAACTTCAACGACGGCACCAAGCATGGATATGTGAGTAAACTCTCATGCCTCGCTCTTGTTGTTGACACTGTTCTCTTGCGATAGCCTATAAACCAGGGACTTGGCGCTGATGTCCTCACGAAGATGGTGGGCGATGCTGGAGCATCTAGCTTCAGCACCACCAAGGGGCCTACTGTCAACGACTCTACGACGATGGTGGACGATGCCGGAGCATCCAGCTCCGGCACCACCCAAGGAGCTTGCTATCAATAACTCTACAACGATGGTGGATGACGCCGGAGCATCCAGCTCCGGTACCTCCCAAGGGGCCTGGTGTCGATGTCTCCACGACGATGGTGGACGACGCCTGAGCATCCATCTTCAGAACCACCCAAGTGGTCTACCATCAACGACTCTACAACGATGGTGGACGAAACCAGAGCATCCATTTCCGGTACCTTCCAAGGGGCCTGCTGTCGACGTCTCCACAATGATGGTGGACAACTCCGAGGCATCCAGCTCCGGCACCTCACAAGGGGCCTGCTATCGACGTCCCTGAACATCAATGACAGCACTAAGCGCAGATAAGTGAGTAAAATCTCTGGTCCCACTCTTGGTTCTGACAGGGTTCTCTTGCGATAGGCTATAAACAAGAAACCTGCCGTCGACGTCCTCACGATGATGGTGGGCGCTGCCGGAGCATCCAGTTCTGGCACCCCCCAAGGGGCTTGCCGTCGATGACTCTACGACGATGGTGGACGACACCGGAGCATCCAGTTTCGGCACCCCCCAAGGGGCCTGCCGTCGATGACTCTACGACGATGGTGGACTACGCTGGAGCATCCAGCTCTGGCACCTCCCAAGGGGCCTGCCATCGACGACTCTACGACGATTGTGGACGACGACAGAGCATCATGCTCCGGTACCTCCAAAGGGGCCTGCCATCAACGTCTCCACGACAATAGTGGACGACACCGGAGCATCCAGCTCCAGCACCACCCAAGAGGCCTACCATCGATGACTCTATGACGATGGTGGACGAAGCCGGAGCATCCAGCTCTTACCTCCCAATGGGCCTGCCATCGACATCCCAGAATGCCAACGACAGCACCAAGGGCGGATAAGTGAGTAAACTCTCCTGCCCCGCTCTTGTTGCTAATTCGATACTCTTGCGATAGACTGTAAACCAGGGGCCTGTCGTCGACGTCTACATGAAGATGGTGGACGACGCCTGAGCATCCAGCTCCGACACCTCCTAAGGGGCCTGTCGTCGACGTCCCAGAACGTCAATGACAGCACCAAGCCCAAATAAGTGAGTAAACTCTCTTGCCCTGCTCTTGTTGCTGATAGGGTTCTCTTGCGATAGCATGTAAACCAAGAACCTGCTGTCGATGTCCTCATGACGATGGTGGGCAATGTCGGAACATCCAGCTCCGCCACCCCCCAAGGGGCCTACTATCGACGACTCTACGACGATGGTAGATGACGCCAGAGCATCCAGCTCCGACACTGTTGACGGTCCTTAAGTACCATATTTTGTCCATCAATTAACCTCATAATGTGCATAAAAGAAACAAAAAACATAGTGGTAGGGTTATACACTAACCCAATTCCACAAGTGTTGGTGTCTATTTGTATGTAGGTGAATTATTACCCAAAATGCCAAAACATGCTGGGATGAATCCATAAAAATGGATTTCAACGAATCAGGCGATGACACGTGGAAACACATGGATCAAATGGCCCAAAAACAGAATAATACGAGGATATCTAACAGTGTTGCTCCCACGTATATCAAGGGGGCCCACGTGGAAGCCACCTGGAGGATGCACTCCCCGAGGGGAACCTTGACCAGGTCAGCCGAACCAGGGATTCGGCCGACCTCTTCCTGGCGCCAATCTCGGTATAATGACACGTGTTGGCTCCTCCTGACTCCCTGGAATAAATGGTGACCTATTCGCGCATTAATTGTGGCAGGAACCGACCCTTCTCCACCTATAAATAGACCCCATCACCTCACTTCTCACACACACCAAAAGTTGAGAATAGTGCTACACTCCAAAGGTTTAGAGTAGTCCTAGAGGCTACCAAAGTGGAAGGAGAGTGTGGTGAAGAGTCTAGGAGAAGGAGGCTTGGGCTTGTCATGTCCCTCTTCTACACTTGTACCCCTACAAAAGTTTTAATCAATCAAGTAAGCCTTTGTGAATTCAATACAAGTTTGATCTTTTATTCTTAGTAGTTTGCACAAGTAGTTACTTGTGGGTTCACTGCTTTAATTCATTAGAGGCTCTAGTTGTAGCTTTGTGTTCGAAACAACTAGAGTAGTGATTTAGAACGTAAGCGTGGTGCTTAGGTTATAAATCTTCAGTGGATATCTCGTAGACCCACGGATTGAAGAGGTAGGCAGTAGGTGGTGACAGCCCTATCTGTCCTTCGTAATCCTCCACGTTCGGCTATGCCATAGGCTCTTGGCGGGAGTCATCCTAGTATTGCTAGGAGTAAGCGCATGCCTGAAGCAAGCATCTACTACAAACTACCTTGAATAAGGATCAATACATTGAATTCCTCTCTGTTCCTTCCCTACTTAACAACTTTGTGTCCCTGGGTGAGCTAGTTCGAAAGATTAGCACACACGTTCTTTGGATTCAAAACCCATGGTGAATGTAGGCCCAGAGGGGGGGGGGTGAATAGGACTTTTTGAATTTTTCTCGGTTCCTGTAACACTCAACAACACAGTCAATACCAGAGATATCGGACTAGTCCGGTAAAGTGCGGACTAGTCCGGTTTTCACAGGCTAAGTTGATCAAGTTCAGTCAATTTGATTGATTCGTTAATGTAGGCAGCGGAAATATAGACTTAAATGAAAGTTTAATAGTTGTATGTAAACTTCTATAACAATTAAGGCTCTTGTTTAACAAATTAACTCAAATTGAACAAAATGAATCAAACCCTAGATTAAGTTGATCAATTAATATGAAGAACACAAAAGGACAAGACACAAGATTTATCCCGTGGTTCGGCTACCACGAAAGCAACCTACATCCACGTTGAGGAGCCCACAAAAGGACCGGGTCTTCTCCAACCCTTCCCTCATCGGATCGCCACGAAGGCCAATCCTCTTCCACTAATCACAAAGGGGTAAATAACCAAGTTGAAGGGGCGTTCTCACACGTTGAGAGCTCCCTTGATTACAACTTACAAAGCCACCAATAACACACTCGAAAATTACAAATTGAAACACAAGAGTGTGTTAGAGAATCAAACCAAGAGCTCAATGATGTGTGCCAAGTGTCTCTCCAATGATCTAGAAGTGATTTTCAATAGATTGATAAATTTTGCACTTAATTTCGTGGAGAGAGGTGGTTTTTGAGTCTCTTGGGAGGTGTGACGGCGCTAGGGTTCGAGAGATTTTGAAAGTGGGCCGTGCACCTCTATTTATATGGGGTTTCTAAAAGTGACCGTTAGGGTTTAGAAAGATCGGACTAGTCCGTGGTGGTCACCGGACTAGTCCGTTGTGCTGTGGGTAGCAAACCCTAAGTGTCCAGGAATATCGGACTAGTCCGTTTGAAAATGGACTTGTCCGATTTCGCTACTGGAAATCTTCGGACTAGTCCGATTTCCATCGGACTTGTCCGGACACATGAAACCCTAAGTGTTTAGAATGACAAGTCCGCACTTGGAGGACTTGTCCGATTTAGATCAGTGTGTATATCAGACTAGTCCGTGTAGACACCGGACTTGTCCGAAGTGGATCAAAATGAATATCGGACTAGTCCGGATTACAACGGACTTGTCCAATTTTGTGTGACTTGTGCATTGTGTTGAGGACTAGTCCGCATTGGGGAGGACTAGTCCGAAGTGAATCAGAAAGATATCGGACTAGTCCGGTGGGGACCGGACTTGTCCGATCTAGTGCAAAATGTGATATCGGACTAGTCCGGCTATTTTCGGACTAGTCCGGACCTGTATAATTTTGTGCATTGTGTGTGTGTGCTTGAAAGTGATTGAGCTCTTGGATGTGTTTCCTTAACACACTCCATACATAATAAACTACTATTTTCTTCTCCTTGAGCTCACATTTACTTTGCTTCTCATTTCCCTTCTTTTTGGCATTTTGCTCATTTTTCATCATTTGCCTGCATTCATCTCAACAAAAAGGATTAGGATCCCAATTGCTTGTCATAAATCATTCAAAACCCACAAGGGAGTCCTAGATGCACTTTCAATCTCCCCCTTTTTGGTGATTGATGACAACCAATTGAGATTTCACAAAATAAGGAAAAAATTTGAGATTTTCATAAAGTATGCACATATGACTCAAAAATACATCAAGCAACAAGAGAATTATTCATATGTGCATTCTTTATGGGGGGATGCATACTAAGTGCATGAATACATTGAGAATGACAGAATTTACATTAATCAACCGATACCAAGTGCATATGACATTCCAGGAGCAAAAATGCAGTTTTCATCACATACTCGCAAATAAATTGAGCAATTCATCACAGGACCAAACTTAATAGGAAAACAGAGTTAAACTATTACAATCACAAATAAAAGATAAAGTGAACTCTCTCCTCGCACCCTACCACAGCTAAAGCTAAGACTCCCCCTCAATCTCTCCCCCTTTGGCATCAAGACACCAAAAAGAAGGAGAGGAGGGTCCTAGGGTCTTCACTCTTCACTGTCGGTCCTCTCGTCATCGTCTTCATCTTCTTCGCTTTCCGCTTGACGAGGAGGAGAGGGAGGATGAGGAGCAGAGCTGCTCGAGCCCCCAATGCCAAAATAGGCAAGCTCAGAGGGGTTCAGAGTCCCGAGCTCGGTGATGTCAAGATCAGAATCTTCAGAAATTACTGGAGATCCAATGGGGTTGATCTCCAGCTTTTCACTCAGTTGCTTCACGTTGTCCGGTGCTCAGGCATGGACTAGTCCGGGGTACCGGACTTGTCCGTGTATGGACCGGACTAGTCCGGTGCTCATCCTCAAAAACCTAACAGATTGGTCAAGGGATGATTCCTAATGCAAATCTAGTCTAGCATACACGTAGTACATCAAATAAGCATGTATCTAGTGAAGGATGCTAGGCTATACGATCAACAATGGAGAAAAAAAAAGATTTCTAGGGTTTTGAAGAAATTTACCGAAGAAATCGATGGAGGCTCGAAGTGTTGGGGGTTGGAGGTCGGACTAGTCCGATAGCTTCAATCCCCAAGAGGTCAAGCTCGATCTCCGCCCAAATGTGGACTTTCTCGACGGAGGGAGGAGAAAATCGCCTTGGGAGCTCGAGCGCAAGGGGGAGGAGGTGTGAGCAAATGTGGGGATGAGGAGATTAGGGTTTGGTGGCAGCTAGGGTTATGGACACGAAAAATCGGACAAGTCCGGACATGACCGGACTAGTCCGAAGTCATCCAGAGACCTATATCGGACTAGTCCGTGGTATATCGGACTAGTCCGGCCTAACCGGCACTCTGCGGACTAGTCTGCATGGGCGGACTAGTCCGGGTAACCACGGACTAGTCTGTGGTCACCAGGAAAGAATTGCATAGCCCATTCATATATATTTGAAGGTTCAATAATAGAGAATAGAGAGGCAAAACAAATCAAGTAATCTTTATGAATTTGACCAGTAAGCATACAACAATCATACAATGATCAAAATTCATCAAGATCTTATAATTGACATAGTTTTTCGAGAGAAAAAATGGAGAGGGATGATTTTCACAATTCAATCAACACATTGAAGCAATCATACAGGTATGCAACTTTTCAAGCCACACTCCGAGAATCAAGAATATTTAGCTCATTTCGGAGTTCGCAAAAACGCTTTTCATCAAGTGGCTTGGTGAATATGTCGGCCAATTGTTTTTGGGTGTTGACATGTGAGATGGTTATGTCTCCTTTCATGGAATGGTCTCTCAAGAAATGATGTCTTATGTCTATGTGTTTAGTCCTAGAGTGCTCAACTGGATTGTGGGCTATTTTAATGGCACTCTCATTATCACAAAGAAGAGGAATACGGTTCATATTGTAACCGTAATCCCTTAGAGTTTGTCGCATCCAAAGGAGTTGTGCACAACAACTCCCGGCTGCAACATACTCCGCTTCGGCTGTGGATAATGCAATGGAATTTTGTTTCTTAGATGACCAAGAAACTAAAGATCTTCCTAGGAATTGGCATGTGCCAGAGGTGCTTTTTTCTATCAACTTTGCACCCGGCATAATCTGCATCGGAGTAACCAATGAGATTGAATTTGGAGCCTTTTGGGTACCAAAGACCAAGGTTGGGTGTATGAACTAAATATCTCAAGATTCTTTTTACGGCTGTCAAATGACATTCCTTGGGGTTGGCTTGAAATCTTGCACACAAACATACACTTAACATAATGTCTGGCCTAGATGCACATAAGTAGAGTAAAGATCCAATCATGGAGCGATATACCTTTTGGTCGACGCTTGGTCCATCTTCATTGAGATCCAAGTGACCATTCGTAGCCATGGGAGTCTTTATGGGCTTTGCCTTGTCCATGCCAAACTTCTTGAGTATGTCCAGCGTGTACTTGGTTTGGCTTATGAATGTTCCTTCCCTTTGTTGCCGCACTTGGAATCCCAAGAAGTACTTCAATTCTCCCATCATTGACATTTCAAACCTGTCTGTCATAATTCTACTAAATTCTTCACAGAAGGATTGGTTAGTTGACCCAAAGATTATATCATCAACATAGATTTGGCAAATAAAAAGATCATTATCTAGATTCTTAGTGAATAATGTATAATCTACTTTGCCAATTTGAAAACCATTATCAATTAAGAAATCTCTAAGACACTCATACCAAGCTCTAGGAGCTTGTTTGAGGCCATAGAGAGCCTTACGTAGTTTATATACGTGGTCGGGGAACTTTTCGTCTTCAAACCCGGGTGGTTGCTCCACGTACACCTCTTCCTTGATCGGTCCATTGAGGAAGGCACTTTTTACGTCCATTTGATACAGCTTGAAATCATGGTGAGTAGCATATGCATGTAATATTCTAATTGATTCAAGCCTAGCTACTGGAGCAAAAGTCTCATCGAAATCCAAACCTTCGACTTGTGAGTAACCTTTGGCCACAAGTCGTGCCTTGTTTCTTGTCACCACTCCGTGTTCGTCTTGCTTGTTGTGGAAGATCCACTTGGTGCCCACTATATTTGCATTGGGTCTTGCCACAAGTTCCCAAACCTCGTTTCTCTTGAAGTTGTTCAACTCTTCTTGCATTGCCACTACCCAGTCCGGATCCTTCGATGCATCCTCAGTCCTGCGTGGTTCCAAAAAGGAGACAAACGAGTAATGCTCACAAAAATTAGCTATACGAGATCTAGTGGTTACTCCCTTTTGGATGTCACCGATGATGTTGTCGATTGGGTGATCCCTTTGAATGCATTGGTGTACTCTTGGGTGTGGCACTTGGAGAGTTGTGTGTTGGTGATCATTTTCTTCTCCCCCTGAGTGGTTGCCCTCGTTGATTTGTTGATCATCTTCATATTCTTGTGATTGATCTTGTATAGAAGCTCCCCCTTGATTGTTGATCTCCTCTCGTGGTTCACTTTCCGCTAGTATTTGTGACGATGACTCTTGTGGTCGAACTTCGCCTAGAGCCATTCTCTTCAATGCTTGATAAGGAGCTTCTTCTTTACCTAATTCACATTGATCAACTTGCTCCTTTTGGGAGCCATTAGTTTCATCGAACACTATGTCACGTGCCACTTCAACAAGTCCGGAGGCCTTGTTGAAAACACGATAGGCGTAAGTGTTCGAATCATAACCAAGCAAGAAACCTTCATCAGACTTCGAAGCGAACTTTGAAGTCCTGAGCTTCTTGTTCAAAATATAACATGGAGAACCGAAAACTCTAAAATATGAAATGTTTGGTTTGTTACCGGTGAGTAGCTCATAAGGAGTCTTCTTGAGTAGTGGATGAAGGTAGAGTCGATTTGCGACATGGCAAGCGGTGTTAATTGCTTCCGCCCAAAATCGATCCGAAATCTTGTATTCATCGAGCATTGTTCTTGCCATCTCTATGAGCATTCGGTTCTTCCTTTCGGCAACTCCGTTTTGTTGTGGAGAGTATGGTGCTGAAAATTCGTGCTTGATTCCCTCCTCATCAAGGTACTCCTCCACTTGTATGTTCTTGAATTCCGTGCCGTTGTCGCTCCGAATACTCTTGATCGATAGTGAGAACTCGTTTTGCGCTCTCTTGAAGAATTTCTTGAGTGTCCCTTGTGTTTCTGACTTGTCATGCAGAAAGAACACCCAAGTGAAGCGGGAAAAATCATCAATAATGACTAAACCATATTTATTACCGCCGATGCTTATGTAAGCAATTGGACCAAACAAGTCCATATGAAGTAGTTCGAGCGGTCTTGTCGTAGTCATGATGTTCTTTGCGGGATGATGTGCTCCAACTTGCTTTCCGGCTTGGCACGCGCTACAAGGCCTGTCTTTCTCAAAAACAACATCTTTCAAACCTCGGATGTGATCGCCCTTGAGGAGTTTTTGAAGATTCCTCATACCAACATGTGCTAGCCGTCTATGCCACAGCCAACCCATGTTGGTTTTTGCAATCAAGCATGTGTCGAGTTCGGCTTTATCCTTGTTGAAGTCAACAAGGTAAAGCTTTCCCTTCAACATACCCTTGAATGCAACGGAACCATCACTCCTCCTTGAGACGGTCACACCCTCGTTAGTGAACAGGCAATTATAACCTTTGTCACATAATTGAGATATGGACAGCAAGTTATAATCTAAAGATTCAACATGTAAAACATGAGAAAGTGTGTGTTCAGAGGATATTGCTATTTTACCGGTACCGAGGACCCTTCCTTGACTATTATCTCCGAAGTAGATGCCTTCGTTTGGGTCCTCGTTCTCTTCATATTCCACGAACATCCTCCTTTCTCCGGTCATGTGGTTGGTGCATCCACTGTCTAGCACCCATTTGGATCCACCAGAGGAGTAGGCCTGCAGAAACAAATTATGTCTTTGTTTTAGGTACCCAAGCTTGCTTGGGTCCTTGGAGTTTAGTTACAATACATTTGGGCACCCACACATGGGATTTTGTGTTCCCATGGCGTGGCCCAGCATAATAAGCATAAACTTTACCAAGATTGTTTCTCATTAATACATAAGAGGCATCAAAGATTTTGAACAAGAGTTGCTGTTGTTTATGGATCGGACTAGTCTGGGTGACCGGACTTGTCCGGATGACCGGACTTGTCCGGACCACAACCGGACTAGTCCGGTGTTCATGAGAGTTCAGGTTCTTAATTTTCGAGTTACCAGGTTGTGAGGGTCCTCCCTTCACAAAGGTAATCCTTCCCTTGTTATTCTTATGACTTCCAGCATTTTGCTTTCCATCATAAGAGTAACCAATGCCATACTTGACATTTGGAGGTCTTTGGACCAAGTATGCACTACGTGCGTAGTTGATCCTCTCCTTGTCAAATATTTCACATTGGGTAGGATTTTTATCCTTTGTGGAGGTAGACTTTTCCTTCAAACTTGTGTTGATTTTACCACATTTGCACATATGAACAAGATTAGTTGAAGTGGGTTGAGAAGGTAGACTTGAAGAGGAGGAAGATTCACTTAGCTTGAGTGACTCAACTTGCACTTCAAGGATCTTGTTAACCTTGATCAGGTCATCAAGTTGATCCTTGATTGCAACGTTTGAGTTGGTTAACTCCAAGCAAGTTTTCTTGCTTGAAGCTAGCTCAAGCTCTAGTGAGCTGTTTTTCTCCTTTTCAAGAACTAGAAGATTGTCAAGTTCGACATACTTCTCCTTTTGGGAGATAATCATGTCCTCTTGACGATCAATTAGTCGTTCCTTCTCAACAAGTTGGTCAAATAAAAATTTCATTTTAGCACGCCCGCCTCATCTTCGGCTTTGTCCTCTCTTTGTACTTGCCTTCACTTGATTTTGTTCCCTGTCTTTTCTTCAATATTCTTTTGAACTTTTTCATGAACAAAATCATATCCTCTTCATCCAGCTCACTACTTTAATCATCGCTGTCCTCCTCAAGCCGTGCTTCTCTTGCTTCCTTGGATAGTGGCTTGAGTGTGGACTTTAAGGCAACTCCCTTCTTCTTGGTCGATGTGAGGTCGGCTATTTCTTTGACGTGCTTGGCTTGTTTCTCCATCATTTCAAAGTTGATGATTTTGCCAAGCAGCTCATCTGGAGTCATCCTCTTGTACCCGGGACTCTCTCTGATCATAGAGCATAGTGTGACATTGCGAGGCATAAAGGCTCTAAGGATGAGCTTTACAACCTCGTGTTCATTCCACTTCTTGCTCCCATATGATCGAACCTTGTTTACAAGTGTCTTCAATCGGTTGTACATGTCCTGGGGAGACTTGTCTTCCTCAATTGCGAACCTTCCAAGTTCGCCTTCGATCATTTCAATTTTTGCGTCCCGCACATGCCGGTCACCTTCATGGGCTGTTTGTAGCGTGTCCCATATTTCCTTGGCAATCTCCAGTCCGTCCACCTTTGTGAATTCATCTCGACTTAGAGAGGAGGTGATTACGGCTGCGGCTTGAGCGTTTCTGTGGATGGCTTGCTCTTGACTTGGGGCGAGCTCTTCGTCGTCATCTGGGATGTCTATTCCTGTGCACACAATATGCCATAAACTTGGGTTAAGGGAAATCAAGTGCATCTTCATATTTTGCCTCCACATGGAGTAATCAATCCCATCGAAGTGTGGGGCTTTTCCAAGAGGAATAGATAGATAATGGCTGTTATTTGAATTTAAATGATCATAGTTAAAAGGATATCGGGAGTAGTCAGTGTGACAACTCCCCTTCTTCTTTTCTTCAACTTTGGCTTTCCCTTTGGAAAGTGCTTTCTTCCTGAGGAGTGCTTTCAGCTCCAGCGTCTCCTCGTCATCATCATCAAAGTCTTGAATTGCTTCGAGATACTTTTCCAGCTTTTGGTTCTTGTCGTTGTTCACTTCTTCCTAGTTGTTGATTTTCCGAACTTCCTTCATGTCCGACATGATCTCTTCGAGTGGTTGCACTCTTTTTTGAAGAACCTGCTCTGATACCAATTGAATGTAGGCCTAGAGGGGGGTGAATAGGCCTTTTTGAATTTTTCTCGGTTCCTGTAACACTCAACAACACAGTCAATACCAGAGATATCGGACTAGTCCGGTAAAGTGCGGACTAGTCCGGTTTTCACGGGCTAAGTTGATCAAGTTCAGTCAATTTGATTGATTCGTTAATGTAGGCAGCGGAAATATAGACTTAAATGACAGTTTAATAGTTGTATGTCAACTTCTGTAACAATTAAGGCTCTTGTTTAACAAATTAACTCAAATTGAACAAATGAATCAAACCCTAGATTAAGTTGATCAATTAAGATGGAGAACACAAAAGGACAAGACACAAGATTTATCCCGTGGTTCGGCTACCACGAAGGCAACCTACATCCACGTTGAGGAGCCCACAAAAGGACCGGGTCTTCTCCAACACTTCCCTCGTCGGATCGCCACGAAGGCCAATCCTCTTCCACTAATCACAAAGGGGTAAATAACCAAGTTGAAGGGGCGTTCTCACACATTGAGAGCTCCCTTGATTACAACTTACAAAGCCACCAATAACACACTCGAAAATTACAAATTGAAACGCAAGAGTGTGTTAGAGAATCAAACCAAGAGCTCAATGATGTGTGCCAAGTGTCTCTCCAATGATCTAGAAGTGATCTTCAATAGATTGATCGATTTTGCACTTAATTTCGTGGAGAGAGGTGATTTTTGAGTCTCTTGGGAGGTGTGACGGCGCTAGGGTTCGAGAGATTTTGAAAGTGGGCCGTGCAGCTCTATTGATATGGGGTTTCTAAAAGTGACCGTTAGGGTTTAGAAAGATCGGACTAGTCCGTGGTGGTCACCGGACTAGTCCGGTGTGCTGTGGGTAGCAAACCCTAAGTGTCCAGGAATATCGGACTAGTCCGTTTGAAAACGGACTTGTCCGATTTCGCTACTGGAAATCTTCGGACTAGTCCGATTGCCATCGGACTTGTCCGGACACATGAAACCCTAAGTGTTTAGAATAACAAGTCCGCACTTGGAGGACTTGTCCGATTTAGATCAGTGTGTATATCGGAGTAGTCCGTGTAGACACCGGACTTGTCCGAAGTGGATCAGAATGAATATCGGACTAGTCCGGATTACAACGGACTTGTCCGATTTTGTGTGACTTGTGCATTGTGTTGAGGACTAGTCCGCATTGGGGAGGACTAGTCCGAAGTGAATCAGAAAGATATCGGACTAGTCCGGTGGGGACCGGACTTGTCCGATCTAGTGCAAAATGTGATATCGGACTAGTCCGGCTATTTTCGGACTAGTCCGGTCCTGTATAACTTTGTGCATTGTGTGTGTGTGTGCTTGAAAGTGATTGAGCTCTTGGATGTGTTTCCTTAACACAATCCATACATAATAAACTACTATTTTCTTCTCCTTGACCTCACATTTACTTTGCTTCTCATTTCCCTTCTTTTTGGCATTTTGCTCATTTTTCATCATTTGTCTGCATTCATCTCAACAAAAGGATTAGGATCCCAATTGCTTATAATAAATCATCCAAAACCCACAAGGGAGTCCTAGATGCACTTTCACATGGGAATACTCCTTGAGGGGAAGTTCTACAACGGTATTTCCGTGCGCTTGCGGATAACTCTGTGGTGTTAAGAAATACTAACAAGCATTTCTGGCACTATTGCCGGGGAACGATTGCTGTTAATATTCGAACCAAGATCACCCTCGTATCATATCCCCCTTATCTATCATTTTAACTTTCTTATTCTTACCTTACCACCACCATATAAATGGAGAAACCCACCATTCTTTATTATTCTGCTCCGAAGGGCAAGTTCTGTGAGCCACCGCTTTCGACGGAACCTATTTGTTCAACTAGCTATGAACATCGTCCTGGCTTTATAGCCATGGTTCGGGAACAATCCTTCTCAGAGACGGATTGTGAAAACCCTTACCACCATCTACAAGAGTTCGAACAACTGTGTTCATGCCTTCTAATCAAGGGTATGACACAGTAAACTCTCAAATGGAAGTTGTTTCCTTTTTCCCTCAAGGAAAAAGCCAAACAATTGTACAACCGCTGCGTTGGGAAAACAAATGGTGATTGGAGTGAATTACGAGACAAATTTTGTCTTGCTTTCATTCCCATTGTCCGAATTGTTTCCTTACGAAAGGAAGTACTATGCTTCCAGCAGATGGAGAAGGAATCCATAGGTGCAGCTTGGGACAGATTTTATTTTTTGAAAAATTCTGGCCCAGATTTGTTAATCCCTGATCCAGTGCTTTTACAAAATTTCTTCATGTGATTAAACAAAGAGTATGCCCTATATCTTGACATTACGGCTGGAGGATCTTTCCTCCATAAGACTCCAGAAGAAGGCAATGATCTTCTGGACAAAATTCTAGAAAATTGTTCCTGCATTATGGGTCTTAATGAGCCTCTCCAAGAGGAAGTCATGTCAAGAACGGAGGATACACTCCTGGACAAGGATGAACCCATTTCTTGTTTACCCCAAGCCTTGCCAGAGGAATCCTCTCTCGAACCTGAAACTACGAAGGTAGAAGAAATTCAGCCCTTGCAGTTTCCATTTTACTTTGAGGAAGAGCTTTTTGAAGATTATGGAAATACCTTGAAGTATTGTTGCTATAGGAAACCTTCATTGCCACCAACTCAACCTGAGCCACCTAACGAGGTGTTCGTCCGTCAGACGGTCAAGGAGTTGACCTCTATCCTAAGGAGAGAGTGGACAGCTGAAGTCGAGAATTCACCCAAAATTCATCGGATGACCTCACCTTTGGCTACCATTTTATGTTCTATTAGAGGGACACAAATGAGAATCCTATACAACCATATTGTTGGAGCAAATCTCATTTCCGATTCTTGTGCTCTCGACATTCTTGGCGATGTGCCATTGGCACCAACACGCAAATCCTTCTGAGATTCATTTGGAACCATTCTCGAAGGATGTGGGGTTCTGCAACAAGTATCTGTTAGACATAAAGATGTTGAGGCTCTCGATTTTCACGTGTTCGAAATCCAAGGTTTTGACATCATGATAGGGATTCCCATAGAGAAACTTCTCATGGATGTTCCTTTGGAAGGAAACCTCAATATCAATCTTGGAGGGAGAAATTTCTCCATGCCTATTATGCGTTCAAAGAACACATCTGCAGAATCTCCCATCCAAGATGAGCCATTGGAGGAGGTTAGAACTCTTCAATTTTTAGAACCCCCTGAAATTAAAGGAGAAGAAGACTTCATCCAAGAGGAGGGTGAATTTCAGAAGGAAATTGAATTGCGAAAAGAAGAGCCCTCCCCAAAACCTCCCGTTGAGCTCAAGATTCTACCTCCAGACCTACGTTATGCCTTTCTAAATGGCGATTTAGAAGCCCCTGTCATCATAAGTGACAAGCTTTCATATGATGAAACGCTCAAACTCATAACCATGTTAGAAAGGCATAGAGCTGTTTTTGGATATTCACTTCAGGATCTCAAGGGAATTAGTCCAGCGTTATGCACCCATCGTATTCCTATTGACCCTGAGAGTGTCCCCTCAAGGGAACCTCAAAGGCGATTGAATAATGCGATGCGGGAAGTTGTCAAGAAAGAAGTCTTGAAACTTCTGCATGCTGGGATTATTTACCCTGTTCCTCATAGTGGATGGGTAAGTCCAGTTCAAGTAGTGCCTAAGAAGTGAGGTATGACGGTTGTTCAAAATGAGAGGAATGAATTAATTCCTCAACAGACCATCATGGGTTGGAGGATGTGCATTGACTACAGAAAACTTAACAAGGCAACAAGGAAAGACCATTTTCCATTGCCCTTCATCGATGAGATGTTAGAGCGGTTGGCAAAACACTCCTACTTATGTTTCCTTGATGGGCATTCATGATATCATCAAATTCCTATCCATCCTTATGATCAAAGTAAGACCATGTTTATGTGTCCTTATGGGACCTATGCCTACCGGCGTATGTCCTTTGGACTGTGTAACGCTCCTGCCTCTTTCCAGAGATGCATGATGTCTATATTTTCAGACATGATCGAGGATATCATGGAAGTTTTCATGGACGATTTCTCCGTCTATGGAAAATCTTTTGATCATTGTATATAAAATTTAGACAGGGTCTTACAAAGATGCCAGGAGAAGGACCATGTTCTTAATTGGGAAAAGTGTCATTTCATGGTCCGGGAAGGCATCATTCTTGGACACTTGGTGTCCGATAGAGGGATAGAGGTGGACAAAGCTAAAATTGAAGTTATTGAAAAACATCCACCTCCTATCAATGTTAATGGAATCCACAACTTTTTAGTTCATGTGGGGTTCTACCGATGATTTATTAAGGATTTCTCCAAAATCGCTAGACCCCTCACCAACCTATTAGCTAAAAAAGCTCCCTTTGATTACGATGATGAATGCCTTAAATCATTTGATATACTAAAAAATGCACTCATCTCAGCTCCAATTATCCAACCTCCTGATTGGATGCTGCCATTCAAAATCATGTGTGATGCTAATGACTTTGCTATTGGTGCGGTCTTAGGCCAAACCAAAGATAAAAAGCATCACACAATAGCGTACGCTAGCAAAACTCTGACAGGAGCCCAACTCAATTATGCCACAACTATGAAAGAGCTCCTAGTAGTAGTTTTTGCTATCGACAAGTTCAAATCCTATTTGGTTGGAGCAAAGGTCATAGTCTACATAGACCATGCTGCTTTGAAATATCTGCTTACCAAAAAGGATGCTAAACCCAGGCTAATTCGATGGATTCTTCTACTCCAAGAATTTGATCTGGAAATAAGATATGAGAAAGGAATAGAGAATTCAGTAGCAGATCATCTTTCACGTATGAATGTCACACAAACCATGGACATACCTATCAATGACTTTCTACGAGATGATACGCTCCTCAAGGTGACAGGCTCTCACCCTTGGTATTCGGATATCGTTAACTTCATGGTCACGGGATACGTACCACCAGGGCAGAACAAAAAGAAAATCATTTATGAGAGTCGTAGGCACCTTTGGTATGACCCTTACCTCTATCGAGTATGTGCCGATGGCCTTCTTAGAAGGTGTGTCCCATCAATCGAAGGCAACAAAATTATTGAGAAATGCCATGCTGGCCCCTATGGTGGTCATTACGGTGTTTACCGTACTCAGGCAAAGATCTGGCAGAGTGGATTCTATTGGCCTTCAGTGTATGAAGATACCAAGGAATTCATTCGAAGATATTGGAAATGCCAGAAGCATGGAGGAATCTCTGCTCGCGATGCGATGCCCCTAACATACAATCTCCAAGTGTAATTATTTGATGTATGGGGTATTGATTTCATGGGACCTTTTCCTAGGTCTTATGATTGCGAGTATATTCTGGTTGTCGTCGATTATGTGTCAAAATGGGTAGAAGCATTGCTATGCAAAAATGCTGATTCCAAGCAAGCAAGGAAAATGTTCCATAAAATTATTTTCCCACGCTTTGGGACTCTTCGTATGGTCATAAGTGATGAGGGTCTCATTTCATAGATAAGACCTTCCGGAACTTTTTAAGGGAACTTGGAGTCCAGCATAACATTGCTACCCCATACCACCCACAGACAAGTGGTCAAGCAGAAACATCTAATAAACAAATTAAGAATATTCTGCAAAAGACTATCTTGGAAATGGGAACGGGGTGGAAGCAAAAGCTACCTGACGCATTGTGGGCATATCGTACTGCCTACAAGACACCTATGGGCATGTCTCCTTTCCAAGTTGTCTATGGTAAGACATGCCATCTTCCCGTAGAATTGGAAGATACTTATTGGGCCATCAAGCAGTGGAACATGAATCTTAACGAAGCTGGAAATCACCAATCGAAGCAAATCTCTGAGTTGGAGGAATGGAGAGATAAGGCGTACCACGGTGCCAAAATTTAAGAGAGAACCAAAAGATGGCACGATAAGAGGATTACACCGAAACAGTTCAAACCTGGAGATAAAGTTTTGCTCTTTAACTCTAGGGTTAAACTCTTTGGACATGGGAAGTTTAGAAGTAAATGGGAAGGACCCTTCACTGTAGTAGAAACTTCATCCCATGGAGCAATCACACTCAAAGGTGATGACGATCAACTATTCAAAGTGAATGGGCACCGACTCAAAATATTTCTTGATTCCCAAAAGGATACAGAAAAAGAATTTGACATGGTAAATCTAATCGATTTCCATGCCATTTCTTTCAATTCTGTTTAAATTCTCCACGTCCAACTAATGGAACCATCCAATTCCTCTTCTAGAAGGCCCATTTAATTGACCCGAGAAAATGTGGCCCGAACGGAGCCAGAAGGGGTTCGGCCGATACCTAGGGTCGGCCGACTCTCCCATCGCACCGTTCACGTTCTGTTTTCTCGTGTTGATCCTCCTTGTTATCCACCACAAAATCCTTGGTGGAACGCGTTGTTCCCCGCCTATTTAAAGGACGGAAACAGAGAGGAAAGTTGCACCTCATTGAATCATCATCTTCCTCCCATCCTCGTCATGGCCGACAAGAAGATTATACCTCATGCCTCCAGCTCAACCTTCAACCTGAGCGGAGACATTAAGACGGCCAATGACAAAACTTCCCTTGCCTTGGAGTCTGTCAAGGCGATCAATGTCAAGCCTCTTGCCATGATCCCGCCTGCGATGACTCCGAGAGGGCGCAACCCTACACCCCGTAGCTCTGTCCGGTCGCTCTCCCCTCGGAGAACACCGATGAAGTCGACAAGACCAGGCCGTTCGACTTTGGCTGGGCTGAGCCCAGTCAAGATGCGTCTTTTCCACGGAAAAGACGAGTCTCTCCCATCTTTGCAGCCCGGCGAGGAGTTCATGTATACTTTGACGACTAAGACCGGTGATGTAGTGAGCCACCACTACAAGACACCCACTTGTACCTCGCCGGAACGCATGGGAGATCGCTTTCTTATCCATAGGGTGCGCAAACCCGAAGGTGGCTACACTAAGGGCCTATTCAAGTGCATGGATATTCTTGCGATGGAGGAGTCGATGGGCTCGTCGCCCTCCAAGATTAGGCAGCACATCCCACCACCTGCCATCAACGGGCCACCCGGCCAGTTCGAGGGCAATGATGAGGACTCTCCTCGTGCCCCTAAAGTGGCACAGGTGACCAAGGAACTCGCTTCTCTCTGCTTGGAGAACAAGAAGCTGACGGACTTGGTGGCTAAAGGGTGCATCGAGAGGGCGGAATTGACGGTGTTCGCCGTGGCATGAGCGCCAAGCTATGGCGCTTGTGCAATGCCATCGGGGAGCCCGACGTCTACAACGCAACATAGTTTAGATGTCCCGACAGCATAGGATGCTTACTACTTAGAATTTTATTCTTTTCCAATCATTTTTTTTCCAAAGCTAGGTTGAATGATGTAAGCATCCCCATATTTTGATTTCAATAATGTTACCGATTCATCTTACACCGGTAAAGTTCCCCTTTAGTTTATTTTTTTGAATAAAGAATTCAGGAAACAAGTGTGGGGGAAACATGTCCCCATGTCACGAAATCCTGACGTGAAAAATTAACATTGCATATCAAAACACGTTGCGACAGAATGAGCAAAACGACCTGACGAAACAGAGCCACAGAAGAGCCACCAGGAGGTCGGCCGAACCCCCTGGTCGGCCGACCTGTTCTCTGCTCCTTACGACTCCGTTGCGCTCCAAAAAATCGGTTTGAATTTCCTATCCCCACTTTTATGCGCTACCCTGCTGTTTGAGTTGATTTCATATTTTTCATTGCATATCTAAAATGAATCAACTCAACAAATTGAATTAAAATTTGGTAGTCAAGAATTTGCTTAAGCTGAAAATTTGAATACTTTATATTTCAATTCATTACCTTGTTTATGATTCACATAATTCAATAGGAAAAACACATCATCTAGGTATTTGACTAGTGTGATATGGTAAATGAGTTCTTTAGAAATCATCCTTTTTCTTGAAATTGATTTTGACATTTGTGACTATTTGAAGTCTTGAACTTTGCCTAAATCTCTCATTGGAAATTTATATACCCACCAAGGCCATATGGTATATTCATTGAAAACCACAAGCATATGACACTTTGCTTTTCATTGAACTTTGTCAAACCCGTGACCCAATTGAGTGACATGCATGAACTTTTGGAATTGAAAACTCTTGTGCACTCCATTCATGCAAAAATTCTCACATTGAGAGTTTGCATCCATCTATTACCCATCCACCAAAAAGAAACTCCATACAATACAAATGAAAGCCTCTCATAAAAAGAAAAAAGGAGTAGAAGACATGGCTACAAGAAAAAGAAAAAGCATCCACTCTTGAAAAAGAGTAAGAGTGCTCAAAAAAGGTGGCCATGTTTCATCCTTAAGAGAGAGCAATTTCATGGGAGTTATCACCTCGCCCCTCCATTCCATTCATGTGCACAAGAATTTTCTCTTCACTTTGTTCATTGCATAAGTCTCTCATAGGATCAAGTTTTTGACATAGTAACATATGAATTGCAAATGTGTACCACATTCATCCCTACCAAGCCCTAGATATAGACACTTTTAGTATAGGGACAAGAATTGGCAAAACATGCCATGGTGAGGACTCAAACACTTTGAGAGATTTGAGAGATTCCAATCGAGAAGGCAAGGGCAAAAGTTCCTATGACTTTCAAATATAGCAATTGCCAAATCATTTCAGCAGAGAATGATCCAAGGGAACTTCATTATAACCATTCCACCTTTCAAACACCCAAGATTTATGTGGTAGCCACATACACAAAGGGAATCTACGAATTAAGGTATAAGCTGAAATATCTAGTATGCTTATTTTCTACCTTATAGCAAATTCATGACAACACTCTAGTTCTTCTTGCCTTCACTCGAGGACGAGCAAAGGACTAAGTGTGAGGGAGTTTGTTGACGGTCCTTAAGTACCATATTTTGACCGTCAAGTCACCTCATAATGTGCATAAAAGAAACACTAAATATAGTGGTAGGGTTATACACGAACCCAATTCCACAAGTGTTAGTGTCTATTTGTATGCAGGTGAATTATTACTGAAAATACCAAAACATGCAGGGATGAATCCATGCAAATGGATTTCAACTAATCAGGCAATGAAACACTGCAACACATGGATCAAATGGCCCACAAACAAAAGAATACGAGGAGATCCAATGGTGTTGCAACCATATATATCAAGGGGGCCCACCTGGAAACCACCTGGAGGAAGCACTCCCCGAGGGGGGCCTTGACCAGGTCGGCCGAACCAGGGGTTCGGCCGACCTCTCCTTGGCGCCAAACTCAGTCAAATGACATGTGTTGGCTCCTTCCGACTCCCTGGAGTCAATGGTGACTGATTCACGCGTTAATTGTGGTGGGAACAGACCCTTTCTCCACCTATAAATAGACCCCCTCACCTCACTTCTCACACACACCATAAGTTGAGAATAGTGCTACACTCCAAAGATTTAGAGTAGTCCTAGAGGTTACCAAAGTAGAAGGAGAGTGTGGTGAAGAGTCTAGGAGAAGGAGGCTTGGGCTTGTCAAGTCCTTCTTCTACACTTGTGCCCCTACAAAAGTTTTACCGATTCAAGTAAGCCTTTGTGAATTCAATACAAGTTTGATGTTTTATTCCTAGTAGTTTGCACAAGTAGTTACTTGTGGGTTCACTGCTTTAATTCATTAGAGGCTCTAGTTGTAGCTTTGTGTTCGAAACAACTAGAGTAGTGATTTAGAACGTAAGCGTGGTGCTTAGGTTATAAATCATTAGTTGATATCTCGTAGACCCACGGATTGAAGAGGTAGGCAGTAGGTGGTGACAGCCCTATCTGTCCTTCGTAATCCTCCACGTTCGGCTATGCCATAGGCTCTTGGCGGGAGTCGTCCTAGTATTGCTAGGAGTAAGCCCGTGCCGGAAGCAAGCATCTACTGCAAACTACCTTTAATTAGGATCAATCCTTTGAATTCCTCCCTGTTCCTTGCCTACCAAACAACTTTGTGTGCTTGGGTGAGCTAGTTCGAAAGATTAGCACACAAGTTCCTTGGATTCAATACCCTTGGGAATACTCCTCAAGGGAAAGTGCTACAACGGTATTTTCGTGCACTTGCGGATAACTCTATGGTGTTAAGAAATAGCAACAGACACCACCCAAGGGGTCTGCCGTCGATGACTCTATGACGATGATGGACGACACCGAAGCATCCATCTCCGGTACCTCCCAAGGGGCCTACCATCGATGTCTCCACAAGGATGGTGGACGACGCCGGAGCATCTAGCTCCGGCACCTCCCAAGGGGCCTGCCGTCGACATCCCAGAACGTCAATGACAGCACCAAGCGTGAAAAAGTGAGTAAACTCTCCTGCCCTGCTGTTGTTGCTGACAGGGTTCTCTTGCGATAGATTGTAAACTAGAAACCTGCTGCCGACGTCCTCACGATGATGGTGGGCGCTGCCGGAGTATCCAGCTCTGGCACCCCCCAAGTGGCCTGTCGTCGACGACTCTACGACGATGATGGACGATGCTAGAGCATCCAGCTTCGGCACCCCCCAAGGGGCCTGCCGTCAATGACTCTACGATGATGGTGGATGTCACCAGAGCATCCAGCTATGGCACCACCCAAGGGGCCTACCGCCAACGACTCTACGATGATGCTGGACGACATCGGAGAATCCAGCTCCGGTACCTCCCAAGGGGCCTGCCATCGACGTCTCAACGACAATGGTGGACGACGCCAGAGCATCCAGCTCTGGCACCACCCAAGGGGCCTACCGTCAATGACTCTACAACGATGGTGGATGAAGCCAGAGCATCCAACTTGGCACCTCCCAATGGGCCTACCGTCAACGTCCCAAAACATCAAAGACAACACCAAGCGCGGATAAGTGAGTAAATTCTCCTGCCTCACTCTTGTTGCTGATTGGGTTCCCTTGCGATAGCCTATAAACGAGGGGCCTGCCATCGACGTCTACACGAAGATGGTGGACGACACCGGAGCATCCAACTCCGACACCTCCCAAGGGGCCTGCTGTCGACGTCCCAGAACATCAATGACAGCACCAAGCACGGATGAGTGAGTAAACTCTCCTGCCACGCTCTTGTTGCTGACAGGGTTCTCTTGTGATAGCCTGTAAACCAGGGATCTACCACCGACGTACTCTCGATGATGGTGGGTGATGCTGGAGCATCCAGCTCCGGCACCCCCAAGGGGCCAGCGTCGATGAATCTATGACGATGGTAGTTGACGTCAGAGCATCCATCTCCAGCACCACCCAAGGGGCCTGCTGTCGACGACTCTACAACGATGGTGGACGACGCCGGAGCATCCAACTCCAGTACCTCTGAAGGGTCTTGCCATCAATGTCTCCATGACGATGGTGGACGATGCCGGAGCATCCAGCTCTGGCACCTCCCAAGGGGCCTGCCGTCTACGTACCAGAATGTAAACGACGGCACCAAGCGCGGATATGTTAGTAAACTCTCCTGCCCCGCTCTTGTTGCTGACAGGGTTCTCTTGCGATAGCCTATAAACCAAAAACCTACCGTTGACATCCTCACGATGATGGTGGGCGCTGCCGGAGCATCCAGCTCCGACACCCCCCAAGGGGCCTATCTCGATGACTCTACGACGATGTTGGACGATGCCGGAGCATCCAGCTTCGGCACCCCCCAAGGGGCCAGCCGTCGACGACTCTACGACGATGGTGGATGACACCAGAGCATCCAGCTCTGGCACCACCCAAGGGGCCTACCGTCGACGACTCTACGACGATGGTGGATGACGCCGGAGCATCCAGCTCCGCTACCTCCCAAGGGGCCTTCCATTGACGTCTCCACGACAATGGTGGACGATGCCGGAGCATCCAGCTCAAGCACCACCCAAGGGGTCTGCCATCGACGACTCTAGATGATGGTGGACGAAGCTGGAGAATCCAGCTCTGGCACCTCCCAACGGGCCTACTCTCGACGTCCCAGAACGTCTGACAGCACCAAGCGCAAAAAAGTGAGTAAGCTCTCCTTCCCCGCTCTTGTTGCCGACTGGGTTCTCTTGTGATAGTTTCTAAACCAGGGGTCTGCCATTGATGTCAACACGAAGATGGTGGACAACCGAGAGCATCCAGCACCCACACCTCCCAAGGGGCCTGCCATAGACGTCCCAGAACGTCAACAATAGCAACAAGCATGGATAATTGAGTAAACTATCCTGCCCCGCTCTTGTTGCTGACAGAGTTCTCTTGCGATAACCTGTAAACCAGGGACCTGCCGCCGACGTCCTCACAACGATGGTGGGCGATGCCAGAGCATCCAACTCCGACACCCCCAAGGGGCCTGCCGTCGACGACTCTATGACGATGGTAGACAACGTCGGAGCATCCAGCTCCGGCACCACCCAAGGGGCCTGTCGTCGACGAATCTACAACGACTGTGGACGACGCTGGAGCATCCAGCTCCGGTACCTCCCAAAGGGCCTTCCGTCAACGTCTCCACAATGATGGTGGACGACGCTGGAGCATCCAGCTCCGACACCTCCCAAGGGGCCTACCGTCGACGTCCCAGAACATCAACGATAGCACCAAGTGCGGATAAGTGAGTAAACTCTCCCGCCGCGCTCTTGTTTCTGACAGGGTTCTCTTGCGATAGCTTGTAATCTAGAAATCTGCCGTCGACGTCCTCACAATGATGGTGGGCGCTACCGGCGCATCCAGCTCCGGCACCCCCAAGGGGCCTGTCGTTGACGACTCTACGATGATGGTGGACGACGCTGGAGCATCCAGCTTCGGCACCCCCGAAGGGGCATGCCATCGATGACTCTACGATGATGGTGGACGACGCCGAAGCATCCAGCCCTGGCACCACCCAAGGGGCGTGTCGTTGATGACTCTACGATGATGGTGGACGACGACAGAGCATCCACCTCTGGTACCTCCTAAGGGGCCTGCCATCGACATCTCCACAACAATGGTGGACGACGCCGGAGCATCCAGCTTTGTCGCCACTCAAGGGGCCTGCCGTCAATGACTCTACAATGATGGTGGACGAAGCCGGAGCATCCAGATCCAACACCTCCCACTGGGCCTGCCGTTGACGTCCCAGAATGTCAACGATAGCACCAAGTGCGGATAAGTTTGTAAACTCTCCTGCCCCGCTCTTGCTATTGACTAGGTTCTCTTGCGATAGCCTATAAACCAGGGGCCTGCCATCGATGTCTACACGAAGATGGTGGACGACGCTGGAGCATCTAGCTTTGACACCTCCCAAGGGGCCTGCTGTCGACGTCCAAGAACATCAACGACAGCACCAAGCGCGGATAAGTGAGTAAACTCTGATGCCCCGCTCTTGTTGCTAACAGGGTTCTCTTGTGATAGCCTGTAAACTAGGGACCTGCCGTTAATGTCCTCACAACGATGGTGGGCGATGTCGGAGCATCCAGCTCCGGCACCACCCAAGGGGCCTGCCGTCGACAACTCTACAACAATGGTAGACAATGCCGGACCATCCAACTCTGGCACCACCCAAGGGCCTATCGTCGATGAATATACGATGATGGTGGAAGACTCTGGAGCATCCAGCTCCGATACCTCCCAAGGGGCCTATCGTCGACGTCTCCGTGATGATGGTGGATGACGCTGGAGCATCTAGCTCCGACACCTCCCAAGGGGCCTGTCGTCGACGTCCTAGAACGTCAACGACAGCACCAAGCACGGATAAGTGAGTAAACTCTCCTTCCCTCCTCTTGTTGCCCCCATGGTTCCATTGTGTTAGCCTATAAACCAGGGGCCTGCCGTTGATGTCTACACGAAGATGGTGGACAACGCCGGAGCACCTACCTCCGGCACCTCCCAAGGGACCTGCCTTCCACGACTCAACAACGACGGTGGGCGATGTCAGAGCACCTATCTTTGGCACCTCCCAAAGGGCATACCGTCGATGACTCTACGACGATGGTGGACCACGCTAGAGCATCCAGCTACACCACCTCCCAAGGGGCCTGCCGTCGACGTCCCAGAACGTCAACGACAACACCAAGCGCAGATAAGTGAGTAAACTCTCCTGCCCCACTCTTATTGCTAAAAGGGTTCCATTGTGATAGCCTGTAAACCAGGGGCCTGCCGTCGACGTCTACAAAAAGATGGTGGATGACATCAGAGCACCCAGTTCCAGCACCTCCCAAGGGACCTATCTTCCGCGACTCAACGACGATGGTGGGTGATGCCAGAGTGCTCAGCTCTGGTACCTCCCAAGGGGTCTGCCGTCGATGACTCTACAACGATGGTGGACGATGCCAGAGCATCAAGCTCTAGCAAATGGAGGCGCTACGACACTCCAACTCCCCACACCACTGGGGGCCAGTTCAAGACATTTTGCGGTCAAGTGGTAGATGTGCTTAGCCAACTAACCACATCTACCAAGGGGCCTCTAAGGGGATCCACATGCAGAAAATCAAAGGAAGACACTTCGGCCATATCAATTGTGCAAACTGTTGGTCCCGAGAAGCCAACGAGCTCAACAAAGGTTCTGCAAACCCTTACGCTGCTAAGGACTCAGGGCAACAGTTGAGAAGTACAGAGACAATGCAAGAAGCCAAACACAAATTCGAATTCATTAACAAATTTTTACAAGGGGGGTGAACCCCGAATACAAAAAACACTACCAGCCTCAGTCCCGACTGAACTGCACTACAACATGTTTGGCGGCTTCCTTAACCTCCGCTGCTGTTGCTGCCTCTGTTCCTCCATAGGGCCTTCAAAAACTAGCTCCAGTGGCAGATCATGGTACCGGCTTCGGTAGCACACCAAGACATGGGATGCCACTGTCTCCACCGCCGTCCTACCCTTGGCTTCTAGACTCTAAGCTAGCTAATGCTCCCGCAGATCGAGCTCCCGGGCGCGGCGCTCTGCTGTGTGCTCTCGGGCTTGAACGTAAAGATCGTGCAGGAGGAGTTCCTGACGCTCAGCTAGGTGCTGCACCAATCCCACGCCAGATTGCTGTCTCGGAGTTCAAGGTCTTCGAGGCTGGACTGCATCCTGTCCCGATCGGCCTTAGCCCGTGCCATCATCGCCTGCACCGCCACCTCTTGATTGACAACAGCAGCCTCCCTCTCGTCAACGGAGGCTTCATGGTGACTCAGGGCCTCTCCACCAACAGCAAGAGCGTGTAGGCGAGCGTCAGCAGCGTTGTTGGCTGCATTTGCATCGGCCAGGATCTTCTGGGTCAAGGCGTCTAAGGCCCTCACTAAGCGGTGCCTCACCTCCAGTTCCTTGCTCTCCTTCTGGTACTTTGCCTTCGCCTCGACGATCCTGGAGCTTAGGAGATCCTCCCAGCCTCGATGGTGCTCGCCCTCTGAAAGCAGCTTCTCCCACTCCGCAGCAAGAGCCTCCTGTGCCCGGTGGAGGTTGGATTGAACATGAAGGATGTTGGATTGTGTCAAGTCCATGACATTGGTGAGGCACTCCGCTTGCGCCGAAGTTAAGGAAGGTCATCCTGTTATCATCTCGAGGACCCATTCCCCCCGTAGCGTTGATGGCGATGCCACCAGCACTGGGGATCTTGTCCCCGGAATCTGAGCAGGAGTTGCAGTGCCACCTGAAACAGCAGGGCCAACATCGCTTATAGAGCCGCCTACCGAATTAGTAGCAGTGGAGGTCACACCTTCAGCCCCCGGAGTTGGCTTCGACATGGCCTCTGCCATGATGGCTAGAGGTGCCTCTGGCGCGACGACTGGGAGTGCCTCTGGCGCGATAGCTGGAGGTGCCTCTTGCACGACAGCTGGAGGTGGAGTCGGAGATGCTTCACTACCCACGCTGGGCTCAGACGCCTGAGTAGCGCTCCCCTGAACAAGTTTGGCAGGCTGCCCCACTAGCACAACCGTAACATCCTTGGCCGCCTTCAAAGCGCTTCAGGGCACTACCCCCAGCGGTAAGGGCCTCAAAACAGATGATGTAGCCCTGCAAATCAAGATCAAGACCTGACCAATCAACATAGGCAGGTGAGATAATAGAGCAATCATTGGCAAGAATGCCTTATCGACGTCCCCAGAAGCTCCAGCGAGCCTCCACTTTCGGCAACCCCGAAGCCACGGGCCCTGGCAATGGCGTAACAGGCGAGGCCATCCCGTTAGGGGGTCCACCGAAACCACAAGCAGTGCCGCCGTCCTACGCTGGTGTGCTTCCACCAACCCCAACAGAGCCACCTCCCGAGCTGCTGATGATGTCCGCTCGAGTCCTTTTTGCCTGAGGCTCCGTAGGTGTAATGCTGCCAGAGCCCCCTATGGCACCCTGGACTGCGCAGGTGACGGGGACGCTGGATGACGTGCCAACCGCCGACATCGGTGGAGCCACCATTTGACGAACCGAACCTCCCCCCGAAGAACCATCGATGCCCAGTACAGAAGAGGGGTGCGCCTGTGGATGCTGACTTGGAGCAAAGGCCACCTGCGGTAGTGCTCTCGGTGGCGACCGAGGCCGTTTCTCCTTCACGACCTCAACCACCAAGGCCTTCCCCTTGCCTACTCGGGGACCTGTGCCTACCCCTTACCTATGTCAGGGACCAGCGCCTTGCCCTTCCCCCCAACAGTGGGTGCCTCCTCCGCCCTGGAGGCTTTGGAGCCTGAAGAAGGTGCGGACTCCTCCGAAGAGTCGACGATGGCCAGGCAACAACTCTCATCACAAACTTGACCGCAGCGCAAGACCAATCGCGTCCAGGTTGGGCATCTCCTTCAGAACCTTTGTTCGAAGGTCCTGATACGTGCAAAACGGTGGGCAAGCCTGCAGAAGGTTGAAGACGTCATCCATCAGCAGGTCGTCGCACACCTTGGACATTGCTTCAAACACCTCCCGCGTAGTCATCTTCGTGTCGCCACCCCTCAGCAACCTGGTACATCTTGGAGCCCGAAGTAGAGCCATGCAGGGTGGCAACGGTGCTGGAGAGGGGCCAGACGGCGACGAACAAAGTCGGCCATCATCGACAGCTCTGGTAGGTCGTGGTCCGCCAGGAATCGGATCCTCTCCATCACCAGCGTGTACGCCGCCTCAAGCTCCGGGCATTCCTCCCAAGCCGCCTTCCTAATCGTCGGCCAGCCGATGGGCAAGACCATGCGATTTTGGGTGTCGCTATCACTGCAAGGATTCCGGTTTATTGCAACGAAAAAATTTGTCGCAATAGGTCGCTGTTGCAACGAAAAAGAGTGTGGTGATAGTTTTTACGAATCGTCGTAATAATTCCCGCGGCGATAGGTTATTTGCGTTGACTTGGCATCCGTGGCGAATAGTATAGTATTGCAACGATTTTACATCAATGACAAATAGGATGCTATTGCAACGGTTTCATGTATTGCGACGATTTAACGTATCGCAACAAATTGTATGTTATTGCAACAGATTCACGATCGTGGCAAATAGTTGGGTATTGCAACGATTTCATAATTGTGGCAAATAGTATGTTGTTACAACGATTTAGTGTATTGTGACGATTTAATGTATTGCAACAAACAGTATGGTATTGCAACGATTTCACATTCGTGGTAATTGTATGTGGTTGCAACAATTTCACAGGTGTGGCAATAGTACGATATTGTAACGATTTCACATTCGTGACAAATAGTATGTTATTGCAACGGTTTAGCGTATTGTGACGATTTAACGTATTGCAACGAATAGCATTGTATTGCAACGATTTCGCAGGCGTGACAATAGTACGTATTGTAACGATTTCACATTCATGGCAAATAGTATGTTATTGCAACTGTTTACCGTATTGCGATGATTTAATGTATTGCAATGAATAACATTGTATTGCAACGATTTCTCGTTCGAGGTAATAGTACATGATTGCAACGATTTTCACATTCGTGGTAATAGTACGTGATTGCAACGATTTTCACATTCGTGGCAAATACTACAGTATTGCAACGATTTTCACAGCCATGGCAAATAGTAACATATTGCAACGATTTCACATCCATGGCAAATAGTATGATACAGCGACGGTTTAACGTCCATGGCAAATTGTAGGTTAGTGAAACGAGTCAACAAACGTGGCGAATAGTACCATATTGCAACGATTTTAGATCAGTGGGAACTAGTCTGGTACTGCAACGATTTCGTATCCGTGGCGAATAGCTGGGTATTGCAACGAGTCCACAAACGTGGCGAATAGTACCGTATTGCAACAATTTCAGATCCATTGGAACTAGTATGGTACTGCAACGATTTCGCATCCGTGGCGAATAGTTTTGTATTGCAACGATTTCTTATCTGTGGTAATAGTGTTTTAATGCAACATTATTTGAGTCATTGCCAAATGTTTATACTGCAACATTTTGTCATTCTATTGCCACGTTTTATCATCCATATTCGCAATAGCTTCCTATTGCAACAATTTATCATTTGCGACAAGAAATTCGTAATGCCACGTTTTATAATTAGCAGCAGTAGAACCCGAATGCACCAGGTTTGAAAATTAGTGGCAACAGAATCACGAGTTTAACAATAAACATCCATCAATTTTACAACACGCATAACAACACTCAAGGATTACTTAAGCGACGTGTTTGCATGCTAAGAGTTTTCCTAAGCTGACTGGGACTAATTGTTGGAGCAGGTGGCTTTTGGCGGTTCCTTATTTGTTGGACCTTCCGTTGAGTGGTCGCCATCATCATTTTGTGCATTTCAGCCAATGAGGCGTGCATGTCCTGCACTTCCTTAGCTGTCTGTTCACGATCAGCTGCTATCTGACCTTGTAAGTTCTGGACTTCAACGATTAACTCTTCATTCTTCTGGTTTATGCAGTCCATCTGGGTGTTTAAGCTATCATTTCTTCCTTCCAAGTCCTGCACTATTTCATTGAGGCCTGCATTTCTAACTTCTAAGTTTCAAACTTGGTCGTTGAGGTGTTCAGACATCTGGATACGCATACGTTCACGTTCGGGACCAGTTGGATTAGCCATATAACCACGCCCCCGAACCTGTGATCCTGCACAACCAATTGAGGATCTATAACAACGCTGGAAGATGTGGTTTCTCTCCTCATTTGGAATCTGGCCTCCCTGCTCAGCTTCCATGTCATCCACTTGGGCATGTGCCTGGATCTATATACAAAAAGAAAAGTCACAGGTAATTTTCAAATATTTATTTAATTGGGGATTGTTTGAAGTGTTACTCACATGTACAGCTTCTGCCAGCTTGTTTGTCCAGTTACCGTTCAACAAATGGCTTGCCTCCGACAGTTGCATGTCATTGGGTTCTTCTCCGGTCTGTAGATCTCGCTACATAAAAGACAAGTAAACTTCAACATGTTGGTATACATATTGTTTGCAGCGCAAAGTAAAAGCGTGATTATTTTTCATACCTTATCGTAACTAAGTTGGGCGTAGGATTTGGAGCCAAGCAAGTGACACGCCTTTTGTCTTCTTCAATTTTGAGAATTGGTCCTGCTTATTGGCTGCAAAAATTTTAAGAATTAAATCCACGAATGAAAGTAAATGAAATATTTTTTGTATGATGCGAAGCTATTAAAAAGTTAGCTGACATTGAATCTCTCAGACCCAAAATATTCTATTAGGTGCAACCACTCGGGCGTCGTTACGTCAACTTGCTGGTTTCGTAAACGTTCTTCATCGGTAGAATAACTCTTATAGGTGGCATGCAAAGTCAAGCGCCACCCCTTGTAGTGCTAACCATCAACTTTAAAAAATTTTCTTGCGCTCTCCGGTGTGTCCTCCATGTCCCAGGAATCCTGTACATTGTATAACAAGTTGTTGTAAACGTACAGGATGGAGATTGCAAGAAAATAAATACTTCTGTGGGGGTGTGACAACACTAACCAGAATGTCTCGTACTATATCTCTCTTGTTACTATGGCCAAACTCTGCCCACTTTGTTGCACCGGTGAGGGATGCATGTCTTTTTGTAAACATAACCACATCATCGACAAAGTGCCGCTGATTAATACCAACTGCAGCACCCAACCTAGCGGAGAACTGAATTGGTAGCTTCACATGCTGCGTTCTACTAACTTGGGATGCATATCATACTCTGGCAACCTTATGTCCTTTAGCCATACATCTTCCAAGCTTCCTTCCTTCTGTTACATTGATTCAAATGGTAAATGATTAAGGCAAATTACCGCCTGAACAAGTTTAGTATCATGTACAAATAGTGTGAAAAGAAGAAAAGTCTGATGTTCGTACCATCTTCAGGATGAGTGCCGCAAATATGAGCGTGGGAGGACCACGTCGTGCCAGCACCATTTTGTTTTGTAGTACTTCCTCCTGGTTTATAATAATTGTCACCCACAAATGAATTAAAAATGAACTACTACAGTAGTTAGGACTGTCCTAATGACACCTATTTTGATGGGGGGGTTACATTATTGACTTCTTTGATGTTGTTCATACCCTAAAATGAGCCATCAGGTACACATGTCATTGGCGGTACGCACTCGTAGTACTGCAGAGGATTTTCAATCCATGAGCGAAGCAAGCAAGACTGTGAGGGGGCATGCAGCTGGCAACGCTAGACAAGACAAAGATAGGGTTCGCCGGTTCGGTCTGACTGACATCAGCCGGAGTGCGTCTCGAAGAGAATTATTAGTTGCAGGGCAAGTAATGAACACCAGCGGTAATAGGTGGCAAATGCAAGACAGATAAGGCAAGCAGCTTGCGGGATTGAAATCCTGCGCAGTACTGCACCTACATTAGCTGCCACTTACATGCGGGCCCATAAGACATCGGGTCTACTTGTCAGTGGCGGCTACTGTAGGTGCAGTACTGCATAGTGCCAGCTTGCGACAGTCAACAAAGCGAGGGTTCGGTCTCGCCGAAACTCTCGAGGAGGATTTGTGGCACGGCGAGTAATGGCCAGGGATTTGCGGGCGGCGGGGTAATCATGGCACGCTGAGGATGGGACGTCGCGATGGGCGAGGGAGACGTGTCGGGAAGGACACTGAAGTGACCAGCAGCAGGGCGTGGGCGTGGGCGACGGTGCCGGCCGGAGTGGCTGGCGGAGAGAGAGCACAGCGTGGAGGCATAAATAAATCACGCCATCATCACACAGGCTGATGAACTATTAACTATAAAGACTAAGCACTAATAAGAAAGTAGAATCGCAAGGCATGCTAAAACAATTAGTAGAGCCTAGGAAAGAATGCAAATGACCATGATACACCCATCATCAATATATCTAAGGGACAGAATGTAGTCTCTCAAAATGCTCCAAATTCAATGCCAAAGGAGTATAGTAAAAAACTAACACGCTCTGCCAAAACAAATGGCACGGTAGAGAGGCAGGTAGTAATGTGATGTGATATGGTTAGTTGGAAGCTACTACCGAGGATAGAGTTGGAGTGGGACATTTTTTAAGCTCCAAAAGTAAAATTACGCTGGAGCGGAAGAAGTATTTCTGGTTTGTATATCTATACCTGTTGTTGGTTCATGCATCGTAGTAGTACCAGGGAGTGAAGAACCTCGGGGTCCCTGAACATTATATGCTGCAATATCCTTTGTGTACCATGCAAACAATTTAATGTTGTCTAAATTTGTTTAATTTTGATAGTAAACACATTTATAGTTATACCAGGTGCCTGTTGGTCACCATGAATGCTTGTAGATGTCATCACGGTTTGATGTCTTATTCCTAATGTAAAGAGCATTGTAAGCAGTCATTCCAAATAACAGTGATAACGTCATATTACACGACCGACGTAGATTTTGGATCGGACGGGGTGCTTTCTATAAACTGCAGTGTTTGTTACTAACGGAGGAATTAGAAAAAAAAAAGAATAGAAAAAAACGTACGATCCGAGAAAGCCACAAGAAAGAAAAAAGTGAAAACCATGGGAACTAAAAATCTTAGAAATACAAATTTGTAAAACAGGAATGAGAGTACAACATTTGGAGTGGTTGATCAGATAACCCTTGTGTCATTTACTTCTAAATCCAGAAATTACATACTAGTACCTCTGGTTTTTAGTATTTGTCGTTCCCGACCAGGAAATGAACTAGAAATACACTACCATAATAAGCTGTCGGAGCAAAATTTATTTAGGGACAAATGTAGTGTGTGTGTGTATATATATATATATCGTGGTATTTGGGATTACTATGGTATTTTTTACAGAATGGTGTTTGTCAACCAAACAGTCCTATGTATTGCAAAATCGTGATATTAAAAAAAATGAGTTACTGAAATACGTACTTTGGTATTGCCATGTCATTCTAAAAACTATGGTTTCCAAAATTTAGTATTGAAAAACTATGCTCCCAAACACAGCCTAAAGCTCTAGGCCTAGGCGGGTGGAAATAAATTTTATGCGGCCCTGCCGCACAACGTCGCGCGTGCGCCCCCGCCCCGCACGCAATCCCATGGAAATCTAGCTGAGATCCTTCGCTTTGCGCTGGGTTTGTTGTCTGGAAACCAAGGGATAGAAATCCCGCGTGTCCCGCTCCCACGATTATGCGCGATGTTGTGCGGCAGGGTCGCAGAAAATTTGTGGGCTACTGCCTAGGGCCAGGCCGGTGGGTGGGGGTGGTCACGTCCTACTAATGTTAGTTCAATGCTTTGTCCAAAACGTCAAATAAAAGAATAAGGATGGTGTATTTATTAGATACAGTATAATATTACTAATGTGTTAATTTTCCATATGCAATGTTTTTCGATAAAAGGAGGAGTTTTTCGTTAATACATGTACTGGAGTAGGACACATTGTTCATGAACATAAAATAAAAGACATTTTTCATTAACATAAAAACAACACATATATTACAAACAAGAAAAAACACATAGAAAACAAAAGAAAAAACTACTAGTCATCCTACTCTACTCGGAGGAGGACTTGTCCACCTCCGCCGCCGCCGCTGCCTCCGCCAGCGGAGCATCTTCCAACACCAGATCGAACTTCTTCCGGCTGACGGCCTTCACGAGTTGCTCGCGAAACCCCTCCCCGGCCTCCTCACCGATCGTCTCGTACAGGCAGTCGAGATGAGCGGCAACAAAGCCTAACCCGAAGATGTAGTAGCCGGCGGAGTCCATGCTGGCGTGGTGGGGAAGGACACCAAGTCCCAGTCGGCGACAGGAGTGAAATGCATTATGAAATACATCCTGCGACATTATGTCGAGCGCTTTTGCTTGCACATTGGCGGCGAACAAGCTTCTGGTGACCTCCTTAAGCTTGCCGTCGAGTTTGTCGATGCTTTCCTCCATGAGGCGGACAGTCTTTGTATAGTCGGATGGAAGAGGTGCGGGCGCTGCGGGCGGAGACGGGAGTGGAGGAGGTGCGGGCGCACCTCCAGTTCCACCGGCCTTAGCGCTGACGGAAACGGAGAAGGAGGTTCGTAGGACGTCCATGACCTGGAGCGCTTCGGTGCGGGGATACCCATTTGTGCAGCGACGGAGGTGCGAACAAAGAGAGAGAGGTGGTCGACGATGGTGCGGCAGAGAAGTAAGAGGAGAAGTTTGGAGGCTAAAATTGATCGAGAGGTGCAGCGGAGAAGAAGAGGAAGGTGTGCCTTTATAGCGGGTCGTCGTCTAAGCGCGTGAGTGGACATGATCGGACGCTTCAAAAGTTGTGCTTTTGAATCATAGGTCAGAGTGACTCCAAACCGCGGTTCGCCTCCTCTCGGTTATCGCAAGTGTTTTCACAAGTGTGTTTATTTGTTCCTAAAATTAGAAAATGTAGCGGCTAGTGCCTACGGCTGTTGTTTCTTCAAAAGACGAGTACAATGATACATAATGGCAGCATGCGATAGATCAATTTGATGAACCACGTACGTACATAGTGAGAGCTGTGTGCTTATTAGACGATGGTAGTCCACATTCTATCCTCGTACCATCGAGGGAACATCCTTGTGTCAAATTTGTTATCTCTATTGATGATAGGATAATATTCTTCATTAGTGTTGTAGTTAAACTGTCATATACTGACATACTGTAGGTTGAGAGCATACACACATGCATGGTAGAGAATATGTTAAAAAAAGAAATAAATATACATGGTAGGAAATATTATTCGATCATGTTTGCTGACGTTACGTGTTCTCTTTTTTGTTGAGAGATCGTCATGTTTTAGGCTCGTTGATCATGTTTGGGGCGTAGCATGCATGGACAACTAACATGCATGTGAAAGACCTCGATGCATGTGAAATAACATTCATGTTTTTAAAAGCAACATATAGTGTTTCCTCAAGAAAAAATAATTTTATGAGAGATTGGGCGCACAAGCACAAAAGCTAGAACTTGAGCGATGCACCTATGAATTCCATATGCCGGGATGATCGATGGCAACCGATCCGCAAACTCGGCGGTAAGATCAGTAGTCGTTGGAGAGCAGCTTGCGGTCGACCTCGAAGGAGACGAAGGCGTCAATGCATGCAT
This sequence comes from Tuctoria greenei, assembly GCA_036927565.1. Lineage (NCBI taxonomy): Eukaryota > Viridiplantae > Streptophyta > Magnoliopsida > Poales > Poaceae > Tuctoria > Tuctoria greenei. Next base: position 188,681,786 of record JAYESD010000003.1, on the reverse strand, counting down.
AGCTGATCTGCTCGTTGGAGAGATTGTACGCATCCCAGTTGCTCGTCCTCACCCCGTAAGGCTTTCCATGTCGGCGCCCATCACGACGCTCGCGATGTCCTTCATCCCCGCGTGGCGGAGGTTTGGGCGATCCATCTCCTCCACCGCGAGCTTGGCCAGGTCCACTGTTTTGGCCACCTTCAGCTGCCAGTCCTTCCAATGTCCGCCGGCATCACCCTCCATGCCGACAGCAGTGAAGCGGTAGTCGGAATCGCCGAGGGAATCTTCCAGCTCGTCAGGGAAGTAGTCAGCATGGATGACCTGGAAGATGAGGCAACAGCGGCCGACGCAGAGCTGCAGAACGGTGACGGAGTTCTGGTCGGCGGAGTAGCTAGGGCGCCACTCGACGTCGAGCCCGATGACGAGCTTGTGAAGGCACTGACGGTGGACGGAGAGGACCTCGTTGAGCTAGTCCACCACAGCCTTACTAGAGGACGGCACAGTGGTGGTGATCACGTCTTGCTCGAACGTCATGTTGTACACCTGAGTCCCCGCCATTGGGTCTCTCTCCTTGTCGTCCCTACGGTTGCCGTCTAAGGTGGTGCAGCGCAACTCTCTCTCTTGTGAAAAACCTTCGTCTACACCTTTAGTTTGGATTTTAATTGGAAACGGCCCTGGATATATAACTGATGCAGATACAATATGAGTGGAGGAGTTTCCGAATTTGACGGGCCCTAGCCCGGACTAAAGAGAGTAATGAAGATTTTTGAATCTTATATACTCTTTCTAATTTTTAATTCTTATCGTTATGACCACAAGTTGCATGGTCTCAGCCTAACACCACGTACAACAACAACAACATTTCTCAGGAGCCCACCCACTAGATTTGCCGGGTGGGCCACGAGATACCCTAGGTCTAGTCACCAGAGAGTAGCTAGTGTGAATACATGCTGGAGAGATCAGCGGAATTGGGAACTGGCCAATGAAGATGGATGTCAGCAGTGTCATGGTTCATGTATCGAAACGCGCGCTATCCTTTTTCTTCTTCTCCTTTTTATTATAAGTTCGTATTATTTTCCACCAATCTTCTAAGAGCATCTCCAACCCGTTTGCTATTTGTTTGCTGTTCTTTCAAATAGCAAATATGCTATCCACATTTAGCATCTCATTCTATGAACATCTCCAACGCGTTTGCTATATGATGTGCTATATTAAAAAATTTCATATTTTATTAATATGTAATAATTATTTTAAAATTCAAATAACATTGTTGCAATGGCTATATTGTGACGTTTGTATTTCTAATGGCTATTTTTCAATGGTTATATTTCTAATGACTATTTTTCAACGGTTGTATTTCCAACGGTTAATTTTCAACAACTATTTTGCATCAGAAACAACAATAATATAGCAGAAATTGGGGATAGCAAACCAGATAGCATTTGCTACTAGTAGCACACCGAAAGCTCCATATAGAAAAATGCTAAAAGTAGCAATCCTAATAGCAAACGGGTTGGAGATGATTTTTGCTTTAAATTTGGTAAATAATAGGACATCACACCATATAGATAATGGCTAAAAGAGCATCTCCAACCCATTAGCTATATGATGTGCTATCCTATTACTAGAGCAAAAATTGTATCCAACCGGTTTGCTATTAGGATTTCTACTTTTAGCCATTTGCTATATATGGAGCTCTCGGTGTGCTACTAGTAGCAAATGCTATCCAGTTTTCTATTCCCGATTTCTGGTACATTATCATCATTCCGTTGCAAAATAGTCGTTGAAAATTAGTCGTTGGAAATACATCCAGTGAAAAATAGTCGATAGAAACATAACCATTGAAAATAGCCGTTATAAATACAACCGTTACAATATAGCCATTGCAACAATGTTATTTGAATTATAAAATAATTATTATATACTAATAAAATATGAAAAAAAAATTAATATAGCACATCATATAGCAAACGGGTTGGAGATGCTCATGGAATGAGATGCTAAATGTGGATAGCATATTTGTCATTTGAAAGAATAGCAAACCAAAAATAACAAAGGGGTTGGAGATGCTCTGACCCTCCTTTATTTGAAGTTGTACGGTTGGATAAGGATACGTGGCCGGCATACACTTTATGACACACTAGTGAAAGTAAAACACCCGATACATTTTATGACACACTTGTGAAAGTTAAAATACCCGACACATTTTATTATTATGGAAGTCTATAACTAAGACTCAATCCAAATCGGGCAAAAATTTCGATGACCCTAACTTCTAGTTTGTTTTTGCAAGTCATCCAGAATCAAGTCTTTTTTGTCTTCACCCTTTTGCAATGACGCCCACGAGCATCTAATCTGGGCTAAAGTTGATACGTACTCCAGAAACTGTTGTTGCGTTTTTTGTGATTTACAACGTGCTTTGCTGTTTGATTGCTCATTATGTTGGATCCGTGTTGGGTTTGAACAGAGATGGGCTTCTCCCTGCTGGTCCTGTCAGATAAACTAGTATAGGTGATAGTCACTTTTTGGATCTCCAGCTTAGTAGAGTTGGAAGTGGAAATATATTCCATTCTAAAAGATAAAAGAGATAAATAGTCCACTAGTTTATCATTAGAAAAACAACATTAGAACTATTTTTGCGCACCAATGAACATAAATATAAAGTTCATTACCTTAAGACGATACATTACAAACAGGAAAAAAAGAAAAACACAAGCTACAAATAAGAAAAGATAAACAACACAACTAAGAACAAGAAAAAAAACTACTTCTCCACCTCGCTCCACCTACTTCTCCTTCTCCTCCTCCTCCTCCTTGGGTTCCTGGCTGGGCGGGGGCGCCTCCCACGGTGGAGACGAGAAGCCCAGTTTCCTGGATGTCGCCGCCACCATGTTGTCGCGGCCGGTGACACCGAGCTCGTTTGCCAGCGTCTCCTAGAGGACATCGAGGCGACCGGCCAAGTGCGTCATTCCGAAGACGTAGTGGCTCGTGGTCCCCATGGCAGCATACTCTTGAAGGGGACGAAGCCCAAGGCGATGCATGGAGCGCGATGTATTCTCAAATACATCGCGCGCCTTCTTTCAGAGAGCCCACTCCATGACCGGGGGGGAGTCCGGTCGGGGACGCTTCCCCTTGGCGTCCTTCGGCGGGCTTGGCGGCGATGTTGTCTTGTCAGCCATGGTGTTTTTGGCACGGTTTTGGGAAGTGAAGAAGAGTGGCTGTGCGGAGAAGGCGATGGCGTGCCTGGGTGATCTTATAGCGTAGATGAAATCCCCTGTAGTAACTACACTGCGATTACTGCAACTGAGTGGTGGGGCCTCTGCAGTACTACAGGTGCAGTAGAGGTAGCTGACATGTGGGTCCCACACCATGTGGGGCCCTCATGTCAGCAATGTCTACTGCACCTGTAGTACTGCAGGGGATTTGAACACGCCTTGCTGTTCGTCTCTCGTCGTGCGCAGTACTGGTGATGGGACGCGAAGCGGTTCCAATTGAATTCAAAGATGTGCATGCGCTGCGCACGTTCAAGGCGCCTCGGTGACTGGCGCGCACGTTAGCTCGGTGCGCCCGGTCGCATCAGCCGCCTGTACAAATGGCTACGGCTTGAAAAAAGGACGAAACCTTATGCGGCAAACATCAACGTACAATACTTCCCCCGCCCCAACTCAACTCTATTTCTGTTTTGGTCGAACTAATTACCTTTGACAAATGATTTATATGGAATTTATTAACTTCATTAACATGTAGTACTAGATTGTATATTATGGAAATATTTTCATAGTGAATCTAAAAGTACAATTCTTGTATTGTTAGAACAGATCAAAATTGCGTAAATCTCAAAGATAGATTTGACGAAACCTAAGACTTCCCTTTGAAAAAAATTTATACTTTACATTAGTTTTACATATGTAATATGCACATAGGATATATCACAAAATAGTTTTGCAAAAAAACATGGAGGAGAAATATGTATATCCCATATGCTACTACTACGTAAATTTGGGGTGGGCAAATAAACCGAGACCAAAAAACCGAAACCGATAAAACCGAGCCGGAACTGAAAAGACCAAAATATCGGGTATCGGGTACTTTTCGGGTAGCAAATATAAATAACTGAAAAATAAATGTCGGGTTTGGGTACCACTCTCGGGTAACTGAAATAACCGAATAGTCGGTCCATCAAATAATAAGTTAAATTATGCGTGCTAAAATACGAACAATTAAAATTTAGATATTTTATTTTCAAGTTGTGATGTGTGAAGTTGTTGGATTTAAACATTTATTTTTTATTTTTCATTTTTCAATTTATAATAAATGACCTCATGGGATTAAATTTATCAATCATATCAAATTTGTGCAAACATGACATGGATATAATGTATAATTCAGATATATCGGGTAGGACCGAAGACCGAACCGGAATTTTGGTATCCAAAATATTCGGGTACCTAATATTATTACAACAATTCGGGTAGTGATTTCAAGAACCCAAATTTTGAAAAAGATCGAAATAACCAAACCAAAATATCGGGTAGACCGAATGCACACCCCTTAACGTAAATCCATCTGAAATAATTAGCTAGTTTGAGGATGAATGAAGTTGAGCTTGCGAGCTTGATGAGCACCGCCATTGTTTTGAGCGAGGATCATTCTGCCCTAGGGATGAAAACGGCACGGTAAATTCCTGAACCCTCCGACGCCGTTTTCGGAAATTTCCGATGCGATTACCATTTTCAACAATTTTCGAAATTTTCGAACCGATTACCGTTTTTATCGGACATTGAAATTTGTTAAACAGAATGGAAACGATTTAGACTTATTTCCGAATGAATTTTCGGAGTACCATATTTTAATGGAAAATTTCCGAACAATAACCGAATACTTTCCAAATAGTAGGTTGGGTCTAATGGGCTGACATGTACTCTCTCAGTCCCTTGGAATAGAGGATTTTTAAAGGAAACTTCAAAGGAATTCATTCCTACATGGTGCCTATGTCACAGGTGTTTGGAACACAGGAATCATATTTCATTTCCTGTAGAAAGACTTCCTTTCCTATGTAAAATGGAGGAATGAAATAATCCAGTCCAAGTTCTTTATGGTCTGCTGGTTGGCTATGGAGGGAATATATAGGGTCTTAAAAGTCAAATTAACTAAACTTATGATTTGCATAGAATAATTATTTATTTTTTTGAAACAAGGGAATAATTATTTCTGAGCTACTGCAATGCAATAGACGTTTTGATGTTAGAAATATAGGAATGAAGTTGTTTATGAAGTAAACTGGTAGTTCATTTTGGCAAGAATTTATGAATTTGATTTATGTAATACAAATAATGATAGTTAAGATTCTAAAGAATTTTGTTTATAGTTGTTCAATTTCTCCGTTCCTGCATTTTGTCTATTCCTATGTTTTTTCCAATTCCTGCGATTTTGATTCCTATGTTCAAAATGGGGCCGTAGTAAATATCGCTTTGTAGTTTATTTTTGAACTACAAAGCGACAAGTATTTAGATACGGTGGGAGTAATAAGCTCAATTCCTTAAATTTTTTATTCGGACACCAGTTTGAATAAGGAGTTGTCAAAGGTAATAAGCTCAATTCCGACCGTTTTCATCCCTATTCTACCCCAAGTCATCTGGGGCAGCAGGCGGAGGACCTTGATGATCAGGATAAGGACCAGACAAGAAATCATTGGTCAAAGGTATGTTTGACCAAAGCTAAAAATAGAGTTGAGTTGGGGCGGAGGGAGGAGTACTTTTTACAGACTGCTTTGCAGGCCCCACTGCGGGCGATCTCCTGCCTGCTGACAACTCTAGCGACTAAAGTAGCGTACAGTTGCACTTTAGAAGCCGTAACCCCAGTTTCGCAAGTAGCATTTCAAACAGTGCACTTTAGAAGACATAACCATCATTGCGCGTGTCTCATCATCTTCTCTGTGCGTACTAATAAAGACACCATCCTCTTCTCCGCAACACACACATGCCGTCCTCTTCCCCACGTGTACTCTTCCTCTTCGTCTCCATCACGCGCGTCCTCATTGGTTCCTTTCGAAGCCCATGGAGTTCCCCTTGCCGCACGATATTGCAGTCCTGATCTTTGGGTGGGTCACCACAACCTCCCCGTAGCCCATGGACGACCTCTCCAGTCTACGCGCCACCTGCAAAGCCATGCACACGGCGTGCCGGGATCGTGCCGTGGGCAGGCATGTGGCGCTGGAGCAGGTGAGTATCTGGAAGTATAACCGGAGCTACGACCACCTCGTGGAGCGCCTGGCAATCGTCGGCAACCCTCATGTGTGCTACGTCATAGGGTTCGACCTCGTCTTCCTGCACGGTCGCGCGGAGCCGGGCACCCAGTTCCTTTCCCGGGCAGCCGCGAACGGCCACATGGTGGCGGCCAACGTCCTCGCCATTCTCTGCTACGACGCCGACCGCGGGGCCCGCGACAACTTCGAGTATATCCGGCAGGTCGAAGGTGAGGCCCACATTAGCTACAACGCAACCGGGTTCGTTGCCACAAAGTGGACCAACAAGGAGTGTTGCTGGTGTCGGCGTGAAGCCATGAATAGTATCGATGGTGTCTCATGGAGGTTCCTGGGCAGGCCTCGTCCAGAAGCGCCGCCGGTGGCGGTGCCCAACATTGATGATGACGCTTGGGGATGCTCAATAGGGGGGGGGGGGACCAGGGAACTGCCCACTGCGATAGGCCTACGTGGGAGATGTGGTCAGTCTTCTGTATAGAGAACTGTAGGATTAAGCACGAGCATCACCTGTTCTGCCGTTTGGCGTTGTACTATATGGATTATATTCCCTCCATTCCCGTTTGTATGCACCGCTAGTTCTCCCAACGCCAATTAATAGAGAACAAAGGGAGTATATAAAATAGACTTGTACTAGTATATGTGTTTCCCCTATGCCCGCTCGTCTCTGATGAATGTTGCACTTGTTGTGTTTCCCCTATGCGCGCTCGTCTTATGTTTAGCCCCGTTTGCGTCAAAGGAAACTCACAGGATAATTTAAAGAAATGGATTCTTTCGGAAATGAATACATTCAATCATACAGTAGTTTGTGACGAAGGAAAGGCAATGACTGTTGTGCAATCTGGGCTCATGTGCAAGCGTGCAATCCGCGAATCTCAGCCGTGTGATGGACATCCAAGGGTGTCGTACTTTTTGCACATATATCCCTCCACCTGCTTGTGCACTTTTTACACATTTAGATGTAAAAGGTGAAGCCACTTTTGGATGTCCATCAAACGGCTAAGATTCGCAGATTGCACGCTTACACAAAAGTGCAGATTTTACAGCAGTCGGTGCCCGAAGGAAATTAGTGTTCCCTTCTCTTTGTTCATTGTCTCCACTTTTCATTCCAGTCGTCGCTAATCGACAGAACTAGCTGTTACATAATCCTCAATAAACACAAAATAAACTAATCAGCACATCTAGTCCGCAACACTTCCCTTGAAGCAGTGGTAATAACTTCTGGCCACGTATAGAAGTAGTGGTAATGATTACACCGCGTATAGGGGCATAGGGCCAGTGGAACGTTGGAGTTATACCTGTCTTTTTCTAACATTTTTCTCGTCCTTTCTTTTCTCTCTGTTCATTGTCTCATCTTTTTTTTTCAAGTCATTGCTACTTGTTAGTATTGTATACTACTTTACAGACCGCTTTGCAGGCCCCGCTGCGGGTGATCTCCTGACACCTCCAGTGGCTAAAGTATCGTACATGCCACTTTAGAGGCCATCGGCAGTGTGGACGATCGTTCATTAGTAGAGAATATAGGTAGAATAGATAGTTTACTAAATAGCAGATAGAAAATAAAATAACAGATGGAAGAGCCGAACAACATTGAGTTCATTATCATAAAATATTACTCCCTCCTTCCTATATTACTTGTCATTAGAACAAGTTTTTTTAGTTCATATTTGAACTATAAAATAACTTGTCCTAATTATTAACGACAGGTAATATGGGAAGGAGTAAGTACAAACCATGAAACACAATATCACGAAACAAGAAAAAATAAAACATCACAAAAACAAAAAGAGAAAAACATCACGACTGGATTAATCTGTGTCAAAAGATTTCCTATTTTAAAGTTCGGTTCAACTAGAATGTAATCAGATGTTTGGTGCAATCGTGCAATCAACCATCTTCAACCCTTGGATCGATCTACATTACGGTCGTTGAATCTTTTTATTTAACCCCCTCCACCAGGTGGAGGGGTGGTGGTGGTGGAAGGGGTTGAATGAAAAGATGTAATAACCGTAAGATGTAGATCCAATGGATGAAAATATTTGATTACACAATTGCACCAAAACTTTAATTCCATGTAGGGCTATCAACGAGTTGAACTTGAGCGAGTTTGTTTCTATCATATATGAAAATTGTGTCCCATAGAACATTTTTAATAGAATTATATAGTTTAGTTAATCGTACGTACATATCACGATGACAGCAACAAATGAGCTTACTCGAACTTTTTGAGCTTGAGCTCATCAAGCTAGCAATACTCAACTTCATCCTCAAACTTTCAATCAAAACTAAGTTTGGTCCTTGAACATTCAAATGGGTCAATTATTAAGTCTATCAACTTCAAAAGACCGTTTCGCTGTCATCCTTAGTCTGGGTTGGACATCCACATTGGCATGCCAAATAAGCTATTATGCCATGTACATCATCTACCACAGCCACCTCACTTAGAAAAAGATAATAATTTTTTATCATCTTAAAAAATATCTAGCTAATTAATTGGGTTGTATTTACGTAGTTGCATGGGATATACATATTTATCCTCCATTTTTTTAGCAAAACCATCAAGTTATATATCATATGTCATATTACATATGTAAAAATATCATACAATATAAAACTTTTAAGCCTAGAGAAGAGCAAACAGAGCAAAAACAGAGAGGAAGAGCAAACTTTTAAGCCTAGGGAATAAAATATAAAACGAAACTACGCAGCTGGCCGGGTACACGTACAGTCCAGGCCAGTGTTGCGGTGCACCATTCAGTGCTTCCATGCGTGCTCCTACTTAAGTGTCATGATTTTATTGGCCCTTTCATTTACCTAACATAATGCCTGATTTAACTTCAACCAATTTGACGATGACACATAAGCGGGAGTACGCATGGAAGGACAAACGAGAGCACCGAAGTTGCACCCGAACGGGAGGACACGGCTTGTATACTCCCATTCAGTGCTTCCATGCGTGCTCCTACTTAAGTGTCATGATTTTATTGTCCCTTTCAGTTACCTAACATAATGCCTAATTTAACTTCAACCAATTAGATGATGACACATAAGCGCGGAGTACGCATGGAAGCACAAACGGGAGCACCGAAGTTGCATCCGAACGGGAGGACACGGCTTGTATACTCCCATTCAGTGCTTCCATGCGTGCTCCTACTTAAATGAAATGGAGTTCTTGTCAAGTTTACAAAATGAAAGCATCGCAACCCTCCCTAATGTCCTCGATAGTTAATTTGTTTTTAATCCTGCGTTGATCTAACGTCATTGTTTGACTGCGTAGGCCTACGTTTAGTCATTAACGCTAGCTTTTGAATCTGTGTAGTGTGAAAGGGTTTTGTTTTGGTTGGACACTACACTAGCTAGCCTATATAAAGTGTGTCTGTGTTTCCTGATGAATACACAACAAACATTCTTCATACAAAATGAAACTTGCATGCCGCTTTCTTCTGCCGGAGGTTCGAAGGAAACTACACGGCTGGCCGGGTACACATACGGTACGGGTGTGCCGGTGTACCTTAACCCCCCATACTCGTCCGTCCCCGATGGTTTTTGGGAAGAGCATTACAGGTATGCTCTGATTCCAGACCTCTTACTCCATCTCTAGGTTTCTGATGACGCAGGCGGTTCACCACCAGGCAAACCAAAAAAGGTTGAGCGGCATGCAAGTTTTTTGATGAAAAACTGAGTGCGGCCTGTTGATGCATCCATCTCTAGTTTTTTGATGACACTCTCGCTGACGTGTCATCATATTATTTGTTGTGAAGGTATGGTATTTAAACTAAGCATTATTAAAGGGACCAATAACATTTTGACACATGAGCGGGATGACGCATGGGAGAACAGAATGGGAGGGACAGGGCTTGCAGCCAGTTTGTCATCAAGAAATTTGCATGCCGCTCTCATCACTGAGGCTTTGCTGGTTTGTCTGGAGTAGACCGCATGCATCATCGGAAACCTAGATGTAGTTAGAGGACAGGAATCAGAACATACCTGCAGGGGTCTTCCAACCACCACCGGGGACACACGACGGGGGTTAAGGTACACACCAGCACACCTGGATTGTACATAATGTGCCGGTGAAGATGAACGGCGTTCCGATTGTGGAAGCACCTGCATGGTTTCCCTGGAAGGTGACCGACTCGCAGAAGATGTGCGAGGTCAACTACGCCAACATTATTTGTTGTGAAGGTATGGTAGTTAAACTACGCATTAATAAAGGGACCAATAACATTTTGACAAATCAGCGGATGATGCATGGGAGGACCTAATGGGAGGGACATGGCTTGTATACTCCCATTTAGTGCTTCCATGCATGCTCCTACTTAAGTGTCATGAATTTATTGGCCCTTTCATTTACCTAACATAATGCCTGATTTAACTTCAACCAATTTGATGATGACACATAATCGGGAGTACGCATGGAAGCACAAACGGGAGCACCAAAGTTGCACCCGAACGGGAGGACACGGCTTGTATACTCCCATTAAGTGCTTCCATGCGTGCTCCTACTTAAGTGTCGTGATTTTATTAGCCCTTTCATTTACCTAACATAATGCTTGATTTAACTTCAACCAATTAGATGATGACACATAAGCGCGGAGTACGCATGGAAGCACAAACTGGAGCACCGAAGTTGCATCCGAACGAGAGGACACGGCTTGTATACTCCAATTCAGTGCTTCCATGAATGCTCCTACTTAAGGGTCATGATTTTATTGGCCCTTTCATTTACCTAACATAATGCCTGATTTAACTTCAAGCAATTAGATGATGACACATAAGTGCGGAGTACACATGGAAGCACAAAGGGAGCACCGAAGTTGCATCCGAACAGGAGGACACGGCTTGTATACTCCCATTCAGTGCTTCCATGCATGCTCCTACTTCAATGAAATGGAGTTCTTGTCAAGTTTACAAAATGAAAGCATCACAACCCTCTCTAATGTCCTTGATAGTTAATGTGTTTTTAATCCTATTAATTAGTTATAGAAGTTTGTTTTATTTAGATGTTTGAAGTATGCATCATTATATGCAAGTAAATTATTTCTCATGTTGAAGCAAGCAGACAAGAGCTTAAGAAATGATTTGTATGGAACCCTTAGTTGGATAGCTGGGAAGTACAACCGTCGGATCAAAGCAAACGGTGGATGCAGCCTTTACTGCACGTATGCAGCAAAATGTCGCTACGTCAGGCGATACTGGACCAGGCAGGTATGCTCCGATTCCTGTCCTCCAACTCCATCTAGGCTGCCGATGGCGCAGGCGGTTCACCACCAGACTGTAGAAAGGATAAGCACACACACATGTAATAGTCATTGTTGACTGTGTTAGTCTAATGTCATTGTTTGACTGCGTAGGCCTACGTTTAGTCATTAACGCTAGCTTTTGAATCTGTGTAGTGTGAACGGGTTTCGTTTTGGTTTCACACTACACTATCTAGCCTATATAAAGTGTATCTGTGTTTTCTGATGAATACACAACAAACATTCTCCATACGGAATGAAACTTGCATGCTGCTTTCTTCTGCCAGAGGTTCGAAGGAAACTACACGGCTGGCCGGGTACACGTACGATACGGGTGTGTCGGTGTACCTTAACCCCCCGTACGTCGTCCGTCCCCGGTGGTTGTTGGTAAGAGCCTTACAGGTATGCTCTGATTCCAGACCTCTTACTCCGTCTCTAGGTTTTAGATGACGCCGGTGGTTCACCACCAGGCAAACCAAAAAAGGTTGAGCGGCATGCAAGTTTTATGATGAAAAACTGACTGCGGCCTGCTGACGCATCCATCTCTAGTTTTTTGATGACACTCTCGCTGACGTGTCATCATATTATTTGTCGTGAAGGTATGGTAGTTAAACTAAGCATTATTAAAGGGGCCAATAACATTTTGACACATCAGCGGGATGATGCATGGGAGGACAGAACGGGAGGGACAGGGCTTGCAGCCAGTTTGTCATCAAGAAATTTGCATGCCCCTCTCATCGCCGAGGCTTTGCTGGTTTGTTTGGTTGTGAACCACATGCGTCATCGGAAACCTAGATGTATTTAGAGGACATGAATCAGAACATACATGCAGGGGTATTCCAACCACCACCGGGGATACACGACAGGGGTTAAGGTACACACCGGCACACCCGGACCATACATAATGTGCCGGTGAAGATGAGCGGCGTTCCGGCTGCGGAAGCACCTGCATGGCTTCCGTTGGAAGGTGACCGACTCGCGGAAGATGTGCGAGGTCGACTACGCCAACATTATTTGTTGTGAAGCTATGAAACTAAGCATTAATAAAGGGACCAATAACATTTTGACACATCAGCAGGATGATGCATGGGAGGACAGAATGGGAGGAACATGGCTTGTATACTCCCGTTCAGTTTTTCCATGAGTGCTCCTACTTAAGTGTCATGATTTTATTGGCCCTTTCATTTGCCTAACATAATGCCCGATTTAACTTCAACCAATTAGATGATGACACATAAGCGGGAGTACGCATGGAAGCATAAATGGGAGCACCGAAGTTGCATCCGAACCGGAGGACACGGCTTGTATACTCCCATTTAATGCTTCCATGCATGCTCCTACTTAAGTGTCATGATTTTCATGGCCCTTTCATTTACCTAACATAATGCCTGATTTAACTTCAACCAATTATATGATCACACATAAGCGGGAGTACGCATGGAAGCACAAATGGGAGCACCAAAGTTGCATCCGAACCGGAGGACACAGCTTGTATACTCACATTCAATGCTTCCATGCGTGCTCCTACTTAAGTGTCATGATTTTATTGGCCCTTTCATTTACCTAACATAAAGCCTAATTTAACTTCAACCAATTAGATGATGACACATAAGCGCGGAGTACGCAAGGAAGCACAAACGGGAGCACCGAAGTTGCATCCGAACGGGAGGACACGACTTGTATACTCCCATTCAGTGCTTCCATGCGTGCTCCTACTTAAATGAAACGGAGTTCTTGTCATGTTTACAAAATGAAAGCATCACAACCCTCCCTAATGTCCTTGGTAGTTAATGTGTTTTTAATGTTGTTAATTAGTTATAGAAGTTTGTTTTATTTAGATGTTTGAAGTATGTATCATTATATGCATGTAAATTATTTCTCATGTTGAAGCAAGCAGACAAGAGTTTAAGAAACGATTGGAATGGACCCCATAGTTGCATAGCTGGGAAGTACAACCGTCGGATCAAAACAAACAGTGGATGCAACTTTACTGCAAGCAAGCAGCAAAATGTCGCTACGTCTGGCGATCCTGGTATTTAGAAAGGATAAGCACGCACACATGTAACAGTCATTGTTGACTGCATTGGTCTAACGTCATTGTTTGACTGCGTAGGCCTACGTTTAGTCATTAACGCTAGCTTTTGAATCTGTGTAGTGCGAGAGGGCTTTGTTTTGGTTTCACACTACACTAGCTAGCCTATATAAAGTGTACCTGTGTTTCCTGATGAATACACAACAAACATTCTCCATACAGAATGAAATTTGCATGCCGCTTTCTTCTGTCGGAGGTTCGAAGGAAACTACACGGCTGGCCAGGTACACGTACGGTACGGGTGTGCCGGTGTACCTCAACCCCCCGTACGTCGTCCGTCCCTGGTGGTTGTTTGGAAGAGACTTACAGGTATGCTCTGATTCCAGACCTCTAACTCCATCTCTGGGTTTTTGATGACGCAGGCGGTTCACCACCAGGAAAACCAAAAAAGGTTGAGCGGCATGCAAGTTTTTTGATGAAAAACTGACTGCGGTCTGCTGATGCATCCATCTCTAGTTTTTTGATGACACTCTCGCTGACGTGTCATCATAATATTTGTTGTGAAGGTATGGTAGTTAATCTAAGCATTATTAAAGGGACTAATAACATTTTGACACATCAGCGGGATGATGCATGGGAGGACAGAACGGGAGGGACAGGACTTGCAGCCAGTTTATCATCAAGAAATTTGCATGCCGCTCTCATCATCGAGGCTTTGCTGGTTTGTCTGGTGGTGAACCGCATGCGTCATCGGAAACCTAGATGTAGTTAGAGGACAGGAATCAGAACATACCTGCAGAGGTCATCCAACCACCACGAGGGTAAAGGTACACACCAGCACACCCAAACCGTACATAATGTGCCGGTGAAGATGAACGGCGTTCCGGCTTTGGAAGCACCTGCATGGCTTCCGTTGGAAGGTGATCGACTCGCTGAAGATGTGCGAGGTCGACTACGCCAACATTATTTGTTGTGAAGGTATGTTAGTTAAACTAAGCATTAATAAAGGGACCAATAACATTTTGACACATCAGCAGAATGATGCATGGGTGGACAGAACGGGAGGGACATGGCTTGTATACTCCCATTTAGTGCTTCCATGCGTGCTCCTACTTAAGTGTCATGATTTTATTGGCCCTTTCATTTACCTAACATAATGCCTGATTTAACTTCAACCAATTAGATGATGACACATAAGTGGGAGTATGCATGGAAGCACAAACGGGAGCACCGAAGTTGCATCCGAACGGGAGGACACAGCTTGTATACTCCCATTCAGTGCTTCCATGTGTGCTCCTACTTAAGTGTCATGATTTTATTGGCCCTTTCATTTACCTAACATAATGCTTGATTTAACTTCAACCAATTAGATGATGACACTTAAGTAGGAGCACGCATGGAAGCACTGAATGGGAGTATACAAGCCGTGTTCGGGCCCTTCGCATGTCAAATTAAAAATTTCTCCTTTTATCAGAAAACAACTCCTTTAACGACACCAAATTTCGGTACATGGGCTCACGCGTACATGGGGACGAACACCAAGCATTCCAGCACAGTTTCGGCCTAGGAATACAAAGTGACTCAGAGCAGTTTTAGCCCACGAATAACAAGCGGCCCAACGCAGTGTTGGGCCTACTCTGATAGCTTCACGTACTCTTTGTCCTGGCTGCCTCCCCACCGGATCCTTCGATTCCCAACGGCCCCTCTCCCGATTGCATGAAACGCGCTTGGAGGAGCGTCCGCCGGCCGCCACGCTCTTGGAGGAGCATCCGCCGGCCGCCACGCTCTTGGAGGAGCATCCACCGGCCGCCACGCTCTTGGAAGAGCATCCGCTCATGTTATTGTAGTTCAATCCTGTTATGGATACGCTGATTGAATTGTAGGAAGCGATGTCAGAAGATAAGACATGGATGGGAAAAGACAAGTGTACGAAGGAGTGGCAGGATGGAATGAAGTCATTTTTAAATTTAGCATTCCAGGGCACTCGTGAAGAAGAAACTAAGCCTTGCCCTTGCACGAAATGTCGTAATATTTGCCACGGGAGACGCAGGGAAGTTCATCGTCTGATGAGTAAATTTAGGCCCGATCTTCCGAAAGGTATGTCGATTGGGGTGGATAACTCGACGTTGATGATCCGCGGCACTCGAGCGGTACGAGTACCCCTGCAATCACTACACCACGGCTCCGTTGGTTATCAACCGTGCTGCACACGCTTGACCTCACCAAGAAGGCTAATCCCTACAAGTGCAACCGAGAACACGAGCAAGAACGTAGAAGACACGATCTGAAATCGCGAAGTTAGGGTCTCACAAACTTTAGAACGGCGATATTATTGATCTAAGCAAAACCCACCGAATATGACCGGCGGCTGCAGTATTTATAGGCTAGGGTTCGACCAAAACACGACTAGATGCGTCCCTAATGGACTCTTACGGGATACAAGGCCCAAAGGCCCGATTCGGTGGCGCAGCACTGGACAGAAATCTGCACCCGACTTGTTTCAACGATTTCCAATGACTCCGGAGGAATTTTGAGGTGGGACCAGAACCATTGGAAATTTTATCTTCTCCTCTTTCCGTGCATATGTAGAACGTCGAAAATGGAGTCCGTATGCCTCCTGGGTGTCTGTTTTAAGGTGGACTGCTCCTGGACTCCGAGTTGAACTCGAGTCCGAGTTGTAAACTGTTTCCATCAACTCGTGAACGTCCCAGCTGGTTCTCCACGCTCCAAGGCCTCCTTCCTTCACTTGGTGATCTTCTCCATTATTCCTAATAACAATTAAATCATCACATAGCAATCTATTCTGAAACTCACATGCAAAAGAAGTTAAGAACAAATTCACCTGCTGATTTAATAACCGTGCTCGTGCTCTTGTGATTGGTCCTTGCAGTTCAATGTGCGTCTCCGCTGTTGTGATGTCCTCATCATCCTCCCCCTCTTGAATTGGAGTCGTCCTCGACTCAAGTTCATATTCTTCTCCCAAGTATGGTCGCAAATCTGAAATGTTAAATGTAGGACTAACCCCAAAATCGGGAGGCAATTCAAGCTTATATGCATTATCATTAATCTTTTCAACGATCTTAAAAGGACCAGCAGCTCGTGGCATAAGTTTAGATTTTCTCAAGTCGGGAAATCGCTCTTTTCTCAAATGTAACCACACCAAATCACCCGATTCAAGTTTTACTTCTTTTCTACCTTTACTACCTGCAATCCTATACTTCTCATTCATCATTTCAATATTTTTCTTTGTAGTTTCATGCATCTTAAGAATGAATTCAGATCGTTGTGTAGCATCCAAATTTATAGTTTTAGAAGGAGACAAAGGTAGTAAATCAATAGGAGCACGGGGATTGAAACCATACACTATCTGGAATGGACTTACCTTTGTCGTGGAGTGAACGAATCTGTTGTAAGCAAATTCTATATATGGTAAACACTCCTCCCACAACTTCAAATTTGTTTTCAAGACAGCCCGTAACATAGTGGATAAAGTACGATTAACTACCTCGGTCTGTCCATCCGTTTGTGGGTGACATGTAGTTGAAAACAGCAACTTGGTTCCCAATTTATACCACAAAGTTCTCCAAAATGACTTAAAAATTTTGCATCACGATCAGAAACAATGGTATTTGGCACACCATGTAGACGAACAATTTCCGTCATAAATAAATCAGCAATGTGTGAGGCATTATCATTCTTATGACAAGGTATAAAGTGTGCCATTTTGGAAAAACGATCAACAACTACAAAAATACTATCCCTCCGCCTCTTAGTCCTAGGCAATCCCAAAACAAAGTCCATAGAAATATCCTCCCAAGGTGCACTAGGAACAGGAAGAGGCATATAAAGAACATGTGGGTTAAGGCGAGACTTAGCTTTGTTGCAAGTAGTGCATCGTGACACGTAGCGCTCGACATCACGCCTTATATTTGGCCAAAAAAAGTGTGTGGACAGCACGTCTTCAGTTTTCTTCACTCCAAAATGTCCCATCAAACCTCCTCCATGTGCTTCCTGCAAAAGTAATAGACGAACAGAGCTAGCTGGAACGCATAGCTTGTTAGTACGATAGAGGAGACCCTCTCGCATCACATATTTATTCCAAGTTCTTCCTTCTCTACAATTTTCAAAAGCATCTTTGAAGTCCAAATCAGTAGGATATAATGCTTTTATTGTTTCCAAACCAAAGATTTTATGATCAAGTTGGGACAGCATGGTATAACGCCTAGATAATGCATCGGCAATGATATTTTCCTTCCCTTTCTTATGCTTAATGATGTATGGAAACGACACTATGAACTCAATCCATTTAGCATGTCGTTTATTCAGATTGGTTTGACACTTAAGATACTTCAATGATTCATGATCGGAATGTATGACAAACTCCTTAGACCAAAGATAATGTTGCCAAGTTTGTAATACATGCACTAAGGCATACAATTCCTTATCATAAGTAAAATAATTCAGAGAAGGACCATGAAGTTTTTCACTAAAGAAAGCAACGGGTTTACCTCCTTGTATGAGAACGCCTCCAATACCAATGTCACTTGCATCGCATTCTAGCTCAAAGGTCTTGTCAAAATCAAGAAGTTGTCGCAATGGTGCTTGTGTAAGCTTCGATTTGAGAGCATCAAAAGCGTGTTGCTGCTGTTCTCCCCATCAAAATGGCACTCCCTTCTTTGTTAGCTCATGTAGAGGTGCTACAATGGTGCTGAAATCCCGCACAAAGGGCCGATAAAAACATGCAAGACCAAGAAAACTACGAACCTGTGTGATGGTTGTTGGGGCTGGCCAGCTGGTGATTGCTTCAATTTTTGCCTCATCCATCTCAATTCCCTGCGAGGAAAAGACATAGCCAAGAAACTAGACTCGATTGGTGCAAAAGACGCACTTTTCGAGGTTACCAAACAAACGTGCATCTCTCAAAACAGTAAAAACAGCACGCAAATGATCAAGATGTTCATCATATGACTTGCTGTAAATTAGGATATCATCGAAGTAAACCACCACAAATTGTCCAATGAAAGCACGTAAAACCTCGTTCATTAATCGCATAAAGGTCATGGGTGAATTAGTTAAACCAAAAGGCATGACTAACCACTCATAAAGTCCAAACTTGGTTTTAAATGCAGTTTTCCATTCATCTCCTAGTGCCATTCTAATTTGGTGGTAACCACTACGCAAGTCAATTTTTGTGAAGATGATAGCACCACTCAATTCATCAAGCATGTCATCTAATCGAGGAATAGGATAACGATATCGAATGGTGATGTTATTAATCGCTCGACAATCAACACACATGCGCCAACTACCATCTTTCTTAGGAACCAAAAGAACAGGAATGGAACAAGGGCTAAGGCTTTCACGAATGTACCCGCGGTCCAAAAGATCTTGGACTTGTCGCTGAATTTCCTTAGTTTCTTGTGGATTCACCCTGTATGCTGCACGATTTGGCAAACTTGCTCCTGGAATCAAATCGATCTTGTGTTCAATGCCTCTCATCGGCGGTAAACCAGGGGGTATCTCGGAGGGAAACACATCCTCAAACTCCTGCAAAAGGTTAGCAACAGAAGGGGGCAATGCAATAGACAATTCATGGAGTGAAAACATGGCTTCTTTGCAAACTAAAGCATAGCACATCCCCTTAGCATCGAATAAATCAGCAAGTTCAGATTTAGTTGCGAGCAACGATGGTGATTTTGACTTAATAACTTGCTGTTTTTCAGATTCTAATTTTGTTGCTTTGCCCACACGAATTTTACTCTTCTCAAAATGCACAATTTCAGCAGGAGTCATGGGGAGCAAAGTGATTTTCTTTCCCTTATGCATGAGAGTATATTTATTGGTTCTACCATGATGAATAGCATCTGTATCAAATTCCCAAGGACGAACCAATAAAAGAGAACAAGCATCCATAGGAACAACCTCAAAATCAGCAAAATCATGGTATGAACCAATTGAAAAATGTATTCTCGCTATTTGTGTTACCCAAACCTTACCGCTGTTGTTGAACCATTGAATGTGGTACGGATGAGGGTGTGCTCTTGTTGTCAAACCGAGTTTCTTGACAACGTCCGTGTTTACCAAGTTATTGCAGCTACCTCCATCAATTATAGTGTGTACACGGCAGTCCTTGATGACGAGAAACATGTGGAAAAGGTTCTGTCGTTGTAGCTTGTCGTCGGTCTCCACTTTGGAGCTCAAGGCACGCTGCACAATGATGCTCCTATAGTTCTCTGTCGCCTCTGTACCAAGTAACTCTTCTTTGGTGTGTTCGTCATTTGGATCTGTAAAGTCAGTAGCAAGAGAATATTCATCTTCAACATCCGAAGTACTATCATACCTGCCATCGTCGCGTGCTATGTATGCTCGTTTGCTCGTGCAATCTCTCATCATATGATCAAGTGCCTGGCAGCGGTGACACTTAATGTCGGAAGTACGACCCGTAGGAGTGGACGACGAAGGCTTGAATGATGTCGCCTTGCTGCCTTCTGGTACGCGAGAAGGTGGAGCAGCAGGTATAGTTCGTTGGCCACCATTGGGTGGTGTAGTCGCTGCATGGGGGGTCGAAGATGGTGCTGTTTTGGATGGTGTAGTCGCTGCACGCGGCGTGAAGTTGCTCCTCGTGCGTTGTTGCTGTTGTTGTCGGCCCTGCAATTCTTTTTCTGCCAACATAGCAAGCTGAAACAATCTGTTAACAGTATCATATTCCTTGTAATCAACAATGTCCTGAATTTCACGCCTCAACCCCCCATAAAAACGAGCTATTTTATCATCCATGTCCTCTACTACCCCACAACGCAGCATACCCTTTTGTAACTCTTGATAATACTCCTCTGCCGACACGTTACCTTGGTCTAAACGCTGCAATTTTTTGCGAAGGTCCCGCTGAAAAGATGGAGGAACAAATCGAACACGCATAGCTTCCTTTAATCTATCCCATGTTGGAGGATCAGTTCTAGTTTTAACAAGTTCATTCCACCATATGATAGCAAAGTCCTTAAACTCACTAGTGGCTTGACGAACTCTATGTTGTTTAGGAACAAGATGGGAATTAAATTTTTGCTCTACTGTCATCTCCCAATCAAGATAAGCCTCAACATCATAAGCCCCAGAAAAAGAGGGTATAGTAAATTTCACTTGAGCAAAAGGATCACCAGGAGGGCGATTATAATTGTTATGATTATTACCTCCCATACCTCGACGATAAATTGGTAGTCTTGGCTGATTATTGTGATCTTCCAGTTCATCATAAGCATTGTCTTCTTGTCTTCCAGCGAGAGGCAACCGAGCCTCAAAAGTATTCATCCGAAGAGCAAGGTCATCCAGTTGGCGAGTCAAGTTCGCCAATGACTCCTCTGTTGCTGCGTTATATTTGGCGAACATATCCGTCATGGTCTTCATCATATCATGTAACTCAGCATGTTGAACACATTCGTCATTATTGTCTTCTCCTGCCATTGTTTGTAGGAAACAAAAGACAACAAAAAAAATATGTTATCCCTATCAACTACAGTGACAATGTGGAAGGTGAAAGAAAGCAATCTCTCTCGCTCAAGCATCGTACCACACTCTTACAAGTGTTCTTACCGACACAGCAGGTGGTGTGGACGGTGAGATGAACCAATGAAGCGTGGGATGATTGCAAAGGTACCTGTTATGCTCAAGAGAAAGGTGGAGCTTGGATGGCACAATATGGTGGCTAATAAGCAGAAAATCGTTAACAGCTAAACAAAGGTTAATAAGTATTCAATGTAGGAAACTGTTGCTGGTCAACCAAGTGCCCTAGAGCCTAGCACAACACAAGGAAGTATCAAGGAAAAAGAAAGACATAATGATATAACCAACAAAACAGCACCAAGTGGTATAGGCCAATTGCTTTAATATGCGTGCTCTTCACTATTTTCTTTTTCTTTTTTGTAATATTTTTTTGATATTTTTTCTTTACGCAGGAGCACAAATATAGGAAGCACACAAATTTGCAGCTCAATTGGATGTAATATGCGGCTTATAGAAACTCAAGAAGATTCTTTAAAATTCGTGCTGAAACTTCAGAGGCCGGATAGCCTATCTTCCGAGGGGAATTTGGGCAATCTAATTTCACCGAAAGTGGCTTTGCCACTAAAAATCGGATGCAAAATTTCGCGTATATGAATTTGAAAAAAAATCGCACGATTTCGAGTTCGTATGCGAAAGTTATAGCCGTTTTAAGGTTGGCTGTCCGAGTTAAGTTTTTTTGAATGTTGTTTCCAACTCGGTTTGAGAACAGAAATCGCAATCGGATATGAAAACAATCAAGAATTTGCACAACAACTACTGGGGTGGTGTGTGATGATTCAAGGATGAGTGGCACAAAGGTTTGTCACCTAATCTAGGGCTGGCGATGCGGGAGTTCACGCAAGGCGGCTAGCTAGGGCAAACTGATGAACGTGGTGGATCGGTTTGTTATTTAGGGATTGTGGAATAGGTGTTGAACAGCAAGAAAACAAGGACGAAACATGATAACTAGGACCCAAAACACAAAGCGAAACCAGCAACAAGACTCAACCACACGAATGCAAACCCAACAATGCAAACTGAAAAACAAAACTGCAGGCACTATAGTCTGGGAAGCGGTAAAAACGATCTAATTTTTATTTTGTGGCTTTTCTGTGGACTCTAGGTACAAAAAAATTGATCTAATGGAAGGAAAAACAAAGATATCTCACGGGCAACCTGGAAATCTGATACCAATTGATGAGTAAATTTAGGCCCGATATTCCGAAAGGTATGTCGATTGGGGTGGAGAACTCGACGTTGATGATCCGCGGCACTCGAGTGGTACGAGTACCTCTGCAATCACTACACCATGGCTCCGTTGGTTATCAACCGTGCTGCACACGCTTGACCTCGCCAAGAAGGCTAATCCCTACAAGTGCAACCGAGAACACGAGCAAGAACGTAGAAGACACGATCTGAAATCGCGAAGTTGGGGTCTCACAAATCGTAGAACGGCGATATTATTGATCTATGCAAAACCCACTGAATATGACCGGCAGCTGCAGTATTTATAGGCTAGGGTTCGACCAAAACACGATTAGACGCGTCCCTAATGGACTCTTACGGGATACAAGGCCCAAAGGCCCGATTCGGTGGCACAGCACCGGACAGAAATCTGGACTCGACTTGTTTCGACGATTCCCAATGACTCCGGAAGAATTTTGAGGTGGGACCAGAGCCATTGGAAATTTTATATTCTCCTATTTCCGTGCATATGTAGAACGTTGAAAACGGAGTTCGTATGCCTCCTGGGCGTCTCTTTTAAGGTGGACTGCTCCTAGACTCCGAGTTGAACTCGAGTCCGTGTTGTAAACTGTTTCTATCAACTCGTGGACGTCCCAGCTTGTTCTCCATGCTCCCAATGCCTCCTTCCTTCACTTGTTGATCTTCTCCATTATTCCTAATAGCAATTAAATCATCACATATCAATCTATTCTCAAACTCACATGCAAAATAAGTTAAGAACGAATTCACCTGCTGATTTAATAACCGTGCTCGTGCTCTTGTGATTGGTCCTTGCAGTTCAATGTGCGTCTCCGCTGTTATGATGTCCTCATCGTCTTCACTTGCTTTCTAATGGGATGTCATTTGATTATACTTGTTGGGTACACTATGGAGAAAAATGAGTTGAGAAAAAAATTGTTGAGCAATCAGCAAATAATGAGGAGATAATATCTGATGATGCTGCTATGGAAAATATGTGTTCCAGCCTTCTTAGAGGCACCGGTGATCATGGTGGTACTTCAGCAGGTGTTGATGATCTAGAAAATGCTATAAACCAGCGGGAGCCAACTCGGTGTGCAAAGGCATTCTATGACTTATTAAATGATGTCAAAAAGAAGTTGTATCCAGGTTGTGAGAAGGTGACCCAATTATCCTTCATTGTCAGGTTGCACCAGATAAAGTGTTTAACTGGTTTGAGCAAAAAAGCGTGTGAGTTCATCCTTGAACTATTCTCATATGTGCTTCCAGGGGGCCATTGCATTGCTAATACACTTGATAAAGTTCAGAAGGATGTTCGTGACCTGGGGCTGAGCTACGAAAAGATCGATGCATGTGTCAATGAGTGCGTGTTATTCCGAAAGGTCTATTCTCTGCTGGATCAATGCCCAAAATGTGGTGAATTAAGATGGAAAAATAGTACTGGTGGGGATGCAAGAGAGGCTTTACCTTGTGGAAAAGCCAAGAAGCTTGTAGCACGCAAGATTCTACGATACTTCCCTTTTATTCCCCGTCTTCAAAGGTTTTATATGGCAGAATCAACGGCATCAAACATGTGCTGGCACAAAGAAGAATG
The DNA here is from genome assembly GCA_036927565.1 of Tuctoria greenei. Taxonomy (NCBI): domain Eukaryota; kingdom Viridiplantae; phylum Streptophyta; class Magnoliopsida; order Poales; family Poaceae; genus Tuctoria; species Tuctoria greenei. The sequence continues at coordinate 188,657,943 of JAYESD010000003.1, read as the reverse complement.
TATTGATGATGGAATATTACGCCATCCTACAGATTCGAAAGCATGGAAGCATTTTGGTAGCATTCACCCAAATTTCTCATCTGATCCTCGCAACATAAGACTTGGGCTAGCATCTGATGGTTTCAATCCTTTTGGAGTAATGAATGTTTCTTACAGTACATGGCCAGTGACTTTAATCCCTTATAATCTAGCACCTTGGTTGTGTATGAAGCAGCCTTATTGGTTGATGTCAATGATAATTCCTGGGCCAAAGTCACCTGGAAACAACATTGATGTGTATCTACAACCTTTGATTGATGAGCTACTAAAATTATAGTCTGATGGTGTTGAAACATACGACAGTTCAAAGAAAGAGACATTTCTCATGCGAGCTTCTATATTGTGGACAATAAATGATTTTCCAGCATATGCAATGCCATGTGGATGGAGCACAAAAGGTAGGCTAGCATGTCCATACTGCCATGTAAACACTGACGCCTTGTGGTTGAAACATGGACGAAAGTATTGCTACATGGGTCATCGTCGTCTCCTACCTCAGGATCACCGGTGGCGTCGGGACAAATCTTCTTTAACAACAAAATATAGAATAGAGAGGCTCCAACATCACTCTCTGGTAACGAAGTACTCCAACAATACGAGACTTTTGATCAAGTGAGTTTTGGAAAGACGAATAATAAGAGAAAGCGCACCGAGGAAGATAGGTGGCATAGATGATGAAGAAAAGTATACTTTTTCAGCTCCTGTATTGGATGACATTGCTAATAAGGCATAACTTGGATGTCATGCACATTGAGAAAAACATTTGTGATAGCATATTGGGTACATTGCTTAATATGGATGGTAAAACAAAAGATAGTCTACAAGCTCGTTTTGATATGCAGGAAATGGGTATACGGCCCGAGCAACATCCGGTGGGTATGAAAGGGAAGTATGATTGTCCATCAGCATCATATACTTTACAAAAATATCAGAAGACCACCTTGTGCAGTTTTTGGCGGATGTGAAGATGCCCGATGGTTATGCCTCAACAATCAAGAGAAGTGTGGACATAACAGCACGTAAGGTATCAAGTCTAAAAACTCATGACTGCCATATTATATTTCAGAAGCTCCTTCCTATTTCAATACGTGACATATTGCCTGAAAAAGGTTGTTGAACCTTTAATTGAGTTTAGTAGATTCTTTTCTAGAATTTGTTCTAAAGAATTGGCGGAACCAGATTTGGATAAGATGATTGAACAATTTCCTAAAACAATTTGTAAGCTTGAGATGTTGCTTCCTAACGCTTTCTTTGATATCATGGTACATCTTCCAATCCATCTTGGCGAAGAAGCTCGCTTGGGTGGACCTGTTTCTTACAGACGGATGTATCTAATTGAGAGGTACCATGGTACATTGAAGAGGTATGTACGTAACAGAGCTCACCCGGAGGGTTCTATAGCTAAGGGATATATTATAGAAGAGTGTATGACTTTTTGTAGCCAGTTTTTGGATAACATCAACACCAAGCTTAATAGGCCAGAACGTCACAATGTTGCGGCTAGGAATGAACCTTCTCTCGAGTCTAATATATTTACAGAAGTTGATAATTCTAAAAAAGGTTTTAAATGGGGCGAACTTACTATGGTGGAACTACAAAACATCAGGCATTATATTATTTCTAATGTTGAAGAGGCCGCTCCGTGGATCAAGTACGTATAACACTCAGATGTTCTATAGTATATTAATGGATCACGCTTATTGTAGATGGATAATTTAATTTTGTACCCTTTTCAGTGAGCGTTTTGAAGAGCTGAAAAAGATTCATTCTCGTGATGTTGAAAGATGCCATAGAGATGAGTTTGTTTATTGGTTTCAGGAACGAGTAAGTTCATGCAAGTTTTTACTTTGATGAAATATTGAAGAAATATATGTTCTAAAGTTGGTTTATCGATGACCCCTTTTATACTAATTACTGGGTATAGATTATAACATTACACAAAGAAGGCAAAGTAACCAATTATGTCTATGCATTATCTAGAGGACCTGATCGTCGGGCATGTTTTTTTAGTCGATCATTCATAAATGGCTTCTTCTTTCGAACATCAGAGGTGGAAAAAGATTTACGGACGCAAAACAGTGGTGTTATTGTTCGGGATGATGATCATGAGTGGTATGGAGTAATCAAGAAAATGATTTCTGTTGATTTCAAAAACAAAATCAAGAGGTTTTGTTATTTGAATGTGAATGGTTTGATCGGCCTCGTTCCGGTCAGAGCCAAAGTAGAGGCTACGGAATGATAGATGTGGACACTACTATTTCTCAGTTTAAGTATGAGACTTATATTCTAGCCACCCAAGTAGAACAAGTTTTTTACGTTAGAAGTGTGAAGAAACCTCAATGGGCTACAGTTGTTAAAACGATGCCAAGAAACCATTTTGCCATGCCCCCTGGAGACAGTGAAAATAATGTCACTGAGACAATGGAGGCTGAGACATTATTTGATGATCGACGACTTACTGATATAAATGAGGATATGACCACATGGGATAGGAATGACATTGGCGGAGCAACCGGTGATGCTTCCGCTCTTTCAAATGAAGATGACGACGACGATGATGATACATATATCAATGATGGTATTGTACCTCCAATATTGAGGGAGGACAGCGAAGATGATGATTTTTTCATATAGGTACTGTGTGAGCTAGCTGTACGTGCACACTATATGTAATGCAGTTTGTGTTCGAAGGCGATAGATCTTAACGCCACCAACCGGTATTTCGTGGTAACGGATCCTAATACAACGATAGTGTTTCGTGGCGATAGATACTATTGCCACGAACTTGTGAATCGTGGCATAAGTTCCTAATGCAACGTTTGTGTTTCGTGGCGATAGATCCTAACGCCATGAACAATTGAATCGTGGCAACATATCCTAATGCAATGATTGTGTTCCGTGGTGATAGATGCTAATGCCACGAACTAGTAAATCGTGGAAATAGATTCTAATGCAACGATCGGGTTCCATGGCGATATATGCTAATGCCACGAACTATTGAATCGTAGCAACATATCCTAATGCAACGATTGGGTTCTGTGGCGATAGATGCTAACGCCACGAACTATTGAATCGTAGCAACAGATCCTAATGCCACGATCGGGTTCCGTAGCGATAGATGCTAATGCCATGAACTAGTGAATCGTGGCACCAGATTCGTGGCGATAGATCCTAAGGCCATGAACCAGTGAATCGTGACAACAGATCCTAGTACAACGATCGGGTAACGTGGCGATAGATCCTAATGCCACGAACTAGTGAATCATGGCAACAAGTTCGTGCCGATAGATCCTAAGGCCACGAACTAGTGAATCCTAGCAACAGATCCTAGTGCAACGATCGTGTTCCGTGGCGATAGATCCTAATGCCACGAACTAGTGAATCGTGGCAACAGATCCTAATGCAATGATCGGGTTATGTGGCGATAGATGCTAATGCCACGAACTAGTGAATCATGGGAGCAGATTCGTGGCGATAGATCCTAATGCCACGAAGTAGTGAATTGTGGCAACATATCCTAATGCAAACGATCGGGTTCCGTGCCGATAGATTCTAATGCCACGAACTAGTGAATCGTGGCAACAGATTCGTGGCGATAAATCCTAATGCCACGAACTAGTGAATCGCTGCAACAGATCCTAATGCAACGATTGTGTTCCATGGTGATAGATGCTAATGCCACGAACTAGTGAATCGTGGCAACAGATTCGTGGTGATAGATGCTAAGGCCACGAACTAGTGAATCGTGGCAACAGATCCTAGTGCAACGATCGTGTTCTGTGGCGATAGATCCTAATGCCACAAACTAGTGAATCGTGGCAACAGATCCTAGTACAACGGTCGGGTTCCATGGCGATAGATGCTAATGCCACAAACTAGTGAATCGTGGCAATAGATTCGCGACGATAGATCCTAATGCCATGAAGTAGTGAATCGTGGCAACAGATACTAATACAACAATCGGGTTCCGTGGCGATAGATGCTAATGCCACTAACTAGTGAATCGTGGCAACAGATTTGTGGCGATAGATCCTAATGCCACGAACTAGTGAATCGTTGCAACAGTTCCTAATGCAACGATCTTGTTCTGTGGCCATAGATGCTAATGTCACGAACTAGTGAATCGTGGCAACAGATTCGTGGCGATAGATCCTAATTCCATGAACTAGTTAATCGTTGCAACAGATCCTAATGCAACATTCATGTTCCGTGGTGATAGATGCTAATGACACGAACTAGTGAATCATGGAAACATACCAAGCTTACTCCAATGATTTAGTATTCGTTGCAGTACAATCGTTGCAACTGGGTGGAACCCTTGTAGTTTATGTACGACCACCCAGTCGCTCCTCCAGCCGGGCCACTTCGCCTAGGAGAGCGGAGTAATGTACTTGAAGGGGTTGTTGGCCAGATGCTGGAAGCAGAAGTGGTCGAGGGAGTTGGCTTTGTTCTTCTTCTCAGTCCGCCTCAGCATGAACTGCCAGAACATCGGCAAGCATGGGTACACCTCGATGAACATCTCGTAGAAATGCAAGAACACCGCCACCACCACCAGAGAATTCAGCGACAGGTGATGAAGCTAGAGCCCATGGTCTTCCAGGATTGTCACCTGGAAGGAGGAAACAGGAGGGATGAACCCGGAGTATGCGTATGCCTGGAAGAAGACGATCTCTGCCCCCCCAACTCCAGTGGCAAGGAGCCGGGACGGATCAGATCCCGTCGTTCATTGTCCTCCTAGCCAAAAAGTCGCCTCACGGGTGAGACATCCTCCATCCGTGAAGGAGGCAGAGTTGAGTCTATTGGAGCAAGGGTCGAGAACCTCAAGGATGGGTAGACACTCAAGGAGGGATCGAATGTTTGGGGCGTGTGGAAGAAAGGAACCTCCATTGCCCACAAAGGTACCTTTTTAAAGTACCTTAGTGGCGTTTGGGTGCACCGTACAAATTTGAGCGAGCTCCAAATGGACAGCTTGTACCACGGCGTCCATGACGAGTGGCCCAGTTCCCCCGTCAAAAAAGCCAACCCGAGCAATTTCCCGCGAGAGAAGGCAACCTGACGGTTCCCATAAAGACGAAAGTGAAAGCAGCAGAAGTGCAGCAGGCGCCTTGGGAACCGCCGCGATAATGTTGTAGCAAGCAATGACCCCGTCGCCACGACCCCTCAACCAGAGAGGGACGCGTGGTTACAGCAGTAGAAGAGCGCACCACATCGACTGATCAAGACAAAATTAAAATACCGCATAGGAAAGTAGGATGAGGCCCAACCCTCGAGCTCATCGCCTCACCCCACGGTGGACCCAGGGGCCACTGTCGGTACCCCGGCATACCGGGTACCCTCGCGCACAAGCTAGAGCCGCCTAGGTACCTCGCCTCCCAGTAGGGACAGGGTCTGTGGGCGCCAGGTGTTCAAGAAACTCGGACCCGCCGGCCTCTGATGGGAGGTTTGGGGTGCCCACAAGATATCCCGAAGGAGGAGATCAGCTCCACCTTGACGACAAGCTCCCAAGCAGCCACGTGTACAGCAGGACGGGACCCGACCTCCTCCACGGAGGTGAGCTCCCAAGCTGCCACGTGGCCCATGAAGTCGAGACCCGATTTCCCCCGCGGAGGAGAGCACCCGAGCTGCCACGTGGCCCGCGGGGCGAGACCTGGCCTTCTCCACGGAGGTAAGCTCTCGAGCTGCCACGAGGACCGTGAGACGAGCCTAGCCTCCACAATGGCAGTGAGCTCCCCAGCGGCCACATGGTTAGTCCACTTGCCATGAGCAAATAGTGAGGAAGTTAAGGGGGTGGCACGCCTTGTCTCCATTACGCCTTAAGGATACGCGACTTACCCAGACGCATGGCGCGGCGCACGCCTAATGTCAGGTACCGCTATGACTAATCGCATCACAGTAAAGATGCTGCAGCCCTATCCCACTCTGCCAAGTGGGTAGCTTACGGCGCCAGAGACAGTTGGATGGGACATTCCCTGTCAATGTCAGCAACAGCTTGTGGGCTACTGACAACATGGGCGGCAAGACGGCGAGTCCTCAAGTTCGCGGTCAGAGCAAGCTTACTGAAGAAGCCTTAAATCTTTAGTATAAGATCTCCCCGGGACCACCAGTCGGGCCCCGAGACCTTACTTGTAAGGCATTCGACCATGACTATAAAAGGTCCGGACCACCACCGATACAAGCACCAGACTCAGAATCCCCGATACACACACACACGCATACACACTCACCAAGCAATACAATCTACAGTGGAGTAGGATGTTGCGCTCCATGCAGCCTGGACCACGTAAAATCCACTGTCTCATACTATTCCACTAGAACACTAGTTTGAGACCTAAGCCCCGCCGAACAAGAACCTCCGCAGGGCTGCTCCTTAGTAGATCCGGGGGAAGTGTCGCATTAACACTTGAACAAAATCTATCGCCACGAAACGCAATCATTGCATTAGGATCTGTTGTCACAAAATACCGGTTCATTGCGCTAGGATCTATCGCCATGGAAAAGAATCGTTGCATTAGGAACTTTTGCCACGATTCACCAGCTCGTGGCGTTAGGATCTATTGCCACGAAACACAAACATTGCATTAGCAAATATTACCACGATTCACCAGATTGTGGCGTTAGGATCTATCGCCACGAAAAACAAATGTTGCTTTAGGAATATTTGCCACAATACACCAGTTTGTGGTTATATGATCCATTGTCACGAAACACTATCGTTGTATTAGGATTTGTTGCCACAAATTACCAGTTCGTGGCATTAGGATCTATCACCACGGAACAGAATCCTTGCATTAGGAACTTTTGCCACGATTCACCAGTTCATGGCGTTAGGATCTATCTCCACGAAACATGATCGTTGCATTAGGAACACTTGCCACGCATCACCAGTTCGTGGCATTAGGATCTATCGCCACAGAAAAGAATCGTTGCATTAGGATCTGTTGCTATGATTCACCAGCTCGTGGCTTTAGGATCTATGACCATGAAAACACAATCGTTGCATTCAGAACTTTTGCCACGATCCACCAGTCCATGGCGGTAAGATCTATCATCACAAAACACAATCGTTGCTTTAGGAACTTTCGCCACGATTCACGAGTTCGTGGCATTAGGATCTATTGCCACGGAACACAATTGTTGCATTCACTACAGAAATCCCGACGATTTGCGACGGCCATGGCTGTGGCAAATAAGCCAAATGTCATCGCAAATAAGCTATTTGCGACGGCTTTCCTTATTTGCGACGGTTTTTGGCCGTCGCAAATTAGTCATCGCAATTAAGCTTATTTGCGACGGCCACCGTCGCAAATAAGCTTAATTGCGACGGCTAGGAGCGGCCGTCACAAGTTATTGCCATGGGCCAGTGGGCCCCACAGCATTATTTGCGACGGCCAGGCTGTCGCAATTTAGAGCCTCTGTTTGCGACGGCTGGGCCGTCACAAATAAGTTCAGTGGACAGGGCCCACGTGTCCTCCTCTGGTACCCACGCCACTATTTGCGACGGCCTGGCCGTTGCAATTAAACCTTATTTACGACGGTTCGGCCGTCGCAAATAGCAGTGGCTTAATTGCGATGGCCTGTAACTCTATTTGCGACGGTACTGTATAAAAAGCCATCGCAAATAAGGTTTTTTATTTTTTTAAAGAAAAAACAGAAAATACTACCCGGCTCGATGGCCAGAATCACAGAACAGATACAATACACACAATATATACACACAAAAACATCATCACAATCACAAAATAATAAGTTCTGATACATCTCACATCGTCATCAACAAAGCAAACAAAAGGGCCCACTCACCCATATGACTTCCGTAGCCACCTCAGGAGCCACCTCCGAAGTCGAAGTCGTCGTCGCACCTCATTCCCGAAGGCGGTAGCGACGGCGACGGCGTTTGTGCAGCCGTCGCGGATCCCTGCAATTAATGAAAATTAGAGTTAGAATATAAATGCATCAACATCTCTCTCCCTCCCTTCCTCTCCCTCTATCTTCATCTAGATCCCCCTCTCTTCCTCTCTCTTTTCATTTCTCTCTTTGTCTCTCACTCTATATTTCTCTATCACTCTATCTCTCTATTGCTATCCTTTTCCCTCTATCTTCCTCCCTCTATCTCCATCTACATCTCCCTCCCTCTATCTTTCGCTCTCTCTATCTCCATCTACATCTTACTCTCTCTTCATTCCCATCCTACTCCATCTAACTATCTTTCACTCTTTCTTCTGTCTCTCTTTCTTCTATCTCTATCTTTCTCCTATCTCAATCATTTTATTCTATCTAACTATCTCTCTCTTTCATCTATCTCAATCTTATTACGCTGGAGAAGAAGAATTACATAGAAACTTACCTGACCCGCTGAAGAAGGATCGCTTGGAAGGTCCGGTGGTAGTACCGGTAGCTGGATTCCCAGACCTTGTGCCCGAGCCTTGGCCTGTCATTACAAACATTAAATGCTACCTATTAGTAAGTCATTTACGCTGAATTAATGAGAACTTTAGTTTTTATTTAGTTACCTCCATTGCTTCCCGCATCTGCGCCATCCAGGCTGCCTGGGTTTGGATCGTGGCCTCCATCGCGATCCTTTGGCGTTCTGCCTCCCTCCTTTCATCCTCATGTCGCCTTTGGTTTTCTTCTACAGTTTCTCGGAGGGACTGCATCTCAATGTCCCTCTGCGATATGCGGCGACCTGCCGTGCCCACCGACGAAGCCTACGTGGAGCTGCCTCTCGCAGGTCTCCCCGCCCTCGAGTCGACAACTCCGTCGAATATGGCGAGCCTATAAAAAAGAGATTCAGTAATATGAAATTAAAATATCTTGAATACTTTGAATTGAAAACGATAAAATGACTTGTAAACTCAACTTTCGTGTGCTTTTCCACCACCGCTTGCATACGCGGCTTGAGGATCGATCGGTTGACGTTCCCAATCGAAATCCTCGCCGTGTATCTTCCTAGCCTCCTCCCCGTACTTAGCCTGCAAAACAAGAAAACCGTGTAAGTTCAACAATCTATATAGTTATATTTAATATGAATGATTTCTAAACTTACCAACCGCTCGGCTGCAGCCTGACTGCACCCCGTCGGCTGAGAAGGGTCCCTGTGACCTCTCTTCCAGACCTCAGCAGGGGTGGGCGGCACCCCCGTCTGGCGCTCCTGTCAATTCGTGTTAGTACGAACAATATGTTATGAATATATAAACATAAGTTACACACACTTACCATGCGTTTAGCTAAACGCAAGTGGTTATCTTGCCCGTGCCTGCTCTTCCCCTCGACCCCTCTGCAGTCTCGAGCCTTCTCGGACTTAGCTTTAAACTCATCGCTAGCCCAGTAGCGACAAAGGGCCCGAAATGCATCGGTCCGACCCTGCAACCAGCTCACGTAGCCCTGCACATAGTTCGAAGTCGTTAAAAATACCATCGAGGAAATTATCAAAAAAAAATACTTCATACCGATTTTCTAATACTTCATACCGAGACCAGATATCTTGATCTTTGACTGATACATATCTGGTGGCGCTTTGTGAGGTTGTGGAAGGATATCGCAGATAAATTTCATGAGATCATTGTAGCGGTTGATGGAAAAAAGGTACTTGGACTTAATTGCCATAAATCTAGTCAAGAAAGCAAGTACGGTCACAGCCGTCTGTTCATGCAACGGCTCTTGTGATTTCTTCAGCTCCTCGAAGAACTTCTCTGCCTCATTTGTAAGAGGATTCTCCGCTCCCAGAGCTTCTAGCATCTCATCCATCCTATCAACCTCTGTTATATCATCATCCTCATCCACTTCGGCTATGACTCGAGAATTATTCTCACCGTGAAAGGTCCACAATTCATAATGTGGAGTGAAACCGTTTCGACATAAGTGAAATGAATGCTCCAATCTTCTAAAAAACTTGGTGTTCCAACATTTTCTACATGGGCACCACACCATATATTCCATTGACAACGGAAATGCTCGATCCAAAAATGTATCTAACTTGATAAACCACTCATCGGAGTGACCACCAGTTCTGCTCTTCCAGCCAATATACATCCAACTGCGGTCTTCACCCATGTTTGGCTCTGCAGTTTAACGCGAAAAAAAATGTTGTTAATGTATTGTTGTGTTATGTCACGGCCCTACAACCTAAGCAGATAAATCCTAAACCCACCCAAGAGTGACCGAGTGGAGCATGCTCATGACGAGACGCGTGATCCGGATTCGAACAAAATTTCGGTAGCATAACCCCGCTGTTCTCCACTGCACGCCCTAAAATGGTGCAGCAGAGAACAACAGGGTTACGCCACCGAAATCTTGTCCAAATCCGGACCCGCGTCTCGTCACAAGCCACGCCCCCTCGGTCACTCCGAGGCTCTCCAAAAAGGGACAATTCTGAACCTGCACGTCTCACATGCCAATGGCATGTGAGATGTGCCGATCCGAAACGGGTAATACATTGCTATAGGTTAAGTTGCTCATTTTCATTTTCAGACATTTAAGAGAGAGGAAAGAACTAGAGAAAGAGTGAGAGGAAAGTTGCTCTTAGATGACAATTCCACATCCATTTCCACCGTCCACGCAATCGCGGGTCATTGACGTCCTGACCAACCCATTCGCTTCCATGCTTCCATGCCGCCTTGACGCATACAGTATCACTACTATGGTCTATACGGCACAATCACACTTATTGTGTGTCGTGCCCTTCCGGGTTGGTCCGGGCCGGACCAAAACCCTTTTATTTACATATATTAAGTAGTCACTCAAAAACATTAAATATCAATAAACAATAAGCACCAATAAAAAAATAAATATCAAACAATAGACAATATGTTATAGCATGTGTATGATCATTGGCAATGAAGTAGCTATGAAGCAGGATCATCTAAACATAACTAGCAATATATGATCATATATGAGCACGTATATGAGCACTCACAATTTAAAACATTGCATCATCAAAACATAACTAGCAATAAAGTAGGATCATCTAAACATTACCACATTGCATCATATAAATATTGCATCATCTAAACATTGCATCATCTAATCATTCCATCATTCAAACGTCCATCATGCATTACCAAACAAAACTTGAAAATTTAACTATTGCATCAAACATCCATCATCTAAACATTGCATCATCGTCACATTCCATCATTCAAACGCATTCTCATAACTAGTTGGCGGAGGCGTTGAGGGACGGCGGCGTTGGAGGAGACGGCGTTGGAGGAGGTCAGCGGCCGACGGTGTCGGAGGAACGGCGGCGCTGCTGTCAGAGGCTAGGGCACGGAGCCGGTGGCGCGGCGGGCAGGCGGCCGGAGGGGCGGCGCTGCAGGGGCGGGGCAGGCGGCGGCAGGGGGGTGAAGGCGGGTCGGCGGCCGGAGGGGCGGCGGGAGGAGGGGCGACGCTGCAGGGAAAGGGCAGGAGGCGGCGGTGCGGTGAAGGCGGGCCGGCGGGCGGAGGGGCGGCGCCGCAGGGGCGGGGCAGGTGGCGGCGGTGCGGTGAAGGCGGGTCAGCGGCGTGAGGCGGCTCGGGGTCGGAGCAGCGTGCAGGGAGGCGGCAGGCCGGTGTCCGGAGCGGCGGCGGCGGTGGCGGCAGGGCGGCTACGGCGGGCCGGCGGCGGGGGCAGCTCGAGGTCGGGGCGGCGCGCGGGTCGAGGGCGCGGATCGGGGTCGAGGCGGCGTCGCGGGGGCGGGGCGGCGGCAAGCCGGCGGCGGGAGCGGGGGCGACGGCGGCGACGGGGCGGCAACGGGATGCTGGCGGCGGGGTCGCGGCAGGGCGGAGTGGGCGAGGCTGGCGGCTGTGGTGAATGAACCGTCGGGGTCAGGGGCGGCAGATAGAAGCACTTATTTACGACAGCTTTCTTAATTGCGATGGTCGTGGACTGTGGCCATCGCAATTACGTTTATTTGAGACGGTATTTTTTGGAGACATCGCAAATAAAGTCTTATTTGCGACGGTCTCCTTATTTGCAATGGCGCTAGGGTTGGCCATCGCAAATAAGTGGTTATTTGCGATGGCCCTAGGGTTAGCCGTCGCAATTAATAGGTTATTTGCGACGGCTTCTTTATTTGCGACGGCCGACGACAAGCCGTCGTAAATTACGCTATTTGCGACGGCTGGCCATCGCAAATAATTGCAGCCGTCGCAAATGATCGCGTTTCCTGTAGTGATTACAGACTTTTGCCATGATTCACCAGTTCTTGGCGTTAGGATCTATCGTCATGGAACACAATCGTTGCATTATGAACTTTTTCCACAATTCACCATGATTCAATATCGGCTTGCTTCTAATCTTGTTGCTAAATAGAATAGCGGCTTCTACCTTTTCAAAAAAAATCAAATAGTTCATGTACAGCTAGCTCACACAGTACTTATATAAAAAATTCATCATCTTCGCTGTCCTCCTACAATATTGGAGATACAATACCATCATTGTTATATGTATCTTCGTCGTCATTTTCGTCATCGTCATCTTCATTTTTTGATGGAACTCTATGTGTCTCAAACTGATCACATGTTCTAATTTGAAGAGCGGAAGCATCACCAGTTGCTCCCTCAATATCATTCGTATCCCATGTGTTCCTATCCTCATTTATATTAATAATTTATCGATCATCAAATGTCTCAGCCTCCAACGTCTCAGTGACATTATTTACATTGTCTCCAGGGGGCATGGAAAAAAGGTTTTGTGGCTTCATTTTATCATTTGTAGCCCATTTAGGTAGGTTCACACTTCGAACATAAAAAACATGTTTTGCTTGGGTGGCTAGAATGTAAGGATCATACTTAAATTGAGAAAGAGTAGTGTCAACATCTATCATTCCATATCGATCCATTTTGTAGCCTCTGCTTTGGCTCTAACCAGAACGAGGCCGATCAAACCAGTCACATTCAAATAAAAGAACCTCTTGATTTTTTTTCAAAATCAACAGAAATCATTTTCTTGATTACTCCATACCACTCATGATCACCATCCCGAACAACAACACCACTGTTTTGCATCCATAAATCTTTTTCCACATTTGCTGTTCATAAGAACAAGCCATTTATAAATGATCGACTAAAAAAACGTGCCCGACGATCAGTTCCTCTAGATAATGCATACAGATAATCGGTTACTTTGCCTTCTATGTGTAATGTCGTAATCTGTACACATTAGTATAAAGGGGTAATCAATAAACCAACTTCAGAACACATATTTGTTCAATATTTCATCAAAGTAAAACTTGTATGTACTTACTCGTTTCTGAAACCAATAGACAAACTCATCTCTTTGGCGGTTTTCAACATCACGAGAATGAATCATTTTCAGCTCTTCAAAATGCTCACTAAAAAGGGTACAAAACTAAACTAGCCATCTACAATAAGCATGATGCAATATAGTATAGAACATCTTAGTTATACGTACTTGATCCATGGAGCAACCTCTTCAACATTAGAAATAATATAATGCCTAATGTTATGTAGTTCCTTCGTAGTAAGTTGGCCCCATTTAAACCCTTTTTTAGAATTATCAACTTCTGTAAATATATTAGACTCGAGAGAATGTTCATTCCTAGCTGCAACTTAATGACGTTCTGGCCTATTAAGCTTGGTGCTGATGTTATCCAAAAACTAACTACAAAAAGTCATACACTCTTATATAATATTTCCTTCAGCTATAGAACCCTCCGGGTGAGCTCTGTTACTTACATACCTATTCAATGTACCAAGGTACCTCTCAATTGGATACATCCATCTATAAGAAACAGATCCACCCAAGCGAGCTTCTTCGGCAAGATGGATTGGAAGATGTACCATCATATCAAAGAAAGCGGGAGGAAGCAACATCTCAAGCTTACAAATTGTTTCCAGAAATTGCTTGATCATCTTATCCAAATCTTGTTCCACCAATTCTTTAGAACAAATTCCAAAAATGAATGTGACACCCGGTTCCGAAAATGATCCAAGTGAACGCATATGTGTGTCCAGGATGTTCAACACACATACACGAGTGCATTCACAAAAGAGTATACAGAAAATTATCACAGAACAAGATTAATTAACTAAATTTCATTACACAAACCATATTATCCTCGAGTACAGGCACTAACGAATATTAATGACAAGTTAAACTATTGCAGCGGAAATAATCTAAATAAGGAATCTAAACAGCTAGGCAGCATAAGCGATAGGGTAGCGCAGCGCCAATGAACACCATAGGCAAAGCTAACGGTAGACACGACCTAGAACTCTGCATTATCGCCATTAAACTCCCAATCCTGACCTGCAACTGTTGGGGGGGGATCGCAAGAGTGAGTACATGTCGTACTCAACAAGTGTGGAATGTATGACATGTGGCTGATTCAAATGACGAATATAATAATGGTGAAGTGCTGAAAAGTACTTTAAAACATTTGAAAAGCAATATATATTACATGTAAGAAATAAACCCATCACGAGCCATATATTTATCATAATACCTGTCCATATTTCATATCCATCATCATATACCAATATCCATATTCAATACCAGAATTCAATTCATAACCATCCATAACCGTAACCATAATTCCAGCTATGACCATCCCAAATACCATCCCAATACCGAGTTCCCTCTAGTCATGGAAGTTGTCCAGGTGCTCATAACCGGGAGCACGGCTATCATGATAGTTTTATTAGACTCTGCAAAGTTTGTATCACTTTACGCACGTGTTTGTGATTTCATCACCCATCGACGACTAAAGAACCTCCCTTATGCCAATTACACATCCTTTGTTGTATGGCCAAGAGATCACAAAATAGCCTTTACAAAGGGATTACTAGCCTATTTAGACCCCACTGAGGTTTCACTGGTGGCGATGTCTCCCACAGAGCACATCTTCAACAGAGGGCCCCCTCTTGAGCCATTCGGATCCCAGGGTAGTCCCACCAATCATCAACAAACCCAATCCGACTACCCCTTCCCCGAGCATCCTTAATCGGCCAAATAGCACTGGCAAATCCCTAATTAATCAGCTACGCCACACCCATACTTGGCCTCGTGGTGGCACTGTAGTCCTGGCTTATTCTCGCATGAACCTGTCCTTAGATCTAAAGCAAACAAACCATCATAACATCCAACCCATCCACATACCAAGCTTGCTTAGATCACCCATTATCATATCATATTAACCAGTTCATGTTAACCATAATCTCATCCATGCTTAATTAAGTTGAGTGGTATAGTTGTTTTCCCATCCCAGTTGATTAAGTGAAGCAAAAGGTAAAAAGCCCTTCCCGACTCTCTACCATAAATTTAGGGTGACAAGGGTGGTTTAACAAAGCTAGTAAACTTCCTAACGTAGGATTCCCATCAAATTGACACAGGCATGCAATTTTGCAAACAAAACATTTATTTTACAACAGGATCAATATGCTTCAAGGACACTTGCCTTGCTCTTGCGGTTGATTAGGGTCAAAGCCTTCAAACTCTTGGTGCTGGAGATCCTCCGCGGCACTCTGTAGCGCAAATCCATCTAATCCACACAATAAACATACAAGACAAGAAACACAATCAAAGAGTGTACAAATATTACTCAATATGTCATGACATGCATGATTAATGCAAATGCAAGGTAGAACCTGTTAATAGATTGCCTTTAATGATCACTAATTAGTTCTAATAGATTTTAACAATTTTATACAGGTTTGGATGTGATTAGATATAATTTTAGAATTAATTGAACACAATTTAGTCAGCAAAATCGGACTAGTCTGTAGAAGGCCGGACTAGTCCGCACTTCGCAGAACTAGCGAACTAGGGTTTTATAGATCGATGTAAATTTGCAGATTTTGGGTCGCATTCGCGTAAAGGAAAAGAGAATAGAAGGTATACCAGGTGTTTAGGACTCCAATGAATCAAGAAACTTGGAGATAGCACTTGGATCTTGATGATCTAGGGTTGGGGATGAACTTGGAGATGAATTGGTATTGAAGAACGAAAGTTTGATGGAGATCTTGATCTTCTTTCGTTACCTCCCCTTCTTCTTCTTGCTTGGGATCTCCTCCTCCCTCCTTGATGGTGGCTCTCAACGAACTAGGGTTTGGGTGGGGTGGAAAAGTGGCAAATATATGTCAAGCCAAGGGGTGGGGTTGTTTATATAGGGGTGGAGGCTAGGGTTAGATGGATTTCGAGTTTGAGAGGAGTAGAGGCCGGTTTAGAGTCACACATGGGCTCTAAAAGAGTTAGGCACGACGGCCCTAGGCCCACTTAACGTGAAACCCAAGAAACGAGTTGTAAAACAAAAGATCAACTCAGAGTTGTAAAATATCGGACAAGTCCGAAAAGGACCAGACTAGTCCAAAAAAGTCCAGAGAGAAAATCGGACAAGTCTGGTAAAAAATTGGACAAGTCTGACTTTAGTCAGAGAGGAAAACGGACAAGTCTGCCAGAACACCTGACTATTCCGGAAAAGTCCAGGGACTTAGCAAATTTTCAAGGATTCTTGGAATATCGGACTAGTCCGCACAAAATCGGACAAGCCCGAAAGTTTCCAGAGGCAAAATCGGACTAGTCCGTAGCAAAAACGGACAAGTCAGCTTTTAGTCAGAGAGAAATCAGACTAGTCCACACTAAAATCGGACTAGTTTGCACTTTCCTGCATTTTAAGTGCGGTTTTTCTCCAAATCAATTTTAAACTCGTTCCTCTTGTTGTGGGTTAATGTTAAACATATATATGAGTGTATGCAAGGCATGATGCATGAAAATAAGGGTGTTACAAACCTACCCCCCCCCCCCCCCTTAAAATTAATCTCGCCCTCGATATTCGACGCGGAAGAGAAGAGATAGGGAAATTCCTTCTTGAGATCATCCTCCAATTCCCACATTGCTTCTTTTTCTGTGTGGATTCTTCTATTGAACTTTACACCATCAAATCACCTTGTTCCTTGTGACTCTCTCCTTGGTTTCAAGGATCTTAATCGGTTGCTCGGCGTAAGTCAAATCTCCCTCTAGTTCCAATTCTTCCATTGGCACTTGTTCTTCCGGTACTCGCAAGAACTTCTTGAGCTGGGAAACATGAAAGACATCATGTACATCGGAAAGATGAGTTGGCATCTCCAACTTATACGCTACTTCTCCTCTTTTGTCCAAGATCTTGAATGGTCCAATGTAACGAGGCGCTAGCTTGCCTCTTATGTTAAACCTCTTATGACCTCTCATTGGTGACACCTTGAGGTAAACAAAATGTCCCACTCCAAAGGTTAATTTCCTTCTCCTATTGTCCGCATAGCCTTTTTGTCTTGATTGTGCAGCCCTCAAGTTTTCACGAATCATTTGGACTTGCTTTTCGGCTTCTTGCAACACATCCGGACAAAATACTTGAGTTTCCCCTGCCTCATTCCAGAATAAAGGTGTCCTACACTTCCTTCCATATAGCGCTTCATATGGTGACATTTTCAAGCTTGCTTGGTAACTATTGTTGTATTAAAATTCTGCATATGGCAAGCTTTTGTCCCAACTTTTCCCATGCTTCAAAGCACAAGCTTGTAACATGTCCTCCAAAATTTGATTGGTCCTCTCGGTTTGCCCATCCGTTTGAGGGTGGTATGCTGAACTAAAATTCAACCTTGTTCCTAATGCTTCATGTAACTTTTGCCAAAACCTGGAGGTAAATTGAGAACCTCTATCCGAGACTATCTTCTTAGGGACCCCATGTCGACACACAATCTAATCCATGTATATTTCGGCCAATTGTGCAGATGTATACTTGGTCTTGACAGGAACAAAATGAGCTGACTTGGTTAATCGATCCACGATTACCCAAATTGAGTCATACCCGAACTGGGTACGCGGTAAACCAACTATGAAGTCCATACCGATTTCTTCCCACTTCCATTCTGGAATCTTTAATTGTTGTAATAGTCCAGCTGGCCTTTGATGTTCTGCCTTGACATGTTGGCACACATCACACAATGCTATGTATTCATCTATGTCCTTCTTCATGCTATCCCACCAATAGCAAGTCTTCAAGTCTTTGTACATCTTCGTACAACCGGGGTGAATTGAGTATGGTGAGTCATTTGCCTCTTTTATTATTGTCTCCTGGATATGCTTTACATTAGGCACAACGATTCTCTTTCCAAGCCATAAGGTACCATGTTCGTCTTCATCAAATATGAATTCTCTCACTGCTTCGGTCCTTTCCTTGATTTCCTTGATCTCTTCATCCACGGCCTGTGCTTCTCGAATTTCTTGCTCCAGGGTTGGGTTTAACTCTATCATCTCCATCTCATTTACAAATCCGAGGTTCAACCTTTCGAACTCCTTACATAACTCGGATGGAAACTCTCGAACCGTGAGTTGATGACTTACTCCTTTCCTACTCAATGCATCAGCCACTGCGTTGGCTTTTCCCGGATGATAGTTGATCCCCAAATCATAATCTTTGATGAGCTCCAACCATCTCTGTTGCCTCAAAGTCAAATCCATTTGTCTGAAAATACACTTCAAACTCTTATGATCCATATAAAATTCACACCTATGTCCAAGAATATAGTTTCTCCAAATTTTCAATGCATGTACCACAGCTGCGAGTTCCAAATCATGCGTTGGGTAATTCTGCTCATGTTTCTTCAATTGTCTCGATGCATTGGCGACCACTTGACCTTCTTGCATGAGCACACATCCAAGTTCTTGTCTCAATGCATTGCAATATATGTCAAAACTCTTGCTTACATCCGGCAGTACCAAAACTGGGGCTGTTGTCAACCTCTTCTTCAACTCCTCAAAACTGTTTTGACAAGCTTGAGTCCATTGGAAACCCTTTCCCTTCATTAGCAATTCTGTCATTGGCTTGGCTATCTTGGAAATGTCCTTGATGAATCTACGGTAATATCTAGCCATCCAAAGAAAACTCCTGATTTCCTTTACATTCTGCGGAGGTTCCCGTTTCAACACGTCTCTCACTTTTTCGGGGTAAACCGATACTCCTCCTCCTGAGATGATATGACCCAAAAACGACACCTCTTTCAACCAAAACTGACACTTGTTGAACTTGGCATACAATTGATGCTCCCTCAATTTCTGCAACGTAAGCCTCAAGTGTTCCTCATGTTCCTTCTCATCCTTCGAGTAGATCATAATGTCATTAATAAAAACTACAACGAACTTATCCAAGTACTCCATGAATACCTTATTCATGAGGTACATAAAGTAGGCAGGCACATTTGTCAATCCAAAAGACATCGCGGTGTACTCATAAGATCCATACCGAGTTATAAAAGCTTTTTTGGGTATGTCCGATAGTCTAATCTTCATTTGAAAATATCCCGACCTCAAATCAATCTTAGAGAAGATACAAGCACCCTTCATCTGATCAAACAAGTCTTCTATGCGTGGCAAGGTGTACATGTTCTTGATTGTTACCTCGTTGAGAGCTCGGTAATCCACACACATCCTTTGGGTTCCATCCTTCTTGTCCACAAACAGCACGGGTGCTCCCCAAGGTGAAGAACTAGGGCGAATAAAACCTTTCTCTAGTTTCTCTTGAATTTGTTTCTTGAGCTCCGCTAATTCTATAGGAGGCATCCTATACGACCTCTTAGCTATAGGTGCAGTTCCAGGTATTAAATCAATAACAAACTTGATGTCTCGATCAGGTGGCATACCTGGCAACTCATCCCGAAAAACATCCAAAAATTCACACACCACCGGAATCTCCTCAATTGCGGCACCGTCCATATGGTTCAGCTCCAATTGCTTCGGTGTGGTTTGAGATGATTCAAATTCTACGGTGATCCCTTCTTCATTGGTCAACTTCACCGTCTTCGTGGTGCACTTAATAACTCCATTGTACTTCCTCAACCAGTGCATACCAAGTATAATGTCCAATCCTTGGGAATCCAAAACAATGAGGTTGGCGGAGAAGTATACCCCCCTTATTCTAAGGCTTACTTTTAGACATACTATATTTGTCCTCATCTCTCCTCTAGGAGACTTAACCAATAAAGTAAACTTCATATGAGAGATAGGCAAACTATACTTGGCAACATACTTTGATGCAATGAATTAATGCGATGCTCCAGAATCAAACAACATAGTCGCGGGGTTGGAGTTGGCGAGAAACATACCAATGACCACATCATCCGCTTGTTGAGCATCCTCCGTAGAGACATGGTTCACGTTGCCACGAGCAAAATTATGTTGTCCACGGTTCCCTTGTGGCTGTCCTCCATTGGGTCCTGGGTTTTGCCTCGGTGCATTACTTCCTTGACCAAGGCCTGACTTAGGACATTGATGCGCAAAGTGTCCAACTTCTTCACAAGTATAGCACTTCTTAACTCCACCAGAATTATTGGGATGAGCTTGGTTTTGAGCATTGGCACCAGGAAAGTTAGCACGAGGTGCAAAAGGCATTGGAGGCCTAGGTGCTTGCATGACAGGGCGCAGCTGCACAAACTGAGTTGGGCGCGGTTCAAATCCAGGGCGTTGAGCAGGAATAGAAGAGCTGTAATGATAGGAAAAGATTTGACCCCGATCTTTCGATAGGTAAGGATAAGTCGACTGAGGTGCAGATCTCGACGTTGATGATCCGAGGCTCTCGAGTAGAACACGAACAACCCCTGCAATCACTACACCACCGCTCCGTTGGTTATCAACCGTGCTGCACACGCTTGACATCGCCAAGAAGGCTAATCCCTGCAAGTGCAACCGAGAACACAAGCAAGAACGTAGAGGACACAATCTGAAATCGCGAAGTTGGGGTTTCAAAAACCGTAGAACGGCGATATTATTGATCTAAGCAAAACCCAATTGTTTATGGCGGCTACTATAGACTATATATATATATATATAGTTTGGAGGACGTCCAAGGGGGTGTTGGGGTCGTGACCTAACCCTAAGACACGAAAATATTGGATTTAGGCTTGATACAAGGCCCAATGGCCCAATTCGGTGGCGCAACACCCTGATAGATTCTGAACTCGATTTTGTTTCAATGATTCCCACTGACTCCGGTGGAATTTTGACATGGGACCAGAGCCATTGGAAAGCTTATCCTCTCACCTTTCTGTGCACATGTAGAACGTCAAAAACTGAGTTCGTATGCATCCTGGCGTCCGTTTTAGTGCGTACTGCTCCCGGACTCCGAGTTGGACACGGTTTTGAGTTTGGCTCGGTTTCCATCAGATTTGAACGAATTATCTGGTCCTCCACGTCCCTAATACTTCCTCCAACTACTCCTTGAACCTCTCCATAGACCCTAATCACAATTAAATCATTAGGTAGCAATCTATGCTCCAAAACATATAAGGAAACATATAAGAACGAGCTCACCTCCGAAATTAATTGTTGTGTATGAACTCTATTGATTGCATCTTGTATGTTCAATGGAGTGTTGTTTGTATCCATAGAAGTGATGTCCTCATCATCCTCCCCTTCTTGAATTGGAGTTGTCCTCGACTCAAGTTCATCTCCTCTCATGTGTTGGTCCAAATGTGGAACGCCATCAAATCTTCTTGTTTGCATGAATGGAGGAGGCCAAGGTGGTGGATGACATAGTGCGCCATCTTGATCTTGTCCATCAAATAAGAGTGCACATTCACTTGAGCTAGGATCCTACACAAATAAACATTGTGTCATGTTTTGTAGGTGCAATAATAATGTGCATGATCTCATCATTCTCCCCTTCTTTATGACAAGCCGTCCTCGGCTTGCTTGTATATCCAGCAAAGAGGCTTGTGGGGATAGAGTGAGCACTGTCCATTTTGCACAACCGCAGTGAATAATGCTTTTGTTGTCCCTGCTGCAAGAAAAAAATACTAGAAAAACTTGACAAGATATTATTAGCATTAGTACATTCATTTACTTGACCATGTTGTTGCAGCACAAAAGGAGCTTCCTCATTTGAACATATGTAAACTTTATGCACCATAAACATACCACTATGTTTATATTTGCCTATAGCATGAAAAATATTTCTACTTAACAAAGGCAATTCAGATTGAGAAAATATTATCTTCTCTACGATATCTAGATCACAAGGAGTGTCAAATTCAATATAGCCCAAATTATTTAGAGAAGATAACAATTTCAGCTCATCCCTTTCACATGTAGTTGGAATCAAATGCTTGATTTCATCACAAGTGAGTGATAAAGTATCAAATTCATTTGGTTGTTCTAGCATAGGTACAATATAATTATCAGCACACAACTCATTTTTGTTTTAAGAATCAGTAGGAAAATCAACTAGTGGTAAAGGTGTATTATGAAAAGGTTCATCTTGTTGCTGCTCATCGATAGTATGATTGGTAGCAAAATTCAGCACATCTGAAAATGTCATACCTTGGTTAACTGTATAGCATTGTCCATTAACACTACTCTCATTTTTGGCAAGAAATTCAAATGCATTATGAGTTGATTCATCAAAAAATTCAGAAGAATTGTTCAAGACCTCACTCTCATTCGCATCTACATTTATTGGTTCATGTTCCTGCAAAAGGTTAGGCAAAGGAGGAGGTACAACAAGAAAATTCTTCTCAAGTTCATGTATTTCATCTTTACAATTAGATACATTAGCAAAAGTTTCTCGCATAAGAATTTTCATATCTTTCCATGTTCGAGGTCTTTCTAAATCACTTAAGTTGTTCCACCAAGTCAATGCACAACCTACTAATGCACTTGCAACATTTCTAATCTTTCTCCTCTCACACATATGACATTGTCCAAAAATTTTATCCAACTCTATTTCCCAAGCCATATATTCATCATAACCATGACCATCAAAAGAAGGAGAAGATGGGAGAATGTAATTACTTATTGTTGAAGGAGTTGTAAAGGTGGTTTGAACATCATGTGAAACCTTGGTTGATTTTGATTTTTGGTGAGCAACTCCATCGCCGTCTTCATCATGTCCATCATCTTAGCATTTAATGCATGATTCTTGCTTTTACCTGACATTGTTAGTAGCAAACAGAAGACAACAAAAAAAATGTTATCCCTATCAACTACAAAGGATAATGGCAAAGTGGAAGTGGAATCACACACTCTCAAGCGTCTTACCACGCTCTTACAAGTGTTCTTACTGACACTGCGGGTGGCAAATGGTGGCCGGTATGAAGAAACCAATGAGGCGTGGGATGATTGCAAAGGTGTATCGATTATGCTCAAGAGTAAGGTGTAGCTTGGATGTCACTTTATATGTAGAAAGGATTAGCAACAATTAAAATCAGATAGTAAAGTTGAATAAGTGTCCAAAGTACTTGTCAAAGTTGCTGGTCTAAATGTGTTCCTAGTAGTTCAAGCTAGCAAGACATGAGACAAAACTAGATGACACAAAGAAAGCAAGCACTTCTGTTTTTTGCTGTTTTTTCCTCCTTTTTTGTGCAGCTTTTGTATCTTGTTTTGCACTTGCCTTTTTATTTTTTTTTCTTCCTTTTTTTTCCATAATGTTCTACAAAAGAAGAACACAATGCAAACACTCAAAGATATCTCGTAGGTCTGTTACAGATTTTCTGCTCAATGTTCTAAGGACAAATAAGCACCTTTATAGGCCCCAAATCTAAAAATTTGAACAGAAATATTATAGATCTATCTCTCCACTTTAATTTCAGTATATGGAATATCTATTTTGGATAAGAACAATGGGAGATATTGCCCCCAAAATACAGACTGTTCAAAATTTCTAGATCAATAACAGATTCAGATCTAATGCAATTCTAACCTTGATAACTCTATTTTCTGAGAAACTGATGAATACAAAAGTTTTAGAGAACTTCTTAAGCTTTCCAGAAAGTACAAGAAAGTCAACATTAGAGTTCGTATGAGCGAGATATGATGAAAATACCGAACTGGACAGAGATGAATCTAATCTGGACGTGATGACATGATTCAAAAGGATGAATCACACAATGCAAAATTCAAACTAAGACCAAAAACACTTTCTAAACCAGCAACATGACTCAACAATGGAAAAAAACTCACCAAAACCAAACTAAATAACAAAGTTGCAAAAGGCTCAATGGTGGTTTGGACAAAGTGATGAAGAGATCTACTAAACTGCAAAAAAATTTTGTGGCTTTTTTGTGGACTTTAGGTGTATGAATAACAAAACTAATGTAATGGATAGATGAATTACCTAACGGGAAACCTAGAAATCTGATACCAATTGATAGGAAAATATTTGACCCCGATCTTCCGATAGGTAAGGATAAGTCGATTGAGGTGGAGATCTCGACGTTGATGATCCGAGGCTCTCGAGTAGAACACGAACAACCCCTGCAATCACTACACCACCGCTCCGTTGGTTATCAACCGTGCTGCATACGCTTGACCTCGCCAAGAAGGCTAATCCCTGCAAGTGCAACCGAGAACACAATCAAGAACATAGAAGACACGATCTGAAATCGCGAAGTTGGGGTTTCACAAACCGTAGAATGGCGATATTATTGATCTAAGCAAAACTCAATTGTTTATGGCGGCTACTATGGACTACATATAGGTGGGAGGACATCCAAGGGGGTGTTGGGCTCGTGACCTAACCCTAAGACACGAAAATATTGGATTTAGACTCGATACAAGGCCCAATGGCCCAATACGGTGGCGCAGCACCCTGACAGATTCTGAACTCGATTTTGTTTCGACGATTCCCATCAACTCCGACGGAATTTTGACATGGGACCAGAGCCATTGGAAAGATTATCCTCTCCCCTTTCCGTGCATATGTAGAACATCAAACACGGAGTTTGTATGCGTCCTGGGCATCTGTTTTAGTGCGTACTGCTCCTGGACTCCGAGTTGGACACGGTTTTGAGTTTGGCTCGGTTTCCATCAGATTTGAATGAATTATCTGGTCCTCCACGTCCCTAATACTTCCTCCAACTAATATTTGAACCTCTACATAGACTCTAATCACAATTAAATCATTAGGTAGCAATCTATGCTCAAAAACATATAAGGAAACATATAAGAACGAGCTCACCTCTGAAATTAATTGTTGTGTATGAACTCTATTGATTGCATCTTGTATGTTCAATGGAGTGTTGTTTGTATCCATAGAAGTGATGTCCTGATCATGTAATATGGCGCATTAGATGGTACAAGGCGAGGGCACACATTACTCCCTTGTTATTGTCCTTGATATGGCGCCTTCCTCTTGTTGTCTTGTTCCATCTCACGATCCTTGTACTCAACCACAATTGCTCTGTCCACAAGCTTCTGAAAATTGGCATAATCACAGTTGAGTAGTTGCACTTGGATTTCATTGTTCAAGCCCCTCATGAACAAGTATTGTTTCCGGCTGTCCCGACTAACATCCTCAGGCGCATATCTTGAGAGTTGAGTGAACTTATTGAGATATTCACTCACGCTTGATCTTCCTTGCCTTAAGTTCTCAAATTCTTGCCTCTTCAAAATCATAACACCTTCTGACACATAATGAGAACGGAAACTCTCCTTGAATTCCGCCCAGGTAATTCTCTCTTGGTTCTCATGGGCATTGCATAGTGAATCCCACCAATCCGCAGCTGCTCCAACTCGTTGATGAGAAGCGAAAAGCACCTTCTCCTGGTCACTGCATTGGACAATAGCAAGTTTCTTCTCCACAGACTTGAGCCAATCATCCGCATCCATAGGGTCAGCAGCTTGAGTAAAGATTGGAGGCCTAGTCCTCATAAACTCTCCCAACCGGTTATGAGGGGGTGAGGGTGGCGGTGGAGGCATGTGGGGTTGATTGGTGTTATTGTCGGCCTACAGCTATCCCATAGTTTGTATCATGGTCTGCATGAGCTAGTTTTGTATAGCCAATAGCTGCTCAAAGTTGATAGCTCCCTTAGTAGATCCTTGTCCAATGTTGTTCTGAGGCACTCCATTGTTCTCCTCCTCATCATTGCTATCCCTCCGGTTGCGAGTCCTCACCATCTAGAGAAAAGCAAGAGGTAAGAATTAGAAAACGTCCCCAACTATATGCATCAAGGGATATGAAACTAGACAACTAACTAGCCTACTTGGACATAGCAATGCTAAAGCATCCAAAAATCCTCTATTAAGCACACAAGCAAACAATATATGGCAAACATCACTCCAAGCAAAAACACATCTTTTCCTGAGTGCTCCTATGTGCTCTAAAGTGTCCATTCTATCTAGGCTGCATCATACGGTCAACCTGTGGCTCTGATACCAATCAGTGACACCAGGTTCCGAAAATGAACCAACTGAATGCATATGTGTGCCCAGGATGTTCAAGACACATACACGAGTGCATTCACAAAAGAGTATACATAAAATTACCACAAAACAAGATTAATTAACCAAATTTTATTACACAAACCATATTCTCCTCAAGTACAGGAACTAACGAATATTAACGACAAGTTCAACTAATGCAGCGGAAATAAACTAAGTAAGCAATCTAAACAGCTAGGCAGCATAAGCGATAGGGTAGTGCAGCTCCAATCAACACCACAAGCAAAGCTGACGGTAGACACGGCCTAGAACTTTGCATTATCGCCATTAAACTCCCAATCCAGACCTGCAACTGTTGGGGAGGGGGGGATTGCAAGAGTGAGTACATGTCGTACTCAGCAAATGTGGAAAGTATGACATGTGGCTGATTCAAATGACGAATATAATAATGGTGAAGTGCTGAAAAGTACTTTAAAACATTTCAAAAGCAATATATATTACATGTATATGAAATAAACCAATCATGAGCCATATAGTTATCATAATACCAGTACAGATTCCATATCCATCATCATATACCAATATCCATATTCAATACCAGAATTCAATTCATAACCATCCATAACCATAACAATAATTCCAACCATAACCATCCCAAATACCATCGCAATACCGAGTTCCCTCTAATCATGGAAGTTGTCCAGGTGCTCATAACTGGTAGCACGGCTATCATGATAGTTTTATTAGACTCTGCAGAGTTTGTACCACTTTACTCACGTGTTTGTGATTTCATCATCCGTCGGCGACTATAGAACCTCCCTTATGCCAATTACACTTCCTTTGGTGTATGGCCAAGAGATCACAAAATAGCCTTTACAAAGGGATTACTAGCCTATTTTGACCCCACTGAGGTTTCACCCGTGGCGATGTCTCCCACAAAGCACATCTTCAACCAAGGGCCCCCTCTTGAGCCATTCGGATCCCAGGGTAGTCCCACCAATCATCAACAAACCCAATCTAACTACCCCTTCCCCGAGCATCCTTAATGGTCCAAATAGCACTGGCAAAGCCCTAATTAATCATCTACGCCGCACCCATACTTGGCCTCGTGGTGGCACTGTAGTCGTGGCTTATTCTTGCATGAACCGATCCTTAGATCTAAAGCAAACAAACCACCATAACATCCAACCCATCCACATACCAGGCTTGCTTACATCACCCAGTAGCATATCATATTAACCAGCTCAAGTTAACCATAATCTCATCCATGTATAATTAAGTTGAGTGGTATAGTTGTTTTCCCATCCCAGTTGATTAAGCGAAGCAAAAGGTAAAAAGCTCTTCCCGACTCTCTACCATAAATTATGGGTGACAAGGGTGGTTTAACAAAGCTAGTAAACTTCATATCATAGGATTCCCATCAAATTGACATAGGCATGCAATTTTGCAAACAAAACATTTATATTAAAACAGGATCAATATGCTTCAAGGACACTTACCTTGCTCTTGCGGTTGATTAGGGTCAAAGCCTTCATGATCTTGGTGCTGGAGATCCTCCGCAGCACTCTCTAGTGAGAATCCGTCTAATCCACACAATAAACATACAAGACAAGAAACACAATCAAAGAGTGTACAAATATTACTCAATATGTCATGACATGCATGATTAATGCAATTGCAAGGTAGAACCTGTTAATAGATTGCCTTTAATGATCACTAATTTGTTCTAATAGATTTTAACAAGTTTATACAGGTTTGTATGTGATTAGATCTCATTTTGGAATTAATTCAACACAATTTAGTCAGCAAAATCGGACTAGTCTGTAGAAGGTCGGACTAGTCTGCACTTCGCATAACAAGCGAACTAGGGTTTTCTGGATCGACGTAAATTTGCAGATTTGGGGTTGAATTCACGTAAGGAAAAGAGAATAGAAGGTATAACAGGTGTTTAGGACTCCAATGAATCAAGCAACTTGGAGATAGCACTTGGATCTTGATGATCTAGGGTTAGGGATGAACTTGGAGATGAATTGGTGTTGAAGAACGAAAGCTTGATGGAGATCTTGATCCTATTTCGTTTCCTACCCTTCTTCTTCTTGCTTGGGATCTCATACTCCCTCCTTAACAGTGGCTCTCCAAGAACTAGGGTTTGGATGGGGTGGAAAAGTGGCAAATAGATGTCAAGCCAAGGGGTGGGGTTGTTTATAAAGGGGTGGAGGCCAGGGTTAGATGGATTTCGAGTTTGAGAGGAGTAGAGGTCGGTTTAGAGTCCCACATGGGATCTAAAAGAGTTAGGCACGACGTCCCTTGGCCCACTTAATGTGAAACCCAAGAAACAAGTTGTAAAACAAAAGATCAACTCAGAGTCGCGAAATATCGGACAAGTCCGAAAAGGACCGGACTAGTCCGAAAATGTCCAGAGAGAAAATCAGAAAAGTCTGGTCAAAATCGAACAAGTCCGACTTTAGTCAGAGAGGAAAATGCAAAAGTCCGCCAGAAGACCCAACTAGTCTAGAAAAGTCCAGGGACCTCGCAAATTTTAAAGGATTCTTGGAATATCGGACTAGTCCACACAAAGTCGGAGAAGTCCGAACATTTCCAGAGGAGAAATCGGACTAGTCCGCGGCAAAAACGGACATGTCCGTTTTTAGTCAGAGAGAAATCAGACTAGTCCTCACTAATATCAGACTAGTCCGCACTTTCCTACATTTTAAGTGCGGTTTTGCTCCAAATCAATTTTAAACTCGTTCCTCTTGTTGTGGGTTAATGTTAAACATGTATATGAGTCTATGCAAGACATGATGCATGAAAATGAGGGCGTTACATAGAATTAGCTAAACTCAATTAAAGGTGCAACAACCTTTTCAGGCAATATGTCACGTATTGCAATAGGAAGGAGCTTCTGAAATATAATAAGGCAGTCATGAGTTTTTAGACCTGATACCTTACTTGCTGTTATGTCCACACATCTCTTGATGTTTGAGGCATAACCATCGGGCATCTGCACATCCCCCAAAAACTTACACATCCCTCACACTCTTTTTTGCTTAAACTAGTTAAACACTTTATCTGGTACAACCTGACAATGAAGGATAATTGGGTCACCTTCTCACAACCTGGATACAACTCCTTTTTGGCATCATTTAATAAGTCATAGAATGCCTTTGCACACCCAGTTGGCTCCTGCTGGTTTATAGCATTTTCTGGATCATCAACATCTACTGAAGTACCACCATGATGAGTACCTCTAAGTAGACTGGACAACATATTTTCCTTAGCAGCATCATCAGAAATTATCTCCTCATTATTTGCTGATTGCTTAGCGATATTTTTCTCAACTCGTTTTTCTCCATGGTGTACCCAACAAGTAAAATCAAATGACATCCCATTACGAAGCAAGTGAAGATGAACTTCCTTGCGTGTCTCGTGGCAAATATTACGACATTTCGTGCAAGTACAAGGCTTAGTTTCTTATTCATGAGTGCCCTGGAATGCCAAATTTAAAAATGACTTCATTCCATCCTGCCGCTCCTTCATACGCCTTTCTTTTCCCATCCATGTCTTATCTTCTGACATCGCTTCCTACAATTCAATTAGCGTTTCGTGCAATCAGAAGAGGGGCCGTTGTGGATCGAAGGGTCCAACGGGGAGGCTGCCAGGACAAAGTGTACGTGAAGCTATAAGAGTAGGAACAACACTGCGTCGGGCTGCTTGTTATTCGTGGGCTGAAACTGCGCTGAGTCACTTTGTATTCGTGGGGTGAAACTGCGCTGGGACGCTTGGTGTTCGTCCCCATGACGCGTGAGCCCATCTACGGGCGCGCGTTTGGCTCTTGCAATTTGTTATCTAAATATGTTAAAGTAGCAATAGGGGTCGTATTCTGATCAAAATAAAACATACACATAAAATCTCTTTAACCGCAGCAACACGGTGATATAAACAAGCATTAAATACTACAGTAGATATAAACATCGACAGAACCAAACAATAGTGTTCAATGTACCATTCCAGGCAACATACTAGTCGACAAAACTAGCTGTTACATAATCCCCAGTAAACACAAAATAAACTAATTGGCATATCTAGTCCGCATCACTTCCCCTTCAAGCAGTGGTAATAACTTCTGGCCATGTATAGGAGTAGTGGTAATGATTACACCATGTATAGGGGCATTGGGCCAGTGGTACGTTGGGGCCAGTGGTATATAGATGGTGCCACGATCAAGGAACGGCGATTGAAGACACAAATGAAGTACATGGCACCATCTGAGAACGGTATGCACTTGCTCTTCGGTGCGTTGTGAAGGGAGATGTTTTTCGATAAAAGGAGAAATTTTTAATTTGAAACGCAAAGGGCCCAGCGTATGCGGGGAAAAATTATGCTTATAAAAAAACCATGGTTTGCATCCCTCTTGGTTATCTCAATGGCTCAATGTGTTCCATCGGCTTCACTGGCATATTTTTAATTTGACACGGAAAGGGCCCATGGCTTATATAAAAAATATCCGCCCCGTACACGCCTCATACACGTTCCATTCAATTTCGACTGGGCGAGCGAACGATGTCGAATGGAAAGTGGCCAAGTCTTGTACGACATATTTTTTCAATCGGATGTGTAATGAAAATAGCGTGTGTTGCCTTACATTCTCGTTGCAATGAGCTCAACTTTCCGAGCTGGGACAAAATCGTTCACACCTTGTCAAAACCGCTCGCACGAATTCGTTACGGACACCGCACACGCTGGCAGACATAGGGAATATGCTAGGTGACCAAAGCACAACCTGGACCCAGGTGGTGCATAGATTGCATGTGACGAGGATACGATTCCTGGAATTAATCCTGGCGTTATCCTGTCATGTCCGGCCATCATACGACCTCGTTCGTTCATGTGGACACATGTCACAGTCATGCAACTGCTTCATCCGTCCATTCATGTGGACACATGTCACAAATATGGAAGGGCATGCACAACCCTGGATATGCATAAAATATCCATAAAATTATTTTCCTCGTATGGGTAGGAGTGGATCCACTGAAACCTAAGTGGATTGGAGAGTTTCCCGTCATCATACGACCTGGCGTAATGAAGATTTTTGAATCTGATATACTCCTCTTTTTTAATTCTTACCGTTATGACCAAAAGTTGCATTGTCTCAACCAAACACTACGTACAACAACAACGACTCAGCAGAATCAGAAACTGGCCAATTAAAATGGAAGTCTGCAGTCTCACGGTTCATGGATCGAAACGTGCACCATCCTTTATCTTCTTCCTTTTTTTCTATCCATAACCGTGAGACTACTGAGTTACATCTTCTCTGGTACATGTACGGTTCGTGTGTGCTGGTGTACTTTAACCCCTGTCGTGCGTCCCCGATGGTGGTTGGAGGAACCCTGCAGGTATGTTCTGATTCCTGTCCTCCAACTCCATCTAGGTTTCTGATGACGCACGCTGTTCACCACCAACCAAACCAGCAAAGCCTCAGTGATGAGCGGCATGCAAGTTTCTTGATGAAAAACTGAATGCGGGGGCCGGTGATGGGCGACATGCAAGTTTTTTGTTGAAAAAGTGACTGCGGGGCCGCAATTAGTTTTTCATCAAAAAACTTGCATGCTGCTCAACACCGAGGCTTTGTTGGTTTGTTTGGTGGTGAACCGCATGCGTCATCGGAAACCTAGATTGAGTTGGAGGACAAGAATCAGAGCATACCTACAAGGCTCTTCCCAACCACCACCAGGGACGGAAGACGAGGGGTTAAGGTACACCGACACACCAGTATTGTACGTGTACCCGGCCAGCCGTGTACTAGTTTCCTTCGAACGTCTGGCTGACTACCTAGATAGTATACTCCATCCCTCTCATAACATTGTCATTTTGGACAAGATTTTTAGATCATTTTTAGTTCAAAATAACTAAAAATCTTGTCCAAAATGACAATTATTGTGGAATGATGGAGTACCTTTTATCCTCCAACCCTCGAGGGAACATCCTTCCTGTGAAACATGCATGGCCGAGGCCCGCCCCCGCAGACAGTTTCTCATCAAGAAACTTGCACGCCTCTCATCGTCGATGCTTTGCTGGTTTTTGACTCGATGTCATGGCAAAAGAAAGCAGAAGAATGCAGGGAAAGATTACTGGTCTCGAGACTATTCTGTATGGAGAATGTTTGTTGTGCATTCATAAGGGAACACAGATGCACTTTATATAGGCTAGCTAGAGTAATGTGAAACCGAAGCTAAACCCTTTTGCGCTACACGGATTCAAAGGCTAACATTAATGACTAAACGTAGGCCAACACAGTCAAAAAATGATGTTAAACCAACACAGTCAACAATGTCTGTTACATGTGTCAGTGCTTATCCTTTCTACAGCTTGGTTGTGAACCACCTGCGTCATCAGTATCCTAGATGGAGTTGGAGGACAGGAATCGGAGCATACCTGCCCGGACCAAGATTGCCTGATGTAGCGACATTTTACTACATGCATGAAGTAAAGAATACATCCACCGTTTGTTTTGATCCGAGGGCTGTAGTTCCCAGCTATCCAACTAAGGGGTCCATTCAAATTGTTTCTTAAACTCTTGCCTTCTTGCTTCAACATGAGAAAGAGATTACATGCATATAATGATGCATACATCAAACATCTAAACAAAACAAACTTCTATGACAAATTAACAGGGTTAAAAACACATTAACTATCGAGGACATTAGGGAGGGTTCCGATGCTTTCATTTTGTAAACTTGACAAGAACTCAAGAGTTTTTATTTTATTTGCCTCTTGTTTGCATCAACATGAAGTACATCTTTTTTCTTTTTTTGCCTAGAGCATGCATGAAGTGTCGTATAGATCAACCGTAATAATTAATGAGAAAATACCATATTTAAAAAGACTTTTGAAAATAGGATGCAGTAAAATTCACAACGTCAGGCGATCCTGGTCTGCCTGCAAGGGTCTTCCCAACAACCACCGGGGACGCAGATGGGGGTTAAGGTGCACCGGCACACCAGCCCGGACTGTGCGTGTACCCGGCCAGCCGCGTAGCTTCGTTTTATATTTTATTCCCTAGGCTTAAAAGTTTGCTCTTCCTCTCTGTTTGCTCTGTTTGCTCTTCCCTAGACTTAAAAGTTTTATATTGTACAATATTTTTACATATGTAATATGGCATAGGATATATCACTTGATGGTTTTGCAAAAAAATGGAGGAGAAATGTGTATACCCATTCAACTACGTAAATCCACCCCAATTAATTAGCTAGTTATTTTTTAATATGATAAAAAATTATTATCTTTTTCTAAGTGAGGTGGCCGGGGTAGATGATGTACATGGCATAATAGCTTATGTGGCATGCCAATGTAGATGTCCATCTCAGACTAAGGATGAAAGTGAAACGGTTTTTTGATGTTAATGGACTAAATAATTGACCCATTTGAAATTTCAAGGACCAAACTTAGTTTTGATTGAAAGTCTGAGGATGAAGTTGAGCACGTATTGCCAGCTTGATGAGCTCAAGCTCAAAAAGTTCAAGTAAGCTCATTTGTTGTTGTCATATATGATATGTACGTATCATTAACTAAACTATATAATTCTATTAAAAATGTTCTATGGGACACAATTTTATATATGATAGAAACAAACTCGCTCGAGTTTGACTCGTTGACAGCCCTACATGCAATTAAAGTTTTGGTGCACTCGTGTAATCAAAGATTTTCATCTGTTGGATCTACATCTTACGGTCATTACATATTTTCATTTAACCCCTTCCACCACCACCACCACCACCGCCCCTCCACCGTGCGGAGGGGGTTAAATAAAAAGATTCAACGACCGTAATGTGGATCGATCCAATGGTTGCAGATGGTTGATTGCATGATTTCACCAAACATCTAATGACATTCTAGTTGAACCTAACTTTAAAACAGGAAGTCTTTTGACACAAATTAATCCAGTCATGATATTTTTCTCTTCTAGTTTTTGTGATGTTTTATTTCTTTCATTTTGTGATGTTGTTTTTCATTTTTTTGTACTTCCTCCTTCCCATATTACATGTTGTTAATAATTAGGACAGTTCAGATATGAACTAAAAAACTTGTTCTAACGATAAGTAATATAGGAAGGAGGGAGTGATATTTTATGATAATGAACTCAATGTTGTTCGTCTGTTCCATCTGTTATTTTGTTTTCTATCAGCTGTTTAGTGAACTATATGTTCTATCTGTATTCTCTGTTAATGAACACCCCTCCACACCGCCGGTGGCCTCTAAAGTGGCCTGTACTATACTTTAGCCGCTGGAGATGCCAGGAGATCGCCCGCAGCAGGGCCTGCATAGCGGTCTGTAAAGTAGTATATAGTACTAACAGGTAGCGACGCTTGGAAAGAAAAGTGGAGACAATCAACAAATAGAATAGAAAAGAAAGGACGAGAAGAATCTTAGAAAAACATAGGTAGAACTCCAATGTACCACTGGCCTTATGCCCCTATATGCGGTGTAATCATTACAACTGCTCCTATACGCGGCCAGAAGTTATAACCACTGCTTGAAGGGAAGTGCTACAGACTAGATGTGCTAATTAGTTTATTTTGTGTTTATTGTGGATTATGTAACAACTAGTTCTGTCCATTAGCGATGACTGGAATGAAAAGTGGAGACAATGAATAGAGAAAAAAGAAAAGAAAGGATGAGAAAAATGTTAGAAAAAGATAGGTAGTATTGTAAAACAGGAAATGTTTGGCGCATGTTACTGTCAAACATAGTATGTTATCTCTATTGATGACAGAATATTATTCTTGTGCTGATGTGGAAAACTGAGCGGTTCCATTACTTCACGTGTCCCATCAGTGCATTTGAGAGGCGTGGGTCCCATAGGTTGTGGGTTCACATGTCAGCCACCCTTACTGCACCTGCAGTACTGCAGAGGATGTGGAATCCGCCACCGCTAGAAGCCAAACCATCACTTCGTGTGACCCCCATCTAATACTCCGGAGACTCCCAAGAAACCGCAACCTCCAAATACTAAAGTAGTACACCCTTTGTTCCTATCAAGCATATTTGTTTCTTCGTGGCTCTTTGCTCATTAATGGCAAACTTCTCCATCGACCCCCGTCGGTTTTGTCCGCAGCTGATGATCCCAGAAGATGGTGGTCCGCTGTGCCACATATCTTGCGAAATCGCAAAGAAAAATGAGGAATATGCGGTTGCGGTCACAAATGAGGTACTAACTCCAATGAATTTATGGACCAGATAGTAGTGTACATCCAAGATCTGGCAAGAATGCACGTATTACTTACGGTGCACATCCCCATGGGATTGGCATGTAGTACGAGTTAAGAAATAAACTGGAGAGAGATGCTTTGGTCTGAGCAAATCCCCACGTCAAATGTATTTCCTTTCGAAGGGAACACTGTTTTCCTTTGTTCCAAACTACTGTATGATTGAATGTATTTCATTTCTAGAAGAATCTATTTTTTAAAACTGTCCCATAAGTTTCCTTTGATGCAAACAGGGCTAAACAAAAGACGAGCGCGCATAGTGGAAACACAACAAGTGCAACATTCATTAGAGACGAGCGCACATATGGGAAACACATCAACATGCCTTATACAAGTCTATTTTATATACTCCCTTTGTTCTCTTTTAATTGGCATTGGGAGAACGAGGGGTGCATCCAATAGGGAATGGAGGGAATATAACCTATAGAGTACAATGCCTCACTGCAGAACCGGTCATGCTCGTGTTTAATCCTACGGTTCTCAGTACAGAAGACTCTCCACTCCTCCCACCCTTGCCTGCCACAGTGGGCAGTTCCCTGGTTCCTCCCACACAAGCAAAGGGTACCATATCCTAATCGTTCTCCTCATATATAGCTTGTTAACTAATTTTTCAGCCCCAAATAATCTAGAAAAATTACTCCAGATTTGATGGTGCCATAAAATAATCGCTACTCAAAACAATGACGGTGCTCATCAAGCTCACAGGCTCTTGGCTCGTTTAGAATTGGCACAATACCCAACTTCATCCTCAAACTTTCAATCGAAAATCAGTTTTTGGTCCTTGAACTTTCAAATGGGTCAATTACTTAGTCCCTCGACTTCACACAACCGTTTCACTTTCATCCTTAGTCTAAGTTGGACATCCACATTGGCATGCCACATAAGCTATTATGCCACATCATCTACCCTGGCCACCTCACTTAGAAAAAGATAATAATTTTTTATCATCTTAAAAAGTAACTAGCTAATTAATTCAGGTGGATTTAAATAGTTGCATGGGATATACATATTTCTCCTCCATGTTTTTTTTTTACAAAAGTAGCAAGTGATATATCCTATGTGCATATTACATATGTAAAAATATTGTAAAATATAAAACTTTTAAGCCTAGGGAAGAGCAAACTTTTAAGCCTAGGGAATAAAATATAAAATGAAGCTACAAGGCTGGCCGGGTACACGTACGGTCCGGGTGTGCTGGTGCACCATAACCTCCGTCGTGCGTCCCATGTCAACTCTATTTTATCTATTCGTGTGTTTTTCAATTCCTTATCCAAAGGGAGCCTTAGGTTTCGTCAAATCTATCTTTGACCAATGATTTACGTAATTTTGATCTGTTTTAACAATAAAAGAATTGTACGTTTAGATTCACCGTGAAAATATTTCCATAATATACAATCTAGTACTACATGTTATTGAAGTTAATAAATTACATATAAATCATTGGTCAAAGGTAAGTTTGACCAAAACAGAACTAGAGTTGAGTTGAGGCGGGGGTAGTATTATATGTTGCTGTTTGCCGCATAAGGTTTGATCCTTGCAGCCGTAGCCATTTGTACAGGCAGCTGATGCGGCCGGGCGCACCGACCTTATGTCCTCGCCAGTTACCGAGGTGCCTTAAACGCGCGCAACGCATGCGCATCTTTGAATTCAATTAGAACCACACCGCATCTCATCACCACTACTGCGCGCATCGAGAGATGAACATCCAGGCTGCTACTACGCTATAAGATCACTCGGGCACGCCATCGTCTTCACTGCATAGCAACTCTTCCTTTGTTCCCAAAACCGCTCCAAGAACACTATGGCTAACGAGAAAACGCCGCTGCCAAGCCCGCTGAAGGACACCAAGGGGAAGCATCCCCGACCGGACTACCCCCCAGACAAGGAGTGGGCTCTCCAGAAGATGGTGCGCGATGATTTGACAATCATCGCGTTCTATGTGTCGTATTGGGATTGGTCCCCTTCCAGAGTATACTGCAATGGGGACCACGGTCCACTACGTCTTCGGCATGACACACTTGGCCGGTCGCCTCGACGTCCTCTGGGAGACGCTGGCGGACGAGGTCGGCATCGCCGGCCGCGACAACCTGGTGGTGGCGATGTCCAGGAAACTGTGCTTCCCGTCTTCGCTGCGGGAGGCGCCCCCGCCCTACCAGGAGCCCAAGGAGGAGGAGGAGGAGGAGAAGTAGGTGGAGGTGGAGAAGTATTTTTTTCTTGTTCTTAGTTGTGTTGTTTTTCTTTTCTTGTTTGTAGTTTGTATTTTTCTTTTTTCTTGTTTGTAATGTATCGTCTTAAGGTAATGAACTTTATTTTGTTGTTCATTGGTGCGCAAAAATAGTTCTAGTGTTACTGTTCTAACGATAAACTAGTGTACCATTTATCTCTTTTATTTTTTATAATGGAATATATTTCCACTTTCAACTCTACTGAGCTGGAGATCCTGAAAGTGACTACCACCTAGCTTATTTAACAGCACCAGCGGGGAGAAGCCCACTCTCTATGTTCAAACCCAACACGGATCCAACATAATGAGCATCAAACAGCAAAGTATGTAGTAAATCACAAAAAATGGTACAACAGTTTCTGGAGTATCAACTTTAGTATAGATTAAATGCTCGTGGGCGTCATTGCAAAAGGGTGAAGACAAAAAAGACTTGATTCGGATGGCTTGCAAAGACATACTAGAAGTCAGGGTCATCGAAGTTTTACCCGATTTCGATAGAGTCTTAGTTATAGACTTCTATAATAATAAAATGTATTGGGTGTTTTAATTTCACTAGTGTGTCATAAAATATATTATGTGTTTTACTTTCACTAGTGTGTCGGGTTGAGTCTTTTGTTGTTGATCTTCACAACTTGGTGTATTAGTGTGGCCTTACTCTGTACTGAGGAAAAGGTCGGTTTAATGGCAACGACTACTATGCAATCTGGACTCTTGTGCAGGCGTGCATTCCGCAAATCTCAGCCATTTGATGGAAATCCAAGGGTGGCTGACATTTTACACATAAATCCTTCCACCTACCTATGTAAGATGAAGGATCTATGTGTAAAATGGTAGCAATCTTTAGATGCGGATTGCACACTTGCACAAGAGTCCAGATTGCACAGCAGTCGTTGCCCACTTTAATTATTTCCATTATCTAAAAAAACTTTAGCCCAGATTAACAAAGCGGCATCTAGGACCAAGCGCCGTCCTCACTCTCGTCGTGCATGTTTGACATGAAGAATGTTCCCTCGAGGGTTCGAGGATAGAATACCATCTTGGAACAGCTCACTACATACGTGGTTCATCAAATTAATTGCATGCCTTGCACAGTACAATATAATTTCCAACCATGTTGTACTCGTCCTTTCGAAGAAACGACAGCCGTAGGCGCTAGCCGCTACGTGTTCAAATTTTGAACACACTTTTGAAAACACCTAGGCCACATTTGATCCTCAACATCATCAAATTAAACAAGGGGAGCAACATCTCTCCACAATGTTCCGCCTGGTGTTGCACACACGGCTCTCGCCTCACGCCGACCATGTATCCTGATCCAACCTTACAACTTCAAATAAAAGAGTGCTAGAAGATTGGTGGAAAAATAGTACGTATAAGAAAAAAGGGAAGAAGAAAAAGGATGGCACATGTTTCGATACAGGAACCGTGAGACTGTTGACTTCCATCTTCGTTGGCCAGTTCCCGATTCCGTAGATCTCTCCAGCATGCATTAACACTAGCTACTCTCTGGTGGCTGGACCTAGGGTATCCCGTGGCCCACTCGGCATGCCAGTGGGTGGGCCCCTGAGAAATGTTGTTGTTGTTGTATGTGGTTTTTGGTTGGGACAATGCAACTTGTGGTCATAACGATAAGAATTAAAAATTACAAAGAGTATATCAGATTCAAAAATCTTCATTACTCTCTTTTCTCCGGGCTCGGGCCCGTCAAATTCGGAAACTCCTCTGCTCATATAGTAATTGCATCAGTTATATATCCAGCCCTGTTTCCAATTAAAATCCAAACTAAAGGTGTAGACGAAGGTTTGCACAAGAGTGAAGTTGCATTGCGCTACCGCAGACGGCAACCGTAGGGACGACAAGAAAAGACGACCCAATGGCGGGGACTCAGGTGTAAAACATGACGTTTGAGGAAGACATGATCACCACCACCGTGACGTACTCCGGCGAGGCCATGGAGGAATGGCTCGGCGAGGTCCTCTCCATCCACCATCAGCGCCTTCACAAGCTCGTCGTTGGGATCGACATTGAGTTGCACCCCAGCTACTCCGCCGATTAGAACCCCGTCACCGTTCTGCAGCTCTGGGTCGACCGCCACTGCCTCATCTTCCAGGTCATCCATGCTGACTACTTCCCCGACGAGCCCAAAGATTTTCTTAGCAATTCTGACTACCGATTCGTCGTTGTGGGCGTGGAGGGTGATGCCGACAGACTTTGGAAGGATTGGCAGCTGAAGGTGGCCAAAACGGTGGACCTATACGAGCTCGCGGCAAAGGAGATGGATGGCCCGAGCCTCCGCCGCGAGGGGCTGAAGGACATCATGACCGCAGTGATGGGCGTTGACATGGAGAAGCCTTACCGAGTGAGGACTAGAAACTCAGACGCGTACAATCTCTCCGATGAGCAGGTCAACTATGCATGCTTGTCTCCTTCGAGGTCGGCTGCAAGCTTGTCTCCGACGACTACTGATCTAACCACCGAGTTTGCGGATCGGCTACCGTCGATCATCCCGACATGGTATTTGTAGGTGCATCGCTCGAGTTCTAGCTTTTCTGCTTGTGCACCCAATCTCTCATAAAATTATTTTTTCTTAAGGAAACATTATATCTTGCTTTTTAAAACATGCATTTTATTTCACATGCATCGAGGTCTTTCACAAGCATGTTAGTTGTCCATGCATGCTACGCCGCAAACATGATCAACGAGCCTCAAACATGATGATCTCTAAAAAAAAAGAAAATACGTAACATCATCAAACATGATCGAGGTCTTTCACATGGATGTTAGACGTACATATGCATGCTATGCCCCAAACATGTATTCCAATAATAGAATATTTCGTACCATGTATATATATTTCTATATTTATCATATTCTCTACCAGGCATGTGTATGCTCTCAACCTATATGGCAGTTTATCTATCACACTAATGAAGAATATTATCCTGTCATCAATAAAAATAACAAATTTGATACAAGGATGTTCCCTCGACGGTACGAGGTTAGAATGTGGACTACCATCATCTAATAAGCACACAGCT
The DNA here is from genome assembly GCA_036927565.1 of Tuctoria greenei. Classification (NCBI taxonomy): domain Eukaryota; kingdom Viridiplantae; phylum Streptophyta; class Magnoliopsida; order Poales; family Poaceae; genus Tuctoria; species Tuctoria greenei. The sequence goes on along the minus strand of JAYESD010000003.1, from coordinate 188,617,254 downwards.
CCCACTACATACGTGGTTCATCAAATTAATCAATCGCATGCTACCATTATGTATTGCTGTACTCGACTTTTGAAGAAACAACAGCCGCTACTTGTTCTGATTTTAGGAACAAATGAACATACTTAAGAAAACACATACGCCACATCTGATCCTCAACGTCATCAAATTAACATGTTCACGGGGGCACAAAAATTGTCAACACGTGACCACACATGCTTCATCGCGAGTCTCTTTCACATGCATTACATTCATGTCCACCATCATGCATGATCACGACAATTATCATCAGTTCGATATGGACTCTCAATCTGCAACAGTCGTATCCTTCAAAAAAAAGATACGGACTCTCGATCGATTGCCATGCGCGTTCACGTAAATCTTCGCACCTCGTTGAAATCATTCGCACGAAATGTTACAAACACCACGGGTTGGACCTACAATGTATGCCAGGTGAGCCATTGCATATCCTAGGCCCCTTGTGTGTCAAATGAAAAAACTGGCCAATGGGACGTGTCGAGCCATTGCGATAATCGAGAAGAGGCAAACCGCAGTTTGGAGTAACTCTGACTGTCGATTCAAAAGCACAATTTTTGAAGCGTCCGATCATCTCCACTCACGCGCTTAGATGACGACCCGCTATAAATGCACACCATCCTCTTCTTCTACGCTGAACCCCTTGATCGATTTTAGCCTCCAAACTTCTCTTGATTCACCGTTGCACCACTGTCGACCACCTCTCTCTCTTTGTTCGCACCTCCCTCGCCGCACAAATGGGTAGCCCCGCACCGAAGCGCTCCAGGTAATCGACGTCCTCAGAACCTCCTTCTTCATTTTTGTCGCTACCAATGCCGATGGAACTGGAGGCGTCACCGGCAGCTCCTCCACTTCTGTCTCTTCCCGTGGTGCCCGCACCTCTTCCGTCCGACTATGATGAGACTGTCTGTCTCATCGAGAAACGCATCGACAAACTCGATGGCAAGCTTAAGGAGGTCACCAGCAACCTATTCGCCGCCGACGTGCAAGCAAAAGCGCTTAACAAAATGGCGCAGTATGCATTTGACAATACATCTCACTCCTATCGGCGACTCGGACTTTGGATCCTTCCCCACCACACCAGCATGGACAACGCCGTCTACTACATATTCGGTTTAGGCTTTGTGGCCGCTCGTCTCGACTGCCTCTATGAGACAATCGGTGTGGAGGCCGGGGTAGAGTTTCGCGAGCAACTGGTGAACGTCGTCGGCCGGAAGAAGTTC